>OV651820.1:15988169-17472335 GCA_927349885.1 Psylliodes chrysocephalus
TCCAAAAACTTATTTGGACTATAAATTTGAATTATTTGACGTCTTAAAATTTAGAATTATAGTCTAAATAGATTTTTGGTCAGTGTCATAAAATTTAGAAGAGATGGAAGGCTTAACTTTGCTCGCCGTATGCCGTTGGCAAAGTTTATTTAACTGAATGTTTTTCTGATAGGTGAATCTTATGACACCTAAAATGTAGTAAAATATACTGATAAATAAAAAAATTAAAACCAATATCTTTGGGATTTTTTCTTGTGTTTGACTTTTTTAATGACTTCTGTACACATTTAAAAAAGTATCTGTTTATAAAACCTCGTATACTGAGAGTAATAATATACAGAGTGGTCCGTTAATAATGGGACATACAGCAACTGAAAATTCCTTGTAAAAAAATATTGCCATATAACACAATTTACCTTAGTTTAATTCTTGATATTAAAAAAGATACAGGGGACAAAAATCTTTCTTTGTAGAAATACTTTCAATGTAATAAACTCCACATTATGAAATGCTATTATTACTTTAACAAATGTTCGAAGTGGCCACCATTGATTTCAATACATTTTTGTATACGTTTATCGAATGATATTCTAATATTGAAAAGTTCGATAGGAGAATTTATTGAGTCGTTATAAACCATTCATCTAAGAAACCCTTAAAATGAAAAATTTCGTACTGTTCTACTGTAATGAGGTGGAGAACCATCCTATATAAAATGTCATGTTGTTTCTCTCGATTAATGACAAGTCATTTAACATGTCCATGAATCCAGTTTAGAAAATTAAGATTAAGTTATTTGGTAACTCACCCTGTATCTTTTTTAATATCAAAAATTGAACTAAGGTAAATTGTGTTATATCGCAATATTTTTATACTACTACCTTGTATTTTAATTATATTTAAACTTTTTTTCAGAAACGAATTGGTAGATTGTCACAGCGATGTTATACCACGTGTGGATCTCAAATATTGGACTTTTTAATATTTTATACATTTTAAATTTTTTTTTTGTTAATCTGTTATGTTTTGTTTTGTTAATTTTAAAAATGTTGATGTGTTTTATCGCTTCAAGCGAATTTGATATTTTAATGTTGAGCAAATAAAAGGATTTACTAAATAAAATTTGTTTTACTAAAAAGTTTTAAATATTTGTTCTACAGAAAATATCTAAAAACAATATGTACTTATTCAAAATGGAAAAGATATGCGATTGTCCCTTTATACTTAGATCAATACAAAATGTAATAATACACTGTACGGGGTGGACAAATTTAGATGTTTTAATAGTGAATCTCGTTAACTATAAATAGTATGAAAAAATGGACCTCCCATCCTCGTAGTCGTTTTTAAAAAAAAACAATGGAATTATCAAAAATTGGCTATTGTCTTTTGTTTTCGACAAAAGTTCGTTATTTCAAATTTCAAATTGTATGGCATTATCTCGTTTATTTATGAAAGTGGAAGAAAATAATTTATACCTTTTTATGGCACTTTTTTAATGAGAATCCAGTGGCGTAGTTTTTTTTTTAATTCTTCAAATTCGAGTTATAGCATAAAGTTGTATTTTTTTATATAGAATGGGTAGTTGGCCGTTGCATACAAAAAAAGACAAAAATTTTCCCATTCAGAAGGCATAAATTATTTTTTTTTCACTTTCATAAATAAGCGAAATAATGCCATTTAATGAAAATTTGAAAGAAACGAACTTTTGTTTATAACTCGAAAACAAAAGAGAATAGCCAATTTTTGAATATGCCATTAAGTTTTTCTCAAAAAAAGAGATCGAGGATTTTTCCATACCATTTATAGTTAACTGTACACATTTTTTAATATTTTTTAAAAAATGCATGGTAGAAAACTGTAAAGGAGTAATAACTTTTTTTTTGCAGAAAAATTGTGTGTTAACCAGAATAAGTATAATATCAAATAGTACATTTTCTGTTTAAACAATTTCTGAGCAAAGCTGCTGAGACTCGTCATGTTGATCGTAATATTCATTTTTAGTTAACGATGTATCCATATCCTCAAATTCGTCTTCAGAATACGAAACAAAGTTTCTGTCTACAACTAAGAAATCAGAATCCTCAATCAATTCTTCACACGATATACCCAGAGGGTTGTTACGGACTGGTTTTTCAAAGTGTAGCAACCTGTAACAAAATTGTGTAGCACTGTGCACTTACGATTGATAGACGGTGATAGTGACAGTTGGCAGCAATAGACCTTTTCATCATGTGATGAGCGCAAGCGCAGCCACCATGTTGAAATAGCGGTAATTCAAAAGTTTCGTACTGTTTTGATCGACAATGGCTGGGAAAGCAATGTTATCTCTACAGAAAAATTAATCATTAGAAAAAATCGTTGATAGTGAATAACTTTTTTATAACTCTGTGGAAGCGCATAGTTGTGAGCAGTTGAAAAGGAGGTTGAAGTGTCTTGGATGTTTGTTACAAAGGAACAAAGTGGACTAATTGAGAGGTTAGGTTTATCAATACTTTTTAACTCTGTAAAAAATTAATGAAAACAAATAATAATTATAACTTTATTCTAATTAATTATGCCAACCAACTATTACTACTTGCAAAAACACTTTAATTAGCATGAAAGTTAATCACGAGTATAATTAATAAAATAAATTATTTATTATTTTGAGGATCAACATGACATTTTTAATCATTTAATGTGTATACCGAAGTAGTATTTAATATTAAAAAAATATTGTTTAATACCAGGTGAGAATTTTCTTCTGTTGGACCACTTTCTCCATGAAAATGCAGTGAAATATAAGTATCTTTAGTAACATCATTAATCCATCGAAAACCGTTGTCACTTCGACCATATTTTTTCACACTTAATGCACATTTCAAATATCTTTTAATATGGATTTTGCCTGATAATTGTTTACGATATTGCAGTTAAGGCTTTGGAAAATTTATAAAATAATATCTATTGCCTTTGAATGATTTATACCGTGTGTCACTTTTACATAACAACACTGTTTCGTTGTTCCTTTCCGTACAGATAACATAATTATAATTGATTGTGAAAATGTATTTTTCAATTAAGACACTAAACTTATTATTACTTTACTTTTTTCTTCCTTTTTTTAAATGAATATAGACTTAAATTAATATTTATCAATTATAATTTTTTTCACGTAAGCATTTTAACATACTTGTTTACAAAAACAGTACGAAAAAGATGGCTGAAACTGACGCATGCGCACAAAAAAAAATTGTGATGAAAAGGTCTATAATTTAAAATACCGTTGACGCATTCGATACCTTTTATTTCGTTTCATTGGTTTAAATCGGATATTGTTAGTAGTAGCCGCTAGATGGCACGTGCGACGAGATAATTTTTAACTTATTTGATTCGAATAAAGAGAAGGAAAAACGCATATGAATGGTATTTTTGGCTTATAGTGTACTTTTTTGTGCAGTTTGTTAAATATGTGTTGAAAAACAATCAAATTGGCGATTGGGGTGCACATGGTGCAGTTTCTCGATAAAATGAGTAGCATTCTACACAATTGTGTAGTCTGTAACAAACCTGTATACCCATCTAACTATAGGATGTTGCGCATTGTGGGCGGTCCTTATTTTAAAGGGGAAATTATAATCACTCTATAAGTGACGTCATAGCGTCCGGCCCATAGGATGTTGCGCATCGTGGGCGGTCCCCATTTTGACGTGCAAATGATAATTATAGCAGAGGCAGAAGTTGGAAAGGCTATAAACCATGTCGGACGACTTCGAGAATTTTGCAATTGTTTTTCAGTGTCGTTTCATAGAATAACTACTTTTAAATTGTTACCGGCGGAACCGGACAATCGCATGTATTTATGGATTAGAAATAAGTATTAAACAAGTGATATAATATCCCAAATTATAATTCTACAAAATTCCAACAGCTATTCACAATTTATGAAACTATTTACTATAAAATAATTTTGTACGCCAATGTATCGCGTCCACTTCGGTTGCCTCCGCCGCAAAACTGTCAATTTCTGTGTGAAGTGGGAAAACTGTGAAAATATTTTCCAACTTATGTCCTTGCTATACCCTATTACTCTGTAAGTGACGTCACGCGCATGGCAGACAAAAACTGAACACAAGGGAATCTGCCCCTGAATTCTTCAGAACTAGAACTGAGACTTATACTTCTTGCTACACTCTACACTTCTTTTTCGTGAACTCATACTGGCAAGTGTGCACTACCCAGTGACTTAAAGGCAAGTGATAAAAAACTTTTTGTTTTAATCTCATTGGGGCAATTGAGATAATTATAAAAGAGCCAGATGCCAATGGATACTTTGATCAGTAATTGTTTAAACTGCGAACACTTGGATAAAACCAGAGGTAAGGAGGAGATGTAACTACTAACAAATATCGTGCGGTCCTGAATAAGACATATTCTAAGGGACACAGACGGGTATAATATCTGCTGTTGTCATATGCCAGTTTCATTATTCTCGTTTTGTTTACAAAATTATTTACATATATTTAAAAAGCTAAAATAGTTAAACTTATTTTATTACAACTGAACCCAAAAAATTTTGAATCATTAACTAAATTAGATGTAATTTCACTAAATTGGAAGTAATAATTTTCAATAAATTCCAAAACCTAGTGATGTTAGGTTGGAAGTGGCAACAGGGCTTACACCGTCATGGATATTCACGTTGTTTATTATAAGCGCACAGCAGCTTACACATTTATTCATTGGTAAAAATAAGTTGTATCTGCGTAAAATTCTTCTCTTTATCCCTTCTCCTACTCCTCACCTTCCGTCGCCTCGCCCTGCGTCTACAAATAGAGTATATGGGTTGTCGAATTAATGTTGGCATCATAAATATCATATTTTATCAATAACTGCTTATATCTCTGTTATCTCTAGATAAAACCTAGGAAAGATACAGGGTGGGAACGACTACTAACTAGGGACAATTTTATTGCATTACCTCATTAATCTCAAAATATTACAGATATAGGGTGATCCATTTAGTGCTTTAGGATTTTGAATAAAATGTTAGGCAACACTATACGTGTCAAAATCATTATTACTGGACATTTTTTGTAGGTTAGGTCATTACAAAACCACATAGAAGATTTGACAGCACAAGAACGTTATAAAATAATTAAAATTTACTATGAAAGGCAATGTTCAATAAAAGAAATTTGGCACGGTTTACGTACATATCATGGTCTACATCATCGACCAAGTGAACAAACAATTCGTAATGTACGGAAATTTAAAAGTGAATTTAAGGATAAACCAAGAACAAATCAAGTTAGGACCTTTGAATGATACTATTTTTAAAACATGATAGTAACTAAATACTCTTTTAAAGAACAACGATTTTTATGCCAGCGGGCAATTTTTTTGTGATTTATTTCATTTAAAATCCTAAAACACTAACTGTATCTGAAATATTCTGTTATGTAACGTTGTTGAAAAATTACAAAACGGGTCATATATGCGCCGTACTGTATTATTGTTAAAGTAGCAGGAACAATTAACGATAGTTCAACCTGACAAGTTTCATAAAAAAAAAAAATATTAAAAAATAAGAAAACTACGGCTTTCGTGCCAGGAATAAAACTTTAATTTCCGCTTCCATCCTCCAGAGAAATTCTACACGGGATATGTTTGCCCCGTACCGCTGAGAACGTGTTAATAGCTTAATTCACAAGGCATGTTTAAATTTACTCACATGTAACTCCTTAAAAATAGAAACAACATTATAATGAATGTCCAATAAATAGAGTTAGGCGATATTTTCATGACCTGTTATTTAATTACGTTAATCTTTACATGTTTTTCTGTCGATTTCACAATTGTTTTTCAAAATATTATTAAGGAATATTTAACACGTTAATCGCCCAAACACACAAGTATATTTTTGTCCACCGGGCCACAATACATTGTTTTCAATTGGTTATAGTATATGTTAGGAAATAATATATATTATTATACAAGTGATTTTGGTCACTCATTTTTGAAAATGAGAACCGACATTTGGTTCTCAGTGCTCCAACATCGTTTTAGCCGTGTGACTCGTATGTGGATTCTCGCATTTACGCATGTTTCAATTCGTTTTTTATGCTTGATGCAGTCCTCAGTGGCGCGTTCATCGCAAATGTAGCGGCTTCGTCTATTCCGACACTTTGTTAGAAGGGCTATAAAATATGAGTGGTGAATACGAGAGAGCTCAGCAAAATTTGCAAAAATTGTGGAATGAAATACTGTCCGATTCTAAGGAAGAACCGTTTGATGTTGGTTCTTCAGATAATTACGAACCTGACTGTGGTAGCGAAAAATCTTCAGATGAAGAAATACCAAGATCAAAAAGAGGTGAGATTCATTTTATTTCTAACGTTATATTTTTGGATTTCTGGTTTATATTTTTTTTGCGGAAAATAAAAACCTTCTTTGAATTATGGAAAAACTGATAGTAACATCTCGCTTATTTTGTATTTTTTTTAGGTTAGGAGGTATTTCTACATGGTTGTAGTTTCTTCAACATCTAGAGGATCTCCTACTCATACAAAATCAACCGTAGCTGACATCATTAAAGCAGTGATAAATAAATAGTGCACCTTGAAAGACAGCGAGAATGAGGAAAATGAAGATCCAAAACACATAACTTGGTCAAGAGTTACGGGTGCGTCTCTCAAGCATTTCGATTTTCTGGTTGATCCAGTGGACTCCATAGATACAATAAGGGAAACGTACTTAGTAAAAGTCCCGTCGATTTCTTTAATCTATTTTTCAGTAACGATGCGGTACATCTTATTGTTACTGAAACAAAAAATCAGTGCAGGAATTCAACAAAAATCTCTCAAAGATGGAAGGACACCAATGAAGATGAAATAAGGATATTCTTTAGTCTTTGCTCTCCAAGAAAATGCCACGAAACTGCTTTGAATTACTTCTACGAGTACTTTGTTTTACTAATAATGAAGACGCTAGTGTTTGTGATCGCTTAGCCAAATTAGGCCCTTTATTGAAACTACTGACTGATAAGTTCAAAGATGTATATATTCCAGAAGTTTGCATTGACGAAACCTTAGTCCCATTCAGAGGTTGCCTTGTATTCAAACAATATAACGGGTGGGCCACACCGTTTTCGCTTCGCTGAGTGGGCTCTAAACCACTTGAACGATGACCCTGATTTTGCAATAAAAATCATCTTTTCGGATGAGGCGCATTTTCACATCGGATGTTATGTTAACAAACAAAACTTAAGGATTTGGGACACGAAAAATCCACACGTCGTCGTAACAAAGCCCATGCATCTAGATCGAGTCACTGTGTGGTGTGGATTTTGGAGTGGCGGCGTTATTGGACCCTTTTCTTTTGAAAATGAGGCTGGCCGCGCCGTTACGATTAATGGCGATCTCTATCGAGATATGATAACGAACTTTTTGTGGCAGGAATTGGATAATATCAATCTCGATCAGGTCTGGTTTCAAAGACGGCGCAACTTGCCATACCGCCGCGGCCACCATCAATCTTTAGCGCACAACATTTAATAATCGTGTAATTGGCCGTTTCGGAGATGTTAATTGACCACTTCGGAGCTAAGATTTAACACCACTCGACTGCTTTCTTTGGGGCGCATTGAAGTATAAAGTTTATGCGGATAATCCTCAAACAATTGAGCACTTAAAACAGAACATTCAAGCTCAAATTGCTCAAATAGAGAAGTAAACTGTTGAAAAAATGCTTGAGAATTGGTGTTCCAGGATGGGATACTGCCAAGTCAGCCGAGGTGGCCACTTAAATAAAATAATTTTCCATACTTAATCGGAAGAAATATTGTACTAAATAAAGTAAAATTTGTTGGAAAAAAAATAATTTTTCTTGTCCTCATTGCTAATTTATAATTCAACATATAAATGGCACACCTTTTATAAAAAATAAGGGTTTCAAGTTTGGTATCAAACTATACAAAATTTGTTGCAAAGGAAAATATACTTATGATCTAAAAGTTTACTGTGGAAAGGATAAAGATCCAAATGTTAGTGCATCAACGAAAATCGTTTTGCAACTTATGGAACATTTGCTTGATCAAGGTAGGATTCTATATACTGACAATTTCTAGACAAGCGTAACTCTTGCTCAGTGAAATACTCACTTGGTAGGCACGCTTAAAAAAACCGAAAATTGAATCCCATTGAAGTAACAAATGTAAAACTCCAAAAAGGAGAGATAATTGCGAGAGAACATAATGAAGTAGTTGTTCTAAAATGGCAAGATAAGCGGGATGTACTTTGCTTCAGTACTAATCATACAGTAGAGACAACAAACGTCAGAAGAAGAGATGAAGACATTGCCAAACCTACTATTATTTGCGATTATATTAACAGCAAATCCTTCATTGATCTATCAGATCAATTAAAAGCTTATTTAACACCTCTAAGAAAGGGAATAAAATGGCACCGTAAGCTCGCGTTTGAGATACTATTCGGAACATCTTTGGTAAATGCATATATTCTCTTCAAAAAGGTAACCAAGGGTAATATATCAAACACTGGATTCAAGGAACAAATAATTGAGAGTGTATTGAACGCCGATACTGTAGAACCAGCTAAAACCAAACGGCACGTTTTAGAGCAAGTTCCATCTACAGATCGCCGTAGATGCGTTGTTTGCTATGAGAAAATAAGCAACGATGAAGGGCGGAAAAAGGCACAGTTGCAGGCACCAAAGTCAAGTTTTCGCTGCCTAGAATGCTCCAAATTTTACTGCTTATCATGTTTCTTTGATATTTATAAATGTAAAAAATAGTTTATAATACTTACATATTTTTATTATTTTCTGTTTCTATTTGATGTTGTAATGAAGTCATTTTTTTATAACATTTCTATTTTGGGTCCTATTCACTACACCGAACTAAATGTTACAGGCTCAAATATTTTTTAGGACCCCCATGCTCTACATTTTGATATCCCATAGGCATAGGCAATGCGTGACCCATACAGCGGTTCACAGAGCCTAAAGCTATTGCAAGTAGTGAAGCCCATATCTTGGGTCACATGGCCCGAGTTTCCATTTAAGTTGAGAACCAAATATCGGATTACATGGCGATTAACGTGTTAATTTATTAATAATCTCAATATATAATCTCATTTATTTAAAGTTTACACAATAACGATTTAAAGTGAAACTGAGAAAGTACGCCATCGTCCAATTCCAATTTTTCTCTGAATTTAAACTAAACTTTGTACCTTTAAAAACTTATCTACACATAAGTAACTATTTCAAAATGCATAAAATAGGGCAAGCAATCACCTCCTTTAATAGTGACATCACATTGAACACCCTGTGTATACAGAGAAATAATAATATCCCACAAATATTTAGTATCCACTCTTGTTGCACAAACTACTATATTAAATGGTATATAAATGCATAAATATTAATGGTTTTACCACAAAAAAAATGAAACACAAAGAACGGTTGAATAAAAACAACATTTATTTTAAACATTTGTCATGAGGTACAACATTCATATTAATGAAAAATTTTAAGTATTTTTTCCAGGGCCTACCTACCAATCGTTTTCCAGCCCAACGACTGGTAGGATCCCGTTATTAAATCTATAACATTAAAGTCAGTACATTGTTTGTTAAATTTTAGAATAACACCTAAGATAAAGTTGTTTATGCGAGCCGGGCTTTAGCGCCGGAGCTTTGAGCTTCGAACCTTCTCTCAGTTGCTTTGCTTCGTTGATCTCTTGTCCTAAAACAACAGAAAGAAACAAAAATTAGATCAATACTTATTTATTGTTTGTTTGTTATTAAACCACTGTTACTAAACCAATTTTTTAAATTCGTTGCTAATCTTTCAAAAAATTACAACCAATAAAAAAAGTGAATAAAAACAAACAGTTAATAGCTGTCAGCGCCAATACGATGGCTGAAACGGTGAAATTTGAAGGATTCTGATCCCCAAAACCCTCCGTGGCTACGCCGCTGCATCAACAAGGGCTTGAAGCTCATAAAATGTTCCTTAGTGCGGGTATATAATATATAAATCCTTAAAGATTAAAACGACAACATCAATTCTGTAGTGCTGGCTGATGTGATTATTACACTTTCTTACCGTGATTATAAATGAGGTTATGTTTCCTCAAATCATTAATAAATTAAATATTCGTTGTAATTTTTCTAGAAAAAATTTAGGAAATCAATAAAAGTATATGAAAAGAATGTCTGTTTACCAAGATTAAAATAATTAAATAACAAATATTGTCCATTCATTATAATGACATTCATATCTTTAAGGATTTACATGTGATAAATTTAAAAATTACTTTTAAATAAGGCTACTAATGTTTAAAACATCAAAAAATCTATAAAGTATTAAAGAATGAGAACTTTTGTCAGAATCGAGCATGGGTTACTAGTTAAAAATGGCTGCGGGGTATAAATATGAATGTACTAAAAAATTATAC
The DNA here is from genome assembly GCA_927349885.1 of Psylliodes chrysocephalus. NCBI lineage: Eukaryota > Metazoa > Arthropoda > Insecta > Coleoptera > Chrysomelidae > Psylliodes > Psylliodes chrysocephalus. Next base: position 15,998,635 of record OV651820.1, read on the forward strand.
AGGATGAAATCTGTCATTTAGCCCAGGCCAACTCTAAATGAGTTTAAGAATGTTATTTTATTAAACTGTTTAAAGTGTGAGGTAATCGGAAACATAAGATACGCATAAACCTATAGTTTTTATTTACCGCCAGTAATAAATAACTTTTCCTCTCTGTATATTTTTAATTAAAAAAAATACATCTGATTCTAATTAGCTTTATTGTGTAAATATCAAATTAAAGAGAATAAAAAATTTAATCGGTCATTGTTCTTTTCTTGTTTCGTTCAAATTCAAGAAGTCGACGACGCTATTTGTAGATGCAGCTTTTATAATTAGGCTTTAAATGATTCCTGTTATTTACTTAAAACTAAATACAAATTAACGAAAACACGATTTGTATCAACTCTTTTTTCGCAACTGTAAACAGTCAGCCACAATTATCAGGGGTTGCCTATAGCGTTATAGCGTTATCGTTTGAAGTTTTATTCTTCTTTTTATTCTGCCGTGGTAACCGCCAAATAGAGAGTTTTGATAAAAATGTGTTTTAACCTGATAATACATAAATGTAAAGAAAATATTTTAATGTGGGATGATATTTGATGACACTAAAAAAAAAACAAGTCTTTGAAACTCTATGGTAGACTATAGTTGATTTATCTGGAACCAACATTTACAAAAAGTGACCAACAAATGTAAATGTCTCTTATTGTAGGAAAAAGGGCATTTTGGAAAATGCCTATAGAGCGGTTGTTTAATGGCCAAATGTAAACTTGAAAACAGCTCTCCTCAATACAAAGGCTGGTATACCTTTGTATTACAGCAATACCGAGAAATACATCAACAGCTTCTATGAACAAATATAGATTTCCAAGCCCTTAATCTAGTTAAAAAGCGAAGGACAGAATTAGTGCATACAAACGATATTTCCAGCAACTGGGACCCACCGGGAAATATCAAACATACCAGAATAACACCAGTTTAAATATGGGATCAGACTACATGACACATCGCCTAACCTTCAATAGACTGTAAAGAAGTAAATTAAGAGGCAAAGAAATAATTGCACATGAGTCTCTTATGGAATACGGATAGATCTAAAAGAAGCAGGGATAGACTCTGGCGTACATGAAATTAAACCCAAATATCACATTGCTTAACAGGCAGGCAGATGAATATTATCTAAACACCAAACTCACTGGCAAGAGGTAAGGTCTTGCTAAGGATACTAAAAATCTATTCAATGCTGCTGAGGTACTAGAGCTGACAATGCATTAAATATGCATCATTTTGGGATTACTAACAGAACACTTCTTGCTCAAACACCTTCAAAGATACACATAGTATATGGACATAATATCTAAATACGCCAAAAGCAAGGCATTACAATAGACTCAAGAGGCCCCAGTGTTCTGGGCTAAATCTAACACTACTGATACTTTTTAGCAATCTTGGAAAGAGGAAAAAATAAGCTTTTCGTTTTGTTACATTAATTGATCTAAGTTGCCATTCAAAAAAAAAAATCAGGATGTTGGTGGCACGTTAAACGCTGAGATTATATAAATTATAGAAATCATATATAGATCCAACTATTTTCTAAGTAAAATTGAATCAAAATTTGCAAGAGTTTGATGCTTTTAACAATTTGTAATTTTCATGCAGTATTGCCAAGAGTGTCAGTTAGTAATAAAAATAAATAGGTATATATTTATAGACATATAAGGTGTTTTGAAAAAATTATATGGCTAATAGAGCTCAGTTTGATGATGAACATATGTCTTTTGACCAGAGGTCAGCAACTGGAGAACTGTGATCTAGCTCATTAATTTTATGAGGATTTGTTTTGCTCTTTAGCACAGAATTTCAATTTCAAAGAATTTCTATCTGATGGTGAATCAGCGCATTGACTGTCAATCAATGTTTGATAAGGTCAAGTAATTGAACGTTTTTGGCAAATAGAAAAAGTAACCTCCTTTTTAGACAACTTGGACACACAAGAAGCAAGAAAGCATTTGGGGTTCCTAGCAAACGATCGAAATATGCTAGCTGTGGCTTTCCTGAAAGACATTCTGGAACATTTAAATGCGCTTAAATGGGAAATTAATATGTTATCTGATACAAAGTGTGTCATCTTTCTGCCGCAAGATGGATATCTTTAAAAAAAACATTGCGTGTCAAGAACTTTTTCATTTTCTAAAAATCTTTGAATATAAAAATAATTCTGAAATCAACATTGTAGTGAATTTAATATCAGATTTTATGAAGAAATTTACAGTAAGATTTCGCAAAGATGAAGAGGTTGTCGCGATTCTTATAATCGCCTTTTGAAGTTTCTCCAGCGGCAGAATGGACTGATATGGCTGCGAAATTGTTTCGCGTTCCAAATGGAAATATTAAACTTTGAGGAAGGAAGAGACTTTATACTTATTATTGAAGTCACACTTCACTCAATGTGAGTTTACATTTAATCAAATGAACAAAAGAATACTAAGGGCTTCAAAAACAAACTGATAAGTCAAAAATAAACTTTAAAAGTGGGGTACTACGAAACCCTTGCATGCTCCGCTCTACAGCCAAGTAAATACTCCTCTTAACATGTCCTCTTGCTTCTTGAATACAAAAATATAAATAAAAGAGGTAGTTTTTGCAGGGGCGGCTCAAGCACAGCCCTAGACACACCACTGATTTTATATGCGTTTTTTTTGTACAATAACTCCTGATCTACTCTTAGTTTTGTTGATATTATCGATAAAGCAAGTTTCTTTATAACAAAAAAAATACGGGGGGATTAAAAGGTACCCAACACCCCAACTTTATTTAAAGGGGTTGCTTTATTTTTTTTTTTCTTTAGAATATTGGGCCTTCAAATCTACAGCAATGGCAAACATTTCAAAGAAAAAATCGCAACAGCAAACTTTTTACAAAAAAAAAACGTTTTTCTGAATGTAAGTTTAACACCCTGTAACTTTGTTGGGAGCCAGTTTTTGATACAGGTAAATATAGCCAAATCCACTTATTTTTTGGTAATTTATCTGAGGAAGAAGTTGTGACATACCTTTTTGAAACACCCTGTAGATATGAATTTATTAAAAATTCAAAATTATGTACAAATTATTTAGTCAATTCTCATTGTTTATCCCAATATACTTCTGATAAACGGTGTAAAAATTGTCAAAGAAATCACCACAGCTTATTATGCTTTGCTACAGAAAATATTAACACTCTCACCGCCAGGTGTAACATTAAAGTACACCGGCCCTTGGATGCCCTAGACAATTTTTTTTTCAATTTTCTTAGGTTAGGTTAGGTTAGGTTTTGCTATTAAAAGGTTATATTTGTGGTTTGTTTTCGTAGGGTATACAAAAATGTTACACTGGCCTGCCAAAGAAATTGCTAAACTGCGCCAAGTGTATCATTTTTGTGCACCAATAGAAAACAATGTGAAGGCAATCCACATTACTGAAAATCCTGTTTTAATGAGAAACATTCGTTGTGCGTTCATTTACAAAGTTTCTTGCACAGTTCACATTTTCGATTTTCCCCACGTCTTTTGTTACAGTTTCGCCAAATATTTAGTTTAGTATTTATCAGACAATAATAATAAATATTTATTATAATTTAGCAGTTATTGTTTGTGAACATTTATAGGTTATAAAAAAAAACAAATGAAAACAGGTCTAAATAACTGTTCTTATCATATCCCTATTTCACCTAAATCCTAAACTATTAGGAATCCTCAGAGGTCAAAGTTATATCGAGATGTAGCCATATGCCACTCTAATTCTCCATATAAAGTCAACGGTAGGTATAACAACAATGTTACACTGCAGCTGACAACAAATAGTTGTTTGTGTACATTAATATTACACCTTTGTTGCAACATGGGTGTACATTAATGTTAAACTGGCAGTGAGAGTGTTAATGATAATAAGCAGCAGGTTTCAGAAGCCTAAAGCTTGCCATCTACTCCTACTACATCTGGTTTACAAAATATTGCTCCAAATATAACCTCAAATTTAATCTTTACATGTTTGTATGCTTTTAAATGAACATGAAGTACTACTGGCTACTATTTTATTTCAAATTAAAGATAAGCTCAGAGTTATACTGGACTCTGGAGCTCAAAGTTCATTTATTTCAAAATCTTGTGCTAATAAATTACAGTTAAATAAATTTAAAATTAGTGTTTTAATACAAGGACTTGAAGAAATGGATTCTGTAGCTAATTATGTTACTCATTGTGAGAATTCCAATATTGAAAATACTTTTAATTTCAGTTTTGATGCCATTATTATGGATAAAATTTGCGAAATTTTATCTATTGCTAAGGTTAAAGTTAAAAATTATTCATATATAAGAAATTTAATTGTCCAGATAATATTGATTTGCTTTTGGGTTCAGATATTTATCGCTATATCTTACAAGACGGAAAGATATGTCAAACTTTAAATACGCCTGTTTGCTTGAACACCTGCTGGGTAGTGTTAGGTAAACTACTTTTCTCTGAAACTCAGTCAACTACTACAAAATTTAACTCAATCTTCACAACTTCTCAAATAACTTTGGATAATGCATTAAAGCGCTTTTGGAGGTTGAAGAGGTATCGAACTTTTCTAAACGCTTCTGAAGATGATTATTGTGAAAATTATTACAAAAAAACTAACTTTTCGTAATACTGAAGGTAGATATACCGTCTCCTTTCGTTTTAAAATTACTGTACCTGATTTTGGTGATACTAGCTCCATCGCTTTACGTAGATTAATTTTATTAGAAAGACGTCTGTCTCGTAACGAACAATTTTACGATGACTACTCAAACGTTATGCGTGAATACATTCACAAACTCCAGATAATTCCTGCAATAATAATTAGTTTTATATTGCTCATCATGCAGTTTTTAAACGTGACTTTACTTCTACTTCTTTAAGGGTAGTTTTTGATGTTTCAAGTCATGCTGCAAATAAATTATCTTTGAAGAAAGCTTTGTATACCAGTCCAAAATTGCAAAAAGATTTGTTTACGCTTCTTTAAATTTTATATTACACAAATTTGTTTTTACTTGTGACATTCGACAAATGTATCGGATGATACTGGTTTATCCTGAAGACAAAAAGTATCAGAGAATATTGTGGAAATTTTCTCCTGAGAAATCTAATTTAGATTATCAGTTAAATGTTGTTATCTTCGGAGTAGTTTTATCTCCATATTTAGTTGTTCGAACGTTACTACAATTTGCAAATGTTTAGATAGATTTTCCGTTAGCTTTATTAATTTTACAAACTGATACGTATGTCGATGATTTTGTAGAAAATTCTTTTGAAAAGGGAAACTATATATTTAAAAAAATATTCTAAATGATCATGGTTGACAAATTTATGAAATTTTGAAATGTCATATATTTAAAATAGAGCAAATTGATTTAACTCGGCCTTACATTTATATATTTGTAAACTAAACAAATTAAATATATTATGCTATTATATTAATTGGAAATCCTGCAGATTTCCAATTAACAGATTTTTAATTTAACGTTTCTCTTTCATTCCCCTTTATAACGTAAAAATATTACTGACTGAAAATACATTGAATAAATATTTTTATTTATATAATATATAAATATTTAACAGAAATTTTCTTACATTTTGAAATTATCTCAGTAATTAATCAAAAATTTTAAACCAACTGCGTGAAGTAACACTGGAACTATCATCAACAAAACGAATTGAGGTTTGTCCATAGCGTGGGGCGCCTTAGCCGGTGTTGTTTCATCTTGCCCTGCTACCATTTGGAATGCAAACAAGAGGCACATCAAAAAGACAATGTATGCCTTGTAGTACTCCATTTTTTTCAGTAAAAAGCTAAATAATATGTGAATTCGGATCTTTTAGAAATCAGTGTTTTCAATTGACAACTTTTGTAGACAGATTTATATACACACCATTCACGTCAAGTTGTTGTCACAGTTACCAAAAATAGTTAATTGTTTTTCTGTATACTTAGATTTACATTTTACTGAACGAAGAGGACGCTTATTTATTATTGGTTTGCGTAAACGTTATTTACCAAAAAAATGTATTTCTATTGGACACAGAATTGCAAAAATATGTAAATTGATATGAGGATGTCTAATGATTTGACAAAATATCTTTTTCTTTGCATACATACATACGTCAGCGGTGCAGGCATAATGACGTAAAGGAGGAATTTTTGAATTAAAACAGGGGTAATATAAGAGATCTTGCGAGTTTTCGTTTCAATTTGAGCTGTGTCCAGACCGTTGGAGTCTATGCCGGTCGGAATAGCCAGGTATTGGTTGTTATTTTCTGCACCCTACGAGAAGTTGTTGATTCGTCTTCTTGTTATTGTATGCGTATGTATGCGTATCTCTGTATCTGTAACGTGTGGAGGGTGGGTTACCCCCACGGCACTTAGCCCTCACTAGGCCCATTGTGCATCCTTCTAAGATGATAGGCACCTCCTAGCTTGTGAGCCAGCCTACAGATTTGATGTAGTTGACAACGTCGCCAAGAGGTTGTTAGCCGATACCCGCCGAACACAATTCTTCTAACAAATGAGAGCGTCGAGCAATCGTAAAGGATATTCTCGATGGTCTCATCTTCTTGTTCGCACCCTCTGCAGAGTGCGGATTCTGATAGCCCCATGATATGGAGATGCTTCCGTACTTGGCAATGACCAGTCAGAATGCCTGTGACTAGGCGCAGATTCTGTCTATTCATAGTCAAGTATTTGTTTGCTGCAGTGTTGTCAGGATAACTTAAGAGCTCTCTGGCAACTCTGCAGTTTCTGGTTTCATCCCATCTTTCCTTGAAATTCACAAGGGGGTGTTCTTTAATTAGGTCTGTCACTACCGATTTTGTCAGGCTAATAGAAGGGCCTGGTCCAAAAAGTTATTTGGTTGGCTGCTTTCTTGGCTAGTGAATCAGCAAGACGGTCACCTTTAGATGTGGCGTGACCTTTGATCCATCTTAAGGTGACCACATTGTTGATGGATACTTCGGCCAAAGCTTCTTGACATTCTAGTACTAACCCTGATTAAATTCGTGGTCTGTTTAGGGTGAGTAGTGCTTATCTGCTATCTGTATGTTCCTTCCAGTGATATTGTTGCTGGTGATTTCTTTTGCTGCTATGAGAATCACCAATGCGTATGCGCATTGAATGTGTTACTACCACATACTTTGATTTTTTTTTACTATACGGAGAATGGTCGCACTGCGCAGCTTTCTAAGTGCCTTTTAAAAGGAGATAGAAAACTCCGCCATTTTGAACCCTTATTACGTGTTGCCTACATCTTGGCGCAATATTTTTAATAGGTGCGTTTTAATCATCCGCTTCTGCTTCGGAATTGTCGGTTTTCTTGTTTTAATCTGACAGGTTAAAACGACTAAACCGACAATTCCGGAAGCAGAAGCGGATGATTAAAACGCATCTGATATTTTGCTTGCTGCTGTCAGTGTCAGTGAATATTATTTTTGAAGTCACAGTTTATTGCTAAAGAATCAGTTAGCTCACTCGGACCAGTTGAAAGTTCCAAAATAACATCCACTTCAGGGATACAAATTCAGGATACGCAGAAGACGTTTTATTATAGGCGGTTGTCATATATTGTATTATCCGAGTTGCACAGTGTATAAACTGAAATATTGAGATCCAAAGTGCCGACGCAGAGTGAGCGATCTGATTCTTTAGCTGTAAACTGTGTCACAGGGTTCAAAATGGCCGCACTCTATGTTTTGCGTGTCGGACCTCTCTCTTGCCACGTATAGTAATCAAAGTATGTGGTTACTACGAATACCGCTTTGTAAAGTATCTGTCTAGTGGTCTAACCAAGCTCATGCAAAAAATGGATTTATCAAAATAGATATAATTTGAACTATTTACTTATTTGCTTTTTCTTAAACGAGAATGGACCTTTTGGACCCACTTCAAGCTAAAACCAATAGCAATTAAATCCCAGTGGAACAGAATTTTAAAGTAGAATGGTTGATTACGACATAACCGAGAGGACATAATTCAATATTATCTGTGCTTCCCTTCTAATGTGGCCAATTATGTTCATGCAATAGGACTAGATAATGAAACACCCAATTCTAATTACTAAATGAATTTATATTGATAATTGAGACTTGTTACCATACATTTTTGGGTTACATTCGACTTAAAAGACACACGAATTTCAAAATATTTTTTGTACTGTTAGGAAGTGGGGAAGTTATAAATTATGAAAATAAAAAAAAAATTAAAGATTATCCTCGATTAAGCGAGAAATTTAATGTTAAAATCTCAAAAATTGGACATTTTTAATTAAATATTTTGACATATGTGTACAGGGTTGCCAAGTATTTTAATATGTAAGAAGATATAAGTAATTTGTAAACTCGTAAATTATTATACTTTTATGATTTGTTTATTTAAATAAAAGTAATAGAATTTTGTGAAAAATTCCTAGAATCTGTATTAAACATACAAGTAATTGGGAGATAACGACTCACAATATCAACAACAAAAAGAGACAAAAGGTATGAACTATGAGCATAAACGTTTAACTAAACCGCTACAACTGTGAAATATGTCCAGATTGGGTTCTAAGAGACAATAATTTGACACAGCTTGATTAAGAGGTGATGATTTATATGTATTTGTGTATACCAACAAACTAAACTGTCACGCACAGAGAACCACATTAACAATAATTCCAATTTACATTCCAATAAATGAACATCTAAATCTAAACTGTTAATACCCAGACTACTTAGTTTTTAAAAATTGAGGGTAACGGCAGAAATAGTAGCAAGTAAAATAAATTATTCTTGGTAACCCCGCTCATTATCCAGAAAAAAAATGTCAAATAATAAAATTTTCAAGTTTTAGGTTAAATTTAATGAAAGACTCGTTTTCTTATTGTTAAAAAGTATTTAATTAAATTATATATAATTTAATGATATTTTTTCGTATTTCTAAACCTAACGTGAGTTAAAATCATACTTAATATCATTTAAATCAAAAAACAAAGTGAAATTGGTCCCTAAAGTCGAATGTAACCCATTTTTGCTGTCTTTTTTGTTTCAATGAATTTGTGATTTTTATGTCAGTTTTGCCTTTATCGCGTTTATCCTTGCGTTGGATCAAGCTTTTACTAATAGGTCTCAGGAAGGGACTGAAAATTTCAGTACGATAACGACGCAAGGGGTAAGTGGAAAATGGTAGATTTGATGTCCAGAAACTAGAAAATTGCAGGCCCAAAATCGTAACTGTTACGATTTTGGTCCTGACCAGTGATCGGCAAACTTATTAGTCAATAGAGCCAAATATCAATAGTACAATAATTTCATTTTTTTTAAGAGCCAAATCTTTTAAACTTCAACTGTATAGGTAGGTATATGTCAATTTAATTAGAGTTCTCCTAAGCCGAGATTTTGGAAAAAATTATATCAAAATGATTGATGAGGCCGATCACTTTCAACTGCAAACTATCCCATTCACTCTCGTCAATCTTCTTTTATTGATCCTCTCTATTTGTCCTAATCATCTCAACATACCCCTCTCAATCCTCGACACTACATCTTTCTTCACACCACAATTGTCTTAAAAATGAACTTTATTTAAAGTTTTAAATCTTAGGTAAATTATAGATGCATTTAATAAAATGATGACATACTTAAGGGTTTTCTTTAATTAAATTAAATTGTAAGATATCCATAAAATTAAATCATGACAATATTGACAAATACTATTGTGAACAATGCCTTGCATCTCCTTGGAAAGTTTGGGAAAGTCAGGTTTATATATTGTTTTTTTTTTTTTATTTTAGGCTCTATTCCAGGTTCTCATCAATAGGACAACTTTTTCTCAGTTTACTCTTAATAAGGTTCATGCTTGAAAATTAATTTTCACATGAATATGTAGACTGGAATAAGTAAACAACAGTTGATCATGAGTCAGGAATACTGTTCCAGGCATTAACAATCAACATATCTTCTTTCTCTGGATCTTAGAAAGCTGTTGTTTTTCTCTTCTATTACAGCACAAAGATGTTCAAATTTCGAGCTATACAATTTGTTTTTTAAATCCAGCTATTGCATTTTAAAGTTGCTAATGTCAGTATTAAAGGGACAAAAAATGTATTTATGTTAAAGCAGAGACAGAAGTTAAAAAGGCTTTTCACAGTTCTCACTTCATACACAGGAACTGACAGTTTTCCACGAGGCTAATTGAAGTAAACGTGGTACATTGACGTAGAAAATTATTATATAGATGCTAATAACAATTTTGCGTAATGCATAACATAATTTATGTTATTGTAAATAACTGGGAGATAACGGGATTAAAGTCATGGCTGATGGCGGATAAGGGTTTTTCATAATTTGTGACATGAACATTCTTAGGTGTTTCTAATGCAGTTTGATATCCTGAAGTCAAAACTAAAAACAGAATTTATCTATCACCCACAGATATTCTTTAACCTGCAGCTTCAGATTTTACAATAGGTAAAATTTCATTATATTGTATCATCTCATATTTTCATAAGATCAGGGATCTGTCGGGTTTAGACCGGTTTCTGCCTGCTTGTTCGAAGTAAACAGCGTGTTTTACTATCATTTTATTTTACAAAATTTATCAGCAGACTAACGGTATCCGAATCGGTTACGTTTTCTGTGTTTGGAGAGTAAAACGTTTTTGAGTTCACATTCTTTTACGTTTTGTAAATTACTGTGTTTAAGATTTTTAGGTACAATGCCTAGGTAGTGCGTAAATAGTGCCAACTGTTTTTGTTATGTGTGCGGAGAACTAACTTTTAAATCGCAAAAACGTAATTTTACTCCGCTTGTACTAAAAGCATGGGCCACTCATATCTGTTGTAAAACTTGTGTAACATTGTTAACAACTTGGTTAAAAGGTTCAAATCGTAAAATGCCCTTCGCAGTGCCAATGGTTTGGAGAGAACCTAAAGACCATGTTACAGACTGCTATTTTTGCCTCACGAATATCAAAGGTATTGGATCGAAGTCTAAACATACGGTAATTTACCATCAGCTTTAAGACCTGTCAAACACATTGAACAACTTCCTATTTCAAAAGCACCAGAATATTGGAGTCTCGATGAAGAACTAGAATCGACTGGTTCTTTAAGTGATGTTACAGAAACCGCAAAGGAAATGACAACCAATCCTTTATTTGATTTACCAGGATGTTCAACAGTGCCGCATCTAATTTCACAGGGTGAACTTAATGACTTAGTTCGAGATCTAAGCCTTTCAAAATCGCAATCCGAACTTTTAGCATCCAGACTAAAAGATTGGAATCTTCTCCAAAGTGATGTAAAGATTACTTTTTACAAAAAAAGACAGAAAGACCTCACAAATTGCTTTCTTCCAGAAGAGGATCTAGTATACTGTTCAGAAGTTAACCTTTTGTTTAACGCACTAGGACAGAAACATGATCCTCGTGATTGGCGTCTATTCATTGATTCCTCTAAACTTAGTTTAAAGGCGGTATTGGTTCATAATGGTAACGAATATCCATCTGTGCCCTTAGCTCATGCAGTTCATATAAAGGAATTATATGAGAATATGAGAGTTCTTTTAGAGCACATCCGTTATCATAAGTATGGTTGGGCAATAAGTGAAGACCTAAAAGTAATAACCCTTCTTCTTGGAATACAACTAGGATATAAGAAATATTGTTACTTCCTTTGCGAATGAGACAGGCACTAACTCCGGGACAAAAAAACGTTACCAATGAACCTCTAGTTGATCCCAAAAAGGTATTACTACCACCTTTGCATATTAAATTGGGTTTAATGAAGAATTTTAATTTTTTTAAGGCAATGGACAGAAATGAAAGAAAGGTTCTTGTATCTATAACAAAAACTTCCACGAATCAGTGAAGCAAAAATTAAGGAGGGCATATTTGTGGGTCCGCAAATAAGAGAAGTGATGAAAGATGAGACATTTGAGGAAATGCTCAATGAAACTGAACTATGAGCCTGGAGTGATTTTAAAAGAGTTGGTGCAAATTTTCTTGGAAATGTGAAAGCTGACAATTACAAAGATCTTGTGACTGAACTACTTAACTGCCTATAAAGAAATGGGTTGTAATATGCCCTTTAAAATTAACTTTCTGGACTCACATCTGGATTTCTTCCCCGAAAATTTAGGGACGGTAAGTGACGAACATGGGGAACGGTTCCACCAAGACATTTCTGCTATGGAGAAACGGTACCAAGGCAAGTGGAGTGCCAGTTTGCTTGCCGATTACTGCTGGACATTGTTAAGAGATACTCCAAAAATAAAATATCGCCAAAAAACATCGACAGTAACATTTTAAGGTACTCTTTGGTTAATAAAATAATATAACAATAATTTATCTTTCGCTGTTTTCTTAAAAAACTAAAATACCTCATAGCAATAAAACTATAGGTGATAGAAGAAATCTGTATTTTCTGCTTTTGTGGCAATTTTTACATAATAAACATCAGGTTACAAGATTTACAAGATCGCAAGCATCTAGAGGATCAAACACCAACAAATGATCATATTGCCCCAGAGAAGAGTGATTAATCCTTCAACTATAAAACTTATGGGGATCTGCGGCAGATTATGAAAAATTTACTACTCTTGGAGGTAAAAAAAATACATCTGGATAGAGTCGGAGTACCATACACGCTCTGCTATTTAAAGATGCTGACGAGGTGACAGTGGTATAATAATGTATAATCCCAGAACTTCATATATTGCAAGGATTCGTGAACCATTTATTTTGGAAAGGTGTTCTTGCCCCGCCACTTGGTGGGAAAACGATTTTAAAATGGCCTCATAGTTTGAACCCAGTCTCGAAAAATTATCATGGAAAAGCGTTTAAAGGTAATGCGTATCGAAAACTATTGAAATCATCAGACAAATTAGTAGATCGTGAAATCTGACAGCACGTAAGTGGACCATTCCCTCTCTACCATTTGTGGCAGCATTTGCAGCCATGGATCAAATCATGGATTCTTGTTTTGGAGTAATGTGAATTCCGTATATTGTAAATAAGTATATGAGGGATTTAACGAAAGCTCTTCTTGCTATTAATGTGACCAACACACTAAAAATTCATATTATACTAACACATATCAAAAAATCACTTGAATTTCTAGGGGAAGAGGCAGGAAGGTTTCAGTTTGTGGTCCGAGCAAGCTGGGGACTCAATTCATCACGAATCGATGAAAACTGAATAATATGCAATATTCAAACTACCATATAAAACTGAAGGAAGCTGTCATTGACGTTTCTTCTAAATACACATAATGTTGGTCTAGAAACTGATGTATATTTGTAAAAACTTTACCAAAATAAAGAAAATCCTAAAATAAATGTTTTCCTTATAATTATCCCGACGATTCCTGTATATACATATGTTTATAACCGATCATATACATGTATATGTAATAAATATGGACTTTCTTGTTTCTGGACATCAATTCTACCATTTACCATTTTCCACTTGTCATCGTACCGAAACTTTCTTTCTTTTCCTGACACCTGTATACTAAGATTATGAACCCAGAATTTATCACAAAATACCTACTCTATTTTGTTCTTTGCATGTAATTAAAATATCAAAAAAAATGTCTTCGGCTCCTCTACTATATTTCGAAATATATCAAATTTTGACATACCTGTCAAATTTAAAACTGGCTCTCAAAAACTACTTATTCCAAATTTGCTATAATGATAAATATTTCTGACCGAAAATATACACTACAATAAAAATATATATTTTATTTTATATAATATATAAATATTTTATGTGGAACATAACAGAAATTTTCTTACATTTTGAAATTCTCAGCAATTAACAAAAAATTTTAAACCAATCGCGTGGAGTAACACTGGAACAATCATCAACAACGCGAATTGGGGCTTGTCCATAGCATGGGGGGCCTTAGCGGGTGTAGTCTCATCTTGTCCTTCTACCATTTGGAATGCGAACAAAAGGCACATCAAAAGGAAAATGTATGTCTTGTAGTACTGCATTTTTTCAGTAAAAAACTGGATAATATGTATAATATAATACAGTGGACAACTGCTACAGACAGATTTATTATATAAACAGAATTTGTTTTGTGGTTACTAACTGGTCGTTAAGGTAAACTACAGTATTTTTTTGTTTTGTCAGCAGTGAAATTTTTTGACAAACCAAGGACCGTACTTGCCAGAAGTGTCAAAACACAGATATGTACTTAATAGATTTTGAGAATAATATGCCACAGCGATGGCTTGACCGTGGTTGACCGGAAAGACATTTTAGGTAGTTCAGGGGACACGGGATGAAACTACCAAGTGACTATTGCTTATATATCTTTTTCCTTGTATACAGGGTGTTATTGAAATACACGTACATATTAAAACTGGGTATTGCGCAGATCCCCACTGAATGTAGAAAAATATTATTTTTTTAAAATACCCCTTATTAAGGGAGTTATTAATTTTTGAAAATTAATTCTAAAACAAACGTACTTCACTGATATGTTGAGGATGACCTATATAAATTAGGTTTATTTACCTATTTTAAACATCAACAGTAATTAATATGTAAGTTTTTGTCAGATGATAAGAAAACTAGTCTTGTAAGAAATAACCATGTTGCCAAGATTTTCGAATTAATTTCTATTTCCGAAGACTGGTTTTTACTACCCTCGTTATCAAAAAACTAGAATATTTGATAAATGATTGTTTTTAAACTATACATTTTTGAAACTATAGATTATTAAAATTTTAGTTGATTTACGAATCTGGCTAACACGAGCGCGTCATTTCCAAGTTGGTAAAAAGTGTTGTTACGATTACTTTTAAATATTTTTTTACGATGCCACTATTTACGAATATTGAACTAACGGATATAGTGCTGGTTTATGGGGCAGCTGGAGAAAATTCTCGGCAAGCACAAATCCTGTATCGCGAACGGTTTCCAAATCGGAGAATTCCGGACTGTCGTACGTTTATTTCAACTGTTCAGCATCTAAGAGACCATGGAAAATTTGAGAGTGTCAATGCAGATCGAGGGAGAACAAGAACACAAAGAACATTGGCGGCCGAAGAAGAAATATTGGAAGCTGTTGAAAACCGGCCTCAATTAAGTTGTAGAAGACTAGGTCTTGAAATTGGAGTGTCCTCATTTGTTGTGTGGCGGACACTTAAAGAACAAGGTTTACATCCTTATCACATCCAAAAAGTCCAGGCCTTATATCCAGGTGATGAAGAAAAGAGAGTGGAGTTTTGTGAATGGATGATTCAAAAATGTGTTGATATTCCTGATTTTCTAAAAATATTATTGTACACTGACGAGGCTTTATTCACTCGTGATGGCGTGTTCAATATGCACAATTCGCATATTTGGAGTGATGAAAATCCTCACGCCATTAGGGAAACTGGGCATAAAAGAAAATTTTCAATAAATGTTTGGGCTGGCATAATAGATCAGTATTTAATCGGGCCTTATGTTCTCCCGAACAGATTAAATGGGCCAGGATATCTCCACTTTTTAGAAGATATTTTGCCAGTACTCCTAGAAGAGATACCGTTACAATTAAGGCAACGGATGTGGTACCTACTAGATGGCGCTCCTCCTCACTTTGATTTAAACGTACGGCAGTTTTTGAACATTAGATTTCCTCAAAAGTGGATAGGCAGAAATGGACCTACTAAGTGGCCTCCGAGATCTCCGGACTTAAATCCATGCGATTTCTTTTTGTGGGGTCACATAAAACAACTGGTTTATAATGAACCTATTAATAGTGTTGAACAATTAACCAATAAAGTTAATGCGGTAGCCGAGGAACTACGACAAAATCCAAGACTAATTTCTAATGTTCAAAGTTCTTTGGAAAGACGATTGCAAGTGTGTGTAAATAATAATGGACGGCATTTTGAACAATTACTGTAATAAACTTTATTTTGAATTAATTGGTTTTGCTACGGCAACAGTGCAATTTCTATGGGTAAGTTCAATTTCGATTTATTTTACTTCTTTAAATATGGAAACTAGTAGGTCGGAAAAGGGGACTCTTCCCCAATATTTAAATTTTAGAATTTGAAGTTAAAATTGGTGCCAATCGTTTTTGGTCATTACATACTATTCCCCATTTTAATATGTACGTGTATTTTAATAACACCCTGTATACAATTGTATACAATTCAACGGATATTACAGCACCACAAACGGACATGAAAAGGATAATAGAAAGTAAATACATAATAATAATAATAAAAAAAGGATTTAAAACATTTCAACGAGTATAATGACACACCCCAACGTGTACTAAAGAACGTTTTTGATATTGTAAAAATAATAATAATAATGTATAAATATTAAAAAAAAACTACTGAAGAAAGCACTGATCAGTGCCGAAAGCTTTACCCACATACACTAAAGTCTATTCAGATTTCATTTACGCCACGTCAAACCAATTTCTCCCATCCAGCAACAGCTCACGTGACATTTTTTTACGCTTCTATTGGTTAATCGGTCGTTAGTCATTTAGACGACGCGCAAATATTTTTTGTCAAGAGTCGAATTCAGTTCAATTTGGATAATTATAAACGGCGTTTTGGTAGCATTCACCGTGTTGGTTAGTTTGGACATTTTGTATGTTTGATTGATTATAATTCATTATATTATAGTTTAGATATACATATATTGTGTTATTTATTTTTTTTGTTTTTGTGGTTGTTGTTAGTTTGAACATGTTTTACTCTATTTTATGGACATTTAATTGACTATATTTTGTAATTGCTGCGTGACACTATGTCCTCCACAGATACAGCAGATGAAATCCAGAAAAATGTTTTTACTCCTTTTAAAAAGCGACTGAAAAAGGGACATTTGGTCATCTGCACTAAAGAAATGGTTCTTAATATTTATAAGCATTAAATTTTATAGAACCCTGATATGTTGGTACATGATGTTGAAAGAAGAGTTGCTGATAAAACAGGGATGTGCGCTAAAACCGTTTTTAATGTTATGAAGGAGTATTCGCTCCGTGCGAAGTCATGGAAAGGGAAGCAAAAGCGATACTAGCGCTAGCTGCGGATAATTCGTGCATTTTAGGGGGATATTTTGTAATTTTGGCATATCAAATACACGTATACATTTTACTTTTTTTCAAAAAAGTAGGTAAAAACAACACAATAAGCAACCGGAGTTGCTGTGTTGAAAATTGTACAAATACTAGCAAAAAAAACAGTGAAACTTATATAACAAATTTCACTAACAAAGTGGAAATTAAATCAAAGAAATAAATGGATAGGTGTACAATAAGAAGAAAAATTACCTTTATTTTTGTGATAATAACAGTAATGCTGGAAATAGTAGACATCAGAAACTAGAAAGTTTTTAAATAAACAATAAATTATTCTTAAATGTTCATTCAGCAAGGACTAGATTTCAAGATTTCTGCCGTTGATTATAATATTTGGCTGGTATGCAATTTTGTGACTTACTGATCGGAAACCAGTTTTAATCATTCATTCTATGTTTTCTTTAGAACAAAAATGAAAATATAAGTAGCGATCCTTTTTATACATTTTAACTTCACGCTATTATAAATGGTTTCTTCAATGACAACTTATTAGACTTAGGCAACTTCTCATACATTTTCCAGTAAATACTGTTGCCTGCCTATATTTTATTATTGAATTTTAATGATTATAGTATTTTTAATACAAATCCCGATGCACGTCAGAGATCAATTATGACGTCACGGCCTTGCAGTGTTGTCGAATCATCAGAATAGTTGAGGAATTTAGAAAGTTTTGAAACTGAAAGGTTATGTTTTCTTTTTGTTACTAAAAAAAATTATTAATTTTAAATGTACATAACTATTGGAAAATATTGATTTCCTTTGTGCATAATAAACATTTGAATAAAAATGATGTAAACATATTGCAAATAGTCATAGAAAATAGAACTGTAAGGTAGTATATGCCTATTGCAGATGAACAAAAATTGGTCCAGAATTACCACAGAAATATCTCAAACTATTTTCATTTCACCAAAAAATTTATTTAACAGAACTACATTTTAGTTATAAAACAACACCCCATGAAATTGAAAAAATTAAATCTACAAAGGAATGTGGAGAAGTCACAATATCAGTAGATATCTGTACTTAAAGAATTCAAGATTGAAATTGTTAAAATATTTAAATATAAGAATGAAATTAAAATATTTATGTAGGTACTTTAGTAAATTTCATTTTCAGTAACAGTTTTGTGTATTTAAGATAGTCAGAAGTGCTTTAACTATAGACTGTTATCGCTGATTCCCATCATCTCTAAAGCTATTTAAACATGTATGAATAGTAGTACCATCACTGAAACATCAGGATTCTCCACCTTACCAGTTTTAATAGACATTTGAAAACTGTTTTGCTCAGTGAATTCTTTAGCACTGCAAAACTGTGAAATATTTTACTTTTTGCTATAATATCTACACGATACCTATTTTATAAAAAAAATCTTAATTTTATTTGTTTATTGGTACTAGTCTTTTTCAAATCATTGTAAATATTATTTTGTTGTAAGACTCGCATAGCGAAACCTTTGAGTCTATTATTTTTTATATATATTTTAGAAAAAATAAAAATACAGAAAATATAAGAAATATATCAAACTATTTATTGTTATTAAAATAGGACAATGTTTTATTTAAAAAATATATTTTTTCTCATCTACTAATCTTCGTAATTCCTACAAAAATTGTATCATTTCTCCTAATCCTAAACGCAAGTAAGTACTTGAATTGCTATCATCACTATTGCTTTTAGGTTTAATTATAATAGGAATCATTTCCAATCTATCGAAAACTCCCTTTCTGCTAATATGTTTATTATAATATTGCCTCAAATAAGTTTATTGGGGTTAGAAACACAATGCCATATTGTTCTGCAAACTTATCCACCATATGTTTCTTTAGTTATTTGTACCTGAAAAAAGATTGTTTTATTTTCATATAATGTGTCACTATTTCAATATTCCAAATTGTAATATCTAAATGACATCATTGATCTAAGATTTAATGGTTGGTAAGTAGGTACACTGTTATAGCAAATCTTGTAACTTCATTATTAATTATTTTAAAGTTTATTTCTAAAAAAAAGCATTTTTGGGTTTTACTGTACATCTTGAGAATGCTAAAAACGTGTAGAATTTAATTGACAACTCTAAACAAATTATAGCATACCTATTATTAAATATTCAATATAATATGTCGCTTCAATATTACAGTTTAGAATATCTCAATTTTGGCACATGATAAGAGAAATAAACATACCGAACAAGTTTTTTTACTTTAAGTCAGGAAATGCAAGAACATCACGATTAGTGAACCTTTATTTACTTGAAATTTATCAGTTTTTTGCCAAGAGCGGTTTATTTTTCCCTTTTGAAAAATACATGTTTCATAAATGAAAACGAACTGGTATGAAGCTGCTTCTTTTGCATTTCTCTAATTTCTTTTCTTTTCTCAATTCAGTTCAATATAGCCATTAAACATTTGCTTCTCAATCGACTTTTCTCCAAAAGGTTCCAAAGTTATACATTATACTGCAAATAAGAATGTATTTATATTACTGTAGATAGGTATACAAATTAAACTTTTATTAGGAATATATGATTGATAGGATAAATAGATTTATCTTTATGCATACATACATTTCTGAGTTATTGTGTTAGTGATCCTTTGTTTATATGAACGCTTTTTAAGTGGCAATTTTATTTATTTATTGTTCTTGACTGCTTGCAAAATACTACTGACAGTAGAAATATTTGGGGTTGCTGCAACACGCTAAAACATATAATAAATCAATTTCATATATACATTTCTAGAATTTTTAACTTACTTCTCATACACTTTTACAGCAGTTGAAGGTAATTAAGATACATCATTTTATTAGACTCTCATTCAAAATACTATATAACGAAGATACATGCTCCTTACAACGACTATTTAGTTTTTTGGTATTTTGTATGTAGAAATAAAAAAAAAAATAAACAGCATTAACTAATTAGGTTTATTTTGAAAATCAACTGGTAAACATAACCTAAAACCTAAACAGTGAATTGTTTTAAAAAGCTAATGGCAACACAGCAACAAGGTATACCAACTGCCGTAATGACATTTCGTCTATATAAATACGAGTTTCATTGGCGTACAGAATGTCAAAATTATTTAATATAAAGTATGGTTTTTGGGATACTAATCATGTAATAATATTAATATAAATTTGATATTATCAAAAATAGGACGTGTAAAAGCTAATTAATTGAAATAATTATAAAAATTATCAAAATAATCCCCATTACATTTTTCGGTTTTTTAGAAATATGACTACGTTTATGAATCCTCGTAAATATTCGTGACATTTTCGGATTATTAGCTAAGTTAGGGACATTTTAATTAGTTGGTAGTATTATGACGAATGACCGACGTCATTGCTGACGTGCATCGGGATTTGTATTAAAAATACTATATACATAATTTTCTTCAATTTAAGCGTGAAAAATATATAATAATAAATTAATGTTTTAATTGTTTTATAAATCCATATACTTTTATTAAAACTAACATATATACTTTTTATTTACGAATTCTATTAAAAATTGTATTTGTCAGTATAGGCAGAAATACTCCTTTAATACCAAAACAAATTGGCGCTGCTGTCGCGCACGGAGCGAATAGATTCATACATTTTCTGAACCAAAAAGAAAGCTACGTTATAAACAAATTAGTGGCTATGTGGATGATTTTGATAAAAATGCAATAAGGCGCAAAGTACATCAATTCTTCTTTAGAAATTAACTTCCAACAATTGATAAGGTTTTATAAGAAGTCAACGATGATCCATATTTGTCTACTTTTAAGCGAGCTACATTTTACAAGCTTTTCAAAACCCTTAATTTTAAATTTAAAACTCGAGGAAAAAATAGTTTGCTTTTAGACAAAAATGAAATTGGTTCGTCCTACGCCACAAAAAATAAAACGGTACAGAGAAGAAAAGCAAAAAATATATTATCTTGATGAGACTTGGATTAACGCAGGCCACACCAAATCAAAAGTATGTTTCGATATGTCGGTTTTTTCATCCAGACAAGCCTTTTTGGATGAACTTTTAACTGGTTTTAAAAACCCATCCGGTATGTGCGTAAAAACAGCTCATTATATGCCATATTGGAAGTGAAGAAGGCTTTGTCTCTATTGCACTTTATGTATTTGAGTTGAAAAATCCGGTGACTACCATGAAGAAATGTGTGGAGAATCGTTCAAAGAGTGGTTTTCAAACACCCTACCAAAATTAGAAGATAACTGCATTATTATTCGAGAAAGCTGGAAAAAATATCTACGACGTCTAAAAAAGGTGATATTTAAAAATGGCTATAAGGGAAACAAATTGAATTCGACTACCAAATGCTTAAGATCCAACTTCTAAAACTTGGTAAGCAACATAAACATTATGATAGATAGATGAAATGGCTAAGCAGCAAAACAACATAATACTTCACATGTCTCCGTATTATTATGAACTTAACCCTATTGAATTAATCTAGGTTGACGCTAAACAATAGGTAGCAGATAAAAACTCAACATTTAAATCTGGAGACATTAAAATTCTTTTTAAAGAAGTAATATTATTAATTTCTCCAGAAAAATGGAAAAAGTGTATCGACCATGTTCGCCAAAAAGTTGAAGTAAAAATGTGGAAGTTTGATAATATTATAGAGGTTCAGGTAGAACCACTTGTAATTTTGATTAATGAAGATAGCCTTTCAAGTCTAACTAATTTATCCGATTCAGAATAGTGCTAAGTCAAGTAAGGAAGATTGCTATCATACAGGGTACAAGTTGTCTAATCTAAATACTAGTAGAACAAGAACAATAAAGAACAAAAGTTATCAAAAATACAAAAGGTTTCTTTTTAAGATGCACAATTTTAAATCAAATACCAAATTCAAATACAAAATACCTCTCATATTTAAACTTTTTTTTAATGCTTTTAGTAGATATATATTAGCTATTAAAGAATTTGCAATTATTTGGACACCCTGTACAATATAATTTTATAATATGATTGTGTTAATGCTCTGTATCACAGTAAACATATGTTATGAACTAAATATAACGCAACCATCTCTTTTAAAGTCAAATACATTTATTAATTTGTATTGCAGGTTAACGCAATTTATGTCGCTCACCTATCTTCGTCCAAAAATGTCACTAAAGTCTGGGAGACCGTGTATGGCATTTATTTTATAGTTTTACTTTACAAAATATGTTTTTATCGTAATAAAATAATAATTTCACAAATACACTCTTTTATTTTACATTTTTGCAAGACGGAAAAGTAAAATACGGCCCTGCTCAATTTTAGCGTCCACCTGCTTCTGTTTACATCAGGCGTAAATTAAATTTGAATAGACTTTAGTTTAATTTCTCAACAGCACCAAAAAACCCAAGAACTACAAGGAAAAGATATAAATTAAGGTGTAAGAAAAAAAAACTTTAGAAAAGCAGATTTCCTTTTGTAAAGTACCAATATTACTTATATCTGTTAACGACTTGGACCTAAACTGACAAGGAAAGGATAAATGTTAAATATTCATAATAAAAATGTATGTATTGCAACTAAGAAAAGATGAATTGAGGAACAACTAAAACACAGACGAAGAGTGCGCACATTACCTAAACTAATAGATAATTTACCAATTAGTAGGCATTCCAACATGGAGGTAAAATAAGGAAGAAGTCGAAATCACGTGGTCAAAAGTGTTACCACGTTGGCCATATTTATAATATATTGTTTAATCTCATTATAATTAATCATATACGTTTATATAAACTATTCGTCTCAAAGGCATTAAAAGAACAATGGCGTCGTGTGCCAAGCGCAATTGCACAACTAAGAATGGTGTAGATTGCAATAAAATTTCAAAAATAACATTTCTTAGGTAAGTATAAACACAGTGCAAAGTGGTATTAAAATAAAATGTTGATATTTTTTTTCAGAATAATTAAATTAAATGGTTTCTTATCAATGACAGTAATAAGTAAATATTGGTACTTTATAAAAGGAACCTCCTTTTCTAAAGTTTTTTTTTCTTACACCTTCATTTATATTTTTTCCTTGTAGTTCTTGGGTTTTAGGTGTTGGTTAAGGAATGAAACTCGTGTATGGGTAAAGCTTTCGGCACTGATCAGTGCCTTCTTCAGTAGTTTTTTTATTATTAATATTTGTACATTAGTTTAACAGTCAAAATTGTTCTGTAGTACATGTTGGGGTGTGTCATCATATTTGTTAAATGTTTGAAAACCTTTTCCTTTTATATTATTATTAGGTAATCGATTTTTATCATTGTCGTGTCCGTTTTTGATGCTGTAGTAAAAAAACTCTTGAAGAAAGCACTGATCAGTGCCGAAAGCTTTACCCATACACGAGTTTCATTCCTCAACCAACACCTAAAACCCAAGAACTACAAGGAAAAAAAGTAATAAGTAAATGTTGGAAACTACATTATAAATTAGCATACAATTGTGGCTTAGTCTTTGCTGACTAAGTTAGGGAATTTTTGGGTTATTCAGCAAGAAATTCTTACAAAGTGTACTCTTATAGTACGTAGGAAGTAGTTTATTCCAAGCTTTCGAACATGATTATGTTCATCTTCAAGGAGGCTACAATACAAATTAATTTTGATAAAAGGTTTATGTTGACAATACTAAAACATTTACTTACAACTCAATGAGGTTGATTGTGTACATGTGATGGAAAATGACTAAAATTACGGGACCTCACAATATAAAAACAAAAAGGTTTATTACATTAAAAACCATTGAACATAAATAAAAATCTAAACAAAACTTTTTATTGGGCCGATAAGATACCTGTATTAAAATTTTCATTTTAACTACAAATAAGCATTGAAGGCTGAGGTATAAATAAAATGGTTACCTCTTGAACTTGTACTACGTTCTGCAAATTAAATTAGTTTTGGTTTTTGTTGACGAGCGGTCGTAATCAATCGTACTAAGTGAATTCCTTTTTTTTTGTGTCTGAAAGTAGAATCACGGGTCGTTCACGCGAAATCGCGGTTAGTTTTTTTGTAAAGCCACACAGCCTCACAGCCTCAGCCAGCCCTGCAGCCTAACGGATTAAAATATAATGTTCATGTAAGTAAATAGTTTTGAGTAGTAATATTTAGTTTTGTGCAGTCAGCAAAGACTACTGAATTGCCAAAGCAATACTAGTTGTTTCTATATTTGTTAAATAAATCATAGTTATTTTTTTACGCTTTTTTTTTTTTGTTTATGAAAACTAAGGATCATATAAAGGCAGGGTTATTGACTTAGTCAGATCTTTGAGAGAGAGAGAGAGAGAGAGAGAGAGAGAGAGAGAGAGAGAGAGAGAGAGAGAGAGAGAGAGAGAGAGAGAGAGAGAGAGAGAGATACTGCCAAAGGGAATAGTCCCTGTAGGGCAAATCCTTTTCCCGCACTCTGAATCATCGTCAGGAAGTTAGAGTTCTTTAGGCCCATCCCGTCTGAACTAAACCCCATAGCCGTGTGTTATCTAGAGGCCAATTTAAATACAAATTGGGCCCCTCTATATAACCCGTGGACTTTAAGGTCAACCAAAAGGGCCTATAATCTCACTCTTTTAGTTTTTTTCTAGACTATAGCAAAGTTTTTGTTTTATTTTTTAAATATTCAGACATACAACTACACAAGAGATATTAAATAAAACGACGTTACCAAAAAAGTTTATGACACTTTAAAAAGAAAGAGGTATATGATGTAAAATGTACAACATTAAGTAAATAATCATTTCAACTATAGGGTTCTATATTTGTAGGGATTGTTCGAATTTTCTTTTAAATTACTTATTTCTTTGACAGAGTTTGAAAGTTTCTAAACAAATTTATTGACATATTTGATGGATTTCTTTCTGTGAGCGTTAAACGATGAATTGGAAAAGTGATGTTTAACGTTCTTGTAATATATTCAAAATATGTGCTCTTTCCTGTGAATTTTTTTCTTTTTGAATAAAAATATTAAATATTCAAATATACCTATATACTATCTACTTTTAAGTTTGTATTTGTTTGAATAATTCTCTATATGATTTCCTGTAAGGTATAGTGCAGGCCAGAATTAGTTTACGTTGTTTCACTATTATATTTCAGTATTAATATATGTAATTCACAAAGAGCGCGACATCCAAGCCGCATAGCGAACTAATATTTTCATGAAATATTGCATTTTCTCTCTAAAACATTTCCAATACTTTCAGATAATGCCAATAATTAATGTCTATGGCAAATTTAAACTGTATCAAGAGTTTCAATCAATCCTTTTATTCATAAATAAGCACTAAATGAGTATTTAGTTTTATGTTTGTTGACATGTACCTTGGCGGCCGTATTAAAAAAAGCGAGACGCCTTACTAAATTGAGCGGGAATAGCATTTGTAAACATGTATGTTACGAATGAAGAAAAGCACATATAAGTACAAGGCCTGTTCTAAATTGTTGCTACACTACAAAATAAAAGGTGTACCTTCCTGGAAATTACTTTCAGCTATAGTAATAGCTACAACCAAAAAAAATACATTAACCTAATAATAACTAGAACTAAGTATGCACATACTTCCTAAATATAATTTTATAGCATTTTTTGAGTAAATTATTAATTATAAGCACAAATATTCCTTGTACAAAGACTGTCCCGTAATAATTTGAAAACTACACTCGCCCACTTAAAATTCGATCCATTCAAAATAATGATTTACTTAAAAATGCTCTAACTTTCAAATGCGGAAGATGATCTATTTGAAGTTTTTTAGCATCTTTTAGATAAAATACTGTAGTTTTAAGATTATTAATCAGACATCTAAAAGTAATTTAGTACACGCCGCATATACAGGGGAGAAGAGAAAACAATTTTTTCCTCTACTTTTAACACACCTTGTAGGTTAATTCTGCTAGTAGATCTGCACACAATTAACTTTATCACGAAGACTGATTTGTTTCCAACACATTGTTTTTTTTATTTACAGCGATATCTTAATTTGTTTGTGAAATGTGTCGGTTTAAAGAAAATGCTACATTTTAGAAACGGTCATAATTTAAATGACGGTAGAGAATAAACTACAAAATAAGTAGAGTGCAGTAGCCAACTCACATTATGACAACTGTCAAATATTCATTACTTGGCAATTGCAGTTTAATTATCAGCACAACAAATATTCATTATCAGCACAACATCATGGTTTTAACGCCTACTGATGAAGCACGAGCAGTTGCTCTGGTACAAGATGGTAGGTCTCAGTATTAGGCTTCTAGAACCTTCAATGAAGCTGGTAGTTTTTCGAGACGAAGAGGATCTGACAGACGACGTTCTACAAATGTTCGAGATGATCGTTTTGTAACATTAAATGTTTTGCGAGAAAGAAATACTACTGCTGTCATGGCTTGAAATCGTTTAGAAGAATTACGTCAAGTAGCTGTTAACGAAATAACGATTCGAAGACGATTACGAGAACATGGATTACGCTCCAGAAGACCTGCAACTGGTCCGGAGTTACTTAGGAATCACAGAACAGCACGTCTTCGATTTGCCAGGGAGCATCAACATTGGAACGTCGATGACTGGAGTAAGATTTTATTTTCTGAGGAGTCAAGGTTTTGTTTACGTTCTCCTGATGGCCATGAATGAATATACCGAAGAAGAGGCGAAAGATTTGACCAAGCAAATTTTTCCACAAGACACAGTTATGGAGGAGGATCGGTAATGGTTTGGGGCGGCATAAGCATGGAAGCTCGTACTGATTTAGTCATTGTTGGCGGCGGAGAAATGACAGCTAACCGATATATTCGTGATGTGCCAGATCCATATGTAATTCCATTTGCACTGTTTATAGGCTACGAATTCATGTTTATGCATGACAACGCTCGACCACATATTGCAAGGGTTGTATCTCAATATTTGGATGAAACAGAAATTCAAAGGATGAACTGACCATAACGTAGCTCAGACCTCAATCCAATCGAGCACGTCTGGGACGTGATGGGCAGACGAGTTCATAACCGAATCCTTCTACAAGTAATTTAAATTTTTTGAGAGATGCTTTGGTCCAAGAATGGGATCAGATTGACCAGATGGAGATTCGACATCTAATAGAGGGTATGCCACGACGTATTGAGGCAGTTACACGCGCTCGTGGGGGAAATACCCGTTATTAATTTTTAATAGTTATTAGTTTATTTTTTGTTTGATTTGTTTATAAAATTATGTATTACTCTGCTAAAACTGAATAAAAAAATTAAGAATGTTGCATTTTCTTTAAACTGTCACATTTCGCAAACAAATAAAGATATCGGAGTAAATAAAAAAAAAAGTGTAGAGGAAAAAATTGTTTTCTCCCCCCCCCCCCCCCTGTATATCCGGCGAGTACTAAATTACTTTTAGATGTCCGAATATTAATCTTAAAACTACTGTATTTTATCTAAAAGTTGCTAAAAACTTCAAATAAATCAGCCTCCGCATTTGAAATAAATCATTATTTTGAATGGATCGAATTTTAAGTCGATGAGTGTATATTGGTTAACAACATAAATGTCTTTTGTAAACAAAATTGGTCTAGTAGTTATTCGTCGGTACAAAACTCTTATTTATAAATAAAAAACCTGGCTAAAATTGATCAGAGTACGAGTCAAAAAAGTTACTTTTTGTTTTGTTGACAATATATTTGTCGTGTATCTTGAATTGTGTACTCATATCATTTTACATAAGTAATATCACTTTGCACTCCTATATGTTTCTCGGAAGAAAAAACCTACCAAAACTTTCGGAAGTCGTATCCTGTTACTGTCAGCGCCATTTAGAAAATTATCCTCGAATAGTTGGCCATCACCTAATGATTCCTGATGTTTACTCCATCGTCGTTGTTGTTGTTCCTGTTGTCTACAATAAAATGAAAACATTAATGGAATGTGTACCAAATTGAAATAATACGCATTTATGTTAGGTAATTATAATGGAAAAACAATTATAGTCTAAGAGTTAGCGGCCGCAAGGTGATATGATCGTACCTTCAGTCAGTAGCGTAGCCATTTGACTAAGCCTCTGCCTCTAACTGGAATTTTGTGAAGTGGTAGGCGGGAATTATCAGTTGCAAGGATTTAGATTAAAACCTCTACAAACGAGATGTCAAACCAACGAAAATAGCATTTAAGTCCTCTTAGCCCACCCCTGAGGCAAACAATGGTAAATCGTGTTAACCTTATTTACCTCTGAATTTGCATTTAGTTTGTGACGTTAAGTAGTTTGTACAAATGTGTTGGCTTTTTCTAAAAAAGTTTATATTTGTCTTTTGTTCGTTGGCAATGCCGTAGCCAGGAGGGGATCAAGGGGATTGATCCCCCCGAAATAAAAAAAGATATATTTATTTTAGACTTTTAATAAGTAATAATGAGACTGCAGTTATATACAGTGCGCCCGTCTCACTTTGTTACACAACATAATAGTTAATCACTACAAACAAAATTCTCTAGATACTGTTATTTTTATTATTTATGTATGACTTTATGCTTGCTTGGTATTCGCACTACGATACTAAAATAGCGGCGCAGCTACATCTATTAGGGAGCGGTGAAACTATGTGCTACGCCAACTACACAAGCAATGCAACTTCGGGGACGCGCTCTAACTGCATTTCGGGAATATTCAATAAGCATAGATGTTTCGTTGCGCCACGTCTGTGGAATATATAAGCGAGCCGTCGAGTACGGAGTAGGGTTTCCGATCTCGGCAAGAAAGATCGATTCTTAGTATCGATCCAAATGGTGGAGCCAAAGATCGATACAAGAAAAATCGGGAGGAAAAAATATCGATCTCGTAATGATCGAAGATCGATTCTTTTTATGTAAAATATAAAATTAAATTTAATTAATAAAAAATAGACAAAAAATTTAATCTTTATTTTAAATATAAACATTGTTTGGAACTTAAAATTGTTAATATTCAAATTCTAAGATTTAAAACTATTCAAAAATACGAGTTTATTTGACATTTTTCCACTTTTTCTATCAGGAGTAATCAGATTTCCTGTTCGAAAAAATAGTCTCTCGGATGGAATTGATGTTCCTAACACACATAAAGACTTTTGAGCAACTTTGTTTAAATTGTTGAAAAGAATTTGACTATGCCAATATTTAATAAGGATCTGTTGTCTTCAGATTCGAAAGAGGTTCATTCAGGTAACATTTACGCTTTACGAGAATACTCAAATATCCACAAAACACTCTCACATTACTCAAATCGGCGATAACGATCAGTGAATTTATTCTTTTGACGTTTATGGTAACCACAAAATACTCGAAAAGTACATGTAAGAGGTGGGCTAGAATCGATCTCCGATCTCAGTACTTTCCATCGATATATAGATCGATCTCTATTTTGAAAAATCGATCCTAAAAAATCGAAATCGTGAAACAAAAGATCGATTCTCGATAAGATCGTATCGAGATCGGAAACCCTAGTACGGAGAGGCACTAGAGGAAGTTCTATCTTGGAAAGTGATCCAATGCAATGCTACTAAGGCGATATAAGCGAAGTAATAGTGCAGTGTCTGAAATAGTAGTACTGTGAATTAGTATTGAAGTAAGTGGTGTTATACTTTTTGTAATTTAAATTAAAATTAAAAGTATTTGATGTCTACTCGTATTCATTTTCTTTTAAATCTTTATCGAAGTAAATATTTGTGTACAAATAGAATTAATACTTGGCTGTTTTTTTTTCTTTTTTGTTACAAGTCGGTTCAACATCTGAAATGGAAAAAAGTACGCAAGAAAATACATTATTCAAATAATATTTATCAAATATTCTACTAAAAATCAGTGTTCAAGTGTTTTCGACAGTAATACTGCTACAAGTAGTTCTGTTACTTCTACTGCCGTTCCTGGGACTGTGGATGATGTTTCTCAGCATGTTTTAGATGTGGGCTATTAAACGGGATCAAGCACTAAAATTGATGATGATTTAAAGTACAGATTGTTGAAGTCTCCTTGGATGCCAAAAAAGACATTCAAGTTTCCAGTAAGTCACTATAAAAGGAAGTTAAAATTTCAAATGCAATGGTTTGAACGGTTCTCGTGGTTGGTTTACATGAGTACAGGGCAACAAGGTGCTTTATGCAAATATTGTGTATTATTTGCCAGAGATTGGGCAGGTAAAGGCTCTCATCAGCAGTTGAAATCCTTAGTTACTCAGCAGCTTACTAAATGGAAAGATGCTGTACATGATTTCAAACATCACAGTGAAAGCCAGTACCTTAAATCTTCTGTATTATTAACTGATAATTTTATGAAGGTGTATAATAAATTTCAACCAAATATAATAAGTCAGATTGATAGCGGATACCTAGCGTAAATAGCTGAAAATCAGAAACGGTTCATTCCGATTATTAAAACAATTAAATTATGTGGACGCCAAGAATTGACACTGAGAGGTACGAGAGGTCCAATAAAACAGAGTCAAAAACAAATGATGGAAACTTTCGTGCTATTTTACGGATGACAAGCAGATGTGGAGACTCAAATCTAATAAAGCACACAGAAAATATGACGTTGAACGCTACCTACCTAAGCCCAACCATACAAAATGAACTTATTGCAATTTGTGGTGAAATAATCCAGAAAGAAATTGTGCAAGAATTAAATTCTGCGAATTTTTTTTCAATCCTTGTTGACGAAACTACTGATGTTTCACGACAAGAACAGATGTCCATTTGTCTAAGATATGCCGAGTCAAAAGAAAATGGGTTTTTCTTAAGATGGGAAAAAGTATATTGCAAAGATATAAAATAAAATCAGAAAATAAAAAAGTTTAGAGAAATTTTATTGGAACAAAAAGTAGAAATAATTGACTTACAAAAATATCTACGGACCGCAAATTTACATAAATCGCTTCTATCCCTTAAGCTATGGACATATAACCTAACTATTTATAATGCAACTCTTGAAAAGTTTTTATTCGAATGGCTCAAAAAAATTCGTGTTTCGGACAGAAAATCGAGAACTTTTCTAAATATTTCAAATGAACTGCTATAAAATACTTTTACGACCCAGGACTAAGAAGTTAAGCGACTCCGTTATCTAATCATTCAGTTTTATTGTCACTTTCTCCTTTAACACTAAATTATTTGACCATAATTCGCATGTACATCAAATTTGAATAAAGTAATTTTTAATTGATAAAGAGAATACTAAATAAACTATAAATAAGTTGATTGGATATAAGCAAACTGACATAAAATCAATTTTTCAATTGTTCTTAAGCATATACCTATCGTAGACATCATTTATAGATCACAGCCAATTGAAAATTATATCACTCATTTTCTAAATTTTTTAATATAATCTATTAGCATATTCGAATAAAAAATACTATATATAACACGAACAAAAAGTGTTTTTTCGCCGTAAAAATTAAACTTTTCATCCTTATGACATAAAATAAATTGTTGCTGAAATTTCATTAAACGTATGAAAATATTTGCAGCTAGAACCAAAAGTTGACAGTCCACTTGGTAAGCGATCCTTAGGGCCGTATTCATAATTTGTGTTGGGTTCAACTTTTGGTACACTACAAATCTAACATATACTAAATTGACACTGGTGACGCCAGGCCGATTCGTCAATCAGGTCGAAGATTATCAAAGGCCAAAAGAGAAGAAGCTGAAACGATTGTTCAAGAAAAGAAAGAAGACAGGTTGATAGAACCTTCTACAAGCCCATGGGTCTCATGGGTAGTCTTGGTGCAGAAAAAGGATGGAACTACGAGGTTCTGTGTGGATTACCGTCAGTTAAACAATATTACCAAGAAAGACGTTACCCTCTGCCTCGTATCGACGATACCTTGGACACATTGGCCGCTAGTAAACTATTCTCTACATTAGACTTGAAGTCTGGATACTGGCAGGTGGAAATGGACCCAGTAGATAAAGATAAAACAGCTTTTACCACCGGATCTGGATTGTGGCAATTCAATGTTATGCTATTTGTATTCTGTAATGCCCCCGCGACATTTGAAAGACTTGTGGAAAATGTATCAAAAGGGTTATCCTGGAAAACATGCCTGGTGTATTTAGATGACATTATAATCTTGGGGAAGACTTTTGATGATGAACATCTAAACAACTTAGAAGATGTTTTTAAAAGACTTCAAGCTACACAACTGATACTAAACCCCAATAAGTGTCAACTATTTCAAAATAAAGTTAATTACCTGGATCATGTAGTTAGCAAGGATGGCGTAGCTGTAGATAAGGAAAAAGTCGCTCCTATCAAAGAGTGGCCACAACCAAAGAATAAACACCAAATAAGAAGTTTTCTTGGGCTCTGTACGTATTACCGAAGATTCATCAGAAAGTTTGCAGATATTGCTAAACCATTAAAACGACTCACAAAAAAATCGAGAGAATTCTGCTAGGATGAAGACTACCAAACTGCCTTTGAAACACTAAAGAAGCATTTAACAACGGCGCCAATACTAAGCTACCCACTACCAGAGGAAGATTTTATTCTGGATACTGATACCAGTAATGTGGAAATTGGAAAAGTGCTTTTACAGATTCAAGGAGAAAAAGAAAGAGTACTGCGTTATTTTAGTTAAGTGCTCCCGAAATCTGAGCGAAATTACTGCGTCACAAGAAGAGAACTCCTGGCAGTTGTAAAATGCGTGAAACACTTATGCTAATACCTATATGGAATTCTTAATCCATACCGATCATGCCGCCCTTAAGTGGTTGGTGCAGTTCAAAAACCCGGAGGGACAAATCGCCTTATGGATTGAACAACTTTAAGATAGAACATAGAGTCGGAATAAGTCACATAAATACCTAGTCTCTTTCTAGAAGACCGTGTCCAGCAGAGTGCTCCCCTGCAACAAAGCGGAATCCAAAGAAAGTGGACTACTAGGAACAACTGTAGTCAACGATGAGTGGGCCCCTGCTAAAATTAGGGAAGAACAAGATAACGATCCCGTTTTAAAGAAGATACGACAATGAAAAGAGGAAAATCGTCGACCTACTTGGCAAGAAGTATCTAATTTCTCTCTAGTACTTAAATCATATATGGCTCAGTGGGATTCTTTTATACTGGAAGATGGCTTAATTAAGCGAGTACTTGAAAATGATAATGGTTCCGAGAACAAAAGACAGTTGGTCATTCCAAGGAGTAGAGTAGCCGAAGTACTTCGTCAGTTACACGACAGTCCATCAGGAGGACATCTCCGTGTTAAGAAACCCCTTCAGAGAGTTCGTGAACGGTTTCATTGGATGAACAGTTCCGATGATGTAAAGGACTGGTGTAAGAAATGTATCAGCTGTGCTATGAGTATTGGACTTCAGCGAAAAAGGAAGGCTCCCATAAAGCAATACAACGTAGGGAGCCTATTTGAGAGGATTGCCTTAGATATTGCTGGATCATTCTCCATGACCGAGAATGGTAATAAATACATGATGGTGATTATGGATTATTTTGCGAAGTGGGTGGAAGTCTACGCCATTCCAAATTAAGAGGCCGCAACTGTTGCAGCTGTATTGATAAAAGAGTTTATCTGCCGATTTGGAGTGCCCTTGGAAATCCACAGTGACCAAGGCAGAAATTTTAAAAGTCAACTTTTTCGTGGAATCTGTGACAGACTAGGCATGAAGAAAACCAAAACCACAGCATTGCGCCCACAATCCGATGGAATGGTAGGGCGAATGAATAAGACCATTGACAAATAATATCTGTCAAAAGTGGTTTCAAACCGTCAGCGATATTGGGATCAGTATCTTTAGCTCTTTGCAATGGCTTATAGATCCGTTGTCAATGAATCAACAGGCCAAACACCAACAAAGGTCCTGTTTGGGCGTGAGATGAGACTACCGTGCGACCTTGAGTTTGGATGATGGTCCTGGAAAAGATGTAGCTGGTAAAACTTTTATGATCCAGTTACGAAGAAGAATGGACGATATGCATGAATTGGTCCGCTCGCATCTTCAAATCGCCAGAGGCCGAATGAAGAAGCGATACGAGACCCAAGCCACAGAAGGTAATAAAGCCTGACTCCTTAACCCAAAAAGACAAAAGAGGTATTCTCCAAAGTTTTAAAGGTCTTGGGAAGGTCCGTACCTCATAAAAAAGAATCAATGATGTTATTTACCGTATAAGTAAAATCCCGAACGGTAAACCAAAGGTAGTGCACCAAAACCGGCTGACGCCATTTGAGGGTGACCTTGAAGAGGAAGAAGAAGTAAACCAGCTCCAAGAAACATCTGACTTTGTCTTTGAAGAATTTATGGATGCATATGGAGGTACCGGAAAAGCAAGACATGGTGTTACAACCAAGCAACAACAAGACCGAGTCACAGTTCCTAGAGATTACTCGCTGGTCCATAGCACTTCCGCCAACATCTACGACGCTCGAGATCTGGCATCTGTATTCCGGCAGAAGTTTGGTCGATTGCCAGAACTTCAAGATAAGTTATCAGCCCCTGGAAAAGCATTAAAACTTCAAGATGGATCGCATTATCTTTTTCATTTGGTAACAAAGAACGCCTTCCAAGATAGATTCACCCATTATGATGTATGGAAAGCATTATTCAGTCTGAGGGAGTATGTACTGGAGTCCAATGTACAGAAACTAGCTATGACAAAGATAGAGAGCAACCAGCTGAATTGGAGGATCATTAGAAATATGGTGGAAGTAATCTTTCAAGATACCCAGGTTGAAATACTGGTTTTCAGCCATTCTTCCAACGTTCAGGCCATAGCGAAGACTATCCCTTGTTACTTCCATGCAACTGGAATTTGTAAAAGAGGATCCAGTTGCAGATACAACCATTCAGTTTTAATTCCAGGAGGAACTATTTCTTAGGAAGGCGGCAATGTCATGGGAATGCCTAAGCCGTCTCTGTAGAGCGCGACCTTCAGCCTGCCACTCAACTCATAGTCGAAACACCGCTGACGTTTAGAGACAAAGGCTCCGCTTCTCGAGAAACTACCAGAATAAGCGGTACGTACAGTTGAGTCATAGAGATGGAATTCTAGGACATTCCAGATCATCTAGAAGGTTCTCATACAGACTTGGGCTTGGTATAAATAGCGCGACTTATCGATGGACGAGCAGATTGAAATAAAGTGTTGGACAGAAAAGTTAAATTGTAATAAATAAATTAGAATTGTGAGTTAGAGCCTAAGTATTAAATAAATTAATTAGTACGTCATAAATAAATTGTAAATAGTGTGTTTTAAATAAATAAACTGTAAATAAATTAAACTATCGTTACACTATTCTGAGGCGTTATTAGTTTGCATTTACCATATTAGGAGTACTTATGTATATTCTTAAATGATTCATACAATTGTTTTACATATTTTGTATTTATTAAAATACATTCTACTTTCCCTTCATATTTTGAATTTCTTCTCTTCAGATTTTTTTTTTTGTTAACTATTGGACAGAAACATTTATTATTTTTTATTGTTTTTATTGATAGGGAATTTGATAGCTTGTTACTGAACTATATTAATATTTTAAAATGTTGGAAAATTATTACTCTTTCATCAAATTCAGTTTGTTATATTATATTTCCTTTGATTTAATTTCAAAATGTAAATATAACTTACGTTGACGTTGAATTTTATTATCTAGCATAATAAATATCTTGTCTTGCGTAACTTATTAATATCGTACCAATTTCAATTACCGTCCCTGTAATATTTATTAATAAAATACGGGAGAAAAAATTTGTTTAGCTTTATTTCTTTCTCAATTATAATTTGAGAATTTATGCTTTTAACAATATCGTTTGATACCTCTGTTTTCATTTTAAATTAAAAAGAGTTTAGTTGAGTTTTCCAAAATTATATATTTAGGTTTCGTCTTTTCAAAGCAGATAATTTGTATTACTAATTTTTTACCTACTTGTTTTTACTACTTCGTGAAAACGAATTATTTCTTACCGGTACTCACAAAAGTGTGTACAATATTAATCTTGATTTTCGAAATTTATTTATAATAACATTCTTTTATATCTTTATTTACCATTAAAGTGTTTGCATATCGTATAATAATATTATTTGTATCTCCAAATTAGGCTAATATATTAAACCTGTGTGGTACCGACATTTGAGAGGTTGGATTCCCTTCTTTATTTAAAATTTAATTTATATATTTTTTAAATAAATAAGTTCTTAACGAATAAGTTGAGCACTTTCAGAAAGTTTGACCATTTGAAATCGGGTTAGGTGGGGCCTACGTCCCCGCTATTAGTTTTTTTTATTCCTTGCCATTTAGACGTGGCAGTCAGTTTACCTAGAACTGTTCTAGGAGTCGCATGCAAGCAAACCCACGTCGATTGTTGTTGTGAACATTGTGACAGCTGTCAATAATAAAAATTTTCTCTTTTTCTAAGTTAATTCCTTCGCCAGAGTAAGTAGTAGTCCCAGATTTAGGGTAGCGGTTCATGTCAGAGCCCGTAAGGGCAACCACAACGCCCGTAAGAGGCTTTCAAACCTTATATTCGAAACGACTGAAAAGCCGGTGCAACCCAGAAGCCATAAGGAAAGTAGCAGCCTTCAGAACCCCACAAAGTGGGAAAACCAAATTAAAAAGCCAATTACAATCAACTGTGAGTACTGCACAAGCTCCACTAACCTTACCTAACCCAGGGGTCAGCTGCCCGGAACAGGGGGCCCCCCTGGCCAAAAATTCTGAAGTTCAACCTTCAAATGACCCCCAAACACTTGAAGGAAGTCAGAACCCCACAATAAACAGGGAATCTACCCCAAGAAAGCCATCTACTGCCAGCTCAGACAGTAGTATGGAGTATCTTGATAGTCAGGATAGTCAGGAGAGCAATACCGATGAAATTGATAAAAATAAGGGATGTGATACCATCGAAAAACTTATTAACACCCTTGAGAACTCGGACGACTCCATTAACAGTGAAATGGAGGTGACTGTTATCGGAAATAACAGCCCTGAACGCATCACCCAGGAAGATACATTCACTTCAGAATACGAGACGAACACAATCATCCCCACGGCGCCTCCCCTACCTAATATCTTCAAAACCCTTTCCTTACCCCAAAATGTGGTTGCTAGACAACTGAATTTCCAATCCCAGGAACAACCACAACCCCAACCCAACCCATCAGTGGGTGGTGTGGAACTTGTTCGCGGAAGAGGTGAACTGAGTAGCCTACAAACCGGACAATCTTTTGCACTACCGACTGGTGCAATACCCAAACAATCGTCTGGGGCAATACCCAAAGATCCGAGACGTAGGGTCAAAAATACGGCCAATGAAATCCCTAAAGAGGTTGCTAGCAACATCATGGGCTACACCTCACATACGTCGGAAGATGAACAAGGGAAAAAAACCAATAAAAAGACAGAACAGCTCCCTTTCTCCCCAAACAGTAGATTCGAGCTAAGAAATGCTCAGGAGAGACAGCAATATGAAGCTGAGCTGCTGAAAGCAGTGGACGATAACACTGACAATGAACCATTTGTAAAACCCAGAAAGTTCTCGTCCAACTTTCAGAAATTGGTCAGGGAAAAGTCTAAGAAAACTCTTACTCCCACTAACAACACATATCAAGTCCTGACCGACGAATCTGACTCTGACAACGACGATCTTATTGGTAAGATCGTCAAAAAGAGAAAAAAGGGTGCCAAGTACAGGCCACTGCTTCCTGAGGATCTACAAACTCAAACCCCAACAAAAGTAGCTGAAAATGTAGACTTACCTGAAGGGAATACAAAGAGAAAACCTGAAACGAATGCTACCAAAGAAACTACTAAAAATTACAAAAACAAAAACAGTATGCCCCCGATAGTCATCGATGGGAAAACGGCTGACTACAAAGAGCTCATACATGACTTAAAAGAGCTTGTCAAAGGTGACTTTAGTATTAAAAACACAAATTACACAACAATCATATTCATTGACAATAAGGAAGACCATGAGAGGGTACTTGCTAACATAAAGCTTGAAAAAATGCCTCATCATACATACACATCAAGAGATGATAAATCACATGCTTTTGTCCTAAGAGGCCTTGCCAATGGAACAAAAATACAGGACATAGAAGAGGAACTAGAAGAACAACACGAAATTAAAGCCAGAGCAGTCTATCAAATGAAGACGAAAGAGCGTCCCCTATTTCTGGTGGTTACAGACCCTGCTATAACCCTGGATTATCTAAACAAAAATACCCGCATAGTATTACACACACGAGTGACTTGGGAACTACGTAAATCGGCGAAACAGATAATCCAGTGCCATAACTGCCAGCAATGGGGGCACGCAACATCCAATTGTGGCAGGCAATCAAAATGTTTGAAATGCGCGGGTGATCATCACACCCGAACATGCTCAAAAACCAGAGAGACACCGGCAACATGCGCGAATTGCGGGGGTGATCACCCCGCAAACTTTTCAAAATGTAAGACCTATACGGATAAATTAGATAGACTGAATGAGAGACGGCCGAAAGCACAACCAAAAATGGTACCCGCCCCCTTGCCAGCTTACAACCAATGGGAGGCCAGACGCAAGAATAGTACAAATACACAGAGGCAAGATGATTTCCCGGCACTACCAATAAGAAACCGGAACACAACAAGTGTGAATAACCCGGTGAATAGACCCATTCAAATGACCTCTGGCGGATCCATGAATGACATCACAGAACTAAACAAAGAGTTATCAGAGTTAAACAGGTTAGTCAACTTAGGTGAATTAACTAGAGCAATTAGGGCGCTTAACGCCGAACTTAGGAACTGCCTCTCAGGCCAAGAGATATTTGAAACATATAATTCTTTCATGAGTAACATTGACATTAACTTCAATCTACGTAACTGAACTTCTTTCGCGGGACAACCATAAAATCAAAACTTGTTTCTACAATACAAATGGGATGCGCAACAAAACAGCACTTGTTCGCAGTTTCGTTCATAAACATAAATTCGACATCGTGCTTCTTACGGAAACTCACTATACATCGACAAACAAATTCAAAATACAAGAGTACGATGTCATAAGACACGACAGACCTGATGGACAGCCATATGGAGGGGTAGCTTGTCTCATAAAAAGAGAATTACAGTATTCTCAACTTAAAAATCTTAATATACCTCAACAACACGTTATTTTTAAAATCGGGAATATTACATTTGTAGGGCTCTATCAACATCCGAGAAATACTTTTTCTAGAGCACAACTCAGCCTAATTATGTCATCGGGAAATAGAGTCCTTTTATTTGGTGACCTAAACGCGAGACATCCGCACTGGGATGCTAATTGTACACGGCCGAACTCAAATGGTGCGGCCCTGAATGGATTCGCTGACGACAACGACTACATAATACACTACCCTGAAGATCCCACCTTTTATTCCTTTGCTCCGAACAACCTTCCCAGTACAATTGACTTAGCACTTGCAAAAAACATACCAAACATAACAAATACTACGACTATCAAGACATTAAGCTCGGATCATGACCCTGTATACTTGGAGATTAAGACTACACGTCTGATTCCTAGGATACAGGGCCATTATTACGACTATAACACAACGGACTGGAAGAAATACAGGAAAATACTTGACGAAAACATTAGAATCAACAATAACGTAACAGACGTAACTGCTCTTGAGGAAGAATTTACGAAACTTACAAACGACATTATCAATGCAAGGAATAACTCGACTACACGCAAAACACGGAAACCTCACAAGGACAACCTTCCTCAGGACATTCTGGACTTAATAAACAACAAAAATTACATACGTAAACGCTGGCAAACATACAGAGTAGCTGCTGACAGGGAAATGCTATTAGACCTATCCAAGCATATAAACTATAGAATCACCCTATTTAGAAATGACGAATGGAGAAAATCCCTGGAAGCAGTTAACACGCATGACAACTCAATGTGGAAAGTTGTTAAAAGATTTAGAAAACCCTTTGAACAGCTTCCCATATTGAGGCACGAAGACAATACTTACGCTACGGACGATCAAAAAGGACAAGCATTCGGCGAATTCTTTCAGGGGAATTTTACCAACCCGCAAATAAATAATCAAAATCAACATGAAATTGAGCAAATAGTTAATGAAATCAGGAATCTAAATAGGGAGATAGTACCTTCACATTCATTATCAACTCCTAAAGAAATCTCTAACATAATTAAGAGAACACGTAGTAAAAGGGCTCCAGGACCCGATGACATTCATAATATGCTAATCAAAAATTTATCGAAGAAATCCATAGTACATCTTCACCATCTAATTAATGCTATACTCAAGTTACAAAGTTACCCTCAAATATTAAAAGTTGCTAATATAGTCCCTGTTTTTAAAGTGGGTAAAAACAGAAATGAAATCGCAAGCTACCGCCCAATTTCTCTACTCAATGGCTTAGCCAAAATTGCTGACAGGGTAATATTGACGCGACTCCATGACTATGAACAAGACAAAACAATAATCCCGTCGGAACAGTACGGATTTAAGGCCGGGCATAGCACTATAGCCCAGATAATTAGAATCGCGAATCACGCGTATAAAGGGTTCAATTCAAATAAGCAGACGGTGCTTGTAGCTCTAGATGCAGCGAAGGCCTTTGATACGGTCTGGACCGATGGGCTTATCCACAAAATGTTTATGAACGATTACCCCGTTTTTATTGTCAAAACAATACAAACGTACTTACAGAACAGACAGTTTTACGTCAAAATTAACAATTCGAGACAGGGCCCCTACACTGCGCGTGCGGGTGTACCTCAAGGTTCAGTACTTGCGCCGCACTTGTACACTATCATGACCCATGATTTACCCATGGGACACGATGGTATACAAACGGCCTTGTACGCTGACGACACTTGTTTTTACAAATCTTCACAATCGGCAGAGATCGCAACAAGAAGGCTGGACATTCATGTCAACAGAACGATAGTTCCCTATCTAAAAGAAAATAAAATCAATATTAATCCTCAAAAGACAGAGAGTCTTATTCTGTCCAAAAAAAGAATAGAACCAATAATCAATAGCCTCAAAATTCAGGGTAAAAACATTAAAACAGAGGACAAAATGAAGTACCTAGGTTTCATATTAGATAGGAAACTAACGTTCTGTAATCATATCGACGACAGAGTCGGAAAAACCACAGGGGCAATAAAAACCCTCTATCCTCTACTGCACAGGAGAAGTGGTTTTTCTACGGCAAACAAAATCCTCCTATACAAACAGGTACTTCGGCCGATTCTGACATATGGAAGTCCAGTCTTCTGTTCGATGGCTGAAACTCACTATCGCAAATTACAAGTAATGCAAAACAGGTGTCTGAGGCTGGCGTTGGGGTATGACCGATACGCCAGGATAAATGACATGCATATGCAGACATCCATTGAGCCTATTAAATCCTTTATTCTTAAGCTTTCAAACAAGTTTTATAATAACTGTCTTCCCACAACTCTTAAGGAAGACATACAGTCAATTCACCAAGGGGATGGTGCAGTCAGGGTACACGGCTGTCTGCATAAAGCTTTACAAATATACACACGAGATTGACGAGTCAGGACAACATACGTACGGACCACACAGCAACAGAAATCCCACTGAATAGCCAAATCACAAAGCCGGCTTCTTGACAAAAGTAGTCGGACGGAGGACTGCACGGTGACGTCATCAGTCGATGCAAAATTTTGGATCCTAAAGTCCTGAATTCTGTGGCGATTGGGGATGCACAGTGCAGCCCTGTGATTTGGTTAATCACCACAATCTACCACAAGACCAACACACAGACAAGGACAACCCTGTTTTTTATAAAAGTTTTTCAGGGAATACAGACAGAAGTAAAATCAGACAAAAACCTAATTAAATTCAATTATCGCTCTAGCTAATGAACCTAAATTGGCATATAATGTTTATTTTTAACAAGGAGATGCCATATAAAATCCTAATAGTAACATGTAATTTGACTACATTGGCCCATTCATCGGTCATGACTTCGACAGAGGTCACAACAGGAGCGGAACACTTCTAGTTTTCGCGAGAAGAAATCCAACTGTGTAATAATGTGTTCAATATTATATGAATAAATTTAAATGTATATA
This sequence comes from Psylliodes chrysocephalus, assembly GCA_927349885.1. Classification (NCBI taxonomy): domain Eukaryota; kingdom Metazoa; phylum Arthropoda; class Insecta; order Coleoptera; family Chrysomelidae; genus Psylliodes; species Psylliodes chrysocephalus. The sequence goes on from OV651820.1 coordinate 16,040,827, forward strand.
TGTAAATAAAGATTTTTGAATACGAATAAGACGTGGCAGAGGAAGAGAGGGGAAAGTAAGAGAGGTGGGGGGATTAGTAGTTTGAGTAACAAGAATGGATATAATGGCCATATCGCACGAAGACGAAATTGGAGCACGACGCCGTAGGCGGAGTGCGATGTGGACAATCCACTCGAGTTGTACAGTATATTTTTTCTACGACCCACTAACGAAAATTTACAAATACAAAATATTTTTGGTTATTATATTTAAAATAATTTATGACTTTTAATAATTTTTAAAATAAAATAAACGAAAAAAAAAATAAAAAAGTTAATTTCATTTTTCCCCACTCGAGAATCGAACTCGAGTCCTCCGTGTGGAAGGCAAGAACGCTCACCTCAAGACCATCTATTCTTTTATTGTTGTTGCTTTAATATTTAAATTAACAAATTATTTATAATTATAGACAAAATAAAAACAGAAATACTAATATTTATCGATTCTACACAAGAATAACCCATTTTAATGTATGTTTAATATAAATAACTAAAAAATATACTGACAATTAGTTTGACACAATTTAGTTTGACACGTATTTAAAATTTTAAATATAATAGCAGTCGGTTGATCAAAATATGAACATTTGCGTTTCGGGATAACACTAATCATTTGTAATTGCTGTGGTGGGAGGTGTTTGTGTGAATACGTCTTGTTTGTTTTCATTTACGCCGTGACTAGCAGTAGTATTTTATAAACCTTAGAAGCAAATTTCACATACATAAATAAATATTAATAATGCCGTGACAACAAGAAGACGAAGTAACGACTTCTCGTAGGGCGGCGCCTTTGGTACCACAATAAAATTTTAATCCATACCTGGCTACGCCCACCAGCAAAAACACCAACGGCCTGGGCACAGCTCATCTACTCTGTCAAAATGAGTCCGATGTATAAATAAAACGCTTATGACATGCGCACTACAAAAAATAGTGTTGTTCCCGATACGTGAGTAAATATGAGCGGTGATTGGTTTTTTTATTGAGAGTGGTAACTGGTAACAAAATCTTCAAAAGACATTAGACGTCTGAGACGTCTAATAGTGCTGGATTTCTACTGAATAAAAAACTTTCACTCTTTTTCACAGGAATGTCTCTTCTGAATCACCAGTCGGCATAACTTCGAAGAGACGTGATGTAAGGATGGTTGCGGGTAGTTCTCAACAAGTTGTTAGGGTATCCTCATATATTCCTTCTTCTAAAATCTCCCTCCTTTCGTTATCATCCCTATCTGTTGTCATTGCTCTATTTTACTGGTCATGACGTCCAAAATGTTTTCTTTGGAAAACCTAATTTCAATACGTTCTTCTAGCTCCAGCCTGATCTCTCTCCATTCTCCGCATTGAAACAGGATGTGCTCTACTGTATTCACATTCAGACAGTACTTACAATCTTGTTGCTCAGTCACACCTAATCTACTCAGGTATTCCATAAACCATCCGTAATCAGTTAGACATTGAGTACTATGAAATGTGACGTTTCCTAGTTTCCGTTTATTTCATTTTTCAATTTTAAGTATGAGTGTGTAAGTCCATCTTCCTTTTTCACATGTTTTCCATTTTCTCTGCACGTTTCTTGTGTTTTTATTATAGCTTCTTTCTTTTTAGCTATGCTCTTACCTTGAACTTCACATCTTTCTTTAATCATCAAGTCTATGGGTATATTTTCGGAGATAACGAGGCTGCTTTCCATAGATATTGTTTTATATCCTCTGCATATTCTGATAGAAATCGTTCTTTGTAATTGTGCTAGCATTTTCGTTTCATTTTTCTATGCAAAGCATTTTTCCAAATCTCTGATGCATACATTACGATTGAATGGACTACTGTTCCCAATAATCTTCTCTTTGTTTCCGTAGCTCCCCCTTTATTAGACATTAGTCTTATTAACGATGTCGTAATATTCTTTGCTTTAGCAACTGCGTTCTGTGTTCCTTATATGACAAACTTCTATCTAATGTGACCCCCAGGTACTTTATACTATTTTTTGGTATAATAGGGACTTCTTCAATTGTAAACGTAATTTGTCTAATCAGTTTTTTCTTACCAATTAGTAACACCGCCTCTGTTTTTTCCGGTGCTAGTTTGAGATCATTTAGTTTTCGCTGATTTGCTCCAGAATGGTGTTAACTGAAATTATAAGGCCTTTCTCCGTTCTGTCTGTGACTATTACTGCTAAGTGATCTGTGTATGAAATGAGATTAATATTAGGCGCTGTCTCTAGACGTAATATTCCATCATATAGGATATTCCACAGTAGTGGACCCAAGACAGATCCCTAAGGAACTCCAGCTGCTATCATATGCTCTTCTTCATTATCATCTATGATTTTCCAGTCGGTAAAGTAGCTAGCGACTAGTATTTGTAGGTATTCAGATATTTGGCGCCTTCTTAGTTGTCTGAGTATAATGTTACAAGAAGCTGTATTAAACGCATTTTTAATGTCCAGAGTTAGTAAAGCACGCAGGCATTTTGATCTTTGATTTTTCTTCATTTCTCTTTTGGCAACCTCTACGACTTCCTTGATTACATGCACAGTTGACATGCCCTTTCTAAATCCGTATTGCCTTTCGCACGAATCCCCTTTTTGCTTAAGTTCGTCATTTAATCTTGCTGCGATTATTTGTTCCATTAATTTCCCCATTGAATCAAGTAGGCATACGGGTCGATAAGAAGACGGTTGTTCTTCTTTCTTTCCGGGCTTCTTAAAGAGAACCAATTTTTCATAGCGTTGGGAAAAGCTCACTTTTTTATAATTCCACCAGCCATCTCTCGAAAACATTCTGGGAGTTCTTTAACAGTTAATTTAACTATTTCGGACGGTATCCCGTCGGGCCCTGGAGCTTTATAATTTTTGAGCATCTTGGCTGTCGTTTCCAATTCTTTCATAGTCACATCCGGGATATCCTTGTCCTCCCCTTGTTCGGGTATCCACACCTTTAATCCTTGCTTAGGAAATTAGGTATTAATAATTTCCTTTTTAAATTTTGGTGGTATTGTAATAATTGGCATTATTATTGGAAATTATAAAGAATTTTCTATTTTCCTGTAGATGACTTTCATATTTCTGGATGCTGCAATTCAGAGAAATATAACACGAGACTATTCTATATGCACCTATATTGAGCCAACAATAGCCCTTTCTTTTTTTTATTCTTCCTATTCTTAATCTTGGATTTAGAATTTTTATTGATGTATCGAAGTTCTTATCCGTAACCCATAGGTCTTCTTTTTACATTAATTTTTTGTTTGGTTCGCTCATTATTACGAGATCTCAGCCGAGTTTGCTAGCCAGTACATCTATTAAATCTGCCAAGGTTTATTTGTAGTATTTTTAATAATTTTCCATTCTTTGTATTACTATAACCTTTGTGATTGCGAGTGGTCCGAGGCCAACTCGCGCTAGTATGATTACGGTGATTGGTGGATTTCATTTTTTTGCAGTATTCTCACTATCTAGAATAAATATGAAATATATTCGTTCAGTTTAAGGCAATAGCATACTTTTTCGTTTTGTAATCTGTGTGTAGATAAGCCAATATCCATGTGGGTGTAGAAAAAAATAATTTTTGTTCTGTTTTTGGCGATGCTCTATCTGTTTATGTAGTATTGTCCAAGTCGGTTTAAAATTAAAGGGTACTCATGTTCGATGTAGACTTAATTCATAATTCAATGGATTTCATATATTAAAGGTTGGGAAAATATAGTATTTCCAGAATTTTTTTACTGATAACATTAGATATCATCAATAGCTACTAAACAAAAATAAAAAAAATCGATTCACAAACAGAAGAGAAAATAGTTATGTTGTCTTTACCTATTTATATATAGATATGAAGTTAATGATAAATGTATTTACGTGTGTGAAAAACCGGAACACATACAGTTTTCATAATTAATTAAATTGAGTAGTGTAGAGTATCCGGTCACGTTAGACTTCCTGTTGAACAACACAGAGAAAAGTGAAAGTGGATCTGTGCAGGAACATTGAAGCCGCAAGGGTCAGTTTTCCCGTTTTATATAATTTGTACGGGACGCCTAATTGGGACCGAATTGATAATAACGAGTTCGTTTAACCTTTGAAATTAAATACAAGAGGTCTATAATTTACCCACAACAACCCGAAAGGAGCAAACTTGACGAGCAAAGTTTTCCCGCTTGATTTGTTTGCGTTGTTGCAAACAGGGTGATAGATTAAGTCTATAGTTAATTTCAGATCAAGAAGTCGATGTAAGCAAGATGTTCCAATGCATCTTTCAATCTCAACGATTCTAAATATGTGTAAAACCATCGTAAAAACTATTGGGGAAATAATAATTATATATGAATATGGTTTAATATCCTAAGGAATTATATTTAAATTACATATACAGGGTTGGGCAAAATTGTCGAAACACCCGATTTGTAGATCATTTATTATGAATGGTACTGAAACTTGACTCGAATACATATTTTCGTATGTTTTATGCATTATTTAATGACGCTTGGGAAAAAGCGGTATTCATACCCAAACCTGCAAGGATGGATTAAACTGTCCCAAAAACATACCGATTAGTCTGACATCGTTTTCCATGAAGACTTTTGGAAAGACTATGCGAAAGGTACATAAGGGATGCGGTACTCACAACAACACCACTACACCCAAACCAATATGCATACACCCCAGGCAGATCCACTGATTCAGCCCTTCATCTACTTGCGGGCCTGATATAGAGATCCCTGGAAAATAAAGAGTCCACCTTGGGTGTTTTCATAGACATAGAAGGTGCTTTTAATAAAACCACCTTCCCTGCCAGTGTAGTTCGAACAGATAACGGGGATTCTCATAGCAGCAAAAGAAATCACCAGAAACAATATCACTGAAAGGAACATGTTCATCTATACAGATAGCAGACACGCACTACTCACCCTGAACAGACCACAAATTTATTCAGGGTTAGTACTAGAATACCACGAAGTTTTGGCCGAAGTATCCATCAACAACGTGGTCGCCTTAAGATGTATCACGCTACATCGAAAGGTATCCGTCTTGCTGATTTACTGGCCAAAAAAGTAGCCAACGAAATACTTTTTCGACCTGGCCCTTCAATTGGCCTGACAAAATCGGTAGTGACAGATCTAATTAAAGAACATTATCTCGTAAAATTCAAGGAAAGATGGGATGAAATAAGGAACTGTAGAGTTGCCAGGGAGCTTTTAAGTTATTCTGACAACACTGTAGCAAACAAATATTTGACTATAACTAGATAGAATTTGCGCCTAGTCACAGGCATTCTGACTGGTCATTGCTAAGTACGAAAGCATCTACATATCAAGGGGCTCAGAATACGCACTCTGCAGAGGGTGCGAACAAGATGACCTCTATGATTGCTCGACACTCTCATTTATTAGAAGATTTGTGTTCGGCGAGTATCGGCTAACACCGGCCGATATAAGAGACAGTCTTTCACCAGTCGTGATTTGATTTCTGGTGAGAGAATTGCCATTAGAGCTGCTTGGCTATCAGAGTATATGACAATAGTTATACCTGATACTTGGTGATTTAGTATTTATCTTGCACAGTGTTGTATGGCTATTAGTTCAGCCTGGAACACTGTTGCATATTTTCCTAAACTCAGCGAAATCGTTGTTTTCGATTTGGGTCCATAGATTCCAGCACCGGCTCCTTCCTTGGTTTTTGAACCGTCTGTGTACCAGACGAGTTCAACCTGTACGGGAGGACCTGTTTCCAGGATTCTCGGGCTAATATTTTAATTTGAAAATTTCTTTCAAATTTGTATGTGGTTATGGCTCTATCAGTAGGCATAGCTAGAATATTATCCCTTTTTACTTGCTGTTATAGCCTTGTGTGGGCGACGGTTTTGTTCCTGCATTAGTCTGTGAATAGCTGACCTGGTTTCTCCTTGTATGAAGATGTGCAGTGGCGTGAGATGGTTGAACTAAGTGAACGTGTAAAAATTACACTTTTGAGAATTATTGGATTTGGAGACAGAAAGAGATATCTGCAAGAAACTTGTGATTTGTTAAATGAAACATTTCTAAATCTACGGTATCCAGAAATTTGAGCAAGTTTAATGAAACAGGAAGTGTGAAAAACATCATTATCATTACTCTTACTTCGTTTCTTTTTCAATTGGTCTATAGTCTGTTATAATATTTCATAACGCTGACTTCTTAATCTGGGATTTAATATAATATATTATAGATATTAATTTTAGCTTACTTACCCATTTGAACTGTCGATTTCGTCATCAACAAATAAATTATCTGAATTCTGTTTAGCTGCAAGGAAATCCAAATCGTTATCGTGCAAATAGCGAAAATCTAAGGGACCCTGTATTAATTTTGACAAAAACCATCTGGTTTTCAAGTTACTAGGATTATCGTTGGATTCTCTCACTATGTTCTGGTTCCCACTTCTTTTACCATGAGCTGAAAATAAAACATACGTTGTAAAGATTATGGAGTTATATGTACAGGGCGTTTCATAAAGAATGGTTAATATTATCATAGGTTTAGTGCCTTAGTGCCTCAAAATATTAAGGGGAGTAATGTTAATTTTGACGACACAGTCAAAATCCGTACATTAAAGTTTACATTCAAAGAATATTGTGTCAAATTTTCATGTATAAATATTAAAAAATACGGAAATGGCAGCAATTATTCGGAAGCGTCTTAAAAAAAGTAGAATTGCGGTGCCCCTCCTAACTCGTTGCTGGATCATCAGAAATAAAAAAAATAAAATTCTTAAATAATCGTTTTTCCCAAGTAACGCTGGGAGGGTTTTTCGAAATTTCAATTTTTCACTTTTTGGAAACACTTTTAAGTAAGAAATGCGATTCTTGCGAAAAAAGAGGCTAATTTATTATAAAATAAAAAAGTATTAACAAATTTGAAAATACTCTCCAGCGCTACCTCGTAAATTATGTACAAAAATAGTATTTAAAATTTCAAAAGGATAGGTGCAGTAGTTTTGAAGTTATGAAGGGCACCGACTTTGGAAACAAGAGTTATGGAAAAAACTCTTTAGAGTTTTGAACACTAAAAAATTTGGAATAAAACGTTCATAAGCGAGTTTTATCGGCTTATCTCACACTGAATCATACCATAAAGAATGTTGCTATTATTCATGATGTCTAAAGCATCTTTTTGCTCCTGTCCAATGAATCCTAATTCATGAGCGCTTGTTCCACTACTGATTCCCATGTCTTGCATGCAGGGCCGACAAGAGGGGGGTAGCCGGGACTAATTCCCGGAACCCGGGTTCAAGGGGGGCCCAGCAGCGGCATAACGGGGGCCCGGCAGCTCTGGTGTAAGGACGTTGCACAAGAAAGAGGACTAAAGAGGACAAGAAGTTTTTGATTGAAGACCTTTTTTTAGAAATTGTGATATTGAGAGGGCCCATTTTTTTTATAAAATTGTCGCGGGGCCCGACCTGGCTCTCGGCGGCTTGCATGGAGGTTAGTAAAGCAAAAGAATATGTCAGGCCAATGCTACACTAAATTATATATAGTACAGGTATAAACACGTTTGTACTTGTGTTTAAATTTCGATACAGAAAGGTATGAGGTAAGATTAGGGATTATATAGAGAGCGAAACAGCTGCTAGGCAAGGGCGGCTCAGAGACGAATTTTCAGGGGGGGGGGGGCATTGATTTAGTAATTCTCTTTTTTGAATAAAATCCATAGAAATCGTAAGAGTTTTCATCTAGGGGGGGGGACATAGCCCCCATAACCCCCCTGGAGCCGACCTTGCTGCCAGGTAACAATAGCGCGCTCGGGCCGGGCAGGTGTTTTCTGATGCGCTGACTCATGTATGAAGCGCGATTACTCAAACCGCTGTATCTTCGTTAGTTTCGCTCCGATTCATCTCAAATTTTCACACAATATTCTTGAAAGGTTCTCCAATCGCAAAATCAGATATTAAAAATACAAAAAAAGGTTTGAAAACTTTACCTTCTTAATATTTAGATACATAACCTTTGGTCAAAAATTCTAAAAAATTATGAATAACAATTTTACGAAAAATTTCTGGCATCAATAGAAAACCAATTTAAATCGTTTTTTTTTTCAGTCACGTGTATCAGCATATCCAATCAGCTCTGATTTACACTGATAAGTTCCCTAGGGGTGTTATTATTTAAGTCAAGTTAGCACCAAACAAACCATTATAACTAAACTATTGCGGCTATTTTTTATTTCGCTAAATGACAAAACTCAAAATTAGATGTTTCGCCTAATAACTATTTTAATAATTACCTATTTATTAAAAAAGTTCACGATAGAGACAGTAATTCATGATTTTTTACCCTTTTGCCCGTTTCATTATTAATCAGCATTCAATACGAACGTTAATTTGGTATAACCCATATGTAAACCAAGTTTAATAATATGACATTTCTAAACAGTCAAACTTTTGACACTTTCAGGCCGGTGATAAATACTCATAATTTTTTTTCAAATACTTCAAACATGTTTCTTAAGGAAACTTTCAACATGCTTTCAGTAAGCGTAAAAAAATATTTTGAATTATCGCTGTCCTTGGGATATTACTACTGATAATTTTTTTTATCAAAATTATTTATTTATAAATTTTATTACCAAACAATCAAATATGTGCCCAATTATGAGGTTGCAGGAAGGATTAATTTCATTTTTGCATTTTTGACCAGTACAACTTACAAGTAAATACTAAAATTAAAATTTATTTAAAAAAAAATATTTATCGCTACAAAAAAACAAAAACGAAATATTTTCTAATAAACAACTAAATTTTATTCAACATATTGCAAAAAATAGTAAAGAAAACAATGAATACTCACCTCCCCAACACGCATGCCCATAATTAAGACAGGAACCTGTAAAAGAAAAAGATATATTTTAATTAAACACCCAACTATCAATTTTATATATAAAATATTCGAAATTTAATAGCTAATACAACTCTGGTAAAGGGGTCTATTCTGTAACAATTCCTTTATATTTAACAGCCTTTAAAAATATTGGCGGCCTATAAAAATATGTTCGTATTCGTTAATTTACTTCTGTCATTATTTAAACAGATTTCTTTAAGATAGTCCTCTAATGTATTTTAAAGATCCGTTTAAATAATGACAGAAGTAAAGAAGAAAATATTTTTAAAGGCCGTTAAATATAAAGGAATTGTTACAGAACAGACCCCATAAACTGTTAAGAGTTTAATTCGCATTTATAGTAGAAACCACTTATATATGGACTTGCATAAAAACACTATTTATTTGGGTGAAACATCATCTTTTCAGCCACCTTTATTGTCAAATTAAAGCAATGTTTATTAACTTGATATAATACATATTAACATATCACTACTTTAATTTTTTTTTTATCATCACTATTATCAGTAATCGAAAACAAGAATTATTCTTGTAGGCTTTTAAAATAAATACATAGCATTTAATCGCCCGTACTATACACGCTCCGTGGAACGAGTTTCTTATCACTTATTTTTTGCTTACATTTTTTGTATCTCGGCATTTCGAAGATCGCCAGTTGTGACAGAAACGAATTCAGTGTGTATTGTTAGTTTGCAAATTTTTTTAATTTGTAAAATTATTTGTGTTAAAATAATCTGTGTTCTCGAGTTATTATATAATTTGTTAGTTTTTGTTTGGACTTGATATTTTGTTACTATTTTATTGTTGTGACAGATACATTACCACGGATTTGTGGAAACCGTGGGAAGATAGAAATGACATGCTTGATAATAGCAATGGAATTAATCTGGAGGAACCAACGGAATCAACCAGTGAAGCAGTAGGGGCACTTTCAAGAACAAAGCTTTAATATCTTGACCCCCAAGCAAAAAAAATATGTTCAAATGTTTTTATGAACAAGAAAGGACTCTTTGTATAGTAAATATAATAAAACCAATTTGCTAAAGACAACTGCCAGATTAACCGAAGTCCCTTATTCCACTGTATGTAGATTAGTAAAAGAAGGAAATAAACCACGAAGGAAAAGGTGGGATGCTGGAAAATTAAAAATTCTGGACCCAGCTGATGCCAAACTTTTAAGAATAATAATGTACGATAAATATAAAGCCAATGAAATTCCAAAAATAGAAATAATTCAGGAGGGACTTAAAAAAAGTGAAAAACACACGGTTTTTGTTTTAAAATTATCAATAAACGTGAAGCTATTATGGAAAGTCAAAGAATTGCTAAATGCCGTATTGAGTATTCATCAAAAATTAAAGATTATCGAGATCAAGGACGGAAGATATATTATTTGGATGAAACCTGGTATGATAGCCATGAAACAGCAAAAAAAGGTTGGACAGACGATTCCAGTAAATGTCAGCTTAAAGGTGCACCTCCAAATAAAGGATCCCGTTTGATAATTCCTCACTGTGGATCTACAGAGGGGTGGGTGGAAAATGTGGTGGAAAATATTTGAAATCAATTTGATTCCAAACATAAAACCTAATAGTATAATAGTTTTAGACAATGCACCATATCATTCAAGACTAGCTGTAAAAATTCCAAACTCTTCGTCAAATAAACAGGAAATCCAAGAATTTTTAATTAAAAACGATCGTTTTTTCGAAGAAAACTACACAAAAAAACAATTACTGGAGGTACTTCGCACTAAAGAATGGCAGAAGGAATACATCGTAGATAATTTAGCAAAAAAATACGGTTTTAAGGTTGCCACCATATTTTTGCATGCAGAAATAATCTGGGGCCAACTAATAAATTTCCCAAATTTGACAAAAAAGTTGTAGAATTAATTTAGTGTGAAGTAATAAAAATTATAAAGGAGAACTGGGAAAAGTCTGTAAAAAAAGTTATAAAGTATGAAGAAGACTATAGGAAATTGGGGCAAATACTTTTGAATAATGGTGACAAGTTTATTATCAATATGAACGACGAGTTTGACAATAGTGAAGACTTGTTCGACGAGGATTTTTAAGGTCAGTAAAAACTAATTTTTGATTTTACGAATAAGTATAAAAAATAGTTATACTAGTTCAGCTATGTTGTTCATTCACATTTTCATTTTATAACAGGAATATATAAAATACATGTAAATTTAATAAGTCCGACTCTGATAGAGCATTAGTTTATGTTTTATTTATCTGGGTGTTTTTATGAATTTTTTTTATTCAAAGCGTTTTTATGGGAGTCCATATATCGGTGGTTTCTGCTATATCTGTCTCTTAAGACTGCTTTAGACTAAACTGAATCAAATCTTGTACAAGATTTATTACAATTTCTTGTACAATTTAAGTTGTGTAGTATTATTATACAGTAAATTGTCTAAAAAATCAGATTGAATGAAATATTGTGTGGACAATTAGAACGTGTTCTATTTTGAAATAATATATAGGCTCGTCGCCTACGCATTGACAGAATACACATGACCAAATGACCAAAATAATTGTTTACAGTATTTAGTGCAATTGGCAATTTGTTTGTTTAATGTGTTTGTTGCTCAAAGGGCTTAAACCACATACTTTGATTACTATACGAGGCAAGAGAGAGGTCCGACACGCCCAACATAGGGCGCGGCCATTTTGAACCCTGTGACACAGTTTACAGCTAAAGAATCAGATCGCTCACTCTGCGTCGGCACTTTTGATCTCAATGTTTCAGTTTATACACTGTGCAACTCGGATAGTACAATATATGACAACCGCCTATAATAAAACAGCAGTCTTCTGCGTATCCTGAATTTGTATCCATGGAGTGGATATTATTTTGGAACTTTCAACTGGTCCGAGTGAGCTAACTGATTCTTTAGCAATAAACTGTGACTTCAAAAATAACATCCACTTCAGGGATACAAATTTAGGATACGCAGAAGACTGCTGTTTTATTATAGGCGGTTGTCATGAATTGTATTATGTGAGTTGCGCAGTGTATAAACTGGAACATTGAGATAAAAAGTGCCGACGCAGAGTGAGCGATCTGATTCTTTAGCTATAAACTGTGTCATAGGGTTCAAAATGGCCGCGCCCTATGTTGGGCGTGTCGGACCTCTCTCTTGCCCCGTATAGTAATCAAAGTATGTGAAATTGGCACTTAGTGATGTATATGACAGGGTCAATGAGAGAATAGTTAAATAGATTGCTCAAAGCGGGTCGCATAGCGCTCTGGTACCACAGATATGAATAGAAGGGATAGGAAAAAGCCATTTTCCCCGGTGTTTCAAAGTGGGCCGCCTTGTACATGCACAGTTGCTGTAGAAGTATCATTCGCTATTTTAATGAATTTAAAAGAATTTTAGAAGTTTTTGCTATAGACAATTAATAAAATAGGAAAGACGTGCTCTGTTTTTAGTTATTTAAATAACGAAGATTCAAAAAACATTACATTCCACAAGTAAGACATCTTTTGTATCAGAACCGTATTCTTTATTTTTCACATTTTTAGACTATATTTTCTAGAAAACGAAATATCGTAGTAAAATAACAAACTGTATGTAGGTATCAGACGTTGATATTGTTATAAATTTTTTATATTAAGGAAAAAGCGTATGCTTCTTGGTTAATAGCTATTGAAAATTGGAAGAATTCCTTAGGAAAATATAAGTGCAAATAACGCTATTTTTTCCTCCCTTTTTCATAAAGGTAATTTAATCGTTTTAAAATAAAAAGATGCAATAAAAATAATGCAATACCTTCCGTAAATCTGCCTAAAATTGGAAATTTTTATAAAATTAGTGTTATGAGGTAAATATCTATACATAAAATTATTAATTTGCTTCTTTTTATGATTTTTAAGAAAGTGATACAAAAATTATTTTTAGAAATTTACAACCTCCAACTTCAACGAATATTATTAATTGATCAGCTATTTTGTGGTGTAACATAAACTTACATCAGTAGGACGAACGACAGAACCTAATATGACATCCAGATATTTATTATGATACAGATTTTCGTTATGCAACAAGTGAATTGACAAGTAGGAGCAGAACTTGGCAACAGGATAATCTGACATTTGTTTTCTAGAGCGAAAAAGGACATTATTCTATTAATATTTGATTATAAATAATGTCGTAAATAAAATATAGTGTGCAAATCTTATATAATCTCATATAATGATATAGTGACTTGTTGTATGAAGCATACGAAACTCTCCTATGGTTGGTTTCATATTTACTTCATCTTATGTATTAATAACTACTATTGCAAGATAATTACATAATAAATATTTTATTTTCTATCACTAAGTTCGAAGTTAACCCCCTCAGTCCCATTCTCTTATTTCTAATTTATTTTTGTCACAATTTAAAAATTTCAAGCCAACCCTGTTTCCTTTTTAACGCGTATTAGCATGTGCACCATTATCCTGAAGCTACATGTATTAGAATCAATTAGGCAACCCACTGTCCTCTCAAAATGGACAAAAATGGCCGATACATGGCGAAAACAAAGTGCGAAAACAACAGTTTGTTAACCTGACTTTTTCATTAGTATTTGACTGTTATTGAAAATCATACAATTAATATTCCATATATTGAAAATAAATAATAAATTATGTAATTTTTTAACTAAACACACCGGAAACAACTCTTAATACTTCAAAAGAAATAATTTATCTATTAAATAAACTATTCTACAATACTCAATTACAAAATAGGAAAATATGACAAACATATTTAGACGAAACACACAAAAATGGAAAATATTACAGGAAATGAAGTACAATGATGGCTATCCTAAATAATGCTTTTTGATATCCTGAATACTAACTAATGTGGAATATATCCAATTCCTGACTTATCTGATTATAATTATTACACAAATTACACAACTGTGAGTTTTTTAAAATATTAGTACGAGGTGTTGGTAAGTAAAATGAGTCAGTGTATCTTGAGGTTTGACGTGGAACTTTTAAATTAAGCATATGTAATAGACATTCGCAGTTTACTTGATTGCTTATGACCTTATGCAGCATAACTACAGAAAAATATTTTCGCCTTATATCGAGACTTGAATTTAAAATTTGCCTGCTATAATTTGCCTATGTTGGCACGTGCTTTCTCGATGTCAAATACGAGTATATTCTATCCAGCGAACATAACAGATCAGTGGTCTCTACTCGATACGGCACTGCTTCCTAACATGATGATTTCAATCAGAGCAAAAGAAGTAGGCAGTTAGTTGTGCCTCAACTATAATTTCAATTTGCGCCAGGACGTATGACATGAAATCAAACTTCACTTGTTCGTATTATAGAAATATACGGAGAGACACGTCACTGTGATCGATTAATTGAATTGAAATTCTATTTAACGGATATTCCTCGCCGGCCCGCGATAAATGCCGCACATAAAGGTGTGATAACAGGAAATTAGCTTTCCTTATGAATGTGCCTTTTTAGTTATTATAAAAAATTGAATTAGGTACAGGTACCAACATCGGATACAAAACGCCGACGTTTACATGCTTTAAACGATTTCTTGGAAGCAGAATTATTAATTACATTTTGGTTACACGGTGCCTTATATTGGATTTCCCGAGGTGGAAAGTGTTTTATTACTGTTCGAGAGAAAAGAAAGTCTACGAAGATTTCTGTGTCCACAACGATTATATCACTAACAATCTAATCATTTCCATCATACTTGGCATATTTAGATGGCGTTTTGCAACAAAGAATAATTCAATATTTTTTTTACAATGAAGTTACCTCACTGCGGTGTCACCAAAAGCTATGCAATTTTTGGTTTTCTAATATTTTTTTTCGAATATTTGCTTTATATTCTGTTACATACTATCATCTCTGTTACCAGATAATGTTGAATGTTTTAACATTTGCGAAACAGCAACGTTTTTCATAACGTTAAACACCCCCACCAGACCATGGTTATAACTGAGACCCTCAACGCTATACCCTGGAAACGTACATGCCATTTAAAGCATTCACTCCGAACCGCTAACGCACCCATATTGCCTCCGGGCTTTAAACAAAAAACGCAAAAATATGGCTTACTTTTTGGTAAGGTTATATCCGAGAATAATCATTCTCGGGTTATATGTTGGGATATGGTATGTTAGCTTTAGGTTGTTGCGTAGCAATAGATATTGATTTGATATATGTATCTGATTTCTTTAATAATAGTTCAGTTAAGATCTGTCACTGTGCCGCTCTTATTTTGACATCTGAGCATGCGCAGATCACTAACTTTAATAAAGATTGTGCCTGTCCTTAATAAGAGAGTTATTGCAAGTTCACTTAAGATCAGTCACTATTAGTGCTGCTCTTATTTTGACTTCTAAGCATGCGCAGATGTTTATGTTCTAAAACTGACTTTATTAAGGATTGTGCCTGTCCTTAATTGTGGATGTTTAAGGGCAACAGGTAGTGGCGACTTTACAGCTTTCGGATGCGCTCGGCGACATTCGTATCCGTTAGAAGTTTTTTAATATTAAATATTTAATATAATCGTCATTTAAACCTTATAATGTTAGAAATAAGTATAAGGACGAGGATTCTAATGTCAAAATTTTAGGTTTGCAATAAGTCTGATTTTAGCATGGAATTTATTTGACTCTAATTACGATGTCACTATTAGTGGCTGGCTTTATAAAAATTTGCAATATCTCTCTATTAAGGACAGACACAATCTTTATTAAAGTTAGTGATCTGCGCATGCTTAGATATCAAAATAAGAGCGGCACTAATAGTGACTGATCTTAAGTGAACTTGCAATAACTCTCTAATAAGTGGTTGGTTTTGGTATTAGTTGTTTCAGGCAAGTATTAGGAGCGAGGACGTCAGCCTTAGGTGCATGTTTTCGCAATAGTTGATGAGTAGCTCGCTTTTACCTTTTGGAGTGTGTCTGGGATGGGCAAATAACTTTCCAACCTTTCAGGGATGGTAAATAAGCTTACTTCACAGTTATTCATGTTCTAAATTTTTTTAACTTTAGTAGGTTGTTCCTTTTGCACTGTGATTATATTAATTTTTTTTGTCGTCCACATCTCTACTTGGCTTAACTATTTTCTTGGTGTCAGTTTGTAAACAGTATCTATATCCTCGCCGGACCTTCAATCCATATCTCATATTTTTGCGTTTTTTATTTAAGTTCCGGAGGCAATATGGGTGCGTTAGGGGTTCGGAGTGAATGCTTTAAATGGCAAATAGGTTTCCAGGGTATAGCGATGGGGTATAAGTTATAACCATGGTTGGATTATTCCTACAGGATGCCAGCGCTTGTACGTTCAAGGTGAGGCTAGGAGTACTGCGACTGTGCCAACATGGCTTAGGTCACTCCGAAGATTCTAATTAAGTGTATAACAGGTCTATATCCTGTTGGGTGATGCCCTGACACTCCTCTGGTGAATCCTTGCGTTGCTTGGTGTGCCCAAAAACCAAATTTACCTGTACGGTTTTGGCTTTTTGAGTTTTAGGTAAAGGCTTGATTCCGAAGGTCACTTTGAGTGTTGACTTGGGGTCCGGAAACATTTTGATGCTGTATAGTGGTGGTTAGAGAGACCAGCCACGACGCGACTTTACATCTCTCGCGAGGCCCACTCTAAAGCATCTCTGTTGTTTCTGGATTGTGGCTCAACACTGTAAGTGATTGGACGTTCTTACTGGAACCTCTTGTATTTTTATCGTTATGTATAAAAGCAAATTTCTTTATATATAAATTACTTTACATGTTGGGCTTAAAAGTCCCAACATAAGTTTCGGGATTTCACCTTCTATCGGTTGGTAGATTTCCTCGTCACCTTCAGTGTTTTCTACCTCTTGAACTATGGAAAATTATACTTCGGATCGGTGGCGTAGGTGTCTAAGGCCCTCGCATTCATTTGCGAGCCATTTTGTGATGAGAGAGACACCCGGTTTCGAATCCTACAGATGACCATGTGAATTTGTTCGCATGGTTCTCTATAGGATTTTATGGATGCCGTATTAGCAGAAATTTAATTTCTGTTGATATGACATCCAGATTATTAAAATGGCCATGCGTTACCTTTACTTTGTAAAAGATCTATAACTATTTCTTCATAAAATCATATTAACATTGGTTATTGTTATAAACAGTAACACTGTCTCAAAATTTAAATATTAAACATAAAGTATATTATTTGCAAAATTTATACTTTTTAATTAAAAGTTAATGGGAAAATAGGGAAACATTTATCAATGGGGTCACTTATCAATAATTTTTAAACATTATTCATTCGTATGTTTTCTCTATTTTATAGTAATTATCCCTGCAGCAATATAAAAAAAATGATTGCCATTTATCACATTTATTTACTGTGATTGCATACGCTTTATTATATTTTTATCATTGTAAAAATTATGGAAAGCATTTCTCCAATATTAATGAAATGGAAAACGGTAATAACGTGTTCTAAACAAGAATAAATGACAGAAGTACTTATACAGTAGTTTTATTTTTTCATTTGAATTTTTTATGTTTCAGTCATAGATGAGGGACATAAGTTGGACAGGCTTTTGGTAGGTGGACTTCGAGATTGTCGTGGTAATGTTTGATTTCCATTGTCGTATTGCAAAATAAAAATATTATAATTTTAAATTGTTTCTGCCGAAATTTGGTAATCGTATCTATTTATGGGCTAGAAATAATAAAATATCTCAAATCATAGTTCTACAAAATTTTAACTGCTATTCACAATTTATTAAACTTCTCACGCGAAATTGTTACTTGCATCTACAAAACAGTTTCCTATGCCAATGTTGCGCGTTCACTTCGGTTAAGTCCGTGTCAAAATTGTCAAATCCTGTATATAAAGTGGAAGGACTGTGAAAAGCCTATCTAACTTATGTTCGTTTTCTAAGGCTAATAACATTACTAGATAGTACGCAAGAATGTTGTGTTTAATGACAAAGTTCTACTTACTACTACTATCTTCTTTAAAATAATTTTCATAATTGTATTTTATCAGCGAATAAATTATTATTTTTGAACTTTGAGACAGTTGGTCCCACTTCAAACATAATCGAAATATTTTATAAAATTCGCAACATTAAAAATCTGATGTGTCCAACACATGTCTAGTTATTACAGGCTTTTCGGTTATTTTGTTTACTCTATTTTTTTACATATATTCCTTCTCAACGAAAATTCAATTTCACACTTTACACAAATTTTTTCATTACGGTCCATTTTAGAGAAATCATGTATAAAACAAAAATTATAGAGAATGATAGTACAAACATTTTTTTTTTTTTTTAATTCGAATTTTACACTTTCTGTCAAATTTCTCGAATACGGGCCATGTTAGGAAAATTATATATGGGATAAAAATTATAGAAAATAACATTACAAGCAAGTTAAATTTTAAGATTTTTCTTCTACAAACATAAGTAACATATATTCCATAAAGTAGGAAAACGACCCCCATAAAAAAGTACCCCCCCCCACCTAGATATTATAACAAAAAATTTACAGAGAAAAAACAGCTGAGTCATTTTGACAAAACATTTAAAAACAAGGGTTTTAATTTGCTCCATCCCAATTTAATATGAATTTAGAATCAATATGAAAGTGTTGTCAACTATTCCCAATCTCCCGCATCATATGTTACCTTATTTTTTACAACTCACGATATATCGTACAATGGTTACAAGCCCTTTTCATAACTCTCATGCTATTCCCCCATGAGATCGGCAATAATTAGTCCAATTTAATTATTAAAATTGTTACCGCAACATTGAATATTAACTGACACATCAGTAAATTAAAATTTTATTGTAGATAAATATATAACACCGTCTTTTAAATCCTCTGTTCACTATTATCGTTCAATGTTTTTATGTCCACCTCGTATACATGTAAAATAGGGAAAAAAACGTCACCAATTAATTTTCAAACACAAGATAATACTAAAAAAGTATCTAATTTCGGCAGATAATCATATATTTGTAAAAGGCAACGTTGCATTCGCTTTGTGAAAATTCTTCAAAATTGAAATTCTAGTTGAGGAATAAACAAAATATAAAAGTATGCCGCATTAGTGACGTAATTTGTGTATCAAACAAAAACAAATCAATCTGTCATTGGTTTTGATATATTTTCTGTTTTTTTTGGCGTTTCGTATTCCTGTATGCATGGGCGTCGTTACAGAATTCTATAGGGAGGAGCAAAATTTTGAAAAAAATTAAAATGTTAATTTTTTGGAAAACAAAAAAAATAAAAGAGCAATGTGAAATAACAAAATTCTCTCTAATAAAGAAGAAACCTAACGAAAAAGACATAAACTAAACTAAAATAAAAAAGACAAGATACTTGAAACTCATATTTTTACAAAATAAATAGAAAATGTAATGTAAAAGAAAAATTGGAACAAGAATACACAGCCATACATAATAATAATAAAAAATATTCATAGAAACACGAAAAGATACTCAACCAAAAACTTTAGGAAAACGCAAAATTGAAATTTCTTCTTTCTCAACCAAAAATATCGATAACAGAAGATATAATTTCCTTTTTGTTTTCTGTACTCATCATGCAAATATATACATTAGATACAATAAAATACAATAGGAAATAAAATGTAAATAAACAAGAAATGTGTCACTGAACCTGCTAACTTGTACAATGACAGATTGTGTGTGACAAAAAATACGACAAAATAATAATAAATAAAACATATAAATATAACAATATAATAGTAGGTAAGAATTTGATAATATGAAGCAAAGACAATTAAAAATTAAGACTTAGGAAATACAATATTATTAATATAAATACAATCTTATACATTTTTGATATTATATTAAACAAAATTTATTTACAATATACTTTGACATACCTCATACAACAAAAATTACTTCTACATACACGAAAAACATTTTAAAAATATTCAGATTTCTTAACGTTTATAATATACTTTCCAATTATTTAATTACTATTTTTTTTAATTCGATTATATTACGGAAAAGTTCGCGATGTTTTTGTTATAAATTCTTTTACATATCTTTTAAATTTGTTTATTGTTTTTATTTCTTGGAGCTTCGTTGAAATGGTCCCTAAAACCGATAACTATTTTGTCCAACTGATTTATTCATTCGTGGTATCAAATAATTGCCTGTTTCTTGTGTCATATTAATGCAACGGTGTTTGTAGTTCATCTTGATTTTGAAATTGATGGGTGAGTGCTGCTTGATAGAATAACTGTCGTAAGTCAAATATCTAGGTTTCTTAATACACATTTTCAGTATGATATCTTCTATTTTTGTTGAGCATTATTTTTAAAAAACTTTTTTGAATAATCTCGATTGGCTTTAAGTGCATTTTAGTGACTCCACTCCAACCAATTATTCCATAGTTGAGATGAGATTCGAAAAGGCTATGATACAAAAATTCCCTTCTATGGTAATTCTAGCATTGGTGATACTTGTATGAATTTAAATAAGACACAACGTAATTTGTTTAGTAAGTATTGAATATGTTTGTACCAGTGCAAGTGGTTATCTACTATTATCTCTAAATATCTAATTTAATTTTCAGATAGTTCTCGATAGCGATATTTTAAAATTGAGGAAGACCGGAGGTTAGACTGCAAAAAGATAGGTATACCGTTGTTTTAAAAATTTTTAGATAGTAATCGGTAGTTAAACCATGTTTTTATTTTGGGGAAATCCTCCTCTACCTATTTTTTCAAATTATTCCAGTCAGTAGCTTCATAATGCATTACTGTGTCATCTGCAAAGCTAATAATATTTGCTTTACTTTCAACTAAAACGAGATTGTTCAGGTAGACTATAAAAAGTAGAGGCTCCATTACTGTTCCCTGAGGTACTTCATTAAATTATTGGCTATACCCCTTATACCCATATCTTCAAGGGAATTTAATAAATGACAATGATTGATGGTGTCGAAAGCTTTAGCTAGGTCTAAAAAAATTCCTTTTGGTGGTTTTTTATTGTCAATTGAACAGTAAATTTAATTAGTTAGTTCCCTTATTGCGTCTAGCGTTGAACTTCCCTCCCTAAATCCATATTGTGGTTTTGATAACAATAATCATTGTAGACCGCAGCCATGTTTACGGAGAGCTCATTGTGTGCAGAAAGTTCTTTCGTAGTCAGTTAGCTATCCACGGTTAGTATTCAACTTTAAAATTGTCGATTCCAAATTTGTCCACTATTTTCATTTGCTGATCGGTAGTGAAAAAAGTATTATTTTTTATGTTTTTGGGATGAAACAGGCTTGAACAGGCTTAAAGTAACTACCTGACAAAATATCAGTAATGCATATCTCACACGTTGTTGATTAAGTTGTAAAAGCTAAAGAGGGACAACTGCCCCCTTTAGCCCTACCCCCCTTTTCCTAACGTCACCCATATCTGTATGCCTCTGAAGTATGCACAATGAGACTAGTGAGATTAACAAGATACAGGTGCAACCCACCCTCTCCATCTTGGACACAAATACAGTGGTAATATTTAAAATGCATACAATCTTAAAAATAATACTAGTAAAAAAAATCTGATGTGTCCAACACATGACTTTCCTATCTAGTTATTATAGGCATTTTCCGGTTATTTTGTACAACCTATTGCAGCATCTCTATAAATGTTTAGAGGATAAACTAAATATATACATTTTACACATACATCTACCTCGAAACATTTTTCTATAGATTTTCATTGAAAACGAAAATACAGAAAAATTTAAATTTAGCACTTTTCCATTACGGTCCATTTTAGAAAAATCATGTATAAACAAAAATTATAGAAATCGATATCGCAAACAACTTTTAGTTCAACAATTTTCATAAAAATCAGAATTTTGCACATTTTGTCAAATTTCTCGAATACGGACCATTTCAGGAAATTTTGACATAAAACAAAAATTATAGATAATAATATTAGAAGTAACTTTTATTTGAACAATTTTCTTCTCCAAACATAAATAACAGATATATTCCATAAAATATAAAAACGGCCTCCCATAAAGTACCCCCCCAGATGTTCCGACTTTGTCCAAAATCTAATCATTTCACGTCAGGCCGAAATAAACCTTAAGTTTAAAATTTAATGTTTTTTCCTTTATCCGTTTTTGAGTTTTCTTCAAATTTCGAAATTTACACATTTTCTCAAATATCTCGAATACGGTCCATTTTAGAGAAATTATGTATAGGACAAAAATTATAGAGAATTATATTACAAACAACTTTTATTTGAACAATTTTTATAAAAAATTATGTTTTTTACATTTTGTCAAATTTCTCGAATACGGACCATTTTAGGAAAATTTTGCATAAAACAAAAATTATAGATAATTATATTAGAAGTAACTTTTATTTGAAGAATTTTCTTCTCCAAACGTAAATAACAGATATATTCCATAAAATATAAAAATGACCACCTATAAAGTACCCCCCCAGATGTTCCGACACTGCCCAAAATCTAATCAGCTCATTGGACGCTGAAACAAAGCTTAAGTTTAAAATTTGGTGTTTTTCTGTGTATCGGTTCATGAGTTATGCGTTATACAGACACACACACACACACACACACACACACAGACACACACACACACACACAGACATCATCGCGAAAATAGTCAAAACGGATTCAGGGGACCTCAAAACGTAAAAATCCGTCGAAAACTCGAGGTCGAAAAAAATCATGATTCCTATACTTTCCTTATATCTGTATACAGATAGGAAAGTAATAAATGCAAGTTGATCTACCATCTAATTATATTTTCATTCAATGTTTGACCTTCACCACATACTTTGATTTTCTTTTACTATACGGAGAATGGTCGCACTGCGCAGCTTTCTGAGTGCCTTTTAAAAGGAGATAGAAAACTCCGCCATTTTGATCCCTTATTACGTGTTGCCTACATCTTGGCGCAATATTTTTAATAGGTGCGTTTTAATCATCCGCTTCTGCTTCGGAATTGTCGGTTTTCTTGTTTTATTTTGACAGGGTAAAACGACTAAACCGACAATTCCGGAAGCAGAAGCGGATGATTAAAACGCACCTAATATTTTGCTTGCTGCTGTCAGTGTCAATGAAAATTATTTTTGGAGTCACAGTTTATTGCTAAAGAATCAATTAGCTCATTCGGACCAGTTGAAAGTTTCAAAATAACATCCACTCCAGGGATACAAATTCAGGTTACGCAGAAGACTGCTGTTTTATTATAGGCGGTTGTCATATATTGTATTATCCGAGTTGCGCAGTGTATAAACTGGAACATTGAGATCAAAAGTGCCGACGCAGAGTGAGCGATCTGATTCTTTAGCTATAAACTGTGGCATAGGAATCAAAATGGCCGCGCCCTATGTTGGGCGTGTCGAACCTCTCTCTTGCACCGTATAGTAATCGTAATCAAAGTATGTGGACCTTCACTCTCTCTTTTTCTGTAAGGTGGTTGGGCAGAGTGGGTTCCTCCACAGCACTTAGACCTCACTTGGTCCATTATGCATCTTCCAAGGGCTAATAGAATCAGCTTTTAAACTAGTCAAAAACCTGCTCGTTATCACTGAAGAATGTTTAGAGACAGCCATCTTCAGAGCTTATCAAAGTCGTGCTGCAGTTGCCGCTGAAAGGTGTCTAGGGATAACCAGCCTCTCAAGCCGAAGTCCTGCAGGTTAATAACGTCGCCCAAAAGTGTTTTTAGATGCACTATTTTTTTTGGAAAGCGATCAATTAGTGGGCTTCTACAGGTCTGTTCTGGTTTTGAAAAATAACGATTTATAATTGTCGGGCTCATGCGCAGTAGATAAAATGCGTTCTGGTTTTTCTCGAACTACTTCGGATCTCCCAGTCCAGTGTTCTGGTTTCGTATCCAAAATAATCCTTGATTATTGTAAACAGTCACGATGTGTTTATGCTTCGGAGTGTGGATCGGCTGTTTTGACCGCGCATGCGTTTTTAAAGTGTTATGAATATTCTATTATATTTTAAGCCGATACAGAACGAATACTATCACAAATTGTTTATTTATGTATGGACGAATGTCTCTTGTTCTTGTTTTATTTGTAAATTAATGAAATTTTAGTATTAATAATTTTTAATATTATTCTCCCGTTTTTTTTTATTCCATTGAAATACGATGAGGAAAATAATGTTGAACATATACATGCAAATGTTTTTTCAAGCTGAGCTTTAAACAGGAACTGCATTATTATAATAAACAGTAATCAAAACACCTTTATGTGTTCTGGTTTTCCAACAATTTTAAACAGTCGGGAATTTTTTGTCTTTACGCACACGGTCCGGCGCAGTTTCAAAACAGTTTTTAATTTGAGAACCAGAACAAACCTTACCTGTCTGCAACGTCGATGGTAAATGCCCGGGTTAAGCCATTCTGTTCGCCGCTCTGCAGGGCACCTTGAACTTCATTTTTACTTATTTCAATCCTTTTTGATTAGAAGTAGCGAAAATTGTAAAAAGAAATACCTATACCTATGTTATATATGTTAATTATTAATACTGTCACTGACAACTTTGTTTGGCACATAAATTACGTCATCACTAATGCAGCGTATATTTTTGTTAGACGGTACTAATAATTAGTGAGCTGTGGAGATAGTTGAAACTCTACTATTAATTTGTCGCATCTAAGTTTGTAAATGAAATATAGAAAGAATTTGATGATTTGTACAATTCCCGGGTTACAAACAAAAAATATTGTAAACAGTTTCTAAAGTAGGTCTTGGAAAAATTCAGGCATATCGTATCGTAAAATTCTTCTTTTTTTTAAGTGTCAGTTCTGCATTTAATGTGTAGCCGTGTTTAGTTATCACGAACATGTCACGTACGTATCTGTCTTTGTTAGTTATGGCTTGATTTAGAAACATTTTTTTGTGGATCATTCTTTAGTATATAAAAACAGTCACTTGGTAAATAACTTGGATTTGCGTTAAAAAAGAAAAACAATTATATGTGTAGCAACTTTTAAAATTATAAATCGCTTTAAATTACTTTTAAATTGCTTTAAAATCTAAACTGTTGTTTCAGTTTAACTTCACCTATTTTTAATTGAGATGTCTTGTCTCAGGAGAACGAAAAAAGTTTGGAAATATGTATTTCGGGAGTGTAAAGATTTTTTGCTAAACAGGGATGGATCATCTATAATTTCATGATTCCTATGTACATTTTACAGTGATAAAATAAAAATTAATCGGATACGTCTTCGGCTCTAGGAAAACATAATAGTAGTTTATGCAACAAAAGTGGATATGATGACCATACGAACAATACACTCGAGTTGTGCACTACTAACAAAAATCTACAAATTAGACGGAATGAACCGGCTTGTTCAACTAGATATGTTCTGTGGAGTGTAGAGAAAGGAGGACAATCCTATATGGTTGTTTATATCAAAAAGTGACTACCAAAATGTATATAATTAAGATGGCGCTCGTGTACTAGAAGGGAAAAATCAGAGGATGTGTAATCATATAGATTGCTCATCAATATGTAAATGAGACGACGAAAAGCGAGGCGCCAATAAAAGGAATTATTGCAGGCAGGCAAATAGTAAAGCAGTCTTGCGAATGGCATTGTCAAAGAAAAAAATAGGTTTGCCTATATTAGTTTTCTTCACTCTTCACTCACCATGATTTTGAAAAACGATGCAGCATTTTTTTTTTATTTTTTAAACTTTTGCGACTACTTAAGCAGTTTTTGATTGCACACATTGTCACCATTTTAATATAATAATTGTTAATATTATTAAAATTTGACTTTTGTCGTCTATTGTCAAATTTTCTCTACAATTATACGTTCAGTCACCTTTAATAGTGCAGTTTTTAGTTTGTTGGTTATTACCTCTTAATTAAATATGAGTGAGCAATATGTATAACTATATACAGAAGGGTTATCTTAATTTTATTAATTTTAAGGGACACTGGTTAAGGACGTTATTAGGGACAGTAATTTTGTCACTTTTTCCATAAAGATTAAGTAAAACCATAATATTTTTACACTTTTTAATCTTCCATAAGCGTGTACCAGGGGGGATATCGCGCATGGTGTCATGGTGGCGCCGACGTCATGCGTAGAGTTATTAGAGTTGGCGCGAAGTAAATATCATATGACAGGCGCACATTGCGGTAGTTTTTAAGTCGTTTATAGTGATTTATAACATTTTAGGCGGATATTTGTATTATATTATGTTAACTTTGTTCTTTGTAAGTGATATTAGTAAAAAACATAAAAAAAATGATGTACGCAATTTACGGATCTAACAGTAACAATTAAAGCAAAGGAATTAAAGAGAACGTTGTTTTTGCTTTCCTCGACAGTAAGAGGTTAGTCAGAAATAGCCAAAGGGAGACACGTCCATCCTGTATTGAAATTGTTATATTCCATAAAATTTTGTTTAAAAAAGAATTGCTATAGGAAATTGTATACGTTGCAGAAAAAACTTCACATATTTGATTGAAGAATTAAATACATGTCAGTGACTATGTCCATAAGTAGTTACGTATATTCAATTGGGTAATGTAATGCAGGTAAATAAGTCACCAGTTGCGAATTCTAATCAGTAATATTTCCGGCGTCCCCAGATGCAAAATTTTTACCCAGGATTCCCAGTTCAGAAGTTCCGAGTTGCAAATCTGTACCGTAGAAGTAAAGAATATTATCTCCAATTTTATAGACTTGAAGAAAATGAGATCTGAAGTTGGGAATACGACTTTTCACCTCCCTAAAAAATCTGATGTGTCCAACACATGACTTTCCTATCTAGTTATTATAGGCTTTTTCCGGTTATTTTGTACAACCTATTGTAGCATCTCTATAAATGTTTAGAGGATAAACTAAATATATACATGGTCCACATACATCTACCTCGAAACATTTTTCTATAGATATTCATTGAAAACGAAAACACTGCAAAATTTAAATTTCCTACAATTTTTTCATTACGGTCCATTTTAGAAAAATCATGTATGAATAAAAATTATAGATATCGATATCGCAAACAACTTTTAGTTTAACAATTTTCATAAAAATCAGAATTTTGCACATTTTGTCAAATTTCTTGAATACGGACCATTTCAGGAAATTTTGACATAAAGCAGAAATTATAGATAATATTATTAGAAGTAACTTTTATTTGAACAATTTTTTTCTCCAAACATAAATAACATATTTATATTACATAAAATATAAAAACGGCCTCCCATAAAGTACCCCCCCCCCCCCAGATTTTCCGACTTTGTCCAAAATCTAATCATTTCACGTCAGGTCGAAATAAATCTTAAATTTAAAATTTAATGTTTTTTTCTTTATGCGTTTTTGAGTTTTCTAAATTTAAAAATTTACCATTTTCTCAAATTTCTCGAATACGGTCCCTTTTAGAGAAATTATGTATAGGATAAAAATTATAGAGAATTATATTACAAACAACTTTTGTTTAAAGAATTTTCTTTCCCAAACGTAAATAACAGATATATTCCATAAACTATAAAAATGACCACCTATAAAGTACCCCCCCCCCCCCAGATGTTCCGACTTTGCTCAAAATCTAATCAGTTCATTGGACGCTGCAACAAAGCATAGGTTTAAAATTTGGTGTTTTTCTGTGTATCGGTTCATGAGTTATGCGACACACAGACACACACACAGACACACACACACACACACACACACACACACACACACACACACACCCACACACACACACACACACACACACACACACACACACACACACACACACACACAGACACACACACACATACACAGACACACACACACACACACACACACACACACACACACACAAAGACATCATCGCGAAAATAGTCAAAACGGATTCAGGGGACCTCAAAACGTAAAAATCCGTCGAAAACTCGAGGTCGAAAAATCATGATTCCTATACTTTCCTTATATCTGTATACAGATAGGAAAGTAAAAAAATAAAAATAATATTTTTTCTAAGTGTACTACATCAAAAACTAGAAGTTAGGTGTAGAGATACGATCTTATGACACCAAAAAATATAAGCTTTAGTGAATACACTCACTTTATAAAAAAACTGGATATAGATACAATTCTTTACCTCTATGGGAAAGAAATATACCTTCCTCGTTATTCTGATTATAAAAACTATTCTTTAGAAATAAAATGTTCTTTAAAATTAAAAACCTGCATTCGAATTTGCACAACAAAAATAAATCAATAAAAAGAAAAATGAAAAAACTTTTACCTAAAATAAATATTTCTGTTATATGTATGTATCTGAATTTTTTTCTTCATAACTCTTTCCCATAGTAATATACTTATATCTATTTTATAAAATATTACCCTTTAATATTCATGAAATTTCTGTAAGCATATATTTTCCTCACACTTCGTAAGTATTTTTAAATTCGCGCCTATACAAACTCTACGCGTGACGTCATGCGCGTGGCC
This sequence comes from Psylliodes chrysocephalus, assembly GCA_927349885.1. Lineage (NCBI taxonomy): Eukaryota > Metazoa > Arthropoda > Insecta > Coleoptera > Chrysomelidae > Psylliodes > Psylliodes chrysocephalus. The sequence goes on from OV651820.1 coordinate 16,069,218, forward strand.
GTCCTATTTTTAACACAGTTGATATCCTACCTTTTATTATTTAAACCATGAGCGTTGACTAACCTAATTAAAGCTACAAATTATTAAAACACATTTGTAAGATAAAAAATTTTGAATATGCATTTATTCACGACATTCTCACGTAGCCATATTGTTTTTAATTTTTTCGATTTAACAGTCACACTAAGAGCGCCTGTGGGTGATTTTTGCGACGTTGCCAATTGCTTTATATTGTTAATAATGATATCAAATAATTTTTGTTTATGAATAATATGAAAACTGACATTTATATTTCTATAAATGTGGTGTTGTCAAACACAGTAAAAGCACGTACATAACAGGAATGACAGTGGCTGTTTTTTCAATAGCTCCAGGCCAGATGATAAAACCAGAATATAAATTGGTTTATTTGAGACTTTTCATTTCAATTATTCAATTTGAGCTGTGTTCAGGCCGTTGGAGTCTATGCCGGTCGGCGTAGCCAGGTATGGGTCGTTGCTTCGTTTACTTGTTGCATATTTATTGACCGGTGTGCGCAATCGCAATTTTACATTTTCTGTTAACTACTAATTTTATCACAATCCGGCAACGTTACAATTATATTTTTCAAATTTGACAGAAACCATCGAGTTTCGATGTTTACAGTCGCCAAAATGCTGATTTTTATAAAAATTAAATAATTTTTTTTTTGGCTTAAATTTGGCATTTACCGCAATTTTTTTAAATGTGCTATTTAAAATACGCTCTTCCTGATAAAAAATAAATTTCTTTAAAATTCCACTGTCCCTAAAGTCGTCCGGACCCGGGACACTTTTTGTATACCGAGATAGTTCTTCTTACCTCTACACTCTATAGTATGTTCCAACAACAATCAGAAACCAGTCATTGACACCTGGATTGTGCGCAGTATGAATCTGGCGGTCTAACGGTGAGATTACAGAAAATACACCACGTCTGCAACTTTGCATATCTGCAAATATGGCGGACTTACAGATGCAAGTCTCTCTCTATAGTATCCTTGCATCTATAAGTCCGCCATATTTGCAGATCTGCAAAGTAGCAGACGTGTTACATTTTCTGTAATCTCACTTTAAATAAGCTACTGCGCAGAATCCTGGTGTCAATGACTGGTTTCGGATCGTTGTTGGAACGTAGATAACGCCGTGAATGCTTGCAACTCGATTTTTATAAACAAAATACGTTCTGATAATGTAAAAAATTACTCATCAAATTTTATAATGCACCATATTTTACATCGTTTTCTTTATTTTTTAATAAGGGACGACCGTTTATTACTTTTTTTGGTGTGCCCTAGAGCTTCTAATAAAATTTAATTCAGTGGAAAATTAGGTTCCTACTTAACAAAAAAAATTAAAATAATCTTGCCTTACAAAGTCTAATATATCAAAGGTAAGTTCTTTTGTTTTCGTCGTTTTCAAACAGTCAAAGCATTTCGATAAAGTCACGTGTAGTATAATTTACAAAATGAGAATGTGACGCTTTTGATTTTATTTCGGAATTTAAGTCAGTAAACTTCAGTACTATTTTATGTTGGAACAAAATTAAAAATTGCAAACAATATCACTTAATAGATTTATTGCAACGAGTTTTAAACTGTTTGTTAGTCGTCAGATGTAAAATACAAGTAAGCAGGGGCGGTTTCTCCATTGGTTCATTTGTGCAGTGAACACCCAGTTAAATTTCATAAAAACACTTATTTTAAAATTACATAAATAACAAAAATATAAATTAATTTTAATATTTTTATTTTCATACGTGTTAATCTATATTTTTTGGTACATCATTGCCCTCTGGCTGATCGCATCTCTGTGACATAGAATACCTAAGTATACTGTGTCTGTGGCGCATTATGATGAGTGAGCCTAACACGAGTGAGACGATTTGATGAATGCATAAAGTTAAAAAGAGAAAATAACACGCCAACATATCCTTCAAACGTCAAAAGAACTCATTAATTGGCGCGTCGCTCACAAACAAGGTTGCCAAACCAGTGTTGCCAGTCTAGTACAATTTACAATTGTACTAGATGTAGTAAATTTTGCTTGAGGCAGTGTTCACGTGTAAAATATATATATAAATATATTGTGTTCCTTGTTTGAGTTCGTTATCTATAAAAACCCCCTTTTTTCCTCTTCAATAAATTATATGTCACTGCAAATAGAATTCGAAAAATCTGGTACATAACAAAAACATATTCTGGCAACACTGTACCAAATCAAACAAACTGTCATTCCGTCTACCTGGGGATCGGTTATATCCAATGAACTGGAGTGGGGTAGAAAGCCAACGTGCATATTGTATCAGTAGAACAAGGTGCGACTCTATGGGCGCAGCCATTTTTATTTCTCATCTCACTCGGGAGTATTTATAATAACCATTTTCTGTTTCACATTGTTATTGTTCAATCCACAAGCTGGTGGATCAGACAATAACAAAGTGAAATAGAAAATGGTTGTTATAAATACTCCCGAGTGAGATGAAAAATAACCTGTCTTCGCCCATAGAGTCGCATCTGAAGCCTATTGACAAGCATTCTACCTCACTCCAGTTCATTGGTTATATCGTGCGAATTTAGAGATGAGTAGTAATCCGTAAATGTACCTACTTAACACTTACAGATTTGCTAATATCCATCTCTAAATTCTAGTGTGACACCGGAACCACTTGGAACTTTAGAGACGTTGTAACCGAACTTTGATTTTAGTTCAAGGACGACTTACCCAACTCCGACTCAGCTGAGTTCTGTTTATAAATATGAACCTGAATATATTTGTATCCTTGTTTATCGATATATAAAATAAGAAAGTGAGAATACACTCAGTGAGACACGAGATCCCTTTACAAATTATACTTTTTATGGATTTTTGTGTTCCGTGAACCGAATTTTCGTTGTTTTGAGGTTGGCTGTATGTACTGGTCTTAGGTTCTGTGTGAATTTACTAGTGTTTATGTACGTATCGTATTTGGTGAAATTTATAAAAACAAATAGACATAATTTCGAGAATCGAGTGCTTATAAAAAAGAATGGCCCACCTCGATCGGAGATAAACATTGTTCAAGAGTGTGCCATAAGAAATAGAAAGTTTAAACATACTTTTAAGATTGAACAATATAAAAAAACTTCGTGGTTGTGCGGGTGTGATAAACAACATGCTTTGTTTTGTTTTCCTTGTTTAGTTTTTGCAAACAATGAAAATACTAAATCAGAAAGGACAAAAACGGGTGTTAGGGAATTATCTCATTTATCAGCAAAAATTAAAAAACACTTTTATTATTATTATTATTAAACTACTGAACTACCCAATGAATCGAGCAAAAACCTGACACTGATTATATTAGGTAAGCATGTTTTTGCATTATTTCTATAATTTAAACTTGATGTTTCTTTCTTGCACTGTATTAATCGAGGAATTAATATTTTAAAATATAACGAGCCACCACTACCTTTATTTAAAAAAAAATCTAATTAAATATGGGGGATTGAAATTAAAATTAAAAACAAAAAATCAAAAATGAAAAGCGATATCAACATTTTTAGTAAAAATCAAGCCCTATAAGGAGATGAGCCCTATTGATTGTGAAAACTATCTGGTAGAAAATGGGTAGTTAAGGGAGTCTGTTAAACTGCGAAAAGTATCATTTAGAATGCCAGGCATTATATACCTTTATTCTAGTTTGTATTTGTGTAATAGTATGTATTGTGATAGGACTGATCTCATAAAATAAACATTTAAAACATTTTAGTTATTATTTTATATAAAAGTTATTATTTTAAAAGGTATTTAAAAAATATATTTTTTATTTGACATGTGTGACAAAATGTGAAAATGATTAAATTTACAATAAAAACTGAAAAATGGTAGGTAAAGTTTCATATAATATTTTTTACACAAAAATCAATGTCAAGCTTTCTACATAACCTTATATATATTTAAAAATAATCTCAAATTATGAAGAAAAGTCAGTTAACTAATAATGTTTATAGGTGGTTTTCAATGTATTAAAAACAAAACAAATATCACACTAACTAAAATATTCATTTATTAATAGTTATAGTGCTTGAAAATAGTATGATGTTGATAATAACTACATTTATTACAAACTCCAATAATAATAAAAACAGCGATATTAGCTCTTGTACAAAGTTTTGGGCCGAACTTACAAAAATGATCAAATTATTGGAAAAAGTGAACACCCATTTCAAATTACCACGAGCCGCCACTGCAAGTAAGTAGTTGTTTTTTTTTTTTAATTTTGTGTCATCGGCGTCGACTACTACGGCATTAGTCTCGTGTTCTGTGTAGGCTTTGTTACTGTTTCCCAGCGCCACTTTAGGAACAGCACTGTTAATTAGAACCCAACAGTGAATGGTCGAGTGGGGAATCCTACCAAGGCATTAGACTTAATTTTAAATAATTAAATTAAATGAAAAAATCCCGGCCAACGGTGGGATTCGAACCTGAGACCTTCCGATCTCAAAGTCATGACTCTAACCACTGAGCCAACCCACCCCCCAAGTAGTTGTTAAAATCTAAAGTTGAATTTTAGTAGTATGTGCAGCTATATATGAGTTTTACAGTATATTTTTTCCACGACTAAATTCTACAAATTTTTTAAAATTAAATAATTAACGGTTAGCGAGGTCGTCCGCAGTTAGTAGTTGCGGTTGTGATTTTACTATATAATTTCTTTAAGCCAAGACCCGATTGAATTTCAGAATTTTCGGTTTACTTTCCGCTTTAAATATCAGTGGTTTTAAAATCTAATGCATTTCTTAAGAAACGTAATTGATGCACTGCGACTCGGGTAGTGGTTATTACGATTTTATTGGATATTTTTTCTTCTATATTCCTGTCATTCATAAACATCAAATAAATGATTTTTTAAACGACTTTTAAAGTATTTTATTTCAGTGTTTATTCATTGTAAGTGAAAGTGGTAAGAAAGTCGCCTGTTCAGAATAATATTGTCCTAACTTCATTATGGAAATTTTTACAGGAATGAAAATTATTGTATTTTATTTAAAAGGTTATTGTTAATGAAAGTATCACTCTAAAACTGTCTATTCATCTCCGTGTTCAACATTATTTATATTCAACAGAAAGGGCTACGTCACATCCTTATATCTAAGAGGTATGCAACATTATTTACAATACATCTAATAGGTATGCAATACTATATTGTGACAATGTAATGCATATACCTGTATTAGCGAGAATATTTGAAGTATGTAGTTTTGTTATCAAAATTTAGGATATTTCAATACCCTATCTCCAGAGAGATATATGCTCCTGTCCTGTAAAAACTTACATAATGGAGTTAGGACAATATTATTCTGGACAGGCGAAATGTAAATAATAGACGTATCTCTAAATACTTCTAAAATATAATAAATAAGATCATTTGCGTAGGTTTACTGCTCTATGAATGAAACCAGATAGAAAATTGACGCCTTTTTGACCACGTGACCTACGATTTGATAAACAAACAAACGTAACTAAATATGGCAAGAAATCAAAGCAAAATATATGTCATATGCATGACCCAAAAGAAAATCAATTCACCAACAGGTGGCATGGTTGGTCGTTAGCTTGGTACCAGGCGAAGGACGCTTGCGCAAGATGGTATGCAAAAATTATGAGATCTTAATTTCTACCTTTACATAAACAGTGAAATAAAAAATGTATATACAAAAAAAATCATGTGCATATCCGTACCTATACCTAAACCTCGACGTTTAATGTTGAAACAATAAAGATTTTATACTCTCCAAGTTAGAAACCATTAACAAGAGTCATAAACAGTATTATGAACTCAAATATTTAAAATTCTGATACACCAAACCATAACATAAAAGAAATCGACAATCAAAAGATGTACAATATTACCAAATATATACAAAATATACCTTTTTCGTAAAGGGTTAAACTGGTAGCCTTCCAAGAGCGAAAAACAAGCGAGATAGTCCGCAGCAATCACTATTGAAGAATCCACTTTAATAACTCAAAATCTATTGAAATTATTCATACTCACAATTTTTTGTCTATAAATCCCTTTAACGGGTATTCCACACCCCGTTAAAAGTCCAAAAAACTATGGGAATTTAACCGAACAACGAAATTCCCCAAAAATATAATTTACTCGTTCTTCCACAATTAATATTGGAGTAAATATAGAATCCCCTTTAATAGAATAACTCGATGGTTATATAAAATAAAGATTCTACTCCTCAGAAAAAAATTTGAGGTTGCCTGTCTTCTTCATCTGTCAACAACACCTCATCTACAAAAATGGCCCTGTCTTCACTTCCGTTTTTGGAAAATAACAAGCCGAGTGGGTTCAGAAATTCATCCTTAAAAATATCAGCATATATCTTAAAGACTATTTACGAAAGATTACCATACAAACTATATCTATATGCAATATTATTACATTCGAAAAATGCTACTGACAAGAATCGATACCACATCGGTCGCGAAAAATATTCTAAGCGCACACAACCCTACAGTTAAACGAACGCAGCTTGTACAACAAATGCACATACTTTGATTACTATACGGTGCAAGAGAGAGGTCCGACACACCCAACATAGGACGCGGCCCTTTTGATTCCTATGCCACAGTTTATAGCTAAAGAATCACATCGCTCACTCTGCGTTGGCACTTTTGATCTCAATGTTTCAGTTTATACACTGTGCAACTCGGATAATTCAATATATGACAACCGCCTATAATAAAACAGCAATCTTCTACGTATCCTGAATTTGTATCCCTGGAGTGGATGTTATTTTGGAACTTTCAACTGGTCCGAGTGAGTTGATTCTTTAGCAATAAACTGTGAATCCAAAAATAATATTCACTGACACTGACAGCAGCAAGCAAAATATCAGGTGCGTTTTAATCATCCGCTTCTGCTTCCGGAATTGTCGGTTTAGTCGTTTTAACCTGTCAGATTAAAACAAGAAAACCGATAATTCCGAAGCAGAAGCTGATGATTAAAACGCACCTATTAAAAATATTGCGCCAAAATGTAGGCAACACGTAATAAGGGATCAAAATGGAGTTTTCTATCTCCTTTTAAAAGGCACTCAGAAAGCTGCGCAGTGCGACCATTCTCCGTATAGTAAAAAAAAATCAAAGTATGTGAACGAATGCGACGTAAAATCGCTCACTGTATCATTATCTGGAACTCGGAACCAGAAATGGAACGGCATATCCCATGACACTGACAATTCCTATCGTTGATTGACATTTAACAACTCCTACTGAAATTCGTACTGTCAAAATCAAAACAATAACATTGAATTAAAATAATTAATCTGAACAAGAACTAAACGAATTCAAAGAAATTGGTATCGAAAATAATTTATTACCTAAAGGTAATGAGACTTTCTATTTTTAGGAGAATTGAACAAATTAAAGCAAACCAGTCTAGAATACTGCACATTGGGATAAAATCTACAAAAAAGTATAGCTCAGACAATATGAACTAAAGATAAGATGAATTAAATAATGATATCTGCAGGCTAACAAAACATACAGCCGGTTTACGACAAAAATAATGGCTTTAAAATCTTATCAACAATAAATTACGATTTACCTTTTTTTCGTATACTTAAACAAGGTGAGTCGAATTTTCCTTTAGTAATTCGTGCAGCTAAAAAGGCACGTTAGAAACCAACAGAATATTAAATTCCGAAATTGCATTATTTGAAGATTCTCTTAAATATTGGCGAACACTTCGTGTTTTTGAATTTGTTTTATTGAGTTAGATATTTTTATATTTTCATATATTTTGAAAAATATTTTTTTTATTTAGAATATATACCAATATTATTAGTTTATTTCATTCTGGAGGTTTATTATACATTTTTATAAATTAAAAAATCTGATGTGTCCAACACATGACTTTCCTATCTAGGTATTACAGGCTTTTTCCGGTTATTTTGTACAACCTATTGCAGCATCTCTATAAATGTTTAGAGGATAAACTAAATATATACATTGTCCACATACATCTACCGCGAAACATTTTTCTATAGATATTCATTGAAAATGAAAATACTGAAAAATTTAAATTTAGCACTTTTCCTACAATTTTTTCATTACGGTCCATTTTAAAAAAATCATGTATAAACAAATATTATAGAGATCGATATCGCAAACAACTTTTATTTCAACAATTTTCATAAAAATCAGAATTTTGCACATTTTGTCAAATTTTTCGAATACGGACCATTTCAGGAAATTTTTACATAAAGCAAAAATTATAGATAATAATATTAGAAGTAACTTTTATTTGAACAATTTTTTTCTATAAACATAAATAACAGATATATTCCATAAAATATAAAAACGGCCTCCCATAAAGTACCCCCCAGATGTTCCGACTTTGTCCAAAATCTAATCATTTCACGTCAGGCCGAAATAAAACTTAAGTTTAAAATTTAAAGTTTTTTTCTTTATCCATTTTTGAGTTTTCTTCAAATTTCGAAATTTACACATTTTCTCAAATATCTCGAATACGGTCCATTTTAGAGAAATTATCTATAGGATAAAAATTATAGAGAATTATATTGCAAACAACTTTTGTTTGAACAATTTTTATAAAAAAAAATATTTTTTTACATTTTGTCAAATTTCGCGAATACGGACCATTTTAGGAAAATTTTGTATATAACAAAAATTATAGATAATAAAATAAGAAGTAACTTTCATTTGAAGAATTTTCTTCCCCAAACGTAAATAACAGATATATTCCATAAAATATAAAAATGACCACCTATAAAGTACCCCCCCAGATGTTCCGACTCTGCCCAAAATCTAATCAGCTCATTAGACGTTGGAACAAAGCTTAAGTTTGAAATTTGGTGTTTTTCCGTGTATCGGTTCATGAGTTATGCGTTATACAGACACACACACACACACACACACACACACACAGACAGACACACACACACACACACACACACACACACACACACAGACATCATCGCGAAAATAGTCAAAACGGATTCAGGGGACCTCAAAACGTAAAAATCCGTCGAAAACTCGAGGTCGAAAAAAATCATGATTCCTATACTTTCCTTATATCTGTATACAGATAGGAAAGTAATAAGACAGACATGGACTCCGTATTGATAGATCTGTAAATACAGATGTTTGGTCAAGATGCTTCGAAGAACTATCAGTCGAAGAAGAGAGTTATTTGGATGATGACGACAATGGTGACGTGAAAAAGATATTGTCGAAACAGGTGACAATACATTGGAAACAATACCACTGGAAGAAAAATGCTCATCTATACAGATAGCAGAGCACTACTCACCCTAAACAGATCACGAATTTACTCAGGGTTAGTAGTAGAATATCACGAAGCTTTGGCCGAAGTATCTATCAACAACTTAAGATGGATCAAAGGACACACCACATCGAAAGGTAACCGTCTTGCTGATTCATTGTTAAGAAAGTAGCCAACCAAATACTTTTTGGACCTGGTCCTTCTGTTGACCTAACAAAATCGGTAGAGACAGACCTAATTAAAGAAAATTACCTTATGAAATTCAAGGAAAGATGGGATGAAACAAGAAACTGCAGAGTTGCCAGAGAGCTTTTGAGTTATCCTAACAACATTACCGCTAACAAATACTTGACTAAGACTAGACGGAACATGTGCTTGGTCACGGTCATTCTGACTGATCATTGCCAACAACGGAAAGATCTCCATATCATGGGGTTGTCATAATCCGCACTTTTCAGGGGGTGCGAACGAGAAGATGAGACCATTGAGTATATCCTCTACGATTGCCCAATGCTCTTATTTATTAGAAGATTTGTGTTAAGCAAGTATCGACTAACACCGGCTGATATAAGAGAAGCACCTCTTGGCGACGTTGTCAACTACATTAAATATGTACGAGTAGGCTGGCTCACAAGCTAGGAGGTGCCTATCATCTTAGGAGGATGCACAATGAACCTAGGCGTAAGTGCGGTGAGGGTAAGTCACCCTTCACACGTTACAAATACAAATACAGGTGACAATGATGGGCAATCATGGGCGCCTCAATAACCGGGTTTTTGGAACACATGCCGTTAATTTAATAAGTATACAAAAAGGAAAGAAGAACGCATACAAAGACGATTAATAGTAAATCATTAAAAAAAATAGATGAAGACATTCACAAATCAATGATTAAGAGAGTTGCTTCTATCTATAATAAAGAGATTCTTTGCGAAAAAATAACGTGGATAGGAGTTATAACTGCAAAGCCACAAATGTGTGGTTAGCCCCTTTACTTTGGTTTTCAAGGTTAATGTGAGATCGTGTTCTTACTTTGTATTTTTCAATTTCTCGTAATGGTTGTACTTTTTATACAAATGTTATGACGATAGCTTTGTAGAGTCGGAAACTCTCAAGTCTCAGCCAGATTTCATAAACTTCTATTCACATTAATTGCCTCTAATTTTTTATTAAATAACTAATTTGTTCTTTTTCAAAATTATATCTACTCTACATGCATATACTTACAGAGTCTAGTATAGTGCTTTCGGTTTTTCTGAGATTGCAACCAGGTATCCCTCAAGAATCTGTTTTGGGCCGCTATTGAGTAAAAATAAATACATTTGATTGTCTATCTTACCTAGGAAGGTAAAAAATGTATTTAATAAAAAGTAGGCTGATAAAAATTATTTTATCGAGTACTCGCCCTCTAAGAAAAAAAATGAGACGCCACTGCTTTAAGGTAAACACATAATATTTTTATAGAGTTAGCTATTGATTTGATTTAAACGAAATAAAGTAATCATTGAGTAAGGAGTGCAACTTTGTTGAAGAAAAATTGCAAACTATATGGAATTGTATTAATTTCTTATTTAAATAAAAATCAATTATTTCAAAATATTTAATAGAAGAACTCTAGTTACTGTTAAATGAAAAAATGGTGAATTATAATATATATCATGAAAATGGAAGGTATGTACCTATTTATTGTTATTTATTTAAAAAAATAAATAGTATATTAACGTTATAAAACTATATGTTTTCTGTTGACTATTAGTGTAAAAATTGATGTGACATAATCGTCGTGTCACAGCTTTCTTGGTAATATAATCATTCATAGTCCAGGAACTATATCTTCCAGATTTGTGCCTGGCTGTTCAAATCTGCCTCTTTTTCAATACTAAGTAATAGTATGACTTCTACGAGGAGTGCCAGCAGCAATATATAGTTAATTTCATGTTAGAGGTTTTAAAGTTAAATTTATTTAGATAGGGATGTCGTAGAGATGATATGATATTTAAAACAACATCACCGTAATCATGATCAAAATATGTATCAAATAAAATATTACAAGCCTCCTCCATTTGTCATTATAAATTAAATTTGATAAATGATTACGCTTTCGAGATAAACTTAAGCAATTACGACTAGAATGTCGTATTTTGGTTTTAATTTAACCTATATTTCGTTTAAAAGAGGAGGAGGGGTACAATTTATGACAAGATTAAAGTTTGAAAGACTTTTAAAAAGGAGGAAATTATGGAGTCTATATGAAGAACGCTGGTGTGAAGACTTATATTTACCTCTCACAAAATAGTGCTATTTTTCTTCTTTTGCTTGTACATCTACAGCAAATCTATAAATCAACATAAATTATGTTTATATGAGAAAGCTACCCTAACGAACTTGATTTCTGTACTTATTTTATTAAAATATAAAAAAATATCATGCAAACTTTTTCAAAAAGTTGTCTGGCGCTCTTCTGACAAAAAAAAAGTACGTTACTCTTAACAAACAAATAAATCATTTAAAGACATGTTTCGCATATTCTACGTCTCTGGTTCCACATATACAATCCCTGTGGGATCATAAAATTGGTTAAACTGACAAAAAAATTATTTTAGATTTTAAGAAACTTTTCGAATAAATAACTGTATCCATTTACTGACATATCCCTAAGGTGAACGAATAATTGAAAAACACGACATGTCTTAAAACAAAATCAAATTGATATATATGGTGAATAATTTTTTCACGTATTTGTAAATTCTTAGCCTACTCGAAATTTATTTATTTATTTAGAATACGGGAAACACCCATTATAGAAAAAAAATAATGTACAATAGAAAAATATACAGTCTAGTCAAACATTTACATACTATAATAATACAAATATTTACATATTACAGTATTACAAACCTATTGAGATCTATTTCTAACTGTTTTTTTAAATGAATATATATTGACAGAAAAATCCAACTCACTGGCCTTTCTGACCATTTTAGACAAAGGATTAAAATAGCTATAATTTGTTGATTAAAAGGGCACAATAAACAAGTCTTTGTTTCTCGTACACCTTTGATGTATACGGAACTGAATGAGTTGAAGGATGTTGCTGCAATTAGTTAAACCCGAAATCAATTTAAAAAATACAACAAGGTCAACAATTAATCTACGAAATTCGAGCTATTCTAAATTCAATGATCTCTGTATATCCTCATACTCATACTCCCCATGTCTTAATCCCAATTTGTATCTACAGTATCTTAAAAATTTAATCTGAATAGCTTCAATAGACGAAATATGGACACTGTAAAAAGGTGTCTAAATGCACAACCCATATTCGAGCAGAATATACTACTTTGACGGAATTTATCGGGAGACCACTAAAGTTTCTCAGTATAAATCCAAGAGTTTTTAAAGCTTTACCAGTGATATGATTAATATGTAGGTTAAATGTCAGATTCTCATCAACAAGCATTTCTAAGTCTTTTATCTCTATTGAGGACTGTATCGCAAATATAGAATAATCAAAGCTTATCTTGTTATGCACCCTACCAAATGCAATCGTGTAACATTTTTTCATAGACCAATTATGGAGAGCTTGTACACCACTTTGAAGAAGAAGACAATCAATTATATTACGAATAGTCATATCAAGTTTTAAGTCGTCTGCAAAAAGTAGAAACTTTGCATATTTGAAAATACTACCAAGGTCACTAATAAATAGTAGAAACAAGGGCCCTAGGTGAGAGCCCCGTGGGACTCCAGAAAGCACCACAATGTGGTCTGAAGTACTGCTGCCAATATTCATAATCTGGATTTTACCAGTTAAATAGCTTTTTATGTCATTGTTATGTTATTGTTCCGACACAAAAACACTTATTTAAGAGGTCATAATGTATTAATATTTATCATATTAGTTATTATTATTATTATTATTACATTATTTCAATAAATAATAAAACAGAAAATAAATTTTATTTTATTGTTTTGTTTAATTTTCTTTTTCTGCTCAGATGCATATCGATTAATTGTTTATTTATTAAATGATGCAGCCTGAATAACATTCGACTACTTGGAAAGTATATTTTTTTTAATTTCTCACTACAAGGCACATTAGTGCTTTTTTATAAAATCTGTAACAACTAGTTTGCTTGTGGATTTAAGCTAATAGATCTTTTCATCACAAATTTTTTTGTGCGCATGCGCCAGTATCAGCCATCTTTTTCGTACTGTTTTTTGTAACCAAGCATGTTAAAATGTCCACGTGAAAAAAATTATAATCGATAAACATTAATTTTAAGTGTATTCGTTTAAAAAATGGGATAAAAATAAAGTAATAAGTGTCTTTATTGAAAAATCAATTTTTGCAATCAATTAATTATGTTATCTTTACAAAAAGGAAAAACTAAACGGTATTGTAAGTAGGTATGTAAAAGTGACACACGGTATGAGTTGCTATTTTATAAAAAGACTTGCCTGCAATATCGTAAAAATTATCCAATCATTAGACAAAAGACATATTAAAACATGTTCAAAATGAGCACTATGAGTGAAAAAATGTAGTTGAAGTGACAAAGGTTTTCGATCGATTGATGGATGATGTTACTAAAGATACTTATATTTGTTCACTACATTTTCATGGAGAAAGTGTTTCAACAGAAGAAAATCCTTGTCTGGTATTACACAATATTTTTTAATATTAAATACTACTTCGGTATACACAGTAATTTTATTAAAAATGTCATATTGATCCTTAAAATTTTAAATAATTTACTCATTAATTATACTCGTGATTAACTTTTATATTAAGGTGTCTTTGCAATTAATAATAGTTGGATGGCATAATTAATTAGAATAGAGGTATAATTATTATTTGTTTTCATTAATTTTTTACACAGTTAATATGTATTGAAACCTAACCTCTCAATCACCACACTGTTTTCCTTGTTCCGAACGTCCACGTCACTTCAAGAACCTTTTCAAATGCTCACAACTATGTGCTTCCACAGAGTTATAAAAATGTAAATCACCATCAACGATTTTTTCTAATGATTGATTTGTATGTAGAGATAATATTGCTTTTCCAGTCATTGTTCATTTATTCAATCAAAACAGTACAAAACTTTTGAATTGGCGCTATTTCAACATAGCGGCTGCGCTTGCGCTCGTCACATGATGAAAAGGTCTATTGAAAACTGCTTCCGAGCTTCCTATTTGTGCCAAAAACTCGATTATTGGTTTTAAATCTAAATTTAAAATATCTCTACGACAATAGGCATGCTGCTAAGCCTTACCAATTTCTTTTTTGCCAGGAAAATACCCCTAAACAAGTTAATAAACAAATTAACACTAAAATCTTTGAATAATTAATATTAATCGAACCCATTAAAACATGTGCCGCTATGCAATGTATTAAGCACTCCAAACAAAATGGCTCAAGTGGGTTTTGACATGGTTATGATATGGTTATGATACGGCAACCTTGCGGGCCTGGTGTTTGAAAAGGGTCAATACTATATATATAGTATAGATTGACCATCCATTTGTTTCAAAATAAATGTAAGCTTATACCTTGAAGTAAAAATGTAAATTATTTTTTTACTATATTCAAAGGCTGAAAATTGGTTTTAAAACACATATTTGCTAAACTAATTCTGATTAATAGGAACTTCCGAGGCAATATGGCCGCTTTGAGCAATCTATACAACTATGTATGTAGCATTGATCCTGTCAATAACAGCAGGCCACAGGGTTGCCATATCTAAACTATCAGTTCCCACTTATCAGCATTTTGGCAGGTCGTTGGAATGCCTATTAGGACAGGCCCTAACACGTTACTCTATATTTGTAATACTACTAATAACAGTACAGTCAGTAACGCCGGTGTTTACTGCTAAACAGCAGAAGCGAACTAAAGGCTGTAATAGGACTTTTTACTGGAAACTAGGGCCTTAGAAGATACCTAAATCTCTTAAGAATATCTGATGACTCCCTAGGTAGAATATGTGAAGAGGACGCAGTTCAGACGTATTTCAATGAAAAATGGCAACATAAAGTTATTAAAGACGTTCTTTATGTCCCAGATTTAAAACGCAATATATTCTCAGTTGGCCTAATAAGAGACAAGGGGTTTATTATGATTGCTTACAAAGAAAGATGTGAAATTTATAATTCTAAAGGCCAGTTATAGTGCCTTGAAATTCGAAACGAAAATATGTTCGAAATACTAATGAAATTTGAATTCCATCTTTAATATGAAATGGTTTGAAACTCTGGTAAGAAACATTAAGACACATCAATCGCCAAAATGTAAATAAGTATGGGGCATGTTTAGAAGACGAACCTAATTTATTTTGTAAAGAATGTCAACTTGGAAAGCAAAATTGAAGAAGTTTGAAGATTTAAGATTTTATTGAAATAGAGGAGGTATTGGAAGGATTTTATTAAATATATACTCATAAGATTCGTTCGTCCTACTGGTATAGGAAAGAACTATACTAATGGACACCATACCTTTCGTTTGGCCCGATGTCCACTAACTCCACTAACTTTTCGATCGGCGTTGTGGTGTCCACTGGTGGATACTTCTGCCACCAGCTATTTAGCAGGAGTGAATTATATTCGACATATGTATAATGAATAAGGAGGAAAGTAAACTAGGGCAAATAAGGTAGTGTAACAGGTGTAATTTACACTGGTGTACACTACATCACCACCAAACGAAAGAACCTAAACTGTATGTGTTGATAGTTGTTGTTTTGTTTTATATTTATACTCTTGATAATAATATATACATATTCTGCATCTCTAAATCTCAGTCATCAAAAGATCTCTGGTTTACTCCAAAATTCAATAAGTTTTGTTTTAGAAAATAGTTTATAACTCGAGTATTTTGGATGTACATTTAATATGAACTTTAAGAATTTGTTTGAGACACTTCTTGCATATTTCAATGCGTTGTTAATATGCCACACCATGATGTCATAATTTAGATGATATTAAACTCTGATACATAATTTTGTTTTTATTTCAAATCAAGAAATGGGATAACTTGCTTGAATTTCATTTTTTTTAAGATAGAATATGATCTTCCAACCTCAAGTGTAGATCCTCACAATACCAAAGGTTTTTAACTTTTTTGCTGGTTTTATAATTTATATTAATATTAAAGAAATTGAACTGAGTGACTTTCTGTCATATCACGTTTACGACGTACCGTATTCGAAAACTTAACACTGTTGCACGAATGAAGGATTTGAAATATTTGGTTCTAATGTAATTATAAATTATCGTCTCTCTAAATGATGTCAAAAGGGCGGGTTTAAGGAAAATTTAAGGAGGTAAGATGGGATGATAATTTGTGTGTACCGACGAAAATATGAATCCGATTGACTTTAAATTTACAATTTCGGACATCAAAGCGTATATACTGCGATGGCTAAATTGTTGTAAAACGGACGGCCCAAGTCCGAGGTCTGGGTTTAAATCCCAGTCGTGCTCGTATTTTTTTTTAATTTTAATTTTTACTTTCTATAATTCTCAGCTTTTACAAATTATTTTTCTTTGGTTTGTTTTAACTTTATGAATAAGATAATTTCGTAAGGGGGATTAGGGATTTTTCAGTTTCATAATTTTTGAATCTTTATTATTATAATTAATATCATTATAAATATTATTATTCTTTAAATCAAACTCTGGGAGAAATGAAGGCAGGTATTTTGTTTTATTAATGTTTAGTGATAAAGTTCTGTGGTCAAACTAATGAAAACCAATCAGTATTTTTGTAAAAAAAGTACAGTATCATCTGCAAATAAATAATAAATAATATTAAACCCAGAACCGAACCTAAAAATTCGAGTTTTTTCAATGACATGGCTACGATATCAAAAGATCTATCTATATGGGGGCGGCTCGTGACCAAAATTTTGGGGGTTTACAGTAGCAGAATATAGATCCCGGTACAGATATAGGTAAAAAATTGTCAGTGTTTAAGAAAGGTATCTTATAAACTTTGTAAAACACTCAAAGTTTTTTCATATATCTGTACTAATACCTATATTCGGTCACTG
Organism: Psylliodes chrysocephalus; assembly: GCA_927349885.1. Classification (NCBI taxonomy): domain Eukaryota; kingdom Metazoa; phylum Arthropoda; class Insecta; order Coleoptera; family Chrysomelidae; genus Psylliodes; species Psylliodes chrysocephalus. The sequence goes on from OV651820.1 coordinate 16,086,593, forward strand.
TGAACCACCCCACGAGCCGCCACTGCATCTAAAGAATCGAATGTATATTTTTGTCAAATTTATTGTGGCATCTTTTGTACTTTTCTTATCGCGAAATCCATATTGAGCAGAAGATATCAAATTAAATTTATCTAAAAACTGACTTAGTCTATTTTTAACTAATTTTTCAATATACCTTAGCCAATAAACTTATTAACGAAAAAGGCCTGAAGTGTTCTGGTCCTGTAATATCACTGCTTTGTGTAAAATTTCATCTAACATTTTTATAACAGACACATTTCTTTGATACAATTTCATTGGCATTGAGTTTCGGATTATAATTTCAATTTTCCGTGTACTGTTGCATATATTATTAATCCACGTATTCCGAATTAAAATACCTCTTGCAAGTTGTTCTATACATCATATTGTTTGAAATCTAATAAAACCCCTTGTAACATGATCAGTATCTGCCAGTTAAAATATTCGCCATGGACAAAAGAAATCTGCTTTCAAATAAGATTCACATTTTAAGTCCTGCGTTTCTATTGAATTTTTATCACACCTATTTTAAGAATATCATGTTGCAGCGACATCGCTATAATCTTAGTCGAAAGGTAAGATATTTAATATTCAATTTTACTTTTTGTTCATTTGTATCTCTAAATATAATAAACAAAAATATTTCCAGATACATAATGGGAGGTCACTTGTTAAATACATTTTTGTATAATATACATATAATATAATACCCTGTATTTCAGAATTTTTAATATCCGGTTAAAGATTTGAGAAGTACAAAAAAACGAAATAAATAGTGTACTTTTTATTATTGAAAATGGAATCAATGTTTTTGTGTACATAATGTATCAAAAACGGAATGTTTAAAATTAAATTATAAGTTATTTAATGTAAATTCATTCCAAACCTTTAAATAATTATTCATTGCTTAAATTTCTTTTTTTGTACCTGTAAACCTCTCAGTGACGGATTTCTAAATAGGCTAACTACCCAGCAAACACTGATATGGATGGAGAAAACTTGTCGGCCGATGATTAAAATTATGGCACAAAAATACGGCAATTAAACATTGCATAATAAGCAGTTAATATTTTAAATTACATCATGTTTGCCGGGCCGGCACTACGATGTTTATGGACTGTTCGATGCGATTAATTTCACAATGTTGATATATCTGTCGGAAAAAATATTACACAACATGCGTGGGTTGTGTCTTGTCAAAACCGTGGTATAGTTTTCACTTCATCTTTATTTGGGTGTGGCGAGTTGTAAATTTACTGGCTTTATGGGAAAACTTTGTAAGAGCCAATAGTATATAAAATGGAAGTGCAATCGTAAGTAGGTTTAAACCGGAATGAGCTGATTCAACCTTAAACATTATTAGCATTTGCATTCGTTAAATTAGAAAAATAAAAACGGTATGTTTTAATCGATTATGGTAGAAAATCAGACGTTTAAGTATAAGACATAAAAAAAAAGATAGAACTTCTACCAATAATTGTATGCACAGATTGTGTGATAAATTTGGTAAACGTCTAGTTTGAGCTCATTTCGATTACACAAAAACTAAGCATAGGTACTTGTAGGTATTGTAGTGTATGTGAATCATCTTAAGTAAATAAATAAATGTAGGTACGCTTGCCCCTGACGTAACAGTTGACTCATGGGGGTAGAGAAAGTCAGTCATACGTGGTATGGACAAGCGTGCGGAAAGGAAACAAAAGTGTTTTATTTCTAAATATAAATAAATAATAATTAGGATTATTACAAAGAGACTAGACAATACAGGTATTGCTATTGTTACCAAAAAGTTCGATATCTTGTGCAAATGAATAATAAAGACACAAATCATTTTTTTAAAGAAAAATATGCCATTTTTTTCATTAATTTTATCAATTTTACGAATAGGGATGCTGGGTGGGTAAAACAACGTCAATAGTTATAATATTATAAAATATTGTTGGATCAAGGAAATTTATTACAAATGAATTGCTGTACTTTTGATACTAAATTGTAATAGTAAACTTTTTTGCTACTTGGCAACAGTGTAAGAAGTAAAAGTAGCATTTCCAAACTTTTATTTGAGAAAATTTGTAAAATATTTCTTTTTAAAAAAATTAATTGTTTCTTTAATAATAATTTGCACAAAATATGGAATTAAAATATATAAAAAATAAGCATATGCAGGGTGTTTCATAAGGAATGGTAAATATTTTAAGCATATCAATATTTTGTTAAATAAGACTGGGTCAAATATTATCTCTGAATGGACAAAGATATTATTTAAAAAGGTATAAATGGGATAATTAAATTTTTTAAATTTATATTTTATAGGGCTTAGGTTAAATTAAACAAGTAATTGGGAGCCCTATTATTTTCAGTTTGTAAAACGTATTTTATTTTCGTTAAAAATGTACTATGTGTATTATTTTGAATTTCTGTTAAGTCGGAATTATTAGTCACGCAAGAATTCATGACTGATTTAGATAGATAAATATGTATCATACTTCACTTTGTTCGAACGTTTGACTGAAGAGGTTTATAGTTTTATATTTTCGGATAAATTGTTAGTTTTTGTTATAGAATAGACATTTGTGCAAGTGTTAGTGTATTTTATTGTCATATTTATTGACTGTACGGACTATATGTGCATATAAGCCGTTTTTCCAACAATTTTCAGTGTCTTAGGTAAATATATAAATGTTCTCTTACATTTTGTTACAAACGGGCAAATATTACTATACATATACGTTTCTAGATCGTTAATAATTGTTAATATGGTACTTTTAAAACAAAAGTGACACTTTACAAAAATTATCCATTTACAGGAGAGCACTTTTAACGATGGATATTCCTAATTATTTTTTTATTTTAACCTCTTTTTAATCGTTTATGTTAAGTCGCTTTAAGAAACATAAACCTCACTTAAAACATTTAAATTTTGTCTATTATACATAATTTTTTAATATGAACAGTTCTAAAATAGCTAAATTAAACAGAACTTATTCCACTTTATAATTTAGTACACCGAAATCACAATAAAAACTTTAAAAAGTAGCAAATGTCAAACTTCCGTAAAAAAAGATATTCTACTTTATATCTCCGCTGTTTTGCGCATGCTCGGCACGTCACATCAATTGAGGTATTACGTTGTTGCCATATTAATTTTTTAGACTATTAAAGGAAATTATATTACTATAAAATAAATAAAAATGTATAGTATGTTTGATAAACACTTGTAGAAGCTTTTAGATTATTACCTACTCAACATTTTATCTAATAAATTTGGGGCACTTTGATAAAATCACTACTTGATTTAATTCATATTGATCTGACCACTTAAGTGCCTTTTCAATGGCTAAAGCTTCGGATGTAAATACAGGAAAGGGATTGATTTTTACGAGGCACATGCATCTGTCATTTTAGATCCATCAGTATAGAAAACTATTTGATTATTACGGCTCATTGTTTTTAATGTAAATATTTACATTTTGTTTTGCATCTCTCTATATCCTGTGCTTCTTACACCTTACACTCGTATACCTGAATAATAATATGAAATAAAACGAACTGTATGTATCGATCATTTAGTTCCTATATGTATCGCTAAATCAAGGATCAATTTTTTACATCGAACCACAAAATTATGCCGATGAAATATTCAAATCGTCCCAGTATCCTGCAAACATCATTCTGTAACTTTTTGGACCTTAATTTTTAAAATTAAAACAATTTTAAAGCGTGCTTTTGAGGTATGTTTCGCACGTCCATATTTTGTTCTTTACAACGTAGAAGCGAGAAAGATCAAAGACTTAAGTAGATCCTTTGCAAATGATTTTTTAAAGAATAGAATAACAAAAAGAAATCACCGGTAAAAATTACTTGATGTTTTTGCCTCTTTTTCAACTTTACAATTATATTTCATTTGAAAAAAAATTTTATATACGATACTTTATTTAATATATTAAAAAATAGAATTCGCATTAAAACGATCGTTATTTGCAGTAATTACGATTTTCATAATACGAGGGTGTATTATACCTATAGGGACCAAAACTAGTGGGGCTAAACCACCGTTCTCTAGAAGCGTAATATCTTCTATCCTGAACTTTTTCTTGCTTTTAAATACTCCTTTATTCATTGTAAATTTCTCCGTTCTAGCTTTTTGTGTTTGCATCATCATTGTTATTAACTTTTTTGGTATTCCTAATTTTTGTAGTGCCAGCTGTAGTTTTGTTCTTTTTATTGAGTATAAGGCTTATTTAAAACCAATAAAAAACATTTATTACATGGATTGCATCTATAGTTGGTTAACCCTATATGAATCCAATATGAATCCACACTGATACTGTCCTATCACCTTTTTTGTTGTTTCCGCTAGTCGTTTTGGTATCATTGCTGAATTCAGTGGCGGCTCGTGGGGTGATTCACAGTGACAGAATATAGGTATCAGTACAGATGTATGAAAAAATTTCAGTGTTTTAGAAAGTTTATAATATATCTTTCTAAAATACTGACAGTGTTTTACCTATATCTGTACCGGGATCTATAATATTGCTACTGTGAACCCCCAACATTTTGGTCACCCCCCTGTTGCTGATAGTATTTTGTAAACGGTATTAGGAAGTATTAATCCTTTGTAAATTTTGACATACTTGGTCATCTTTTTTATGGATCGGTAGCACCTCTTCTGTTTCCCAGACTCTCGGCTTTTTTCCTATTTCCAGATTTTTTGAATTTGACATGACATATTAGTCTTTCTTTCAATTCATTTGTCCGAGCAGTGGGATAAACTTAATATTGGGTTTCATGAATAAAGCGAAGCAAAAGCTTTTACTTCAAATTTATGAAGCAAAAAAAAAATTGCTGAAGTAATGGACAAAATCTGACAGAAAGCAAATCATCCAATGAGGAAATACGTGAAGCCCAGCGTCACTGGCAGTAAGTTTATGCGTTTCCAGCCGCAGTTGGAGTTCTGGATTGCACAGACGTCCGCATTCAAAAGTCTTTCCAATTTGGAGATGAATATATAAACCGAAAAGGTTTTGCTAGCATCAATGTACAAGCAACGAGCGATGCACAGGAGATATTTACAAGTGTAGACGTACAATGGCCCGGTTCTACCGATGACAGTAGAATCTAGAAATCGTCTGCTATTTGTGCCGTTATGCGTCGCAATACACAACTAACTTTGCTCCTGGCAGATGAAGGGTATGGAATAGAGCCCTGTTTAATGAGTCCTTATCGAACCGTGAATACACCACAAGAAACCCGGTACAATAATTTGTTGAAGAAGGAAAGGAGGTGCATTGAACGTTGCTTTGGACAGTTGACGCAAAAATTTTCCATGTTGCTGTATAAAGTTCAAGTGAAGCTTGAAAATATCCCTAAAGTAATAGTTTACTGCGTTATTCTACACAACATTGCAAAAACACTACGCGATCCAGACTTCGAATTGGAAGAAGTGGAGCTTAATAACGCAAATAACCGTATTGGATAAAATGCAAATGACGATATTAACATTACAAAAAGTGGAACGCGAAGACGTGAGAAAAGTGCCCATCTGATTTTTCAACAAAATTTGTAGGGTAAGTAAAACTTGTGGTAAAACCTATACTCCAAGACATGGAATACAAAACCTAATAACGAACAAAAATTTAGATGCAAAACCTTAACATAAATATCGCACTATGAAAGTATGTTGGAATAGTTTACAACGTGTATACACTTTATCATTTTCTGTAACTACTAACTTCCTGTTCTAACTATCTCATCAACTTTCTTTTCTTAAGCCTCAGAACTTCTAATTGTTCTAACAAAACTAATCTCTGTAATTCAGCCGTTGATAAGTTTTGTGTTTCCGCTGTCTCCGGAAGGCGAAGTTTTTTCATTTTCTTTGATGCCGTGCTTTTTGCAGTTTCTGGAACCGGAACAGATGAGTCAGACTCCAAGATGTCCACCGAAGCAGCAGTCTGTATCGGTGGTAGCACGCCAGGTTGCACACCACCTGATGAACTTTAATTCCATATAATGACCTTCAACCAAATAAACATTCGATTCTTACCTGTAGGGTAAGTAGGGTTTCTGTCACCATCCATTAACTTCCAAAATTCCTGTTCCCATGGCTTCAACTTTATTTGTTTGTTACCGGTTCTATTTCTGTTTGATTTTTGTTTTTAAGTTATTGATTTTTTTAGGTAATTGCTTTACACTAATCGCTTTTCCTGTCACTGCCTGCCATTCCGCTTGTAACTTTATTAACGCATTATCTTTCGCTTTTTTTATAGTGGGTACTTGTGATTTTTCTAGTACCACCTTATAATTTTGCAGTAACTCTACAAATTTCATCTGATCGTTCTCTTCACAGGTCGTACTTTCTTCGTTAAAGCTCATATCATTGCTTATTCTTCCACGTTCACTTCTCTATTAACTACAATGTATGCCTTATGCCTTTTATTTCAACCAAACATCATTTTTGTCTAGACTTGTTAAAAAGTGAGGCAAACGGTCTAAATAACGAAGCATTTACTACAGAGCAAAAGCAAATCATTATTGATTAGAAACGAAGCAAATGCTTCTGCTTCTACGTTTTGCTTCGAAGGATTTGCTTTTGCTTTTACTTTATACTTCGAGCAAATGCTCCATTTTTATTCATGAGACCCATTGTGACACCATAGCAACGAGCATGATATCTTATAATAGTAAAAGAGGCTTTTCTAATTTTTAACCTTTTTATTGGTGAACCTATAAAACAAAGGCAAGAAAATACACTCACCGACTTAAAATTCGATCCATTCAAAATAATGATTTATTTAAAAATGCTCTTACTTTCAAATGCGGAGGCTGATTTACTTGAAGTTTTTAGCAACTTTTAGATAAAATACTGTAGTTTTTAGATTATTATTCGGACATCAAAAAGTAATTTAGTACTCGCCGGATATACAGGGGGGAAAAGAAAACAATTGTTTCCTCTACTTTTAACACACCCTGTAGGTTTATTCTGCTAGTAGATCTGCACACAATTAACTCAATCAAGAAGACTGATTTGTTTCCAATATTTTTTTTTATTTACTCCGATATCTTAATGTGTTTGTGAAATGTGACGGTTTAAAGAAAATGCAACATTCTTAATTTTTTTATTCAGTTTTAGCAGAGTAATACATAATTTTATAAACAAACCAAACAATAAATAAACTAATAATTATTACAAATTAATAACGGGTATTTCCCCCACGAGCGCGAATAACTGCCTCAATGCGTCATGGCATACCCTCTATTAGATGTCAAATCTCCATCTCGTCAATCTGATCCCATTCTTGGACCAAAGCATCTCTCAAAAAATTTAAATTACTTGAAGAAGGAACTTGGTTATGTCCCAGACGTGCTCAATTGGATTAAGGCCTGGGCCACGTGATGGCCAGTTCATCCTTTGAATTTCTGTTTCGTCCAAATATTGAGATACAATCCTCGCAATATGTGGTTGAGCGTTGTCATGCATAAACATGAATTCGTTTCCTATAAACGGTGCAAATGGAATTACATGTGGATCTATTACATCACGAATATATCGGTTAGCTGTCATTGCTCTGTCGCCAACAGTGACTAAATCAGTACGAGCTTCCATGCTTATGTCGCCCCAAACCATTACCGATCCTCCTCCATAACTGAGTCTTGTGGAAAAATTTGCTTGGCCAAACCTTTCGCCTCTTCTTCGGTATATTCTTTCACGGCCATCAGGAGAACGTAAACAAAACCTTGACTCGTCAGAAAATAAAATCTTACTCGTCATCGATATTCCAATGTTGATGCTCCCTGGCAAATCGAAGACATGCTGTTCTGTGATTCCTAAGTAACTCCGGACCAGTTGCAGGTTTTCTGGAGCGTAATCCATGTTCTCGTAATCGCCTTCGAATCGTTATTTCGTTAACAGCTACTTAATTTACTTCTAATAAACGATTTCGAGCTATGACAGCAGTAGTATTTCTTTCTCGCAAAACATTTAATGTTACAAAACGATCATCTCGAACATTTGTAGAACGTCGTCTGCCAGATCCTCTTCGTCTCGAAAAACTACCAGTTTCATTGAAACGTTGTACAGCTTAACGCTACACCTTGCAACACCCAATATTCTAGAAGCATAATACTGAGACCTACCGTCTTGTACCAGAGAAACTGCTCATGCTGCATCAGTAGGCGTTAAAACCATGATGTTATGCTGATAATAAATATTTGTTATGCTAATAATTAAACTGCAATTGCCAAGTAACGAATATTTGACATTTGTCATATTGTGAGATGGTCACAGCACTCTACTTATTTTGTAGTTTATTCTCTACCGTCATTTAAATTATGACCGTCTCTAAAATGTAGCATTTTCTTTAAACCGTCACATTTTACAAAAAAATTAAGATATCGGGGTAGATAAAAAACAAAATGTTGGAAACAAATCAGTCTTCTTGATAAAGTTAATTGTGTGCAGATCTACTAGCAGAATTAACCTACAGGGTGTGTCAAAAGTTGAGGAAAAAATTACTTTTAGATGTCCGAATAATAATCTTAAAACTACAGTATTTTATGTAAAAGTTGCTAAAAACTTCAAATAAATCAGCCTCCTCATTTGAAAGTAAGAGCATTTTTAAATAAATCATTATTTTGAATGGATCGAATTTTAAGTCGGTGAGTGTATAATTCGTTAAAAATAACCAGTAACTACAAACTGTCAAAAGTGTTCAATGAGGTAACGAAAAATTACAAAAAGGAAACTTTATATTATAAAAATGAACACGAAGAATATCTTCTAGTTATATCTACTAAAAGTAAATTGATTAGGAAAAATTTTTGAGGGTTATGTTTTTTATTAAAAACTATTTGTACATATGTTAAAGAAAAATCAGAAATTATCTTTACTAAAATTAATTTTAACTAACCTCAAAGACAAATGTCTTAAAATATACGATCGAACGTTTCCCTACATAAATCAAAATATTTCTTTGGCTTATACCTCGAAAGGCATTAAATTATATCTATAAAGAGACAGCAGAGATAGAAAATAATTTTCAACACTCTACCTTTGATTTTCTTTGTAAAAATAAACTCAATTAAAATGGAAGATAGCTGTGAAAATGAAAACAAATCGTATGCCAACCATATTTACAAGTTTTGAAAATAGTCATACTTAAATTAATACTCCCATTTTTGTGACTTTAAGAAAAAGTTTAAATGTTTATACTATTTTATAAGTTAGTGATTAATGATTATGAGACACCTTTTATGTTACCTATGTATCTACACCACCAAAATTGTTATTTGCGAAATGTCATTTTTTTAAAAGGAAAATAATACTACCCCAAAGACTACTTTTGCTTAGAGTATTCTAATGTTTTTAAAACATTTTAAAACGTTATCACTAATTATATGTTTTTATATTTTTGTATGTTTGCGGAATATAAGTATAGGTACCTCTAATATTCTCCACTGGTAATATTAGACGAGACTGAAATGAAATTATTTAACAAATATCATTGGTTCAGAAACTTTTTTATTCTATTTTTATGCATAGACGGTCCGCGAAGGGAAGAAGGAAAAATAATATTTCATCAAATATTTTTATTATCAGTAATTACACCTACATATATGTCTGAAATAATTTTAAATAAAACAAAAGTACCTAAATTATTTTGATATTAAAATGACAAAATTATTAAATTACTAAAATTATTAATAAAAAATATTTAAATATATACTTTCGGCACACGGTTTGAAAGTATATACGTACGTACTGACGTATGGTTGAAATTAAAGTCATCAAAAAAGTAATTTTAACGGTTTTTAAAAAGTCAGAATTGTCAAGGTGGGATTTTTTTGAGAACATTCGTATAATTTGTAAGGAAATAACAAAATGTTATCGAAAAAAAATTTCACCTCAAGTGATATTTGGAAAGATTATTTAACAATATAAACAGAACTTTTATAAATATCATTTGCTTTGTTTCCGTGAGATGAAGTCGATTGCGTATTTAAAATGTACATTTCAAGAACCAAAACGATTTATGTCCATTTTTAGTCATCTTCTTGACAAACATTGATACGTTACCTTGGTAACACAGTATAAAACTACTTTATAGATAGAAAAATAAGAGCACTAAATAAATAACAAATCAAAAGCGATTTCAAAAATGATATATTTTTAACAGACTTCAAAATAGGAGAGATTTTCAATTCGTCGGAATATTTTTTTATGTATGTTTAGCAATAATTCTTTAACAAGTTGTTCGATTTCAATGATTCCTTTTTTATTAAAATGGGGATACTTTAGAGGTGGTTCCATATAAATTTGGTCAAGATCTAATAATTGGGTTCATAAGAAAATCCTCAAACTCTTCATTTTTATGTCCGATTTCCATGATTCTTTTTTGTTAGTAAGGGGGTACCTCGGTGGTGGTCCCATATAAATTTGGTGATATATTTAGTGATGGCATCTGCATGATTTTAAAGTTGATTTTATAAAATTATTTTTATAACTTTTAGATTTATATCATTTTTGAAATCGCTTGTGACTTGTGATTTTAAAATACACTATATTTTAAAATTTATAAAAAATTTGGGCTATAAAAAAATGGATCTTGCTTTAGTGTAGAAGGTTGAATTAATTTTTGTCCTCGATGGCCATAGCATTCCTTTGACAATTTTAGGTCGAAAGTGCTTTATACACTTTTGTCCAAAACCAAATCTGGTAGGCTATGTAATTTTAATTTTGGACAAAAGTATAAGACACTTTTAACTTAAGAGCTATAACCATCGAGTCACGATTTTATTTGTGCCTTAAAAACACCTTGGCTTTGCATAAGGGTTGAAGGGTGAATTAATTAATTAAAATTAAATTAATTTGTAAATTAGAGGGTAATTTATTTATAATAAAATTATTTATATTTATATTGTTTGTGCAGTTTGTGCCTTATAAAACACTTAGGGGTCTTGCTTTAGGGTTGAAAGGTTAATTAATTAATGAATTTATTTGTAATAAAATACATAATTTATGATCTGCACTGCATGATCTTTTAAAGGACGATAACATTTTGGGGTGTACTTTAATAATGTCTGTATCTTTAAATCACTTTCAGCAAAGCGTTTAGAATATAAGCCGTTTTAACATTGAACTTGTAATTTCTTTCTCTAGCATAAACCCACTTTTTGTACAATTTAACTCTTTTCAGGAAACCGACAAACTTTACGTTGGAATACGGGTTTTTTACTCATTGTTAGAATGGCATCCGTAATTTGTACAACTCAAACGCATTGTTTTTTACAATAAACAGTCAAAAAACTCTTAAAAAAACATTCACTTTATTACATTTATGAAATGATTTTATTTCAAACATTTTGGGCAAGTCCTAGGCGAACCCGGACCACTTTTTGTTTATACCCTGAAACAATTTGAAATTTTAGCATATCTGAGGCGAGATGTAGTGTTCCTGTTTGCATACACAATTTTTACAAACAAAAATCATCAGTGGAATGAATCTAAACTGAAATTAAAGGCTAATAGTAATATTAATCTGAAATTGTCATTTAATATTATTAAATTAATTACAGCATTGTCCACCCTACATTTAAAAGCAAATGAGATGGTTTCTTAAAAGTATTAAACACAACCAAGTGCACTTTTGTAAAGTATTTCTGAGGTAAAGATAGCACATTTTACTCAAATATCTTATCGTAAATGCTTTAGAAATTTCATCAGAACTTTCTTTAAAAACCGTTTTTTTCAATAATGTTTGTTTTTTTAGTAAAGCCGATTAACTTTTCTTGCTCTTGGTTGTTTTTAATGCTTGTTTGAAACTGTCTCATCTGCTTTTAAATGTAGGGTAGACAGCTGCAATTAATTGAATAATAGTAAATAATAATTGCAGAATAACACCCTTAAATCTTTCAATTTGTCTTTAATTTCAGTTTATGCTCAGGCCCTTTCTTCTAATGATTTTATGTGTAAAAATTGTTTACCTATAGCAACACTATATAGCTCACTCCAGACATGCTAAAATTGTAAAATATTTCAGGGTATAAGCAAAGTGTAATCCGAGTTCGGCTCGGAGGCCCTACCCTAATCCAAAATGTTTAAAATACACCAATCACACATAAAAAGTAACTCTTCTGAAATTTTATGGAAATCATTACACGAATTTGCTGTTTTGTAGCTTATCTGTCAAAACTACCGATATTATAAAAACTATAACACTAGAATGTAGTTCATATATAAAAATATAAACACCACTAAATAACAATAAAATATTAGATATTTAAAAAAACTATTGTAGAATGTTTTCTGTCAACTAACTTTTCATTCCATGACGTCACTGCGTCCTTAGCAATCAGGATGAGGCCACCGTTTTAGTCTACGAACCGTGGGTCAGATATGCTGTTAAACTAAATATTCAGTATGATTACCTTCTTGGAGCAGAATTTGCATGCTTTCTTTTAAAAGTAAAAAGTTATCATTAAATTTATTTTATACATATACAAAAAAACAATTATTTATACAAATAAGTTGAAATATAAAAAATGTTTTAATTATTTCCTTGTAGAAAGTAGAATTGATTTATTTTGTGTTTTATTCTATTTGATATGTCACCGTAGTCATCAAAATGAATTGTAACTGGGTTTATTTAATTTGTAATCGGTTCTCTCTCCCACCAATTGGAAATTATTTATTCTGCTTTTTGGGACACATTTTTTCCAAATTTCTGGTGAAGCAACGTTTAGAGCTTCACTCCACATGCTTCTTACAGCTTCATTACTGTGGCCATTTTTACCTATGCGATTATTGTAGAATTGTATACAAATATCCCATATATATCACTGGGATTAACTCACGGTGCTATGGTGGCCATAATGATCATGTTCATGAATAATTTTATCCACTCTATAATTCTAAGGCTTCTCATTTGGTTTACAAATTTCTAAAAATTCTGCTTTTAAAACGTAATTCATGTATTAACCAGTTACCAGTGGCGGCTCGCGGGGTGGTTCACAGTGACAATATAGGTATCAGTACAGATGTATGAAAAAACTTTCAGTGTTTTAAAAAGTTTATAATATACCTTTCTAAAACACTGACACATTTTTACCTATATCTGTACCGGGCTCTATATTCTGCTACTGTGAACCCCCAAAATTTTGGTCACGAGCCGCCCCTGCCAGTTACTAATATTTTCGATTTTCTAATATGTATTTGACTGCATATTCCCTACCTTCGAGTGCTAAGGGGCATTATCTAAAACTATTACCATAGGTTCTTTGTTCTTTTTTTAACTACTTAGTAAACATTTCAGTGTTCATGTTGTCATTATAGTCAAGATATCGAAAAAAAAAAATGAATTCTACATGGACCTGCATGGACAATTATGTGTCTTTTTACCTAACTTGCACACTCATGTTTTATTTATGTTATATGTTTATCATGCCAGATTCTTTTTGTAGGTCCCTTTGAAAAATACAGGCCTTATCTAAATGTACAAACGAATCACTTGTTCTTTGAAACTTATGGAAATGCCTTAAGGGCTGAATGCACTTATGGACCACCCCTGATTTCCCACATAATGCCTTGAATTTAAATTGCATTAATCTTTAATTCGATATATTTTAAAGTTTTCCATAGACTAGTTCTTCCTACATTTATAATTCCTTTATTTTCAATTTCTTCGCGAAGTGTATCTAATTTTGGATGCCCTTGTGTCGGAAATGGTATCACTAATTTTAAATTTAATTCCAGTGGGAAAGTCCTCAGTTTTTCTCTTGGAGCGGTTTTTTTAAGTTCTGTTTAGCTACGATCTGGTTTTTCAGTACTTTCAGTACCTCTAGCTCTTCCGTGTACCTGAAGCACTTGTATTAAAGGTCCACAATTATTTTTTTCGGCAAAGAACTAATTAAAAACATTTTTAATAATTTTTTTTTAAATTTAAGAGGCATTTGGGCATTTTGTTGGTTTCGATTTTGCTTTCGAAATAATACTTCACTTTTGACAAGTCTGACCTTCTCTTGACTTTTATGTAGAGCTAGACTATGGAGTCACTATAATATTTTTTTTTCTGCTTGTTATTATTGCCCGACGCTCTCATTTATTAGAAGATTTGGCAACGTTGTCAACTACATTAAATCTGTAGGTTGGCTCATGAGCTAGGAGGTGCCTATCATCTTAGGAGGATGCACAATGGGCCTAGTAAAGCCTAAATGCCGTGGGGTAACCCACCCTACACATGTTATAAATACAGAGACAGAGATAGTCCAGACCTAGCACCTAATAACTTTTTATTTCCTCAGGTAAAGGACAAATTACAGTATTTGCGTTTTACATCGGCCGAAGAAGAGGTTGATGTCTTTAAATATAGGTTTTTTTGGATGCAAAAAATGCATTGACTGTGGAGAAGAATACTTTGAAAAATTAGAAATTAATGTTTTTTGTAAATAAACTATGTTTTAGTTTACTAGGCTCAATGGAAAGAGAACAGCCCTCGTATCAGTTTAATTTTTTAAATCAAATTCGGATTGAGAGAAAACACTGCAGCATGCAGTGTTTTCAGATACAGTTTGTTTTGATTGGCGTATGTTGGAATAAAAGATGATTGTCATTTGTTGATGTATTATAGTGTTAAATAATCAACATTATACGCCATCATGTGTCAATATTATTATAATCTAAATTGTAATACAAACAAGGACGATTAAATAGGAAAAGCCAGTTTGGAGAACATAACAGTGATTAAAAAAAAATTACGGGGTCTATTGCCATTTTCGAGTTGTACAGGATTATTCACCCTTTATTATCGTTGTTAATATCATATATACAAAAAAATAATTAAAGTTTTGTGGCTATGACTGAATTTTGTTAAAATTTCCCAAACACAGTGGCGTGCAGAATTAACGGGATACAACAAAAAATATATTTTTTAATGGCATTATATTATATTATTAAATTTTTGAAATAACCCTTTTTTCCTGATTTCAAAAATATATCGTATGTTACCCGTATCTTATACTGTTTGCAAGTACCTAACTAAACGTCCAATATCTTAGTTTAGGTAAATATTTGCACTTTTTATTTCTTATATAGGTCCATATGTCTTGAAAAAACTAGGTTAAGAGATATCGACAGAAATGTTAATTTAAGAAATCGTTCTCACGATAGTATATATTATGTAGAATAGATAATATCTACAATAACAATAACAATAATCATAACGAACATTATACAGTATGTTAAGTTTCCGACAATGACGCCAGAAGACCGATATTTGTAGAATAATATATGCTAGTGATTAGATTAGGTAGAACAGTTCGCGTCAGCCCACTAGTGGTAGAGGTGTATTCATTTGTCCAATCACGGCAGACAGGCAGGTAGCCGATTCACGACAGCCTCTCTTTAAATCTCTCAAGTGCAAATATCATTAAGCGTCTCATCTTCATTTCTAAGGATCCATGGCTTAACATATTGTATATTTTGTTACTATCGATTTTAAAGCGCTTACTTCGCCTATTCTCTGACCAATAACTTATCAAAAAGCACCCTTTGGCTCTTGTATAATAAATTACACGTCTATAATTAACCAAATAATACAGAACACAAAAAATAATTTGCTTTTGACTTCATGCAAATAAAAAAATTGGTCAATGTACAAAGCCTTCGTAATTGGCTAAAAGTAACAGTAATAACTTTAGTAGTAACCCTAAAGCAATGTCACTAACTTATTTGACAGAACTGAAGCGAACATTGATAGAAAGTCACTAAAAAGGGGATAATGTTAGGGATACAAACTGTCCAGCTATAAACTGTAATTTTCTTGGATGCTATGGCGGACTTACGTTTTTGGGCTGCAGTATCTTTTATCACAGACATACCCTCCTCATAATAAATATTACATAATTTTCACTTAAGTGACAGTAACTATAAAATATGTAAAAGAGATACAGGGGATTTCCAGTTGTCCGTAAACTTTTCGATCACAAACCCGACTTTGGCTTTAGAATGCACCTTCAACCACGCCTCATCTCGGAATCCACCTTTCAGTCCATATAGAGGCCATTTTTGGCCCCTAGGGCTAATTCCGACGTGGAGGGCCATTTCTGAGCTCGGGATCAGATTCAGCGTCAAAAAATATATATGTCCGACCGCCAAGTCTGAACACTTTTTTTGTGGGGCTGTGAATTAATCAAATAATAACACAAAAAATTATTTGTTTGACTTCATGCAAATAAAAAAATTGTAACTCTATGTAATCCGTGTCTTGCTCTTTGTCCATTTTTCATCACTTATATTTTATACAGAGTGACCCATTTTTTATTTATGGAGCGAGTTTGACGATTTTTTTTTAATGTGGAGAGGGAAAGTGTATTTTGGAGCTAAACGGCGTTCACTTTTTTTAATTTCGACTACTTTTTTTGCCAACTTTTGCGCAAAACTGCTTTACTGGTTGCCTGCGTGAAATAATTCATTTTCTGGCGCCTCGTTTTTCGTTTTCTGATTTACATATGGATCAGCAATCTATATGACTATAATAATATATTATTGGATTTTTCCCGTCTAGTACACGAGCGCCATCTTAATTTAATACATTTTGGTGGACCCATTTTGATATAAACAACAATATAAGATTGTCCTCCTTTCCTCTACACTCCATAGTTCATTGGCTGACAAATACGAGAATGTGGCCTGAATCTGTTTTTGCAGTAAAGGTTATAATTCTTAATACAATATTATGCCAAAGAGGAATACAATTAACACGAAAACTTCAACATGTGCCTATTAATAATTTTTGTAAGTTACGGACTTATTTTCAAACTTAAAAGAGGTAATTTCTCTCAGGATTTTCGTGTGAAATGTCATGTTAAAGTGAAAACAGTATTTTTAAAGCCGATGAGAATTTAAATTCTTAGGAGAATTTTAATCCTCTCGAAATAAACCAAAAGAAACAGTCTGCGAGTTTTCACTGGCTTTAAAAAATTGTTTTTACGATGACGTATGACATTTCTCATGAAAATCTTGAGAGAAATCACTGTCTCTCGAGTTTGAAAATAGCCCCCAGAAATTGCTGGCCGGTGGAGTTTTTGTTGTGGCCTCCATGTAAGCGGATACAACGGTCTTGAGACATTTGGCATATTGGTAAAAAACTGTGAGTCAGTGTTGTAAATTAAGTATTTTTAAGGCACTAATATACGTATTCAAGTCATTTAAAAAAAATTCTATATCTTCATAACTTTTTAAAGACAAATGGTTTTTAGTTGTGAAATGTTATTTCAGATAATTTCTTCAAATGAATATCTATTAGGTTGCTACAAATACATTGAGCACAAGCATTGTTTAACTTTTAATATGTACAATATATTTAGTTTGCAAACGACATAAGAATTAAAAAAAAAAACGTTGATTGAAACCACGATTAGCAGTTTGAAGGATTCGTGAACGCAATATGGCGGAAGTGAACCCGTTTTCGACTACGTGACAGCGTCTCCCTACCTTCTGCCTCCATAAAAAGAACATACCTCGGATTTGAGAATTCTAATCGGTATGCAACACTTTATACACTTGTGGCCATGGCCGATAAAGTAGTTTATGAAGTATATACAAAAGTTCTGCATTTCGACTGTTTTCTGTCCGAAAAAAGACGTTTTTTTGACATATTCGAATAAAAACTATTTGAATAAAGCCAGTTACTGTTAATTCAAGACACGACAATGTTTAAATAAAGAATAATCACATTATGTAATGAATGGTTTGATATTTTAGTGAGTACTTTTTTTTTCTCCTGGGTTCGTCTGACTATGTATCTCCGAATAACACTGAAGCCTATTGGCTTATTGTGTTTTACCCAATGTTAGTTCATAGCACCCACTCTGTCACCTTTGTACCTTGTTAGTGAGTACCTACTACTAATTCTTCAAAATTTATCAATTTATTTTTATTTTACTTCAGCGTAAACAGAAACCAGAACAGTATTCGTAAACTGAGACAAATCCCAAAATCCCGAAAAAACGAAAATGTACACCGCTCTTAGACACACAGTACATTGACACAAAAAAATAAAGACAAAACATGCTAAACATTTTTTTCTATTATTTACTTCACGAAACTGTATGTATGGAAATTTTTAAGGCATCTTTATCACACGTAACATATTACTTTTTACTTATGGCCTAATTATTTTTAGATATAACATGTTGGTTCTCTAGAATATCTGCTTTTTTCTAGTTACCCTATTTCGTTAGACTTGCGTTAAAAAAAGTTACCAGATGTTTGACACGTAGACACGAAAAAAAAAATTATAATAAATAGAAATGTATATATAGCTTTATTTTATATTTCTGCACAACTAATTCTTTGTAAATCGCTAATCAAAACAGGAGAAAACAAAATTACATTGTTACAATAAAATATACAGGGTGTGTTTCTAAATCTATGCGATAAAATCAGGAGGAGATATCTTGTTGACAATTATGGGAATTCGGTCCGATAACAAAGTTTTCTCGGAACAATCCCCTCCTGAAAAATGTAAGCAAAATTGGGGTTTAAATTTGGGAATTATAAATATTATTCAGTATATTTCTACATGAAAGTAGGACAAAAATAAAATCCATTTTGAAAACAAGGTATAATATACCATATACAGTGTGACAATTTAAAAACTTACAATGTGCTATATCCTTAGATAAAAGAGACCAGAGATGTAACATACTACGGTGTTTAACCTGCGCGGATGTTGCCAATTTCTAAAGAAAGGATACCGAAGTGGGGGAACTGGGAGGAGACCTGAACTCTGTGACAGGGACGTCATTGTTTATTACCATCATTATGAACTATTAGATTTACTAATGTAAAAAAGGTGAAATGTTGTATTATGAAAGAAAATTAACGTGATTTCCTAATATCAAACAGATGGAACGACATTTTATGTAAAGAGAATACAATAGTTCTTTTATAGAATATTTCATTAGCTTTTATTTTCTAAAGACTACAATAAAATGTTGACATAAAATATTGTTAATCGAGCAAGGAATGGTACTCATTGTCTACGAGTATTATAATAGCACCAGGTGCGCAGACAAATCAAATCTTGTGAGTTGAACATTATATTTTTTCTACAACTATTACATAATATTAAAAGTTAGTCAAAATGAGAAAATATGCTGTTTTGTATAGTAACCTCAGAAAAAGGTATATTAAAGCCTCTCTTTGGGAATAATAATTAATATAGAGAATGTCACATAAATCTCCAGAAATGCATATTTCTGAAACCGGATATTATAAAATTTAAACCTATTGAAAGTCATTCGGTTGCTAAAGGTGGGTGATTATCAAAATATATTATCAATCAATTATTTTGATCAACTATCTTTGAAAAATCGAAAATAATCGATTATTCAAAAATAATTTATTTATTAAAAATCCGATTAACTTTTAAATTGTTTTATCAAAAAAAAAATTAATTATCGATTATTTTAAATAATCGATTGTTATCAACTAATTCGTATTTCCTTTAAAATCGATTATTCGATTAGCTCTGAATATCAAAAATAATCGATTATTCGAAAATAATCGATTAATTAAGAAGCCGATATTCTACGAGAAATTGATTTTCCAAAAAAACAAGCAAATTATCGATTATTTTCAAATTATCTATTTCGTTGGTATTTACTTTAAAAATTGAATATTTGAAAAATCGAAAATATTCTATTAATTAAAAACCGATTAACGTATAAATCGGTGTTTCCAAAAAATAAACGAATTATCGAATGTTTTAAATAATCAATTTTTTTTTTTGCTTAAAATGCTTAAAAATGCTTAAAATCATTTCTAGGATAGGAAGGGGGAACTAAAATGACATCAACACCCTAGCCCCCATCTACACCAACTAAAAAAGTTTAAATGGCAATCCCTACTTGTGATACATCATTGAAAATCCTATAAAAAATTCAATCCAATGGTGTTAATAATAATTGTGTAGGGGGTATCAATAATTACCAAATTAATATCTAAAAATTTTAATAACAAACATACCCTACTTGTTCAATGTTAAAAAACTTTAAAGGCCTATAAAATCCTTATGTTCAATGATAAGTGTCCGTAGGTACTTTTTATTGTTAAATAAATACTTTATAGCCCATTGTAGCCCCTTGTATATACCATGCTATTTTTATTTTATCTTTTTGGGAAAAAAATATTAGTTCTCTGGAATACAAGTAAGAAAAAGGTTAAATAAAACAGAATTTTTAATATATTTTTAATTTATAAAATTCAACCCAAGAAAAAGTCCTAGCACAAAATAATACAAGGGTTGTTAATTTAATCCCTTATTAAAATAATGGTAATACTGAAAAAATACTCTTTACTAGTAATCAAGACTAAGAAAATTTTGTTATATTACCGGGCGGAGGTAATTTGCCCACAAAATATTTAAAGCTGCTAATCCCATAGGTAATTTGCCCACAGCACGTAAAAGGTCATCTTAATCCTGTTGGTATTTTGCCCAAATTTATTTCTAACTGAATAAATCATAATAGATATATCTTTCATTTATTATTTTTTATATATTATCGAAAAGTAAAAACACATTATTAATTAAACTAAAAATTATATTATACACTAATTTTTATTATTATAAAAAAGTAAGTATACATAAGTTATATTATATTTTTTATATATTTATATTTTATTTACATATTTTTCAACTGGGAGGGATAAATGTGATACAAATTTTATATACTCTAATCTGCTGATTTGCTGCAGATCAAATCGCTGTATAAATTTTTCTACACTGAATTTTTTGTTTTACACTTTTGTCTTTGATTTTCTTAGGTATACTGTAAATACAATAATATTATTTTCTCTGCTATTTATTAAAAGAAAATGTTCACCTTTACTGGTTTTAAATGTATTAGAATATAAGTCAACTGCATCATGCACTTCTTGTATATTTGTAGGTAATGGACCTGGTAGTATTTTGCGACGACTGTTGTATATAGTTTTTCTTATGTAGGACACATCAATTGTAGTTAGTGACTCTGGTAAATTAGTAGCAAGTACTTTACGGATAATTTTAGAAGGTTTTTCCGAAATATCATCAACTGCTTTTCGCTTACACGAATTAGAAATAATTTTCCTGTTTAATTTCGGTTCATTTGCTTCATGGCTATGAATTAGGTTGCCTCTGGATACTAAAAGTTCAGGACCAATTGTAAATACAGTGGCATTACAAGCATTTGTTTTTCTTTGGGAGCATCTCCAAGAAACTTCTCCACTTTTCATTTCTCTATCTTTGGCAAACGTAAAATTCTCCAAAAGGAGTACATCTTTCCCGCGTGTGCTTTTAATCAATGTAGCTGACATTATAGAAATAATTATTGTTCATAAACACTCGAATTACAATCATCAACGTATAAAAACTGACTGAAATATAAACAGTAAACACCCAAAGTAAGAACCTATTAGAATTATTAATAATCAGGTAGGTACCTATTTGTGGGCGGATGTAATTTGCGGGTTTAGGTACCTGAATGCTACTGTGGGCAAAATACCAGTAAGATTAACGCACCCCTTTACTTACACAGGTAGAAAACAGAGATTTGTAGGCAAAAAGGACCCGCCGATATTACCGACCCCTCATAATTTTCAATGTAGAATATCCTGATTTTTTTCGCATGCTCTTAAAAACACCCTCTATATGGTACGATTAAATTGGAAATGTTTAATTCTCATAAATAAAACATTTACTAATTTTTTACTTGGCACATCGAAATTAACAGCAATTTAAGTGCAATCCGGACCTCTAGCGAAAGCAAATATGTTTTGAGGATTTTCTAATATAAAATCGTATTTATATGTATGCCACTGGGAATACTTCGTGATATTATGTGTCTTGACAATATTAAGAGCTTTAAATTTGTGCAACGATACGGCAGCACTCGACAGAGACGTTTTTATAGAGAGCAAAAGACAAATTTATTCTCAGGTCGATAATATTTGCAAAATATGCCTTTTTGATGAACTTTAGCTACTGTATATCACAAAAACTCAAAATTTTCAGAAAAACGCTTGTTTTTTGGTGAGAAATTTTTTTTTCATGTTCATCCGTAACATCATACGCAATAGTTATTTGCGCAACAAGAGTGAATATGGACAATCTACTCAAATTGTACTGTATATTTTTTCTACGACATACTAACGAAAATCTACAAATTTAAAAAATTATTTTAGGTTATTAAGACAAAATTACTAATTTTAAAATAATTGATGACTTTTATTTATTTATAAAATAAACATGACAAAAAAAAAGATTTAATTTAATTAGTCCCCAACCCAGATTTGAACCCAGGCCTTTCGCGTGGAATACAGAGTCCCTGTCCTCACATCTTTAGTTGTACTACTCGTAATTAAATTAGTTTCATATAGTTTAATTAAAATGTATTTCTAAATATGGACGAAATGAAAATGGAAATGCTATTATTTATCACTTATACACAAAAATAATTTATTTTAATGTAGTCTATTTAATCTCAATAGCTAAACCAGAATTATCACCTATTAAAAATTGTAAAGATATTAGTATTCTGGTGACCAAAATATGAACTGTGATTGGTGGATTTTATTTTTTAGATAGAATGGATATGAAATATATTCATTCAGTTGAACGCAATAACATACTTTTTTCTACTACCATGGGTAAAGTTGTACTTTTTTTCAACAGTGCGTGAATTAAAATATTTCTTGTCACACAAGTGCATCAACTAGCTAGGTTTACTTTACGCACTAGTGAAAAAAAGTAACTTTTATGTTTTTAATATTAGTGAATAATGTATACATTAGTAGAAAAAATATTGTATGCAACTCGTATGTAAAGTCCTTTTTTTGATTCATGTGATTGTCGCACTTGCCTACAGCAGAGCTCGTGCGACAACATTGACACTCGTCAAAAAAGAGAACTTTACAAACTTGTTGCATAAATAACCATTTCGTTTTGTAGTCTGTGCGTAAATAAGCCAATATCCATGTAGATGTTGAAGTATTTATTTTTTCTACACCCACATGGATATTGGCTTAGCTACGCACAGACTACAAAACGAAAAAGTATGCTATTGCGTTCAACTGAACGAATATATTTCATATGCATTCTGGATAGTGAGAACACTACAAAAAACTGAAATACACCAATCACAGTTCATATTTTGGACACCCAACTAACTACTTAAGGCGATTTTAAATCAGTTACTAGAAATGTGACCAAGTCAAGTGTGGTCAAGGTTCTTACGTCATTATAATGACGTTCTAATTTTATATTGACACTAACTTCACAATGGGTATAACATTGGCAGATATTATGAATTTTTATTTGTGTGTTATGTAATAGTAGTAGGATTTGTTTTTGAATTTGTAGGGATAAAAAATAAATATTTATTTTGTTTACTGATCATGGATGAAGAGAAAATTGGTATTATAGTTACTTTGGCCTCTGAAATTTTATCAAAACTTTAGCCATGTTCATTAATAAATCCTACCTTGAAAATAAATTGGCTTTTCATTTGCAGAAACCTTAAATGCGTCCATATCTAGGTACTCAGCCAGAATTGCCAGACGTCGCGCTTTAGGCGTAAATGTCCCGCTTTTTAACTTTAACGCCAAAGTACAAAAATGCTCCGCATTTCACCTTATTGCTACGTTTTTTAAATTTAAAGTTATATACAATGATATTTTTGACAATGTTTGACCTGTTTTTGAGAAGCTCAGAAAAAGGAATCTGATGGTTTAAATAAATATAAGCGGAGGACCTTTTTTAGATCTCTACAAAAAGGGAGCTTATTTTATAGAAATACCTGTTTTTTTAACCTGATACCCTATCGTCACCATTGTCCCACTTTTCCCTTTCGTAAATCTTTCTTTCTATTTTACAAATAACACAACCAAACAATGATTTAATAATTAAAAAGTAAAAGTTTTACATTTGTCATTTCATTTGACATTTCATACCTGTGATGACCTCCGAGCAATTACTGCTCGGAGGTGATGACCACGTTTTTACTGTAGTCATGTTAAACTTGACTATTTCAAGATAATATTCAATATGACGTCATTGTTTTTGATTTATATCAGTGTAGTCAATCATATTCAAGACATTTATTCTGTGGACATAGTATCTGATTTAAAATCGCCTTTTTATTTTTAAAATTTTATATAGTGACAATTCTGTCAAACTAATTGTCGGTATATTTTTTAGTTATTGAGATTAAATATATATTAAAATAAGTTATTTTTGTGTAGAATCGATAAATAATAGCATTTTTATTTGGTTCACATTTTGAAAAAATCTTAAATTTGAATCAAACTATATGACACTAATTTAATTATGAGTATTAAAACTAAAATCCCAAATGTGGAGGTGGAGATGAAGATACGCCAACTGCCTTTCACGTGGCGAGGGACTAAATGAATCTTTTTTTATTTTATTTTATAAATTAGTAAGAGTCATAAATTATTTTAAAATTAGTTATTTTGTCTTAATAACCTAAAATAATTTTTGTATTATTATTTTTTGGTTTTTCTATTTTATTTCTAATTTCAAAAATCAAAACAAAACTTTTTTATTTTTAAAAATTGTTTTTAAAAAATTGAGAAACAGGAAAAAAATTATTTACATCCAGAATATCAAGTACCAGAACCAGTGCGTAAGGTAAAATACCGCGAGCATTAGATATGTTCCTGCGCATGCAGCTGACTGACGGTGACGTCCACGTGGAACATAGAATTATAAGCATTAAATGGGAGATAGTATTTAAAATTCGATATTTTGCCAATTTTATGCAGTTACTTAAGCTTTATTGATTACTTTGTATAATATATTCGTTTACAAATATGAAAGTTTAAGGTAAATAATACTAATAAAAATATTAGTTTTTCTTATAAATTATAGGTATTTTGTGACAAAATCTATAACCTGGCCATAAGATGAGTAAAAGATATAGACTAAATAAACAAGTTTGACTCAAATTTGTACTTTCTGGGCGTAGTAGTTCTCTTGCAATCTCTTTTCTTATTATGTGAAATAAAAATAAGTGTTCAGAAACAAATTATTTATTTACAAAAAGTAAGTACACAAAAACATAACTTTTTATTTGGTAAATTTAAACTTTTTTTTGTCAAGTTTACTTTGAAAATACTCAAAACCAATTTTCCTGTTCATTTATCTTATGTTCGTGTCCTGCTCATGCATGGCATTACTTCAAAAGGACCGTTGTATTGGGACAGGAAATTACTGTTTTATCTGCTAAAATTTTTAAATACCGATTTATTTTCTTTGCTTAATGAGGCCCGTGCACCTGGTGGAATTCAGTTTCCTTTTCTTGCGTTTATGTTTAAGAGGAATCTCACAACTACTTTTCTCAAAATGGATAGGGAAATTTCAATTAAGTTTGTCCTTTCTTCGATAAGAATTTACCCATGCCCATATTTTGTGGCATTCGGAAATATTTCCACTGCGCAGCCCGGCATTTTAAACATTAATTTAGTTCGTCTCCGTTATATATAGGAAAATATAGTTATTACTAACACAAAAACAAATAAATTATTAAATTATTTCACATTACTCAATCGAAAATTGTCAAAATAACTTGAATGTTCATCCCGCATTACGTCATGAGCGGTTTGGACGAATTTTGAATCAAAAGTCAGCATACCTTTAGTTGTGTATCCTGGCTACGAGTGTATTTAAGTACCAGATTCTTTGAGAATGTACTACATCTACTACAATAGTACTAGATTGGCAACACGGATGTCAATAGAGGAGAGGGCGTGATAAACCAATGTCCAAATGACGTTTCTTTTTGGTAGTGGCTATTGGGTCGCCTCTCCGGACATATTTCTATGAATCATTGAACGGTTTATATGGTATAACTTAATATCTGACGATCTATACAGATTCTTTTAGTTTATTATACTCTTCGCTTAAAACTCTTTGCCTAATGATAATATTACCAAAATTTATCTGATTAGATAACCTTAAACAAGTAGTGTGTGATTTGAATCTCCTACTCCGAGGATGAAATTATTATCCAGGTGTTACTATATATTATTCATTCAAAGTTATTAGAAGTGTGTATAGTTTAAAAACAAAAGATTTTAGATTTTTTACAATTTCTCCAAATTTTAAAGCAGTGACTCGTTTTCCTCTTTTATTGTGCCACAAAGCACAATCGCTTGTCACAATCAGTTTTTTCTCATCTATAGACTTACATTTTAGAAAATCTTCTCTTACAACGCGTTTCAAAGAGTACGACAGATCAAAGACATGTGCGAAAGCAAGAAAAATGATTTACATTACTTTAACGGATTGAAGAGTTGTTAACATACTGGAATTAATAATTATTGTTAACTCGAAGAGGTATTCATTAAATAAATAAAAAAAACATTGCTATTTCTTTTCGTTTCTTTTCTTAGATTTTTTCAAAAGAGACTGATTTAAATTTTTAAAGTGACTCCAGAGAGGTACGGGTTTAGCCTTTACCTGTACTTACATAAATTTTCTTTTAGTAAAAATAAAAAATAATCCATAAAATTGGTGTACTATGAAACCCTTGCATATAATATATCAGAAATGATTTACGTAAAGGCGCCACTTTTCAGACGAAAAATCTTGCAATGTAAGGGTTTCGTAGTACCCCACTTTTAAAGTTTATTTTTGACTATTTTTAAAAGAAAAAAATATGTACATGTAGGTAAAGGTTAAATCTATACTCCTCTAAAACCACTTTTTCAAAATTCAATTTAGTTTTTTCTTAAAAAAATTGAGAAAATGGTTAAAAAAAAGTCGAGTTTTGTATTTTTTTTTATAAAAAACTAAATCAAATTTTGAAAAAGTGTCTCCAGAGGAGCACAAATTTAATCTTTACCTATAAGTACATATTTTTTTTCTTTTAGAAAAAGTCAAAAATAAACTTTAAAAGTGGAGTACTATGAAACATTTGCATGTTCCGCGCTACAGCCAAGTAAATACTCCTCTTAATATAATGCAGGTATTTTGAATACGTTGAAGACGCTGGTTATAGAATTGAGTAATGCATGGTCCATAGACTGAATCACAAAAGTTCAAGTGAGAAAATACAAGCGTTTCACATAATACACGACGATCCATTGTATTTTTATTGGCATAAATCATTTTTATATTCGTTACAATTTTTTTTATTACATTATTAATGTGTTTTTCAAATCAAAGATCAGTATCTAGGAATAAACCCAAGTTTTCTTTGTTGACTTCAATTCTAAGCAGATCATTATAATTCATTCAATCTTTTTTTCTGCCAAACAACATAACATGAGATTTAGAGGGATTTACATCTTAAAAATAGTCATTAGACAATTAAAAAGCAGATTCAAATCAGAATTTACTTTGGTGATGCTTTCTTCAAATTTACACGCAGGAAATAAAAGGTAAATCTGAGTATCATCTGCATATTGATGAAAATTGCAATACTTTAGTGTTTCTGGGAATAAAGATGTATAGATACAAAATAATAATGGGCCCAGAATAGATTCTTGGGGAACCCCATTTTGCATGTTTAGTGAAGAAGATAATGTATCCTTATATTTGACATAATGTATTCTATTATTAAGATAGTTAGCAATAAGACGTTTCGAATATTCATTAAATCCCAGATGGTGTAATAGCTCTATTAGAATCGCATGATTTATTCTGTCAAACGTCTAATAAGACTAAAACTGTAAGTTGATTTTGGTCAGTAGCTTTAATGATATAGTCAATGACGGATAGTAGGGCAGTGTTGCAACTGTGATTAGGGCGAAAACCAGATTGATTAATAAGAGAGAGATATGCTTTATTGTCGTAAAAAAATTTACAAAAATTTTATAGACATAGCGTGTAACTTAAATACTAAACATATTATAAAAATAACTAAACAGCAGAAAAAACAAACAGAAACAAACAGACAAAATAGGAATAACAATTGCAATGGATATGCAATATCCGTCATTATAATTATTCTAATTTAATTTTTAAATTTAAATTTAAAAATTAAATTAGAATAATTATAATGACGGATATTGCATATTAAATTTAAATTTAAACTTTAATATTTAATTATTTAATTAATGCCATTGTATGTGGAACTCAAATGTCTAAGGTACGTTATAAAATTCTGCTACTGTGTAATATGGTCTTTCTAGAAGAAAAGCTTTAGCCAGTCTTCGGAACTTATCGTATGTATTTATAGATTTTAATTGCATCGGAAGGATATTATACAATTTTTTGGCATTGTAGGTAATGGAATGTTTTATTAGGTCAGAAGTGGGCATTGCTAAATAAACATCAGTCTCTAAATTTCTTGTAGGATATCTACGAGTCGGTCTTTCGGATAAATTTTGAATGTGCTTGCGAACTAAGCAGACGGATTCGAAAATAAATAGAGCAGGAAGGGTTAGAATTTTGAAATTTTTGAAGTAATTTTCGCAATGTGTCCTACTACTTAAACCAAATACATAGCGGATTGCTCTTTTTTGCAGTTTAAAAATAGATTCGAAAAGGTATAAGCTACAAGAACCCCAGAAAGGTAAACCATAGCGAAGGTGAGATTCGAATAAGGAAAAGTAGGTTATTAATGCAGTAGAAGGAGTCAGCTCTTTAGAAACCGATTTAATGGCAAAACATGCGGAGGATAATTTTTTTGCTAAGGTATCTATATGAGCAGACCATTTTAGAGAATCGTCTATATAAAGACCTAAAAACTTGATTGAAGTCACCGTTTGGATCAGATTATTGTTTAAAGTTATAGGTTGTAAAGTACCTCTGTAAGACAATGCTACAGTTTTACTGGTGTTGAAACAAAGTCCATTCGAATCAGACCAAGACTTAATAGTCACTAGATCTTCACTTATGATAGATTGTAATGTCTGCATGTTAGAATTATTCCAGGTTACACTGGTGTCATCAGCAAATAAAGTAATTCTACCACTTATTCTTAAGTCTGTGATGTCGTTGATGAATAATAAAAACAAAATTGGACCTAATACTGATCCTTGAGGTACTCCACTGCTTATTGCTAGATTTGTAGAATCCTCACCATTCGCCCGCACCTGTTGATTTCTATTTTCTAGGTAAGTTTTAAACCATTGTAAAGGAGAACCCCGTATGCCATAAATGTGTAACTTATTAATTAAAATATCATGATTTACACAATCGAAGGCCTTTGCGAAGTCACAAAATACTGAAGCAGTGAAAAGTTTATCATTAAGTGATGTGTATATTTCATTAAGAACGGAAAACATTGCGTCGCTAGTGCATTTTTTAGGTAGAAAGCCATACTGATGAGTAGTGAGGATGTTATGCTTGAAAAGAAAGGACAAAAGACGGTTTTTCATTAGCCGTTCTACTATCTTCGATAAGGTAGGCAATAAC
The DNA here is from genome assembly GCA_927349885.1 of Psylliodes chrysocephalus. NCBI lineage: Eukaryota > Metazoa > Arthropoda > Insecta > Coleoptera > Chrysomelidae > Psylliodes > Psylliodes chrysocephalus. Next base: position 16,116,034 of record OV651820.1, read on the forward strand.
GCGATAGGTCTATAGTTACAGGTTTTGGTTTTGTCGCCACCTTTATGAAGTGGGATTATTATAGCTGTTTTTAGACAGTTAGGAAGGAGACCAATTTCAAAGGATTCATTAATCAGTGAAGTTAAAATGTTGATTACTACATCCGGTATATTTAGAAATATTTTGGTGGACAGGCCATCAATTCCACAGGAAAATTTATTTTGGATGTTGTTTATGGTTTGCACTAGTTCATGCTTGTCTACTGGTCTTAGGAAAAAACTTTCAGTGATCCTTTTAGTAGGTAGGAGGAAGGAGAGAGCATCCTGACTCGGAGCTTTGTTAGATTTGATATTTTTACTTACATTTACGAAATAATTGTTTAGTTCATCTGGGCTAGGATTTACACTGTTTGAAGAACGGGTTTTATTCCTTAAGTCATTTATTATAGACCAGGTTTCTTTGGAGGAGTTTTTAGCTCTTGCGATGCGATTTTTGTAATAGTTTTTCTTAGCAGATTTGGTGATTTTCCGATACAATATTCTGTAGTTGTTGATATAGTTTAATATTAGGGGATTATCTGTGTACTTTTTAATATACATGAGTGACCTCATATTTTTAGATGATGTTCTTATTCCTTTAGTTGTCCAAGATTTATGACATTTAGTTTTAATGGGGCGAAGGGGGAAAGCTGTATTGAAACACATAATTATTTTATTTAAGAAGTCTAAAAATTTAGAGTCAATATCTTCAGAAAGACCATTCCAATCAGTAGTTAGACATAAATTATAGAAATTTTTGAAATTATGATTAGAGAAAATTCTACCTAGCTGACGGACTTTTTTTGGGAATAATAGTATAACGATCTAGAAAGGTTTTTATTTGATTATAAAGAACTTTTTCCAAAACTTTAGAAGCTGTGCAGAGAATTCTAATAGACCGTATATCTTTAAATTCATTTGGATTTTTTATTTTAGTCAATGGGATTACTTGCGTAATTTTCCATTGAGATGGAAAAATTGAGGAACTGATAGAACTGTTAATGATGTGATCTAAATATTTTATTATAAACGGACAACTATAAAGTATCATCTCAAGTCCAATGTCATCAGCACCAAGATCTAGATTTTATTGACAATAATATTTTATATACTTCATCCTCACTAACCTCATTGAAATGGAATTCACCAAGTCCTTCTTTTGCTACTATTAAACTTTTCCAAAATAACTTTGTTGATTTTATGCTGTGACCGAGAAGAGCTAATAATAAAATTATTCAACATATCGACGTCAGCTAAAGTATTAGGAATGTCATTATTTTTATCGTTAGAGTGTTTTAGTAGAGTGTTTTAGTTGAATGGTTATTTATTAATTTGTAGGCTAGATAAGCTTTTTTCTCGTGAGATACAGCTCGGTTAGTAAAGTTTAGTAACTCTTTTTAATATATCCAGTGAGGTTCTTTTTTTAGTACGTTTAAAACGACTTTAAGCATTGTCCCCTAATCTAAACATTAATTTTACATTTTTAGTTATCCATTCTTTTTTTATATTTTACAGAATGTAATGGAGCAAATTTATTAATTATATTCGTAAAAATATCAACTTTTATATTTACGTCATTATTACGGTAAATATGGTTAAAAGGTAAAGATAACAGTTCTTGATAAAATTGTTAAGTATTAACTTTTTTTATATTACGCAGAGATATAGTTTTTTGGGGTTTAATATTATTTTCAATTATAACCGTCGCAAATTAAATCCCACCTACCCTGTATATATTTATAAAAAAAATTAACCATTGCGATTTTAGTATAAATTTGATATATGCGATTCAATGAGATTTAATTTTTTTATATAACAATCAAGAAACTTACCAGCAGCACATTCAGCGAAACAGAAAAACAAAATCACAGCGACAAATTTGATCATGGTCTCTTTCCTACCCACATCGTAGATTAGCAACATTTTCTTCTTAAAAAATTTTACGCACCGCGAAAATTCAATGGCAACACCACGAACAACTCCACTCGAAGCTTTCAACTTGTGCTCTCTCGGCTCTCTCAACTCTCAACTTGTTGCTGATGGCCCGCAACTCTCCGCAAGTCTTCGGAACGTTGAGGCTTTTATAGAAAATTTAGCGGTGCCCGGCCCACGCGACCCACTGACAGGCAGTCTTCTGTTTAGGGAAAATATGTGGTAATGGCCCACATGTGTCAGTGTGGGTTACAATTTTTACAAATTCGGGTTCATTACAAACGTATACATTAAAGCTGTAATAAAGCCACGTTTACTAATTTTAATAGACGATTAGACAAACATTTCTCGGTTCTCTGTCTAAAATCTGTCTAAAAAATATTGAAAAATTGTCTATTAAAACGGGATTTATGTTTTAAAACTCGGTACATAATCTTCAGAAAGAAACAAAATACATTAAAAATGAACCTAATACTAAAAGGATACCCTATAATCCTATAATAACGTAGAAATCAACTATAGTCTGAATTAAAGAGGAGTGCAGTAGAAGTGGAGATATAACGTCACATTCCATAGGCGTTTCCAAAACAGTTAGGTATAGGACATAGTACATAAAATAAATGCTGGCCACTTGAACTTACACATAGAGATTTTTAGGCAATATTTAAAGTTCAATATTTTCAACAGGAATGCAAATTTTTGAACGTGACTCGCTGATTTTAAGAGTTAATTTTTTTATTAAGCTGCATGACGTATATTTATCGTAGGACCATAGGTTTATTATATTATCAATGAAGTCAAAAATCAAAAAGTTTGTATGAATGAAATTCCCGCATAAAATATTTTTGGTCGTTGCAATATGGTTCGTTACATCGTTACTAAGGTATCGAGATGAAAAGTTGACTCTGTTTATACGAATTTTTCAAAAGCATTTGACAGAGTCAACCATGACATACTTATTGCAAAACTAAGAGAATATGGGTTTGGTGATATTACATTAAATTGGAATGACAGTTATTTGCGTAATAGGATTTAATATGTTAAATAGGGCAACTGCAAATCGGAGGCAATTACAGTATCTTCAGGTGTACCGCAGGGATCTCATTTGGGTCCGTTGTTGTTCAATTTATTTATTAATGATCTTTCTAGTGTCATCTTTAACAGTAAATATCTCATGTTTGCTGATGATGTGAAAATATTTAGATCAGTTTTCAATGAAACAGATGCTTTGTTACTACAAGAGGATTTAAATAGATTGTCCCGTTGGTGTGATGTAAATGTGTTGTACTTAAATGTTAAAAAATGTCATCAGTTGACCTTTTTTAGAATTACATCTCCAGTTCACTATTCATACAGAATTAATAATTGCGGGCTACAAACTAACAATGTTCGCGATTTGGGAGTTATTATGGACAGTAAACTTTCCTTTAACACTCACATTAGTCAAATAACCTCTACGACATTTAAAATGTTAGGATTTATTCAGGGGAATAATAGACAATTTTCTATTAATACATTTAAACTGCTGTACTCGATTTTGGTCAGGTCTAACTCAGGATGTTATTTACATTAATCACATTGAGAAAGTACAACGAAAATTTTTGCGGATTTGTGCTTTCAAAATGGGCATAAACGGAATAGATATTAATTATTATGAAAATATTCTTCTCCAATTGAACATGCAAACATTGGAGCACAGGAGAATAGAATTCGACTTATGTTTTATATATAAAATTTTAAATGGTACTATATCCAATTCCGAACTATTGAACTTTTTAATTTAAATGAAAGACGTTCGCGGAATGTTGATCTATTTGGCATACCTTTTCATCACACTAACTACCGACAAAATGAGAAAATATCTAGAATTTTACGATTAGCTAACAAACATCAGAATATTGATATTGTCCATAATTCTATTTCTGCGTTTAAAAGAGCTATAAAAAGCTTACATGTTAACATGTAATTGTTGAATATTTTTTTTTATTTTTTTTATATTTTGTTATATATTTTTTATTTTTTATATTTTCTATTTTTGCTTTATATTTCTTTTTTACTTATTAGTTTATAACTCGTTGTAATGTCAGTCATTTTACATTTGTTATGGATTTTTATGTAATAATCTGTAAAATGGGTTTTTGTCCATTTTTAGATTAAGGCCCTTAGGTCTTGTACACACTACTAAACAAAATTTGGGTTGCACAATTTTTAAAATGCTATAACTTGACATTGGATTGACGGTTCTTGATGATTTTTGCTGATTTGGAATCCTTATTTCACATAGATTTTCTTTGGTTTAAGCATTTTATTTGAGGGTTGAAATTTACACATTATACCGGGTCGATAATAAACAAAAACGTAGCGTACGATGCGCTTTGAAGTTTGGCATTATTTAAGTTTTTGTAAAAATAAATTCTCACCTCAAGTTGTTTTTATGTCCTTCTCACTGTTCTGTCCAAAACTCTTACCCCAGTTTGTTGTCTCAAAGAGTCATTCAGTTTTACAGAGGTCTTTGTTCACCCCCATGCCCATGTTTATAATCGGCTGTAATTTCTACGCGACGCGTCAATTTTAAAGAAGGCATTGGAAAAATAAATTTGTTGCTATGGAATTAAAAACTGTTAACATTATTTTAGAATTATTATGACACATTTCAATGTTAAATTTTAATTAATATGAAGCGTTTAACCACGGCAGAAAGGGAAAATTGCATTCGACTTATCAACGAAGAAATGTCAAAAAAGCAAATTGCGCACATTTACAATGTTAGCCAAAAGACAATTTATAATTTGAACCGTTGCGTCGAAACTACTGGTGATCATAATTATAGGCACGGGGGTGGACATACACAAAAAATAAACCAAAGAACCGAAAGAATTTTAATGAGAGAAACTATGCAGAAAAGAACAAAGAACTCTAGAAAACTAAATGACTTTTTAAGGCAACAAACTGGGGTGAGAGTTTCGGACAGAACAGTGAAAAGAACATTAACCCCTTAACGCATCATGAGTTATATTTGGCAAAATTAATATTTTTCACACATAACAGTTATAAATAAAGCCGCATACCAAACAATTTATGGTCATATATGGTACATATTTCATAAATCTGGTAGTGAAGCGACATCTCTTAGCAGAAGAGGTTTCACACTAATTTGCATACGGCCACCGTGTGAACAGGTGTTATCAGTTTTTATGAATTTTGATCCACGATCATCTCAGACTCTGTAGCAGATGTTGATTCAAAAAAAATATTCACGTGAGAACTAGAGTCTCTAGAAGGGATTCCTGTAAGTAGACGCATGAATATCTTTATATTTTTGCTGTTTTTGATGAGAAATATTATTGTGCTGTATTTGAAACAGTATGCATATTCTCCAAAACTCTCGTGGCACAATATGCATTCCGAACATTTCATTTATTTCGTTTATTTTAGAAAATGGATCCAAAAATGTTTTATGACGCTAGCAGATATGTGTCTATGGATGTACCAGATGATAGTGATAATGAGAGACTTTAAGAAGATGGGGAACCGGCTGTTATAGTAGCACTAGAGTCTAACCACGAAAACAAAAATGATAAGGACGATAACCAATCACATATTATCATCTCAGAAACGGAACTCAAACAAGACCACAAAAACCTTTGGATCTTACTGAAAAATAGATCGAACAATTTATAGGGACCTGAATTTATATGGCAATAGTGCAATGACCTAGTTATAGAAGTTATTGGAACATGAACCTGAATCATCGCTTGATCTCAAATGTTATGTCATGCAACAGATGGGAAGAAATAAATCGGTTTTTGCACTTTGCAAATAATGACGACGCTGTTGCAGCCGGCAATCCTGCTCATGATAAACTTTTTAAAATACGACCAGTAATCAGTAAACTAAGGGAGCAACTACTTAAAGTTCCTAAACAAATGGCTTTAGACGAGCAGATTATTCATAAAAAAGCGCGTTCATCTATAAAACAATATAATCCCAAAAAACTCACAAATGGGGATATAAGGCGTTTATTTTTAGTGGTGTCAGTGTATTTTCGTACGATTATAAAATTTTCGCAGGAAAACAAACCAATATTCTCCCCAGTGGTTTTTCTGATCTGGAAAAAGGCCACTAATGCGCCTTACCGAAGTCCATGAAATATTCAGTTGACCCGCAATCTGGTGATTTGACAAATCCTCTTGACTATTCTTAACCGGACAAACTGACAAATCGGATGTCCTGGCATTTTATGGCAAATTTACTTGATACTTTAGTACTCGATGTCAGCTTAGAACTGATTTCTTTTTAAATGATATATTTTCATACGAAAATAATGTTTTGCTTACAACCTGTTTTGTTTATATATAAGATAGAGAAGAATGTATACACAAAAAATAGTCACCTTACATTGACCAAGGTAAAAGTTACCAAGGGGGGGGCAAGAATTTGGAGATGTGTGTATTATGATAAATAAAATGTATTTAAACTAAATAAACAACAATAGTCGTATCTTCTCAATTTTCATATTTTTCACAAATAAAAGATAGCGTTTTAAGAAGTTTAATAATTGAGTACATAATTATTATATTTTGAAATAATCAAAAAACAATATCATTTGCCATAAGGAAACTGCTGAGTCCTTTAGGAGATTGCATCCGAAATAATTGACTGTTCTAAATATATTTCAAGCGCTCTTATAACCGAGAGTAATTAACAATATTTCCTAAAAAAATTCTACTAGGTATTCACTGGATCAAATAATATACAATGACTGTGAGAATTATTAGGCTTGTTGTACATCTAATCCCTCTCGAAGTCGCTTTGATATTTCAACTTTACAATTCACTGTTGACAACCAAAGTGTACGTATACCTAACTAAAACAATAATTAACAACGACACAAGTGTCAGCTTAATTAAACATTGAATTATAAAGTTTGGAATATTGACTGGCAAGGCGAATCTTTTTGTACTATTTACTTGACGCCTATATCAATATTTCGTCGAAATAAGTTTATAACTTTTAGGTTAAAATAACTTTCCATTTAAGTTATTTGGTTACTGAATATAATAAAATTTTGTACAAACTAAAACACGTCCTTTATTTTAAGATTAATTATAAAAAAGAAATGTATGTCGCTTAAACACCTGCAGGGATTCAAATTACCAATACACCTAATATTTTTGAAAATACTTAATTATACAAATAAGGTAATAAAAAAATGTCTAGAATAAAAGATTTGAGGTTTGTACGCAACACACAATCTACGCTAGGGGGTAACATGATTGATAATTACAGACAGACATAACTTTATATAAACTATTTAAATGTACACATCATTTCTTAGGTAATACAATGCAAAGTCTCTCATTATGAGTATATTAAATTGAAATGGTTGATCCATTTTTCTGATTCACACTTGTAAAGTGAAAAATCATTTGTCTCTTTATCTTATCTCCTATGTCCAACGATTATTGTACGTTTCCATAATTATGTAGTTACCAAATTAGTCCAATGTTTCCTTTCAGGGGGTTTGTGGGAAACACAGAAAATTAACAACTTTTTTGATTACTTCTTACTTCATAATATTTACAGTTGGGTACAAAACACATGACCATTATGAAAGAGTATTAGAATGGGTCTTAGACACTAAAACAAAATAAAACAAGTCAGAGTCGTAAAACTAAAGTAAGGTAAATAAAACAACATAACCTCAAAAATAATTTTATTAACCTTGCCTTAAAGAAGTTATTCTGGAACAATTGACACACATACTTCCAATTTATTTTATTTTTTATTTACATTGTTTCATAAAGGAATAATAGTTTGTTTGGTTTGGAACAATGTTGTCAGAATATGTTTTATTGTGTACCAGATTTGTCTAAAAAATGTACTAGATTCCTTAAATGTACCAGCTATTTCGAATTTTATTTGCAGTGACGTCTTAAAGGTTAGGTAAATAAAACAACATGACCTCAAAAATAATTTTATTTGTCTTGCATTAAAGATGTTTTTCTGGAACAATCGTTGAATTGACACACATACTTTCAATTTATTTTATTTTTTATTTAGATTGTATTATAAAGGAATAATAGTTTCTTTGGTTTGGAACAGTGTTGCCAGAATATGTTTTATTGTGTACCAGATTTGTCTAAAAAATGTACTAGATTCCTTAAATGTACCAGATATTTCGAATTTTATTTGCAGTGACGTCTTGAAGGTAAGGTAAATAAAACAACATAACCTCAAAAATAGTTTTATTTACCTCGCCTTAAAGAAGTTTTTCTGGAACAATCGTTGAATTGACACACATACTTCCAATTTATTTTATTTTTTATTTAGATTGTTTCATAAATAAATAATAGTTTATTTGGTTTGGAACAATGTTGCCAGAATATGTTTTATTGTGTACCAGATTTGTCTAAAAAATGTACTAGATTCCTTAAATGTACCAGATATTTCGAATTGTATTTGCAGTGACGTCTTATTCATTGAAGAGCAAAAACGGGGGTCTTTATATATAACGAACACAAACAAGGAACACAATATATATTTTTCACGTGAACACTGCTGCACGCCAAGGAAGAAAAAGTACTAGATTCTTCGAGATTGTACATGAAATGTCTTCGAATTCATAGCTGTAAATTTATGAACATTTTTCTACTGCAACTTCCGATTTAGGTAGCATCTATATTTTTATTTATTTGAAAGCTTATGATATCAAATCATTATTTGGAAGTCTAAAAACACCAACAGAATATTTTTATCACTACATTTATTAGTTGGAATATTTATTTTTTGAAAAATATAAAAAATTACTCACACCTGGAAATAATTCGTATAATTTGTTCAATACAGTTCAAGGATTTAAACACCCTTGTCAATAATTTTCTTATAACTACTTTTTAAAGTTATTTATTAGTCTTCGAATATTTACCTAATCGCGAAAATAGTCAAAACGGATTCAGGGTACCTCAAAACGTAAAAATCCGTCGAAAACTCGAGATCGAAAAAATCATGATTCCTATACTTTCCTTATATCTGTATACAGATAAGAAAGTAAAAATAGAAATGTATGTATTTTAAGTAATGTCTAATGAGTGCTGATTCTTCATTAATTAATTAATTCATGAAAAATTTTATAGATATAAAACTAAAACCAAATTTAATGAATATTCCTAAATAAATGTTCTGTTTTGCATTTTCATCCAATTATACTTTAAATTTCAGAAGTACCAACCTACCAAACTATGTGTTCAATACTTGTTTTATTAGGTTTGTGGCTACATGCGATAGAATTGTATTTTCCTGCTATGCAATAAGTATTCAAACCTCAATTATTTACAAAAATGTTGTATTGGTATACTTGTTAGTGATGGGTTTATATTGTATCCCAACAAACAATGAATTGCCGGGATATTGCTGGCATTTTGATGAAATTGAAGGGAAAATGAATGCAGCGTATAAAAGTTAAAAGCCTACTTTTGTCCTTTCGATAGTGGCCCAGCATTATGTTGGTTGATGATGGCCATATGAAGGGTAAGTAACTGTATTATGTAAGAGCGAAGTAAAAGTCAATAGGCTTTTAACTGCCCAACAGTCCAGGAGGGTTCCGTCCCGCGGTTCATAGATGGAGACACCGATGGTACATACTTAACGAGTGGACATGAGGCCAGTTTCGGATTGCTGGTATTCACTATTCATTGTAATTCGTTACTCATACTTGTTATTAATTTAGAATATTTTATGAATATACATTTTGTAGAAGACATTTTTTCTCTATTAAATATTATATAGCTGAATTAACTAAAAGATCTACAAAATTCTAGGAATATTGCAATGCATTTGGTTTTATATTTATACTTCAAACGGTACTGGTGGTCAAAGAGGCACTATCGAATTGTGCTGCTACTATACATTAAACTATTAATTACCAAAACCAACCTTGGCATACAAAACGCATGTTTAGAAGACTGTTTAGAAGACTATTTAGTAAGACTGATTAAAAATAATTAAAATTGGCAACACCTATACCATACCCATTTAAAATTCAAGGTCATTGAAATCTCATTTCAAAATTCTTAGATCTTTTGCCGGATTTCGCATCTGTTGTGGTTATTGTACTACATCTAGTACAATTGTTAATTGAAAAGAGGAGTGCAGTAAAAATGGGGATATAACGTCACATTCCATAGGCGTACTTTGCAAAATAAGTTTCTATAAAATAGGGTGTCCAAATTTGACATTCCGATTTAAATTGATCGCCATTTTTGGTAATCTTTATTGACAGTAATTCTATGGTGACATATGTCAAGTAAGAACTTTGCGGATACTTGTTTTTTGGTCAACATGGACCAACTGTCCATCGAAAACCCTGTTTTTATTGTGAAAACTTATTACCAAAATGGCGAATGTTTTGTTGAAACTGCAAGAAGATGCCGTACGAATTTTGAAAAAATTTAGCACCATCTGTTAAAGTTATTGAGAGTTTTACGAAGAGATATCAACAGCGGATTTGCAGAATATGAGGTGAAAATCCAAGAGGAATATTGAAAAAACGACTGTATCCAGTAAATGTGACTGTGTGGTGTTGTTTTTGGTTTGGTGGCGTTATTGATTCTTATTTTTTCAGAATGAAGCTGGTTATGCGATAGCTGTAAATGGAGCGCGATCGGATTAAATACTAAATCGAATAATTTCTCGAAGAGCTGAGCTTAACTGTTTGCCTAGGTCGTGCGACCTTACACCATTGTATTATTTCTTATAGAGGTTTTTGAAGGAAAAAATTTGTGCTGATAACCCCTCAAACACGTGAACAGCTTCGAGTTAACATTATTCAAAAAATTGAAGAAATTGAACAGAATGTTTGCGAAAATGTTATTGAAAATGTTGAAAAAAGAATGCTAAAGAAGCAGAGGGGTCACATGCCGGATATCATTTTTCATTATTAACCGTAATATTTAAACTTTAAAGTAATACAATAACATTATAATATTTCAAGAGTTTTCTGTGTTTTATTATTAAATTAAATCCGAAGGTCAAGTTTGCTAGAAGTTTTACGTACAATGCCATTAAACTTTATAATGAACTAGACGATGAGCTAAAAAATACTTATTCTCGATCAAGTTTTAAACACAAACTAAAAAAACTCCTACTCCAACAGCAAGCCAACAATTAATACGTTTGTTTTTTCCTACACGGAAAAAAAATTGTAGAAGAAATTTCTACAATTATAGATTTTTTCTCTACAATAAATAGTACATATAGGGACAGGGACAATTTGTAGTAAAAATTTCCAAATATTTGTGGAGAATGTATTGTAGAGTTATTATCTACAATATTTAGTAAAAATATCCAAATGCATCATAAGAATTGTTCTACAAATTGTTATAATTTTTGCTATTCATTGTATGAATTTATATTAAAAATGTATTGCGTATTATGAAAATAAATACGAAAATGTTACACAATAAATAGTAAAAATTCATACAAATTGTAGTAATTTTTAATAAAACTTGTAGTAGTATTCCATAATTATTATAATTATAACCTAGAAAAAATGTTCCTTAATAAAATATTCAATTTATTGTTTTAATATAAAAGATACAAAGTCTTAATTACATTATGTAATAAATAACAGTAATAATAGCACCCTCAGTCTCAGTTGGCTTTTCTGCACCTGAAAAATATGAAATAAAAATTAATAACAATTGAACTGTTCATACTCTTAAAACGGGGATATTTATCACCTTTACACTGATTTGGATATTAAATGACTAAGTCAGATAACTAACAAAAATGAGAAAGTAGGTACCTATGTCACAAATAAGACAAAAAAAATCATTGAATTTGGCACAAAATTCGATCTTGGGCACAACATTCGATCGTTGGCCACAACTATTTTTTTTAAAATAATCTACTAAGGTTATTTAAATTAGTTATCTAAAGGTAAATTATTCAAAAACAATAAATGTACTTACCACCAATAGAATTTATTATTAAAATTTTCTCAAACGCATCGGTGCTTATAATATAATAATGTGTTATAGGTGCTCGTATATGTACAATGCTTTGTTATGTGAACATGGCGAACGGCTACTGCTGTCTGGCCATTTATGATCGACGTCAGAAAACGTTGGCCAATAGCAGAATTCTGTTTTGTTCACATGACTTAGAATTTCTACAATATTATAGAATATTTTTGAACAAAATTGAATATTTTTCATAAGAAGGAATGTAAATTATTACTATTTTTTGTAGAGAAAATTACCATTTTTTGTAGAGATAATTATTAATATTTGTACAAATTTTTTCAGAAGTTAGTAGTAGTAATTACGATAATTGTAATAAATTTCTACTTCTACAAACAATAGTAAAATATACTAAACATTGTGGAATTCTTTCCTATTGTTGTAGCATTTTATTCGACAATTCAATTGCTACAATAATGAATAGTTTTTAACTATAAATTGTAGTAAAATTTTCTACAAATTGTTAAGTATTTTTCTACAAGTCTACTACTACAACATTGTAGTAAAATTTTCTAGTCACATTTTTTCCGTGTATATTTAAAATTTAAATTTATTTTAATTCTACTACTTTTATTATTGTTTTTATATGTTTTCTACTGTTTTAACCTTATTTGTGTATTGTATTTTAACATTTAAACATTTTAATATATCTTAATACTTTCTGTTTTAAATTAAGAGGAGTTAGATGGAAGAATAGCCTATGGCTAAATCTCGCTCCATTGCTAAAATTTTTGTAATATTTTGAAAAATTATCAATAAAGACGGTTTATTATTATTATTATTATTATTATATTATAAATAAGGTCACGGCATATAAAATGGTATACAAGCACTTCGTAGATTCAATGGGATTTAACTCTGAGAACTTCAATCCCTTTTTCTCGGGTCTTCTGGACTATAATACTTTTTTTGAATTTGTTTTTATGGTGCGTTATTATTACGAGTAATTCTGCCTTCAAGGATTTAGGCAGACTGATAATATTTATAGAATGAAGCCATTTTGAAATATCTTCTTTTTTTCCATCTTGTTGTAGGTAGTGACTCCTTTAATCAACTGTATGCATTATCCAAAACAATAACGTAGTTGACTGGAATTTTATAATGTTCTGAAACCAATTTTCAAACATAGTGCCATTCATTTCTTCATGGTTTTTTTTTTGTTTTCTTTGACTCGAACAATAATAATCCATCTGGCTAAAATTCGTCTGTGATTCCAATGTGGGTTATTATTAAACGATTTCCTTTTTCTGTTGGATATTTTAATATACACGAAACCTCTTCCATAAAGCTTTGTTTTCAGTTTTGATAGAGGTATTTTGTCAAATTTTTATGTCCAGCATTAACCCATGTTTCATCTAAATAAACTACCTGTTTATGTTGATTCCTTGCGTTCGCTATTTTCCTTAATTAATAATATCTCCACCCAATGATTTTGACTTTTTTTGTAAAAAAGCTGTTTCTGTCACGTTTTCTGTAACGAACATTTAATTCATTTAATGTTTTTAATGATATTGTGACGGCCACGCCCCAGGCCCCTTCTTCTTTTTATTCTTGTGTTTTACTCTGTGAAATTGTTATTATTTACCTCACAAGTTTTACTTTACTTTAAATTCTTTTTTTACTGTATTTGGCCTTTTTCCTCTAGTAGTAGAAGTGATCGTCTAGTTAATTTATTGATAATTTGTATACCCACGTTTTGATAATGTTAATTAAGGTAAACCAGAATTCGATGCAAAGTTTGGTGCAAATTGATAAATAAAACATACAAATTCATATTTAAACTCTTTTTATTTTTCATACTTTAAATGTGATGCAATAATTAGCAAAGTATATTACAATTGTTACTATTTACTGAGATCTCACTTGAGTCCCGTTCAAACGCAGACCATATTCATTTGCTATCAATATATATATTTTATTTAGGTTGATGACCAACAGAGTTAACAAACAGCGCCAATTCGCCAGTTGATTAACTATTGTGTTGATGTTTATATTCTTATTTAGGTTGATGACCAATAAAGTTAACGAACAGCGCCAATTCGCCAGTTGATTAACTAGTGAGTTGATGTTGATTTGATTCTATTATAGATATATACAGGTTGCACCCTCTTAGGTAAATATTACGATGAGTATAGAGGTGATGACCAACGGAAGTAACGAACAGCGACAATTCGCCAGTTGATTACCTTACTATGTTGATTTCACATATACTTTGTTTCAAACCTTGTAGAATGGGTTGCTTAGCGTATAGGTGTCCCCCCTTGAGCTAACGAACAGCGTATTCGCCAGTTGGTTAACTTACTATTAAATTTTACCATCTTGGTTTGTACAATTTATTGATTTTGATTTTTATAATTTCTATTGATATGACTTAATACAACACTGTATGTATTTTAATATTGATTATTATAATTTCTATTGAAGTAACTTAATTCAACCCTGTATATTTCTTTATATTGATTTTTATAATTTCTATTAAAATACTCAAAATTTCACCCATCGAAAAACAGATGTCTATCCTGTCTTTCGGGGTGTATGACCTGAAGGCCATGTGGTTTATTGATAATATTTTACAGCAAAGGTCAAGCCTGCCCTTAAACGAAACCCCGGTGATACCTCAAAGAAAGGTACATAAATCTTTTGACTCACCACTGAAAATACAGACATTAGATTATGTACTAATTTCATCTATCGTTGTGACGGCGTCGATGTAGGTACGTCGCAGGGTTGGGCGTCGAGGCGTCCATCGTCGAGACGCCTAGCGTCGTGGTGGAAAGGAAGGTCTTTAATATGGTATTGTATTGGGACAGACATACGGTAGAATTATGTAGGTGGTGCGGGACGTGATATTATGAAGGAAATATTTAGGGACGGCAAGCGTCGGAAATAAGGCGTGGGACGTTGAGCGTCGAAATGAGTGTACGGTAGGAAATACTTATATGGTGAGGAATGTGACAGCGTTCGAGACGTAGGGAGTAGGACAGCAGGACGTTGGGCGTCGAGACGTTGACACCTTCGGGGATAGGAGGTATTGTAGAATAGACGTCGTTTAGGAAGAGCGTTATAGGAAAGGTACTGTTTATTGAACTTGAAATATAACTGGATACAAATAATAAATGAATGCTTGCACATAACAAATAAATGCATACACCTCAAATAATAAAAAATTAATGAATCTGAGCTCATTTTTGTCTGGCTTTTTATAATAAAAGTTTTAATGGCTTTGTGACGTCTCTATGTCTTTGCTTCTCATAGAAATACGGTGGGTGCTGGGGTGGGTTATTTATTATGTGCCTTGAAAGTTTTGTGTATCGAAATATTGTCGATATCGGTCTGAACATCGAAACTAAAAAAATAAGCGAGTTAAGTATTTCAACGACAATTACTTCGTAAACAGAAATACGCTTGATGGTGTTTTCTTTGGGCTGGTTCTTGGACGTGGTTATAGCTATTATTTATTAGGTGTCGTAAATAAGATTTAATTTTCTGGGATATTTTTTGTTAAATGAAGCATTTTGAATTTAAAATAATGTAATATTGTATTTAATAAATGAAATTAATAAATTATTAGGGTACCTCGGTGCGGAAGGTTACAATATATTTGGAAGAGTGGAGCTATTTTCTATTTCTAAGTGTAATTTTTTAAGTGTAGGAATTTCATTTCGAAAGGAAAAGAATGTACTTTACCCAAGTTTCAATAAAGGCCTTGTTTCTTGTTTGGGGCTTTTTCAGATGCAAAACTTCTTTAATAACGTTATACTTACACTCTTCGCTTAGATACTCCAGTATAGGTCTCATATTTAGTGGCTATTTCATCCACAGAAAACGAAAGAAAGTCTTTTCGAAGATTTTAAAATATATTAAGTACGATATTGTTTTCTTCTGAAGATAATGCTTTATGTCCATTAGGTCGTTAACGCGTAATTGTTCTTGCAAAATGTTCTTATGCACTCGCAATCCATATATAACTGTAAAATTATAATATATACTCATACAAAATTCTGAATCAAATAAAATACATACGATATGGCTGTGAATAAATAAAGTCTGACTTATCTGTCAAAAGAAAAGGTTTATGAAAGTAAAAACCATGAAAACACGATTAAATCTAAACGAAAATTAATCAAATGTATTAAAATTTTCATTTTAACTACAAATGAGCATTGAAGGATGAAGTATAAATAAAATATCTACCTCTTGAACCTGTACTAGGTTCTACAAATTAAATTACTCAACTCCTTTTTTCTCTAGACTATAATATGCACAGTAATACATTTTTTCGAAAATGGCAAATATTTTCTGAAATTTACTAAAATATGCAAAAAATGCGTATATGTATTTTGCATATATTTCGCTGTCTACTAATTTCTTTTTATTATTTTTAAAAATAATATGCGAACAAAAATAATGTGTAAAAATGTCTGAAAGATTACAAACCTAAACGCTGATGCTTGTTGAATAATAAGAAGGACATATTTATGCTCGCAAGAAGATGTACAAGAACTGAAGAACTGGTTCAAAAATATTGGCAAATATTGACCAATCGTTTTGTAAATGATTTTCAAAAATGGCTGTTTTATTGATATTCGTTACACAACTTTTTAATTTATTAATATGTATCCATGGAAGCAGATCTTTGCAAAGTTTATTCTGTTTTTCTGCTATTTTTTACCCTTCCCGGAACATTTATTTTTTAGAGCGATGTTTCAATAAACTTAAAATCTTAAAAAACTGTATGCGATTCACAAGTGAGCAATAATTGCGTGACTTATGTACGTTTATTGTCTGTAAAGTATAAAATTGCAGTAACTTTAGATATTACAGATGTAATAGATCGCTTTCCAAATGCCATAGTTAGCAAAAGGACATTACATTAAAATAATAATGTTATAATAATATGTTCCGTAAATATATCGTCAAAATTTTAGGGGTAGCAAAGAACATCAATAAACAATGCCTGAAAACGCTTTGTAAAAGTAAGATTTGCCCCGTGGACACGCCTATGGTAATTTTGAATACACGCTAATAGGAAATTTCTTGAAATCGGTTATAACTTTTTTAACATTTTGATTAAAAATCGAATTTTCTTAAACTCCTGTATCTCGGAATATCTATTTTTGACCTGCTTTATTTTAGATTTTATTTTTTTTCAATTATTTTTGATATAATAAATTAAACAGTCCAAATAATTTGAGCAAACTAATTTTCGCTTACATTGATTGCCTAACATAAAAGGAAAAGTTTTAATAATTACATCCCTCCTATTTATCGCATTTGGTCCCTCAGTGACTTTTAAACTTCCAAACTTAAAAAATGTTTTTCCACAATATTATTTTATTACCAAAAAATACATATAAAGTATCTTAATCAACAAAAAGTGTTGAAAATTACTACATCCAGCTAGAATGCAAGAATACTATAATTTTTAGTAATAAAATGTTGTTTTTTGTCGAAAAAAAATTTTGCCGTGTATCTTCAAAACAAAGCCGTTTATCAAAATTCATCAAGGGACAAAATATTCTTAGAATAGTCCAGGAAATAACCCTTGAACCAAAATAAAAATACATGTATTCTTATTATCATAATAAAATAATAATTAGTTTGATGTTTTTTTTTGCAGTGACTTATATTTATACCTTATCTTATGAATAAAAAGTTTATTTTGTTATTTTTTGTAATAAAAGTAAAGAATAATATAAAAACATGTTTTACTATGATTCCCAAGGTTTTGTATTCAAAACCACTAAAAAAAAGTTTTGTAACTGGGTCAATTTTGACCCTGTTCTGGAATCAAAATTTTTAAAATTATTTTGGTACGGCAAGGGTTAAACACCTTGTATAAGAGTTAAGTTGAATCACATCTTAATTAAAGAATAATGAGATAATGTAGCGTATCCAAAACTTTCATTACTTAAAATATTCCAAGAACGATTAATTAGAACACTTCAGCGGGTTTATAATTGTTCAACCAATTTATTAATCATTGCGAGTGGTATATTTGACCCTTTTAGACAACTTTATTTTATAATCGTACCTATGTATTACCCAATATAACTACAAAGTGGGACTCAAAAATTTATGTCACAAATACGGCACACGTAATAAACAAACATACGTTCCATTTTATTTGAGGAAAGCTTTTGGACAAAAATATTATTATTATTAGGTCATAAAATGTATAACACACTGCTCTATGATATTAGAAACGAAATTAAATTGCTGTTACATAAAAACAAAATAAAAAAAATGTATCTTAAGTATGCCACCTGCCTTTGCAAATGAAATTATTGAAAATTAAAATTAAATTCCATGTTTGAGTCAAGGAAAAAAGATAATATTATTGTTGTTTACTTTTTAGATTTTATATTTTGATGTAATAGCTATTTACGAAACCACTTGCGAAATGCCCTACTTTATGTAACGAGTAAATATTTGCGGGACGAGCAGAGCGAGGTCCCGCAACATGAACGAGTTACATAAAACGACATTTCGTAAAGTAACGTATTATATACAATATATTTTTTTTAATTTTGACCACAATTTGACTAAAATTGTATTTTGGTTAAACATTTATTTAACCAATATTACTTTCTTGTATTGTTAGTTGCATATGCATCATTTTATTGATAATAAGAACCACTTTTTGAACATCATTATCAATTATTTATACTCAACGACTTGCAGTGTATTTATATTGTTTATTAAAGTTATTTCTTTTTCAAAAACGTGGGTTATTTTATCGTGTATTGTGTTTTAATTATTTTCTGCTGATTTGGCCTGGAAAGTAATGACCTAATCAACATTATTACTCTGTTTTTAAGTTAACCAAATTCGATTTATCTATTGTACACAAATCGCTGCACAAAACTTTTCTTTGCACATTTCGGTGTTTCGGGTCTTAGAGTCCCGAAACGAGTGTCTCACCTTTCGGAAAGAGTTTCAGACCGCGGTCTTTTCTCGAGTCTTTTTTACTCAAGAATAGTCTTTTATGCATTTATGTTCAGTAACTAGTATTAGTGTTTAGTGACTTTTTTTTTGTTTTCTTTAGTTTTTTTTTTTGTTATGCCTGTGTAAGTGTTTGCGTGAAGTGAATGTAGATATGCTTCAATTTAATTTAAATTAAGTTTTATTGTAAACTGCTGTTAATCATTTGTTGTAGTGGTTGTTAACAAAATTCTATTTTTTATATTCAATTTTTTAATATACATGGTGTCCCAAAATTAGACGGTCATATTTTAACAGCATAATCTACATCCTAAAATAGGAGTAAAAGTTTATATAAATATAGGTCCAAAAACGTTTCTTTTCCGAGATACGCGGTGTTAAAAATGAAGTCCTGATGACACACTTTTGTAAATATTTTCTAAACATTTTAAGATAACTAAGTTAAATTTGGTACAAATGCTTAGGCTTTTTACGCTCTATTTAATGGACTAAACCCCAGTTTTTGTGCATCTTCGTAGGTGGGTAAATTAGGGGGGCTTAGGGTAAAATTGCCCTAAGTTTTTTTTGTTGACAGTTTCTAACATTTTTAACTCTAAAATTTGGAAAACCAATGTTTTCTTTATAATAAAGCTACTGCTGTTGCATCTCGCTAGGACGCACCATTTTCAAGAGAAAAGCATTTGAAAAGTTCATGATAAGTTATTCGAAAATGTAAACAATAATTAGTATGCCTTGGAATCATCAAAATTTTATTTCTTTTTTACTTTGGAAAACCGGTGACTAAAGAAAATTTTAGAAAATATTTACAAAAATGTGCCGTAAAGACTTCACTTGTAACACCCTGTTCCCGAAAACGAAACGTTTTCAGACCTATGTTTATAGAAACACTTACTTCTATTTTATAATGTAGATTACGCTGTTAAAATATGACCGTCTAATTTCGGGACACCCTGTATATGTGAAATATGTGTATATCTGTTTATGTTATCTTATTTTTTTTGTATTTTCGTTTATTTTTATGTGTATCTGTTTATTAATTTATATTTTTATAAAAATAAACCTTATTACCACTGTGGTATTACTATTGAGATACTGGGCCGGTAACGTTACAATAAAAATCGTCTGACTATGGGAAATCAGAAACAGTAATATCTGGCATAGTAATAATATTCGTTGTTTGGAAATACATGCATTTTCAATAAAAAATGCCTACCCTAAATATATTTAAAGGTGAGGCTTCCATGTAAAAATACAAAAATAAGTCAAAAATCGTATGAAGAGGGACGTCTAGTTGCTCGTGTATTCTCCTTGTAACGTTTACCCTCTTTAGACCACCGCATAAATATATAAGTGTCCTACAGATATTGAGCAAAAAGACTAATTCGCAAATATGAAAAAACGGGGTATACCAAAACTGTTGTTATAGATACAGATATATTTACGAAAAAAATATTTAAATTTTATTGTATTTGATTTATTACTATTTTTAATAATTTTGCAAGCTTACTTATGGATATACGTAAGTAATGATACATTTTAATTTTTGTATATATGTTTTTCAACAATAATAAATAAGGCAAATTGAACATTTTATTACAATTACAATAAAACTGACCAATGCAAGAAAATTATATTCAAAAACACGAAACATCATACAATAACAGTACCGTTGGTACCTATATACACAGTACCTTCATCCCTTCTTATACTGTCTCACAGGTTCGAACTGTTTGTTTACAAACGCCGCGTCCACCCCGACGCGAACATTCTTAGGTAACACGTTATTAGCTAACAATGTTTTTAATTAGTTGTTAGTTAATATTTTTAAGAACAATTGTTAATAAAACATACCTCGTCCAGACCAATATAATTGCAAGTTGAATGATTGTCAGTAAGCCGATAGTCATAATGTTTAGTAGCAGTGAACACGACCTTATTTTGTATAGTGCCTTAATTTTTAACAGCAATGATTGTGTATTGTGTTGGCACTTTTTAATCATGTTCCAAATATAATGAATATTTCTCTGTAACTGTCGTTTTGGCTTTATATTAAAACTTAATAAAGGGGTCTATTCTGTAACAATTCCTTTATATTTAACGGCCTTTAAAAATATTTTCTTCTTTACTTCTGTAATTATTTAAACGAATCTTTAAAATACATTAGAGGACTATCTTAAAGAAATCTGTTCAAATAATGACAGAAGTAAATTAACGAATACGAACATATTTTTAAAGGCCGCCAATATTTTTAAAGGCCGTTAAATATAAAGGAATTGTTACAGAATAGACCCCACTGGAAGGATAACCCTTGTTATTTCTTTTCTAGACTCAAGATTACACATACATAACAAGTTTCTCGATTCACCCCCGTATCTATACAACATATATTATTTTCGTAGAGGCCGAGAGAAAAATTATTTAAGAAATCTTCAAAGGAATAAAGGAATTTATTCCAAAGCATGAGATAGATCTATTCAGCCATTCATCCGCATTCGACACGGCCAGTGCTTTTACCGTAATTTCAAAACCGAACCAGAAATGAACACCGCATTTCTGGATATTCATTACTGGAAAGTGATTACAATGTAATCACGTATCGTAGGTATATTAACCTATTATACGAGGTAAGAAATACTTGGAGCAGCTTTTAATAACAAACCTTTGAAACATAAAGAAAACAATCTTTACAACTACCTGTACCTCAAGTGATTTTACTCTGTTGACTTTTAACCTTTCAAATTTGTATTTTGTATTGTTTTTCTCACTACTTCGATTTTATTTAAAAACTAGCATACCCGACAGAGGTTGTCCTGTCTTAACTATGAATATTGATTTCGAATTGGTATAATTAACTAAAAAAATATTTCAGAAACAAAGTGTTTATTCTAATGCTTTATGATATACTACTCTGATCGAAGCATCTGTTTTAAATGATATTTATCTTTGACAATATTTGCAGCACGCATTCTGTCAATGTTATGTCAAACGCCATAAGGTTACATCAAAAAAGTTTAATTTAATATGGTGGTTAAGTATTCTTAAATTTTCTAATTTTCTGCGCAATTTTCTTAATTTTTTCTTTCATAAGAGCCTTCTCCTGACAATAACAAACACAACAAAAAAAGAATGAGCGAAATCGGTCTAGCCGTTCACGCGTGATGCCGTGACCAAGGGAAATAGGGATTCATTTTTTATATAGGTATATTAGAAATTGGAAATAATTTAATATGGTGGTTAAGTATTCTTAAATTTTCTAATTTTCCGCGCAATTTTCTTAATTTTTCTTTCATAAGAACCTTCTCTTGACAATAACAAATACAACAAAAAAAGAATTAGCGAAATCGGTCCAGCTGTTCACGCGTGATGCCGTGACCAAGAGAAATAGGGATTCATTTTTATATATATTTGACGATTTTCTAATTTTTCACGCAATTTTCTTGATTTTTTCTTTTATAAGAACCTTCTCCTGACAATAACAAACGCAACAAAAAAAGAATTAGCGAAATTGGTCCAGCCGTTCACGCGTGATGCCGTGACCAAGGGAAATAGGGATTCATTTTTATATATATTTGACGATTTTCTAATTTTTCGCGCAATTTTCTTAATTTTTTCTTTCATAAGAACCTTCTCCTGACAATAACGAACACAACAAAAAAAAGAATTAGCGAAATCGGTCTAGCCGTTCACACGTGGTGCCGTGACCAACGGAAATAGGGATTCATTTTTATATAAATAGAAAGATATGGGAAAAAGAAAAGGGCTGTTTGTAGGGTTTTCCCGGAAATTATTCGAATTTTTCTCGGCGTAAAAACCATCCTTGGACTTCAACGAACATTAAAAAAAAAGAATTGGTAAAATTGGTCCAGGCGTTGTTGAGTTATGCGCTTACCAACACATTTTGCGATTAATTTTTTATATTATAGATAATATAAACATGTAAGTAATATTATTTACTTCTCCGAACAATTATATTATAATAATTAAATAATTGTTGTTAATTATTTCAGGTTTACTACCTGTGGCTCATCTACACACCCTTAGATAAAAGAGACCAGAGATATAACCACCTCTGCTAAATAGTTTATCTAGAACAGTTAGAAAATGACCTGTATATTTAATTTTTTTATTTAGTACAGTAAACCGTGTAATAATTTCAGATAAATGGAAATGTCTCAAAAGCAAAAGTACCACTGATCCAGGTAGGAGTTCGGGTGCAATTGTACTTTTGACTTCCAAGTTTCTTTACTACTGCTACATATATTTTAGGTCAGTAAAATTTTAATAGAATGTTGGTCAGTAATCTGACAATGACATTTTATGGTAATTTTTATTTAGGATTAAGGGAAAAATAATATTAACTATTTAAAAATATGTTGCAGAATGGTACAATTGTCCCCATAATCGGGTCAGTTATACCAGCCCCAGGGTCAATTGTACCATGAGTTAAAAACAATAACATAAATAAATATATATTTTTGATAAAAATATTTATTAATCAATAAAATATGAACATCAAATTAATCAGATTCGCACTTATGACAAATATAATAATATAATAATAATACTCTCCCTAATTCACCCCCTTACGAGTGAATTTCAACCCCTGAAGTCGACTGAACGACTTGTGTAGGGGAAGGGACGGCTATTATTATTATTTGCCGTGGCGCTCCGGGGCGACTTAAAGATGATTGATGGTGCCATTTGACTTACAGGTGAGGAAAACCCAGAAAACCTCACCCACCATCATCGAGACGGTAATGTATGGCGAATTTTTTTAATCTGCATGTCATATCAACAGAAATTGAATTTCTATTAATACGCCACACATCAAATCCTAAACCGAACCATGCAATTTAATTAAAAATCCACATGGTCCGGTCTGGGATTCGAAACCCAGCAGTCTCAGACTCATAAACTTGCCTATAAATGAATATAAGCGCGATAGACCGCTACACCACCGTCCCGATATATATTCCCGATATATGTATTCTGCTTCATTGTTGATGCACAATGTATGAGCCCATAATTTGTAGGATATGCACCGTATCCATTCTTTACCTGGTTGACTCGAAGTAAATGGCTCTACACAAACTAAGCAGAAACATTCTTCTTCGTCACTGCTTTCTTCGATAACTTTATTAATTTTCCATATTTTAGGACAAGTACTTAAATTTTTTTTGATACCTTTGGCCCTTTTTTCTTTTCTCTAGCTTCGGTTTCCTCTCTTTTTCTGGATATGGGAATTAATATTGATAGCCAATAGCTTTCATCTTTGCTAGTATCTAGATGTGATAGTTTAGGAACAGTATCTTGTCTATTAGATGATTAAGGATTTGTATTTTTGGAAGTTGATGGTTGAACAGTTGAAGTAGGTGGTTGAGGAGTTGAAGAGGATAATTGAAGAGCTGAAGTGGATGGTTGAGGGGATGTGTGTTTATTACTGCACGATTGAGGGGATGTATGTTTGGATGGCAAAATATTGAACTCTTGATTTATGGTCTGCATATTGATATTTACAATTTCTAAATCCCTTTCGTCTGAAGTTTCGTTCAGTTCTTCATTCGGATTTGGACTGTCAGAAACATATGACGGTGAAAACTCTAATTCGGTAAATATGTCCCTATTGAACGGATATATTCCTGATACTTTGAATCCAGCTTGTATATTTGAAAGGGTCGCTGCTAAAGGCAAAGCTGTTGCTACAATACTCGGGATATCGTATAAGGTATTAGTTCTCATGAAAGCATCGCAGGAATGATTTACAGATTTTTTAAGAGGTCCAAAAACAGATCTGTCTAATGGATGTAACTTATGTGAGCAGTGGGGTGGGAATGATAAAATTACTATTCCCTTTTCTTAACAATAATCCAATGCTTTTATAGATGTATGAGATGAGTATAATAATTTTGTGGAAAGGTGAACAATTAGTGTGATGTTGACAATGTTTAAGAAATTAAAAAAATTCTTCATCTTGCATCCATCCAGATCTGTTGGCAACTCCAATGGAACTCCTCTTAGAAAATGATCTTGGTATCGGACTCTTGAAAAAACAAATATAGGGGGGATATAATTGCCAAGTACGTTAACTGCTAAAGCTACCGTAACCTGCGTTCCACGTTCACCTGTTTTGACAACAACTCGATCAGGCTTATGTACGGTCATGACACCTGTTTCGTCTAGATTGTAAATGTCTTTAGCTTCAAAACCATCTCGAGCAATTACTTTAGATAAATGATCAAAGAAAAGATTTACATTTCAGCGGTTAAAACTCGTAGCTCTAGATAAGCTTGTTGTCTCTGCCGATCTAGGGTGAGATTACAGAACGTTTGCAACTTTGCAGATCCGCAAATATGACGGCAACTTTGCATATCTGCAAATATGGCGGACTTACAGATGCAAGTATCCAAAAAATATCTGCAAATTCGCAATATTTATTACCCCTACAACACTAAATCCAAATCCACCCTTAAGAAGGTTAGAATAACATCCTACAACCATGAAGTCTTCTGTTTCTTTTAATTGAATACAGTTCATGGTGTCAGATTATCGAGTTTTTAAACATAGTAATGGATTTGGGTTTAGTTTTGTTGGGGTTAATAAACCGCAATAAATATTGCGAATTTGCAGAACTTTTTTGGAATACGAAAACTTGATACATGCACATGTAAGTCCACCATATTTGCAGATTTGCAAAGTTGCAGACGTTCTGTAATCTCACCCCTAATCGATAAAGTTTTGTTTCTTTTCAAAAACATGGTGAAATAGTCTTCAACCGCCATCAAATGTTCATCCCAGTTTTTAGGCCTATTGATATTGTATTTATCCGCTAGCTCGAAAACTAATCATAATAAATATCGGTCGATCTCTTCAAATATTTAGCAAGCTCTGACTCTTGAGCATCCGAAAATACTCTCGACGCTGGTTTATAGCCCATGGTAACAATTATGCCATAAATTACATACTCTCTCCTTTTTTTATACCTAATCAACGACACATGATATAGTCCGAAACTAAGAACTGCAGATCGAATACTACTTCATCATATGCCTGTTCGTACATTGCTGTGGTCCGGGAAGTTCTATCAGTTTTTTGGCTCGGTTTCTAGGCATCTGAAAAAGGAAAACGTATCTCTAAATTATTTTAAATATACTCGGGGTCAATTGTACTGGTAAAATAAACCCCATATACAATTGCCCCAGATAGCATTTTTTCACATAGATTTTTTTATTACTTTACAAATTATGAATGATTCAAACTGAACGTTGTTGTAATTTTTAACATACATACTTTTAAAATAAAACAGAAAATTTTACTAATACTTACGTATTAATAAAATTTCAACGATAGTGTAAAGTTAAAAATAATTGAACTATTATTTACGACTGAGCAAGAAACCAGTAAGCAGTGAGCACCACAAAGCACGTATCTTCTAGAGACCCCACGCCAATGTTAAACTTTTAAACCAAATTAGCGCCACCTTGTGTTTGGAGCTGGAACTAAAATGACAATTGACAGATGGCGGTAAATTCAAATTGTAATTTTTAGGAGTAGGTAGTAGTTTTAAATTAAATTTTAAATGATTTCCACATAAATTATTTTATAAAATAAAGAATGGAACTAGTAAGTTCGAAACTTTTATTTTACAAAATAATTTAGGTCGATTATACCAAATTTGAGGAATTAATTTGTTATAAGCAGGGGTCTGATGTGGAGAGTTGGTTCTGCATATTATTATTAAATAAATATAAGATATATCAATAAATAATAAAATAGAACATTCTTAAAATATGTTTATTAATAACTTAAATAAATATTATTAGATAAAAATAAATACAAATAATAATACTTATTTAAGGAATACTTACTCTCAAATCTTTAAAATACCTATCAATAATTTAAATGTGAAGTAGAGACTAGGATATTACATTTTATTAACACTAAAATAATATATTTTATAAATGTCTTTTAAACCGAGGACAAATGTAATGTAGGTATTGTATTAAAAGGTGAATCCTTTTAACTATTCATTCAATGATAAATAGGTATTTTCCTTCCAAATACAGATGGTGGTATTACTCCACTGCTTTGTGTATTACTCTCTTATGTGAAAAATGATTTCGGAATCTAGTCCAGTGATAAATTGATTATCAATTAGTTGTTATACCCGTTTGTCTTTTTATGATGCAGATGCATGGTGAATCAATGAAGTTTTTCTCGAAGTTTTTAACGTAGCACCCACAGGTAGCACCAAAATTATTGCAAAACACAGTAGCAAATAGAAAAGCATAACATCACAATTTTGCAAATAACTAAGACGAAACTATAAACAGAAACCAAAAGCCAAAGCCAACAAAAAATCACTAAAATCAGACGGAAAAATGAGATTAACCGAAAACATAAATAAATACACGTGACATCTTTGGAGTCTTTGGTTAAGTTTTTCTCCCATAAAGCTTAAAAATGGAGTAAGAAATCAGAATTTTACCAGTAGCCCCATCTAGAGTTTGGAACAAATAGCATAAAAAATGTCAGTTGTCGGTTTTGACCTTGGTCATTCACGTGGAACCTCTATGTGCTTTGTGGTGAGCACACTGAACACA
Organism: Psylliodes chrysocephalus; assembly: GCA_927349885.1. Classification (NCBI taxonomy): domain Eukaryota; kingdom Metazoa; phylum Arthropoda; class Insecta; order Coleoptera; family Chrysomelidae; genus Psylliodes; species Psylliodes chrysocephalus. Next base: position 16,143,550 of record OV651820.1, read on the forward strand.
CATTCGTCTAGATCAACTTCATTCTCTGTAGCTTGTTAGGTGACCATAACTACCACCATTCTGTGTCTCGTGGCTTTGGTACAATTGTCCCGTGGTACAGTTGCCCCTGATCTCCCCTACATTGATTTTGTAAGTTAGAAATACACAAGAATCATAAAAGAAACAAAAACATTGTTTTGAGCCAGCATATATCAACATCCTGTTAACAATATTGTGTCAACGGACTAAGAAAGGCATAGCTAGATCACATCATTGATATACATATAACTAATATAGAGGATATGTCTGTTCTTTTATTTAAAGGCCATTATTTTGACATTTTGACATTAAAGATATCACTTGAGCATAGTTTTAACCATAGTGAATTGTAGATATTCAACCAAAAGTTCTTGTTTGACTACCATATTTTAATTTTTTTACATTTGATTTCCTTTCCTGAATTTTCACCATTTCTTTGCTTGAACTTTTAGAGGGTATAAATAAAAGTGTCCCTCATTTTATATTTTAAATTGTTGCAGCTTGCCTGCAAGAGTATATTGCTCTGGTAATATCTTTTAGACCTTCTTGTCTCACTTTTTTTTGTTTTTATAGTTTCGTACCATATTTACAGCTGAAAAAATAGGACAAAGATAGAACAAATTTTCCCCATCTCCAATCATGACAAAAATAAAATAAATGTTTGTTCATGGGCATGGGACTGGCGAAAAACATAATATTAAGTTAAAATCATATGCATAACTTTAACAAGTATTAGAAATTAAAAATTTTAAAAAACCGACTTCAAAAACGTGCAGGTGCCATCACCACATCTTAACCAAATTTATATGGGACCACCCCTGAGGTAACCCCTTACTAACAAAAAAAGAATCATATAAATCGGACAAGGTGGTAAAGCATTATCGCTAAACATACATAAAAATGAAGAGTTTGAGGATTTTCTCTTGGACCCAATTATTAGATTTTAACTAAATTTATATGGGACCACCCCTGAGGTAACCCCTTACTAACAAAAAAAGAATCATATAAATCGGACAAGGTGGTAAAGCATTATCGCTAAACATACATAAAACATGAAGAGTTTGAGGATTTTCTCATGGACCCAATTATTAGATTTTGACTAAATTTATATGGGACCACCCCTGAAGTACCCCCTTTCTAACAAAAAAAAACTTATTGAAATCGGACACCGTGTTAAAGAATAATGGCTGAACATACATAAAAAAAAAATATCGCGACGAATTGATAACCTCCTCTTTTTGAAGTCGGTTAAAAATAATTTTAAACCACTCACCTCTATTTCAAGATGCACTCGTAATTATAACTTTACTTCAAAGAAGTTTCTTGTATATTATACAAAATAAATAAACGTTTTTTTCTACTTGTTGCCTTCATTTAAAATCTCAAAATACCAAGATGTATTCTACCAGTTTAACGATTTGGGTAAATATGTGTTGCCTAACCTAGTAGTGTTTGCATCAAAATGACCGCGTCCTATCTTGGACGTGTCGGACATCTCTCTTGCATCGTATAGTTTTTCCCCATATTATAACTGTTTGGTTTGTTTTTCTTGTAGTCCTGATGATGTCATTTGACTGAAAACTATTTGCCCTTAACTATAAATATATATTTTTTACGGTGGTAAAGACTTTGAGTTTCCCTCCCTCCTTTACGGGTTATACCATATTTGTGCAATGGATAATTTACTACTATGAAATAGACTACTAATATATTTTTGTTTTCAATATTCTTCCCACAGCCAAACTTACAGGAATGAATGTCAGTAAAAACCTCACGACAACCAAAGATCGTTGACATTTGGATTGCGCCGACTGTACGCCAATGGTTTTACTTATATTTTTACAATATTTTCGCGAGTACATAGTACATAGGTATCTACATTAATACAAACATAAAATATTACTCTTTAACACCTCTCCGCTTGAACGCGGTACACAAATATCCCATTTCTATTCCCAAAGGCGTTTTTGCTTCAGCTTAGCAGCCGTAAATGCATGTTGGCATGTAATTATTTCATTAGTCGGTAACATGAGATATCCAACTCTACTCTACTTAGATAATTGCCCTAGAACGGACACTATATAACTTGCGCATCGGACAAAAAGAATCAAAATCCAATTGTGTACGGCCGATTTTTTTACTTTTATCAACGCGCGTGATGTGTCTGGAAGCGTATGGAGGTGGATAAAGAGGACTAATCAACTAATTTTTATATCGTACATCGTTTTTCAGTAAATTTCGTCTAAAATAGTAATAAAGGTTAAGTTTACTGCTCTGTCTTAGAAAGGACCCCGCACTTTTTACATTGATTTTGGGTACTGACAGAATTTGTTTAAATTGTAGTATGTTATTGTTCAGATTATTAACGGCAACTTTCTTGTGGACCTCAAGTTTGCAGCTTACAGGGCGAGCTGTTAGAAGGAGTCAAAAGTATGGAATACAGAATTAATATTTTCATATAATATCTCTACTACTCTTAGGTTATGTATGTTTTTTCCATGAAACTTATGGTACCTTTGACACTTGTATATAGTTTGGTAATGCCTATTGGCAATTTGTAAAATAAAACATATAGAGCGTTCAAAAAATTAGGAATAGTAGTTACATATATAGGGTGCATTTTCAAGTATTATCATGATTAGAACATTATTTTTGATGCTTATTTGTTATATTAAATACTAGATAATATTTATTAATAATACAGGGTGTGACAGAAAAACATAAATAACTTATAGTACAAATAATATTTTTTTTACATAGATATTTAGACTTCCCTATAAATTATAAATAAATACAAAAGAAACTGCATTTAAAAAATTTAGTCTTGCCTCGAAAGTTAATCTAAATCAAAATCAAACTCATTACAGTTATGACACCTTTTAAACTGTAACGCTTACCAAAAGTGTTAAAAATTTCAAATAAAATCAAGTTTTCGTTTTTTTAATTGCATAAACCCCTTTTTGCACGCCGCTGGTGTTGACCATTTTCTTTACACGTTATTCCTTGATGCAGTTTAGTCGGTATCTGTTATTCTTTAATTAAAAAGAGGCTAATTCTAAAAGAAATATGGAATTTCATAAAATGGCGATATTTCCATAGCAACGCAAAGTATCCAAAAAATGGAAAAGACGTCCCGAGGTGTCGACCTAGTGATCCACTCAACATCAGAAAGAACTTGATTTGGCCCCCCACATTTTCCAAATTCTTTGCCAAAAAACGGACATTTTTCGCTGCCTTACATTCACACCCTGTATAACAAGAAGCTATTAAAAAATATATATTCAATGCCACTGACGCAAACAGCAAGGGTGGCGCTTTCCACCTCTGGCTGAAAATCTAACATCGGCAAAGAAATGTCGAAGTTACAGCTAGTCAAAATTAGGCAATTTTTTGGCTGTCCCACTTCATCTGCGGCGTGGTTTATCTCGATTACTTCTTCTGAACTGAACATATTCTCGAATTGCAGTGGAACCAAAGTTATGCATTAGGTGGTAATGGCATTTCAGGAAATCCAAATCTTGATCTATGCAAAACTGCTATATCTTTTCTTTTTTGTATATTGACTACATTATTATTTTCTTTTTCTATTAAAAAATTAACTAAATAAGGTGTGTTTCAAATAAAACAATGAACTATTTTTCTAATTATTAAAACCAACTATTAATCTTAATAAGAACAATAATATTCTGCCAATAAATATTATACATGTCAATGCAATGCAATTTTTTATAGCATTCTAAGTTTGTTTGCAAAATATAAACAAAAAACTCCTAATAAACTTTTAAAATTGTTTCTAATAACATAGCTCAAAAAAAAGAATGAAATATACAATGTAAAATAGAACATAGTCTGAAAATGCAAAGGTTACCTCGCTGAATGTTAACTCTATTATAATAATTTAGTTGCTAGTAAATCTAACGCTCTCGTAAAGTTTTAGCTTATAGAATCCTTTTGCAAGTCTGATTGATAAAAGAAGAAATAAAAAAGTTATGTCATATGCCTAGATAATATTCCATAGCATGAGAAAAGTATAGAGGCACAAGGGTGTGGAATAGCCAATCAATAAGAATTTTTCATAATTAAATATCATCAATATTTATAATAGCAAGTTTTTTAATAAATTACTACTGCGAAAACTGCATAAGATTTTTATATGGTTTAATTTTAACTAAACTAAATGTACTAAATCTACAAAAATAGAAAAAAAGTGGTAGACTGACATCTGTACTCTATATAAGAATCAGGAATTACTTAATTAGAATATGGCTTCTGAATCATTTATTTAGTGTTAGTAGTAGTAGTAGTAGTATTATTTCGAAATTAAAGAAGTCGTAGAACGGGATTTGGTTAGTTATAGAGATTATAATACAAACAAACTTAATTTCGCTTCAAGAGTCGTTCTTGATTATTTTAGGTAGGTCTACCAAGTTTTTCTCTAAATGTTTTTTGTAATTATTAGTTGTTTATGTAGTTCTGTCACACCCTGTATTATAAAAATTATCCACTGTTATATAAAACAAAAAAATCGTCAGAAGTCTTATTTCAGCTATAGTAATACATGAAAAATGTACCTTATTTCAGTAACTGATATTCCTAATTTTTTGAACACTCTGTATAATTTATTTTACAAAGTGCAAGTAAGCATTGATAAACTATATACAAGTGTAAGACGTGCTATAAGTTTCATGGAAAAAATATGAATAGCTTAAGAGTGGTACAGATATATATGAAATTATTAATTCTGCACTCCATACTTTTGACTCCTTCTAACAGCTCACCCTGTAGAGCTACAAACTTGAGGTCCATAAGAAAATTGCCGTTAATGACCTGAAAAATAACATACTAAAATTTGGACAAATTCTGTCAGTACCCAAAATCAATGTAAAAAGTGCGGGGTACTTTAAATATTTATTATATGATTAAAAGATAGGTTACAAAGCATAGTAGGCTACTATCAGATACTACTACTAATAATAATATTATCATTTAGGAAGCTTCATACATCTATTACGGGAAATATACCCCTACCCACACCCCAATGAATGACAAAATTATAACATGCGACATTTTATAGTCCTAGAGACAACGTACAGTTTTGTGATATTTTTTTAATGATTGAATTTGTTATTATGATACGTGTGCAACGAAATCACGAGAGCGCGAGGTTTTGACCGAGGCGTTTAGGAAGCTATAGTAATTACAAGTGGTACGTACCTCCCAAAAACTTGACTTATTTTCTTAAAATTTCATTATGCTCGTTCTACGATAAGCAATATTAAACTCCACACATTTTGCTGGGCCATTTTATCTTTCCAACGTCTTAAAGTAGTGGATGAAGCTGCAGCTAGAGTCAATGGCTGCGCCAAATAAAAGCTTGCGGCTTCATTGATAGTGTCGCTACGAGGACAGACAGCAACCGTTTAACAGTTGGTTCCCCAAGGAAAACCCAGTTATTCGTCTCCAGGCTAGGAGATTTTTAATAGGGAAATGCTTACTCGTGTTATAGTAGTGTGCAACACTCGTAGATGATGCTACTTTACACAAAGTTTGCTCGTTGCGTTCGTCGAGCACTACCGAGCAGGTTCAGAATAACGCAAGCTTACGCAAGTTGGTATTCAACACTTTCAATTTCAACAGCCATTGCTCCATTTTGTGCGATATTATTTCTAATTGTTTTATTTGTTTACTATTTTAAAAAGATATTTTAGAGCTTTAGGCATGTAATATTATGTTGCGAATTCATCCTTGTTCTGTTCCTGATTGTTAGAATAAAGTTAGTCGCAGGTAAGGAATACATTTACAATTTTATATTTACAAGTAAAAACTTTTGTTTGTACCAATTTTATTCCTAAATACACTTCCAAATTTTAAGAGCATATATTAATACTAAAAAGTAGGTACCCAATTTGTAGTATAAATTTCCAAAAAATAGTAAGGATAACCGAATGTTTTCTAAGAAAAATTGAGAGTCTTTCTAACCTAACTTTTATCTTTTACTGTACAATTTTGCCAAGAGTTTTAGTTAGTAATTAGGTAGATAAAATATGTGAATATGTATTAAAAAGATTCAAATACAAAGTGTGTTATTGATATTTTTTTTAGAATTATACAATATGTAATGGATACTTTTAGTAGATACTTTTTAGTGGATACAACCATGGGCGAACTTTCTATTTTTATTTTCATATTTCTTTGTCATTGTGAACTCTAATAACAATTCGTGCAGTTTTAATTCTAATAATAAAAAATATATGGCTATAATCGTGTTTTACTTCATAAGAAGATGTATTTTTTGTTCCACAATTCTAAAATTAAAATTTTTCGTTTTCTTTTTAACTTAAAATATTTCAAATTTTTATCTATCACAGAACATAACCTAATGGATTATATGCATATAAGTATGTCGAGTGAAGAATAAAATGTTTAAATTATTTTAAGGGAAAAAGAACGAAAAATTATAATTTTAAAGAACTTAGTTCTAGCTTATTAGAAAGGCCGAGTTTGAAAAACCCGCGCTTATTGACTTCTACCGCCATCTATATAAAAAATGATGAACAAATTACCAATTGTTAGTTATTTTCTTTTTTTTTAACTCAACTATGTGCAACAACAACGACATATGACGCTGAAAGATGAGTATAATTGTTCACTGCTGAGTGGCCCATCTTTAAAATGGTATGGTCTATGTTCGTCTCTCGTCCGAGCCTTGGAGACAACGTATGATCAACAGTATTTAAAACGGGTAAAAAGGTTCGTTGTCAGAAACATAATAAGAGTCTACAGGAATTCGAGGCCGAAGAAATTTACCCAGATCAATCTCTCGAAGGCCATTACGAAGTCCTACATGAAATAATAACAGCAGATATGCTTCCTGCAGAAGCCGGTCACCCACATCTAGCCGGCCTTCTAGCAATAACAACGCGGACATTGTCTCCAGGCGACACTTTTTAGAGGAATGGGTTGAAAAAGTCAGTCTTTAGGCCTATCAAGCCCGAGGGTGACGAAGAGGAAATCACCCTTGAAAGCTTGAGAAAGGGACAAAAGAAAGGCAGTGACTTGAAGGTTTTCCGAGAATTGCTTAAAAATAAAATCAGACCTATTTAGCAAGAGATCGCCAAATACAGTGGAGCTATTAAAGGGTACTGGACTCAATGAGATTCCCTGTATCTTCACAATGGCCTATTGCACCGGAAGTGAGAGAGTCCCGATGGAATTTTCTAAAATTTGATTCATCTTCTATTCTATTTTTGTTGTCATAACCATATTAGTTTAGATAAATGTTCTTTTGTAATCTTTTTTTGACAATAAAACAATGCATCTACATCTAAAGTAGGTTTCCCTTTTTATAAAAAGTTTGAAAGGGTCCATAGAAGCACTTTCTGTAATTTATTCTTTATGGAATTAACTGCAGAAATTTTTTTTTTGAATCGGGAATACCTAATAAAATATGTTTTTTAAATTCGACACATAATACCTCAAACTCAAACGCTTGCGTTAGCTTAAATACCTACAATGAACTTCTCAACCGAGTCCCGATTATATAATAAGTATGTATTATGTCACTTGGAAATCACATCATAATTGATAAAATAGGCGAGCTGAAAGTACTAACGAAACGATCAAGTCAAAACTTTCAGAGAAATGAGAAATCGACGCCGCATCTTAATCCGTCAGCCGATAAATATGTCAATCATTCCCGGTGTCGAGGTCATGTCTTTTTTTTTTTTTCATGTAAAAAATTCGTAATGTTGAAAATAGTTTTTAACTTTTAGACGTTTCAAAAATATTGTAATTTTTTATTGGGAATATAATCAAATATAAGGTGTTCAGTATAAAAAGCTGAAACTTTCATTTGGAATATCCTGTAGGTACATATCAAAATATTTGAAATTGCCATACCTATAACTATAGATTTCAAATTATTATCTATTCATTTTCTAATTTTCATAACACATCTACTATATAAAAATAAGTCGGGTTTTCCTTCCTGACGCTATAACTCCAGAACGCACGAACCGATTTCCACGGTTTTGCATTCGTTGGAAAGGTCTTGGGCTCCGTGAGGTTCATAGCAAAGAAAATTCAGGAAAAATTTCAACAGAAAAGCGGGAAAATCTTTTTTCACATACAGCGCCATCTCTGATACATAGCATGTACTACAAACCAATATTTTAAGTAGATGGCGCCGGCGCGTGATACATTGTTCGACAAACCGTTATTGTGTTTACTGTGAAATTGTGAAAAAAAAGTAAAAAAAATAAGTTATTCGTTTCCTAACATTTCAATTGGAAACCATCAAATCAATCGCGTGTATTGTGCAAATTTTTATTCAATTTCAACAGCAGGCATTTATCTTTAAGGTGGTAAGTTGAACTGTGTAAATTATGTGGATCATGCATTTGAGGTTAAATTCACCACTCTGTCCATAGTCCAAAATGCCTACAAGACAACGTGCGAACATCGGCCGCCGCACAAGACATGCAAGCCAGCAACAAGTGTATTCACAGAACTTAAGCGAAGAAAGACAAAATATAATAAGAGAAAATGCCCGATTGAGACAACGCGTGAGCACACGAAGATCATTGGCATCATACAATCGCTTGGCATTCCAATATGATCCCACTGCGAACTACAGTGATGATGAACATTTAGATATTGGACCAATGACGACTATATGCCGATATTGCAATGCGTTAAAGTTCAAAAGAGAAACGGCTGGATTGTGCTGCGCAAGTGGAAAAGTCAAACTGGATCCATTACTTACACCACCACAGCCACTGAAACCATTGTTCGATGGAAGTGATCCTGATTCCAGCCATTTTCTTCAGCACATCCTTGAATACAATAACTGCTTTCGCATGACTTCCTTTGGAGCTAATATCATTCGAAAAGGCGGCTTCATGCCGACTTGCAAGGTAAAAGATACAACACACATAACCAATCACTCACACCAACACAATGAATTGCAACACATAACAACTACATATACACCACACACTACACCATCACACGATCAGAAGTTACACCGTATTCTTCAACAAATGATTGTTTGCAATTACAGATACAAGGACAAATATATCATTTACATGGTTCAATGGTGCCAACACCAGATGAACCGCATCAATTTCTGCAAATATATTTCATTTCGTCGATGGTGGATCAGCTGAATGTGCGGTGCAATATACAGGGAACACAACAGTTGAAGAGACGAATTATTGAACAGTTGCAAGCATTTTTTCACGCTAATAATGCTGTGGTTAATATGTTCAAAACAGCATTGGAACGAATCCTTTTCAAATATAAAACAAACAAAAAATTTTTCTTCATCTTTTAATCACCAAACGAAATGTTACATAAAACGAAGCCATCTGGTGGCGAAACGGAGTTCGCCGGGTTTTCTAGTTTTATATAATAATTCACCCTTTTTTGTGACAATCCGTAGGTTGACAAAAATTTCGTGGGCGTGAAAGCAATAAGTGGATAGCCCGTAGATGTATACGAATCGGCAATGGACATCAAATAGTATGGTCGTTTAACAAATACGTTTGAATATGAAATACAACGTTCATTGTATACATAATATACGAACAAAAGGATTTTCTCGTTATCCAACTAAATCTTTTTTGAAAGCCTGCTTATAAACGGGTAATAAAACGTAGTGTTTGGCAAAATGACACCAATTGTTTACTTTTTTATTACAGGGTGACTGTCGGGAGCATTAAACCATATGTTACTGAAACTTTTTTAATTTATTTTTATTATTTTAATTTTCTAATTGCATTTAACTTATGTAAAATATATATATATACAGGGTGTCCCGAAATTAGATGGTCATGTTTTAACAGCGTAATCTACATCCGTTCACGTGATCTAAGGTTAGGTTAGGTTAGGAGGGCATACGATAAGCTCTAAAGCAATTTACCGAGAAAAGATGAAAAATAAGAAAACGATGAAACAAGAAGAACTGTTTGCTTGAAGTTTTAACTTTCATTATTCAGATCTGTCAGTGTCAGCAGTATAAAACATTTGTTTCCTTTTGTTATTTTAAATTATTTTCGTCGTTCAACAATCATATAAAAAATTCTAATGATTATTTAACACTATAATACATCAACCAATGATAATCCTTTATTGCAACATATCCCAATCAAAACAAACTATATCTGAAAACGCTAAATGATGCAGTTTTCACTAAACCCTGCGATACGTCATTGTGAAGTTTGTCAAAAAGATAACGCAAAATGGACAAAAAACGTTTCGTTTGTTCAAATATTTATTTCGATTTCATCTTACGAAAACAAAGTTATTTTTTTATAAACGTTCTGTTTATATTTTTAAATAATCTTTCCAAATACCACGCAAAGTAAGATTTTTGCTGTTATTGCGTTTTATTGTTTCTTTATCAATTATGCAAATTTCCAAAGAAATACCAAAATGTTCTCAAAAAATTCTTACCTTTTGTGGTATTATCCTAATTTTTAGCTATAACGTTCTACTTTTCACTTTATCTGTTACACGATAGTTATTCCTACTCACTTCCTGCCACTCCCTCCTGTCGTGGACCGTCTCTGTCCGGTTTCTCATATTAAATTATACCCCGTTAGCTGTTTATCATGAAATGGTTGGGTGCCATGATGCAAACAGAACGTCTTTCAGTTATTAGATTCATCAGACCCGATATTAAATTTTTTCATTAAAAATTTTAACTCTCCGACAACAGTGGGAGGGAATTTAATATTGTTTGAGTAAATTTTGCTAAATTGAATTGTTAATAATTATAATGAACAGGGAGCTATTATGGAAATGTTTTAGGGTGAATATATGGAGAGGATGGATGGTTACCGTCATCATTAGCTATAGTGGTTTTAAGTTTTTTAAAAATGTATTTTTTTAAAGGAGAAATGAAACTGGGTTAAACTTTTTAAATAGTTCGCACTTCTGGTCAGAGTACTTTAACCCTTTAACTACGGCTGTCGTCAATAGACGACGAAAGGAAAATTACCTGAGGAGCGGGTATCGTCAATAAGCGATTTTAAGAATTATATGCTGGAACGGGTGTCGCTCATTGACAATTCTATTTATTTTTTCAAGATTTATTATCGTCATCATTAGACAAGGGAATGGGACTTTCGTTGTTTATTTATTTGAGAATATGTTGATGAAAAAAAAAGCACGTGTTGTGTTTATGAAATTCAATAAATACCCGTTTGTTTACCTCATTTATTTTTATTACTTTCCTTTCAGATTTTTAGGGTCTATATTGCGTATGTAAACTTAAAATTTTAAATTAGGAGAATCATTCAGTAAATGTAGTTGTACTTTCATTGTTTTATTAGGATCCTTACCGGGCACTGCCGACTAAAAGGACACCTAAGTAAACTGAGAGTAGTAGAGGATAGTGAGTGCAGATTCTGTGAGGAGGAAAACGAAACCTCCATTCACATCCTAACTAAATGTGTAGCACTCCAGAATCCAAGGGCACTATATATAGGAGGATATCAAATAGAAGAGGGAGACTTACCTAACTTGAAGCCACTTCAAATCCTACACTTCCTTGAGAAAATAGGATTGGAAGGGTCGCTATAGGCATTGAGACATTTCCTTAGTGCAGTGGCGACAGAAGGGGGCACAATAGATCTTTTAGGTCGCAGTGTATTAACACCCCATTATCAACATAACATAACATTGTTTTATTATAAAAATTATTTTTTGCTAGTCGCATTACAAAAATGGATTTACCATCAACATCTCGTGGTACTCGCGGTTCAAAACGATCAAGAACAGAATTGAGTGACATTGATATATACAGTGATGAAGAAGAAATTCTTTCACTTAGTGACTTTGATAGTGTGAGTGATAGTAGCGAACGAGAAAGTGACTCAAATAGTGATGGGGATGAAGAAACTGTTGTTGGAGATTTGCGATGGCAAAATTGCGTTATTTTCAATCCTTCCACTTATAATTTTGACGCTGAAAATTCTGGCATATCTGGCGCATTTGAAGTAGATGATGAAGATAACGAGTATGCGTACTTTGCAAATTATTTTGATGAGGATTTGATGTCAACAATTGTAAATGAAACTAATAGATACTATGAAAACAATGCTGAAAATGATCCTGCTCCAAAAAGAAAACCATGAGTGCCAACTGATATCAATGAAATGTACAGTTTTCTAGCAATAATTTTGGCGATGCCACATATAAAAAAACACAAAATTTCGGATTATTGGTCAACAGATCCAATTATTGCTAGTAGTTTCATCAGCAAGTACATGACAAGAGACAGGTTCACGCAGCTATTGCGCTACATACATTTCGCTGATAACAACAACCCCCCACCCCCGGGCAACAATGATAAATTATGGAAAATAAGAACCATATTCGAAGAGTGGAGTAGAAAATGTGCAACATTTTTCCATCCGTTTCAAAAACTTGTCATTGATGATTCAAAAGCAGGCTGCACTTCAAACAATATATACCGTCAAAGAGACATCGATTCTGAATAAAAACGTTTGTGTTGTGTGATTGTGAAACCGGAATTGTTTTGAATATGTTAGTATACACTGGATCTGAAATTGACATTCCTCGAAATGATCCCCTAGGTATTTCAGGTGCGGTAATAAAAAAACTTATAGCAAACTATGAACAAAAGGGACATTTGTTGTATACTGATAATTGGTATACTAGCCCCAAACTAGCCATTTATCTAAACGAGCGAAACATAGGTTTATGTGGTACAATAAAAAAAAATAGAAAACACTTTCCAAAATTTTTACATCGTGTGGCACGTGGAACGTGCGAACGCCAAAAGTGCGGAAATGTTATGGCCCTCAGATGGAAAGACAAGCGTGATGTGCTAATGCTATCAACATTTCACCAAGGAACCTTGGAAAATAGCGGAAAAATAGATCATCGAACTGGTGAAAATATTTTCAAATCAGACTGTGTAATAGATTATACGCAAAACATGCGTATGATTGATAAGTGTCACATGCAGTTAGCTACCGTCGAGTGTATCCGGAAATCAATTAAGTGGTACAAAAAACTATTTTTCCATCTGGTTGATGTTGCTATGCTAAATGCATATAACATGTATTTAGTAAAAACAGGAAGAGTTTCACTACGACTGAATATATTTATAAGGAAAGTCGTCCAACAAATTTTAGAAAGGCATGGAACTCTGACTGCTGCTAGACCAGGGAGACAAAGCATGGAAGTAATTGATCGCTTAGCTGCAGTAAATTTCATGGAAAGGCATTTTCCCGCATATGTTCCACCCACTGGAACTAGACAAAAGGGGCAAAGGTTTTGCCATGTATGTTCCAATACCGACCGTGGTGTAAGAAAACGGAAATATGTTACAACTTGGTTTGCTGAATGTAAAGTAGGACTTTGTATAGGCGAATGTTATAAAACTTATCATACAAAAAAAAATTTCTGATTTTTTCGCAGCCTGTTTTATTGAATAAAAATAATGTTTCTTAATGTTTCGGCCGACATAAAGCAGTCTTCATCAGAGCAAAAATCCAGTACACTTTCAATATTGTATCATTTTGTTATTTCACAGTGTATTTTTATAATCGCTATATATGTATAGATATGTTCTCTGAATTATAGTTTTACTTTCAACCCAACGAAATAAACTACTGTTTATAAGAAAATTTGTATTTATTATAATAAGGACATTTTTATGATCCAATGTGTGACTTGGACAAAAAATATATGGCATTATTTTTCTAAAAAATTATTTTTTTCTCTCGAATATATGGGGATGGCTATAAAAGAGGAGGATAGTTATTAACTCCGTGTACCCCCTCTAACTTTTTTATTCTTATGTACAAAACTCATCACATATAGATAAGGAATAAATCTGTTCACATTTACAAAAAAAATTAAAATTTTTTGTTTTGCGTTTAGACAGAGTCTTTTGTCAATATATAAGCGTAGCTAAAGGGTACATAAGGGTGTCAATTTGAAAACGAACAGGATTTAATATTTCTCTTCGAATGATATGAAAATTTTGCAAAATACGTCAATTTACATATCAGGCGATACAATTGTTGAGGCATTTGTTGTATTACTTTCAACCCCCTGATCGTCGTCTTTGGTAAAGACGTGTTTTATATCGCTGCGATATATCTTAATAAAATTGAGGTTAAATGTGCATATTTTAAGTTTAAATTTGTATTGAAATAAGTAGAAAACTGAAGCGAAAAATGTGTGCGGATTATTTTTTTTTTCATAAAATATTCTAATTAGAAGTAGAAATTAGGTAAAACCATATGCAAATCTCAAAATCCACGTAAATAAATAAATAAGCTTGCTTGCTTACTTACTTATGGTTTAACTGATATCCTCAAATAGTACAGTCAATACGAATAAAAATAATGAGCGAAATTTATAATAAAGATTTGCTCTCAAAATTAGAAGCACTAATGAACGAAAATACAACTCAAATAAGAAAAACATACAAAATTTGAATGATTCACTTGACCAAAAAATTCAAAATCTTGAAGAACGCTGTGAAGAAGTTGAAAAAAGAATAACATAGAGAGATCCAGTAAACGTAACAATATTATCATATTTGGGATTAAGGGAACATACAATAACATACTAACAAATTAAATCAAATTTTTAACAGTGGGGCTGGAAGAATGCGACATAAATAACATACACGTAATTGGACAAAAAGGCACTGTTCTACTGGAATTCGTATCCTTTCTACAAAAATAAGAAATATTAAAGGATTTGAAGTAGTTGAAGGGAACTGGGATATCAATAACAAACGACTTAAGACCCAAAGACCAGGAAATTAATAAAATACTGATTAGACACCTAAAAAAAGCCAGGGCTAATCAGCAAAAAGCAGTAATAAAAAATGTTAAACTGTACATAAACGATACCCCACATACAGTAGAAGAATTGGAAAATAACTTTGAAACAGAATTTGAAATTAATCTACCACAGAAATCTGCAAGTGCTCCACCAACACCTATTCCAAATAAAAAGGTAGAGGTAGAACTAGAAGAAAACGTTTTTTCTTCTCCACTACTTGTCCCAGTAACTACAAACGATCAGGCCCCAAAGACGGAACCCCAACTGAACCAAGGGAAAGTGGTGATAAAAATTTCGGTTAATACCATTCCTACTCCAGCAATTCTACAACGAAGAGACGGACGTCCACAGCGCAAGACCTCGGCAAAATAGAAAAAAACAGTTTTTACAAAATTCTAGGATTCATAATATTTATAAACTTTTTTTACCTAGGAAAATACTTAAATGTCTATATTTTTTAATAATCATCAAAACTTTATAAATTTTAAACTTTACTGCCTCGCCTATTAAAATTTTTATCTGATTATTAATTATCTACCATAGATTAGATTAGTAAGTTCCACTATAAACTGTTATTTTTCTATTTTTTTTTTTATATATTCCAAATATCTGATAATAAATAGATAAATCTAAATCATTTTTAGTTCTTAACAAAATTTGATTAAATAAATTAAAGCGATATACCCATTTATTTGCCGGAGGTATTGATCAAAGTAGTCAACCAATTTTTATATAAATAAAAATACATTATAAAATATTTTGTTAAGGAAAATATGGATGAGTATATTAATCATTTTGATCTTGATTTAATAGATACCACAATAATCCAAAATGCAAGTGACTGTAAAAACTATATTAAATACGAGGAAATGGCAATTTTAAAAATTATAAATAGCAACATTAGAAGTTTATATAAAAATTTTGATGAAGTATACTACATGAAAATATTAATATAGAATTTGATATTGTATGGTTCTCAGAAACATTTCAAATAACAAACTTAGATTTGATAAAATTAAATGGTTACGATGCATTATAGTGAGAGTAATATTAAAAAAATGATGGAACAGTTGTACTCATCAAATAAACTCTCAAATACTCCTACAAAATTGTCAAAATAGGGTTAATCAATTCCATAGAACTTAAGGTAATAATAAATGACAGTACTTTTCTAATTATATGCCTATATAGACCTCCTTCAACTAGTATTATTGATTTTAATTTGGGGTTAATGCTTTATCTGAAGAATCTAAAAAAAAAAGAATTTGATTTTCATATAATTTCGGGCGATATCAACATCAATCTTTTCAGCGAAGAAGTTGAAGTCATTGAGTATACAAATATTTTAAGCGAAGAAGGATATAAATCACTTATAAATAAATACACCAGGGTTCAAGATAATACTAAATCCTGTATTGATCATATATTTATATTAGACAATACCAAAGACGACAATAAGTATATTTCTCTTGTATTAGAAACATCGATTACAGACCATTTTACAACTCTGGCACAAATTATTACCTGTGAAAAAGAAAAATTAATATTAAACACAAACGATATTACTAAAAAATATTAGTTTATTACTACAAACTAATTTAAGCCAGGAAACCTGGAACTCAGTCATATTTGAAGACAATGTCTGTATTGCCACTGAAACTTTTATTAATATTATAAAAACCAACATAAGAAAATGTGAATATATAAAAACATATAAAAACAATGAAAGAAAACGATCGCCGTGGATCACAAATGCCTTAGTTCAATCATCAAAAATAAAAGATAAACTTTACAAAAAAATTAAAAAACATAATACTATAGACAACATGAATGAATATAGACCGTATAGAAACCATTTAAGGGATTTCATTAGAATTGCTAAAACAAATTATTATAGAAATTTTATAGAAAAACTGATCGTAACCCTTCAAAGCTGTGGAAAACTATAAATAATGTTATGCACCAAAGTCACAAATCTAACAACATTAACGAAATCACTCTTGATAATGGTGAAAAAAATTTTGATAAAAAGCTAATGGCGAATAAATTTTGTACATTCTTTTCTAATATTAGAGGTAATTTAGCAAGAAAAATAAAAACAACCAATAAGAAATTTAATAAAAAACAACAATTCCAAATTCTTTTTTTCTACCCGATACAAATGAGAAAGAAATTTTAGAAACTATAGCTAAGCTTACAAAGAATATCTATGAAAATATTGATCAGAAAAAAGCATCGCTCTGCATCTTCGTAGACCTCGCTAAAGCGTTTGATAGAGTAAGCCACTCAAAACTGATTTTGAAAACCAGGAAAATAAAGGTTTTAGAGGGAGAAGCTATGATTTATTATTCTCATATTTAACAGATAGAAAGCAATCCGTAAAAATTGAAGAAACAGTTAATGAAACAGAGAATGTGGTGTATGGCGTTCCGCAAGGGACCGTACTAGGGCCAGTTTTATTCAATATATATCTTAATAACTTATTTTCTGTTAATTCTAATGGCACCATTATCAGTTTTGCTGACGATACCGCTATTATTTATGAAAGCACTGACTGGGTATCTGGGTATCTTTAAAACTATTAGTTGAAAGTGACTTACCTCATATATTTCATTGGTTTCAACAAAACTTATTTACGGTAAATTTCACTAAGACATTCTTTGTTCCATTTTCATCATATTCCAATGCTTTACCAAACTACAACAAAATCGAAATTGAAGTCAATAATATTGGAATAGAAATTAAAGCAGTTTCTATTATTAAATACTTAGGAGTTTATATTAACAATCACTTAAAATGGAACTTTGTGACTAAAAAATTGAAGATGCTATTGCATACATTTAAATTTTTCTCTCAAATCTTAAAATGGAATGAGCTAAGAACATTATATTACGCTCTTGCTGAAACTCAAAATACTTATTCAATTATTGTTTGGGGTGGCGCACTTGATTGTCACATAAATAAATTAAATATTACTCAAAAATGGCTCATAAAGATTTTAATAAAAAAATATGGAATGTTTTAATCTTCCTACAATTAAACTATTTTATGTTGTGGGCAAAATTGAATGTTTATTCCGGAAATGGAAAAATTTTTTGAAATCCCGAAAAAATCAAAAAAACTATTGCAAAAAAACAAACAAAGAGAGTTATTTAGTTATTTAATATTTCTAAGAAATCATCAGAACAATTCATAACTGATGAACAAAAAGCTTTGTTAAACGAAGATACACGACTTCGATGTTCAACTGCAAAGTCTGCATTAAGTGAAACACCAATTCCAGATCTAGAATTACCAAGTAAGTTGTTTCTTTCAAGGATTATAATACTTTTTCTTGTATAAATATTAATTATACTTTCTTAATTAATTCAAATTTTCAGATACGAGTCAAAGTAATCCTATTCATTCTTCACCTGAACAGGAGCTTGAAAAATCTGTTGCATTTTCCAATGATTTAAAACGATTCGCTTCAGATTTAGAGGATCCCTATCCTGAAAATCATAAAAAAACAAAGAAAATTGACGTTATAAATCCTGCATAAGTGAGTGCTCTCGATCGCAGTATATATTCTCGCTGCCTTCTTTGAGTTATTAGGTGTGCCTGTTGAAAATACTAATTTAAGCTACAGTACCATTCGAGGGCGTCGATTAGAAGCTAGAAAAGATAAAAGACAAAATCTAATTTCCAAACAATCTTCTCCTTCATTGAGATACGAAATTTCTTGTTGACGTTTGGGAGATATGATAAAGTTGATAGGTTTGCAGTTGTTGTATCTGGCTCAAATTTCGAACAGTTACTCAACATACCAAAAATCGAAAGGGGGACAAGAGAGCAACAAACTTTGTCCATAATTGGCTCATTAGATGACTGGGGTATTGCAGACAAGATAAAAGGCTTATGCTTCTATACAACTGCTTCCAATACAGGTGAACGAAACTTGGGTTAAAGTTTGACTGTTTTTTTGTTTTAATTTATTACGTTTATTATTATAGGACCGCACAGTGGTGCATGAGCGACATTGGAACGTATACTTGAAAAGAAATTTCTTTATTTTGCTTGCCGACATCATGTTTATAAATTAGTTCTTCAAAAAGCATGCCAAACTTGTTTACCTGCAACGTCAGGTCCGTTTAAACTTCCGGCAAACTTGGAACA
The DNA here is from genome assembly GCA_927349885.1 of Psylliodes chrysocephalus. NCBI lineage: Eukaryota > Metazoa > Arthropoda > Insecta > Coleoptera > Chrysomelidae > Psylliodes > Psylliodes chrysocephalus. The sequence continues at coordinate 16,162,558 of OV651820.1, forward strand.
ATATTGATCAAAATAATTACATAACTGGATTGGACAATGAAATCATACGTGATAAAGTTATGGACGAAAGAGATAAAGTATGGCCATATTAACAACTCAATTTATGAACTATTTTTGATTATTTAATTAGTTCCAGTCAATTCGAGCTGTCAACCGTTTAAGTACTTAAAAACATGATTTATTGAACTTTTTCAGGAACACCATCCTCAAGATGATTATAAAGAATTTTTGGAACTAGTATATATTTTTTTAAATGGTACGCAAACTTATCCTGTCACATTTAAAGCTCCTGGAGTAACTCATTATGCGAGATGGATGTCCAAGGCCATCTATTGCCTCAAAATGTACATGTTCCAAAATCAATTTAATGTTGGTAGTAAAAAGATTTACTTGGATTAGGTGACGTTTGTAGTTTTATAAGTATTGTTTAAGTGAAAGCGTGGTTTGAAGCTCTTAGTCCGATAAAGGCTCCAGTTCAAGACCTAAATTTTCGAAAAAATTTAATAAACTATAAAAATATCAATGAAAAGACTTGCAGCAATGTCTTTTTTTGATTCTAGTATAAGCTTGGAAATGAAAAAGAAAATGATTAATGTTACGAGAAAAGACGAGAACAAAGTTGATAAAAACAAAATTACATTAACTAAAACACATTTGCTCAAAAGATTTCAGTGATTTTATCACAAAAAGATCGTTAGAATTTTTGAGCGACTGGAATTATCACCGGACTTTTTAAATATTGAGCCCAATGACATATATAGATTAATAGACTGCTCATCATATAAACAAGACGACGAAAAGCGGGTCATATTGCTTGGCTTGCCGAGTGCTCACCAGGCAGAATCGGTCTGGCCCAAATGAGTTTAAAACACATATTTCATCAAAGTAGGAATTGAATTAAAAAAAATATATCTGTATGTTTATTTCAAGACAGGAGCTTGCGTTAGGTATTTTAAAAAAGGATTTTGAGTCGTAACGTCTAGTTTCCCAATTTTCAAAACATTTTAAGAGATCTAACCAATTTTGAACATAGATATAAACAATTTTACACTCATGTGTATATAACTAACTTTAGACCATGACTACTGTATAGTGGCACTATTCGGACACTTGATTATTCTTTTAAAATTTATTTCGCATTATAAAAGCAGATATTATGCAAAAATTGAATGAACTTTTTAAAGATTTAAAGTTAGTAGCTTTTTCACATTCTAAAGTTTGTCCCTTTAGACAGTTAAGGATTATTTTGGAGGTGAATGTGAATGATTTGATGAATAATAATAAAATTCCACCAGTGGAAATCTGATCAACATCATAGTAAAATGGACTAGGTACAAAGTGCAATCTTAGTTGACGTCAAGATCCGTGTACCTTAGCATCGGTAAAAGGGAAATAAAGATTTTGACTTACAATCACAAAAAGAATGTACAACTAAGTTTAGTCGATGTAAGTTAGCTCAGATTAGTGGTAAAAAGAAAGCGACTATTAATAAAAAGAAAAGTAATCCAGCTAAAACAAGAATTATGACTACTGTCTTTAATAATGATATGTTGCCAGTACTACTAGAATGTTAAGTGTTGAGTTATCTTCTTCAGGCAATGGATGTACGTATGCATAATTTAAAATGTTTGGTTAATTATTATTATTATTATTATGTTTAATGTGTTTTTGCAGTTAATGAACATATATCTACTACTGAAGCAGATAATGAAGATTTGTGTGCTGCTGAATAGCTTTGCTTAATTTACAAAACTTTGTTTAAAAGCAGAAATTGGGATCTATTGTTCAACACAAGTGAAGAGTGGTGATTTAGTTGATCCGTTTTCAAACAGAATTGTTAGTGCTAAAGAACTATCTACTTTAATAGGATTGCAATCCTTCCAGTTATTAGCCACCATTGTGGAATTAGTAGCAGAGTTGTTTCTAAAGAATAGGAAAAAGGAGATCAGTTATGTCTGTAAAGGATCAAGGTATATTTACTTTTATGAAGTTGAAAACTGATATGCAAGATATAAAGTCTTATTCATTTTATTTGGAGTGAATGAAACTTTTTATCGTTAAATTTTTTAACAGTGTTTAATAAAACTGGTAGAAGTTCTTAGTATGGTATAATTCGGCCTTCAAAACAAGAAATATTAAATAATGTGCCTCTATGTAAGTAAGAGTACTACTACTTGATTGTACCGAAATCCCAATACAGCAAGCTAAATGTCTTTGTTGTAGGCTAAAAAATTACTCTGACTATAAAAAGAGGCATACTGTTAAAATATTGACTGGAGTGTCACCTACTGGTCTCATTACTTACAAAAGTGAAGCATATGGTGGTAAACTTCAGAAATAGACATTTTTTAACAAAGTTCAATACTTGAAGTGTGTGAATCATTTCTCGATAGTAAAATGTTTAACAAAGGTTTTCTTATTGGAAACATAACAAAAGCTGAAGGTATACAAATTATACAGCCTCTTTTCCTCAATAAAAAAAATCAGTTCAGCCATCAAGAGGCTTTACTTAATGCCAAAATTGCCAGATCTAGAATTCACATAGAAAGAACCTATCAAAGAATAAAAGTGTTTGTCTCTCTGTATTGATACTTATGTCCGTTTTTCTTCTATTTATATTGAGTTTTTATTATACGATACTTCTCTGTATCTAACTAACTTTTAAAATGTACTTGTAAAGCCCAGATAGTTCTAACTCGGGCCTTTGAATATAATAATATTTATGTAATTGTATTTACAATAAATACTTTATTATTATTAATATTATTATTATAATTAATTATAATTCGTAAAATTATTATAAACGTATTTACCTTGTACCTACTTGTATTGATACTTGCGTGAAAAATGAAATGTTACTTTTTATATTTCTGTAGCTGGTCTTACAAACCTTTATAGAGCAATTCACCATTTAAATTTAAAAACAAATCAAGTTTTTATACTCAAATAATTAAAAAACTTAAAACATAACATAAGTATAATTAAAACTAAATAAAATAAACAATTCAACAAAATGTCCGACTGAGTAATGACAATGAGAACAAAATCTCAACTAGACTAAACTTTCTTTAAAACCGGTCCTGTGAAAGGTTTGTTTACCAGTGAGCACTCAAAATTGAGACAAAACACAAACATTGCATGCACTAGACAAAGAGAAAACATCTCCCAGTTCGACCCACTTTTCATCGTTTTATTTACGTATGGATAAGCAGTCTATTTAAACTATATATGTCATTGATTGAGCCGGAACATTCGTCAGAAGATGATTCATACAAATCATGTTCCGATATTGTTAAAAACATCAAATGGGTTAATGATATTGTTGAACGAGCTATTGCATTAATACAGAAATACAATCGAACTTTAAGAAAAAATGAGGAACAAAAACAATTTATCTTACAAGTAGTGCAATTACATCGTCAGCAATATCCTAATTGTAATAAATTTCATTAAGAACAAAATAGTTGTCAACAAGAGTGTATAAATGATTTCAATTGCAATAAAAAATTAATTATTAAACACAATTGGTTTTCTTTTGACAAATCTAGATTATTAACGATATTTTTCAACTTTTTTATATTATTTAAATCCAAATGTTTGTTATATATAAACATTTTTAGTCAAAAAACACTAAAACTGAATATTTTGATTTTTTCACTTTTCAAAGCTTTCAAATATACGAATTTTTGAATTGAACAAATTTTTTTAGGATATTTTATGCTAGCCAAAGGTTTTGACCATAACACAAGCAAGAGTTCTATTAAGAAGGTGAGTATGCAAAAACCACAGAAATAGTATAGAAAGCCGATTCCATATATCAAAAATGAAACCATAAGGAGAAAATAGTGTGTCGGAGCTCATGCGTATAACGGTGCTGGCGCGAACAGGACCGGTGCAAGTTTTTTATTGATCGAACAAATAGTTCGCACGATATTTCAATCATACATTTTTAGAGATGATTCTATACAAAAAACGATTAAAAAAATTTCAAGTTAAGGTAAATATGGTTCTGACAGTCCTTATTAAGAAAGATATGGCATAAAATATGAATTAGTTAATTTTCGGCAATCATTAGTACAGTAGTCATGAGATTTTGCTTGTGATTTTAAAAATACTTTCCAGAAAAACCACGTGCTTCGGTTTTGACTACGTTTATTATTAAACAGCGAAATTATATACAAAAACTTTAATCCACAATCTAAATTAGGTACTATCACAAGAAAATCACTGTTACAATAATTAATTACTTAACCAAAAACTAAAATACTTTTTAGGTACCTACGTAACCAGAAAGGAGCTGGACCATTTATCCTAATATTGATTTTCTCTCTCCCTACGGTAAAACTTAAAACAATAACAAATTGCCTATCTACTAGGGTCGGTAACTAAACCTATATACATAATGGGCGGATTTTGTTTTTATACTTAACATTACACTCGCGCATTTAAATATAACTATGCATATAAATATTTACAAACAAAGATACTTTTCCAAACAGGCAATCATTAGTACTGTAGTCACGAGATTTTGCTTATGATTTGACATCTTATTTGATAATATCATTTGCTACAACTAAATTTAATCTGGGGAGTGCAAAATAGGGCCCAGGGATATTATGTTCGATATTTTTTTACATTTTGTCAGCCGAGACTATGAGTCGTTAGACAGAAAACCTTTCATGTTACCATTTTCAATATAAATTAAAAAATACTACTACATGTACTTGGTAAATATTTTATTTTAATTTTGAACCTTTTTAAAAGGGTCTTTCGGTTCCATAATAAAAATTAGTTGCTGCTTACTAGAAACATTCTATATAGCCTAAACCAATTTATAGTTTGTTTTCGATCAATTTAATATAAAGATTTAAAGTTTTTAGTCGATGATAACATTCCACACCAGCACATTGCAAACCTATTTTATAAATAATAGGAATAAACTTGTAAATCATTAATTTGGTAGTTATCTCACTCATATGATTTTTTTGTTTATATGACTATTTCGATTTCTAAATATATTTTGGCCTTACAATACGAAGCGTTTTGTATCTACCACTTTTTTAATGAACGATGAATGTTGGCAGGCGTGTACCTTTTTCGGAACAAGAGGCGTTTTAACGAAGGAAATGATTTTCGAACTATCTAGTTAGTTTTCGGAAAAATAGAAAACGTTTGAAGAAAGTTGTCATTAACAGTTTGTCGTTCATGTGTTTCATTTTGATCAGCTTTCATACTAAATTGCGTAGAATATTTTTCCGATTCAAAATCGAGATTCTCGATATTTCCACAGTTTATTTATAATACCTTCTAAACTGGATTTATCTATCATTTTATATACTTTATAATATATGTTCATGCCCTACTTTTCACTTTATTAACAATTTTTTTTAACATACTTCAAAATGGTAGGATATTCTCAATTCGTTGAAATATTTTTTTATGTATGTTGAGCGATAATTCTTTACCACGTTGCCCGATTTCTAGGATTCTTTTTGTTAGAAAAGGAAACAGTTTTATATACATTAAGTCAAGATCTGAAGATGGGATCCATAAGAAAATCATTAACATCTTTATTTTTAAAGTAGGTTTTTTTTTAAATTTCTTTAAACCTTACTGGTTCGAACGCGGTAAGGAATGAAGAAATGTAAATAATTGTTGTGCCAGCCAAAAAGCGAAGAGGAAGTACCGATTAAAATATCGAGTGACAGAAGAGTTCCTAAAATTGTTGAGATCGGGTTTATGTTTTAAAATGCCTTAAAACCGATATCGATAATGTCTCCCCGTCGCTGGGCAGCCTGTATATAAATATACAGCTCTCTATTTACATAATTATAATTCTTAGGTAGGTTTAGATTTGCAGACATAAATCTTGTAATAAATATAACAGCTGCCTAATACATTGATTACATTTTCATTAGCCAATGTAAAAATGTCTTTTATTGTACCTAGGATTTGACTAAACACTACACAAAACTAAAAATAAAATGCCACTTTCATCGTGTAATTAATGCCGCGTTTGAGAATCCACATCGGATGCATTTTTTACATCTCGAGCGTTTTTTATCCACATCGGACACATCTGTCCCATTACATTTACGTATACTGAATCACGTGATCAAAGATTTACTACTTACTACATCTCAGATGCATCCGATGTGGATTCTCAAACGCGGCATAAATAATAAACTACAAACGGTCCTGTAAGGGCAGCGTCATATAGCCTTGAAACACCGGATTTTAGTGCTATTGCCAGGTCAATATTGAATTTGTAGGTGAATCGCTTATTGAACATTAAAAATACGGTATTAATGACATTAATACGGTATTTGTATATATTTTTGGGAATGTAATTACACATAAATATTATTAGTTGATTATTTAAATGTGTATAAGTTATTTTGTGGCGATATTTCGTAGATATAAACTGTTTAAATCATATTATTTAAAAATTAATTAATTTAAAATTCTTTTCTGTTAGGTATGTTTAATATATTTGGCAACACTACAGGGACAAGTCATGCATATTGCGCAAGCTTCTAGACACACTATTTTGCGATGTCAGGCGCAGAGACGCGTTTTTATGCACAGTAGGTTTCAATTTCTGCTTAAATGTTATGTTTATATTGGTCTTCTATATTATTTCTATGGCAAAAACTCGTTTTTTACTTTTTTTTATTATACGTTCACAAACTTTTGGGGCCCTCTGTAGTATAAATGACGTCAAAATAGTCCTCCTTCACTGACACAATATAATAGATAATAGATATATTATATTATTCGATTTATGCGACAATTCTTTTTTGCTCGTATTTGCAAAACAATCGAGTCATTGCACACGTACAAGCTTTATTAAATTGAAGATATGAAAGTAATAAAGAGGAAGAATTTTATCGCCCTTTTTATTCAACGATGACTGCGATATGGCTTGTAATAGCTGATTGAATGTAAACGTTGGTTTTTCAAGCGGAAATATGTCAAAACTAAAGTCAACCGTACACATAGAAATGCAAATAGGAATAATAATTGTAAACGACGTACGATTTCATCTCTAATTATAGCAATAGATCTCCTTATTCATGATCTCTCTATCCTACTTCCTTTAAAAAACAAGAAATTTTTTTATTATTGTTTCCTATCCTAAGTATCTAAATGTCAATTATACATCCGTAAATATCATTTTGTTTTTGTGTTGGATAGTGAGAGTTTTTTATAATTTGATTTGTCTTTTATTGTGGATATATGGTAAAAAATACACCCCCCCGAGAAGACAGTGGTTTAAAGCAACGATGACAGGAGGTAATACAAGGGCGGCTATAGAGAGGGCTATTTTATTCGAAATAGTGGTCGCCAAGCCTCCCAATTTATGAAAATTGTGTAAGCGGTTTTTTTATAATATTTTTTCATTGTGTTTGACATAAAATATTTAAAGAAGGGGGCACGTTTTAAATGTAAAATACCCTTCGGTCAGAATTTGACGAAATTTTGATATGTTGTAGAACTTGACGTATGGACAGGCCCGCGCCGTACATAAGGGCAACCGAAGGCGCCGAAAAGCCTCAAAACCCAAAAGTAAAAAAAGATAAAGCAACAGACAACATTGTCAAAACAAAATTTATAATGATAAAAAAACAGCAAGGGATTGTTAGCTATTACATTGTTTTTATTTGTTTATTATTTTAGTTTTACTCTTTGAGACGAGGGAACCGAATTTCTCGAGAATAATATATTTAAACGATAATAAAATATCAAAACTCATATGTAATAGTAGCAAAATGAAATAAAATGAATTTAGCTCAAAGCCGAATATCACATAAAATACAACGACCGTTTCCCCTTCAGAAAAACAACTACTCCTTTGGCTAATACCACAACAGGCATTGAATTACACCCGGAGGAAAAACAGCAGAGATAGAAATTAATTTTCAACACTCTCTACTTTGATTTTGCTCACCAAGGAGAACATCATTCTTGGACCGGTTTCGTCCTTATTAGGACTCCTCAGCAAGAAATAGATAGGTTCTCAATTCCAGTCTCTAATGGAATTAACAAATGCTACACATTTCACCAGTATACCATAAAGTTGGTTACGGAGAGAATAAAATTCAAGTAGTGAAAATGGTGTCGCCATCTGATTTTGCTTACTAAGAATATTGCCTTTAACTGGAAAAATTTGCTGAAGTTTTGATATTTAGCGATTTTATGTATTTTTAACTGCTCTTTTCCATTTTTTTATTTTGCCACCTCGTAACTTTGCCGCCGTCGCCGCCATATTCGCGATTCAAGCTAAGTGATACGCCCTCTGGAGGAAATTAGTAAAAGGTCCCTATAAGTAGGATGACGTTCAGTGTTTTTGAAGAAATGGATAAGACCTTTTATTTAAGAATCAAAATTTGTGTCTAGTAATATGTAATCATACTATTTATTTAAGGATTTTTTTATAAAATCGATTTATTATATTGATTTTTTTTTAAATATCAGTTTATTTATTAATTTTAGTTTTAAAATCAGTCAGAGACAAAATCAGTTCATCATTTGGCAACATTGGCGTTCGTGTTCATTGTTTACATTTTAATTTGTATCAATTACAATTAGAGTTTTTTGTTACTTTTTAGCTTTAAATTTGTTTATTTCTTATAGTATGTGATAGTAAATTAAAAATGAAATCTGCGAAAAAGCCTCCAGCAAATTGCAATCTATATGGTGTTATTGTCAAAATCAAAACTGGAGTATTCATTATTTTTCAAGTGCAAGTCATAAAATTCTATTTTTTATGATAAATGGGTATCTACAAATTCACAATATTGAAATTTTGCAAAACGTTGTTTAGAATCAAACTCCAATATGAGTTGTGACGGTTTTATTACCATTTACATGTATACAAAGTACTACACAATTCACTTCATGATATAAGAATATAAGGATAGTAAGATTTTTAAAGAAGTTCATCAATAATAAACGTTTGGTACCTGATATGTCCTTTAAACCACATAATAAAACATGTCCTGGGTTTAGTAAATACATATTTCTAGATGTTCTTGTAGCAACCAATAGGTCAATATTTCCAACAAATTAGTTCGTACTACACATGAAAAATTACATTTATAACGAAAGCACGAAAACTAAACTTAAATTAACACTAAATGAAACTCAAAAACACTATTATAATAAGAATATTATCTAAAAACAGTTAAAAAATCACAAATACAAAATCCCACAACACGTAGATAAACAAACATCCTACTTATACGTGACAAATGACAGGCGCGCGAAAATTAATTTGAATCGCGAATTGTAATAAATTGTAAAAAAAAAAGTTTTTTCAAGATATCTTGTTACTAGTTGCTTTTAAAGCAAAAATTGACATGTTCTTTCATTGCAGGAAAGGCGAATGTTGGGAAAACCAATCCATTATTTTTTTTACGTCACTGTTATCACGATTAATCCGGGAACTTCTTATTCAAAATGCTGTTCCGAAGTACTAAAATCTATATTGCAAAAATGTTCAACCGCTTCACAAATATTGTGCAAGAATGACATTCCCATAGTCCACCTTAATTCCCCGCCCACGAGTTAGTCAACCTGCGGTTTTCATCGTTCTCAATAATGATTTCTCAATAACCATGTTTGACCATGTGCCACACCAAAATTTGTCAGAACGTCTAATTGTGAAGCACCCTCCATCTGTAAAATACCTATATTCTGTAGGTTTCATCTTTTCTTTTAAACTATAAATATTCCTGTAAATATAAATGGTTACATTTAGCGTACAAAAAATTACCACTGGAATGAAAATAGGGCAACATTAGCTGGATACTATTAAGATAAAGGTCCCAGTTTCCGCATTTTTCGGCCTCAGTAAATTTTTTCACTACTGTAAAGTAAGAAACCCATAATTTAGCAGTTGTACCACGTTACTAGATGATTTTCAAATTTTGAAGCTAATTCTTTGACGTATTCTTCTTGGTCTGCTTCAAGTATTACCAACTTGTCGAAATCGCATAGAATTGCTTCTAGTCCTGCGCGTTAGTCTGGTGATAAATCAATTTCCTGCATGCTTAATTTTGCGAGATGGACTAACACATGTGCTCTGCACGCACGAGAATATGCATGACCTGCATTGGGATTCTCATCTTTCAATACGGCACGTGTTGAGACGACTATCTTCGTTCCACAGAATGCGATTCTTATGTAATGTCTCTCTCTATTTGATTCGTTACGTGTTGAGTTCGCACATAAGAATTCCTGTCCAGTTAACATATTTTCACGTGAGTTCGGTGCAAAAATTATTCTTAGAATCTCGGATAATGAACGACATTAATAAATGAAAGCCACCTAATCGTATAACGACATTTTTCAATTTTGCTTCCATGCCACTCAAACAGACAATTTGATTTGCTTTAAAATACAGTGGCTGATCAAACGTGATGAAAAATGTTGGCTGATTTAATGACTAAACAGTAAAAATCGTGTCAAAGTTAGTCGGTGGTGCATTAATGAAAGGCAAACAAGCTATAAAAGATTTCTGGTATGAATGGTTTGCTGTCAGGTATATTGGGAAAATCAGTCCATTTCCCGTAGAGCCACAGCAGATCTGAAGTTGACAACTTTATTGTATTTACGACTGAAGAAATAGTACAAAGATCTATAATAGAAATTCCCTGTAGACTAAAAAAGTTTATCTTCTCATGGCTTCGTAATGCAATGCTACCAGAATTTTCGACGTACTAAGCTGAGGTCATTTTTGTGAGACGAGGAATATTCTGATCAGGAGCAATGGCACTTGCGGTCGTTATACAATGGATGCCTCCCATGGCATGAACATTATTTCTGCCATCCAGGTTTTGAGTATTAAAGTCCCTATGTCGAAAACCAACTGTGAAAAGGCACTCCCGTCAATACCCAAAAGAGGGCGCATCAACATCGGAACTTCAAAAAGTGTTGCTTCCTTGTAAGAGGAACAAAATCCTAGTGAAGTCAAGATGTCAATCAGTTTACGAGATCAGTATCTAACTTTTAGATTCAAGCGATAGGCTCAATGAATAAAATTCGTATTGTTTTTTACGCTACGTACTTGCTCAACTTTGTAATACTCGTACACGAAAACAGTTGGTTTTATGAAAAAAATGATAGGGACCAATTTGGTAGAGAAAATGATGTAGTGTAATTTATTACATAACCATTTTTACTGCAAAAGCAACGAGTAACGAGATATCTTGAAAAATCTCTTTTTTATAATTCATTGCAATATGGCAGCGACAGCGGCAAAGATACGAGGTGACAAAATAACATTTCGGAAAATACGTTGAATCACAAAATATCAAAATTTCCGCAAATTTTTCCAGGTAAATTTACATAGTTACTGGACTATATATATTAAGCGCTGCATCGGTTGTGATTTCATTTTTTGCCAGATGCCCGATCGATAATTAACTTAGCGAAGTGAAAAGGTACATGGAGTAGAAGATATCTGTTTTTGAAACTTTAGTTTATCTAGAATCTAGAATCTGGAATCTGGAATCTGGAATCTAAAATTTAGAATCTAGTAGAATCCTTTAAGGTATCAACTTGGGGAGGTTTATGGTGCTCTGTTTGACATAAGCGAAGGAAACTTTGAAAATAACGTAAAAAATGTGGCTGCATCGTTGGCCAAAAAATTGCAAAATTTTGAGTTCATTTGCATTCTTATATTGTGGTATAATATTTTAAGTAAAGTTAACATTGTTAGTAAAATTATTCAAAAACCGAACTTTGATGTTGCTTAGTGTTCTAATCATTTAAATAATTTGAATAATTTTTTGAAAGCTTACCGCTCCGATAAAGGTTTTAATGATCTATTGCGTTTCCTATTTTTATGTCCCTAAATCTCTGTGCCAACCCTTTCCACCGACAGTTCTTTTGTTTGAAAAATCTAATTTTTTAGTTCCATGTCTTCAATGCTTGCATTGTTCACAGATAACCTGAAAACACCAAAGGTCCGTCAAGATGACTACCAGTATTTCTGGCTGTCAATATTAGACAGTTCATACTCACATATATCAAATTAAATATCGTATGTTTTAAGTATCCATTTTTATTTTTATTATCTGACAATGGCAAATCCTTTGAAAGCTCTAAATGAACATTTTTTGTATAACCACAAAGTAGCTAGTGCCTTACAACAGTTGTTGCACCCCAGTGGTAAGTCTTAAAGAAAATACTCCAAACTAAATATCCACTGTGCTATTAGAAAATCTTAATGTCAGGGTACCTCAAAGTTGAAAATTGAACTCACCGCACCCCAACATATTTAATTATAAATGATTTTCATGACCAAGGGGTGACATAAAGAAAAGAAGATAAGGATATTCCAAGGCCGTCTGTTTCCTTGGTGTCGAAACTCTTCTGCTGGGGAATTGAAGCTTCAAAATTAACCAACTATACTAAACTTTTTACTCATCCTTTTGCTCCCCCGCTAAGGGGTTCCGACAGGCACTCCTAATCCAGCCTGCCTTTCCTTTATCTGGGGTTCACAAGGCGGCCCTATACCCTTATGGGCTTATTGTGGCACCTTTTGGTTGGCATACACCTTCTCATTCATTGAACTATATTGCACCGTATAGATGGACCCCGAGCTCTACGAGTTTGATTACCCATCCAGACCGTGACTGGTCAAACTAATCTGAAACATTTTTATATACCTCTTAATAACTAAACTTAGACCAATTAAATTATTTAGACTAAGAGCTGATGAAATATTTTAGGTTTAGAGGTATAAAACCAACCACGGATATCAAGCTAAGGTTGCCATTGATCAGTTTGTAATAAGAATGACTGAAAATCACGTAGAAGTGTTCAAAACTACTTTTTTTAAGCCTAAAACCAGACGCAGTGTAGATTTCTTTAATTTTAATATTTGAGGAATACTTTTTTTGATGTCTGTAAGGCTCATATAATACCTTTTAACTGAAGAACTGATTGTTGAGGTCACATTAGATATATTTTGCAATGTGGCTCTTCTTTGATTATGCTCAGTTTTTTTTCTATTCCAGATCGCAGATTAATCTCCATTTGGTTTGATAAATTACTGGAAATGAATAAGAGCGTGGAGGAAATGATTATCAGAAGTGATTACATGTGGTTTATCTTACTGATGATGCAAAGTAGGAAAATTAGAGAACCTTTTACTAGACTACCGCCAACAAATATGCAACCGTTGAAAAAGTTTGTTGTAAGCGCATGAAGTAAAATAAATTAATATTGTATGGGTTCTTGTTACTTAAGCTGGTGGTAGGTATGAAATATTTTGGGTGGCCAGTGCCTTACCCAATAGAGGACACTACTGTCTACAATGCTTGAAGTTATTTTCATATAATTAAAGGGATACAACCAAAATATATTCTTTATATAAAGTTTTGCAATATACAGATTGGAAAACAAGTTTTTAGTAACAATATTTGATAAAGTTTGATGTTTGATAGTTGAATTTTTTCCTGGGTTCGTCTAACAATCTGCACCGTCGCAAATTCTGTTTTTACGACATCTTTTGTATTATTTTATCAAAAAAGCAAACCACTGACCAAAATGTTGTACACCTACATCCATTTGGTGGAAATAAATCTTTATAAATCCTCATATTTCCTTGTAAATCCTTAAATGTCCTCAGAAATCCTTCTAATTTCTTCATACATCTTCAGAAATTCCTATAACTTCTTCATAAATCCTCATAAATCCTCTTAAATCCTCTTAAATCCTCTTAAATCCTCTTAAATCCTCTTAAATCCTCTTAAATCCTCTTAAATCCTCTTAAATCCTCTTAAATCCTCCTAAATCCTTATAAATCTTTATAAATCCCTATAAATCCTTATAAATCCTTATAAATCCTTATAAATCCTTATAAATCCTTATAAATCCTTATAAATCCTTATAAATCCTTATAAATCCTTATAAATCCTTATAAATCCTTATAAATCCTTATAAATCCTTATAAATCCTTATAAATCCTTATAAATCCTTATAAATCCCTATAAATCCTTATAAATCCTTATAAATCCTTATAAATCCTTATAAATCCTTATAAATCCTTATAAATCTCTATATATCCTTATAAATCCTTATAAATCCTTATAAATCCTTATAAATCCTTATAAATCCTTATAAATCCTTATAAATCCTTATAAATCCTTATAAATCCTTATAAATCCTTATAAATCCTTATAAATCCTTATAAATCCTTATAAATCCTTATAAATCCTTATAAATCCTTATAAATCCTTATAAATCCTTATAAATCCTTATAAATCCTTATAAATCCTTATAAATCCTTATAAATCCTTATAAATCCTTATAAATCCTTATAAATCCTTATAAATCCTTATAAATCCTTATAAATCCTTATAAATCCTTATAAATCCTTATAAATCCTTATAAATCCTTATAACTCCTTATAAATCCTCATAAATTCTCGTACATCCTTCATATTTTCTCCGAAATCCTCATACACACGTTCCGTATCGCTTTTTGATGTGCCAGTATGTTTAAAGTTAATTTACAGTGTGTAAAAAATCATTTAGATATTATTTGATTATAAACAAAAATATCTGAATTGAAGGAATAGAGAATACTCTTTTTTTCAAACATATTATAATATCTTTCCCTTGGTGTATCATAAAGTAATTTACTTGCCAGCTTTGTGCGGCTAAAAAGTTAGTTATATACACAAAACCAGGTTAAAACATAAAACTGTTTTAGTAGTGTAACTATTTAATAACCATGTGAACAATATCTCGGAATAATATCAAATTTTACAATTTTACTTTCCAGCACTTGAATAGTACTTTTCAACAAAAATCAATTGCAGCAAACATTGGTAATTATAATAAACCAGGCCAACCTAACTCAATTTATTCCAATAGTTTCCAATAATTGATTTTTTGTTGGAATTTTCATTTTTGTTTTCAGTAGATCGATGAAACATAGATACTCAGAGCTCTTCGTACTAAACCTTGTAGAAATCCTTTTATTCGGTATCCTTTACATTTTATGAATGGCAAATTAATATTAGGTTCCTTGATAGCATAATATCGTGCGAGCCATTTTCGACCAGTCAGGTCGTACACTAAAAATAATTGATGTAGGCTTAGCCAGCCATTTTTCATGGGAGGGGTTTTTGAGAACTATGGGGGGAGTTCCATCAAGAAAGTGAATAAAATCAAACAGTCAATAGCGATCAGTGCCAATACTATAATGGAAATGGTGACACGGGGACCCTCCTTGGCCTCCTTGAACTCCGTCGCTAGGCCACTAGCTGTTATAGTTAGTTCAAGCTGAGACATCTCTGTAAGCAGATTAATATAAATTAGAATTTAAGTAATTGTATATGAGTATAAATAAATTATTTAGTGTAAATAAATTTAAATAATAAACAGAGTTAAAAGAGCATACATTGCTTATGAACAGTGCCGCCGAACCGTGGAGCGCACCTGGGGTTTCTCCCCAGAGTCGTCGTATGGACTTACACGGCATAAAACCTATGCTAACATACGGTGCAGTTGCCTGGGTACCGAAAACCCAAAAATTAACAGCTATCCGTAAACTAGAACAAATTCAAAAAACAGCATGTCTCAACATAACAGGAGCCATGAAAACAACACCGACCAGAGCCTTGGAAGTCATTCTTAGTCTCACTCCCCTTGATATTTACTGCAAGAAGGTTGCTCTGATGACAATGACACGCCTCCGCACGGTTGGAATAGAACCTGATGTAGGATCTGGTGAGGCGAGACGTCGCTTTCGGCAGGAGGTGTTCGATACGCTCCCACTGCTTCAAGCCAACATGAACTCCATCTCACCGAGATATATCTTCCATAAGCCATATACAGTTATAATAAAACAAAACAAGGCTCAGGGTGTGGAATATACTGCAGATTCTTAAACTCAAACATAAAATGGGCTGTGAGCAATAGTGCCAGTGTAGTTAAAATAGAGCTAACATGGAATCTTATAGCAGCAAAAGAAATAACCAGAAACAATATCACTGGAAGGAACATGCTCATCTATACAGATAGCAGACAAGCACTACTCACCCTGAACAAACCACGAATTTACTCAGGGTTGGTACTAGAATGTCACGAAGCTTTGGTCGAAGTATCCAACAATGTGTTCACCTTAAGATGGATGAAAGGTCACGCCACATCGAAAGGTAACCGTCTTGCTGATTCACTAGTTAAGAAAGTAGCCAACCAAATACTTTTTGGACCTGGCCCTTCTATTGGCCTGACAAAATCGGTAACACAGGCCTAATCAAAGAACATTCTCTTGTGAAATTCAAGGAAAGATGGGATGAAATAAGAAACTGCAGAGTTGCCAGGGAGCTCTTAAGTTATCCTGACAACACTGCAGCAAACAAATACCTGACTATGACTAAACATAATCTGCGCCTAGTCACAGGCATTTTGATTGTTCATTGTGAAGTACGAAAGCATCTCCATATCATGGGGGCTGTCGGAATCCGCACTCTGCAGAGGGTGCAAACAAGAAGATGTGACCATCCAGCATATCCTTTACGATTGCCGTGGGGGTAACCTACCCTCCACACGTTACAGATACAGATACAGAGAAACTGTTTAAAATAAACACACGTTACAATAACTATATTATATTAAAATTTCAGATATACTAAAATGGTTTTGAAAATAATTTTGTTTTAATTACTAAAATAGCATCTAGTACAGAGTTAGCAACGCCAAAACGCTAACGGACATTTATAAATGGTTGTCGAAGATTATGAAGAAAATGTTTAACCTAAAATGATTTGAAAATACGAAATTTGTACCTGCATAAATTTTATTTTTTATTTTTTCCACTGGGCTCGTCTAACTTAGCCTCCGAAAACACTGAAGTCTAACGGCCTGTTGTATTTAACCTATATTAATTCAGAGTACCCACTCTGTCACCTTAGTACCTTGTACAAGTTTGTACAATTCCTTGACAGAGTATGTTCTATAGTTTCTTGGAACAACCTGTGATTGTCCAAAAAGTATCTGTCACAAATGGGATACCATATCCCCACCAAGCTTCAATAAGAAAATAAATCTCAAAAGACCAGCCGACCCAAAATTCTTCCTCAAACGTTGCTAGCTCTCGTACCCCATATCACCTTTTTCCTTGTACGAGTGTGTTCTATGGGCTATTGGCTTAAGTTATGGTTTTCCAAATAGTGCCTGTATATTGCAATCCAATGTGTTGGAGTCTCACAGTATATGTTTGACTGTTTCTGGTTCCAATAGGTATCAATTCAACACGCCCATTTTGTTTAAGTCTCCCTGTACTAGGACATGTCAAATCATGGGTCCTTTTATTGTCATCAACTGGTTCCTTTTAATGGAGAGTAGTTCACCTGTTCTTTTTGAAGATGGTCCTCCTCTGAAGGGTTTTCTATGGTACATTCTCCCAATAAATATTGTGTTTTCTCCGAACCAATCTTTTAAGAAACCTCATAGTGTACTTTTTGATAGTCCAAGGTGTAGAATTGGCTGTCTTTCGCAGTATGTATACCAAGTTTGTTTTTGTCGTTGGGTACTGGGTTTTCCTTAGGGTGATCACCCTTCTCTTTGGTAATTAAACCTCGAATGGAGTATTAAAAGAGTAATGCTTAGTTATGTGATATGTTCTTATGTCTAACAAGTGACTTATGTGACCTGGTCTAATGTTAAGATTTTTCAGAGACTTCTCTAATCTGCAGGCATCTAATCTTGCCTCAATTTGTATCACAAAGTAAAACAATGGTAGGCCTATTGGCGTTTCTATTGGAGATGTGTTTTTATTGCCCTCGTCATTTCAAGATAGATATGTCTTTGTTTCTTGCTGTCTTTTAATGCCGCTCTTTGTTGTGTGTTTGGCCAGCACACCAAATCTGCGTTAGTCATTATAGATTTTACAAACATGTATATCCAATATACCGTTCCTGGTTGGTTGCATTTTAGTTTTTAGATCAAGCAGAATTTTTAATAAAATACTTTCTTGTTTTATAACCACTGATCTGTATTATTTTACTGGATAGGATATATGCTATATTTAACATACTAAAAATCCGTATCACCAAGGAGACCGGAAGTGCAACACTGCTGGCCGAATTGGGCAAATTAATGGTGGGATCACAGAACTAAATTTTGGGATAATTTGACTTACCTAACCTATAATTTGATTAGTTTTTCTTCTTATTCTTCTTCTATTCCTTCTGCGGGCAATGTCCTTCGGGACAATTCACCTATAATTTGATTTTTTTATGAAAGAAAATATAAAAATGGAAACATGAAGCATATTGTATCTTCACGAATGAACGTTTATTGTTTATATCATAATTAAATGACAAATATGATGACAAAAAATGGAAATAGAGGTTATGTTAAATAACATCCGGTCCGCCATATTATTTGCCCAAATCGGCCAATTTTTCGGAACGTTTTTTAGAGGGCTATATCCTATCCAGTAAAATAATACAGATCAGTGTTTATATAACACATGTAAAAAGCTATGAAACGAAATTAAGTATAACACTGTATTTTTTTTATTTTCAGCCACTACATATATATGAAGAGGTATTGATTGCGAACGAACCAAATATGGTTTACATTAGTCCAAAGAAAAGCGAGGAAAGCCTTAAATCGAAAGAAAAAACAGTTTCGGTGGCGACATCTTACGAATCATTTAATTATTAAACTGCTTCTACGTATTTTTAAAGATAATAAAGATATTTTTTCACAAATTTAATTTAGTTATGAACAGTGACAAAAGAAATAAATTTAAAAAACGCCCTGCAAAAAGATTTACAATAGGTCATAATCATTTATTAATTAGAATATGCAAGCGTTTTTGTTTTTGCTCATATCTTGAAATTTTAAAAAGTTAGTTGTACAAGGTGTTTCAGAATGAAGTACCGTAAACTAATTTTTTATTTTATTCGCCAAGTAACCCAGTCTTCTCTGATCTACAGCTTTCTTAATAATAGATCATCTCTAGTACGACTCTTATAAGCTCATAAGTATATTCAATTCTGCAGATTGAATATCTCTTTTTGTAAACATAATTTGTAAAATTATTAATGAAGAGTTGTCAAATATCAAAATTTGTGGCTCTTGAATCAATAGGTTTGAAGGATAAGTTATATCTTTAAAATACATTTTTTGAATGATTTTTTTTTATATTCCTATATTTTACCCCCAGGCTAATACATCATATGATAAACGTGACTCCACAAATGTTTGATATGGAATTTTCAGGTGAGTTATATATGAACAACTTCTCAGATATTTTTCGAGTTTATGTAAAACTGGCCTTAAATTATTTACACTGTTATTTATATGTTTCTCCCATTTCACATGAGAACCAATATGATATGAATTTAGGATGACTCTTGTTTTAGACGTGGCAAACGGCATAGCTAATGTCTTAATTATACATGAGAGAACCAATCAAACAGGTTTTTTCAATTATTTTCCCAAAGTTTTTTAACAGCATGCCATGGTTTAGCTGATTATAAGGTTAACGTGTCATCAACAAATATAGAGCAAAAACAAAATAGGTCCGAGTATGGTACCTCGAGGGACACCATATTTTGTAATTTTATAAAAGCTTATATATTTATTAATTTTTACTGCTTGAATCCTTTTACTTAAATAACTACAAAAAAGGTCAACAGATTTACCTAAGACCTTTAACAACTGCTTAATATGACATACAGTGTCGAAGGTCTTTGCCAATTCAAGAAAAATGCGTATAGTGGAAACGCTTGTACAACATTATTTGTTAAATGACACAAAGCATCGATTGTAGATAATCCGTTTTGGAAACCATATTGCTTTGAACTTATATATAAAATTATAAAAGGTTGAGGTGAAATTAAGTGAATAAAATTTTACAATTTTTTCTTTTATTTAGATATATAAAGAAGCCGTAGAAAAGTATAGTATATAACTCGAGTTAACACATAAATGTTTCTGCTAAGGTTCTATTTATAAGGTAACAAATATTGTTAGGTAACTAGGTAACTAATAAAAATGGTGATGCTGTTACAAAATAACTATAAACCATCGAATCAAAATTGTTTTAATTAAAAAAAGGAATACAACGAATCAAAAACCTCTGTCACTAAATGCCGACATATAACAGATTATTCCTTCGTGAGGAGTCGGTTGGTTATTGTAGAAATGCGCAGGCGCGGACTGCTGACTACTAGCTTTCTTGTCATCTTGTTTCTCTTCAGTAAACATGTTCTCATCATTGGCTACCAAAACCTCTTCGTAAACTCTAGAACTCTAAAAAATATTAATTATTTCAGGCCTGTTCTACTACCTTAAATGTGTGAATCAGGTACTGAAATTGAATTTTTCTGCAATAATTTGCATGTTAACATGTTTTTCTACACCCGTATTATAATAATGCACTTATATGCCCATAATCCGTTTCATAATGATACCCATTATGATACAGATTTTTCATTACGATACAGATTTTTAATCAATAGAAACCTACAATTTTTCAATCAAGCATGCTGTTTGACGTTTGTCCTAGGTTCCTATGTAATTATTTTAGTTGTCAAAACGTATTAAATTTTCGTAGGTAGCTAAACTTCGATAATTATAATATTAAAATGTCTGATATTAGCGATATAGAAGACTCCTCCACACATATCGGAGAAAGCAGAAAATACAGTACAAAATATTTTACCGCAAAAATCTAGGGAAATACCAATACCTGAAGTAATACCATTAATTACAATTTTGTAGAATTTTTTATAGAAATACGAGTAATTACTGTTATTGTGTTCAATACCAATATAAATATAATATTTATAGGTCTTGATTATTTATCGGGTGTAGAAAAAATAGCGTATGCAACTCTCATGTAATGGTTATTAAAACACTCGCATAAACCATACGAAACTCGCCTTTGGCTCGTTTCGTATCCCGGTTAATGCTCGTGTATTAATAACCATCATTACATGATCGTTGCATAATATACTATTGTCTTACATCTCAATATGTTTCAAGCAGTGCACAGATACGAGATGAACTATGATTTGAATTAAACCAAACCAAGTTGTTGAATCCTTACCACTACGTCTCGTAATTGTCCAATTTCGGCTGGCGGCACTTTGTTAAAAGGCTCGCGAATTTTCCTGACCTGCAGCATTAAAAGGATGAACCACATGAACTCGTTTCTATTCTCTTTTTCTTTGATCGTTTTGTCCATGGTCAGCAATCTATCGAACCATGTTCGCAAAATCTTGCGCTCTACAAAAATTCATGATTAATATGGCAAACTATAAAGTAGTAAACTTTGAAGAAAACTTCGTTGATCTAGGCTTACCGTCAGGAGGCAGTAGTGTTAAGATTGCTTTAGCCAACATACTATTGTAAAAGAAATTCTCGTCTAACAGGTTCGACATTTTTACTAAAATTTGATTTTTGACATTATTAGGGATAACAGACTTAATTAGGCATTCCAACGACTTGTTAAAATTCTGCCCGTGGGAACTGACAGTTTAGGTATGGCAACCCTGTGGACCTGTTGTCATTGACATGGTCAATGATACATATATAGTTATATAGATTGCTCAAAGCGAGTCGTTTGCGAGCGGCCATATTGCCTGGCAAGTGTTCATTAATTTGAAATGGTTTAGCAATTTTCATAAACCAATTTTCCGACTTTGAATAATAAAAAAAAATAATTATCTACATTTTTACTACAAAGCCTAAGCTTACGTTTATTTTTAAAAATACGAATGGTTAATCTATATAACTATCTATACATTGAGCCTGTCAAATCTTCAAGCCCACAAAGTTGCCATGTTATAATCTATCATGTGTCTGTCAGAGGCCTGTCATTTCCTATGGGCAGTCATTTTGTTTGGAATGCCTAGCCACATCAAAGTATGTGCTAGCCATCACATACTTTGATTTTCTTTTACTATATGGAGAATGGTCGCACTGCGCAGCTTTCTGAGTGCCCTTTAAAAGGAGATAGAAAACTCCGCCATTTTGAACCTTTATTATGTGTTGCCTACATCTTGGCGCAATATTTTTAATAGTTGCGTTTTAATCATCCGCTTCTGCTTCGGACTTGTCGGTTTTCTTGTTTTAATCTGACAGGTTAAAACGACTAAACCGACAATTCCGGAAGCACAAGCGGATGATTAAAACGCACCTGATATTTTGCTTGCTGCTGTCAGTGTTAGTGAATATTAGGCATTCCAAACTGAATGGCTACCAGTGGGTTTTGACGGGTTATGATATAGCAAAATTATGGCAACCCTGTAGGCCTGGTGATTTGACAAGGTCAATGAAATAGATAGTTACATAGATTGATCATCCATATTTTTCAAAATAAACATAAGCTTATGCATTGAAGTAAAAATGTAAGCAATTATTTTTTTTTAATGTCTAAAGGCTAAAAATTAGTTTTAAAACACATTTTTTCTAAACCGATTCAAATTAATAAATATTTGCCAGGCAATATGGCCGCTCGTAAACGACCAGCTTTGAGCAATCTATATAACTATATATGTATCATTGACCCTGTTAATGACAACATGACAACAGGGTTGCCATATCTAAACTGTCATTACCCACTGGTAGCCATTTGGACAGGTCGTTGGAATGCCTAATTATTTTTGGAGTCACAGTTTATTGCTAAAGAATCAGTTAGCTCACTCGGACCAGTTGAAAGTTCCAAAATAACATCCACTCCAGGGATACAAATTCAGGATACGCAGGAGACTGCTGTTTTATTATAGGCGGTTGTCATATATTGTATTACCGAGTTGCGCAGTGTATAAACTGGAACATTGAGATCAAAAGTGCCGACGCAGAGTGAGCGATCCACATACTTTGATTTTCTTTTACTATACGGAGAATGGTCGCACTGCGCAGCTTTCTGAGTGCCTTTTAAAAGGAGATAGAAAACTCGGCCATTTTGAACCCTTATTACGTGTTGCCTACATCTTGGCGCAATATTTTTAATAGGTGCGTTTTAATCATCCGCTTCTGCTTCGGAATTGTCGGTTTTCTTGTTTTAATCTGACAGGTTAGAACGACTGAACCGACAATTCCGGAAGCAGAAGCGGATGATTAAAACGCACCTGATATTTTGCTTGCTGCTGTCAGTGTCAGTGAACATTATTTTTGGAGTCACAGTTTATTGCTAAAGAATCAGTTAGCTCACTCGGACCAGTAGAAAAATCCAAAATAACATCCACTCCAGGGGGTCAATTCTCGACTTGTAGGAACCTTTTCCTATAGGAATTTGTGACACTTTCCTATATGTAGGAAAATGTCATAAATGTTCGATGTATATAAAAATTTCAAAAATTCCTATAGGAAAATATTCCTACGAGTCGAGAATCGACCCCCAGGGATACAAATTCAGGATACGCAGAAGACTGCTGTTTTATTATAGGCGGTTGTCATATATTGTATTATCCGAGTTGCGCAGTGTATAAACTGGAACATTGAGATCAAAAGTGCCGACGCAGAGTGAGCGATCTGATTCTTTAGCTGTAAACTGTGTCACAGGGTTCAAAATGTCCGCGCCCTATGTTGGGCGTGTCGGAGTTCTCTCTTGCCTCGTATAGTAATCAAAGTATGTGGCTAGCCATGCAATTAGCTGACCAAACGTTTGATGGTAGCGACCTTCGAGAGAATATAAAGTAGTGGGGAAGGATGGTTACGCCAAGGTCAGTTAACCGGGATGGTTACCCAAGATGGCTACTTGACATTAGTATTTACCAGTGGTGTATCATATTTATATTGTTTGAAAATGTAATATTTTTATTAGATTAAAATAGCGCAGACAAAATAGCTCAAGGACAAAATAGCAAACGATAAAATAGCACAAGGACAAAATAGCCAGGGACAAAATAGTGCAAAAGAACAAGATATGTTTTTTAATTAATTTAATTCATTAAAATAATCCGTAACAAATACGAATATTTGGAGTGTAGCAAATTTACTGCGACAAATTTGCGCCGAAACAAATACATTAGAGACAAGTCATCTCCTGATATAAGTTAGCGCTTAGTCAAAAAAGATCAAGATAAATTATTGCAATACTCTAATTAAAATTCATCGCGGATTGCTGTATATAACTCCAGGCCACCCAGGTTAGGTTAGGTGTGTTAAGTTTATTTTTAATTTTAATTAGAATTCGAAATATTTTGTCATGCGCTTTTTTGTTTTGCGCTATTTTGTCCTGTGCTATTTTCCTGTGCTATTTGTCCTGCGATATTTTGTTCTGTGCTATGTTATCCTGCGCTATTTTGTCCTTGGGCTATTTTAACTTGCTCTATTTTTTGTACTATTTTTTCCTGCGCCATTTTGTCATGAGTTGTTTTATCATGTTGCCAATTTTTTTAATTTTTATTAGTTTTTCAATCATGGATAACGCACTGAATAGCAGTCTTACAGCTCACAGCTATGTTTTGACCTAAAACCTGATTAAGCGTTGGTGTAGCAGTCTAACGCGCTTATATTCATTTATAGGCAAGTTTATGGTCCGAGACTGCTGGGCTTCGAATCCCAACCCAGACCATGTGGATTTTTAATTAAATTGCATGGTTCGGTATAGGATTTGATGTGTACCGTATTAATAGAAATTCAATTTCTGTTGATATGACATGAAGATTATAAAATCGCCATGCATTACCGTCTCGATGATGGTGGGTGAGGTTTTCCTCTCCTGTAAGTCAAATGTCACCATCAATCATCTTTAAGTCGCCCCGGATCGCCACGGCAAATAATAATAATAATAATAGCCGTCCCTTTCCCCGCACAAGCTCAGCTTTTGGGGTTAAAGTTCACTCGTAAGAGGGTGAATTAGGGAGAGTATTATTATTATTATACAAATTGTTTCCTTCTATGAATTCAATTATTGACTATAATATACTTTTTCTAAGATTTTTTCTTTTGATGATAACAAGTTTAGTGGTCTTAAAGTTGTTAATTTTTGGAATTGGTACCATTATTTAAATCTTCTAATCATAATTTATAGTAAAACAAATTTATACAATTGTAGAACTTTCTTTTGCATATTTGTTTCCGTGTATAAACTGTATCAATCTAACCTCCAATTAGTTGGAAAAATATCAAAATAGGTGCTGAAATAACAAAAATAAGAATTTCAATATGTATACTTAATCTCTTGACTGCCTTTATACTAATTTAAAGCTGAACTCATATAAGTTTAAATATGCGATTCTACAGGGTGTCCCGAAATTAGACGGTCATATTTTAACAGCGTAATCTACATCCTAAAATAGGAATAAAAGTTCATATAAACATAGATCTGAAAATTTTTCGTTTTCGAGATACAGGGTGTTAAAAGTGAAGTCATGATAACACTCTTTTGTAAATATTTTCTAAACGTTTAAAGATAACGAAGTGAAATTTGGTACAAATGCTTACCTTTTTACGCTCTATTTAATGGACTAAACCCCAGTTTCTGATCATCTTCATAGGTAGGTAAATTAGGGGGGGCTTAGGGTAAAATTGCCCTAAGTTTTTTTTGTTGACAGTTTTTAACATTTTTGACTATAAAATTTGGAAAACCAATGTTTTCTTTATAATAAAGCTACATTTGTTGCATCTCGCTAGGACGCACCATTTTCAAGAAAAAAGCATTTGAAAATTTCATGATAAGTTATTCGAAAGTGTAAACAATAATTAGTAGGCCTGTGAAATCAGAAATTTTATTTTTTTTTACTTTGGAAAATCGGTGACTAAAGAAATTTTAGAAAATATTTACAAAAATGTGCCATCAGGACTTCACTTGTAACACCCTGTATCTCGAAAACGAAACGTTTTCGGACCTATGTTTATATGATCTCTTATTCCTATTTTAGGATGTAGATTACGCTGTTAAAATATGACCGTCTAATTTCGGAACACCCTGTATAATATGCACATAAGCTTAAGTATTAAATAATAGCTATAATAACTACTACACAGCTAATCTATCTTTCTTGGGTTAGTATTTTTTAAGTACCTACAGTTTTGTTCTACAATGCACATTTAAAATTAATATTTGCAATTTATAATTTAAAGTTAACAAGCTTTCCTCGAAAGAAGCTTCTAATTAAAAAATTATAATTATCCTTTTAACCTCCTTAGCCATCCTTAAAACGTATTATTATCCAAAGGAAGTTTCTTCAGTGCTCGACAATTTAAAGTTAAATTGCCTCAAAAAGAAGCTTACTCTTAGAAAGTCTACCGTTTAAAAACAATTTTTACCATTCTGAAAAGGTGTGTTTTCTGGAGACTGGAAATGTTTTAGTAGGAAAATAAATTAGGGGTTATAATGGGTTGATATTTGGAGTGTTTTCAGTTTTAAAATTGACGTTTTAGTGACATTTGAGGGAGTGGTGGAATGAGTTCCATGTTTTCGATCATACTATATCCCAGAAAGCAGAACTGTGCGACCTCAGAATATTCCCAAAATTCAAAATGTTCTGTCTTTTTACTAAAAATAATTTTAGAATGATTTATATACCAATAAAAACTCCCAGGCCGGATATTTTGGTAAGTAAAAGAGATATTTTAATTCTGTAAAAGCCAGTTCATAGAGCGCTAAAAGAGCTTCAGTTTTAGATATAAATTGATTTTATATAGGTCAATATGTAGATGGCGCTGTGCTCAATAATTTTTTTCGATGGGAGGATCTTTTTTATGTAGCGCATCTTGTAAAAAATGCATTTTTAGGCAAATTTTGTTCTATGAACTAATTCGATAAAAATAGCCATTTTTGATATACAGAGTGGGTCACTCAAAACAGTTTCGTCCTGTTTTTCGGCATTATTCATTGGATTTTTAAAAAATGCTAAAACAGGTCGATTTTAATTCCAAATTAAACACATTTTTACAATACAGACATCTATCATGTGTCAACCCCCTCCCTTCCTCTCCAACCCCTTAATTTTAAATAAGGAATGAACCATGTACGGCACATCATTAAAAAGGTAATTTTATGGGGAAGTCAGAAATATGACAGTTTATTGCGATTCTTTTAATTTTAGCGCCCTCTATCAGGATAAATAAATCTGTAACGTATTATAAAGTGTGACACTTCATTTGAAAGCTAATTTAATTACTGATTCAATGCACCACATGAAATTAATATATATGCAACAAAATAAAGTTAGCAATAATGTTTAAAATAATGCATGACTAATTTTCAAACTATTGCAAGTGCAATGTGGAGTATATTTATATTAATATTATATGGTACATTGAATTAGTAATTAAATTTGCTTTCAAATAAGGTGCCATACTTTAAAATACGTAGTTTTTTATCCCGATGAAGGGCGGTACAATTAAAAGTCATATTTCTAAATTCCTCATAAAATTACCTTTTTAATGATGTACTACACACACTGTAGTATCACACTCTATAATACGTAGTAGTTTTTTATCCCGCTAGAGGGCGATAAAATTTAAGTAACGCAATGAACAGAAATATTTCTGAATCCTCATTAAATTACCTTTTCAATGATGTGCCATACATGGTACATTACCTATTTAAAATTAAAGTGTGGAGAAGTGCAAGGGAGGGGGTTGACACATGACAGATGTCTATATTGTAAAAATGTTTTTAATTTGAAATAAAAATCGACCTGTTTTTGAATTTTCTTAAAATCTAATGATTAATGCTGAAAAACAGGATGAAACTGTTTTAAGTGACCCACTCTGTATATCAAAAATGCATTTTTTTACAAGATGCGCTACACAAGAAAGATCCTCCCATCGAAAAAAAATTATGAAGGGCAGCGCCATCTACATATTGAACTATTTAAAATCAATTAATATCTAAAACTGAAGCTCTCTTAGTGCTCTGTGAACTGGTTTTTACAGAATTAAAATATCTCTATTACTTACCAAAATATCCGGCGGGAGTTTTTATTGGTACACCCTATATACTAGTTTCACCCAGTGTATCTTATGACACCAAAAACGTTTGTTCAGTGCAATTTTATAAAAAAAATCAAAATTACAAAATTAAAAAATAACTCAAAATGAAGATTATTCGCCTTTGAGTGTAAATAATTCGAAAAACAATCACTTTATGATTTATCAAAAAAAAAAAAACAAAAAAATGTAAAAGTATAGTCCAAATAAGTTTTTGGACATAGGCGTAAAATATAGAGGGGACGAAAGTGTTACTTATCTGTGTTGTACGCCACTGGTAAAATTTATTTAACTAATTGTTTTGCTAGTAGATGTATCTTATGACACCAAGAATGTTTACCGAATTTAGTAGAATTATACTAAAAAATAAAAAAATTATAGCCATTAATAAATTTTTGAACTTTCGAAAACTAGTACTATTTTATCTAAGCATATTTCGTTTAATCGCCTTATTTTTAATCAGAGAATTTTTAGTATTTCTGTGTCCCATTATTAATGAGATACTCTGTATGTACTTACAATACAACATAGTTCAATACCATTTTAATTACATAAAAAATAAATTTGATAAAGTAACAGTAACGCACAATTTAAATATACTCATTTATTGATATGATATATGAAACACAATTTTTATTATGAAGTTACTCTTGAGGCCCCTAAAAAAGGAGGAGTTGGGTGTGAGTAACCCTCATCGCTCTACTATATCCGACCTAAGCTTGCACCCAGTTATGAACCATATCGAAAATAACCATTAACAAAAAAAGGAGTGGGGGAAGGATGTCGACCTACTTTTCGAATTTTTTTAATTTTTTAAATATCTATATAACCAATATCTCAAAATACACGAATTATTAAAAAAATGTTTCATAGCCTACCTACACTTAGGGAGAGACCAATTCACCTTCCACCTTCACTTAGAGAGAGGCGAATTTACCCTCCACCTACACTTAGGGAAGGCGAAGTGACTTGTCCTTTGGGGAGTGTGGATTGGTGAAATTTTTTTCTAATCCATCGTACCCGACGTTTATTTTCCTAAATCTAGTGGTTCTATATATCGACCTCCCATGTGCTGGGAGGAAAGATGGGTGGTTTAAAATCATTTCAGGCGGAGCCCGCTTTTAGTTTTTTCTGTCCCTTGCCATTTAGGCGTGGCAGAGGAAGAGAGAGGAAAGTTGGAGGGAGGGGGAAGTTTTTTTTTTCATTTTTCACAATCCTCTATCCGTCCTTGTAATATTGTCTATTTCGGTTCGAAATTAAAGAGTGCTCATTTTCACTACATGCTAAATTTATTAGTCAATCATATTTCATAATTGTGGATCAGTGGATTTCATATATCATGAAAAAATAGTAAATGTTTCCAAAAATTGTTTATTGATAACACTAATAGTTACTAATGAAAAATTGAAAATAAGTAAATGGGTGTAGAATCAGAGGAGAAAATGGTCTTTGCCTATTTATATAATATAGATTCTAACCTTAGACAAGGAAAGAGTACCTAGTCTAAGATTCTAACTAAATGGACTGATTCTATTATTCCATATTATACGTTCTTCAAGCATTTGGCAATATTTTCTGATACATCCACGATTGTCTTAAACCATGCTGGGTATGTTGGAACAACAAAGTTTGGTTACTCTTTTAGAAAATAAATCCCAATAACTTTTATTTTGTCTTTACCGGTTATTATTGTAAGATTTCGCCTGCTGTCAGAGTGACAGTAGATTAGATTAGATTCGAAAAGAGTTGGACAATATTTTGACCTTATCCACAGCAAAATTTTCAGATCTTTTTTGTAGAACTCTTATTTAGAGTATGTCGTCTAGCTTGGTCTTTTTAATTATACTTAATAGCTTTGACAGTGACTCCCGCATGTAGTTACTTGCTTCTGGTTTTTCTTCACCTACAGTTAGAAAAATCAATCTAGCCAGGCCTTCACACTGGTACAGGACATAGATTGTTTCCTTTCACAGAACCTGCACAATATTACTTCTTCTGCTGGATTGATGATACCCATGTGCCTTCTTACTGTTTGGCCTGTCTCAATCCTGGGCAGTTGATCCACCATTTCTGAAACTTTTTTGCATCCATTATCTGATATGCCTTAGCAACTCTACAGAAGAGTTCGAAGCCTGCCATACTCTTATCTGAGACTTCTCGGGCTAGTTCGTCAGCTTTTTGATATCCTTAGTGGCCTGGTACTTAAACTAAGGTCACATTGCCTTCACTACTTAGCTTTATCAGGTCTCCTAGGCACTCTTTTAAGAGAATTCACTTTAAAGCTGCTTGGCTATCAAATTAGATGGCAATAGTGTTGCCTGATAAGCCGGAGATACACATGCCCGTAGCTTGCACACTTGCATGCCAGCATGTGTATCTGTTAACTTGCATACAAGTAGATGGTATACAAGATTGAACAAGATTTGATTTTTTGACATGCAATGTGCAATTTGGATGGTGGAGGCTACAACCTGCATGCCAAATTGATTGTGTGAACACAGACGACAGGTACTAGCGTGTCAATAGTTGCATGCAAGTTGTGATCACCGTCAAGTTTTTTCTTTTTTCGTTTTGTTGATACCGTATCATCATGTCTCGGTGGGGATATTAAAAGACCATAAAATTTATTCGTTTATATAGAGTGTAAGAATGTTTGTGGAATGCCTCCAGAGAAACGTATGAGTCACCAGTTGCTAAAAATCTTTAAGTTATTTCCAATTTAGTTCTGGCTGGGATTGCGTTTCGCATATGGGTATATTTTTTTGTAATTTGGTCCTCAATTTTGGCCAACAAGTCTTTAAAGTTTTCAGGAAGCATTCTTAAATGGTTTCTATAACCATATATATCTTCCTGTCGCATTTCTGTAAGCAAACAACTACTTGCTCCATAAGTTTCCCTTCTGCTAATCCAATTTTTCACCCAAATACGTATTCTCCTTCTTCTGCTCCGTTTAGGTTGTATTATTTGGAGTACACATTCTATTGCAAGTGACATTATTACACTATTTAATTCGCTTCGAACCTTTTCTACGTGAAAGACCATTTGTGAAAATTTAAAAACTAAAAACACTTTAAAATTCTGGGACAGGTTAGCGTGAAACGTTGTATTAACCTATTTGAAATCTCCGCGATCCCGAAGGCTTGTAAGCTACTGTCAAATGTATCCTCCGTCTGCAAGCTACTGGCACATGCAAGCTACTGGCATGTAAGTTACTAGCACAATTTGCTTGCATGTGTATCTCCGGCAATACTTGTTCATTTATCAATTCTCTTGCACAGTGTTGTATGGCTATAGGTTCAGCCTAGAACGCTGTTGCGTTTTCTTCTAGACTCAGCAAAATGGATGTTTTTTGACTTGGGATCAAAAATTCCAAATTCCTTATTTGGTTTTTGAACCATCTGCATACCAGACGTGTTCAGTCTGTGAGGTTTCTTTTTCCAGGATTCTCGGGGTAGTATTTGAATTTGAAAATTTTATTTAAATTTGTATGTGGCATCAGTAGGCATTCTTAGAATCTTATCCTTTTTTTACTTGTAGGTATAGCTTTGTATGATTTCTCCTTGTATGAAGAAATGCAGTTGTGTGAGTTTTAATAGTACCTTCATTGCTGCAGTTGCTGTGACACTCAGACAAGTTAGCCGCCTAATGCCGGTAAGTTAATATATTGCACTTGCCTGTGCGGTTTTGGTTACCCACGCCACCACACCATAATGGGTCTTATCGTCCTTGTGCATAACCAAATAGTCGTTTTGGGACTTGGGCCCCAGTTTTTCACACATATTCTTCTACAGCTTACGAGAGCTATAGTAGCTTTGTATGTGAGTTTCTTAACGTCAGCTGTGGTCAAATATGACTCCGATGTATTTGGTTTTGGTGACAAATGGAATGACCATATTGTTTAGTACTTTAGTGGTCTCCGATTCCTAAGTAGTGTTTTTTGTGATACAACTGTTGTTTTCTCCTTTTAGCACCAATTATTTACTATGTTTAGAGCTGTTTGTGATTGCTTTAAGACTGTGCCTGCAAATCACTCCCTCGCCATAATTGCTAGGTCATCTGCGTATTCTAGGCACTGATAGCCTTTTTTGGGCAATGTTTTGAATAGATCGTCCACTGGAACTGACGACAATATTGAAAATAGTATTCCTCCTTGTGTGCAGTCCTGTATGACAGAGTTACAGTAAAGTTGTACGTCCATTGAAATGATCGAGCGTAGGTATATACTAATGCTAGTGATATTAATGAATTTATTATTATTTTTATTAATATGTATTTCTAAGTGAACGTGAGATCCCGAAGTCTTTTATTTCTTGTATACAGAGCTGGGCAGTACCCGAGTACAAGTACTTGAATGTTGTACTACACTTGAATATCAAATAATAGTCAGTAATGTAATGCCAAGAATGTGCGAAGAATGCTGCCATATATGAAATTACAATATATGCCCACCATTGAAAAAAACCTTGTTCTGTAACATCCAAAAATTTCTCTAAACTTTGACTCAATGACATTTTTCATACATTAAATTACTGTCTATAGTACTGCATTTTTGGTACTCCGTACCCGGTACCCGAGTACATTTTTAATAAATTACTCGGCACAAACGAGAACAAATAATGAAAATAAAAATAACTGAATTGGTACGGACATCTGACGAAGATAGAACCAAAACGAATAACAAGAAAAGTATGCGAGTCAAAAAATAACAAAAGAAAAAAAGAGACCAAGGGAAAAATGGATACAACAAATAGCAGGGAGGAAAGAAGAAAAAGGAACACATTAGAAGAGGTAAAAATGATGACGCAATAGAAAAAAGAAAGAAAAAGAGGGCTGAAAGAACCCCATAAAATTGATCCAATACCAACTGAATTGGTATGAACATCTGACGAAGATGGAAGCCAAATGAATAACAAGAAAAGTATGCGAGTCAAAAAATAACAAAAGAAAAAAGAGACCAAGGGAAAAATGGATACAACAAATAGCAGGGAGGAAAGAAGAAAAAGGAACACATTAGAAGAGATAAAAATGATGACGCAATAGAAAAAGGAAAGAAAAAGAGGGCTGGAAGAACCCCATAAAATGCATCCGATACCTGAAAGGATAAAAGAAAGAGGACACAGAAAGAAAAAAATATTTCTTAAAAATCCTATACACATTCTTATAGAATATTATCTACTTGTCATAATATTCTGAGCGCTCTGGAATAAAGAAAAATTTGTAGGTATTTAGAAATAAAAAGGTTATTTAAAGGCACAACAAAATATTTTTTGCCAATATAAAATTAAAAATTTCTTCCAAGATGCATCGGCTAAAAAGAAAAAACAATTTCCAGGATGTACAGCATAATCGGCATCGGGAAAATACCTAAAGAAAAACATCGTATCTCCGCCGCTGGCTGGTGGGGACCGAGAAGGTCATCTTCAATATGCACATGGATCCGCGACGCGGGATTCCGCTTTTTTATATCAACCGACTTCTCATTGAAAACGCAACATTTTTCAATGTATATTTGTGATTAACACTTTTGTTTTGTTCACCTTCCCGGTGACATAGTGTTTACTTAACCCGCTGCTGCTACCAAAATTACCAAACCATTAATTGTATGACAAAAAGTAAGTACAAATAAAACCATTACTTAGTATTCAGATATGACCCCTTTTAAACCGCAATGATTAATAATAACGAAACAATAGATAGAAAACCATTTAAAAGGTTAAAATAAATTACAATTTTGTCAGTTGCGGTTTTAAGTTTTTAAATCGAAGCGATTTCGGTATAATAATCCTGTAATGTTTTTGAGGATGTCAGAAAAGTTTCGAAACGTTTATATTTTTTAATAATTTTAATATTTTATCAGAAATTTTTTCTTTTATAAAATACGACCATTGAAACCTGCAATTTTTAAGTACTTCTTTGTTTTATAAGATATGTTCATTTAAACGTCTTTATTTGTTTATTTCATCTGAGTATTAAACGTTAAACTCTTTCGGTATTTAATGAGAAATCCTTTTTTATAAGATCCCACCAAGAAATATTTTCTTTTTATTAGTATTAAACGTCAAATATGAGAAATCCTTTATTTTATATAATACGACCGTTAAGACGTCTGTAACTCATGAGAAATACTGTTTTAGAAGATACGACCATTGAAACGTCTTCAATTTATGAGAAATTCTTTGTTTTATAAAGTATGCGCATTGAAACGTCTATATTTTAACTGAAACCCTTTGTTTATGTATAAGTATTGAACGTCAAACTTTCAGTATTTTATGATAAATCCTTTGTTTTATAAGATAATACTATTAAAAATTGGTTGTTTTATAAGAAATGTGCATTAAAACGTCTTTATTATAACATGAATTCTCTGTTCATTTAATTATTAACCGTCAAACTTTCAGTATTATATGAGAAATTATCTATTTTATGAGATATCATATTTTAAACGTTTGCAAATTATGAGAAATCCTTTGTTTTTATTTGTTTTAAACGAAAACTCAGTTTTTTATGAGAAATCCTTTCTTTTATATAATGTTACCGTTAAGACGTCTTTAATTCATTAGAAATCATGTTTTAGAACATACGACTTTTGAAATGTATTTTAACAGAAATTCTCTGTTTATGTATAAGTATTAAATGTCAAATTTTTAGTATTTTATAATTTCTTTATTTTATGAAGTACGATCATTGAAACGTATGTAACACATTTAAAAATCCTTTCTTTTTCTTTATACGATATCCGCATTAAAACGTCTTTATTTTAACAGAAAGCCTCTGTTCATCTAATCAGTAAATGTCAAACTTTTCGTATTGTATGAGAACTCAACTATTTTGTAGTATACCGTCATTGAAACGTGTAGAATTTAGAAGGACTCCTTTGTTTTGATAAGCGTTTAACGTCAAATCGTCAGTATTTTAAAAGAAATCCGTTTACAAGTAAAAAACATCTTACCCAAGTAGCATCATAAAAACATTTTGGGTTTATTTCAGTTTTAAAATGGTTTTAATGTAGAAAATAAGAAGATACTGGTTTTAAAGCTACCTTGTAGATATACTGCGGGCACTTAAAAGCCGTTTAGCATTTAATACTGGTTTTAAAATATCTAATTAGATTCGCTAATAAGGGCAATTAATCTTAAAAGTTTTTTGTCTTGTAATTTTAAAATGGTTTAGTTTTAATTAACTTTTAAACTACTTAGTTTTATGAAGGATTTGCAGGTTGTTTGGTTTTATTATGTTCTAGATTGTGTCGTTTTAGTTTTTAAGTAGTTTTAAAGAGATTCTTAATATAACTAATAAAACCTTTTATTAAATCTGCTTGATCTTAGGAGAATTTGGTCAGTAAATATTGCGTTTTAAAACTATTTCATTACTTTTCCTTACAACGATTTTCTTAAATGCAATTAGATATTAAAACGGAACGCTCTTAACTAAATCAATTTGGTTATCGTAAAGACTAACTGTACTTCTTGTTAGAAACAATAAAGTTAAACTCGTCCCCTATTTTTACGTGGCCAAAATTAACCCCGCATTTTGTATCATTGCAAACAGAGGTGGACCTACAATAATTAAAAAAACTGAAAACAATATATTGTTATTAATAATACACAAAACACAAACGATTGATATGACACGGATATTTTAAAGTTAGGGTTATATTAAAACCGAGCGGCATTTATCACAGCCGCATTAAAACTAAACCGTTTAAATCACAACCGAACCTTTCTTTTGTCTAGGGTATATGCTCTTGGAACAGTATAAATTATTTAATGTATGCAATCGGACTATGTGAAAATACTGGGTAAATATGCGCGAAAAAAAATTCGGATGTGCTTAAGATATTTGCATACACTAAATTAGGTCGCAAAATAATCGATGCCCTAAAAACAATTAACAAACATATGCTTTTGTTTTCGTAAAATTCTTGATAATATATCACGTTTTAGCAACTTGCATACGATTCCGAAGTGTACGACGAAAAAAATGGACGAGAAAAATTTCTAAATAACAATTACTATACGAATGCTATTGGAAATAATGATAAATTACGTAAGAATATTCATATATTATACAGGGTGTCCCATCGATAAATCAATTTGTGTTATAGATACACAAACAAAGGCAAATAAAAGTTATATGGATTTGAACAAGACATATTTTAAGGTATATTTTTTTTCTGACAAATAAAAATGTATATTGCGCCCTATCCTCACTTTTTCAAATAGTATCTGTTATATTTTTTAGGTTAATTTCATAATGGATTTTATTTTAAATTCACACTTAATATTTATTCTACTGATGTTCCATTTTTTACCAGCAATTATAAAATTTTCATGATTTTAACGAATCATTTTTACAAACTATGGAGTGATCCGTAAACTTTTTTTCGAAAAATAACGTATATCTGAGTACAAATCTTCTATTTTCGTAGTTATCACTCGTAGACTCGTATTTGTCTTTGTCAGTCATGGCCGACTTTAAAAACATTTTATGTGGACACAGAACTGAAATTAGGAGAATGGATTTGACAGTTTACAAAAACGTTCCTACAAGGGGAATAAAATTAAGGTTTTTTGAGTTTGCCCAGTAGGTGCCAAACAGGGTCATAATTTGAAAATATATATAACAATGTTTTCAGAAAAAAATTAACAGCGGGTTGTACAATACGCGGTTAATCGTCCCAAAAATTGTTTTTAAATGAACAAAATTAACATTTATTTTCAAATCACTTTCACAAATGACAATTGACAGATACTCACTGCGCAAACTCAAACCTCAATTTTGAATCTCCTTAACGGAACGTAAATTTTAAGCAAGAATTGACATCAAATCCATTCTCAATTTCAGTTCTGTGTGTGGACCACTCTTTATTTGAGTGCAATTTGCTAAGGTTTTGACGAATTTACATTTAATTTTTGACAATCTAGTTACCTATTACATGGCAACCGTTATTGTTTTCTATTAAAAGTTAATTATACGCTATATTAGTGACGTATTTTGTGTTCTATTTACAATTATAGTGACAGTAGACTTAGAAAAATGATTTTTAAGATTGTATTCATTTAAACATTAAAAATTATTTAATTACATACCTTTAACCTACTATTTTACGACTTTCGAACAATTTTTAATAAAAACTAAAACTATATATGTCAAATTCAATGACAGAATGCATTGTTTTTGTTAAAAATTTAATGTCAGTGGAACACAAATTATAACACACTAATAAATAATGAAACTAGTCTTTGGAGAATGAGTATAGATGCTCATGATGCTCGTGATGCTGCAAGGCTTTATCAGCAACGTTTTCTAGATCATCGACATTCATTGCGTCAGACATTTTCTTATGAATGATGATGATAATATTTGTATATTATTATATTGGTTTATTTGAAACCTTTTTCTTATATTTTTCTATTAGAGCAATATCAAAATAGGTTGGTATTAGCAAATCATCTGTAAAGGAGTATAGATATCCATTTAAAATGTATTTACTTACACCAAGGAACTTAAACCTACTAACTTTAATCGCAAAAAAACTGTATAACTCAAAAATGCAAGTTTTAAGTGAAGAGAATCCAAACGTCCTTGATCAAATTATATGGACCGTTTTCATATTGATGGAACAGTCGAGTCCTATAATCCTTTCGTATAGAGGAGAGTATGTACCGTCCTATGCGTCGATAACTTATTTGCGTTATTCTTAAACGTTTACCATGGTAATATATCGCTTTGCTAAATTACAGTGGCGTGAATTTGTTGGAAATCAGTACCGTGACTCAAGTAGACAGTACATATTTTGGCTTATCTCAAGCAGCCATAACAAATGCACGGGTTTATTACGTTTACATAATCTTCTCTATCCGGGCAGAATGTACACCATCATAATAAGCACTAATTACTGGTTATTAGAAAATCCTCGTTGGGTTTTCTTACTAAAAATTGGTTTCCATTGACCAACTTTAAGATCATTATTGGTACAACGGTACGACAATGCTTAGATTTTTTTTACAAAATGATCTCCGGTCCAATTTGAAAGCAAAGGACCCCGCACTTTTCTTATGTAAAGTTGTGACCCGTCAAATTTTCTGAAACTCTGGTATATTGTTGTAGTCAACCTAGTAACCAAAAGAGTCAATGGGCCCAACTCACCCCTATGACTAGTTTTCGATATACGGGGTGTTAAAGTTGAAAATTGCCCAGTTTTGGGAATTTTTATTTTCAAACTTACGAGCTAGATTGAACTTCTGATGCATACACACGTTTACTAGGAGTTTTAGTAATACCTTATTACATACGTACAAATAAAAATATGTATATTTACAGGGTGATTCACAAATGTATGACTCTAATTTTTTGTAAAATTACACTAATTCTAATGTGCGGTCAGAGAGGCATATTTTCAAAAAGTACTACTCAATATGGTTTTTTGACAACAAAATATTGTACAGTACACATTTCTTATACAGGGTGTTTTATTGAGAGAACCACAACATAAAATTATTACGATTTATTCAAAACCCTGTATTTATGAGTTGCATTTTGGGAAAGGTAATATCATTAAAATATATCTACCTTTAAGCTTCAAAATATACAAGGTGACTTATTTGTTGGAAGGTATTCTATATTAAGAAAAGTACAAAAACCACGTATAAAATTTCCCCCGTCAAATGTAACCATTTTCTAAATGTATAATAATTTTAATGTCGTTTTAGGAAATATGAATTTTTAATCCGATACTATGACTAGTTTTCGAGATACAGGGCGTTAAAGTGGAGAATTGCCGGTTTTAGTTATTTTTTCTTCAAACTGAAAAGATAGATTGACTTAATGTATATAAAAGTTTAATATAATTTTTGGCCAGATGTTCATAAAAAAAGACATTTTAAAATATTTACTTTTACAGGGTGATTCACGAATAAATCACAATATATTTTTGCAAACACTCAATAATTCTACAGTTGCGCCACAGATAAATTATTTCATTACCTGAATCTCTACCCGTTAACAATTTTGAGGTTAAAAGTTTTCGCTATTTGTACTTTTTATACAGGGTGAGCCATGCAGCCAACCACCAAAAATAATTATGTTTTCAAATTAATAAAACGAGACCTTACATTTATACTAATGTGTTAATAAAACTCCTAGTAAACGTGTGTATGCATCAGAAATTCAATCTAGCTCGTAAGTTTGCAAATAAAAATTCCCAAAAACTGGGCAATTTTCAACTTTAACACCCCGTATATCGAAAACTAGTCATAGGATTAAATTGGGCCCATTGACACTTTTGGTTACTAGGTTGACTACAACAACATACCAGAGTTTCAGAAAATTTGATGGGTCGCCATTTTGAATAAGAAAAGTGCGGGGTCCTTTGTGACATCAAGATGGTGTTCCCCCTTACAATAGTTGAATAGTTTTGCATTTTTAAATCAAAAATTTGATAATAGGTGGATAGGAAATTCCCGATATGTTTTTCAAAAATCTGTAGGACTTTTACTCATTCTCTTTTTAATTACGTCAATCATATCGTGACAATTAATCAAAACAAATTTATTGATCATACATCCAATCAATCTATGTAGTGACGTTCTTTTCCATATACTAGTCGAACGTCCCTCGTATAAGTATATTAAAACATCTTAGACACTGATTAATTAGTACACGAATTATTAATCAAGTTTCGTATTCAACAAGGTTGTTATCCATTAAAATGTCATAGATATTTTATATAAAAAATCATAGATTTATTATATTATTTTTATTTCTAAAGTTGTAACCGGTATTAACATTTTCTCCGTAATTTAAAATGTCATCAAGGTACACCGTTGTTATTAAATTTTAAAATTACCTAATGTTGTACCTACTGAATACAATAATTAACAAACTACATGAAAATTCAACAATTTCAATTCAATGAATATAGGAAAAAAATGTTTAACTTCTCATTTCACGATGATCTACGGAAGTGTAGGTAAAAGTGCAACAATTTTTTTTTAATTTTTTGTTTTGACTTATGACTCATAATGATGGATTATTCCGACTTAGAAAAATTCAGAAAAATGTTTTTATGTATACAGTACGTCCTATGTGGCCTGGTACTCAGGCTACCAGCTACCAGCTCTGTTATGGCTTCAGAACAGCCTCACAAAAGCTTTTAGCTTTTAACTTTATTGATAGGTATGTGCAGGTCTTAATATTGTCAAGGGTAATATCAAAAGAAGTGAGATTTTTTTTGGAACATTTTATTGAGTCTCTGGAAATTATGTGTCTAATTTTTACGAAAAGAAATTCTTAAAATACCTCGAAACGTCAGTCGAGAGGTATTTCGGGAGGATTTTGTTGTTTTCAAAAATAAAATCTCACCTCGCATGGTATTTGGTATTTAACAATATAAACAGAACTTTTATAAATAATTGCTGTGTTTCCATAAAATAAAGTGGATTCTGTATTTAAAATGTATATTTTAACAACCAAAACGATTTATGTCCATTTTTCGTCACCATTTTGACATTGACGTTTCGCATAAATAACTGATACATTACTCTGGTAATGAATTGCATTTTTTAAATTTTAACCTTTTTGACAAACTTTACATTGACGTTTCGCATAAATCATTGATGTGTTACTCTGGTAATGAATTGAATTTTTAAATCAGCGCGGTTCATTAAATATCCTCTTAATTAGTAAATAATGTTTTCTAAAATCTTCCGCTCCTTTCAAAGTGACACTCAGGATAGGTGCCTCCCTGCTTACGTCACGTCTCTGTCCTGCTTGCCAAGTCTTTGGCCACCACACCACAGACCCATGTTATCATAAACCTTATGACTTCTATTATATAGCCATAAGAATATTTTTGGTTATCTACAATTTTTCCCACATAGCCTTCCACACAAGTTAAAGGATGTTGTGCTTCTTGAAAACTTAATTTGGTGACTTTGTTGAAGACTTTTCTGATGATTTTTTTATGACTTTTTTGATAACTTTCTAATGACTCTTTTCAAATACTTTTTTGATAACTTTTGTCATGACCTGTTAGATGACTTTTTCCATGTTAACCTGTGATAAAAGCTGACATCCAAGTATTTTGCCTCCTCACCAAACGGAATCTCCACTCCTTTCAGTAATACTTTTGTCCTGTTAATACCTTTCTATAGTATATCCGAAAACAATGACTTTTCTCATTTTAAACTGCAATTTTCAGTACGAAGATTATTTATCAACAAATTCGGTGTAAACGTAGGTACTGAAAGTATAAAAATATATTAATATAGAAACACCCTGTATATCACTTTTCCAAAAAAAAAGTATCAAAAGAGGG
Source organism: Psylliodes chrysocephalus (assembly GCA_927349885.1). Lineage (NCBI taxonomy): Eukaryota > Metazoa > Arthropoda > Insecta > Coleoptera > Chrysomelidae > Psylliodes > Psylliodes chrysocephalus. The sequence continues at coordinate 16,203,808 of OV651820.1, forward strand.
TGGTTCAGCTCTACAAATTAACAAATATATTATTATACCAAATTTAATAATAAAAATAAAAATTTTAATTCTTCAGTCTTCACTTCTATATTTCCCGTTAGTAGCTCCTTGTTTCCGTTTGTCTCTATCATCTCTATCATCTCTGCTTGTTTCTACCTCTAAGCTTTCTTCTGCCTGTATGCTTTTCTCTACTGTCTGTCTGCTTGTCTCTACCGGTCGGCATTCCTCTACTATATCTGCTTATCTCTGCCTGCCTTCTCTACCTCCTGCCTTGCCTTCCGATTTATGTTTACCTTCTTTAATCAAATTAAATAAAAAATTGAACCTTTTCTTATAGTCAACGGTCAACTTTTTTTTAAATTATGCTCTTTCTTCATTTTTCCAATCTTTATTTCAATGAAAATCAATCTCTTTAACTTTAACAACTATTCTAAATACAATTTCTAATTCAACTAATTAATTTCAACCCCCCTGATAATTCTGATTTTCACTTTAAATATTGATTCCTAGAAACTTCACTACCCCAGTATAATTCAATTTTTATAATAATTTTGATGACGTCAGGAATTTCTATATCAATATATTATATACTAAGACATTTATCTTATTTAGAAGTCGGAAAAATGCATTATGCTCGGAATAATAGATTTTTCTGAGTTATAAGTCGAAATAAAAAAAAGTGTCCCTTCTGTGCTTCCGTAGTGTTCCATACGAATTTGCAAGCATTTTTAACACACCGTATATAAAGTTCATTACCTATATATTTTTTATAATTATTTATAAAACGCAAAATATGATAAACGGTTTCAATATCAAACGTTGGCTTCCTATAAAGGATACCGGAAAGATATTATATCTTATCTACCATAATATAACCTCTATTAAACAAACGTACATACAATCACTAACCTTCCATTGACCAAATGAGTTGGCAACATATTTCTTCATTTTACAAATGAAATGTGTAATTCCCAATTCAAAAAAATTAAATTTTAATCTATCATCTCTGTAGATACCTGCTATATTTTTTGGAGAAAAAATAACTATTTTACAGGGTGTTTGAATTTTTAATACACTTACAACCGGTTGCAAGAATATTCACTAAAATTTACAAGCCTGATAAACTTTGACAGATATTTAGACTGTTATTTGTATTCACAAAGCATATTAATATTTACTTAGACGTAAATCCTCAAAACATTATAACCTAGAAATACATTTATGTAACGGGTCCATTTAGAGTCCAGGGCCGGTCCTGCACTTTTATTTGTGATGAAATATACTTGGCGGTGGCGATGGATTGCCAAATAGTTAGGGTTCGGCCATTTGTGGAGATTAGTAATATTAAGGCAGAGCTGAATTTTAATTATAAAAAAATTGAATTTATAACACCAATGTAAAAATGTTTTCATTCGGAATTCAGAACGTGGATGGAAATGAAGTCTTAGTTTTTGGGTACTTTTAGTAAGTGTTACATATATGTAACAATGTATTATTTTACATAAACAACAATATAATATCTTCAAGGATGGACTGTAACGTCTTTAAGGGGAATTGTGCGCACTTAAGCGAAAATCGTTATAGCACTGATAGCATTGTAGATAATTTACATGTAAATACCGTAATGGGAATGCTATTTAGTCTTCTCTCAGCACGTAAATCAATTTTAGAAAAAAATAAAATATTTAAAGTACAATATTGCTGAAAGTACACAAGTGCTCTTGCGCACCATTCCCCGCCGTTGCGGGTAATGGTGCGCAAGTGTTGGGGAATCGTGCGCATTAAAAGTATTAAGTATAAGATAAAACCAACACTTACTTTAAAAACATTTATTGAAGTTGTGGAACATGAAAAAAACATTATACTAACTTCTAATTATCTGAGCCAGTACATTCGGCATGGTTCCAAGTTGAGCAAAGGACACATCTGTACCATAATTCTGGTTGTTTGCCAAATTCACCGCAAATACCACAAACTTTGGTTAGTTTCTGTGGCTGATTTAAAGGTGACGGTACGAAGCTCAGCCCAACATCATCTTCAATATCATCCAGCTCATCGTCGTCACAAATATCCGACACATTATCTTCTGATGAATCAGACGATTCAGGCGTTGGCAGTCTCTTCTGTTTGCTTTTGAATTTCTTTGAAGACGACGGAATTGATAATTCATCGTCCTTTCCATATAAAACACTTTTGAACTCCATAAAACAAAATCATAATACAGTAAATTTGCATTTGGACTTGATAATAGTAACTATGGTTTCTATTTAAAGTAATTTTGTTATCTATTACTACAAGACAAGAACTTTTTATGTTCACATAATCCCTAATATTTTGTATGTCTTCGGTAACTAAAGTATATGCACATTTCACTTCCAAACACATCCGCCTAAACAACATTCGCAATACACTAATCTGTCAGGCGAGGCACCAAACTGTGGCCACTTCTCACTCACTAACAATCCAACTTCATTTGCAACAAAAGATTCATGAGTTGTTTCCATTTGTTTTGTGTATTTTGCAACTGCATCTTTTTCATGACTCAGGCCCCAAGAAATTGCTTTAGTCCTTAATGTAATTTTCGTAGGATAGCACACCATTTTGATTTGTACTTGTCCTGCAAACTGATTTAAATTTTGATGCACTTATCCTGCCTGCTCTTTGGCATACCACAGTTCAACAGTATTCTGCTTTCTAGTTACACTCTCGATATCAATAATGGTTTGTTGATCAATATTTAAAATATATTTTTTTTATAGTTCCATCAATTCTAAATGGTTTTTTGACATATTTATTTCTTGATATATATCAAAAATTGAAGTCTTTTTTCCTGCATTTTTGTTGCAAAAGGTTCTTCTATTCTTATCATAACAGATGTCAGACCTAAATTTGAAATAATATCTAGCATGTCCTTAACTTCATCTGAAAATAGCGGCTTTGCGTTACTTTTGGTTTCAAAATCCTGGTGTTTTCTCCAATTCATTTCCTGAATTAGAACCACAGGAACTTTCGCAGACATGGAAGGTATTGGCCAAGTAGCTAAAACATCAGTGCAAGGTATTAGTACTTTTTTATTATTTGCATATTCTGCTGCAAATAAAATAGGACCAATATGACTGCATACTTCGCTGTTTCCAGCCCATGTACAATGGGCTGTTGAAATGCTTCCATCACTCACACACCAGGTTCTTAGAGGCTTTTTACTTTTTTGTGAATGTTTCACTTTTCCAACCAAAATAAAGAAATTGTTGAAAAGTTTGGTACCAGTTTTCAAACCAAATCCCGATTCAAAATATTTATAGGCTTGTAAACTTTTCAATGCCTTCATTTGCTGTATAGTGTAGTAACTATGAGCCACAATGTCCAAAGTACTCACAGGGGGAATTCCAGTGACTGTGTAATCCAATTGTGATTCACTAATAGTAAATGGGTACAAGCCACAAATCAACTTTAACTTAAGTTTATACCTATAACAAAAATGTATCCTTGAAATTGTATACAAACAATATTTTATATTTTATACTAACCTGTCTCCTACATCTGGATATTCTATTAACAATTTTATTAAGTATTCACTCTCCATTTTCAAAAGATTTAAGTTATATTCGCAAAATCGTTTTTTAAAAGAAAGAAATTTTGTTATAAACGTATAACAAATTAACTGTTTGTCCTCAACGGCCATATTGAATTTCATTTGACATGTCGCTGGATTGCCTTATATATCGTAACCTTGAGTTTAGGCAAACCCTGTATGCATCATAACAAATGAATGAAAATGCAAAACATTTTTAGGAACGTTTTGTCTATTAAAATTATAAAACGATGTGAAAACCAAATCTATGAGGCGTAAATACCTACAGGGTGTTTGGTTTAAAAATTTATATGTTTGGTTCTCCCCTCATTTATAGACTACCATGTATATATTTAAGAATAATTGTAAAATATATCTTATAACTTTTATTTTAAACATTTCTTCGTAATTCCAATAACTATACAGCTACCGATTAATTACGCACTGATGGGGCACTCTGTATATGTATATAATAGGCTGACATGTTGGTATTGTTGAATAGGTAAATTCATAACGTATGTAATACTACAAAGTGCATTTAAAAAAATGTAAATTGATTGAGCTATATTTAAATAACTATAAAATTAACCAGTTTTATCATCACAACTTGGTCCTTATGAGTATTTACTTTAAACAATTTTAAAATCATTTGCCTGCATAATTTATGATTTTTTTATTTGGGGTCTGCATCATTCTCTAATTTAATTTTTGTCCGTGCTTATACCCACCCTGTATACATAACAGCTATTCCCCAGCATAAATATTTTATATTTCGATTGTGTATGGCCCATTACGTTAATGAACGTCCAAACTTCTAAATGTCCGTTTACAGGCGGACAGAGCGTGTAGTTGGCATTAAAGCTTGGGCAACGAAAGTGTTAAAGGGCCTAAAATTGCAGCTGAATGTTTTTGTGCTAGCTTTAAATTTCTGTTATGATTTCATTAAACAAACTATGTCTACTTTTTGGAACATCAATTAAAATATCTGGACACTTTTGAAACACCTTGTATACCTACAAACAAATCTTAAATTCCTGTCAATGGTCAATAACCCCTGTTCGCAATATCGATATTTGAAATAATAATTATAATAAACTTTTGAACAAAATAGATGTCCCGTTCAAAAAAACGAGTTAGTCCCGCCCTTGGTTTAGTCTGTTTAATAATTTTGATAAGCCGTTATTATGGATATCACCGCCCACTACGTTGATTACTTGATTATTAGTCTTTGTATACAAGAGAAAGTGTCAAAATCGGCTGCTTTGTAATCATCGTTTAAAATAATTAAATGTTTTGAATTAAATTTTTACATCGAATTAAATCTACTGTTAACATTTTATTTATTACATTTATGCATTTAAATGTATTAATGTATATGATTAGTCGTGACGGATTTAATTGAATTATTTTGTTTATTAAAAGATACTGTTTTTTAAATTGAAATTTAAATAATGGGTATTTCCTGTTCGGCAAACAAATGATTTTACAATGAATGATTGTACCATCATCACCGCGTGAATTTATTTAAATACAAATGTGGAATTCCACTATTCGACATTTCGGCAAAAGTATTTTTTCAAGTACATATAGTTCATAATTAATTGCGTTCACTGACAGAGTTACTGGAGACTTATCTTTTGCCAATAGTTTATCTACAACAGTTTTTATTTTACACTGCTCAACAGTTAATTTGATGGACGCTAAATTGGTTAGTTTCACCTTAAAGTCTATTTCAATCCGAGATTCAGTAAATGTACACTAAAGCACGCGAATGTAATTTTTGACCAGGGTCGCAATGAGGACAACATTTTATTGCAATGTAGTTTTAATGTATTTAAATTAAAAATTTTAGAGATATAAATTTTCAATACCTTAATACCAACGAAATTGGAAGAAAATATAGTAAAAATATACACTTAGAGCGGTATTTATGAAGCCATCATACACATTTTTCTAATTTTAAACAGATATTTAAAAAAGTTAGAACAGGTTGGAATATCATTTTCAATCGTCGACGTGAAAAAAAACAAATATTTATATTGAGTGAAGATTATTGTATTTACTGTTGCCATTCTAGTTCGTAAGAAGACGTGTCACTCTCATTCACATTTATTAAAAATTGTTCGATTTGTTGCTCTATAATATTGTCTAATTTCCACATTTTTTGCTCCACTTTTTTCTGCTCGTGATCAATGCATTTCTTCCACTTTTCTATCGCATTATAAAAGATGTTTTTCTTGTCAGCAAATTTAAATGTACTATTATACTCCGCAACAAAATTAACTCAATGGGATTAAGCTCGCAGTGATATGGTGGTAGCCTTAAAACAATTTTACTTTGAGCTTTAGCCATTTCATCGATGATATATTTATCATATTTTTTTCTGTGCTCCTTAACTATTGCTAAGAGTTGCACTTTAAGTAATATTTCATCAAATTGTATACTTTTAGAAGGCAGCCAGTCTTGAATATCAGATTTCCTTGATGCAGCAGTTGGAATTTTTTCCAGTTTCCTAGAATGATACGGGGCATTGTCTAATACAACAATACAGTTATCATTCAGTTTCGGCAAAGTATTTTCAAATCACTTTTTGGATTCAAAAGCCCACAGCGCCTCTAGAACAAATCCGTCATCACTTCCAATGTGGCAAACTATTAGCCTTTTTCCTTTACCTAAAATCAAAAAGCATTTTTATGCTGTAGTATATACCCAGACACATAAACCAGCTCAAGATGTAGGCCATCTTAATAATACCGTGCAATGAAAAGCCTGAATATCAACTGTTTCAAATGTCCCGATACAATGTACATTCATTTATTTTTAAAGTATAATTCAAACATCCGGATAGATACCAAAATTGTAAAATATACATATACCAAAAGTAAATAATATAATACGACTACAATTTACCTGATGGATTTTTTAATCCTGTTGAAAGTCCATCAAAAAATGCCTGTCTTGAGAAAGTGACAGAATTATCAACCCATATTTTTGATATGGTATGTCCGGCATTTACCCAAGTCTCGTCTACAAAATAAATCTTTCTATTTTCATTCCTGTAGGATTTTATTTTTTGTAAATACTCTCTTCTCCATAGCACTATTTCATCCCTGTCTATAAGCAAGCTATGTCTTCCTCGTTTTTGATATTTGAAATTTAATGTTTTCAATAATCTATACAATGTAGTGCGTTTAAAACTTGGCAGGTCCAGAGCGTCATTGATGTCTTTAAGTAAGTATCAATAGTTAGGGAGTTCGTTTTTAAAAAAATATTGATGCACTATTCTTCTGATTGCATTTCTATCAAAGTCATCCACCAAATCTACAATTTTTTTACGATTTTGGTTGGTTTTTGGCGCCGAAAATGTATGGTTAGTGGTATATTCTTTGATAATTTTTGTAGACGCTGCGACCATACACTCCTGTTTTACTTGCCACTTTGTTTACAATTTCATCTTTAAGTAATGTTGAATTTTCTTGAGTGTCATGCTTATAAACGTTTAAAATCATCTCCTTGCTTTTTATGTCGAAATGAGACTTTTTCGACCTTTGCCTAGGAGGAGACAAATACATTTCTGTAGACTCATCAGCTGTATCCGTGCTAGACATGTTCAAGTGTCCTGGATATTTTATTTAATATACCAAGCAATTATTTAAACAATACACAAAAAGTTACGGGATATGCCCGAGGAGCAAACACACTGTTATTTAATATACTTCGAAAATATTTAAATAAAACACAATATTCAAACTACAAGGTAACAGTATTTAAAAAGATTCAATTCAAACAACACATTTAACGACGATGCACTTCGCACTGAATCTGAGTACGCAAGTACGCTTCCGCATCAAAACAGTAAAGAGCAGCTCTCGCGGTTTATGGCCGTTTGACCAATAACATTGCAGATTCCAGCAAGCCACGAGGCGATCACGCTCTGATCATTGTTTACATGCGCTGAATCTCGGATTGGAATAGACCTAGTGGCACTGAACTTCAAACAATTTATCTGTGCCTCGGATTCAACTTTTCAGTAGAGCAGATTGAATCTTGTTTGAGAACTTTTTGGACTCCATAATTACATATTATGTTTCGAGAATGCACTTAGACACCCATTTATTGGCACAATATTTATGTATTTTTTACTAATTTAACTAAAAAAATCCCTACTTTTATTTTAATTTTAATAAGTTGTATGTCGACACGGTACAGTTTTCTTCCGAAGCACAGTTATGTAAAAATATTTGGGCGCTTTACCCCTAAAGTCTATAATTGTAAAAATAATTGGAACCTTTACTCCTTAAGGCTCTAAAATTATTGAGGTGCTTTGGCCCCCTAGGCCTGCCAATTTAAAAATATTTGGCTTTTTTATCCCTGGTGGTACAAACATATTAGGCCCTTATACCTTTTCAGCCAGTCCATATAAAAATATTTACCCTCTTTACCTTCTAATATAAACATGTAAAAATATTTGGGCCCATGTAAATATATTTGGGCCTTTTACCCCTTATACCAGCCCTTGTAATAATATTTGGCCCATTTATACCTAAACATGTCGATGTAAAAATTTTTGAACTCTATCCATTAGGCCTGTCCATGTAAAGATAATATTTGTGTTCTTTACTTTCTTAATCCCATTCTGGAGTTCGTTAAAATCAAGTTAAAACTGATCTTTACTTCATTTTTATTCGCGTAATATCCACATTTATTTCAACATAAAAAAATTATTTTCACTTATCAATTTCACTTACAATAATTAACCACTCAAATAAAATCCTTCCTTTAATTTTGGACATATAAAATGGCATTTTTTTGTAATCGCGGGAAGTGTCCAAATAATTTACTTTACGCAACAAGTTGCATAATGTTGAACATTATGAAATGGTTTCGAAAAATGTATTACGTCACCAGCTGCGAAAAGAAATAAAAAAAATAAACCTTTTTGATTTTAAAATCAATATTATATATTATTATTGAAAGTTTATATCAAAGAAAGGCAGGTTGATTTACAAAAATAGAATTTGGTTAAACTTACAACCTAGTAATAATATTGTTTTGGTCCTTATTTTCCAGTCCAAATCAGCAGAAAATAATTAAAACAATGCACGACAAAATAACACAAACATAAATAATTAATAATGATGTTCTAATCGCGGTTATAATTGTCAATAAAATGATGCATAAGCAACTAACAATACAAGGAAGTAATATTGGTTGCCTAAATGTCAGTAATGTTTAACGTTAATTTGAAGGATTAAGGCGGTCAAAATTATTTTACTATGTATTTTGACTTTAAATCATATATCTTATTGGAAAGTATTGCCCATTCTAAAATTAGCATGTTTTTCCCGCAAAAAAGTGAAAAAAATGGGAAATAAAAGACAAAATATTTTAGGTACAGAATAATGATTTAGATTATTATTTTACAGCTTTTATTCATCTTTTTATTATACATTAATTCTGTTCTACGGCCCTGTTCAGCAGCAAACTTAAACGCGTATTTAAAAAATCTCTTCGTTTATTAACTTACAGCGTTACAATTTTTATGTGAGGGTGACTCATCTGTGGATTAGACTGTGGTCGGCCAGCAACAATGTATGTCTCGCAGATGAGGCACACTCAAATAAAAATGGTTATACTATACATCTATGCCTTTCATATACAATGTCAACACGCGCTGGCCAATTAACACAAACTAATAATCTACAAAATCGAAATCGAATCAAATATTCGACAAATAAATCTCGACGATCTGACAAAAATTCCGTCCAAACTCTACGTGCCTCAGAGCTTTTAGAGTCGATAAGCGCGGGTGGCCCAAGCAATGCACAGATCGTCCGGAAGCGACCCAGTCAAGAGTTGAATATGACCTGGACTTATTATTTTCAGCTACGAAATGATAGTAAGATACTTTCGCGCGCTATGGATACTATTTAATAATCGAATCAAATGATTTAGAAGGCCGAAGACCCGGTCGAGTTTGTTTATTTGTTGAAATTTCAAGTGTTCCTTCGACCAAGCTTCATTAGTTTAAAAAAATATGGCTTCTTTTCTATGGGCTCTGTTTTAAACTGGACAAGAAGTGATTTTCCAGATATTTATGTTTTTCATCCAAATTAAGAAATTCTTGGTATTGCATTTGATCGTAAATATATATCCGGCTAACTATTTTTGTATCAGAGGTTATTTGTTTTATGCCATCTTTAAAAAAACATAATTTGCACTTATCCGCACTCAAATTTTATGTCATTAGTTAGCCTAATGTATTTATAGTTTATTTATTTAAAACACTTTTATATTTACAATTTATTTTACTAGTTACTAGTTAATTGATATAATACTTAGGTACTATTATAACTCATAATTCTAATTTATTTATTACAAATTATCTTTTCTGTCCAACATTTAAATTTAGTCTGCCCGTCCGTCGACAACTCGCGCTATTTATATAAAGCCAACTCTTTACTAGTAGTTTCTAGACGATCTCGAATGTCCGAAAATTCCATCTCTATGACTCAACGGCCACGTACCGCTTTTTCTTTTAGTTTCGAGAAGCGATGCGTTTGTCTCTATATGCCAGCGCTAGACTTCAAAATGCGGGCAAGGAGTAAACAAAGCACAGAGTTGGCTTTTGCGCGACAGTACAATAACAAGTATTGCCCGAGAGGACGCGATAATATAACAAAATGTCTTATAAACATGAAAATTTAGTTAAAACTTTTTGGAAGTTCTACAAATAGTATAAAATAATATTAAAAATCATTAAAAAATATCAAAAAAATATTGATTCTTACCTGTATTATGCGAATTCATCAAAATAACTTTAAAATATTGGGTGGACAAGACAACATTTCTCTTTGTTTAAATGTTTACAATGAGGAAGCTGAAAAAATAGGCCTTTTCATTATCTAATGAGCGCAACCCCAGCCGTCTTGTTGAAATAGCGGTAATTCAAAAGTTTCGAACAATGGCTGGGAAAGCAATACATCTCTACAGACAAATCAATTATTAGAAAAAATCATTGATGGTGATTCACTTTTTTATAACTTTGTGGAAACTCATAGTTGTGAGTAATTGCAAAAGGTGGTTGAAGTGTCACGAACGTTAGCAACAAGAAAAAAAGTGTGTTGATTGAGCGGTTAGGTATCAATACTTGTGTAGTGTGTAAAAAATTTATGAAAACAAAGAATAATAATTATAACTCTATTCTAATTAATTGTGCCAATCAACTATTAGTACTTGCAAAAAGAATTTAATTAACATGAGAGTTAATCACAAGTATAATTAAAAGACAAATTATTTCATATTTTGAGGATCGCCATGACATATGACTGTGTTTACCGAAGTAGTATTTAATACTTAAAAAAATTGTGTAATACCAGATAAGGATTTTTTCTGTTGGGCCACTTACTCCATAAAAATGTAGTGAACAAATATAAGTATCTATCTTTAGTAACATCATCAATCGATCGAAAACCTTTGTCACTTCGACCACATTTGTTTACCCATAATGCACATTTTAAACATGTTTTAATATGTATTTTGCTTTAGAAAATTGATAAAATAATATGTATTGCCTTTGAATGATTTATACCGTTTGTCACTTTTACATACTCTATAACAACACCGTTTCGTTGTTCCTTTCTGTACAAATAACACAATTATAATTGACTGCAAACATGTATTTTTTAATTAGGCACTTATTACTTAATTTTTTCTTCCTTTTTTTTAAATGAATATACTTATATTAATATTTATCGAATATAATTTTTGTCCACGTGGGCATTTTAACATGTTTGTTTATAAAAACCAGTACGAAAAAGATGGCTGATACTGTCGCATGCGCACAAAAAAAAATGTGATGAAAAATGTCTATAACATGCTCTTTTTGGGACAACCAAGTTTCAACTACATACGCGCGCTCACGAAGAAAGGATTGCGAGCGGGGATGGCAAATTATTGTTACTGGGGCAGTTCTTTGGCTCTGGGATGTTTGTGGAATTTTTAACTTAATTTTTGAAATTAGATTTTTGACAGCCCAAATAGTTTAACTCAACCTCTGTGCGATGCTTATTAATCAAATAAATATAAAGTAATCCACAAAAAATGTTTCTAAAGTAGGGCTTGTAAAAATTTACGTATGTCTGAACGTACAATTTTTCTTCTTTTTTAGTGTCTCTAAATTTGTCGATAATGACATACTTTAGAAATACTTTTTGTGGATCATTCTATACAATAAGTATTTTCTATTATTTCCAAGCAGGTGTACTACAATCTACATCATACACAATAAAGTGTGTTCATGAATTATTACCCATTAAAAGTATTTCATAATATACGCTATCTATGTTAATTCCATTAATAGACGATCTAGAATTGATTACGCAATTAGTTCTGAGCAATTACGCTCATTTTTACGAGGTGTTGACAGATTTTTCACAGATCGTAAAAACTTTCTCGGTACGGGCATAAAAATTTAAAAAATTGCGTAATTGTACTGGAACTAATTGAATAGTATTAACCTATTATTTTCAATGCTGCCAAAGAATACCATAGTTCGTAATTGTTTTTTTTTTTTTTGTTAAAAGCTTAAAAAAATAAAGTAGTAATATAAATTACAATTATTGTAAATTAAAAATATTGTGAGTTTTATTATAACTTTAAAGAAAAAATAGCTATTTACATACCAAAGGCGTTGCCTGTATAGATTCTAACAGGATACAGCCTTTGGCCCGAGAGATGGATGTCGCCCGATGGCGTTTCACTAAAAATATACAGTGTGGAAAAGCCAAATGGAATAAATTCATTATTTCGATTACTGTACATATTTATAGAAAATCCCGAAACATATCAAATTTAAATTATAAATTGACATTCTTTAAAGTGAAAATGTGGTCCCTACCTTCAACCCCCTTTGAGTAACAGTTACAACTCCTAATTTTTTAAAAGGGAAGTATAAGCTTGTGATATATCGTTTGAAAGGTTTCTTCATTCTCTATCCAAAAATGTTATTGTTTTTAAATTTATTGCAAAAATTACCATAAAAAAAAATAAAATCATCTTATTACCGAAATTCTCTAGAGTACCTACACTACTATTTCCCGTTTCAGTTTTTATAATAAGACAGTACCTAAGCAAAAACCATATCAGTGTTCTTTTTTAATATCAATTTAAAAAAATCCTTTAAAAAACTATCATAGCAATGTTAGTTTATTTAAAACGCCTTAGCAAATTGGTTTGTAATAATTATAACTGCAGGATATTGTCAATATTATAATTGTCGTTTGAATTTCATAAAAATGGTTAGATTAACAGAAATGCATAACTCTGTTGGGTTCTAATTAACAGTGCTGTTCCTAAAGTGGCGCTGGGAAACAGTAACAAAGCCTACACAGAACACGAGGCGAAATAACCTTAGCAGTTGAAGCCGATGACACAAAAAAAATAACAGTTTTACAGATGATTGGTTACGGAGATAACACCCGAACACAAATGGAAGTTGCTCGCCTATATCCCGAGGTACAATTAGTAAAATAGAGAAGCAATTTCGCGAATTTGGACATGTAAAGCAGATGAAAAAAACAGCTGCCAATGCACTGAGTGATGATATCAAATTAGATATGATGCTTGAGTTTGAGGAAAACCCACATACATCGAGTAGACAAGCATCTGCAACATTTAATGTCAGCCATACATCGATACTAAACATATTAAATGAAAATAAAATGCATCCCTATAAAATGATACCGACTCAGGAACTCATGGAAGACGATTTTGATAGGAGAACAAATTTTTGCGAACAAATGATGGAAATGTTGAATAACAATACCATCCAATTATAAAACGTTATGTTTTCTGATGAGTGTACTTTTTCCGTTAACGGTCATGCTAATCGTCAAAATTGCCGCTACTGGTCAACGGAAAATCCTCACTGGATGAGAGAGGTCCATACACAATACCCTCAAAAGGTTAATGTTTGGGCAGGGATTGTTGAAAACCATATTATTGGTCCCTTTTTCATTGAGGGAATTTGAATGGCGATAATTATTTAGCACTACTACAAAATGATGCGGTGCCAAGTTTGGCAAATTTATTTCCTGATCCAGGAAACCCTCAAGTTCCAGCAAATACCATATGGTTTCAGCAAGATGGAGCACCTCCACATTACCAAATCAATGTCCGCCAGTACCTCAACTTAACATTTCCAGATCGTTGGATAGCGAGGCGAGGATCAGTAGAATGGCCGGCAAGATCACCTGATCTTACCCCATTAGACTTTTTTATGGGGCTATGTGAAAAATATTGTTTACAAAACTAAACCACGTGATTTAGATGAAACGAATAATGCTTGCGATTAGATCGGTCACGCCTGATATGTTAATTAACGTTAGAAGACATTTTTATTCAAGATTAGGATGTTGCCAAGACGTTCGCGGTGAGCATTTTGAACATCTACTTCATTGACATTCATATTTTTTACGTTATGAACAATTAAATATTACATATTGCGTGTATTGTAACAAATTTCGGTTATCAGTTATTTTATTTTTTTTTATGTTAATTTTTGCAATAAATTTAAAAACAATAACATTTTTGAATAGAGAATGAAGAGACCTTTCAAACGATATATCACAAGCCTATACTTCCCATTTAAAAAATTAGGGGTTGTAACTGTTACTCAAAGGGGGTTGAAGGTAGGGATCACATTTTCACTTTAAAGAATGTCAATTTATAATTTAAATTTGACGTGTTTCGGGATTTTCTATAAATATGTACAGTAATCGAAATAATGAATTTATTCCATTTGGCTTTTCCACACTGTATGAGTAGGTACATTTTTTTTGTAATGCAATTTTTCTAGTAGGTTGGTAGTGGATGACAGTTGTTGATAGTTCGATGTTTATTTGTCAGAATGTGTTCTTCCAAATTTTGCAACCTCGTTTATTGCTGCTAGCTTTAAAATAATAAAATAATATAAAATAAAATAAAATAATTTTTTAAAAATTACCCGACTGGCTTTTTGGTTCCACCTAGTTTTTATACAGATTACCAAATTTGAAAAAAATATTTAAAAGCATTATTTATGGCAAATTTTGAATTTTGGTTTTATACTTTTAACACCCTGTACCTCGATAACTAAGCCCTTTATTGGTCTACATTCATAAATCAAAATTCACCAATTAACGACTAACAACCTGTATATATAACGTATGTCTCAAAAGTTTTAGAAAAAAGTAATGGTAAAAAATTTTATTTTATTTTGTATTGTAACAACATAACTAAACAACTAAATATTCACATGACGGATAATGACCCATTCTCTTCTATTGCACGTAATATGGTCATCACATGTGCCATGAGTCTTTGGACGGTAGCGATGTCGACTTCCCGGATTTTCTGGTATATTCTGCGCCTTAGTTGTTCCTCATTTTGGACTTCCCAAATGCCATCGTACACTATTCTACCTCACTATAGACCAAAAATCTCCAATAAGTCTCGCCTGAGGCACATTTGGAGGGTTGTAGACCTTCAGAACATAATTGATGCCATTTGCAGCTAACCAGTCTGTCGTTCTTCTGGCGTAGTGAGACGACGCTAAATGGCCAGAATATTATTTGGTCGTTGCGATGATGAGTATCAATAAAATTCCGTTGCTTTGTAAGACATCTACCGATGTAAATGTTAGCATTGATGGCTTCATCACGAACACGTCCAACATACGGCTGTGAAACTCCAATATTCGATATGGCGCAACACACCAAGCTTTTGTACTCAACTTATGTTTGCCTCTGAATTTCACATTATCTGAAGCATTTTGTACATTATCTGTATAGAACCCATCATTAGGGTAGAATGGGGTAATAGCGGTCACTTAACGAAATTTGAACACAAAAGTCAAACTAAAAAACATATACTTATTCTGATCAGAGAAAAATGAAACTAACAATCTTATATTTTTTCAAAAAAATACCAAAACTGCAAAAATATATCTCTGACCGGTATTACCCTAACATTCGGATAATACCGGTCATAAACATGGGCAATACCGGTCACAAACAAAAATCGTAAACATATCCGATTGGCGAATCTTTTCCAGAACATAGAAAGTGTGCTCATTATCCACATATGGTACACCTGTACCACATATTATTTGTCCTATATTCTCCACAAATCACATAAATTAAAATATATCTCATTGTTTTCACTATCACTGCAGATATTTATTTCAATATCAGAGTCAAGAGGATGTTGAATCGGTTGTTTTTTTGCTGAAGTTAGATTTTGTTCTATATTCCTTTTGGGTAGTTACGTTCATCATCTTGGCGACTTTCTCCTCCTTGGCTAAGACCTTTTACTTTATTTGTCCCACCCTTAGTTTTCTCTAGTTTTGCTTTCTTTTTCTCTTCCTTTTCTTCCAATAAGTCTTTAAGGGGTGTAGAAGTTAAAATGGTTGAATGCTGTTTAGGTCTCCGGTTCGGCTTTGACATTTTGGTTTTTTTTTTGTTTTGGAACACTGCAATTTAGAGTCGATTCTGGCTTTGAAGTCGAAGGAATTGCGGGGCCTTTATGTTCTGAAGAACAACTCTGCTACGAACTTCCTGCCTGTTCTTGATCGGATCTTGGAGTCGTTAAGGCTGGCGCAATATCTTCGTTAAGGCTAGTGTCAATTCCATTGTCAAAGACTGTTATTTCGTCTAGCTCATTTAAGGCATCAGCAGCCAAGAAATCTTCCTCTATGACAGAAGGGTCAATCGGATAGATCCCTTTTACCTTAAAGCATGACTCTCCTTTCCCCACTGATGCAGCGTTAGAAAAAGCTTTTCGAAATAATAAGGCAATTTAATACGGAGTTATTTTTTATCCAGCATGGGACTTCGTATAGAGACTGCACTCATTTCAATGACTTGAGTGGTCCCTAGAACGCAACGTCCAATGGTTGAGTCCTGTGCGACGTGTGGGGTGAAATAGATAACATGATAATATTATTCGATCTACAAAAATCATAGGCTGCCAGGGATACATGACTAGAATGGTTGTCTAATATTAATAACACTTTTTCATTTTCAGATCGTTTTGCATGAACAAAGTGTTTAAGCCATTTGATAATAGTTCTTCTGTTATCCAACCATTCTTGGAACATATGTTGCTCCAATGGGGCTATCTTTCTCCAACAGTGGTGAATGCCATTGATGAGGGAAAACAAACGCAGCGCTCATTGCACAAACAACTGTTATGTTGCGACCCCTGTCTCAGCTTGTCATCGAGCCAACCCTCCTCTGACCTTTTGCCGCCAAAACTTTTCCTGGTTCCTGAACAGTGGAAATTCCAGAATTGGATAATGTGAAATATTTTTCATCGTCAATAACAATAACTTTACCAGGAAAATGTACAGGTCTCAAAGCACGACAACATTTCAGAATTCTAATTGTCGCTATATTTTGGTGCCTTCCTTCGTTTCCGATACTGAATACCATTTCTGGGGAATGTTCTACAAACAGTTACGTTTGAAACATGAAATCTTCTACCTAACTTTCGCACTGACATTCCAATCTTGTTTTTGCTTCAATTAATCTTCGATCATTTGCTCGACTCAAAACTTTGGGGCGTCCACTTTTTGGTAAATTTGTCTGGTAGATTGTCGAAACAGACATACATTTACGGATATCCAGCTTGTACGACATCTTATTTAAATATTTTAACATAAATGACATGTCATATTAAACTTCAAACACTTTGATGCTATTTGTTTCCAACGGTAACCTGATGAGACGTTACTGTAGTTGCGTTTTATTGTAAAATTTCCCGAAAACTTTTGGGACATACATTATAGCTCCTTTCCAATGTATTTTGTATCTTTACCTAGATAAAATTGTTTGACAGACCACTGGTCGATCTCTAAAGTAAATAATTACATTTTATGGCACCTGGCATCTTGAAATTTGTGTGGATTATAGTATAGAATCCAAATTGCTTATTTATAATAATTTTTTTTTATATTTTCAGATGAGTATACAACTAGCTCTAGCAGCCTCGATATTCTTACCTATAGTCCTCAGCAACATCTACAATAACACGCAAATATACTTTCCTGATGACGTAAGGTTTACACCGAAACGTGCTTCGCAGGCTGGCGGTTTCGCAGCCCCTCAGGCTCCATCTTTTAGTCAAGCTTTTGGAGCAATTAGTCCTACTCCTACTTACGAGCAATACGTCGATCAACTCATATCGAAGGGTATTGCCAAATTAACCTTAGCCATAAATAAGGTCTATCAACAAAAATCAATCGAAGATAATGTCGTTTTTGCTCCTCTTAATATCGCAGGTGAGTATCCAAACCAAAATTACATTAACAACCGTCTAGTTTCTTAGGTTTCTTCTCATAAAACAATGGCTGCGTTCAGCAGACGCAACAGTTTACTTATTTTCTGCTGAACGACAACTTTTCTCAACGTTGCGCGAAACAGTTGTCGGATCAGTCGCCATTTTTTAAAGCGTATTTAATTTATGCTGCCTTTCTAGTAAACATTTTGCGTATTCTGTTTTTGAGGTTAAGATCAACTTTAAAATAAAAATAGATTAAAGACGAGGGTGCCAATTTAAACTTTGGAAGTTCTAGAGTTATTTGACCTAGATCTCGATCAAACTGTCAAAGTTCAGGTGACTGCATCTAGTAATGAATGGAGGTCCCAACTATTTTTTCAATAATATTTAAGTCGATATCATTATCAGGGACGACCATTATAATATTGCCTTCCATTGTATCACTCAAGTTTTACAATAGTTGCTTTTGCTATTATTATTAATATACACAGATAAAATGGATAAAATATAAAATCATAAATTTGGAGTTTGGAGGTTAGTTACATGACTTTAATAAATGTCAAATGTTACTGCAGTTTCTTGCTCAAAACTCAAAAAATACTGTTCAGCAGACTATAAAACTGTTACAAATTGATCTGAAACAGATCCCGATCAGATTTTTTCTGCTGAACGTAGCCAATGCTGTAAAGTTTGTACCTTCGACCCATAACCAGGTGTAATATTGGATATAGGTTACAAAGAGTGATCCATAAAAAATGTTTTTAAAGTAGGCCATGACCGGCAGTCATATACGAGTAACATTTGTGATAACTACGCAAGCTTTTGAATTAAATCCAAACTGACACTTAAAAAGATGAAGAATTGTACACTTTGTTATGCATTAATTTTTCCAATGCCTACTTTAGAAATATTTTTGTGGATCACTCCAGTTACTTATAATAGGAAATACCTCCTAAACAATGACTAAAACGCAGTTAAAATTTGCTGAATTCTCTATAAATTACCTATTCAATGATGTGTCATACTTGGTACTTTCCCTATTAAATTTCTTGGTTAGAGTGAAGAAGGGGAATGAACTGACGTATGACAGTTGAGAATATAATTGAAATGTGTCGACATCTTTGAAGGTATTTTGATATTTTGTTATGTTGCGGAGATACCATTGTAAAAAATACAGGTTGATTCAAAATTGAGTGCAAAGATTTTAAGGACGTATTTACCAGCCAAAAATAAGAAAAAATTTCATATAATCATATATCCTAACTTGCTTCGTTTTCTAGATACAGGGTGTCAAAGTTTTTTAAAAAAATCGGTTTTTTTATCAATTACTCAATAACCTTTCAGCCGATTTAAATAAAATTTGGTAGACTTATTTATCGTCATAAGGGCCTTCCTTTGGTGAGTATAAAATAAATTTATTAATTCCAGTGGCGTTTCAGAGAGCGACCTACTTGATACTTATAGGTAAAATTATGATACGGCACTTTTTTGAAAATTGAATTTTTTTTTATTAAACGGTCAATAATGTAACTTTTTTGCCTTTTGAGCTTTACTCGTATCTAGCTTTGTTTCCAAGAAAAAAATTAAAATCTGTGCCAGGCCCTATTAAAACAAGTAAAAAAATTAATTACCAAATGATAGAGATTATCGCCAAATAGGTCTATCTTAATTTTTATTTGTGTTATGAAATTTCATCTATTTTTTATTCCAGTGGCGTCTCAAAGTGTGATTATATTTAATTAATAATTGTTAAAAAATCGATATTTTTTTTTATTTGAAAACGAAGCAACTTATGACATATGATTATATGAAAAAAATTTCTTAATTTTGGCTGATAAATAGGCCCTTAAAATATTTGCACTAAATGTTGAATCACCCTGTATAATAAAATATAATTATTTACCACTTTTTTGCCACCTGACTTCTTGAAACTGAAACTTCCGTCTATCCCTTTATTTTTCCTATTTTTATCGACAAAATAAATCGCATCCTACCCTAGATTTCATAAAAATTAATCATTTTAATGGTTCTAGCTGCACTAGCTCTGGTGTTGTTGGGTTCCAACGGCAGGACATTTCAAGAACTTACCTCGGTCCTGGGATTCGCTACCGGTTTACAAATCGAAAATCAGTCAGAAAATGTCCATCGGGAGCTAGGTCGAATGATCAGAAAAATCGAAAGTACTGCAGGAGTGGTTATCGGTCAACAAGTGTCATTTGCAGGTAAGTTTGAGTTATTACTTAAGTAGGTAACTGAGCGTTAAAAAGTTAGGAGAAAATTAAAGATTTTGTATTTCAAATGTATAAATGAGAAATTGTTTTAAAACAATTCCGCTTTCGCCGATTAAGGCATCATCAGGACTCTACGAAGATTGGCCAATGAGCCTATTTTTTTTAAGTTAAATAACTAACACAAAAAAAAATATATTTAACTTAAAAACTTAAAATTTTATACTCAGTGGCTAATCTTTATAGAGTCCTGATGATACCGCAAAGCGCTAAGCTAAATAAAGTGGAATTATTTTAAAACAATTTCTCTTCTACAATACTTGACATACAAAATCTTTCATTTTCTCCTACTACCCAGTGTGTACACACCTACACCGTCTTGGAGGTGTTAACCTACTTTTCTTTTCCAAAAAAGATAAGTAGAAAATGTTTGAAAATAGGTACTTACCTACTCGATTTTCAAATAATTCAAAATCTCCCTAAAATTTTAGAGATGTTTTAATTCCTATTTTCCTTAAAAAAACGATATTATATTTAGAATTATCTTTCTGAAGGAAACTGTTTTTGTATTGTAATCATTTCTCTAATTTTATTCATTCCAACCTCCTAAAAATCTTTTTCTTGCCAGTTTAACTTTAAAAAACGTTTTTTTTTTGTATCCCTCAAAATTTTTGGAACTGTACTAGACTAATTTTATATACAAAAATAAAATTGCAAACAATCACGGTGTCATCCACGTAGTTATCAAATTATTATCTTGTTACTAAAATTGTTTATAGTTGTAATTCGCTATTGACTAAACAAAAGGCTCTAAAGCGCCCAAAAGGCTTTCAAAATTACATTAGGAAAATTAAGGCCCCCATGAAACAATACAACGTCGGTTATAAAAGGATTGCTTTATATATTGCTGGGCCATTTCCCATGACCGAAGTTAGTAATAAATACATGATGTTGGTTATGGATTATTTAACGAAGTGTGTCGAAGACTACACCATTCCAAATCAAGAGGCCGCAACTGTTGCAGACGTGTTGATAAAAGAGTTTATCAGTCGATTTGGAGTGCCCTTAAAGATCCACAGTCACCAAGGCAGAAATTTTGAAAGCCAGCTTTCCGAGGACTCTATGACAGGCTAGGCAAGAAGAGAACCAGAACTACACTTGGATGGAATGTAGAGCGAATGAATAAGACCATTACCAAGTACCTGTCAAAAGTGATTTCAAACCCATGATACAAAAAATTACAAAGGTGTGATATTTAGCGACGAAATCGGGTCGAGTTCACGCATGACGTATTGTGGTGTGGAATATGATTATGATTATCTGATTGGCTATCGAGCAGATTAAAATTTAAATTCTCGCGCTCTTTTCGGTCATCTGATACCTCAAATACGTAAAAGACACATGGTATAAAAAATAAAAGGTAGGATATCAACAGTGTCAAAAATAGAACTGCCACGCGCATGACGTCACGCGTAGAGATTGTATTGGCGCGAATTTAAAAATACTGATGAAGTGAAAGGAAAATAAATGCTACTTACAGAAATTTCATAACATATTAAAGGATAATATTTAAGAAATTTAAGGATATTATTATAGGATAGTTATGAAAAATAAATGTTAATACATACATAGGAGAAGTATTTATTTTAAGTAACAGTTTCTTTCCTTTTTATTTTTTATTGATTTATTTTATTATATACTTTCGAATTCAGATTTTTAATTTTTAAGAACATTCGACTTCTAGCGAATAATTTCTATAGCCAGGATAATGCAAAGGATATCTTCGCAACTTGCAATCTCTCAACTGGGAAGTCTGAGTAAAAATTTTGCATCTGGGGATGCCGGAAATTTTTACCTGATTAGGATTTGCAAGTGGTGACTGTTTTTATCTGCATTTTATTACCCAATTGAATATACTATTTTTTAACAGACTTCAAAAAAGGCGGAGGTTCTCAATTCGTCGCAATATTTTTTTTTAAGTTATGTTCAGCGATGATTCTTTAACACGGTGTCCGATTTCAATGATTTTTGATAGAAAAAGAGTACTTCAGGGATAGTCCAATATACATCTGGTCAAAATCTAATAGTTGGGTCCATGAGAAAATCCACAAACTCTTCATTTTTAATGTATGTTTAGCGATAATGCTTTACCACCTTATCCGATTTATGTGGTTCTTTTTTGTTAGTAAGGGGATACCTCAAGGGTGGTTCCATATAAATTTGGTTAAGATGTTGTGATGGCATGTGCAAGTTTTTGAAATCGTTTTTTTTTAATAATATAATACAGAGCAAAAAAAAGCAAATAAAATTTGCATTTTTCCTGGATTGAAGTAGCTACTGACAGTTTTTTATTCTTTCAACAAGTAAAACTGTCGCAATTTTTTTTATTTGGTGTCTTAAAATTCCACCTTTGCTGTATACTGTCGTAATGGTCGGAATATTTAAGTGGTTATACTATCCTTCAAGCGAGTTTGTAATACTCAACCATCCATAGTCTACGCTTTCGAATGGAAAGTATGGCAAGGCAACACACCTTCTTAAATGCATCTGGATATTCTCATTTTCACCGTATGCATCTCTGTATCTGTAACGCCCATTGTGCATCCTCCTAAGTAGAGAGGCACCTCCTAGCTCATGAGCCAGCCTACAGATTTAATGTAGTTGACAACGTCGCCAAGAGGTGCTTCTCTTATATCGACTGGTGTTAGCCAATTCTCGCCGAACACAAATCTTATAATACATGAAAGCGTCAGAAAATCGTATAGGATATGGTTAATGGTCTCATATTCTTGTTCATAACTCCTGCAGAATGCGTATTCTGACAGCCCTATGATATGGAGATGCTTCTGTAGTTGGCAATGTCAAGTCAGAATGCCGGTAATAACTTAAAAGCTCCCTGGTAAGTCTGCAGCTTCTTTTTTCATCCCATCTTTAATTGCATTTCACAAGAGAATGTTCTTTAGGAAGGTTTGTCACTATCGATGTTGTCAGTCTAATAAAAGGGCCAGGTCTAAAAACTATTTGTAACTGCTTTTTGGCAAGTGAATCAGTAAGAAGGTTACCTTTTGATGTGACCTGACCTTCGATCCATCTTAAGTTGACTATACATTGTTGATGCCAAAGCTTTGTGACATTCTAGTACTATCCCAGGTCTGTCCAGGGTGAGTACTGCTTGTCTTCTATCTGTAAAAATGAAAATGTTTCTTCCAGTGATATTATTTTCTGGTGATTTCTTTTACTGCTATGAGAATCCCCGTGAGCTCGCTTTGAACTACAAATCGTATGTAATATTTAGACATTTATTGAAATAATTCGAAAATTATTTTATTTAAACTTATTATTCCACATTTTATGACCTATAGAATATTATAAAACCAAATCTGCATAGATCTATTTCCTGGCTAGACCATCTCCTGTGTTGAAAACTTTCTCTATGTTTATCCATTTGTTAACACCGCTTACACAAGTTGCGAATTATCTATGTGTAGAAATGTATCAAGTTCCGAGTTCAGCCTTCAAAAGTGTAAGATCCCCAGTTGAGAAGTCCCGAGTTGCGAATGAACCAATGACGACTTCTGCTGTAAAGTCCCTTTTAATCGGAAGGTTAAAAGTGCTCGGAAAAAATATGTCATTTTTCTGTTTTATATTTATCTGCACGGCCACTTCTCACTACTGAAAACCTCTCTTTGTCGAGGAAAGTGAAAAAACATAACATTTGTTTTTAAATCTTTTGCTTTTATTGTTACTGTTACCTCTGTAAATTGCGTACCATATTTTTTTAATAATGTTCTTCACTAATACCACACACAAGGAACAAATTTTCCAACATAATATCCGCTTACATTTTTATAAATCACTATAAACGATTTACAAATAACTTCTATTTACTTCGCAACAACTCTAGCAACTCTACGCATGACGTCAGCGCCACCATGACACCATGCGCGATATCCCCCCCTGTAAAAGACACGCCTGCCACTACAATACGTCACCATGATGTATAGTATCAATCTGTGTAATATCATACCTTTTTTAATAGTTTCCAATCATCAGCGAAATTGGGATCAGTATCTTTTGCTCTTCGCTATGGCTTATAGATCCGCTGTCAATGAATCAAAAGGCCAAACACCAGCCTGTTCTGGTGTGAGATGAGACTGCCATGCGACCTCGAGTTTGCATGCTGACCTGGAGAAGATATAGCCGGTGAAGATTATGTGCATCTTCAAATAGTCAGTGACAGGATGAAGAAACGGTACGATACCCAAACCACAGAAGGATGTTCCAAGGAAGGCGACAAAGTCTGGCTCTATAACCCAAAAAGACGAGGGTTATTTTCCAAAGCTCCAAGAGCATTGGGATGGTCCTTATTTCATCAAGAAAGAAATTAATGATGTTATTTACCGTTTAAACAAGATTCCGAACGGTAAACCGAAGGAAGTGCACTAAAACCTGCTGTCGCCATTTGAGGGTGACCATTACAAAGAAGAAGAAGAAGAAGTAAACCAACTCCAAGAAACACCTGACCTTGTCTTATGGTGATATAACCGAACAACAACAAGGCCTGCGTACGGTTCCAAAGGAATACTCGCTGGTCCATAGTACTTCCGCCACTATCAACGACGCACGAGGACTGACATTTGTTTTTCGAAAGTAGTTTGGTCGATTACCAGAACTTTTCTGTCCAATAACAAAGAACACCTTCCGAGATCGATCCACTTACTATGATGTATGGGAAGTAATACTTAGGTTGAGGGAGCACGTACTGGAGTCCAATGTACAGAGAAACAAGCCATGTTATAGACAGAGAGCAACCAGCTGAATTGGAAAATCATTAAAAACATGGTGAAAATAATCTTCCAAGATACCGGAGTACAAATACTAGTCTGCAGCCATTCGTCCAGTTTCCAGGATACAGCGAAAACTGTCCCTTGTTACTTACTTGTAAATAGAAATTGTAAAAGATGATCCGGTTGTAGATACAACCATTCAGTTTCAGTAACAGTTCTAGGAGGAACTATCTCTTAAGAAGGGAGTACTGTCGTGATAGCCGTTTTGGCAGGTCCACTCTTGCCTCCATGTCATCATTTAGTCTGGCACTCCATCTTACATAAATGTTCTCGAGTTGTCATAGCCAACTAGATTCTACACGATGCAAGGACGACGGCAATATTATCGTGTTAAATAATTATCTGGAAACTTCGAGTACCAGTGCGGTGCGCAGCATTTCTATATAAATAGGCTGAATGTTGTCGGAGAACTTAAGTTTACACACAAAAGATAGAGATTTAAATTGTTATATAAATTAAATTAAAAATGTGAAATATAAATCAGCTTAGTATTAGGATATAAATAAATTAATTAGTGTTTAGTGTGTGTAAATAAATTATAAAAATTAAACTGTTTTGAATAAACTCTTTTTTAAATAAATAAAATGTACAGTTCAAAAACTGTTTAGTTTAAAACAAACTTACTAAATTCAATTTTGTTTGACACGTCCTGTACAATATAATATGCCTTATCAATAATCCATTAACACAACAGATATGTAGATGTAGTAGATGATTTTTCGAAATTT
Source organism: Psylliodes chrysocephalus (assembly GCA_927349885.1). Lineage (NCBI taxonomy): Eukaryota > Metazoa > Arthropoda > Insecta > Coleoptera > Chrysomelidae > Psylliodes > Psylliodes chrysocephalus. The sequence goes on from OV651820.1 coordinate 16,229,501, forward strand.
CCGATTATGTTTTTAAGAAATTTGTTGTTAGTCAAATAGTAGGTACACAGTAGGGGAATTAGTTTCCTTCGAATCTATAACTTAGTTAAACATTTGGTAACGTTCTACCTTTATTGCAATTATAAACAAATATCCGACGAAAAAAACGTCAAGATTCTTGCAGGAAGTGTTACTATAATTTTGTTGTCATTATTTGCTATCAATACCGTTTTTCTTTTAAATTGTTGCTAAATATATACTATTTCATCTTAAAAACAAACAGTTTGGTATTAGTTTATCGTTTTATGTGCACATATGTAATTTGGGGAAATACCGCACATTAATTTAGGGTAAATTACACGCTACGCGGAATTATACGATATATTTTTTTTATTTGTGTATACTAAAATGTCAAGAACACATTACAAGAAAAACTACAATTGGTCAGTGGAATGAGAAGCAGTTGAAAATGGTTATAAAGGCAATATAAGCCGAACGAGCCGTGAAGGAAATTTGTAGGGCAGCATTTAAATAGGTCACAGTTATGATAAAGTGAGTTAGGAATGCAAATGTACTATGTTGTTTGACAGCTGATTTTTCTTTGTCAGTTACTCAATCTGACTCACTTTTATTTGACAGTTTACTTAATCGAAATGATATTTTGACAGTTATATCTTATTTTGAATCTTTTTGCACAAGTAGATTTTATTTGACAGTCAGTAGTCTTTTATTTGACAGTTATATTTTATTTTATGGTTGAATATATTATTTGACAGTTGATTTTGTCTTTTTTTTTGATAGTTTGGTCTTTTATTTCAGATGACTTTTATTTGATAGTTCTCATTTTTTTTTTGATAGTTGATTTATTTTTATTTGACAGATTACTTATTTGGCTGACTCACTTTTATTTGACAGACACACTTTTATTTGACAGTTTACTCACTCTGATTCACTTTTATAAGTCGGTCGATTCTTTTATTTAACAGTTTACCTTTTGACAGTTAACTATTGTATTTGACAGTTTATTCTCCTTTATTTGATAGTTGATTATATTTTATTTCACAGTTGATTATCTTTTATTTGACAGTTGATTATTTTTTATTTGGCAGTTATGTCTTTTACTTGAGAAGACGTCTCATTTTTATTTGTCAGTTGACTTTTTATTTGATAGTTGACCCTTATATGCACATTGATTTTCTTTACTATATGGTGCAAGAGAGAGGTCCGACACGCCCAACATAGGGCGCGGCCATTTTGATTCCTATGCCACAGTTTTTATAGCTAAAGAATCAGATCGCTCACTCTGCGTCGGCACTTTTGATCTCAATGTTCTAGTTTATACACTGCGAACTCGGATAATATAATATATGACAACCGCCTATAATAAAACAGCAGTCTTCTGAGTATCCTCAATTCAGGTGCGTTTTAATCATCCGCTTCTGCTTCCGGAATTGTCGGTTTAGTCGTTGTAACCTGTCAGATTAAAACAAGAAAACCGACAATTCCAAAGCAGAAGCGGATGATTAAAACGCACCTATTAATGGCGGAGTTTCCTATCTCCTTTTAAAAGGCATTCAGAAAGCTGCGCAGTGCGACCATTCTCCGTATAGTAAAAGAAAATCAAAGTATGTGCTTATATGACTATTGACTATTATAAATGTCTGTTCACTCTTACACGACTGCTGACTCTTATATGACTAATGACTCTTTTATAATACTGATGACTCTTTTATATGACTGTTGACTCTTATATTACTGTTGACTCTTTAATTACTGTTGACTCTTTAATGACTGTTGACTCTTATATGATTGTTGACTCGTTTATGACTGTTGACTCTTACATGAATGTTTATTCTTATATATGACTGTTGACTCTTGACTCATATTACTGTTGACTCATTTTATTTGACGATTGAATTCGATAGTTATTCTCCTTTATTTGACAGAATGATTACCTTTTATTTTTTGATTTGATCTTTTGAAATGACAATGTATAGAATCATAGAATCATCGGATTTTGTAGTAAAAATGCGAACTGATCATGGGTTCGATAAGGAAAGGGGCTGATGATGATTGGCTCAAACCCTTTTTAAATGTGCCACATTCTAAATGTAGTGGATGGATTATCTATAGCTGGCAACTAAACTTGAGATAAGTGTAATATGGTCGAAATGAGGAACCTAAATATTTAAGTCATATTTACTCTTTTTATGTAAATATAGGTACTTATAAAATATTTGCATTTGTTTTTTATAGTTTTTATCTTTCCTTTTAAGTATTTAAAGACTATAGCAATAAAAATGTTAATGTAAGGATTATTTAAAACATTGCAACTAATTAATGGTGAATTGTCCTACTTCCCCTACATCTCGGTATAAAGTTTCATTACTGCATTAAATCACATTCCACATCGGTATGTAATATATACTATTTGTTTTACAGACGCTGTTTTTGTACAAAACAACTACCCGATAAGAACATTGTACAAAGAAGCAGCTGAAAAACTGTACCAGAGCGAAGTAGTCAACGTGGATTTCCAATCAAATCCAGAAAAAGCCAAACAAGTGGTGAACGCATGGGTGGCCGACAGGACCAAAGGAAAAATCAAGGACATTCTAAACGACGTGCCAAAAGATACCAAGGTCATAATAGCCAGTGCAATGTACTTCAAAGCAGAGTGGGAACAGCCTTTTATGGAAGACGTCACGTCAAGGTATTAAAGTCATCTACGGTTCAGTTCTGAAATTGTATGAAGTATCGACAAGAATGACATCTTTCAAATGTTGTACGTTGAGATTTTCGGTGGAAAAGTGATAGGAAACTTGGCTTCATTGCCAGGTGTAATAGTGTCACGATATATGTGTTTTTTAAATAAATGTCACGATTTACGTGTTCTAAATAATTATATAACTCAGGGCTTCTATCATGTAAGTGGCTTAAATTTGGCTTCATAGCTCTTAACAGATAAGGGTTCTACTTTAGAAACAGGACCTACGTCTCTGTAAAAGGGCTGAAGGAAACAGTATTCTCAAAACATAATATTCTATTCAAAACAACTATACAAAATAGGTCGCTACCCGACTTACACAAATATGGGCCCGTAATAGAACAAACAAGATACAAAGTTAAATACACTTACCAACTCCAATATCTGGAGCACATGTGACAGTCCATGACTAAACTTTAAAACCACGATTCAAAATATAAATAAAGACTTTTAATTTACACGATGGAGATCCAGAGCCTCCGAGCGGAATTCCGTGATCTGAAGCCGCTACTGGGAATCTGCTGCAAGGAGGGTCTCCTACAGAGAGAATCCTGCCCTGTGGAAAAAGCACCCTTTGTCTCCACAAAATTACCTTTATAACTTTCCCATAATTTATTGTTACTTAAATATTGTTATTAAATAATCGCTTATTATTATACATGATTGCAACTTAAAACAAATTCGCGACATAATTCAACAAGATTTTATGTAAATGGGGTATTATTTTAATAATTTATTAATTTAGATGTTACAAAAAATATGAATTTATATATTGCGCGACAATACATTAAAGTTACGAGCCTTATTCAAGTCCCTTGAAGGGAAGTTAACATAAATATTATGGGAAACTGCTGGCCAAGTGCAGGCCTTTCACTACTTATTGCTCGTAACGTGACGACGGCATTCTGCCGCCCGTTGTGACAAAAAAATAACTTACCAATGTCAGACCTCCAATGAAAGACGACTACTTAAAGTAACGTATATACGTTCATGGGCCGTTAACTTGCCTAAACAAAATGTTTGTCGAGTCGTATTATTTTAAGATTTTCTTCTTTGTTTTTAAGTCTGTATAAAACCCATTCCTGAGGCAAAAATATATTTGACAGTCCAAAAGTTGACACTTATTACCTATTTCCTTAAAACCTTTTTGTGAATATTTATCCTAATATTGCAGTAAATTTTATACTTTTTTAGAATAAGAGATCGAGATTTGATTGTAATATAGATGAATATTGCAGAAGGCGCCACCAGCAGCACTTCACCTACATCTAAAGCATCATATTTTTTTTGCCTTGCGGTGTATTAAATTTCTAGATAAAAATTCTTATATCTTATGTATTGTAAAGTGTGACACTTCATTTGAAAGCTAATTGTTAATCTAAATATCTCCATATTGCATTTGCGACAATATCTGAAAATCGGTCATTTTTGCATTATTGATCATTTTACTTTATTCTATTTAAATTGTAGGGATTATTCACCCCATTGTTCGAGGGTTGAAGTGATGATGCTGCAATAAAAGAAAGTGTCGCCCTACAAACTAAAATCGTCCTGTCCGAACGTTTTTTAACATCCACGATATTAATACCCAAAACCCCCATTTTGTTTTCGTATGAACAATCCTAAAAGGAAACATAGATAGATGGTGAAGTATTGTCAAACTACAACAGAAATAAATGTAGTTTTCGCAGTGTAGATTCGGTGAAAGGTTTATGTTCTCGTGAACTAGTTTTCTCAGTGTAGAATCGATAAGTTTATTTTCGCGTTATATATTTTCTCAAGAGTACCTCTATGGTGGCATTGAAGATCAGAAATTTCTATTTTGTTGTTTTTCTATGAATATTATGTGTCATTAGTTACAAAAGAATATTGTAAAACGATTTAATAGAGCTTTTTCTTCTCAACCTTGAATTGAGACCAGGGTTCTATCGATTCATTATTGAACAGAGAGCAAGTGATGAAAATTTTCAGAAAAAAATGGTTTTTTCCTGTGACGGGAAAAAAGTGACGCTATCTCTCTTGTCAGGTAACAAAATGTCACTTTTTATGAAATTACTTTATTCCCCTTTTCCCGGGAAAAGTGTTTTCCTGGAAAAAAGTGAGTATTTTTTTACCGGATATATTATTATTATTATTATTATTATTATTATTATTATACTAGTATAGTGAAACAGGAAGAAAATATGTTTTATTTTATTTTCGAAACGTAATAGAGCGAAAAAGTTGCTAAATGTAAGAATGATTAACGGACTATTTTTATTTTTTTTTAAAAATGTCATCTTCACCTACTTGAATTTTCCTATTTTCCCGAATAATCTAATAAAACGGAGTAATAAATGAAATAGCATCATTTTTGCAAATATTTTAATAAAAATGAAAATAAACAATTTAAATATGTTTTGTTTATAAACGAAAGCGAGTAGAACTTAACAATATAACATAGACGAGCAAACAAACAAAAATAGGTATATGGAATGCATTCATTGTATTCCGCCTTAGTGTTAAATCGAGGTAGTATGATTCTAGAATAAATCCTTGCACGAATAAATCCATCTGTAGTCATGGCCGACAACAGAATTGGAAGCTTCTGTTACAACCTTCACGCACCTCTATACTGCCTGTGTATGGCAGGGAAAGGACAAAAAATCTACAGGATAAGTTCCTATATCTCCATCAGTTGCAGTACTTAAAAGAGGTGGTGCTGTAACTGAGCAATTATGCCAATTAATAAGCTCATAATCACTAGCATCGAAATCTAATTCAGGAATAACAAATTCCCTTACGTCTGTAGATATTTTTGTGCACGCCTTCAATATTCTTCGTAAGCCAAGTTGTCTTATAGCAGGACGATCATCAGAAAGCATTGTTAGAAGAAGGTTCTCCGGATGACAAAAATACGCATTTCGTTTTATAATAGGATCGATGACTGCCTTCAATTCGTTGTTCAAGTAGTGTGACAACCGTATCATTTTGAAGGCGTGTCTTTATCTATCACTACACGATGGTTTTCTTTTAATGTCAAACCACACTGGCACATAAACTTTTACCACAAATTCGTGTAGAGACGCAATATACGGCTTGCCTTTGTAAGCCATCGTGCGTGTGATAACTTACCTGGATTACGGGCTGCTAGATCTAATAAAAGTTTCCTCTAGAAATTGAGTGACACATTTGATATAAGTAGTTTTGATCAGTCCTAATATTCCAAATAGCTGCAGCGTCTAATTCTGGTAAAGGACTAACAATAGGAAAAAAATTACGAGTGTTCCTGTATTAACCGCTGTACCATCGCAGCCTACTACTAAAAGCTTATTTGTACTGATGTCAAATTCTTGTAGAAAATTAACTAGAGATATGGCAATATGTTTCCCCGTACCTGTTGGGACCCATATGTTTTGAACCTGGTTCTTCAAGCAGTGATATATGTTTTTCGATTTTTATTTTGCGATGAAATTTGTTTCTAATTTCTTCCTGGCATATCGTTTTATTCTTTCTTCCATCGAAGATTAATGCTCTAATCTCCGGAGTGGATGTTTGGATTCGCTTTTTAAATCAAGACGGTGTTCTTGACGAGCTCTTCAGACCTTATTTCGGTTAATAACTGAGGACGATGTTTCTTTCGAAATAAATCCCAAATCCTGTAATACAGCAGATTCAAGCTCTGCTGCAGGACGTTTCGAAATGCCAAATTGGTCATAATTACGAGCTAGGTTGGGAATAGACAGTCTCAGTTGCTGGCTTGTACTGCAACCTGATGTTGATGGAAGCTCCGACTTAGCTTCTTGTTTTTCTATCAAATTCTCATGTGCTACTGACATCTCAGACTCAGATGAATAAGATATACTGTCTCGCTCAAAGTTTTCAATGTTTTTATTGACTACTTCAAACTTAAAAGGAAGCTGATTTGCATACGCCTTGATCTTAATTTTTCTTTCTTCTTTGGCTTTTAATTTATTGGTTTCAGTAACGTCTATTTTTCTAATAACAAATTTTCTCACAGTTCGTTAATCACGAATAAAGTCTTGCTCTATATTTGGTATTTTGCGTTTTTTAACACAGCTACATGTATCAGGGCCATTTGCACCGGTAGTAGTTAGGAACTAAGCGAAGCCTAAAGTGACATTGTTAAAGGGAAAATATCAGTTTAAGTTTGGCTAATTTCTTAACGACTAGTGGTGCAATGGATCTCAAAAGAAGCACATTTATATGCAGCAATATCGAATAATTTCTTGGAATCGTCTTTATATTTTTCAACTTTTAATTTATAATTGTCATTTCGTTTAGTTTTAGGATATCTAATAAGGGTTTGGTACTTACCCAGGATATCTCGAATTAATTTTATAATGTGATTTTTCGATATAATGGGAATTGAAGCTTTTTCCCAGATCACTTCGATTTGAGAAATTTCTAAAATACTAGGGTCTTTACCGAAGCTCAAAACCTTAAGTTCATTTCGAATAAGCAAATATCGATTCATGATATTTTCCAAAACATTAGAGGGTATATTCGCTGGTGTACCAAATATAGGACAATTTGTAGTTCCCTTACTACCCCTAGCGTCCTTCACTGATAAACTCATTACAAATTAAAACAAAGATCTTACTTTCGCGACTATCAAAAGAAGATTAAGTTCAACTTAGAGCTACACAATTCGCCGTGCATACACAACTAATTGGGATTTTCTGGATTTGTTTATTAATGTAAACGTTTGATGCACTTGTGAATAGGTACATTTGGTTTATGTTTTTTACTAGAATTTTATTTTCAGTTTGATGAAAGGTAGAGGCCTGAAGACATATTTATTTTTAACTGAAATTTTAGGAAATAGTTTACTATATAAGTAAAGGCAACTTTCAGTTTGTATTAAAAGTTAAAAAAATTATTTTTTAAAATTGTTGATGAGAGGTAGAGCCCTAAAGACATTTTTTTTAATTGAAATTTCAGGAAATAGCTTAATACATGTAGAGGCAACTTTTCTTAGGTATTATATAGTAAAAAATAATATTTTTTTGCACCACCCTAATATATGTATACACACAAGTAAAGGTAGATATTTTAGATAATTTTTTTCAATATTAAATCGTAGTTTTTCCCGTTACAGAAAAAATAGTGCATTATACACTGGAAAAATATTAGATTTTAACTCTCGGTTTTTGTCTGACAATATTTTTTGTGACAATACAACCTCGAGCCAAAATCTAATACTTTTTTCCCTTGTATAATAAATAACTATTTTTATCGATTAACAGGGGCGCATATACGGGGGGTAATTGAGATAATTACCCCCCAAGAATGTTTAAACCTATTTTTTATAGGTACCTAAAAAAATGGATTATCAGAAATAAAGTCTTATAATATTACCACTATTCCTCTCCTTGCTTTTGAGAGAACCGCGGATAGGTAAGACGATGCGCGCGGGCGGTCAATGTTTCCAACCGAAGGGAAATATCCCTTTTTGCGGGAATTTTTAACGCAAAAGGGAAAAAGTTAACTCAAAAAGGTAATTTTTAATCCAGTTGAAATTCTGAATATCCGGGAATACTTGGATAACTTTTAGAAAAGACTTGTTGGTTTATTAACAATACAGAGACTGCGGACCTTGGATCTTTTTTGTTTTGGACCTTGTTTATGAAATTATAAGCTGACGTTTTTTTTTAGAAAAAAAGGTCCGGGTTTTGAGGAATGAAAAGGTGGCATCCCTAAACGGGAGGGGTTTTTTGCAAGGGGTGCAAAGACCCAACTATGAGATGAATATGACCTGGCGAGCTTTTATTAATTCTTCCACTGCTAAGATACGTTTACGCGCTATGAATACTATTTAATAATTAAAATCCATAAAATTTATTTTACGTATATTTTAGGAAGTCTAAAATCAGTATTTCTGTGAATATTTAAGCTACCTAAAATACCTAGTAAATTTGCAAAATTCATTGGATGATCTTCTACTGGTTACTAGACAAAATATGTGGTTTAGTTCATGCATCACAGTACGTCCCCACACTTCACATTAAATTTAGAAATTATTTAAATAAGAATTTTTAAAATTGATAAATAACTAGAGGAAATGATGCAAATTGGTCTCCCCATACATCGGATTTAAAGCCTCAGATTACTTTTTATAGGAAACTCTTAAGAGATTATAGTTATTTTGCAGCATAGATTATTTTTCGTCCCATTGTGTTGACACAAAGTATTTATTTCCGAATCAGATCCTTATCTGATAACACAAACTGGTCATTCCCTAATTATTTTAATAAAATCATGTGTATCAAGAAATGTCAAACATTAAATAATTGAGAAAATAACTCTTCTTAGTTTACATTAAATAATTATCTAGAAAAAAGCAGTCATTTTCATTTTATAAATTATAAAAACTAATTAAAAATGGGTAAAATTGTGTCATAGTCACACTCAATTGAATGAGTACAATTCCTTGCCGAGTGGCCTTTATTTACATGCGTTTTGGATTGTGGATTCATCGGTATAAAATAAGTTTTTTGTCCTTATCTAAAAAAGGATTGAAGGTGTATTGGTAGAAAAACAGCCTGATTTAGAAAAGAGTATAACCTTTATTTTACAGTTTAATTTAATACATTTATGTGTTTACCTAATACCTACATTATTTTTGCGACTATTAAAAAAAAGAAGAAAAACCGAAAGAAGTTCATAATATTGATTAAATCATTAACTCATCTCTCGGAATTCAGTAAACATCGGCGTGTAAGTTAATTTTTAAATCATTGTTATCCTTACACTTAGAAGATGGCTTGCCTAAGACTTGCACCACTCACCAGATGACGTAAAGTGGAACAAAACATGCATATTACTAGTGATAGGTGGCACGGAAATGTCCACAGACATGTCTGAAAAGTGGACATGTCCAAACAAACTTTCAAAGGTGGAAAACTGTTGATTGTATGTGAGAAATTCACATACTTAAAAGAAAATCAAAGTATGTGGAGAAATTGAATTAAACAATTTGGCTGAATTCCTTACAAAGATGTTTTTACAGTTTTCTGATTGTTTGAGATTTATTTTCGAATTTTCGGTCCCCATCTTATAAAAACAAAAACTTAAAAAATTAAAATACAAATACAACTATTATTCCAAAAGTTTTATTGAAGATGTATCCAGGATAAACAGTAGTTAACTGTGTGTCATCTATACCAGGAGAATATCAAGAAGCAGTTTCTGGGAAAAAGAAGACTCAAGAGATAAAAACAATTTTTCTTTTTCAAGGTCGACTACTTTTTAGTACTTGTCCGGACATGTCCAAAAATTACTTTTCCGGAAAAGACCAATTATATTACGAAAAACACCCACCATATTACACTGGTGACAGCAGTTTTTGGAATACTTTTCTTTATTATTTAATACATCATAATTTATTTAATTTAATCAAACAAAAGTAAAGTTTAAATGAACATTTTCTACACATTTTCAAAAAAGGAGAAAAGTAGCGTCTCGAGTAAGGTATAATAATGCACGTTTTAAGCAAACCACCTCATATAATATAAACTTCCTCAAATTAAGGGAGGAAACAAAAAGAAAAGGAAAAAACAAATAAATCAACAATGTTTACAAGCTGCTAATAGCACTACTTTTAAATTTATTTTTTTCAGAAAAATGTAGACAGAGACAGTACGTAGTAAATATGGACGCCGTTACGCGGGGGTTTTGGGGGCATAGTAGAAGGAGATTAAGGAAGAAATCGGGAAAAAATTATCTGTGATCTAGTTTATAACGTTAGGATTTCACCAATAAAGTTACTTTGTCCAATAAACTATGATCCAATTTTGTTTTCTTTTTTTATGTATAGGGTTTCGGTATTCAGAGTAGTGCAAAATTGTTTGTTACGAAAAAATTTGTATTTTTAGTTATTTATTTACAAAAATTGTAAAAAAATTCAAAAATGTATTGGGCGATATTTTTTGTGCCGAAAACTAATCGTAGTGCCCTGTGACGCGCCTCTGGATCAACTGTTACATGTCCGAAAGACACCTCATAAAGTTGTCAACATACTAAGAAAAATTTCTTAAAATCGGTCAAACCCTTTTTTAGATATTAATAAAGAAAACTTTTAACACCCTGTACATCATGGACCTCTATTTTTCGATAAACTATCGACTGGTAAAATCTTAACGAAATAAACTAGACAACCCTGTATATAATAAGAAACGTATAGGATGATATTGTTCCTTTCGAATGACACCCCATTTGAAAGGTATATTGGATCAATTCACAAAAAGTAGTTTTTATTTAGATGTTATTTTATAATTCCCACTCACAAACTGTCCAAAGTGAAATAGTTTAAAACTACCGAGAATTGTGTATGATAGTTATATCGAAGTTAATACAGTCTACCAAAAAGTCAGCACCGTATCCTAAAATTTGGATCCTTGGTAAAAGTTTGTGTATAGAATAAAACTCAAAAAGAATCGGACGTTAAAAATTACCAATCGTATACTGGATACATTAGAAATGAGGTATAAAAACCACGTCTCAATACGAAATAATAGCCAGTTACGTCGAATAAATATGTTTGTATTTTTCACTTTGCTTAGTGCGACAAGAAAAATAAATATTTTCAATTTGTACTAAAAAAAAGCTATATATAGTAATTAATTTCCATTTTACTTTTCAAGTGACTTTAACTGGATTTTTCTGTACTAATGAAAGCATACAGCAAAATTATTGGTTTTCTTGAAACAAAAGTAATATTTCATCCTGCACCTTCATAAAAAAGGAACTGTTATATTTAGTTTCTGATATATAATAGATAAATTTCGCCATCCGATTAATGTATTTTGGGTTTTAAACAATACTCCAACTTTTAAGAACAAAATTTTCGTTTTAGTAATGCTTATAAATATTTCACAAAAGTCTGCACTTTTTGCTCAACGCTGTATAATAAAAAAAAATACAAAAACTATGTATATTTCTCTATTCGATTAATATAAAAAACCACTGTGTATGATTTGACCCAATAAAAAATGGAACAGCATAATTATTGTTAAATACACAGAAACATATTAAATAAATTCCCCCTTGTCACATTAAGAACGGACGCCCATGACAGTAGACCTAGCATAAGAATAAATGGTGCTTTCAGTGGAGACTTCAAACCTGCCAATACTACCATGATCGCTAGTTTTCCAATAAAAGCACGAAATGTTGCATCTTTTTGGAACCAAAATTATATTTACTATAAGAGTTTTCAAAAATACAGTCATTGTCCGTTCATCGATTTTACCTCAACTATAGGAGCAATGTCGGATAAGAAACAAATTAAAAAATTAAGAGATGCATTTATCATGAGATAAATCAACATCGTTAAGAATTATTAACTGTTTTAAGGGGTTATGATGGATAAGTAATGTTATTTTTAACAGACACAGTATTTGTGAACATTTCTGTGTGTTTATAAAATAACAGACCTGTTAAAAATAACACAGGTTGTCAATCATAACCCCCTTAGACAAAAAATTTCAACATTAAAGTCACTACTGGAGATCCCTTCAATTCAAATACAGTAGGAATTTATAACAACTATTTGCTTGTATGAGCATTTTCTAATGAAAAATCGAGTTGCAAAAGTAAACTGATGCATTTATCATTAAATAAATCGTCATTTATATTTGTCCAAAACATAGAGCGACTTTTCAAGAATCGTTTGAAAAAAAAAATAAAAACAGATAGGTCTACCATCTTCTGATTTCAACGTTTCGTGCTTTTACAAAAACAAAAAAACCTTGACAAAAACCACTATCAGCATACCATCCCCACTGCGTACGAGTTTCATATTGCTAAGCATTTTTTTTTTCTTCACAACAATAAACACTTATAAAATTTTTAAAGTAGATTTTTCCCAAAATCATTTTTTTGAGAGATATGTCCTTAGAAATCGTTACCACTGTTTACGTATACCTTTAATAGCTAAATATTCGTAAAACGAATGCATCAAACCAACGAATTGGGATGATTGTGTTGTTGTTTTTTTCATATCATGTTTAATTATTCATTGTTACAACGACTAATAACTAAAAATTAAAAACACACTAATATTCAGTACCTTGTAGAACACTCGCCGTGTTTTGAAATACTAACTTAGTACGGGAGACGACACATTACCATCCATTATTCGGTCATTGCTGGCAATTGTACTCGCGTCACTTTAGAAAATCGCTCGATAGCTCTTTATTATGCATTTAAAAACAAAATAAACTATATCCTTGACTTTTTAAAATCCTTTTATTACAAATATAATTCAAGTAAACTCTGATGTTAATATACTTTAATCATTTTTATGCTTAAAAGATTTTTCGGAAATTGTTTCTGTTGTTTCTGTAAATTAGATTGTTGAGTAAAATCTTTGGAATAAGTTTTACTCTTTAAATTATTAAATGTTTCCACAAGTTAGATTTGGGAGTAAATTCTTTGAAATAAATGTTACTAAGTGGTTTTTCATTGGCAAGAATTAAAAAAATTCCAGATATCAAATAATTTTGAAAATTTAAAATCAAAATATTTATAGGAATCAAAAAAATTTTATCGTTAAAAAAATGCAAAAAATTCCCTAAAAAAATGTTCTATAAATCCAATAAATTTTTGAATAACCAAAAAATTTAAAAATTTTCTAGGAAACAAAAAAAAAATTCAAAAATTTTCTAAGAATCCCAAGAACAAAAAAAAACAAAGCAATTTTTTTTATGAAATTCCAATATTTTCTAAGCATTCTACAAAAAAGGCAGTAAAAATCCAAAAATGTTTTAAAGAGCAATCGAGCGATCCCCACCAATACCCTACAGCTCGTTTATATCCCGAGCCTCAGAAACCAACCCGATTTAATTCACCATCAATGTATGTGACTCCATTGGAGCGGCCGAATCGTACAACGTATCCGTATCCTGGGTGGGCTCGCCCTGCAACTGGCACTGATTCGTCAGCGTACCCGCGCCGCAATCACAGAAGAACCTATCATGTCTGATAAACTCCACATCGTGCCCGGCATGGCAAGTCTTGATGCAATTCACGCAGATGGCGTTCCTATCTGTCGTATTGCAAGTCTGGCATCTGTAGAAGTCGTGCATGGGAAAGGAGGTGTAGGAAGAGATTTTGTATAGACATTGACCATTGGCGACGGCTTTCTCAACAGCGTCTTGGTTGTTGAAGATCTTGTTACCACGTACTGTGGGTTGAACACCGCTGGCCAAGCACAAGCCGCCAAATCTGTTGTTGAAGATCTGATTGTATTCTAGAGTTGCTGTAGCGTTGTTGGTGATTTCCACCCCAGCCGCTAAGCCATCAAAAATTCTATTGCGTTTCAACACAGGATGGCTTTGAGTCGAAATCAGCACGCCAGCTTGTGCATTACGAAAGATATCGTTCTCTTCCAACACTCCTTTCCCGCCATTGAAGATGCATATCCCACCATCGCGACCGTCAAAGATCTTGTTCCGTTTCAAAGTGGGATTGGAATCAGTCTTAATCCAAACGCCCGCCATGGCGTTATCAAATATCTCGTTTTGCTCCAGCAATCCTAACCCGCCGTTGTAAACCAATACTCCACCGTTTTGACCTCCCCAGATTTTATTACCTCTAATCACCGGATTACTACCGGTTCTAATTTGCACCCCAGAATATAAATGGTTAAATATATCATTGTCTTCTAGTTTACCGTGCCCGTTATCGTAGAAATACACACCAACTTGTTTACCGGAGTGGATCCTGTTCCTTCGCAGCACCGGGGTACTCCCAGTAGTGATCCAAACTCCGGCTAGAGTGTTGGCGTAAACTTCATTCTCTTCAATCAACCCCTGACCCTTTTCGTGCACGTATATCCCGCCGTGCTGGCCGTGATGTATCTTGTTATGTCTGACTATGGGATCACTGTTAGTACGGATCTGTATCCCAGCTAGAGCGTTACCGTAAATGTTATTGTGTTCAATCAATCCTCTACCTTCCCCAAAGATATAAACACCGCCTTGATGCCCGTTGTAAATTTCATTACGACGTATTGTAGGATTGCTGTTCGAAGTGATCCATACGCCGGCAAAATTATTCGAATGGATCTTATTGTCGATGAACTGCCCCAAACCGTTCTCATGTACGTAAATCCCACCAGTCTGTCCGTGATGGATCTCGCAATGGACTACAGTAGGATTAGCGCCGGCTTTAACTTCGAACCCAGCTATCCGATTATGATGGATATCATTGGCTTCGAAATATCCCAGACCGTTATCGAAGGTGAATATCCCAACGTCTCTACCGTGATGGATGTGATTGCGACGCATGATCGGGTTAGCATAGTTCTTGACCCAAATCCCAGCTAGAGCGTTACGGCTAATTTCGTTATCCTCATACGTACCTTGAGCGTAATCGGTCACGTACAATCCCACGTTCTCGCAATCGCTAATATCACAGTGTCTGATAACGGGATTGGCTCCGGGACCGCTCACACAAACGGCCGCCCCGACTACGGAAGTGCTGCGAATGATACAGTGGTCGATGGTCGGGCTGCAATTCTCCCCTACTTCCAAACAGTAATGCTTGTGGTGCGGCACGTTCAAAGTGACGTCCGGTGAGAACTTTAGAGTTAAATGTCCGGCGTAAGCGTTTTTGGCGCCCTCTACAAACATAACGGTAGATTCTGATTCGCGTTCTAAAATTACCGATTCAGCAACATTACCGGACGCGGCTCCAATCAAGGATATATCCGAATCGATCACCAGAAATTCACCGCGGTAGGTCCCTGCGTGCAGGAATATCAACGCCCCTTGGGTCCAACCATCCGTCGAATGGTTACTGCAGGAACCTGTAACCGAGCCCGAACTGCTGTTAGAACCGCTACGTTCGTCTGCATAATCTAAAGCTCCTTGTACTGTATTAAAGTAAACCAGATTGCGACCCTTGAATGCTAGATCCTGATAACCTTGACGCACGTGAATGCCCCTATACAACTGCCTAAATGACTCTTTCCAAGGATTTGCCAATTCAGATTCCTCTGGGCTGACGAATTCGAAACGACAAGCAGCTGGATTGAACAAAGGTAGGTCGTACTCATACACGCTTTGGTATAACCGTTTCCAAATCTCGGTATCATTGGCGATGGCCTGGAAGCGTTTACAAACCTGGCTGACGCGGCACAAGTCCAATTCTAGCAGATAGTTGAAGATAGTGAGCAAGACTTCGTCGGGGAGTTCGTATTGGAGGTAATGAGCAGCAGTGTTGGTGCAATTCTCGTAGGAAGCCGAGCAGGTCCGTCGGGGTCTTTTTCTGGCAGGCAGCATGACCGATGTGTATCCTTGAGCGGGGATGGTCGGCGTAGCGGGAGACGTGGGAGAACCTGCTGTGGCTGCACTGGTACTGGGTCCCGGACCATCGTGGTGCGAAGGACTCTTCCTTCGCAAATCGTACGGGGAGTGGTGAGTGGGAACGGCTCCGCCACCTGGTAACAGAAAAACTGATGATAAAATAATAACATTTGAAATTATTGCGTGTGAAACTTACCTCCGCTACTAGTGCTGGCTCCGGAGGGGGCTAGCGCGGGGATGGCGCCTGGAGCGACGGCGGGAATGTTTTGATTGGGGTGAATCGGACAAGAGGATTCACATGGTTCGGCTGATGTAGTTCTAGATGGCGTGGGAATTCGGTTGGCGCCTTTCCTTCGGGATCTCCGCACGTACGACCTGGACGCCATAAAAGAGGCGCTGGGCATCTTTGTGGAACGCAACTAGTAGGTTGGGTTTGTATGGCTTGAATGATGGGAAACAAATAATCTGTTAGTCCGTTAGTGGTATTGTGTGTTTGTTCTGTTGTTGGTAAGATGGAGAACTGAAAAGAAATTTGTAGTACTCAAATTATTCTTGTTCAATTCCGTGTGGTAACACAATGGAAATTCGATGCGATTAAAAAAGTTTGATTTTTCATTTCACAACCTATATTTCACGCACAACCAACACAAACTTACTTTTAATTAAATCCGAATGCTTTATTCAAGGCTGTGGCCTCGATATTCGAAACTGGCTTCAAAGTCAACCCCTCGATTCTAGGCTGGTGTTCCAAATCGCGCAACTCCTGTGACTTGGCGCGAATTTTGTTACGTAAATCGTTCAAACCGTCTTCAACTTTATCGATTTCATCTTTCACAATCGATTTGATTTCTTCCGTCGGCAGTTCGATGTACACGCAGCCTTTTTGTAGCCAAGAAGTTCTGTCTTCTGTGCACTTTAGACCTGTCAGGGCTTCTCTGAGTTTGTTGTGGGCGTTGGCGAGTTGGAGTTTTTCTTGTTTCAGTGTTAGCACGTCCTGGGCGACAGTTTCGACTTCTTGCAGATATTTGTAGGACTTCTGGGTTTGTACATTTTCCAAGGGCATCCTACGATTATTCACCTAACCAAAATAAAACGATATTAAGGAATAATAATATACTAGGCCACTAGCACTGGATTATCCAGACTAATTATTAAAGATCATCCGGATAAAGTCAAGATAATCGAATTAAGAGATAAAAAGCAAGTTGTTAAATAAATATTTATTTAAAGGGAACTAACACATAATAAATATTAAATTTTAAAACAAATCATAAACCTAAAATCCATTATTTAACGAATAATAAATACATGCAAAAATGTACATAGTAATGCTTAATAATGAAATAAATTATGCAGTAATGCTAAACACCATGTATATTTTGGAGTATGTAGTATAGTAATAAATATTTAAGATTAAAAAATAAAAAAGTTATGTTATTTACATATGCAATATCTGATTTTTTTTTAATACCAAATTCATCTATTAGAATCACACGAATGCTCAAATCTTAATCTGTTATTTTTCAGACGCGATTTTTACATCGACGGCAGAAAATCAAAGACCCCTATTCAAGTGGACATGATGGCCAACGTTGGGAAATTCCCCTACTTTAAAGATGCCACGTTACAAGCCGAGATTCTGGGATTGCCGTACAAAGGCAACGCCACCGTCATGTACGTCGTGATGCCCTTCAATTCCAACAAGCAAATCCTCAAAGACTTCGAGTCCAGAATAACGGAAAACGATTTGGAATATTTAGCAGGGCAAACGACTTTTAACTCCTGTCAAATTCTGTTTCCCAAGATGAAGATCGAGAGTACGGTTCGCTTGAAACCGATTCTTAGAACTTTGGGGGTCAACAGCTTGTTCAACCCCAACGATGCTAATCTGGGTTTGCTGTCGCCCGGTGTTGGGCTCGTGTCGAAGAAAGTCGATGCTGAAGTTAATCCATTGGTTTCTTTTCAGGTAAAATGACAGTTTCTAATCTAATAAATACAACTATTAAAATCGCGATTATATACAAAAAGCTGATAAATATTAAAAAACGCTTTATGTCCAGGGTAACCCAAACGACGTGCTGATTTTCAGCAGAACTGGAGAAACGGTGAATTGTTCAGCCATTTTCGATCCAGCCAGCAACGTTTCAACGTGCCAAGATACAGTGGGCGACCAAAAAGTAACTTACAAAAAATTCGGCGACAAAGTGGGTCGCAGAATAGCAAGAAGAAGCAGAAGAAGCAAAAGGGACACCATTGACGGTTTGAGGAACTTGATCAACCAACAATCAACAGGCAACGACTATCAAAACCCTGGGCTGTATGCCGAAGAGGTTATCCATAAGGTATATATGGACATCACTGAAACTGGGACCGAAGCAGCAGCTTCAACTTTGGTCACCCTGTATCGAAGCTTCCGAGGAGTCACTTTTAGAGTAGACGTACCATTCCTATTTTTCATTAGACATGAAGACACCAAGACTATCCTTTTCTGGGGTTCCGTTTATAACCCAACTCCTAATTACAAAAAAGGTTAAAAACTATTATTTACATATGGCCATTTTATTTAAAACCTTAGGTTTAAATCCTCACAAACGCATCAAATAACTGTTTTACTCACTAAGAAGTAAGATAATTGTTATTAATGCAATACCAAAACAATGATGTATCAGTAAAATGTTTAATAAACGAACTGAGTTTTATTTTGTACCTCAAATACCTATTTTATTTGAAAAATGTCAAAAAGCTTGTTAGTAATTAAAAAATATAAATATAGGTTTCATTCGATAGCTCTTTTAGGTCACAGTGCAATACCCAACATAACATAACCATAGGTTTCATTCATGATTTTTTTTGTGGTAAACTATAGAATTAGGTGTACAAGACTAGGGAATAGACTCCATTAGAGTAACCTGTAAGGCCCCTGAAAGTATACAAGGGGTTCTACAGAATTCAACATGTGTTTTTATGGACTTTATTTTCTTTGTGCATAAGGGTTAAAAATAATTGTAAATATTGCAAATTAAATTATTTTGAGTTGACGAGAAAGATCAACTGTAACAGCTGCTAATGTTAACCAATTTAAGGCAAGAATCGATTACTAAGTAAAATCCAGAATGTGCACTACAGTTTATGAAAAAAAAAAAACAATTGTAAAATCAAATTAAATTTCCTGTGATACATTGTGATAATTGTAACTGTGATAGATATAGATAGCTTAAGTTCAGCTTCATCAGTTATGCCGCTTGCCTAAACTCTTTAATAATAACAATGATCTAATCTCTTTAGAATATGTCCTTGTACCTCAAAGACATTACAACATATAGACAAAATGTTTCATTCATAAATCCCATACAATTGCGGACTGTTTTGTTTTAAAATTGTTAGTGAGTGGAAGAGAGAAAGACAGATCTCTTATGACCGGCTGGCAACGTTGTAAACAGTGTCTATAATATGCTCGCCAGTGGCGTAGAGTTTGAAACTTACCAGTATTGTCAGAGTAGTATGTTAAAAAAATACGTAAATATGTAGGTATATTTTTTTAGTAATATAATTATGATTTTTTCATGTAGGTAGATTAGATTATGAGTTGGACGTTATTTGTCGTTCTCCACCGCGACCTTTTCAGATCTATTGTGGGACTCCTGTTTGTTTTAGAGTATATCGTCTAACATAGTCTTTTTTATTAGTCTTAGTAGCTTTGACAGTGGCTCCCGCATCTAGCTGCATGTAATTGGCTTTTCTTCGCCCAATGTTAGAAACCTCATTCCAGCCAGGCATTCACATTGGCACAGGGCGTGGAATATTGTTTCCTCTTCTTCTTCACAGAACCTGCACAAAGTTGCTTCTTCTGCTGGATTTATGACACTCATGTGCCTTTTGAGGCGACAGTGAAGGCCTACTGTTATCCTAAAGATTTGACGCTTTTGATCCAGTAGGTGTTTCGTGAACTTGGCCGATGGTTCCTTGATGAACTGTTTGGCCTGTCTCAGTCTCGGATAGTTGTTTCACCATTCCTGAGACTCTGTTTGCATCCATTGTTTAATGGATGCCTTACACAATGCCTTAGCAACTCCACAGAAGGGTCCGGGGCCTGTCATGGCCTTATCTGAGCCTCCTCGAGCTAATTCGTTGCCCTGATATCCCTCATGGACTGGAATCCAGGCCAAGGTCACCTTATTTTAACTACTTAGCTCTGTCAGGTTTTCTAGACAGTCTTTCAGCAGTCGTGATTTGATTTCAGGTGAGAGAATTGCCTTCAGAGTATATGACAATAGTGTTGCATGATACTTGCTGATTTTTCATGTAGGTAAATTCAAGTACAATTAAATTCAAATACAAGCGAATTCAAGTTACCTTTCGATTTTTAATATTTATTGGTTTATAGTTTATTGGCATTTACTATATATTTGCCTGGTATGATGTTAACCAAAATTATTTTAAATTAACATTAAGTAGGTAGGGGTATCTAAATAAAACACTGTCCTAAAAATATATAATTTTTTAATTAATAATTACAAAAAAAACATGGTATGGCAAAAAATATCGTAAAAAAACCGTAAAAATTTTTAAAATAATGTTTTAAATATATAAAATACTTTAATTTTATTAACTAAAATTTCATTTAATTTTTTTATGCTTAGTTATTAATGTTATAACTTACTGCAAAGTTTCTTTTTGCAGCAGGTGGTGTTCCAAAAACAGTTGAATCAGAACTAAAAACCCATACATTAGATATACATACATATAGGTAATAAATAATGTTTAGAGGTAAACAAAAAATTAATATTTTGTATTTTTACCTGTTGGATAAGTCATCCAAAAATAGAAAGCCCTCACACCGTCTGGAATTTGCATCTTTTCTAATATATCTAGTACCATTTGCACGTATCAAAACATTTTCAGGAAAACGGTGTTCTAAACACAACTCTGGGTTTTTAGGAAGGGGCTGATTTTCAAGGATTCCTATTAGAGAAAACCAAAGTTTTCTTTTCTCAGGATCTTGCGGAAACCTAAATAGAGTAATAAAAAATATGTATAGGTGCTTAATAGGTAAATCATTTTTAAGGTATTCTACATTTTACGTTAAATTTTCTTTGCCACTATTCAATAATTATTTATTGGTATAATTTACTAATTTATAAAAGGAATATCACTTTAAAAACTGTCTAAGACTGTTTTAGACTACACAAGTTTTTGATATAGTTTCTTGTACAATTCAAATTGTATATTATCAAACCTGCAGTAAATTGTCTCAAAAATTAGATTGGATAATCATGTTTCAAACAATTTAATATGTGATCCTATATAATTTAAATTCTATAAGAAATTGTATCAAATCTTGTACAAGCCCTACTCCACTGGTTCAAATGAAAACAACATCTTAACCTAAAAATACTTACCGATGAAACCATACATTTCGACTTAAATGATCTACCTTTTGAACACTACACATGCATGTACCATAATTCTTTATATTTCTCACAAAAGTTCACAAAAATAGTATTTTATAAATGAATAAATCAATAAGTCACACAGAAACTGTCAGATACTGTCAGAAATACAAAATAGCTGTTAGACCTGATTGGCTACGTTGCGGCTGGTTACGGTACTACATTTCATTCTAAAAATTAGAGATTCTTAAATTAAGATATTCAGCGTTGCCGTATTTACGGAGTTCTTCGAAACCCTAATATTTTGTTTAGATTAATATTGATTTTTTAATAAAAAATTTAGCTTATATCAAAACTTCAAAGAATAATTTGATTAAAAACATATTTTTATTTATATAATATAAAATTATAGTTACAGGACACATCAAATTTTATTTTTCGAAAGTAATTTGTCCAAATAATTTTGACAGACTGATAAAATCGGCAAAGACGCAATAAACGAGAATCTGGTGGGAATAATGATTTGCCACATAAAAATGTAAACAATTTTGTCTCTTAGTTGTAATTTCTTTGTTGTACCTAGTAGGTAAATAGAATCCCTTAAATATTATGCTGAAATTCACAATTTAATAAAATGTGGGGTCATATTTTCCAATCTTAATTTCGACCAAATTTACAGATTTAAAGAAATTTAAAGAATCAAAGGGATTTTGAGGAATATTGTTAGAAATGATAGGGGATTGTGGGAATTGATAGGAAATTGCGGGAAATGCCGAGAAATTGCAGAATTTTAGTAAAAGAATTTAAAAGTAAAAGAGAATTAGGTGTACAAATTTTTGCCTACAGTTTAACCAGATCTAGGAACATAAATATTTTACTTGACTTACATATTGTAACTGTTTATTGGATTATAATCATTAAATGGT
The DNA here is from genome assembly GCA_927349885.1 of Psylliodes chrysocephalus. Taxonomy (NCBI): domain Eukaryota; kingdom Metazoa; phylum Arthropoda; class Insecta; order Coleoptera; family Chrysomelidae; genus Psylliodes; species Psylliodes chrysocephalus. The sequence continues at coordinate 16,251,876 of OV651820.1, forward strand.
AATAATTCAAAAGGGTTAAATCTCTGAAAACATTTTGAGGTTATATACTTTTTTTGTGATTTGTTTTGATTTTATGATAATTATGTTATAAGTGTTTATATAAAAAGGAAATTAGAATAAAAAAACGACACCCTATAAAGTATTCCCTAAATACTTCCGACTATGCCCAAAATCAGCTCACCACAGGATGGATTAAAGCTTAAGTTAAAAATTTGGTTTTTCTTTTATCCGTTTTTAAGTTATCTTTAAAATTCGAAATTTGCATCTTTCCTCAAATATCTGGAATACAGTCCATTTTAGGGAAATCATGTAATCATGTATAGGACCAAAATTATACAGAATAGCTTCTTTTATCATGAATCATATACTTTCCTTATCTGTATACAGAAAGGAAAGTAAAAAATAGCCTACAGTATTTTGTTAGGAAACCCATTTGTGGTATATTTATAAACATTTTATTTAGTAAAAAAAAACTCTCATCCATTAAACAGATGGGTGAAGGTCGACCTTACTGCAGATCCTACACTATCATAATTAGGCATGAAAATTTTCCTGATACATCACACACATTTCACCTCAAATTTTGGGAAATGTAAGTAGGTAGATACTAATTAATACCAATTAATGATCTTTTTACAAAAACGACACACATCCAAAATAGCCTTTTTCAGAAAGCACAAAAAACATTATACCAGTCTTAATAGAGTTTGCAGAAATGTTCTAAATTTGACAGTAAAAATATGTGTTACTTTTGTAGGAAATCACCATTTATGCCAGTAAATACAACACTAATTTTCACAGTTAACACAATTCCGGCATTTGTGGACTTTTTAAGAATAAAGGCTCTCAATATATCTAAGTTGTCATGAGAGATGAAAAATAGTGAGCAAAATGTGCTTTGTATCAAACTGATTTAACTCAACGGATACTTCTGAAAAAAAAAAAAAAACATTTATATTTATGACCGTGATTGTGAGTAAATCCTGGTTTCAATGAGGCTGAAGCTAGCAGACAAACAGCGCGGCGGTCCCCAAATGTTTTGACGTTGCTATTCGGCAAAATCTTTGGTTTAGGTGGACTTTAGTATCATGAAAGTTTAGAAATAAATAAATATTAGTGTATTTATTGAAAAAAATGGATTATTAATTAAAATAAGATAATCTTATACAAAGACGGGGAAAAAACAAACACATTTACAATAAATATAATTTTTATACCAAATATTCATTAAGTTTTTGTTAATTGAATAAACAAAAAATTATGGCCGAACAATCATTTAAAATATATTTTTTTGGTCTTTTTAAAGTCAGGTGTTTTGTCGTCAAACGACTATAAGAATTAAGAGTCCAAAAAAAACACATTTAGCATGAGATTAAAAATACAATTTTTATACCAATAATTTAGTACACCACTAGCTATAAAACAAATAAAAAATCATAGCTAGCAAGACCTCTAATTACATTTTTTAGATCTTGGGTGGTTTCGCGGAAATTCATTATTCTACCAAAATATCAAAAACCAATATTTAGCACGAAATTCAGATAAAAAGATTAGTATAATTCAAAAACACAATAAATCATTACATATCAAGACCTCCAAATATGTTTTTTACGTCTTTAAAATCGCGCGATTTCGCGGATAAACCTTACTTTATCAAAATGTCAAAAACCAATATTTAGCACGAAAATTCAGATAAAATGTTTAATATGAATGACTCCTTACATTAGTATAATTCAAAAAAATAATAAATCATTACATAGCAAGACATGTAAATACGTTTTTTAAGTCTTTTGAAAAACGCGGTTCCGCGGAATAACCTTACTTTATCAAAATGACAAAAACCAATATTTAGCACGAAAATACAGGTATACTTTTTAGTATGAATGATTCAATACAATATTATAATTCAAAAAATAATAAATCATTACATAGCAAGACCTCTAAATACGTTTTTTAGGTCTTTAAAATGGCGCGATTCCGCGGATAAACATTACTTTATCAAAATGACAAAAACCAATATTTAGCACGAAAATCCAGGTATAATTTTTAGTATGAATGATTTAATACATTATTATAATTCAAAAAAATAATAAATCATTACATAGCAAGACCTCCAAATACGTTTTTTTAGGTCTTTAAAATGGCGCGATTCCGCGGATAAACATAACTTTATCAAAATGATAAAAACCAATATTTAGCACGAAAATCCAGGTATAATTTTTAGTATGAATGATTCAATACATTAGTATAATTCAAAAAAATAATAAATCATTACATAGCAAGACCTCCAAATACATTTTTTAGGTTTTTAAAAATGCGCGAATAAATTCTAAATACAATTTTATACATTACATTAGTTGTGATAAAATAAAAAATAATAAAAGGAGCAAATATTTTAAATATAATTTTTAGCTATGGTATGGGCGGAATGTCGCTTAGATTATTTAGTTTGTCCAAAACAAACTTAAAACCCAATTTAAGAGAAGAAACTGCCATAAATCCTTAATTTGATTTAAATGCATGAAGATTACTACTATTAATATAGGAAATAAGGTTTAAGTAATTCCAAGAAAGCCACATTGAAAATGCGTTTGTGAATTTGTGTGTAGTACGAGGGTGGATCAATAAGTACCCGTGTTTGAAGGCAGGTGGCGTTGCTGAGAGAAGTTGGCATTACTGTCGTATACCATACGTGTTTCGCATTAATTGATAAAATGGAAAAAGAACAATATCGATCCGTAATTCGTTTTTATTTTAAAGACCTAAAAAACATATTTGGAGGTCTTGCTATGTAATGATTTATTATTTTTTTAAATTATAATAATGTATTGAATCATTTATACTAAAAATTATACCTGGATTTTCGTGCTAAATATTGGTTTTTGTCATTTTGATAAAGTAAGATTTTTCCGCGGAACCGCGCCATTTTATAGACCTAAAAAATGTATTTGGAGGTCTTGCTATGTAATGATTTATAATTTTTTTGAATTATAATAATGTATTGAATCATTCATACTAAAAATTATACCTGAATGTTCGTGCTAAATATTGGTTTTTGTCATTTTGATAAAGTAAGGTTTATCCGCGAAATCGCGCCATTTTAAAGACCTAAAAAACGTATTTGGAGGTCTTGCTATGTAATAATTTATTATTTTTTTTGAATTATAATAATGTATTGAACCATTCATACTAAAAATTATACCTGGATTTTCGTGCTAAATATTGGTTTTTGTCATTTGGATAAAGTAATGTTTATCCGCGGAATCACGCCATTTTAAAGACCTAAAAAACGTATTTGGAGGTCTTGCTATGTAATGATTTATTATTTTTTTGAATTATACTAATGTATGGAGTCATTCATACTAAAAATTTTATCTGAATTTTCGTGCTAAATATTGGTTTTTGTCATTTTGATAAAGTAAGGTTTATCCGCGAAATCGCGCGATTTTAAAGACGTAAAAAACATATTTGGAGGTCTTGCTATGTAATGATTTATTATTTTTTTGAATTATTATAATGTATTGAATCATTCATACTAAAAATTATACCTGGATTTTCGTGCTAAATATTGGTTTTTGTCATTTTGATAAAGTAATGTTTATCCGCGGAATTGCGCCATTTTAAAGACCTAAAAAACGTATTTGGAGGTCTTGCTATGTAATGATTTATTATTTTTTTGAATTATACTAATGCATGGAGTCATTCATACTAAAAATGTTATCTGAATTTTCGTGCTAAATATTGGTTTTTGTCATTTTGATAAAGAAAGGTTTATCCGCGAAATCGCGCTATTTTAAAGACATAAAAAACATATTTGGAGGTCTTGCTATGTAATGATTTATTATGTTTTTGAATTATACTAATGTATGGAGTCATTCATACTAAAAATTTTATCTGAATTTTCGTGCTAAATATTGGTTTTTGTCATTTTGATAAAGTAAGGTTTATCCGCGAAATCGCGCGATTTTAAAGACGTAAAAAACATATTTGGAGGTCTTGCTATGTAATGATTTATTATTTTTTTGAATTATACTAATGCATGGAGTCATTCATACTAAAAATTTTATCTGAATTTTCGTGCTAAATATTGGTTTTTGTCATTTTGATAAAGAAAGGTTTATCCGCGAAATCGCGCTATTTTAAAGACCTAAAAAACATATTTGGAGGTCTTGCTATGTAATGATTTATTATGTTTTTGAATTATTATAATGTATTGAATCATTCATACTAAAAATTATACCTGGATTTTCGTGCTAAAAATTGGTTTTTGTCATCTTGATAAAGTAATGTTTATTCGCGGAATCGCGCCATTTTAAAGACCTAAAAAACGTATTTGGAGGTCTTGCTATGTAATGATTTATTATTTATTTGAATTATACTAATGCATGGAGTCATTCATACTAAAAATGTTATCTGAATTTTCGTGCTAAATATTGGTTTTTGTCATTTTGATAAAGAAAGGTTTATCCGCGAAATCGCGCGATTTTAAAGACCTAAAAAACATATTTGGAGGTCTTGCTATGTAATGATTTATTATGTTTTTGAATTATTATAATGTATTGAATCATTCATACTAAAAATTATACCTGGATTTTCGTGCTAAAAATTGGTTTTTGTCATTTTGACAAAGTAATGTTTATTCGCGGAATCGCGCCATTTTATAGACCTAAAAAATGTATTTGGAGGTCTTGCTATGTAATGATTTATAATTTTTTTGAATTATAATAATGTATTGAATCATTCATACTAAAAATTATACCTGAATGTTCGTGCTAAATATTGGTTTTTGTCATTTTGATAAAGTAAGGTTTATCCGCGAAATCGCGCCATTTTAAAGACCTAAAAAACGTATTTGGAGGTCTTGCTATGTAATAATTTATTATTTTTTTTGAATTATAATAATGTATTGAACCATTCATACTAAAAATTATACCTGGATTTTCGTGCTAAATATTGGTTTTTGTCATTTGGATAAAGTAATGTTTATCCGCGGAATCACGCCATTTTAAAGACCTAAAAAACGTATTTGGAGGTCTTGCTATGTAATGATTTATTATTTTTTTGAATTATACTAATGTATGGAGTCATTCATACTAAAAATTTTATCTGAATTTTCGTGCTAAATATTGGTTTTTGTCATTTTGATAAAGTAAGGTTTATCCGCGAAATCGCGCGATTTTAAAGACGTAAAAAACATATTTGGAGGTCTTGCTATGTAATGATTTATTATTTTTTTGAATTATTATAATGTATTGAATCATTCATACTAAAAATTATACCTGGATTTTCGTGCTAAATATTGGTTTTTGTCATTTTGATAAAGTAATGTTTATCCGCGGAATTGCGCCATTTTAAAGACCTAAAAAACGTATTTGGAGGTCTTGCTATGTAATGATTTATTATTTTTTTGAATTATACTAATGCATGGAGTCATTCATACTAAAAATGTTATCTGAATTTTCGTGCTAAATATTGGTTTTTGTCATTTTGATAAAGAAAGGTTTATCCGCGAAATCGCGCTATTTTAAAGACATAAAAAACATATTTGGAGGTCTTGCTATGTAATGATTTATTATGTTTTTGAATTATACTAATGTATGGAGTCATTCATACTAAAAATTTTATCTGAATTTTCGTGCTAAATATTGGTTTTTGTCATTTTGATAAAGTAAGGTTTATCCGCGAAATCGCGCGATTTTAAAGACGTAAAAAACATATTTGGAGGTCTTGCTATGTAATGATTTATTATTTTTTTGAATTATACTAATGCATGGAGTCATTCATACTAAAAATTTTATCTGAATTTTCGTGCTAAATATTGGTTTTTGTCATTTTGATAAAGAAAGGTTTATCCGCGAAATCGCGCTATTTTAAAGACCTAAAAAACATATTTGGAGGTCTTGCTATGTAATGATTTATTATGTTTTTGAATTATTATAATGTATTGAATCATTCATACTAAAAATTATACCTGGATTTTCGTGCTAAAAATTGGTTTTTGTCATCTTGATAAAGTAATGTTTATTCGCGGAATCGCGCCATTTTAAAGACCTAAAAAACGTATTTGGAGGTCTTGCTATGTAATGATTTATTATTTATTTGAATTATACTAATGCATGGAGTCATTCATACTAAAAATGTTATCTGAATTTTCGTGCTAAATATTGGTTTTTGTCATTTTGATAAAGAAAGGTTTATCCGCGAAATCGCGCGATTTTAAAGACCTAAAAAACATATTTGGAGGTCTTGCTATGTAATGATTTATTATGTTTTTGAATTATTATAATGTATTGAATCATTCATACTAAAAATTATACCTGGATTTTCGTGCTAAAAATTGGTTTTTGTCATTTTGACAAAGTAATGTTTATTCGCGGAATCGCGCCATTTTAAAGACCTAAAAAACGTATTTGGAGGTCTTGCTATGTAATAATTTATTATTTTTTTGAATTATAATAATGTATTGAATCATTCATACTAAAAATTATACCTGGATTTTCGTGCTGAATATTGGTTTTTGTCATTTTGATAAAGTTAGGTTTATCCGCGAAATCGCGCGATTTTAAAGACATAAAAAACATATTTGGAGGTCTTGCTATGTAATGATTTATTGTGTTTTTGAATTATACTAATCTATTGAATCATTCGTATTAAAAATTATATCTAGAATTTCGTGCTAAATATTGGTTTTTGATATTTTGGTAGAATAATGTTTTTCCGCGAAACCACCCAAGATCTAAAAAATGTAATTAGAGGTCTTGCTATTTAATGATTTTTTATTTGTTTTATAGCTAGTGGTGTACTAAATTATTGGTATAAAAATTGTATTTGTAATCTCATGCTAAATGTGTTTTTTTGGACTCTTAATTCTTATAGTCGTTTGACGACAAAACACCTGACTTTAAAAAGACCAAAAAAATATATTTTAAATGATTGTTCGGCCATAATTGTTTGTTTATTCAATTAACAAAAACTTAATGAATATTTGGTATAAAAATTATATTTATTGTAAATGTGTTTGTTTGTTTCTTCCCCGTCTTTGTGTAAGATTATCTTATTTTAATTAATAATCCATTTTTTTTTTCAATAAATACACTAATATTTATTTATTTCTAAACTTTCATGATACTAAAGTCCACCTAAATCAAAGATTTTGCCGAATAACAACATCAAAACATTTGGGGACCGCCGCGCGGTTTGTCTGCTAGCTTCAGCCTCATCTGGTTTCAGGCAGTAGGATGTAGTAAACACATAAAAAAAAATACTGTTATCTAGTTCATAATCACATAATTTTCACAACTCCTAACTGACGTTCATGAGAGTTGTCTGAACTATTCTAAAATCCATTTACTACCAAATGGAAGTACTACCTGATTTAATATGCTACTGTCTATGTACTGTCAGGAATTACTAGGCATTGCTAAAGTACTGTTAGGTAATGCCAAGCACTACTAAGTACTGCTGAATGCTATTAGGTTATTGGCACTACCATAACATGTCTTCAGGTCATTTTAACACAGTTTTTAAAATACTTTAAATCTGACCCCAAATAAAACTACATCATTTAATTTTAATGAGTAAAAAAGTCGTCACCATATAGACAACTTTTTGTATTGTTGATTTCTCAGAAAATTGATAAAAGTTGGTCCTTTGTTTATTTTTAAACATGGAGAAAAATGCTAATTAATCTAATAAACTAGTAGTTGTTTTTGGTTGTCCTTACCATGACACCAAGAGGTCATGTCATGGTAGATGGCACAGGCTCTAAAATTTAATAAAAGTCATCTGTATAGAAGTTGTATAGAAGTTTTGTAATATATTGTGTCTTAACACATCCTTTAGAATTTGTAATTAATATAAAAAGTAGTGCATGGTAAATATTTGCTAGAGGGAAGCTTCCTTGCAATTTTAGAAACATTTTAAGAGGATCTATGACTATAGCTTAATTTTATAAAGAAAAAAAGGATAAAGTCACCAAATCCATCATGTTGTTGCTTAGATCTAAGACATTTTTATTATAATTAGCCCTAACTTTTCGTAACTTCTTTCGAATTTTATCACATTAACTCAATTCTAATGACGTATTCAAATAGTTTATTAAACAAATGAAATACTTAATTTTTTGAGCATACGAAGAAAATTTGTTTTCAAATAAACAACACCCACGTTTCATTGCTTTGAAACAATAATGAAAATGGAATAAGTGCTTACACAAAACTATCTACTGCCAAATATTTCCAATGTACTATGCACTGCCAAGTACTCCTGCAGTTATTTTTGTCCTAGGGTACATTTAATGCAGCAGTTGTCACATATCAAGTGGAAACGAAACATTTTAAAGTTTAAATACCTGACTTAGTCAATTTTAACTGCCTTGTAATCATATTAAAGAGACAAAAATTTGCTAGTATGTTTCTTTTGTCTTGTAATTTAAATATTTTTCTTTAATTATAAATATTTCATTGGCATGGGAAGGAAGTGCATATATAAATAAGATTAGTATTTAAATTAAAAATGAAGAGGTGAGTCTTAATGTTACATAGTACCACAATACATTGAATTATCACACTTTAGAAATAGTTTATCAAACTTACATAAAAAATTTGCAGATTTCAGACAGGCAGAGACTATAATTCGAAAAATAAATAATATTATAAGTGAACGTAAGACCTAGGAATGCCTTACAAACTTCTATTATTTTAAATTTGAATACTAATGGACTTTGAACTATGAATAGTTAAATAAATATCCAGGGACCATCTCTTTAAATATCAACAAGCATATAGGATTTCTAGAGATGCTAAATCTAATGATATATGTAACATACAAAAATAACAATTACATGATTTTCTCTTTGATTTTACAATTTATATAGCTATGAACTCAAAACAATTCTGATAATTTTTAAACTTTTCTAAATTAGTATATTGGAAAATACAACAATGACAGGCCAAAATAAATTGTGAAATGTTCTAAAACACACATTTTTTATTAATGAAAATTTTTATAATGATTTTAGAAACTATTAATTAGTTCTTTTACAATTATTACTTTGTCTATTGGTATGCTTTATTTTCAAACTTTGTAAAATGTTTTTAAGTGTATATTTTCAAACTTTGTAAAATGTTTTTAAGTGTATAGACAGTAGCATAATATGCAATCTGTCAAAAATATGCCTCTTTTAAGGTTGTAAATTTTGCTAAAATTCATACAAATCTATACATATTAAGTTATATAACAAATCCAATGTAGTATACCAACGAAAATTATTATCATGTCCCTAAAATTTTTCCAATTGAACATGAATATTTTTTAAATATTTAAAAGCTAATCTGTGTGCTTTTCTTTACCTATTATACCTAGGTATGTTGTATATATGCATATTTAATCATCCATTTGATGATATATATCTTTTTTTGCAAAAATAAATACAATTTGGCTCTATGTAAAGAGTTTATCATTGACAGGCACAAGATGATTATTTCACCATATTTTATTGATTATAAAAGCATTCATACTCATGCATAACTTGAGATAAAGAAAAAAAAGGAGATGATGCTTTCTATAATCTTTCTATAAGCATTAGGAAATTATATAATTATTAACATCTAAAAATTACTGGAGGTTTGCTTGTTCACAAATGGCATTTTATGTAATATCAACAATATTTACAAATAATTTACTGAATTACCCTCGTATACACTGAATTAAATATCGTCAATAAACGAAAAACTTCAATTAACAAGTTTCGAATTTACAATAATAAGAATGTACCTACTAATTTTTTGATCAGTGATGGTAAAACCCCTCAAGCAAATTATAAAAAAAATATTGAAAAAGTAGGTCGCCAAATCGCATATTGCACTAAAAGTTCATCGGATATAACAAATAATTTTGGAAATATTATTAATGCATCGTAAGTAGGTGGAAATTATCAAGCTCCAGGTCCTTACTACGATAAAAGTTGTGCAGAAGGTTTACATGGCTGCTGCCCAGATATCGGAAAAACTGGATCGCGAAGGATTATTCTATCAATAATGAGTTTATATAAAATGGTTTCGGCTAAAAACCTCGAAATAAGCCACTTACTTTCGATTTTGGAATAGACGTTGAGAAACAAAGACTATTTAGTTTAGAGGGTCGGTTGACAGACCAGCTCCGAACATTGGAAAAGTTATCAATATTCCGAGTGTTTTTACATTTAACATGCAAACGATATCGAATATATAACTGTATTAACGAGAAAAAATGTATTTTAATTACCTAATTTCCATTTGAGGAGAGGCAAATGCCGTAGCCCTTAAATCAACTAAAACAAAAACACAACTACCAAAAGAACTAACGACAGATGACAAGCCAAAATGACATATTGACAATTTTGGAAAGGGACTTGGAATGATTCGACTACAGGTCCCGGCTATGTAATAAAATTAAAAAAAAATAATTGCACTCATAGGAAAATACATCTCATATTCCAATAATATGTCTAACCATAACTTATTTACTCATTTTTGTCACTATAATTACAAAATTAGCCATCTCATCGACAAATAGCTGAAAGATATATTTACGTTACTGGCTATGGAGGCACCGAGACAATCCCGAAATCTAATGGAAAGTTATGGATGGGCGGAATCGAAATTTCCTAATTGAATAATTTACAAATCGAATATGAATCGATTCCTCGAGTAGCATGAAGAAAATATGTTTTGGAATATCTCTGGTAAAAGAGTGTCAGGCTTCGGATTTATTATGTAAATAAGAAAAATTGAGTCATCATCATGTCGATATTTTTTTAATCATCGCGGGGAGAACACTCCTATCACAATTAACAGTATTTAATCATGTTTTGTTTGTCTTAAGAATATTGAGAGCTTTAAATTTGTGCAAAGCTCTATTCTGTAACAATTCCTTTATATTTAACGGCCTTTAAAAATATTTTATTCTTTACTTCTGTCATTATTGAAACGAATCTTTAAAATACATTAGAGGAATATCTTAAAAAAATCTGTTTAAATAATGACAGAAGTAAATTAACGATATTTTTAAAGGCCGTTAAATGTAAAGGAATTGTTACAGAATAGACCCCATTGTCTCGTATTTTTTTTAATTCCTTTTAAAAATTATCAAAATAAATAGTTTTCGAATGTTTACAAAAAGTTTTGTTATTGTTGGCATTTCCTAAAAATTTACGACCAAAAATGATCACTTTGGGCCAAATAAAATGCCCGTTGTACTAAAAACATGAGGACAAGAAGACACATCTCGGCGTCGTTGGTGGCAGGATTTTTACGAGCTACATGTAACCCCTGGAGGATGCACAATGAGCACCGTTAGGCCTAAGTAATGTGTGGCAAACCATGCTCCCCAACAGAGCTGTAAGTCTGTCGTTTTTTTCCCTCAGTCATCTCCATCAAATTGTGGGATTATCATTTCCTTTCGTAGATCATCTCTACTATGTTTGTTCCCCCAATTCTTTCACCATAATCTAATCCTAAATATTCAGTCTTTACCCTCTAAAAAATTATTCATTTAAAATTTAAAAATAAAGATCGATTTCAAAAATCGATTCTACCAATCAATAGTGCCTGGATAGTGGTGGAAAAATTTATGATTTTAGGACATTTCGTCAGAATCAGAAAGAGCAACGAACAGAAGCGAAGAAATACGAAGTATGAATGCATTATATTGCTCGCACCTGCATGTTGTTTAAAAACTTTTTTATAGGACTGATTGCAAAAGTTAGGTTAAAAAAAAATTGTGACAGAAACAGAAACCAAAATTAACTAAAAATTTTGAATTTCGTCTACCTAATGTGAATAGAAAGTTAAAAATTAATTGATTATTATGGCTACAAAGGTAAATTTCTAGGATTATCTAGTAACATATGTAAGTATCTAGGTAATTGAAATTAATCTTCTATTTAACAGTCCTGGAAAACATTGGGATTATTGCAAAAAACTAGTGCATTGGATAAAGGAATAGCGGCGTTACTACCGCAGGCTTACAAGAAGTTCTTTAAAGAATGGAAACTAACTGAACCTACTGCTGTACATTATGTACCAGAAACTGGCAGATGGAAGAGAAATGAAGTCACAGGAGAAGTGTATGTATTAAAATTAATCATATCAGTTTGAATTTATATTAATTAAACATATTACTTTTTAGTTTACCAATTCAAAATGTACCATTACCCGTTTTTTATCCTAAAGAATCTAATGATCATTTATGGGGTGGTGAAGGAGTCGTACAAGGTTTCCAATTACGTGATAAACGCAAACGAAGAGTTCCTCATTTTTGGGTACCCATATTGAAGAGATCTGTTGTATATTCTGAAGTTTTAGATAAATATATATCTGTTGTTGTAACAGATAGAGCTGTCAGTTTAATTCATGCCAATTATGGGTTTGATCATTATTTACTAAAGGTAAATTATATAATTTGTAGATCTGGATTAGTTTTTTGTAATTAATATACCCGATAGTCTTTAGCATGTGATCTGCAATCGATGTTGGCCCTTTCTTTTAAAAGAAAAATTCTACAAGAATTACAAAATGGTTGCCCAGCTTACGCAGATAGGCCTGAAAAGCAAAGAAAGGTTTTAGATGAATATAAAGGATATTTATCAGCAGTAAGTAGTTTACTTTTGATTTATTGTACATAGCTCTTATTTTTTTATTTATTATACGGGATAACCCCATTAAAGAAATTTATACAATTTACAATATAAAAAGGCAGGTAGAAAAATAACATTACTAAAACAAAACAAAGTACAAAAGTGAGTTTTTACAGTAATTAATTAAGGTGAATTTAAATATTCGTTAAATATAAGTTAAGGAACATGTATCACATTTTTACAATTGGTTTTAAATTTGGCTAATCCCATATTAAAAATATCTAAATTAAGATTATTCAACATAGACAATTATCTGTCAATAGGACTGTTGACGCCATAGCTCGTTCTATGAAATGGTATATTAAATTTTAATGGATATCTCAGTCCAAGGTAATAAGGAACATTTAGGCTAATCCCGCTCAAAAGAGAAGGACAGTCTATAATTCCATTTAAAATTTTGAATAAAAATATTAAGCCAAATATGTCTCTTCTTTCCCTTAAAGGAGGCAAATTTATTTTGACTTTCTATCTATAGCACTATAATCATGATCTGAAATCCTGACATTACTTTTAACTGCACATACTCTAAAAAATTTGTGTTGTACCCTTTCCAAAGTATCAGAATGAATTTGAAAAAATGGTGACCACACAATTGAGCCATACTCAAGCATGGATCTAACTAATGAGCAGTAGACCATTCTGGTGGCATCAGTAGAGAAGTACTTACAATTTCTAACATTTTTGATCCTTTAATAGAGATTGAGTTTATATGTTCAACAAATACTAGTTTTTCATCAAAAATGACACCCAGATCTTTTACTGTTGATTTGTATTCAAGTTGGTGATCATTAATAAAATAGTTTGTTGCTATCCTAACAGCTTTACAGGAAAAACTTATATAGCAACATTATTTTCGTTTAAGTACAATTTGTTTTTATTACACCACTCTACTAAGCGATTCAAATCCTCCTGAAGGAATTCTTGATCACAAATGTTCTCTACTGTTCTCCAAAACTTGAGATTGTCAGCAAACTTGGCACATTGGCTGTACACAAAACAACCAACAATATTATTCACAAAAATGTTAAAAAGAAGAGGTGAGCTATGGCCCCCTTGAGGTACACCAGATGTAACATTCATTGTATCTGAGTAGTAACAACCTATTTTTACCCTTTGAATACAATCAGTCAATGAGCTTTCCCACCACAAAACAAAGCCTAAGTTGAAGCCAACTGAAAGCAACTTATTTAACAAAATATTGTGATCTACTCGATAGAAGGCATTTGAAAAGTCTGTGTAGATCGAGTCGGTTTGTTTTTTGTCTTCCATGTTTTGAAGAACATTTAATTGATAGGTTGTTAAGTTTGAAACAGTTGATCTGTTCTGGGAAAAACCATGTTGTTTCTGACAGATTAAAGCCTTTACATTGCCAAGTCAGTTGTTTGCTAACTAGGCAATCAAATAATTTTAGTATAGCAGATTGTATACAGATACTACGGTAATTCACGATGTTGTTCTTTTCCCCACTTTTGAAAATAGGAACACTATTGCTTACTTTCCAGATCTCAGGAAAAATAGAACATTCCAATGATTTGTTAAATAGCAAAAATAAGGGTAAAACAATTGTGCAAACACATTTCTTTAATAAAAAGTTAGGAACAGCATCTGGACCGGATGTTAACTTATTTGGAATATTTAAAATTTCATTGAAGATGTCAGATTTTGATATTACATTACTCCTTATATTGTTGGTTAGGCTCTTGTCTCTAGTTACATCATTAGTATTATCACTAATAGTGTATATAGTTTGAAAGAAGTCCCTAAATAGATTTGCAATATCTTGGCCACATACAGCCTCTTGATTGCCACAGAACATGGAACTGGGCAAATTGTGGTTAGAGCGTTTGTTGTTTATAAACTTCCAGAAAGATTTAGGATCTTCTTGTAATTATAAATGCAAATTTCCCACAACCTCCTCATTGTAACACTAATAAGAATATCAAAAAACTGTTTTAAAAATTAGGTACATTTCTATATCTATTTTCTACAAATAGAGAATTATTATTTTTAGTATACACCAGAAGAAATAGAATGGTATGGATATTCATTAACAGAAGCTTGTAACATTTTAAAACACAAAATGGAAGCTGAAGAAAAAGCTAAAATCGTGCCAATGAAACACGTTTTCAGAGCAGAACTAATAGAAAAATTGAAAGCTGCTTCTCTTAATGAAACGAAAATGAAAGAATTAGAGTAAGTATCCATTCTAAAATCATATGCAGCCTTTTCCTTTAACATCAATTTGCTTTCCCTAAAGTGCTCCATTTTGTGCCACTTATAAATATTATTTTCAGGGAAGGAAGTTCTTCAATTTCTTGGCTTCAGAAAATCAATCCATTTGGAAAGAAGCATGAAACTTGAGTTAAAATTTGTTTTGTATAGTATGTTGTGAAAAAAAATTTAGTTATCATTTGCGTTTTTTCTTAAGTAGTGTATTCATTAAGGGTCGTGATTGGCCATATTTAGAGAATATTTGCGTCTTGCCATTCTAAAAATAATAAAATCAGCAAATCTAAAATATGGTTAAATTTTAACTTTGCATTTAGCTCACTTTATCATTTCTAAAATTGTACCGGTCTCGAAAGTTTGCAAATTGACGTCATTTAATACATGTTACCATAATGTAGTTTGTTTATTATGGTCAACATGATGTCAATTGAAAAGAACAATTGATCCACAAAATGTTTTCCTATATTAGGCCATGACCAAAAAATATAGAGATACAATTACATCTGTGGTGTGATAACTTCAAAACGCCTCTGGATCTGGATAAATATAAATTAATTAAATTATTGCTCAAACTACAAATTTGCATTTGTTTAAGATTGTCATCATACACTAAGACGAAGAAGAATATATTTATTAGGTACTCCCAAAGGGCTATCGCCTGGAGCCCATGTTTACAATACTCAGAAAGTGATTGTTTCCTTCTAGTAATGTGTAGATCAGCCATACTAAACCTGCGGGCCGCATGCGGCCCTCCAAGCTTTTTTGCGACTGAATCACAATTATTAAAACTATAGCTTTCTGTTTTTATAATCTTGAGTGAAATGCACGAAAACATTTATTGGTCGCAGCGCTAAAGAGCGCGCTAATTTTTAAATAAACGTTTGGAATTTTGTGGGGTTACTGCAGTAACAAGATAGTTCCACTTTTGGAATTTTCGAGTTACGTGTACTCATGATCAGGGGCGGATCTGGGAAGATTTTTCGGGGGGGGGGGGTAGATAATTTTATCAGAGAATCATTCGTTTATTTAAAAAATAACAAAAAGTACTGTACGCCAGCCTGTGCTTCTCTATTCTTCATTCATCTCCGTCATCTTGTTTTTTTTTGCTTTCCCGTAAAATCTCGTTGTTTTTAGATTACAATTTAATAAATTCCTGGATTTGTTCGAGCAGCTCGGGGGGGTAATTTCCCTATTACCCCCCCCCCCCCCCCCCTTGTACCCGCGCCTGCTCATGATAAACAGCCATTAAAAACTAACTGCATATTAATCATTGATAAGGCAACGTAAGGATACGTCATATGTATTATTTTTGATATACAAAAGTGGGACCGGTAGGCGTGGCTTTTGCACTCACTAAAATGGCGGAAGAGCAGAACCGGATTTACAAGTTTTTATTGTACTATTTTTGATTATTTGAATTTTATAAAAAAATGAATTTCCTTTTTATAGACATTGACTTAAAAGGTGGTGGAAGGCCTAGGTAAATAAAAGAAGGGGATTTAAAAGCTTAAATATGCCCGGTTTTCAGCCGAGAGGTGCTGAAGAAAGTAAATGAAAGAAATAAAATATAACTGATTTAATTATCACTCAAGTGGCTATTAAACGCTGGAGAATATATTATTTGCGAAATTTCAACTAATCGATGACCATAATTTGGGGCGGATTCCACCATTGGGTTTAACGAAGTTTAAAATGACATTTTTATATAAAATGTAATTTTAATATTCAACTAATAGTTTAAACTTTAACACAATGGTGAAATTAACCCTAAAGCGTTGAAATCATTCACAGAAAAAATAAATAGTACATTTTTGGTTCACATAAGCGACAAAAGTAAACAGAGTTCGATTTATTGGATCAGTCGTCACAAGTTTGCACTAGGGCACATAAATAGCCCAATCTTTAGTTTTTCGTTTTTCTATGAGCCCAATGCTTTCTGTCTTTAAATCGGAAAGTACAAGGTCGCAAATGTCAAGTAATCTAACCTTATTTTAATTAACAGCTTTCTCGAAATTAAGAACAAATGTTCATACACTAAAAGCTCGATAATCAGATACGAAACTTAATGCAAAGCTCGCGGAAAATGGCTAATAAGCAATCTCTGTGTAGGTAGATGCATTATTCAGGAAATCAAAATGTGGATTAATCTTACTTGGTCTTGGTCCTTTTGTAGATTCAGACTAAAAGGTGTATATCTTCATGCAAGACCTTCAGTAAATCAGCGAAGCCACACCAGCGATGCGCAGGTGCACTTCTAACAAATGTAAAACATGAAGAGATCTTAATTGAGACCTATATATCTAATGACGATATTATGGTAGTTGGTTTGAGCTGGGCTTCTCACCATCTGCAGAGATTATGGCTACTTATGTAAAGGCCTACCGTAGTAACACACAACATGCACCACAAGCATGCCAGTCCAATTTAATTGGTCTGTGCACAATAATCATGCATGTATAATTGAAAGTCAGACAAAGAATGTGAAGATAAAGTTGAAGTCTCAATCATAGTTAAAGTCACAGATGAAGTTAAAGTTAACAGCAAAAGAGTTGAAATTGTAGGCTGGTGATAAAGGGAGGCCAACATCTAGGTAATAAATGTTTATCGAGTTAAGAAAAGTATCCACTGTAAGCGCTTTTCTTGACCACTGAGGTAAAAACCAGAATATTTCCTAATACACAATTTCTTCGCTAGGCAAAATAAGAAATAAATTTGTGAGAGTACTTCCCATCCCAAGTGTTTTTTGTTTTTACAAAAGCTCTAAGAACAAAATTGACGAAAATTACCTAATCCAAGTTCAAATTCTAAAACTTGAACATTACAGATAAGTATCTTACTGTAAAACAAGTAAAACCCCATTGTTGACTGAATGGTTGAATAATTCATTACCTAGGTGAAGGTAGAATAGGGACCAAAGTTTAGCAGAAAAAGCCACTAGAAAAGGTGAACAAGACAGACTGGGGCATATGAACGACAAGCAAATATTGTAAATGAAAATAATGTGTACTGTGATTAAATAAAAGTTTACAAGGAATAAAGTTTTAATATTTTCTTATCCATATATATGAGTGATATTTATTTTTAATACTAGACAAACGGTTATGGTTTTGCTGCTAGTCTCATTAAAAAAAAAACTAAGTGAGTATTGATGTTAAATATTTATTATTATAAGAACTTATATACAGTATGTTCATAATATGCACTATACAAACTTAAATATCATATTCCTGAATTCATTTCAAGCATAAAATGTCCTATGAACAAATATCCAATTCTACATGGTTACCAAGCTACAAGAGTTTAAATATCAAAAGATATATTAACATAGTATGCCATGTGTTGGAATATGTCGAAACATAGCACTGAATGTTTGGTGCCTTGGAACTTGTCGGTATGGAAATTGTCACTGATACTCCATACAAGCAGCTCGCGAATATTCATGACAAAATCATTAAAGGTACACTATTTTGGCATATTATTAATTTAAATTTATCATAAAAAGGAAACGTAGTTGACAAGTGTAGTACTGAGTAGCCAACTGACGTTTATAATTATTGTTGATAAAAAACCAAAAGTTTTGAAAATGTGATATTTAAGTTTGTATAGTGCGCCTTGCAACATTTTGTTTAATAAATGCCCCAAGTAAAGAAACGTATACGATTATTACAATCTAATCATTAAAATCAATTACAAATTTTATTCTATCTTATCAAGGGATGAAAAACTTCACAAATTGATATTCCACTATCTAGTATACCTTAGAGTCTAAATCACTTAACTGCACTATACTATGCTTTAACATCACTGAACTAACTCAAAAGGCTTGGTCTCTTGAGTCTTCTTATAAGATTTGGCATTGTTGAGGAGCTGGATAATCTCGAGGTTTCCATGCTGGAACAGTTGTTGTTGGTGACTACTGGCAAATTTTTGTATTGTATTTTCAACAGTCTCCACTTTAAGGTCCCTATGAAGATCAGTATTGTGGCAGTACCAGGATGCATTGATGATGTTCCTTAATGCTTTATTCTGGAACCGTTGAATAACTTTGATGTCACTTTTCTGGCACATCCCCAAAGTTGGTGAATCACTTCATTTTCACCAATTCCTTTAAACGCACTAATCTGAAACAAATTATAGGTAATTAAAAAGGTATATTAATATTGTTATAAATTAACTATAATAAAACAAACAATACTCATGCATACACAAAACATGAAGCTCTACTTTTCAATCAGCTGTAGAACTAATAAATAAAATTGGTGGAAGGACAGCAAATGTAGGTTATATTTAAATAGAAATAAGAATATAAAATGCCTATAAATTTGATAAACGAAATGGCGTACGATTAATGTACTTCTCAAGAAAATGCTTGAAACATATACTGCTGAATTTAGAAGGTTACCAATTATACTTGTTGACAAACTGTATCCACGCGCTACGTTTTTTAGGATTTTTTGGAAATCTATAAATATTATTTCGTATGAAAAAGTATTATTCCAAGATGGGTAGGCCCAAAAGTTGATAGATGATTTTTTTTGTATTTTTAAAAGCATACTTTTACACATTTTATACAAACGTGTCATAATACTGTCCTGTATAATATTTATAATTTTGATACTAACCTATGAAACGTTATTCCAGTCGATTTTTCACAAAAACGTCTATCGCTAGATCAGGAACGTATAACACATCAAGGCATTATATACTTTATAAGTTTGTAACACTCAAAATTTGCTCAAACACAAATTAAATTCAAATTTAATTACACAAATGACAGTAAAAATATAACCTATAAAATTTGACAATTTGCACTCACAGTAATGGCGGACCGGTCCCACTTTTCGTTTACGCATGTCGTATCCCTAGGTTGCCAGATCAATGATATTAATACATTAACAATAAGCACAAACAAGATGGAGTGGAATCTTTACCAAAACATAATCATAAGATTGTGTTCAATTGCTAAGTGTGTCTACCAAAACCAGATAATAGGCATATAACTTATTTTTGCTAAATATATTTAGTCCGGTTCCTAATAGTTTCTGCCAAAACAAAACAAAATGAAGGCCAAAATCGAGGGGAACCACTAAGGTTAAAACGTACCTGTATTTCGGAAATCACAAAGAAACTTTTTACATATGTGATTTCACTGAAAATCCACCTTAATTTTATACAATGATCTTTTTTCTCGGCATTTACGGTTTTGAGCGACGAATTGATTTCAGCAATGATTTCAACCATAATTTTGGAATTTTCGAGAAAATTTGTAGTGATTTTGAGTGAAAACGTACCAGTATTTCGGGAGTGGTTTACCGCTACTTAGTTTCGTTGAATGTCTTTGTTGAACTTCAACATTGTGTCCAAGCCATTTGTTTTGTTGTGACTAGAGCCGTCTCTGGGGCCTTTCTCGATTGTTCCGAAATCCACTAGATGATTACGTCACCTTTTCTTTCCGCGATACAGCTAACAACCTTCAACAACCACTAGATAATAACACCTGATGTCCGGATCTCCGTGGTGAACGAGAGATTGGTCAAGATGTAACGGGTGATTGACCAAGCTGTAACGAGTGATTGGTCAAGCCGTAACGAGCGAATCTTTAGGTGAAAATTCGTAAATAAGAGTTAGTGGTAACAGGTGAAGTTGAATTTTAACCATACTTTCTAATAGACAACAACTTATCGAAAGATTCAGCTATCTTAAATACATTCCACCAGAAAAATACATTTAATTTATCAATGGGAGAGTGTGGCATTCGGATTTATATGCCAAACTCGCACAGTATTTATTCAGAGGGATGCATGAAAGGATGAAACAAAATTTTGAAAATACAAAAAAGTACAAGAAGAAATATTTACTAAAGTTACTTTCCATCACGATGTGAATCGATATTTTTCCAAAAACCTGCGTGTATCCTACTGACTGCGCCAATTAAATGTAATAATTCAAAAAATAGCTTTTTAAAAACAAATTTACAACTTTTTATAACGACTTTATTCAACGACGTTAGAACAGATAATGAAATTATATTATTAAAGAAAAGATGATTAGCCTCGGCCGTCTTCTTCTAGTCAGCAGTTTTATTATCAGCTGGACAATTTCCGTATATATAACTCGCGAATAATAAATTTTCCGATCCCGATGATGCAGGTCTAAAATTGAAGCTTCTTATTGGTCGTTTGGAGAAGGTCGGTTTTAATTTGATGGATGCTGTATTAGAAATATAATTTATGTTGATTTAAAAAAATCCCCATGCGTTACCCTTTCGATGATGGTGGGTGGGGTTTTCCTTACCTGTAAGTCAAATGGCACCATCGATCATCTTTAAGTCTTCCCGGAACGCTACGGCAAATAATAATAGCCGTCCCTTCCCTGGACATGCTCAGCTTTTGGAGTTAAAATTCACTCGTAAGGGGGTGAATTAGGAACAGTATTATTATTAAACGCAAGGCTGCATTTGAAACTAACAGCAATATAATAAGGGTAATTTAACTTGGATATGGCCGTTTTTTTTGTTAGGAAATCATTTCATAATAAAATGTGATACTTAACCCAAAAAATTAAAAATTGGGAGATGGCAGACTTTATATTATACAACCATAAAAATTCAATATACTCGTCACAAGAAAGTTAAATTAAATAATTTTATTTTAAGCTATTCATTTTAGTCCGATGTCTCTGCAGATATTTTGTTTATAAAATGCACAACACTCTGCTTTTGCTAAAACCAGCCAGAAGGATGATCTTTGTCATACATGTGACAAGTGAGAAAAACAAAAATAGTGTCCATGAATGAAGTCTTACTATAAATTTTACAATTGGTTTACCTGCCTGTTTGCGGGAAATTGCTGACAGCGATCATACCGAAATGGGAATGGATTGATACGCCATGGATGTACGAAATTTTTATAAATGTATCACATTCTATGTCGTATGTCAATTTTATTAATAAAAATAAGTAACGCCAATCAAATAAAACCAGAGGATTAATCAATTAATACTAGTTGACACGTAAAGCGTAACTGTATGATAACATACACAAGCATCTGCCGCCGTCTATGGAGTTAATTTTTTTTTTCTTTCAAATTGGAGTGCAGTTCTAACCGTCCTCTCTTGTTAGTTCGTCTCTGGTACAATGATGAAAAACGCCTGTGATAGTATTCGCGCGTAATTTTTCATTCTTACAGTTTCGGATGCAGTGGAAATGTGTTCTCAATTTACAAAAATTTAGTAACCATGGTTTAAATGTTTTAAAAAACATTCTAGGGTTATAAAATTGAAACCAAATTCAGGGTGTTCTATTTAAAAAGATACCTTTTTATTGGCCAAAAAAAGTAACACCCTGTATATCTTAAAATATTTTTAAAACATGTCTTGTTCAAATCCAAATAACTTTTATTTAAAACTTGTTTGTGTATCGATAACACAAATTGAAATATCGAACAATTACGCACTAATGGAACACCCTGTATTGTAGATAATGTTATATTATTAGATAATTGAAAACCTGCCCCAAACAAGGTTTTTTTTTTAATTTATTGGCTGTGGTAGGAACCAATTAGCCAACAAGGTTGTAACCATAAAAAAAATACAATTACATTTTCAGAACAAAGCTCTTGATGGACTACCTTGTTCTGATCAAGGCAACTTTTGTAAGCTAAAATATTCCTTAACAATATATTTTTTAAGGCAGATTGTAGTAAGGATTACACTATATTGTTTGTTAAGACATTTTTTCATGCTTAGCATTGTTTCTGGAATATTGTTGATTACAACCTTGTTCGGGCAGGTATTCAATTGTCTCATCCATTGAATGATCTTGGCACCATCCTTGACACCGGTATGACATTTAACCAACATGTCGATCGAGTATATCGTTTGCAAGGCATTTATAATGCTCAGATTCATCCATCGAAATAGAATGCAGTCGAGACGACATAAACACTATTTTGCGATATATGGCAGATGGACGCACTATGAAGACTAGAGATAGGACGCACTTAGCGGTGCCAATAGTGATGGAAAAGTGTAATCAAAATAGCGATTTGAGTCGTAATTTGATTAATTTGTTAATAATTTTATTCACGGATGAAAATGTTTTAATATCATTTAAATTATGCTATTAAAAAATGACATTTATTCTCACCAAAACTGACTATAGTAAAACAATTTTTATTTGAGTGTGACTCATCTGCGAATTGCATTGTAGTCAACTGGCTATAACGTGTGTCTCGCAGATGAGTGAGTCACCCTCAAATATATTCTAGCAATGGCTTTATCCAACGGCGCACTCGCTACATTTATGACAACGAGGCCATTATTGGTTCGAAGTATTTTTGAATAGTACGCTGTAGTCTGAATGCCTATCTACATAGGCCATATCGGGTACAACGAAAGTTCGTGAAGTATATTCTCTTCAAGTTACGTTTTCCATAGAATACTTCATACGAAACGCGTTTGCTATTATTTGGCATGCAGTCACTTGAAGCAAGAAGAAAACAATATCTTCTTTCTTTTTAAACTTTCAATGGAGTAGTGATCTCATGCGACATTCTTTTGAAAAAGATCACCTTTCTGACTTCTACTCGCCAAAATGTTACACTTCTCTATTCTACAATAAACAACATCGAATCAAATAAGATGGGCAAGGTGATTATCTGACCGTACTTGCCTAAACTACAATAAGTTTTACTATAGTACAGATTCAATATAAGCTTAAAAGACCTCAAATTTGAAAACGAGTGACTTAGTACTTAATTTTTTGTGTTTTTAATGTATTTTTGTTTTGTTTTTATTCAATTCTTAATTTTACTTTTAAGCTTGTACACTTACACTACTTAGGAAATGTACTTCCTCTAATGTATGTTCCTAATTAATTATTATAAAAATGTCCCTGTTAAGCCTCGAAGATAATCACCAATCATCACATTCACTAACAGTTTGCAAACTTTTGAGAAAAGTAAGTATATAGGTGGCGCATGTACCTATCAAAAATTATTTATAAATTATTGATAAACATCAATTTTAGGCAAAATCCCCGGGATCCGGCAACTAAAAAAAATAGATTATAATATGTGGCCGAGGGTCCTTGCCAATGTTTTGCCCCGGGGCCCCACCATGGCTCTCGACGGCCCTGAATATAAGCAATTACGTCATATGTATTTATGGTAAGTATTTGGATATTATCACTTTGGGTGCTATCATCTACATTCTACATAATTTATTATAGTTGTTTTTAGATTACTTATAACCCCTACCATATCATTTAAATATATCAGCAAATTTTAGTAGGTAATTGTAATAAAATAATATTTTTTAGGTTAAAATTCCTAATATATTACTATAAAAATCCGCTAAAAAAAAGCGAATTCTATTATATTTTAAACATTCAGGCTTTTCAGCAATAAAATTTGAATAATAACTATAAACTCTGTCTTCATAATATCACCATCATCATCACACTTCCTCCATCTGAAGCAACGACTCTTCGTCCTGTTTCTGAGGCGCGGGCTTCGGAGGATTCTGCACGGGATTCTGCGTATATAAATACGTAGCACCCATCACTGTACAAATACTTAACACGGTATTCAGATAAATTGGAATACTGAACAACAAATTACTCAGCAGCGCAGTGAACACCAACTCCAGAGCGCTTGCGAACGTCTTCAAAATGGAATTCAGTGTCTTCAGGAAGAAACTGGTAACTATTCCTATAGCAGCGTTGTTTATCATCACCAGCAATACCTAAAAAATTAATGAATATTTATTATGTATTAACTGTAATCCATCGTTGAGTTCGGGAGGTAGATTCCTTTTACTCTTTTCACTTCATAACTAACGTCAGTCCATGATAAATCATTGTAATTCAGTGATGTGAAGTTAGATATGATGTGAAAATATTAAAAGGAGTCGTGATGCACAACCACATACTTTGATTACTATACGGTGCAAGAGAGAGGTCCGACACGCCCAACATAGGGCGCGGCCATTTTGATTCCTATGCCACAGTTTATAGCTAAAGAATCAGATCGCTCACTCTGCGTCGGCACTTTTGATCTCAATGTTCCAGTTTATACACTGCACAATTCGGATAATACAATATATGACAACCGCCTATAATAAAACAGCAGTCTTCTGCGTATCCTGAACTTGTATCCCTGCAGGGTTATTCTACTAAGGAACTATAAAAGAGACTATAAGTTTAGCATACTAAACATGTAGACTCTAAATTATAGTCCAGCCATATTCTACTAGTCTTAGAAATAGTCCGACTATAAATTTAATAGGGCTACAACTACAGTACTAGAAAATTAGTCTGTGAGGTTTGGCAACGTTGTGTTCTAAGAACATCAAGAAGAATAATTATATGATTTTGCTCATAGCACATAGATGTTTAGTCTAAATGCTTTTCAAAAAAGAAGAATGAATAATTCCCATTCAATACTTCATTAGACCTTGTGTTTACTACCAGTGTTTTGCTATTTTATTATTAGATTTTTATGATTAAAAATGGATCAGAAACGACAGAGATGTACAGAAATTCAATTAAACCACTTAGTAGACTACGTGTCTGATCATAAAAAATTTGCGACAGGAAAGTTTGTTGGCATACAAGGGAAAAAAATGCAAGGGGAAATGTGGGTAAAATTATCAGATAACTTGAATGAAATGGGTCCCCAAAAAAGCGTTGAACAGTGGAAAACAATTGTTAAATTTTAAATTATCTGTTGTTTTCTGAAGATTTTTCTATTTAAGTTTGTTCCACTTTACTTTTGCTGTTTTATAATTGTCCGATAAATATTCACAACTCTCACATCAAATTCCAATAAAACAAAAAATCAGGATATGTGTACACTTCTAGCATACTTTTAAATTTAATAGGCACCTTATTTGGGGTGCTAGAAGCTTAATAAAATACGAAAAAGCTATGACTCCACTTTGAAGTTAGGAACATATAAAGTTCAAGCCAAAATCCAACTTGTAGCCGGGCTATAAATTTAGTAGAATAACCCTGCTGGAGTGTATGTTATTTTGGAACTTTTAACTGGTCCGAGTGAGCTAACTGATTCTTTAGCAATAAACTGTGACTCCAAAAATAATATTCACTGACACTGACAGCAGCAAGCAAAATATCGTTTTAACCTGTCAGAATAAAACAAGAAAACCGACAATTCCGAAGCAGAAGCGGATGATTAAAACGCACCTATTAAAAATATTGCGCCAAGACGTAGGCAACACGTAATAAGGGATCAAAATGGCGGAGTTTTCTATCTCCTTTTAAAAGGCACTCAGAAAGCTGCGCAGTGCGACCATTCTCCTTATAGTAAAAAAATCAAAGTATGTGTGCAGAACTCAACTTGACATTTTACGAGCATAAAGGTACTCGTTCGATGGTCGCTGCAGAGACATGCTGCAGCTGCAAGCGGCCGAGACACTACCGTTTTATGAAAATTAAATTAGATTCCGTTTAATAGACGAGACAGCAACTAGCTTAATAAGTGTCTTGCCCTATCTTGAGCCCGCGTCTGCATCAGTACCTGTGTTGCGGCAGTTTGTGGCGTGGCGGCAGTCGTCGAGGTAAGACATGCTACACACTAAACACGTTTCTCAGCAGTAAAAGAAGCACTGATCTCCTATCTCCTGCATGCTTCGAACGAGCCCTCCAGTCGTCGTCTTGGTCGCTTGCCTCGGCCGCCTGCAGCATATGTCGGCAGCGACCATCGAACTAGTACCTTAAGATTTCGAATTACGGATCAAAATGTTATAAATATCACCAGATAGTTAATACCAAAGTACATCCTGTAAAAAGAAAATTAGATGCACCAGAATAACGTGTGCGTCCGTTTCAAAGTATGGTTTTTCCGATTAGATGTGACAACTGATAGCTGGATTGCGGGAATTAAGCAGAATTAAGGAATTCTTTAATTATATAATTGTTCTATTGTGGGAAAAACCGAAAAAATGGCCTTTTAAAAATACATGTTTTCAAATTAAGGTATATATCGAGGGTACTCTGACGTAACCACGTAACTCGATTTTTGGGGGTTTTAAGTTAAACCCGAATTCATCTTCAGAATATTTTTAAATTAAAATCTTTACCCGTTAATCATTTATTTAACAAAATAAAACCTCGTATCTCAGACACCGAATGTTGAAAACACGTAACTCATATCATGCAGTCACGCCCTCTAGGTTTCTACGGTAAAAGCTGAAAATAACGTATGACGTTTGGACTGGTTTGGATTAATTTTTTGAGATTTTTTTTATTTCTTGTAATATTCATTTGTTCCGAAACTTTGTGACTGATTCTAAAATACTGATAATATATAACATTAATAGAACAATATTTTTGAAGATAATATAAAATATCAGGTAATTTCTTTGATGACACAATTGCTAACCTCTCTTGTCAAATTTGTTGTACAACTTATTCATATTTATTTTGATTAATCATTCTTCGAATTTTTCTAGAAAATGCCTCCAAAAAGAAAAGCAGACTCGCTAAAAAATTAGTTAAAGGTATTGAAAGTTCATAAAATTTTTAATGATAAGTTTTTATTTAAATATTTATTTTAATATAGATGAGAATCGTGATAAGTTATTGTTTAAATATTCATTTAAATGTAGATAAAAAAATGTGATATAAAAATTATTTACTTTTTTTTGTTGCAATAAATAATAGAAAAGTTTATAATATACATTGTCGGAAGTTATGTATAATGATAAAAATTAGTAAAAAACGTGAATAATAATTTTTTTGCTTTAAATTATCAACATTACTTCCAAAAAAACGTATTTTAACTAAGTATTTTAAATAAAAGACTATTTTCGCCAACTATTTTCAACTTTATTTATACCTTTATATATTGATGAGAAAGCAATAAAACTTTCAGATTAACAATAAATAATCCAAAATTTTTGATTCTGTTAGCAAATAAAATGTTTTTTCTCTCTCCTGTAAAATAGTGTTTTTTGAGATACGAGGTTACGTCAGATTACTTTTGATAGGTACATTCAAATAAAATTATAAACACCAATTTTAATCCAAAATGTCAGCTGTTAATAGCGTTAATTTTAAGTGTTCGTAGAGCCGAAAATCTAACGCTTAAAATCGAAATGCGCTTGTTCATCTGTCGTGGGCATGTCGCAGACAGGCTCTGCGAACAAAGCTATTTATTTCAATGGTCAACCATAAATAAACCGAATCCAACACAAGGCGTTCAAGGTCGCATCGGTGAAACAGCGACTCCAACAAACTGATGAAAAAAAAAAAGATACACGTATATTGTATTATTAATCTCAGTATAAGTAATAATACAGTAGCGAGAGTTCATTGTTTATGAGGGTTCCACATTTTTCTTCGCATGTCTGTAAATAAGCGGCAAATACGTCAAACTGACATATGTAAATTATCAATGGATTAATGGTGGTTGATTGATTTGATTATCTGATTGGTTGTAATGGCACATTTTGATACATTTTTATTATATTTAGACTTAGTTTTCATCTTTATTATCACAAAGGGACAAGATATTTTGAAGTTACTTTTCTCAGTGTAGAAATAAGCGGCAAAAACGTCAACTGTCAATAAAACTCTAACGAGCACTCCGACATAAAAGGAGCCGACTCAAACTGTCGCTACTGGGCGAGTGATCGAACTACGGAAAGAGCAAAAATTCAAGACAATCATAGATCATAAGATTTCTCTTTCAGAATACGTTACAAGAATACAACACGCGATTCAGACAAGGACTGAGCAACAGACGACAACCCACCTGGGGGAGAAGGTCCTCCTAGTCGCCAATAGAGACTGGGAGAGCTTTCATAGGTGGCGAACTCTCACAGAAGGAGCACACATAAGACAAACAAACGAACGACGAAACAGGGAAATGCCCTCAGCAAACCCTGTCTAAATGATGATAATATGTCATCCTTCACAGCCCTTTAAGAAGGACTGGTGTACTAATCGGATGGATTGAACTTGAGGTCCCCTGAGTGAAGTTGTCAGGAGGGTTTCGATCCAGTAAAACAGGATGGGAACCTACCGGACTTGGGCTCAAGTAAGATGTGTGTGTGTGCCACTACTGTATTATTAATTATACTGGGCTAATAATATCCAAAGTTTTACAACCCTGACACTGATAACTTCTAGGGGTGGACTAATTCTACAATTCGTTGTAATGTTTAATCCTGTAAGCGCCGTCATGGTTTACTAGGATTGTTCGGTAACTACGTGGCCTTACAGATGGAGCGAATTCAGAGGACTCTTCTTTACCAGTAGAATTCCAATTATCTGTCCAAATGGCAGCCTAAGGGCTTTGACAGAGTCAATGATATGAAAATTATCGACGTCACGAAAATGTATAAAAATTGAACGATGTTCCAAATCAAAATTTTAGGTAAAAAATCAGGATATCGGGGGTGAAAATAAATATATGAAGAGAATTCATTAAAATAAGATTGTTGGAAGTTATTATAGTTGGAGTTTAATTAGTTGAATAAAATCGAAAAGGTAAAAAGGAAATGTTTATTGCAAAGTTAGAAAGATCAGTGAGAGGAGACCAGAAAAGTAGACTAAGCAGAAGAGACCATGGAAATAGTCGAGAAGTAAGCGGAGACAAAAAGTAATCCGAGACAAGGAATAAGCGGAGGAGTGAGCCGAAAAGGAAGAAGAAACTGTTCTTATTTTGTGTAAATTTTAGAACCAAACCACTCCTTTTAAGTCTTGGGCAATTTGTGGAAAATTGATATAGTAGGTGTTTCCATATTAATATAGTTATAAAGATTTCTCAAAGCAGGTCGAATTGCGACCGGCCATATTGCCTTGCAAATGCTGGTTAATCAGAATCGATTTAGGCAAAAATGTGTTTTATAACCAAATTTCAGCAGTTAAATATAGTAAAAAAATTACCCATATTTTTACTCCAAGGCATGAGTGCATGTTTATTTAGAATTATATTATATTATTGACCCTGTCAAATCCATTTTGTTTGGAATGCCTAATTATGTGCATTGGGTGCCACAATTGCTTTCGCCAGAACAAAAACTAAATCGTTTGAGTGTTTTATGCGACCTTTTGCCACATTTTCACAATTATTCTTAACGAAACAAAAACTAAATCGTTTAACCTTCTGGCACGATTTCGCTACAATCCTTGGACTTTTTGTGCCATTTTATAATCGTCAATGAAACCTGGTTCCATCATTATACTCCTGAAACCAAAGAATAATCGAAACAATGGATATACAAAGGTTCTTCGACACTAAAGAACGCAAAAATATGGCAACTGTTTTGAAATTCAGTGGAAACAATAAATGAGGAGTTTTGTGCCAAATTTTTTGCAAGAAAATTATTTGGTAAAGAAAAGGCTTTTTCATCAGAATATCGCACCATCCACAAGTCAGCCAAAATTTATAAATTGGGATTTGAAATAGTGCCTCGTTCGCCCAATTCTCCAGATTCGGCTCCCAGCTATTCTCATTTGTTTCCGAACCTGAAAAAATGGCTCGAGGCAAGATATGTTTGTCTAATTCCGAGGTTTGCTATAAATAGCTATTTCGAGGACTTGTATTCATCGACCTACAATGAAGGCATTACTGCTAATTGGGAATAGGTGTGTTGAGAAAACAGGAGAATATAGTGAAAAATAAAATATTTCTGTCGAAAAAACCCAGTTTTGTATGCGAAAGGTGACTTTTTTTAAGCTCCTAAATCCAAAAGAGACACAATAAGACAGAGAAACTACTAGAATACCTTTTTTGCTCTCCAAATCATATTTGCTACGTTTAAATGCTTGGCGTTTAGTACAGCCATGACCTTGCTGTGCGTATGGTCACCCTAAAGCCCTAAATAAAAGGCACATGGATTGTAAGAATTTTAATCCCCCCGCCGGAGCTGCCCTTGGTGTCAGAACAGTTTACAAAATAAATTAATATAATAGTAAAACTTTACTCCACAAACTTGTACTAGTCTCTCTGTTATCGTAATTTATGGCACCTGGAAATTAGGAAACTAGAATATGGATGGCATGTAGTATCAATATTATAATCCTAAATCCTTGCATGTTCATGAAACGTTTTTATCAGTATAGTACAGAGGTCCTAAGTTTACCAATTTTGGATTAAAAGATTATAGCCATAAATTATTTTATAACATATCTCGAAACTTTAAACTACTTATAGTAATCTCACCTAATAATTCGCTGTACGATTTTCGATGACAGTGAACCTCAGACGGTGTATGATGTATGATCATGTTTATTTTTAATTACATTATTTTCTTTTTAGACATTTTATAACAAATATGTTGTTTACGCATTACTACAAGAAGTTTTTACCAGATGCTAGCTTAGTTTTTGCTGCTACCAAAAATACTTGTCAAAGGCCAGCTGTGTTTTTTACCTTAAATTTTCCCTGCCTGCTTAAGGGTTCCTTCCGGTTTACAGGGTAGAGTGGTGAACTGTATTTATGACGAATCTTGTAGAAATCTCATTGATATGTTGATATATTAATTGTTGTGGAATGCAGAAATTAAAATTATATCTTCTGTCAACTGGTTTATTTTAACTTTATAAACTTTGCATTTTACAACCATATAAAATTTGAGTGATACTTTTACATGTAATTGAGTTCGAACATGCTGGTTTAAAACCTCTTTCTCTGTTAGTTTAAAGTTGAAAATGTGTCTAAATCAATAGTTGTTGCTTGTTTGGAGGCTCGAATAGTTCTCGCTAAAAAAATGTATCATTAAGTCGTGTTAAGAGTGTATCCGGTGACACTGTCTTGTGATTGATTTGAAAAATGGTGTTTTGACACTGTCTTGTGATTGGTTTAGAGAAATTGTAGGCTTTGACCACGGTTGGCATCGCAAGAGATAAGAGTGATGTGCTACTATTAAATAAGTGTGTGTGTTATTTCTTTGAACTTTTAATTCAAAAGTAGTAAACTTAGGAAGGTCCGATCATAGCTGTACATTTTTATTGTGTAATCTGTTAAATAAATACCTTGTAATGGAACACCTTGGTGATGTTGTCGTACAGAAACGCTTCCAACAAGTTTCCATTCAGAATCAGCAACAAAACGTTACAAACTATCGAATCTAAGTACATAAACACATTCTGAACGAAGATATTAATAGAAGCACCTTGTTTTTTCAACAAGTATTCGTTGTAAACTCCGGCAAGACATGAGCAAATTATTTGCACGAATATCATAATGGCGTCCAGGCCTAAAGATACGGACGCGGCTTTCGAGGGTTTTTCGGCGGGAGTTTCTTGCGTGAAATTGACTTGTTTCAACATGCATCCTAACGTTAAGATTATCAACGATATCCATTGTTTTTTGCTTAAGATCTTGCTGAAAATTACCTGCAAAATAAATATTTTTATTAATAAAAAATATATATAAAAAAAATAGGAAGAGGTTACTAAGTGGCATCGGATGTCTGAATTTTGTTAGCTGTACTTTTAACATACTAAAACAATATTTATTAAAAAAGAAAAAACTTTTAGAGCCATTTTACTGTTTGCAATTTTCCTTGCTGAGAAATACCATCTTGGGGGAACAAGTATTAAAAGTAATTTTAAAAAACCGACTTCAAAATCGTGCAGATGCCATCACCACATCTTGACCAAATTTATAATGAAACAACTCTGAAGTACCCCTTTACTAACAATCTTAGAAATCGGACAAGGTGGTAAAAAATTATCGCTCAACATACATAAAAAATGAAGAGTTTGAGGATTTTCTCATAGACCCAATTATTAGATTTTGTCCAAATTATTATAGGACCACCCCATTTCTAACAAAAAAAAAATCGGACACCATGTGGAAAGAATTATAGCTGAACATGCATAAAAAAAATATATACAGATGAATTGAGAACCTCCTCCTTTTTTGAAGTCGGTTAAAATAGCTGAAATGAGTGCTTCCAATCAGTTTTAAAAAAAAGAATATACAATTCTGAATTTTGACATGTTTTGGGTTACGTTGTATTTTGCAATTAAGTGCACCAGTATAGAGAACTACTGGGGCATAGAGAGACACAGACAGCAATTTATTTTGCACCTAGGTAATAAAAAATTGCTGCATATATTTTATGACATATTTTTTGTCTTAAGCATATTTTCACCTTTATTCAAACTGAATAATATATTTTATAATAAAAACAAATTGTGGGACCAAAAAACTGTTATTTACATTTCAAGTGATAAAAACGACTTAAATCTATTCACACCAGTATATTTGTCAAATCTTAAATATTGTTGTAACTGTAAACAAATAAATAATATTATCAAGATTAACTTGTTTGCCAATGCCTGATAAATATATTTATTTGAACTAGAGATTACACTTGTGTTCGCTGAAATGCTGGTTTAGCAATTAAATTTATATAAAATGAAAGTTAAATCATTCGTTATTCCATTTCTCTATGACCTCATAGATTCATCAATGTTCATCTAAGAATGATGCTTTTAAAAAATGAGGCCAAAGTCACCTTGATGATCTAATGCATCTACACAAATTAAAGTTATAGTGGGAATGCATTTTTTTTAATACATCATTAAATAGAAAGTATTTATTTTTAATTTGTGTAATTTAATTACAATTACCTATAAAGTAAAATTTAAAGTTATAATACTTCAAGTATGCAGCAGTTTTTGTATAAAGATATCAAAGGTTTCTTCACTTTATAAATAAATAACAATTCTTCATAGACATTCACTAGAATATTAGAAAGTTAGGGGACCTCCCCTATGATGTAAAGAATTTACAAGATAGACAATTGTTCCTATAATTTATTATATTTGCAATAAAATAAATAAATGATTGACTTACCTGGAAAAGAATTCCAGTTACAACAACTCTGAATTGTAGTAATAAATAGTACGTTGTGGGGTCAAATAAAGATAGATTTATAAATGCTAAATTGTTGTATAAACAATACAAGAAGGCAGGTACAAAATAAAGTAACAATACTTTTCTATTACTTAAAACTTCCTTTACTAGTTGTGTGGCAGAATTTCTAAAAATAAAAGTATTTCTCTTTAAACATTATATATTTCCTAACACTTTATATACAAGGTGTTGCAATATGCTACCAACAATGCTCATAGCTGATATGCTTTAATTGATTAAATTTGATGTAAGAACAAGACAAATATCCTTTATGGGCTTAATTTCTGAGACACCAGACATGTCAAATTGGTGAGCAATTAGCTCTTTAGGAAAGTAACATTTTGACAAAAAAATTGGAAAATAATTCTACTGGCATACTCTAGAGCAGTGTTACTCAAAGTGTGCTCCGCGGAGCCCTGGGGCTCCGCAAAGCCTTTGTGGGGGATTCACGAAAAAAATAGTCATAATAAAAAAAAAAAGCAGTACTATCGCCACAAAAAGGAGGACCTGGCTTGAGGCCCCCTTTTTTTTAGAAGTCACTAAGAGGAAGGAGGATATGATTTTGATTGAAAAACTTTTTTTTAGAAATGTGTTTAGGGTTCCATTAAATATTTCGCTTTTCAAAAAGGTTTGAGAAACACTGCTCTAGAGTTTTGCCGTTTTCTTGAAATAAATTAATTAATTCATACCCTTTTATATTCTCCACAAACACAAACTCTTCCCTATAGCATCACCCTGTTTTTCAGGAATATTTTTAAGCATAAAGAATATATATAAAAATAAGAATATATCTATTATTAAAATAATAAATAATATGTAGGCCACTTATTAATAAAATTTAAGGTATAAACTTAGATTAAAGAGACTGAAGGGTATAAAAAAATTATAAGAACTTACTCTCTGCAATAAAGAAGACTTGAGATTACCAATTTCAGAACTTCTGTTAATAAAACTACAGTTACAACACTATAGTCATAACGATTATTTGATTGTTGAGATGCAGTTACAAGAATACCTGTGAAAAATATTAATTAAATAAAATCAGACTTAAAAATATACTTTTTTATGTAAATAATTTTAAAATCATTTGGAAGCGGTTATTTTAATTATTAGTATCATTCATTTTATTATAAAAAAAATGTTAATTCCTGGAATAAATTTCTAAAACAATTAAAGAATAATCAAAAAAATACTCTAATTTAATTTTCAGGACTAAATATATTACTAAACTAATCAGTGCATTACTATTTTAAAATTAAAAATTAAAATATTACCTTGATTCACAAATAAAAGTATATACCCAACGAAAATTATGAAACTTAATTTAGATGGAAATAATTCTTTCAAAGTTAAACTAGACATTTTTTTTAAAAAAACTTTGTTGTTACATGTTCGAGTTTCTACAGATAACACAAAACTATTTATCACATTTCGAGTGGGTAGGTATTTAAATCTTTACACAATCTAAAATCACTTTTTAAATGTAACTACATGTTTATAAATATTTTATATTTTTATGTTTGTATGTCAAATCATTGTCAAATTTCCAACAATGTCAACATGTCAATGTCAAACCATGGATCTTTTATAACTAGATAGAAATACCTCAGAATAAAAAATGAAATATAGATAATTAATGGGTCCTATTACTCCTATTGCCGCGTTTGAGAATCCACATCGGATCAATGAACTGGAGTGGGGTAGAATGCTTGTCAATAGGCTTGAGATGCGACTCTAAGGGCGAAGGCAAGTTATTTTTCATCTCACTCGGGAGTATTTATAACAACCATTTTCTATTTCACTTTGTTATTGTCTGATCCACCAGCTTGTGGATTGAAGAATAACAATGTGAAACAGAAAATGGTTATTATAAATACTCCCGAGTGAGGTGAGAAATAAAAATGGCTGTGCCCATAGAGTCG
This sequence comes from Psylliodes chrysocephalus, assembly GCA_927349885.1. Taxonomy (NCBI): domain Eukaryota; kingdom Metazoa; phylum Arthropoda; class Insecta; order Coleoptera; family Chrysomelidae; genus Psylliodes; species Psylliodes chrysocephalus. The sequence goes on from OV651820.1 coordinate 16,287,599, forward strand.
CATCTTGTTTTATTGATATAATATGCACATTGGCTTTCTACCCCACTCCAGTTCATTGCATCGGATGCATTTTTTATATCTCGAGCGTTTTTTTTATCCACATCGGACATATCTGTCCCATTACATTTAGAACAGAAGTAAAAGTTGGAAATGCTTTTGCCAGTTCTCCCACTTTATACACATAAATTGACAGGTTTGCAGCGGATCTCACCGAAGTGAACGCGATACATTGGCGTACAAAATTATTTTATAGATGTTAATAACAATTTCGAGTAAATAGTTTAATAAATTGTGAATAGCTGTTGAAATTTTGTAAAATTATAATTTGAATATTATAATACATGTTTAATAATTATTTATAATCCATAAATACATGCGATTGTCCGGTTCCGCCGATAACAATTTAAAATTACTTATTCTATGAAACGACACTGGCAGGTAAACATTACTGTGAAATTCTCGGAGCCGCCCGACGTGGTTTGACGTTTACCCCCCTCTCTACCTACCAAAAGACTTTTCAACTTTTACTTTCTCTATACGTATACTGAATCACGTGATCAAAGATTCACTACATCTCAGATGCATCCGATGTAGATTCTCAAACGCGGTATATGATTGAACGTTTACGTTATCCGAAACGTACATGTTAGGCCGAGTTTTAACAGTAACGAGGCAAGTTCGTATGAAATTTTTTTCCAACACATTACTTTTATTTTCCACCTGTTATGTTCTAATTTAACAGTTATCCATCATATACGAACTTGCCTCGTTACTGTTAAAACTCGGCATAACATTTACTTTACGGATAACGTAAACGTTCAATCATATAGGACCCAAATAACGGTCAGGATTTGTTTGAAGCCAGTATCTACCATTTTCTCTATTACTTTCTCTTTATTCTGTGTTTTTGATGTGCTTAATCTAGTTTAGTTGGGAATTGTCGGTTTTGTTTTTACATTTTGTGTGATTTTATATTCCCATGGCATATTTTTAAAATTTTTAGAGTTTCTAGAATATTTTTAACGAATTTTATTACTTTAAAAATTACTATTCAATGTTTTGTTTGTCCTAAAACATACATTTGGATAAGTTCCAAATAGTGAACTGTTATACAGCTCACTAGTTCCACGTATTCATACATTTAAAACTAGTGATTAAATAAAAAAATAATGCTATATTATATATAACCTCCTTAAAAAATAAAATAAATCTTTTAGTGCTCCATGGAAAGAAAACATTTTATGAAAATATAAACTACTCTAAAGAGTTTCTTGTATCTTCTCTGCTAATTTAGTAAAAATAAATTTATACAAAACACAAAACAGATTGTATTCCTTTTCTAAATATTGAAATAAATATTTTAAATATTATAATTCTTTTTAGGGAAGATTTACCTCCTACTGAATGTAGTGAAAGACAGAGTCTAGAAGTGTTTTGTAATTATAATAATTGCATATACTGGATCAAAAAATTCAAGTTATTCTACCGACATTGCTCCAGAAGCTATAGAATAAGTTATTCAATTTATAAAGTAGAAATCTATAAAAATGCCTAAATTCAAAGAAAAAAAGTTATGCTAAAAATAATAGGTAAATTTAAAAATGCCCGTTTTTAGAAAACGTTTGTGGCACATTATTTTGGAGATTATTAAAAGATCTAATATCCCAAAAAGTTTAAAAACATGTTGAAAGTTTATTAATGAGCAGGTTGTTAATATGGAACAAAAGTCAGATTAATTCAGCGAAGTAAAAGAATGTTGCAATCTAGAATATCTGTCAATATCCGCTTCTAACATATATGATACCAAAAATTATATTATTTGTTTTTTGCAAATAAAACAACAAACCTAATTATCATGGACAGTCGCCCAAATCTAATTTGTATGGAAGTGGAGATGCGGGAGATGCACTGTAGTCGAATTTAAATAATAGTGTAAGGTGGGCAAATTTTACCCCACCACAGACAAATTAAGATGCAAATATAACATAACAAAACAATTATTAATTATTATGTATCTACCTATAAACAATATCAATATTGTAATCATTTAAAACCTATTTTTTTATATAAATATATAAATATCGTTTATTACATTTGAATAAGAAATAACAGATTTTATTTTTTTATATTTTGTTTGAATTGCATTTTTTTTTTTTTTATTATTTGTCTTTGCTTAAATATTAAAAAAGAACAATCTTTTAGATTATAATGAAAAAACTATGTGATACGCCCATGGAGATCGCAACCGTCAAACGTTCGTTTATACTGGCTTCAAACAGAGCCAATGTTGAACAGCACCCGTTACTTATCTACATATATATTTCATCTGAGCTGAAAAGTGAAAACGTGACACATGACAGTGATGACATGACACTGACACATGTATTTTGATTTGTGCCGATTTTTTTGCTTTTGGAAGTGCTGAGTGGTGAAACATTTCCAAAATTTTAATTTTTATAATCAAACGTAAAAATACAAATTTCTAGTGGACTAAAATGTCCGACATAGCCAACCTTAAAGATGCTTTCACTTGCATTTCTTGTCGAGTGGCGTTTAAAGATGCACAATTACAAAGATCGCACTACAAAACAGATTGGCACAGGTATAATTTAAAAAGAAAAGTGGCCGACTTGCCCCCAGTAACATCAGAAGAGTTCCAATTAAGAGTCCTCAATCAACGCAATGCTGATGAAATGGAGAAGCAAGATAAAAGCGTATACTGCTCTGCTTGTTGCAAGATGTTTTCCAATCAAAATGCCTATGATAACCATTTGAATTCCAAGAAGCATAAAGAAAATGAGAAAAACAAGATAGAGGAAGGTATGTTATTAAATACAGCTATTCATATGTAGAAATAAACTTTACCTTGTTTTTTTTTTCAGATACTCTTTCAGACAAAAGTCCAAAAATTATTGAAGAAGATGAGTCAGTCTCTGATGTAGAAGAAGTTGATTCAGATGAATGGGATGAAATGTCTGAAAATCCAATTGATAATAATAACTGTTTATTTTGTTCACACCACAGTGGTAATTTCTATAAAAATTTGGAGCACATGACTATCTCTCATTCTTTCTTTATACCCGATATTGAGTACTGTACAGACGTGGAAGGCTTGTTAAGATATTTAGGAGAAAAAGTTTCAGAGGGTAAATATTATTTTATTAAAACAATCCATATTTATACAGTGCCCTGCAGAAATATGCAAAACTTAAATAAATATAATTTTCAGAGAAAAATGTATTCCTTATAAAAGTTCCAGCATAGCTTTAAACCCATAATGCACTTACTAATATTTAAATTAAATATTTTGTTATGAGAGAGGCTAAACATTTATGTGAATTGTATTGTAGACATTTAAAAATACATAAAAATATTTGAAAAAAAAAGGTGTTTAGAATTGTTGAAGAAAGAATCAAAACTTGGATATGAGTATTTAGCTTCATTCTATAAACATAATTTTGAATTTCTTTTTTTGTATATGGTAGAAAATTAATTAATTCAAAATTAACTTATTCTTGTATATTTGATGCGAATGTACTTTGGAACTAGGAAATTACCATAATTTTTTCATGAAATAGCATGTATCAAAATAGTGTTATTGTTTGATTGCCTAATTAGAATGGGGTGATTTGAAATAGCTCCTGAACAAAATAGTACTCAACAAAATAGCGCCTGAATTAAATAGTCTTTACTCAAAATAGCCTGTACCTATTGAAACAGTGCCTTAAGGAAATAATGTTTATAAAAATGGTGCTAGTCAAGACAGTGCCCAAGCGAAACAGTGTATGTAGCCATCGCGGCATACTATGCAATTTTTTTATCAAAATTTTTTAAAAAAGCTTAATTTACCTAACCAGTAAGTTAGCACTTAATTAAATTTAAATTGTTCCAGGCCGCACATAACTTTTTAAATTTTCTCATTTTGTGTATATTTTTTTTGCAAAGCAGCCCCCAATGGTTCCAGATTGCACAGGTTAGGTAAATTAGTTGTGTTTTTTTTAAATAATTTTATTTACTAAGCACCCTAGGATAGCTCCAGGCGCTGTTTCGTTCAGGTACTATTTTGATAAGTGGTATTTCATTCAGGAGCTCTTTTGATGTGCCCTATTTCATTCAGGTTGGTTTCTGTGCTCTTTTGCTACTCACTATTTCATTTAGTGCTATTTCATGATTGAGCCAATTTTATCTTAACATAAGCATAGCTCTTATGTCATTAATTATGCTTTAAAAAAATAAGTTGATGTTGAATATTTTCAAGGTTTCATGTGCCTTTGGTGCAACGAAAAGGGAAAAACGTTTCACACTGCAGAATCAGCTAAACAGCATATGGTGGACAGGGGTCATTGCAGAATGATTCATGAAGGTATAGCATTAGCAGAATATGCAGATTTTTATGATTACTCCACTTCCTATCCAGATGCTGAAAAAGACAATGTCGATGTTGATGAAGAAGTAAGTAGAGATGTTTATTTTTTTTAACTGTTTCTCATTAATTTGTGATTAAATTCTTTGTATTATTCTGGATATTTCGTATTCTTACATCTATGTAAGTTACTATTCAATGTTATAATTTCAATATTTTTATAATGTAGGTTCCTTCTGCTGAGTTAGATGGTTCAGATTACCAGTTAGTTTTACCTTCTGGTGCTGTAGTCGGCCATCGTAGTCTTATGAAGTACTACAAGCAAAGCTTAAATCCTAATAAGGCCGTAGCAATTCCATCTAAGAATAATAAGAAGTTGCACAAAGTTTTGGCGCATTATAGAGCCCTGGGTTGGACTGAGACACAACAAGTAGCAGCTGCAAGGTATTTTTTTATGCATTCCATTATTATTTAACATAGAAAATGGAACAATTTTGTGCCAGAATTTATTAATATTAATAATCATGTTGTAAATGCCCTATGTTTATTTCGACAAGTTTGTTTTTAAACAGGTACATATTGTTTATCATCTATCATACTTGTCATGAAAATGAAATAATAGTGTATAATATGTTGGAACTCTTTTTTTCTTGTAGGAAAGCAAGGGATTTGCACTTCTTGAAGAGGATGCACTACAACACAAAAATGGGAATGAAAAATAACACCATACTTCAGAAGCATTTTAGAAGACAAGTCCAATTTTAAATTATTACTTATATATTATTATTGTTATCTGAATTAGAAATATTTGTGGGTGATACAAATTACAATCTTTATTATCCAGTCATCTAAAAGATTTGTGATTTAGTTTCTAATGGTATTGAAACATACATTAATAAAAGGATTACTTGTTTGTTTATTTTTTAATAATTCCTGATATTTTATATGGTTATATTAATTAGATTGCTCATTTATTTAGTACCTAGACAAAATTATCGAAAACTGTAGATAAACGATTTAGACAATCTGTAATGTTTTCAAAGCCGAATTTCCTGTGATAAAGGAAGGTATTTAATCATCCCCCTTTACAAATTTCGATGAATATAAAATGTTCTGTATCCCATAGGACTGACTTATGTGAAAATAAAATGTTTCTACATTTAAAAAAAAAAGTAAATTTTCATCTATTGTATGAATTTATTAGAGACACTGATTGAGAAGCAGTGACTTCGGAAACTAATGTCAACAGTGCATTAGATCTTTTCTATAATATTTTAAATTAAGCAAAATGATCTCGGTACTACTTTATTGAAAAATTGCAGTTGTTAAAGAAATTTAGAGGTTGTTTATAATTTTGTTTGTGTATGTGATTGAAATCACACTATATATTTCTTTCCGTCAATATTGAAAATTATATATCAATCTCTAGTATGAGTTCTTACTCTAAAATAAAGTATTTAAGCAAATAATTTACACCAAATTATATAATTTCTTTCAAAGCAGTATTACTGATGAACAGTTTATGCAAAGCACTTCCCTGAGACTGGTCCAACACGATCAGATGACTACCACATGGTGATGTCACGAGTTGGATCACCTCAGGAAGATGGCTAGGAAATCTTTTAATAAAGCAAGTACCACAAAACTCAAAGAGATATTGGGATATTTACAAATCTCACCTTGGAAAATACAAAAAAAAAAATCATTAGACCAAACAGAGATGCATGGAGATCCTACTAAGAAGAAATCGAAGATATCCCTCAGGCAGCGAGGCTTCAAAAAGCTTTCTCAAGAGTTCCACACTGCAGTATTGGTGGCATGAAAACTATAAACCTCGAAGAGCATCAAACTTTTGCTGCCAACACACTTTCCTGACTCGGTCACCACAGATGTGGCTGACTGGCAGAGGAAGAATAGAACATATCTTTCTACGATTGGCAAACTGCCAAACACATTGTAGAGACGATGACAAAATTAGATGTGCAATATCTAGCTTCTCTCCATTTAAATCGCCAGGACCTGATATCTTTCCCGCCATATCATCTACGATTGCCCGATGCTCCCATTTATTAGAAGATTTGCGCTCGGCGAGAATTAGCTAACACCGGCCGATATAAGAGAACCACCTTTTGGCGACGTTGTCGACTACATTAAATCTGTAGACTGGCTCTCACGAGTTAATCCACCCTCCACACATTATAGATGCAAGGCACTTATTCCTTTTAACACACCGTGCAAATGAGACATTAGAAAAAGATGACAGATGAATACAGTAAAGCTTTTGACTGGGTTGATAATAATAATACTCTCCCTAATTCACCCCCATACGAGTGAATTTCAACCCCTTAAGCAGATGGGCTTGTGTAGGTAAGAGACGGCTATGATTATTATTTGCCGTGAAGCTTCAGGGCGACTTAAAGATGATTGATGGTGCCATTTGATTTGCAGGTAAGGAAAACCTCACCCACTGCTAATACAGCACTCATTAAATCCTATTACGAACCATGCAAATTAATTAAAAATTTACATGATCTGCGTATCTCAACAACAAAATTGCCTGTAAGTGAATACCAGCGCTCGAAACAACTACGCTACCAAGACGAATGGATTTTGCTTCAATTACAAGTATATGGCAGAGACAATATTAAATTGCTTTAAAAGAATTGGAAAAGTTACAGAATACATTATTAAGAAATTTTATTCAAAAAGGTATTTGTGCAAAATTATATGTATTTTACTTATATATACCATTTTCTGTACTTCGGCGTCCATTGCGGAATATAAATATAGTATATTACATTACGAGTGTGGAAAGTGACATTTTTCACACTAGTGGGAAATATTGTCGCACAAGGCACAAGCCGAGTGCGACTATCACACGGGTGTGGAAAATCACTTTTCACACAAGTGATGTACAATATTTTTCCTACGACTACAAGATAATTTCATCAAAATAAGTTTGACACTGTAACCATCTAAGCTAATAGGCTTTGCGTCAATTGAATGATCTAATCAGTTATGTGTTTAACCAGAATAAAAAGCAAACATGTCTTAGTTATTTTAATAATAATTGTTAAAGATAAATATCTAGGATCTAATTTACAACAATTTCAATAATTTAATAATCATATCGATTTTAGTATTAATATGGACATTACATAGATCAAAATAGAAATTATGTGTTTGACATTTTGTGACAGCTACTGCGGAAAGTAGCATATTCTTACACGGGTGGAAAGTAAATTCTTATTCATACGCGTGTGATATAGAGCACTTTCCGTAGGACTATATATAGTGTCACTTTCCCAAGTGGTCGTAGGAAAATATGTTTACTATTCCTTTTACGTAAACAACATCCAAAACTTCTTTCTTAATGATGCTTCGTTTAACAAACAGTATTAATATGCAACGAGATGTAAATTGGTTCAAAAAATATGATAAATTCCGAAAACAAATTCTTGCTTCATATTTGCAAAATAATGTCATTTACTATATAATGTAATGTTAATTCTAACTTAATTATCCTTAAAGGTCTATTTTTTATTAATAAATATCCCCTACCGGATATTGTTTACATTATAACCTGATCAGAAGTTCGATCAATAAATACTTTTTTCTAACGTAAAATGATACAGTTGAATCTTAACAAAGGTTGTATTCACTAGTGTGCCTTAGTTTCCAATAACGACAATAATAAAACTAACGTGTAACTTTGCACTGGGCTCTGCTTTTCACGATCACTACAGCAACTCGAACAGCTTGGTCCGCTTGAGTCTTCTTGTCAAATTGGCGCTATAGAGAATCTGTATCGCTTCGGTATTCACATGTTGAAGTCTTTGCTCATGACTTCTGGCGAATTTGGACATGGTTTGGTTAACTGCGTCTACTTCTAGGTCCTGATGAAGGTCATAATATCAAAAGTAGTTTCTTAGCACTTTATTCTGGAATCTTTGAGTCGTTGAAATGTAAATTTGCTAGCACAGCCCCATAGTTGTTATTAAGCTCGATTCCTAGAGGGTGTGCTTTCATTGAAGTCACCCACAATAAATCGGTATCCTTGTTCTTCCATGAAGGTAAGGTACTATTGTTTCTTGCAGCTCTTGATGCTGTAAGGGTCCATTGACGTTCTAGTTTCTCAGTAGGAAGGTAAGTAGTGCATCTGAGTCACTACATCCTTGTAATTAGGTCTGTTTGGATAATAAACAACCAGCACTACAAATCGATTGATTACTCGCTCGCGTCGAGTGTTTAATAGTAGATGAATAGTGGATTTCATTTGGCACCATTTTATGGTTCTTACAAGTCTACAAAAAAATTATGGACATTTTGACCATACTTTCCACAAAAATATCTATTGTAATCGTTCATAATAATAATAATAAACGTCTTTATTTATACACAGCTTATGTAAAAAAGCGTCTTTATTCTGCCGTCCGATTATAATCGTTTCTTCTCGCTTCACACTCAGTCCTTTCCGTAAAATTATAAGTAAAACTAAAAAAAATTATACATGATTTATTAACATAAAATTTGTACCAACTTAAAAACAAAATAATATAATTATTGATAAAATAGAAGTTTAAAAACGATTCATAGTTTACAATACAACAATTCAGACACTAATAATTAATATAAGCCCAAATACTGAGCGTCCCAAATTCAAATTACTAGTACAAAATAGTTGGGACGCCCAATACATTAATATACTTAAAGCAGTGATACAAATATAAAAATCAATTTCTTATTGCTAAAAACAACGAATACAAAGCTTTGAATACCACTCCTGTAAGCTTTTGAGAATAAAGTACGATAAAACAGGAATACACATACAATAAGCGCCGGAAATAAGTTGAGAACAATCGAAATACACGTTCATTTTGATTTTTAAACGAAAGTTTTTGACTTAACAATTTTACTTTGAAATGGTATATCTATGTTACCGTTATTTATGACGGTTCTGTGTAAGGTCATTTTATTTATTAAAATATATATTAAGTTAAGCAATCTCAGAAGACTCTTGTGGTGGTAGAGATTTAACAACCTCTTCCAATATGGGAGCATTAAAGCATATTGTCTATATGTTTTGCTCATTTCTATTTTAATATACATATTATTGTACTTTCAACCTTACCTAAATCTTATGCCAGTACAATTTTTTAAGATTAATAAATTTGTTAAAAAAAAATCAACTTTATCTTGAAACTTATTTTACCAATACATAATATTTTTTTTTGTACAAATGGGTTTGTAAATAGGTACGAGTATGCATAATGTACATAATAATTTTCTTTCATTATATATACTAATCTAGTAGAATGCATTATTATTTCTTATCTAGGGTCCTATCTCTATTTAGTGTCACAATGTTCTGTTTTGTCAATCGATAACCATTTGTGACAAAGCACAGAACCGTCATAGAAGAGATGGGAGAAAAATAACGGTATCATAGATATATCGTTACAACTTCCTACATCAACCCATTTAAAAGGAATTTTAATTCCCTATTCATCAGTATAATACACTTTCAGCCGATTGCATGAAGGTTTGTTAAAATTTACGAGGCTGATACATTTTGATAGATTGAGTTATTTAAAATTCAAGTCATTCAGACAGAACACGCTCAATTCCTATCAAAGTTTATCAGGTCCATAAATTTTAATGAAAGTTCTTGCCCAACTGTTTATGCTTTATCTAAGAGGTAAAATTGTTACGTCAAAGTTTGGTTCTAAAATAAAAATTGATGAAATTTTCTAAAAATATTACCATCAAAAATTAACGTATTCCTTACTTATGGCGCGCACTGTACTTTTGTATTCAAATCCAAATAGAAACTTACCAAAACAAATACTAAGGCGAAACCAAAAATACCAGCTAAAAAGAATCAAACTCTCAGGGCGAAGACGTGATTTAACATTTATTTTTTGGTTTGTCATGCAATTCGATTTCCTCAATTTTTTTTAATTTAATTGATTGTTTATAATGAAATTTGTAGATAATTTAATAATAAATAATTTGTTAATATACATTTGCACAATGAACTATTGACGAGATTTGAAAACCAACAATTTTTTAAAATCTGTACGGAATTTTGTCTACGAAAAAGGTCACTATAATTTTTACGATAAAAATGTCATTAAAGCACATACAGCGATGTAACACAAAAAAATACACTGCGAAAAAATGTAACAACAAAAATTGTAGACTATGATCTGTAAATTTTAGACACGTTATTTATTTTTATCTCAAATTTACCATTAACGAGATATTTTAAAAATAAACTGATACAAATCATTGAAAAAAATATTTCCAAGCAGCATTTTTTAAATGTAACGATTGGACTATAATGACCTTTTAATTTCTGAATCCACCTCTTCTTCCTGCTATACATTAAATTTAACCTAAATATACAAGCGAATTTTCAGTACAAACTTATTTTACACAATATTTATTTTTTAATACATAATAATTATAATTCTGTGATTATAACAAAAAATCTCAATTTCAATCTCACTCCAATCAGATGAACGATAGCAAATAATAATTGTACAAGAGATTGATTAAATAACCTGCACTACAAATCGATTGATCACTAGCGCATTTGAAGTTTAATAGTAGTTGCATACTGGATTTGATATTCGGCACCATTAAGTCTGTAGAAAAGGGGCAGACATTTTTACCACATTTTCCACAAAGCGATATCTACTGAAAATTTAAAATAGAACAATGAAATATTACTATTCGTGATATCACTTCTGACCAACAAAGATAAAGATTTAACTGGCAACTGGTTTAAAGCAAGACTGGACAGAGAATTTGTTAAAAAACATTGTTGGCATCTGTATTTATAGTATGTGCCGATTATTTTACATTATCATCTACAGTGCTTTAACCAAGCTGTCTTGCCAAATAAAGATGAGATGCCTAATTATAAATGGACGTGCGAAAAATAAAGAGAGCAATTAGTTTAATCACGCCCTTTCAATGGCAACAATAGGATAGTATATGTATGTGCGATCCGTCCGTCGGTGATGTATATTTAATAGGATTGTGTTTCTATACTGTTGTTCTGCAGTTAAGATGGCAAATTTAACGTAATGTACAACGCTTTAAAAGTCAACTTATAACACATCACAAACCCTGCAATCCATGAGATTACGTTCATAAGTCGACACAAATGTGATTAGGTCTTCGATTTGTCCCAACAGGATCATAAATCAACTTATTTAGTCTTCAGTCCGACTAAGTTAACTTTAAATCGGCATTTAATCTTCCGTCCGATCATACTCGTTAGTAAAGCGGCTTATACAGGGTGTTTAGTCTTCCATTCAAGATTCAAGAAGAGAGCTATGTGTATAAATGGATAAAAAAAGGATGCTTGAAAAAAAAAACAAGAACACTTTCCGAAAATTTGCAATCACTATTTGCTCCATACATTGAGAAGTAACCGCAGGCAGAACATTTCCAGTACGCATCTACTCTAAACCAAACACGACATCTCTACATGGAAATATTAATCAATCATCCTGTCTACCATCAATTATCACCCTCTTTCAAAACGAACTATATCACTATAAAAAGCTGGAATTTATCGATCTCTCGTAAGCTACCTCATCAGGGCTGATCCGGACGTTGTCAACAGAGCAACAAGGCTGCGTGCTGTTGCTCAATTCGGTGCTGTCTTCGAAGGGCGATTGCTCGTGGCTGCCGTAGGACGTTTGGGTTTGTAAAAGCGGCATGCCTAGAATGAGCCTGACGTTGTCAGACAGATGATCGGATTCTTTGATTTGATAGAAAATGCCCTCGGCTTTGTTCAGCATAACGGCCATGTCCAGTTTGCCGTTCAAGTCGTTTATATGCTGCAAATGGAAAATAACTTGAACGATTCCAAACACAGAGTATCATCCCTGCTGCTTTTACTCTCAAAAAATAAAATCAAATCATGAAAAACAAAAAAAAAAGATGCAAAAACATGCAAAAAGAACACCAAAATATTGATTAAATATTTGCTACTAAAAACAGTCTCTCCCGATATTTGGCAGTAATTATTGATTTAAAAAAATGTTGAACTAGGTAAATTTTGAATCCAAAGGGGACATATTTTTTCGAAATAAGACTTATTTCACTTTCTACTTAATTTTTAAAATGCTTTTTCAATGATGTGTCATACATAACATCACTATTTAAAAAATTAGGGGGAGTTGAGGAAGTGGAAGGGTGGACAAAGGAAAGAAGTAAATGAAGTGTGATTAAAAAATAACGAAATTTACTGTGTTCCTTAAAGAATCTTTATTTATTAATCAAGATCAATTTTGTTCCCTTCAAAGTAATAGCAATATATTTAAATTAATTATCATCATTCAGTATGAAAGGTAATATTTCACTTTTATTTTCATTTTCTCAAGAATTATATTTTGCCAAGAGGGTACTGCCTTGTTTAAGTGGTAAAAGACCAGAGCCGTTTGGAAGAATTATTTTTCGTCTATAAGCCCTCGCTGAATATATAGTCCATTGCAAGATAATCTAGAAAGCGCAATGGTCTGGCAACCTCTTGAAACATTCGCCAACATGCTGATCAAAGCCGGTTTAGGTTGAGTGTTATTTGTTCAAATGTTAAAGATAATTTTTAAAATTTAATTTCTACAAAGATCCTTTTGCGGTCTAAATTGCATTGAAAACGCTGAGAACTTGTATAAAAAAAAAAAATAATAAGTAAGCTTTTATTACCCTATAAAAATAAAAAAAAAAAAATACGTGTGGCACGCGGGGACTGCCGCGGTAAAGCTATTGCATAGCATTTTTTATCAACTTATGCAATTATAATTATTTATTTATTTTAATTATGCAGTATTTTTTTTCTTTGATATTAATTCAAGTTTTTTCTTTGATATTAATTCAAGTTACACTTTTTGAGCGTGGTCACCGATAAGAAAACAAATTTTTTTCTTTTATTGAATAAAGGATAAGTTAATATTGTTTAAAATATTTTTATTATCTTACAATACATCTAGGTTATTCAGGAATTTTTATCATTGAAACTATAGGTTTATGGTAACTGAAATAAGAAACATAAGTTTGAGACTTGATATCCTCTAAATATCTGGAAAATACCGCGTCAATGATGGTCCCATATTTTGTTGTGGATTCTTCTGGATTATTATTCATTTTTAAATTCATCGTTTCAATGGCCTTCTTTAAAACGTCTGTACCATTCCTAACCTCTTGTCTTACTCATAGTAAATTCCCCAAAAAAATCTACGGTTAACATTTCGAATGTGGTGCTACACTTTATTCCATTTCTATTCTCACACTAAAACACTTTTAACCTTTTCGACTGTCAAAAATAAACTATACATTAAAACCGGCTGTTAATCGCAACGTACTTCAGGAAAATGTGTACCAACAAAATAAAAACAAAGTTGGATTCATAAAGCCCGCGAAATTAAAAAAATTCCGTTTTATTATCACACCTCTTAATGCTTATTGGAAAAAGATGTTCCCTTTGGATTAAAAATTGACGTTTCAATATTTTTCAAATCTAATAAATATTGTCAAACATCGGAATGGACTGTTTTCGAGGTTATTTTAAGATAACGGCAAAAAAATACATCATAAAAAAAGAAAATAATGGATATATTATGGCAAAAAGCTAAACTCAAAATCACACACAAATACGTACCTTTAGAATTTCGGTGAAACCGAAATTATTCTGTATGATATTCTGCTTTTCGGTTTCCAAAATGGCGACGCACACCAGCAAATGGAAATTCTCGCACGGATATCCGGTCCACAGTACTTCCCAGAAACGCATCACATCTTCTTGGCTCAGCTCTCTCTTGAACCATACCAACAGCCATCTAAGATTAAGAGTTAAAACAATAATTATAAATCAATGTAAACAATGCTTAATGGATGTTATACCTAAAGCAGAAGAACATGTTTCCAGAATCGTGAGTATCCAAATAGTTGGCCAATTGGGGATTGACGAAGGCGAGCAGCGTGTGCAGGTTGCTCAGTTGATCCTTCATGCCAGCCTGGTCGATATCGAAGTTTCGTATCTGGAACGGAATTCGTTAAAATTATATCATTTCATTTTAACAGTTGAAGATAATAGAAGAGAATCCGACCTCGAAGATAAAAATGGATGACATAGATAGAAGAAACCCTAAGAAAACTGACTGTTCATCCCAATTGAAGAAAAATGACAACGGCAGAATGAAAATAATTCAAACTTATAACTAATATTATATAAAATATTGAAAATAGTGTACACGCTAAAACATGAGACCGATAATTATTACTTACCACTTTGTTCATGAAACCGACGAAACACCAAAACGAGTCCACCTCGCTTTCCAGCAACATCAAAATCGGGCTCAATAAATCGCTCATGCCCTGAACGTATCCCAAATCGAAGTTATACATGATGTACGTCATTAATATGTCATTCAAAGTCTGTAGATTCGCGTTGTTGTCTCCGGCGTAGAAATCTAAAGTCCTGGAATGGAAAACAAAAACGAATTGATACACATTGTGTTGCACGTTCAAGGTGATGATGCCAATGATGAATCTACCTACCTATCAGTTCTATTGACGTCTTTCTCGATGAGACTCTTCCTTTCTCTGTAATCAGAAAAATTGTCCTCTTGCACTTTAGTCATCCTCTTCCACTGCAATTTCATGTTGTAATATTCATCGCTTTTCGTCGCCAACAATTTTTGTCTATCCGCTTCTGTACTTGACCATGGAAAATAGTCCAACAAGAATTTCCATACTTCAGATCTCAAACAAGGAGTTACACCCTGTTTAATAATAAAAATAATAGTTTTCAATGAAGGTCATATATGCTATATTAACAATCTCGAAAGAAAATCAAGGGGAGAGGGGAATAAGGTACCCGAGGGTAAAATTCTTACAATCCATGAGCCTTTTATTAAATAAAATATGCTAAAAAGGGAATTGTTATTAGCAAAGTCCCTTCCCTCCACTGTCATTGGAACAAAAATTACGTCACCACTAATATAATGTATTACATCACAGAAAACTGTCCAAATTTTTGTAAATAACACTTTTGTGTCCCGGTGATTAACTTAATTTAAGATTTATTTAATAGAACGCAATAGTAAGTCCAATCAACGACAGGTAAGAAACAAAGCAACCGAAAACAATATTAAGTTCACACTTCTTTTGTAGAATACAATCCTATGTGGACTTAATTAGCTCTAATGTAAAATTTGTGTAATGTGACTTATGCCAGTTTTCTTCCAAGGTTCAGAATTAGTGTTAATTTTTTTGGAACCTTCTTTTGTCTAACTTTCTTAGTAACCAGTCGTCAAGTTTGGGGATTTATATGGATATTCATAAGTGTTGCAACCCTAAGAATTTGCCTAGGGATATTTCATAGACTAATTCATTAAGAACGACCAGTCATACCCTGAGAACCGTTTGTATGACAAATTCGGAGAATAAGTAGACAATATTTTGTTTTTCTAACATTATAAATTAAACATTTCAAGACTTACCCCTCTAAATATGAGCGTTTTGACAGATTCTACATCCTCGATTTTTCCTTCAGAATTCAAATGACCTTTCCATTGTTCCACAGACAGAGGTCGTAGTCTGGGAAAGTCTTTTCTCTCAGGCACTTTGGCAACGACCTCGTAATCGCCCTGCGAATGTGTCGTGGTGTTTTCATACTCGGATATACTTCGATTCAGATTCTCTTTATCGACGTCGTCTATGTCTCTTTGTTCCGGACTTCTATAGACTGCCAAGAGGATTTAAACATTTATTCAAATTTCGGGCGATTAGTATAATTTCATTTATCGTCGTTTTTACAATTTTAAATCATTGGCAAAAGATTCACAATATTTAAAATTATATTAATAATTGAAAAACAGATTAACTAACATTCGATTGAAAGCTGAAAAGTACGTTACTATAAAAAGAAGACATGATATTACACAGATTGATACTATGGCACAGTGACGTATTGTGATGTGGAGGCATGGCTTTAACATATTTGATGAATCAGATGATCGAAAATAAATTTCAATCTGCTAATATCTAATCAGATATTACACACCACAATAAGTCATGAACAAACTAGACAATATTTCATCGGCTAAGTATCACACCTCTGTAATTTTTTGTATCATCATGGGTTTACTGTACATTTAAAACTGCTATCTATTATTTCCAGTTAGTAGAATACAATGGGGAATTCTCATTTTTTAATGCATACTCGATTTCAAGAAAATCATATTTGTGGTTTTTAAACTTTACAACGTTTTATTTCTAATTTGATATGTGTCAAAGTTGTTTAGTAATCGACTATCGTCGTGAAGGTTCTAGCACAAACAACTATAATGGGGTCACTTCTAGGAATCTGATTTGTGCTTGATGCCAAAGAAGGCACCACAGCACCTAGAGAATTTTGAGTTAAAACTTATACCATATTTTTACACTATTTTAAGGTCATTTTTATACCAGGTTCAAAAAGTTTATGCCCTCGTCTATTACAAAAGTCAAGCTGCTCTGCTAGTTGCGAACTAAGCCAGCAAACTTCGATTTATTAAATTTTTTTTTAAATGACATTTGTAGGCTATTTTCAGACTATCGAAATGTAAAACTTAAGAAAAATAAGTTGTGCTTTGTTGGAAATATATCCAACATATTTCACACAAAACATCAGGTTAGCCCAGCCCTGAATGCCAAACTAATCAATCTAATTAATATTCCAAATAAAAAAAGAATTGAAATATATCCATGTCGGCCTCGCACTCTTTCTCTCTCTTTCGCAAGTATAAACGACAAAATAGTTATAAATAAATACAGTTACAAATGCTGACGTAATACAAGCTCTAAGCAGCACGCGACTTATACAGAACAGACATTAATAAATAAAAAGAAAAATCAAACTGGGTGGCTAATTGGGTAATGTAACCTACCTTACCCAGGTACCTTAATATTTTATAAATTCCATTTATTAAATATAATATAGCATTCTTATTAAATTCAAAATCCTTCATTTAACGAAAATAGATCAAATTTTCGTGCACATGTATGGGAACCCAGACTAAGAAACACTTGACACACTTATCTTAACTGCGTTTGAATAGTAACGTTGTTTTCGATACACAAAATTTTCAAGGCAAGTAATAAATCAGCCACCCCCTTTCCACCCAGATACGTTTCGCTGGGAACTAAGACACACAGAGACTACCAAAAAAGCCATTATAACTAGTATAAGAAGCCAGACCCAAATGAGCTCGGAGTCATTCATTTTTTATTATTTGATGTGTAAGCATACATTCATTTTTATTTTTTGATGTGCAAGCATACATTCATTTTTATTATTTGATGTGCAAGCATTCCTTTTATTATTTTACATTCAAGCAATCACTTTATTATTTGTATCCAGTTATAGTCTGTACCTTTCCTAAAACGCTCTTCCTAAACGACGTCTATCCTATAATACCTCCTATCCCCGAAGGTGTCAATATCTCGACACCCAACGTCCTGTCGTCCTACTTCCCTACCTTTCTACGCTGTCACTTCTAATACCACTTTAGTATTTCCCACCATTATATTCATTCCGACGCTCAACCTCTCGACGCTCCGCGTCCAGACGCCCTACTTCCCTAACTATCTACGTCTCGAACGCTGTCACATTCCATCTAAGTATTTTCTACCTTACATTCATTCCAACGCCCAACGTCCCATCGCCCTACTTTTCGACGTTTGCCGCCCCTAAATATTTCCTTCATAATATCCTTGTCGACACCCTTCGTCACGTCCCGCACCACCTAAATATTTCTACCGTATATCTGTCCCAACGCAGTATAGTATTAAATGCCTTCCTCTCCACCGCGACGCTAGGCGCCTCGACGCAAGGCGACGCTCAACGCTGCGACGTACCTAGATCGACGCCGTCACAACGCTAGATGAAATTAGTACATAATCTAATGTATGTATTTTCAATGGTGAGTCAAAAGATTTATGTAACTTTCTTTGAGATATCACCGGGGTTTCGTTTAAGCCTTTCTGTCCCAACGCCGCATATATATGTTTTTTAAAAAGTGGGTCTGTAGTCCCAGCTGCCGTATATATACGTTCAAGGTGGAATGGTCTCAATTCACCAAAGCCGAAAATATGCGCTACTTATAAAATTTTAGGCCCATTGGGGTTCCAATGCCGTAGAAATATGTCCGAAAATGTTAGATTATTGGTCCCAAAGCCGCAAAATGTTGGCACCTAGGACAGGTCCTGCGGACC
Source organism: Psylliodes chrysocephalus (assembly GCA_927349885.1). Lineage (NCBI taxonomy): Eukaryota > Metazoa > Arthropoda > Insecta > Coleoptera > Chrysomelidae > Psylliodes > Psylliodes chrysocephalus. Next base: position 16,306,236 of record OV651820.1, read on the forward strand.
CATTGCCGTATATATTTGTTATCATATTGTAGCATGAAAAAACCTCTGGGACCAACATGTAAATTAAGGCCCGGGACAGAAAGGGTTAAACGAGGACCACATTTTCTGCAAAATATTATCAATGTAACCAATAAACTACATGGCTTTCAGGTCATACCGAGAGACAACATCTCAATAGAAATGATAAAAATCAATATTTTAGAAATATACAGGGATGTGCTATCTTGGATAAATTGTTCAAACCGATATGGTAAAGTTTAATAGTAAGTTAACCAACTGGTGAATACACTGTTCGTTAGCTCAAGGGGGGACACCTATACGCTATGCCACCCATTTTACAAGGTTTGAAACAAAGTATATGTGAAATCAACATAGTAAGGTAACCAACTAGCGAATTGGCGCTGTTCGTTACTTCCGTTGGTCATCACCTCTATACTCGTCGAAATATTTACCTAAGAGGGTACAACCTGTGTATATCTAGAATAGAATCAAATCAACATCAACACAGTAGTTAACCAACTGGCGAATTATCGCTGTTCGTTAACTCCGTTGGTCATCAACCTAAATAAGAACATAAACAACAACATAGTAGTTAACCAACTGGCGAATTGACGCTGTTCTTTAACTCCATTGGTCATCAACCTAAATAAAATATATCTTGCTAGCAAATGAACGTGCTCTGCGTTTGTTGAACCGAACTCAAGTGAGATCTCAGTAAATAGTACAAATTGTAATATACTTTGCTAATGATTGCATCACATTTAAAGTATGAAAAATAAAAGAGTTTAAATATGAATTTGTATGTTTTATTTATCAATTTGCACCAAACTTTGCATCGAATCCTGGTTTACCTTAATTAACATTATCACAACGTGGGTATATAAATTATCAATTAATTAGCTAGACGATCACTTTTACTACTAGAGGAAAACGGCCAAATACAGTAAGTATAAACTAAAATAAAATAACGAACAAAAAGGGGTATAGGGGGTGGGCTGTTACAGTAACTAAAGTCATAACACTAAATAAATAATAATAGAAAAACAAAACTAAATTATTAAGCTAAAGTAGAGTAAATACAAGGAAAATATTTAGTTTGACCTCTTTTTGAATATGAAAAACTAAGCATACATACTTTTAGGTATTGCTATTGTAAACAAAAAAAAACTTAAGCACATCTTGTGCAAATTAATAATACCTAACAAAAATAATTTTTTTAAATAAAAAAATTGTCTTTTCAATTTACAAGAGAGTGTCTAGAGGTAGTGGGTAGGTAAAACAATGTCAACAATTACCTTAAAATATTGTACATTCTACAATAAATAATAGGATAGTAAACTTTTTGTAAGACATGGCAACTGCATAATACATAAGAGTAGCATCTGTGTGTTTTGATTAGAAACAGTTTGTGAAATTTTTATAAAAAAAAAAATTTGTCAAAAACTCCAGGTGGAAAAAACATGATTCCTATACTTTTACTATCTGCATATACAGACAGGATTAATTGTATTATTATTATTAATTTTCACAAGATATGGAACTAATATTTTTTGTTTTCAAAAGTGGTACCTTTTTTCATAAGCAAAAAGAGGTAAGTAGATAATGACCAAATACTGAATAAGAATAAAGAAATGTTTTTTTCTTCTATCAAAACATGCCTTTCTTATTAGGATTTTCCTTATGATAATTTTGTTTCATTACATACAATAGTATGTATTTATTACATGTTAACATTTCCAAATCATAACCTAAATTAACCTAAAATCAGAGAAATTTTTCTTATATCACAGGTATGACTCTTACTTTTTAGAGTCTATTTTAAAAACTTTTTAGCACAAATTATAATATTTATTTATCAAAATATTTAAAAAATTAATTTTATTTTTCATCTCATGCATCTTAATTTATTTTAGGTCATAAACTTTTCAAATGCCAAACAAATGATTATTTCTACAAACACTATCAAAAGTACGACTTTTGTACATTCAAATTTAACTAAGTAGAAAGTTGATGTTTTCCACGATCTGTCATTAACTTTATTAGCACTTTAAGGGTATGGTCCTTTATTAACCAACTACTAACCACAAGGAACCAGGATTACTTGACAGCAGTTCCTGAAAAAATTAATTTCTTGGTTACATTTGAACCACAGCTGAGATTTACGTCACTTTTGACTTAATGGTAACCGTAAAAATATAGCGGTTAGTGAATTGACGTTTGAGTCACCATTTTCAGGAAAGGCGTCCCTAATTTAACCGATTTTTCAGGAATGTCAAGCAGAGGGGTTGGTTTTGGACAGTGTAACCGATATTTCAGTTAATAACGGATCATACCCTAGTCATTATTAAAGTTAATCAAGATTTTTAAAACAAAATGAAGACTACCTAATCTGAATATTTTAAATGAACATCAAATATGCAAACACATTTCCCTTAATATTTAAACGATAATTGAAATAAAAAATAGATTACCCTGTTTTCAACCTGTAAACTTGAGATGTCTGGTTGATGCAGAGGGCAAAGAATTAGTTTCCTAACATTAAGGTCATGAGTTCAATCCTCACCAGGAATTTTTTTTTTATAATTTTGAATTGATACCTATTTTGTTTGTTAAATTAAAACATAAAACAGTGTATGTGTCAAAAAGTTTGCCTGTCAAATAAACATTGTAGAAAAATTTGAATTTGGTAACATCCTTAGTGTATTGCGTGTAACTTTTTATCTCAGGTGGTAAAGTAGCACTTTCTGGTCTTAATACACAAATAGATATTAACATAGCACACTATATTCCTGGCTCTGGCATGTTAAAAGAACGAGTAGGCTAATCCTCATAAAAGGGACCATAGTTGGGTAGATGTAGGCCTAGAGGCACAACAGTCTGAAGATGAAACAACATTAAAGTTACCACTACCATTTAAACACCAGATTTTCTTACTCAATTTAAACCACCCAGTAATTTCTTTTCTTATATGTATATTTCAACACTTTTCATTATTTATATATTTTCTATTTATAGCAGAATTCCCCATTGTTTGCATACTCAGTGACTAATGAAATTAATATCATTTAAATTGTGTGAACTTATACAACCTCCACATCAAAATACAGTATGTATTAAAAAAAAAGTAATACTATCTATCGACTTGTTCAATAAAAAAATGTTTGTAAACATGCATTTACTCACCATAATCTGTAACTTTAGCGAAAGCTTCAAAAGTAGCCTCATACGGATGGTCCTTGAGATTTCTAAACACACTCCACAATGTCCTCGAATCCCTTTGGATATTTAACTCAGCAAATGACTTATCTAACTGCTGAAATTCTGGAAAATTGGCATCATAAACTATGTACAAATGTTTGTCTCTTTTTGACACACTAATTCTCAACATCCTCTTTAATATAGCTAGTAGGGTGTCTGAATTGCCGTGTTGAAAACCAAAGATACAAAGACAGTCTGCTTTTCCATCATAGAAAGATATTTGTCTACTTTTATTCGCTACACGAAAACTCTTGATTTCCTCAAAATTGAATTTGATACATTTGATCCTGTTTTGATAATCAGCAGGGTAATTTCCACTCAAAGTTCTCGTTCTTTTTTGAATCGTATTTACTACAGCCCACTCTTGATCCTGGATGTCTGAATCTACAGTAATATCATTTGGTTTCCATTCAATAAATCTCTTTTTGTTAGAATTCAAAGATTCAGATAAATATAAAGTCCCAATTGTGTTAACGAACGTAATGTGTGAAGCAGGAGCCTGTTTGAGCAATACTCCGTCTTGGGAAAAAATCTCTTCACAGTCTTCCACACAATCTTCCATATTTCTACAATAAATTAACGAATAAACACGGTGTTTTGTCAATTTTTCTACATAATAGTGTTTCGAAAAACGGTTTCTCTTGCTTACCTAGTACTTATCTAATTATATTTTAAAAAAATTAGAAATTTGCATACAAAAATGAATCATGTTACGGTGTTGTTAAAAACAAAACTGACAGTCAGGCAAAGTTGACGTTTGTTGACAGAAAATTGACTCGAGTAGAAAATACGCAATAAATAATAGGTTAATTTCTTCACAACAGAGGTCGCTAGCATGACTAATAAAACATTCTTGGTATTAAGCTGTAAAATAATAATAAAAAAAAACAAAACTATTTTAAAGTGTACAGGTAAAATGTATCACTTACTTTCAGCAAGATACTTGAATGATTTAGGATATAAAACTGTAAAATTATTCATAACACCTTTTGCCACCTATCGCTGGATTTTAGCTATTATATTGACTATTCAAATAGGAAACATTGTTATTTTCATAACAACTGTTTTGATTTTATGCTACTCATCGCCAGAGGTCACCACTTCTATTGAATTTTATTTTTAAGATTTTTATATAATATTTCAATTTCGATTAGTACAAATACTTAAAAGTGATTCGATTGAATCTAAAATAATAGTAGACTATTAATTTGAAAGAATTTTAACTGATAAAATAAGTACTCTAAAGAATTTGATCATAAATTATTTCATTGTTAGGATAGATACCTACTCTATATACCTACCTACCTACCTAATATATATCTAGGTATCTTTTTAGGAAATACCTATTTTTGAAAATTAAGAGTATTATCAGTAGTACATTAGTTTACGTAGATATCTTACCTTAGACTACTTGTAATAGTAGTTTGTGCAACAAGAGTGGATTATGATCATAAACATCGACTGCGAGAGGACCCTCGGAAATAATCCCGCGATAAGGAGAATCCACTCGAGTCGAGTTGTATAGTATATTTTTTCTACAATCTGCTAACGAAAATATTCAAAACTTAAAAAATATTTGAAAGTACCTATTAGGATAAAATAGCTATTTTAAAAGTAATTTATGACGTTGTTGCAACCGGCTATAAGACCAGGCGAAGAGAATGCATGGGTGCAAGTGGTCATCGGTTTCACCCAAAAAACAATATTCACTCACATGGTGTAGAAAAAAATTAATTACGATCTACAATGCAGAGGCGAATCCATCGGGGCGGTGGTGTAGCGGTCTCACGCGCATATATTCATTTATAGGCAAGTTTGTGGTCAGAGACAGAGGGGCTTCGAATCCTACACCGGACTATGTGGATTTTTAATTAAATTGCATGGTTCGGTATAGGATTAGGATTTGATGTGTGCCGTATTAATAGAAATTCAATTTCTGTTGATATGACATGAAGATTATAAAATCGTCGTGCATTACTGTCTCGATGACGGTGGGTGAGGTTTTCCGTTTTCCTCACCTGTAAGTCAAATGGCACCATCAAACATCTTTAAGTCGCCCCGGAGTGCCACGGCAAATAATAATAATAGCCATCCCTTTCCCCGCACAAGTTCAGCTTTTGGGGTTAAAATTCACTCGTAAGGGGGTGAATTAGGGAGAGTATTATTATTAATATTATTATTAGAACTTTCCCAAGGACAATTTTCTGGGTTCATATGGCGGAGGCTGATTTTTATTCATTAGATTTTATCGGTCACAGACGTGGGCACCATTTAAAACATTTTCAGGGGATCAAATCTTATAGGAAGTCAAAACGTTGTAGGCTATAGTCGAAAGCCATGGCAAAACATCTAAAATCACAAATCCAAGAGGCAGACGTCCCCCTTGCTTTCGTGCAGCGGCGCCCATATCATATGTATTAACTACTAAGATTATTATTCTCAAGGAAGGCAATTGCCCCGTTGCACTGTTCCCCCGTTGCACTGTTCCCCCGTTGCCCCCCCCCCCCCCCCAGGCAAGTTCGATAAAGAGACTTTGCTGACAAGGCCAATTGACAAAGTAAACAAAAAGAAAAATAACAGCGAATACAAAACAAATCAGTTACAGACTAATTCTGTCAGACGGTCATGGCTATGTTGATAAATAACGAATTTCTGTAATCAAATAATTTTACTTTATTAATGTTAATTTTTGTAATAAATCGGAAAATATTTAATATTTCTGAATCAGTTAGGTATAGAACATAGTACATAAAATATGTCTGGAATTTTCTGAAAATCGAAATATAATACAGAATAATGTATTTAAAATCGGCTTGAAATTTACTAAAGTGATCAATGTTTGACATTTTTCAGCTTTGAAGAAACAATATACAGCAAATACATCGGCAATACTTTCTGAACCTTCTACATCTTTATCTGAGTGTTTGGCCTACATTGTCAATATTAATAAATTTGCTATAAAAATTTTGGAATGTCTAAAGTATATTTTTGGCGTATATTAATCAGAGCTGGGCAGTACTCGAGTAAATTGCACTCAGAATTGTACTTCATTACCTAAAGTACTCAGTAATTGGTACTCGTAAGTACTTTCATTCTGATAGAACTTATACTCAAAAAATTTCGAGTACTTTATATTTTGGATTATTCAGTACTTTTTATTCCTTCAGCTGACGAGTAACGAGTACGAGTACTCACTCGCGCATATATACTATAATTATTTTAGCTTGGAAAGGTTAAACCACTCCAATATCCTAGAGATTTGAGGGTTATGACTCTTTTGGCTTCCCACAAAAATTTCAAAAAAAGAACTAAAAAAAATACTAATCGATAAAAATATTAAATTTTAAAAATCTAAATCATCCGCTTCGCTCCATTTTTCTTGTTCCCTGTTCTTCTGATTTCTGTTCTAACTCCTGTTCTCCCGTCTGGTCTCCTCTTGCTGTTTTTCTCTACTTTCTTCTCTTACTCCTCCTTCTGACGAATTCTTCTTCCTGCTAACTTCTCCTTCCTATTCCATTCACACTTATCTTTTATTTAAATAAAACTTTTTTCATCTTTCTTTTTCTTTCTTTTCTTATTCTTTCTTATTCTTTCTTATTCTTTCTTATTCTTTCTTATTCTTTCTTATTCTTTCTTATTCTTTCTTATTCTTTCTTATTCTTTCTTATTCTTTCTTATTCTTTCTTATTCTTTCTTATTCTTTCTTATTCTTTCTTATTCTTTCTTATTCTTTCTTATTCTTTCTTATTCTTTCTTATTCTTTCTTATTCTTTCTTATTCTTTCTTATTCTTTCTTATTCTTTCTTATTCTTTCTTATTCTTTCTTATTCTTTCTTATTCTTTCTTATTCTTTCTTATTCTTTCTTATTCTTTCTTATTCTTTCTTATTCTTTCTTATTCTTTCTTATTCTTTCTTATTCTTTCTTATTCTTTCTTATTCTTTCTTATTCTTTCTTATTCTTTCTTATTCTTTCTTATTCTTTCTTATTCTTTCTTATTCTTTCTTATTCTTTCTTATTCTTTCTTATTCTTTCTTATTCTTTCTTATTCTTTCTTATTCTTTCTTATTCTTTCTTATTCTTTCTTATTCTTTCTTATTCTTTCTTATTCTTTCTTATTCTTTCTTATTCTTTCTTATTCTTTCTTATTCTTTCTTATTCCACAACCATTTCGCTTAGTTCATCTAGAGGATAACACAATCATGAAATCAAAATTTAAAAATCAAATTCAGGATTCTATGATATACATACCACTAATTGACATTTATATTTACAAACTGTCTACTGCTATCCACGTCTATTGTCTGTCTACAAACGGTGTGTACCTTTAGTTAACATCTGAGACGCATAGATGACGCCATAGTTGATGCGGTCGTTGCGTTTCCTATCTGTATGTCCCAAAAGTATGTTTACCTTATATTACATTAACCCATAACCTAAATACATAATACTATTTTATCTTCCAAATGTAACTTCCTAGACGGTACTGCATTAAATTTTAATCTATGTAATTTAGAGCTGTCCCCTACAAACAAAAACTATTAATACGGAAACAGAAAAACGACTAAATACTAACCTCTACAAAAATAATCGTTTTCAGAGAAATGCAATGAACATACTCTCATGTACGGACTCACAGGCTTTCCAATTTTTAATTTTCTTATCCATTCCTCCCTCCGATCAACAGCTGGTTTCCCTAATTTTGTTTCTACCAAAACACGTTGTCCTTTTTTGGGAAATGTATGAAAACTAAGTTCTTTATTTAGTTTTACCCAAGAGGAACACATGGGAACACAACAGTGATGGTTCATTTTGATAAAATAAACAATAATTTTATCAATTAAACGTCTTTAAAACACCATATACAAACAGAAACCGTAAGATTAACCTATATTATGCTTGAATCACATGAGTAAACAAAACATTAATGGCCCACTGGAAGGTTTCAAATTAAAACTGTAGGTGGCGTATCGCTTATTTTGTCAAGCCTATTATGTTTCAACTTTCCTCAAATCCCAAATAAAAACAAAAGACAATATGGCATCAAACATAACGTAGTTCCGAAAAATCCACCAGAGGTCGTTAGAAGGTGAGGTAGCCGTTTGACCAATATAAGAGCTAGATAAGATATGTTTTAACATCAACATGTATCCAACTTCAAGATCTGGCCATTAGATGATTGGTCAATCATTTGACATGTTATTATACTTATGTTCACGGAACATGACATATTATATTTACGAACAAATAAAATTGTATTTTATTTATAACTCTAATAATCTTACAATACAATGTTATTTATTGTTAGTTTAAGTAATACTTTTTTCATCTTTGTTGAGGTGAGGTCTAGTTATTGTTGTCTAGTATAGATATTGTTGATCTTAGGTATGAATGATGTACTAAAGTCAAATGGTAATTTAGATATCAAAAGTAAAAGTGGACGATGTAGAAATAAAATAATAAAAATGCTAAAAATAGCTGTCATAGGCCTTTATATCATTTTGTAGATAAAGAAAAGAAATGAATAAAGGTATTTTCAATTTTTTAAGTGTGTATGTACATTTTATTAGAACTGGCAGTTGGGCTGTTAGGGGGCGTCCATTAATTACGTGAGGTATTTTTGAGGATTTTTTGACTCCCCCTCCCCCCCTGGCGAGATTTGGTAAGATTTTCCTTAACTCCCTCGCCCCTTCCTTAATCTCACGTGAGATTTTTCAAAATTCGTGTTTTGGGTGTAAATGTGTTGGATTATTAAAAAAAAAAAACAAAAACACAATATTGTTCCATTACTTTTATTTAAGACTAGCAAAGACTAGTGTTTGAGAGTGTTGCAATTATTTAAAATCACATTAATAAAATTAAATGATAAATACTTAAATGGAAATTAATAAAAAATCTATTCTAATTCAGTCCATGGAGACTCATGCGCGGCCTCAAGAGTGATTACTGGAACCAACATATCCAAGTGATTTTCAATGAAATCATCTGCTCCTTCAACTTCGCTCTGATTTAGAGGTGTATTGTGACACTTCCCAACCTTCAATAACGTTAGTAATGACAACATTACATATATAGTTTTAAATAAACATAATTATAAGATTTTTCCATATTTTATTCTAGAAATACTTTTACTATAATTTAACTTTACTTTCACGCAATTTTACACCGTTTTCTACTAGAAAAAAAAATTACGTGAGATTTACGAAAACCCCCCCTCCCCCCCAAGTGATATTTAGAAAGATTTAGTTTTATCCCCTCCCCCCCTTGAACACCTCACGTAATTAATGGACGCCCCCTTAAGACATCATCTGGATATTATAAATGTAAACAAGAGCAATCAATGGAATGATCGATGATAATTTGTTCTTTTTTTACATTTATAATGCCAAGCTCTTGGCGAATACTAATAAAATTTCCACTTGAAAATACCTACCTTTCCTTCATTTTTCTTTATCAATATGTGTGTAGCTACACCTACAAACCTTTGATTTATTTTTTAAATGATTAAGTTTAAGAAATAAATCTATTGAAAACAATCCTCTGCATATACATAATAAAAAGTTTAATACAACACTTATTCATATAGGTAATTAAGGTTTACAGATTCAACATTTTTGTACCTACCCTATGCATCAATTTGCTTTGTTAGACGAAGCACATTTTATTGCAATTAGGAGAAGGTCCCTCAATGTGAGATTGTTTAGGACTGGTAACAAAATAAGCATGTATCTTTGGAATGTGTTTATTTTTATTAATTATCTAAAATGTGGCAGTTATAATTTAATACCTAATCTTCAGTAAACATAACATCAAAATGTCACAACACTTATTTTTTCAAAATCCATTTGAACAATATTTACAATTTAGTTGGAAAGAATACACAATATTTTCCTTATTTAATTATTGTTGTCTCGTACACCATAAAAATGATGAAAACTAGTAACGTCTTCACTTTGTTTTGATGAATATTATGGGTGGTTATTAATATGTATGTAGTAGTATTTTTCTACTCGTTGTTTTCACTTTTTACTTTGTTTGTTACATAGAGTAGACATTAATAAATTACCGTTATTAAAAAAAAAAAAAAATGGATACAGACGTATTTTTTACTTGATAAAGATAAAATTAACTGAATTTTTCTAACAGTTCGCATTTATTATTTATTTTCATTTGCGGTACCTCACCTCCTACCGACCTCTGGTGGATTTTTTAGTACTATGCACTGTTTGGTGCCATATTTTAAAAAGAGTTGAAATATCTGTAAAATGAATGTCCTTCATCGTGGGACAGTCTAAAAAAATTGCGTCTTTCCAATTCCACTTTGATATATCCAATGAATATTTCCATTAGGACACTAAAGCTAAACACCCTTTCTATTTAGCAAAATAAATGTTGAAACACGTATGAATCCGGGAGATAATCGCCCCACGTATATCCAAAATCGTATTGGCCACCTTCCAGAACGGCTATGTCTATAAATAAGCAAATAAGCAACAAAAATGACATCTTTCATATGATAGAAAGAGTGTGTTATCAGAAAGAGGCAGGCAGAGGCGAAGGCGAAACGGGAATGCCTTATGTTCGGGATGATTAATGGCACGGCAAGAAATTTGAATCTGTGTCAGCGGCGTTCGTAACAACGGGAATTGAAGCACTGCTTTTATTGGTCGGAAAAAGTTTTCCATATGCTGCCTCAGTTAAACAAAAGAAATAGATATAGGTAACAAGCGCGGTTCCCGTCGACGTCGGTTACAAGCGCCGTTTAACATAGCTTTGTTTGAAGCCAGGTTAATGTATAGTTTGGTTCCCATTGGCGTATCAAGTCGTTTTTTCATCAAAATATAAAGGATTGTTTTTCTAAATATTTTGTAAAGGACGGATTTAAAAAAAAAACGCAATTCATTTTATTTTACGAACAATACACTAGGTAGGTACGATATTTTTAATTTGAATGTAATGATCACATTTTTACCTAATAAGGTAAGTATGCCAAATAAAACCCAGTTCCTAAGAAGGCCCACCCCCTGTAAATCATTTCCCTATTGCCTAATTTTGAATAATAACATTAGTCCCTTAAAAAACACCGCCATCTAACGTCGGAGAAATGTAACTTACAATGACAACCTGGAAAGCGACGCGTAAGATTGCATTATTTCACAATCACATACGTTCATGTACGGTTCGTTATAATTCTTGGACTGCGAACTTTTTTAATTCAGAGTGTTCACTTTTGTTCTTCTGTGTAAATTTTTATGAAACTTTGTTGGTTAACCAGGGTAGGTACATATCAGGTATGTAAATATGTTTATGCTTAATATAATCTAACTATCAAAAACATTTAAAGATTTGTTTTAAAGCATGATGTTCCTAATAGGGCCTTGATTGGAGCCCAGGTGGGCCTTATTTGGAACACATTAGAACGCTGTATTTTTTAATATACTTTTAATGTAAAATGTTAATTAACATTAATCTGAAACAGTATGGTGTAGTTTAAACTGAAATTAGAAATTTTATTTCAAAACAATACTTCAAAAAAAATGGCGAAAAGAGATTTATGGACTGAGTTACAAATGGAAAGGGCCATGAATGCAATGAGAAATGGAATGGTTGCAAGAACGGCTGCGAAAGAATTCAATATTCCACGCCGGACTTTGAGAAATCACCTTCTCAGTGGAAGTACTAAAAAGAAAATTGGACGACCTTCATGTTTAACATATGAACAAGAAATCGAACTATGCGAGAAAATATTTCGACTCGCCGATGTTGGAATGCCGCTTACAGCTAAAGTGATACGGCGTTCTGTTTATGAATATTTCCAAAAAAATAATATACCTTCTAGATTTGATAATAAGGGCATTGCTGGCAGAAAATGGCTCAAACTTTTCCTAGGCCGTCACCCAGATGTTTCTAGAAGAAAGTCGCAATCGATGAACCCTGCTAGAGCGTCAAAATTGAATAGATTCATTGTGACTGATTACTTCAAAAAACTGAAAGAAATCATGATAAAGTTAGAAGTTATTCAGAACCCCCAACGCATATTTAATATTGACGAAAAGGGATGCCGCCTAAATTTGCACAAATCCCAAAAGGCATTTGCTCGAAGAGGAGTCAAAAGAGTGCACTTGGTCTCTCAAGAACACGCTGAAAATGTTTCAATAGTGGCCTGTGGAAATGCCATTGGACAAATGATTTCGCCGATGATTTTGTTTAAGGGTAAAAGAAAAAAAGAAGAATGGTTGGATAATATGCCATCTGGTACAGTGGTTGAGATGACTAACAAGGGAAGCATGAATACTTCAGTATTTATTAACTGGATCCATCATTTTGCAAAATTTAAGCCTCCTGGTAAAGTACTTCTTATTTTCGACGGGGCTTCTTCTCACTTAGATGCAGGAATAGTTGACGCAGCAGAGTCCCACGATATATCGCTCTTCTGTTTACCCAGTAACACCACCCATGAACTACAGCCCATGGATAAGGCTGTCTTCAAAGCATTTGAGTCTTACTGGGATGATGAAGTCATGACCTATTGGACAAATAAGCCTGATCGAAGAATTACTAAATTTTCTTTTGGACATATTTTCTCTAAGGTGTGACCAAAAGCTACTGAGCCTCGAATGTGATCTCAAGTTTTCGAGCTACTGGTATATACCCTTATGATCCCACTGTTATCCCAGACATTGCTTTTGCCCCATCTGAAATAACGCAACAAAAGTCGCTTCTTAGATACCTCTATCCCTTCAACTTCCAAATCTACTCCCTTTAATCAACAAATAGGCCAAGATATCGGTAGCAGTTCCGAAAGCTCCGATGATGATTATTCTCTACACGATACTTCGAGCTCTGAGGATTTTTCTGAGCCAGCAGTATCCACTAGTTTTCACAATGTGCTAATTACACCAGATTTAGAAGCCAAAAAAGATACAGTTGTACGAAAGAAGTCTTTAAACTATCGCGCACAGGAAGTTACCAGAGCGTTGTTTCAACAAGATACAAATGTGAAAGGAAAAGAAAATAAAACAAAAATTGGTAAAAAAAATATTGAGCAAAAACAGAAACAAGAACAAGATAAAAATATACCAGGACCAAGAGGAATTCAAAAAAAGGGAAAGATGGGTGATGATCAAAATGAGAAGAAAAAAAACAAAACGAGATAAAAATTTGCGAAGAAAATATTGGACAAAAACAGAAATAAGATAAAAATGTGCCAGGACCTAGCGGAATTCAAAAAAAGAAAAAGATGTGTGAAGACCAAAACCAGAAAAAAAGGCGAAAGTTGGTTTTGTTACTTATGTCAAGAAGATGTTATGAAGGATATGAGGCTTTGCGTCGCATGCAATACATATGTGCACGAAGAATGCGTAGGGCTTACTGCCACTGACAAAGAAAATGCATTTTTGTATCCAAATTGCGACTAAATGTTTTAAGACTTCTTTTAAATAAATTTTTTATAAATAAAAATACACATTTCATTATTTCCAGCATAGTTTTAGTGATGGGCCTTATTTGGAATATGATGTGGGCCTTATTAAGAACATGACGATCTTAATAAGGCCCACAAGACTCCACTTCTTAAATCACAAAAATAATTAGAAAACATGTATATTTTTTAAATGTAATATTTTTTAACAAAAGTATTTGAAAATTCTTATCCCTTAGTCTCAGATTTTTAAGACTGCTTGAACTATTTTTTAAAAAATATTTCTTCTTAAGTGGGCCTTATTTGGCCTACCAATGAGGTAATCATTGGTTATAGGTATGTACATGAGAATTAATTTTTGTAATATGCCTATTTGCAAAAGAGTATTTTATTGTCATCAAGATGATATAAACAAATAAATATAAGGTATATTACAAAAGAATTACATTAATTATTTCTTCTAAATATATAAGTATAAGTAATCTGGTAAATCCATTAAGGCTAAGCCGGCACGTGGATGTGCTGTTGGCACATTTTTTTATACCTATTCATTTACATATAGATTTATAAAAATTCAATAGATTGCTGAAAATAATAATTAGGTAATAAAACATCTATTGAATCATATCTAAAAAGAATTATAAAAATAATAATCAATTAAAAACATTAAAATTACAAGGTACATAAAAAAAAATTAAAAACTAAATACTTTATTATTAAATACATCAAAATCCAAAACATGTCAAAAATCAATCATATTATTTATTTAAATGAATATCACAATTATTATTTTTAAACTAAGAATTGCACATGATCGACTATGGAGTGAACTTCACGTCTATTGATTTGCAACAGGTGCCTTTTATTTTACTTTTAAACATATTTAATGGTTTTGTTTCTCCCCATATCTACAGACAGATAATTAAATAGTCTGGAAGAGTTATGTACAAATTCCTTTTGGCCCATTGTTTTTGAACAGTAGTCTACATGAACGAAATTATTAGTTATATATTGATGGTCTATATTAGAGGTTTCCAAACTCTTTTGTTTCATAGACCACTTTCAAAATTTTGCTACATCACTACCAATTTATAAATCTCGAAAAGAAAAAGTGAAGATTAGATCTATCTGTGGAAACTTGCGTTGTGGCTGAGTTTTAATGACGAATTAACAGTTTTCGAAAGAAAAAAGGTTAGAATTGATTGCTTCATAGGGTTAATTATTTGATAATAAAGTCGACTAAACAAATTTTCAATTAAATTTTAATTGATTGTGCTGTGAGTGGATGTCAAAAAAGCAAAGTTGGTCAAACGAAAAAGTGACTCCATCCAACTTTACTTTTTTGAAATCTACAGTGACTCACAGCACAAGAACCAATCAATTCTCACAAATGTTATTTAGGAAACGTCCCATTCGGAGTGGTAAAAAGAAATATAGTATATTAAAGCATGGAGCGTCCCACCTTGGTAAATATTCATAGTTTTCTTTAAATATATTTGAAATTATGAATTTATACGGCATACAGCCATTATTTAAATGTTTTATTTTTTTTTTTTTTTAAGTATGAACTGCATTTTTCTTAGACGATTACTCGTAATTCAATATGATGTATAAATTGCATCACTGTAAGTTTTTCCCATCTTGTAAAAAGATTCTTAAAATTGGTAGGTAGTGAAATAATTTCTAGGTGAACTAAAAACCAAGCAACCTTCAACAACCATTTTAATTTTTGAAATTTTTGAAGTTTGATGTTTTGCCCGAGCTGACAAATGACACTGATAATTGAGGCGTGATTTGAAAAAACCCTATGTGTCAGTTTTTCCGGAATTTTATATTATGTCACTTACGGGTATATAACAAAAGTATCTGTGTTCTTTGCGTGAGAAACATTCGTAAAATCGCCGGTAGTCCAAGATATGAATTGTTAAAATAACGACCATTCATCATAAACCCCCTATGACAACAGCAGGTTTCATCAAAAACTGGAGACTGGAGTTAATGCAAAGAACACCTCAATTGTCATTTCTACATGAGCGCCATTCCTTTAATTGGAGAGGCACCAAATAATCTTCCTCATGTTTTTCCATATGAGCTGATACCCTCTCGTTAGATATATCTATGGAAACAAAAACCGAATTTAGTAAATTTATACTCAAAAATATTTATCAAGGATAATACCACGAGTCCTTCAAATTTTATCGATTACATTTAAAAGGACGAGAGGTATTTGAAAATTTTAGTTTTTGAATTATTTTGTATGAAAAAGACACAATAAACATATTTGGCAGTGTTTATTAAATTTATAAATAATGTGCTTTAAACTCTAAAAAAATTATAAATATGGCAACACCGTGTAAATGTTAGAGAAGCAATGGACAGGCAACATAAAGTAAAAATTTGCTTTGACAAGATCGACTAATTTTTAATGTTTTTACTGTGATTTCGATGTCTTAAACTATGAAATAAAATATATCTTTTTAATGAAGCTAAATTAGACTTGTTTAGACATTTAAAGATTATGTTTTATAAATGTTGAAAATTGAGTGTTCAAGTGAGTTAGTTTTATGTATGTTAAAAGTGATTAAACAAAAACAGGTTAGTTATTCCCGATTTTAATTTTGCAGAGTAAAATTAATAATAATTTTGAAATCTTGATATTAACATATACTTGAGATATATTTTAATTTAATAAAAGTTTTTAGATTATATTTAATTGTCAGTTCAAAAGGTAAACAAAGTTTTATCAAAGAACAAAAACAGAGAGTCGTTTAATAAGTATAAAACTCAATGATTGGTTAGGATAGCGAGCTCTTATTGGCTGAAATCACAAAATTTCTCACAGCTATTTGTCACAGATATTTTTCACATTTATTTGTCTTAATACGTATCTCACTGAGATTTCTCACATTATGACAAATTAGTAACGTTCAAAACTCTTGCAAGTTGTGAGAAAATGTACCTAATGCAAAAGTGTATAGCAATCGTAGAAAAATATAACTTCCAGAGTCGCGACGGTCCTGCGTACGAATATATAGTTGTGGGGTGTGGGTGCAGTGTAATAACGTCGCATTTCCTATTGAAAATCTTATTATTTATACGTAAAATCTGTAGTGAAAATACAATGATCTTCATAGATGTATTGGCGCATAAAAAGCATATTTTATCGCTTCGAATACGTTAGCGCTGATATACAATTTTATGTGAAATATTATGTATAAAAATCGGTCTCACCGTGTGGAAAATAGCCCATAAGTGCCACCCATATTGTATTCCTCGTGCTTTAACTGTGATGGATTTTCTTTTTCGTAGACCAACGCTCTTTTCATCGACGGCCGAGAACTTGCGTTAAATTTACATAAAACTCTTATACTTACCATATTATGAACTACGATCGTATACGGGGTGGTCGAATTAAATCATTCATTAATATATAGACGAAGGAATAACAATTGTTGTCGCAATAGAATTATTATTAATTCAAAAATAAATATCAAAAAATATTATGTATCCATTCACCAATTATTTAAAACCCAACTGGCCATGGCAACACGGTAGGTAAGGTAGATACCTGAATAATATTACCCTGGAAGATTTTTTCGATGCTGTTAACATTGTAAGGTTATATTCCCAGATTTAAGCGGTGACGTAGGAGTGCATTGCATAACACCCCTTAAGAGTTTATACCGATAGATCGGTTGCGCACAACAAATCAAATATAACACTAATTTATTCGTATAAAAGAACAAAACGAAACATTTCCAATGGCCACTTTAATACCTCTTTTATTCATTGAGCGATTTAGATCACATTTGGGACCTGCTATAGTTTATTTGAAAATGAATGATAGTACAGTTTTTATGGCACAGGCAGGATTGATCAAAGCAGAAAAAAGTAAATATTAATAACTAATTATCTAAATTTTATTGTTTTCATACGTGTTAATATCTATTTTTGGGTACGCCACTGCGCTCTAGCTAATCGTGTTTCCGTGGCGCTCTTTTATGAGTGAGCCCGAAGGAGTGAGACGCGTTCTTGAAAATCTTTAGCTAAAAAGAGATGTCGCATCGATCACAGGTTGATGGTATCAAAATTGAAATATTATGGTTTTCATTATTCAGCAGTTGAATACATACAATCATATTTAAGCAATAGGTCTTATCGTGTATGTTACAGTAATACATTTTCGAATTCTATGAAAATTTTACTGGTGTTCCCCAAGGCAGCG
Organism: Psylliodes chrysocephalus; assembly: GCA_927349885.1. Classification (NCBI taxonomy): domain Eukaryota; kingdom Metazoa; phylum Arthropoda; class Insecta; order Coleoptera; family Chrysomelidae; genus Psylliodes; species Psylliodes chrysocephalus. The sequence continues at coordinate 16,324,138 of OV651820.1, forward strand.
TCCTGGGACCGCTTCTTTTCGTAATTTATACTTCTTGCATTATCAAATCCATAAAAAAGTCCAAGCCTACGCTGACGATACACAATTACATTACAGTTTTAAAAACGATCATTGCTTAACTGCTAATCAACTTATTAATGAAGATCTTAAACTTATGAACTTTTTTCAACATAATTTAAAACTAAATGCATCGAAATCTTGTGTTCTGTTACTTGATTCAAAAAATAAAAAAGAACTTGTTAAAAATCAATTTAATATTAATAACACCAAGTTGCCAATTGTTGAATCAGCTAGAAATCTTGGTATATTTAGTACAGATTTAAGATTTAGAGAACATGTAGGTAAAATTACCATTTCAGCTTATCTTTCTTTAAAATTACTTTGCTCCAGCAGGCACATTCTTAATCATAATCTACAGATAAAACTTGTGAATCACTCGTCATGTCCAAACTAAACTACTGCAATTTTATCTATGAATCCATGAATATGACATTCCATATTTTCAGAGATAGGACAACTACTATGTTGTATATTTTTCTCACTTTGAAATTCCATGATTTACACTTTCTGAAAATGTCATACTTCACAGGATAATTATACTAGATGATGATTTTATTCACTTTTAAAATAAATACTGTCATTAACATGGTTAATATTCGGTTACGTGGGTGGCATTCCTACACCAAAACGACAGAAAATGTTTTCAAATAGGTTTTTTTTATAGTTATTGCAAAATCCATCGATAAACAAATAACTTTGAATTTCACGTGTTACATAATCGCTCCCACCATCGGGACATAGTAGATATTGTTCATCTCCTCCCCTGTACCCAACTACAAATTAACAGCAACTAAGGGGATATAAGAAGTTAGCATTGGGTTTTATTATTTCTAAAACCAGAAATGATTCATGCAATTGGTTCGGTTGAGCTGTTGTTGTAATTGTTGCAGTTCTATATATACCTTAACTAGTGACAGATTTAAACTAACAAATGAAAAAGCGATCAGACGCCAATATATGAATAATTATAACAGGATACAAAATAAATTTAATGTTAATTACATTGGCAATGGGGCTTTGTGCGACCGGCTGTTAGATGACATATTGGCAGATAACGCTCCATTGGAAAATTAATGGTGTCCTACATTTTACAAATTTTATAATTGCTGTTTTCACACGTCCTCCATTGTTCGGAAGGATTCTCATTAATGTAACAAACGCTGTCCATAGCTCATTCGTGAATGAGATTAGTATTTTTCTAAATGTAGGTAATTGTGTTGCCTATCTGACGTTTGCTATTGTTTACGGTGTGGCGAATAATGTACGTCAGATAATAATAGAGGGGTTTTGGTTCACTCAATTCGAAACAGGGGCGGCGTTCGACGGGGGTAACACACCCTCTCTCTAACCCTTTTTCAAACTATGAGCATATAATCGTTGTTTAGATAATTTTAGAGTTAAACGTTGTTATCTAACTATAAAGTTGGTCCAGGATTTATATTTCTTATAATGGCAGTCTTCAGGCTGACTAGTAATTTTGTTATAAAATGTATAGCCTGGCTTTTGAATACTAGAAAATTTATATTCTTTTATAAAATCAATTGTTGTACCAGTGTTTAAGAAAGGAGAAATAACCGAAATTACAAATTACCGGCTAATATCATTTCTCAGCCACTTTTAGGAAAACTATTAAAAAGAGGCTTACATCTTACTTAAATAAATTTAATATACTTTCAAGTTATCAGTTTGGATTTTGGGAAAACATCTCCACGGAAGATGCGATTCTTTCATTAACATCGAAAGTTACCGAAGCTTTAAATGATGGTAAGCCATCACTCTGCATATTTATTGATTTGTCAAAAGCTTTTAACACTGTCAGTCATCATTTACTCTTACAATATCTAGAAGATATTGGAATAAGAGGCTATACTCTGCAATTATTTAAAAATTATTTAACATTAAGATGTCTGTCAGTAAGAGTGGATAATGGTACTAAGCAGCGAAAAAGTTATTAACTGTGGAATACCTCAAGGATCCGTGTTAGGACCCACATTATTTAATATATACATAAATGGTTTATTCTCATTAAGTGGAAACGGAAACATTGTCAGTTTTGCAGATGATGCTGCTACCTTATACAAAGCTGATAGTTGGCAAGAATTGAAAATAAAAGCAGAAACGGATTTCTGTTTAATAAAATATTGGTTGCAGCAAAAACTACTAACACTAAATGTTGATAAAACGTATTACCTACCTTTCTGCTGTAATTCTTCTGGACTTCCTAATTTTGATAAGTTAACAATAAGAACGAATATTCCATTTGATATTAACTTTACAACGAAAATAATATATTTAGGGATTCACAGCTAAAATGGGATTTACACATAAGGTATACAGTAAATAAGTTAAGGACAATCTGGCAAAAAAATCGTTTTTATACCTTTTGACGTAAATTTGTGTCATTTTTTGAAATTTCAAATCTGTCTTAAGGACAGAAATGCCCCGATTATTTTGTCTTACGATGCAGTTCTAGATTAGAGATTCAATTCCACATAAAATCACATTCGTTTTATTCTGGTACCTTATGACGTAAATATTTGCCCTTTTTTCAAAAACCCTTGTCTTAAAGCAACTAAGCCCCCAATTATTTTGTCTTGCGAATAGTGTCCGAGAAGTGCATCTAGTAAATAACAATCTGACAAAAAAAAATCGTTTTTATACCTTATGACGTAATTTCTGTCTTTTTTTTGAAATTTTAAATCTGTCTTATGGATAGAAAGCCCCAAAATATTTTGTCTTGCGACACTGTTTTAGAATAGGTGGCCCTTTCTTCACAAAATCTTATGGTTTTTATTTTTATACTTTGTGACGTAAATTTTGGTTCTTTTTTAAAAATTTGACAGTTTCTAGTGGTCAAATGCCTCGGGTTTGGGATATAAGACGAAACAAAATCAAACTGTGTTTTTAATTCACATTAAATCTGACAATTAAAATGTTTATACCTTATGACGTAAGTTTTGAGGCAGTAGCTCCCGGTCCAATGTGAATATCCGATCATGCGGTTATAACATATTCAGTTTAACTTGAAATTTCCTACAAAGAATGACAGCTTATATATATCACAAATTGCCATAAGATGTGTAGAGAATTTTCACAAGTCAATTGGTTATGAGTTCTTAGCTTCATTACAACATTAAAAATTCGACACACTACAAAAAAAAGAGAATTTATCGTAACAAGAAAAAGCCTTGGATAGATAGTAAATTAATATCGATGGTAAAACACAAAAGAACGCTGTGGCGAAAATATAAACGCACAAACCTAGTACACGACTTTCAAAGGCGTAGGAGATTTTCCAATGCGCTTAAGCAATCTCTTGGTTAGGCATACCAGAAAAGAATATGAAGAACTTATAATCGCCAGTTCAAATCACAAAAAGCTCCATAAATACATTAGGACTTCATTGGTATCTAAAGTATCAATCCCCTTACTACAAAATCCGGATGGTAGTATGTGTAGAAACAATTCTGAGACCTCTGAACTTTTATCAAAAACTTTCTCAGAAGTCTTCTATATTGAACCACCTATTTCAGTAGTCCCTTTATCATTATTGAAATTACAAAGAGTCCCAGCTTAACTTGATTCTATTTGTTTCCCACCTAAAATTGTTCAAGATCATCTTCAAAAACCTAAAACATACGCTGCTCCTGGCTTAGACTGTATTTCTTCCTTAAAAAAAATGTTTAGGAGTTTTGGTAGTACCCCTGTCAAAAATTATGACCTCATCCATAAAATATTACACCTTACGATCTGTTTGGAAATCTGCTTCAGTAAAACCCATTTTTAAAAAAGGAAACAAATTATACCCAAACAATTATCGCCCTTTCTCTCCAGTTATCTGTAAAGTTATGAAATCCATAATCTGCGAACAAATTTTCTATTGTATCAAAATGTTATTCCTTAATAACAACATTAATTTTAAAAAGGCAAATCAACTATGACTAATCTTATTCAATGCGTTAATGACTGGACGAAAGCTTTGGATAACAAACAACCAATTGACGTCATATACCTGGACTGTTCAAAGGCTTTTGAACGTGTACCCATCCAACGCTTGCTATACAAACTGGAACATCTTGGAATCCGAGGAAGTATAAAAAAATGAATAGAAGCTTTCCCTACGGACAGAAAATTTTGTGTGAAAGTGGGTGGTTCGCTTTCAAGTGAAAAAAAAATCGGTTATAAGTGGTGTGCCTCAGGGTTCGGTTCTGGGTTCATTATGTCTTGGGGCTTATTCTATTGTCTACAATATCAAGTCTACAGACCAGATTTGGAAGTAACATTTGGCGTGGGATCATCGGTAATTTAATCTTACCTTTTTTAATTGGATACCTATTTTAAATTATTAAACATTTCAGGAAATCGACTTAGAGGACCAATTTTGTTTGATTACAAACCTAAAAGGAAAAAGTTACCTAGAGCTTCTGCAAAACCAGGTTGTGCTGGCTTTACGAGCTACTCTAACGGAAGATGAGTTTAGAAGAGCCTGGTTTCAACAGGATGGTTGCCCGGCTCACAACACCATTCATGTCAGGAACTTCTTAAGAGAGCACTTTGACGAACGATTCATTTCATTAAATGGTCCAATGTCTTAGCCTCCTAGATCTCCTGACCTCTCGCCTTTAGATTTCTACCTCTGGGGTCACACAAGGAATGATGTCTTTGAATTTGATCCTCCTGCGACCATATAAATCTTAAGACAAAGAGTTTTGGACACATTTAGAAACATTAACGGAAATACACTTACTATTGCCGATCGTATATCTGAACTTTTATCATTTAACATTTGCTGTAGGTATAATAGAAGCCGAGATCCCTGTATAGAGAAGCGAATCTGGGACACACTGTATAAGTATTTGACGGTACCTTCATTCCAATACCACGAATTAGAATTAATTTTTGACGAAATAAGTTAAAGACTAGTTCTAAACTTATTATGGACTGGACCCTCTATCAAATGATTCTAATAATTCTAGTATAAAAAACAATTGTTTATTAAGTTATTTATACATTTTTAATAGCACCGATCAGATTCTCTCTTTGTTTTAATTGCACGTAGTTTTTTTTTTTTAAATTTACAAATTTTCTTGTAATATTGCACGGTTGAAATATTGGAAATCTACAGGAGATTTGTGAATTAATTCCTATATCTGTAACAATACAGAGTGTCCCAATGAAAAGTAGCCCTTTTCCATTTGATAAAATTTGGTTACGGTGAATTTAAAAAAAGGAGATTTTTTAAAAAACACCCTGCATAGGTAATACATAATTTCTGTGTCACTGTAGCAAAACGTATAGCAAAATAACACATATCAGCAAAAACCGCACGTTTCTACGATTTGTTTAAAAGTTATAAGCTCTGGAAATGGGCTTACTTCTCATTGGGACACCCTGTATTAAATGTTCTATGTTTTCACTTTTGATTTTTCCACTATATAATAGGTACTGTAAAAATGCAAGTAAGTTAGATATACCTCAAATAAAATCATATTTTTACAATTAAAACGTATTTTTAGCAAAATAGTGTGTAATTTTTAGAATGGTCAAAGTAAACTCAATATTTACATACATTAAATATGTTGTGAAACTCATCAAAGTTTTTTTATATTGTAGGGGAGAGTTACCTAATTTGAACCATTTCGAAATAAATTCCCATTATTCCGTTATTAATAAATTTTAAGAGGACAATTTAAGCCAAACGATAGAAGGATTTTCAAACTTTTATTTGTACAAAATGGAAAGAACAAAAAATAAAACATTTTTTTGTAACATATAAAAAACCATTTTTTGAAAAATGGTTCAAATTAGGCTACAGGTTGTCTAAAATGAACCACTAGTAACCTAATTTGAACCCATATTAAAAGTCTTTACATATGTCACAGATCAAAATCTCATCCTCTTCGATTCCTGCACACTTTTCGTGTGCCCATTTTGAGCACATTTGACGTTTTACCCATTCTTTTCGCTACAGAGTTGGAATAAGAATCATGGCAATATAAACACAGTGCATCTTCACCTTCTTCTTCGCTTGAATCAGTTGATTCCTCCAATCTTTTTTTAGTGTTTTTGTGTTGTAATATTGGCCTTTGTTTCGGTTTTTTGTTTCTAGTTGTTTTATTGAACAAATCAGATTTGACCTTTTGAACAGCTTCTTTAGTTTTCTTCTCCTTCCTACTTATTTTTGCCATTTCTAAGTCTTCCTTACTTCTTTTTTAGCAACCAACTCATCTTTGTATGGTGTGCTAGTCAGTTCTATAGCTGATGACGTGGTATGTCGACGTTTTTTTGTAGTACCACTGACTTGGGAATTCTTTGGAAGGATACATATCGCTTCTAAACTTTTATTAAATTTGTTTGGACTGATTTCGGATAAAATAGTAGATGAAGATGGACCAGCCTGATTATTTAACTTTGGTGGTGTTTTGTCTTCAGGTATTTTCTGAGTTTCGAAGAAAATAATGGTTGTAGATGGACCAGCCTGACTATTTAAATTTGGTGGTGTTTTGGTTTTGGGAATTTTCTTTGTTTCGAACAAAATAATAAATGAAGATGGACCAGCCTGACTATTTAAATTTGGTGATGTTTTGTCTTTGGATATTTTCTGCGTTTCGGACAAAATAATAGATGAAGATGGACCAGCCTGACTATTTGATTTTAGTGGTGTTTTGTCTTCAGGTATTTTCTGTGTTTCCAGATTTTCTTTTTCTATTTGTCGCTCGACTGCAAGAAAAGGTGCAAAAAGGTGGTCTGGAAAACGATTTCTGTTGACAGGCCAAATACCTGTTGCTTTAAAAGCATTTTCAGTTGTTCCAACAGTAGCTGCCTTTCCATAAGCTTCACTAGTAAGTTCTAAAATATCGTAAGCTGAAATCCCTTGTCCAACATGAGCCTTCAACTAAGAATCTTGTGCTTGTACAAAATAACTTTGAAGAGGCTTAAAAAATGCTACATCTAATGGTTGGAGTCTATGTGTTGTATGTGACGGTAGTTGAAGAAGATTAATATGATTCTCGCGACAAAATTCTAAAGCTTCTAAGTTATTACTATGTGTTGCATGTCCATCTAATAGCAAAAGAACATCTTTATTAGAGCCACTTTTTACAATTTTGTGAAAATGTTTCAGCCAAACTAGGAATAAGTCAGAGTTGATGTACCCAGAGTCAGAAATCTGACAAATACTTTCACTGGGAGCACCTTTCGCTGATTCTGGATCAAATCTTTTTCTCTTAAAAATTATCATAGGGGGAATATAAAGGCCAGCAGCATTAGTACAGCACACAACTGTCGTATTAACTCCCCGTTCACCACTAGTAAGTCCACCCACCTGTCTTTTACCTTTTTTAGCTATAACCTGCATTCTCTTTTGAATTGTGGAATACCCGGATTCGTCAACATTAAAAATTGTATTTGTATCAATTTTATATTTGTCGATTAACTTTTCCAAAAGATCGCAAAACTCTGCTACTCTTTTCTTGTTGAAACCTCTTGCTCGTGCAAGAGAAGTAGATTCTGGTTGTCTGAGTGATAATTCCTTATGACGTCTCATAAACCCATAAAACCATTTTTTTCCAGCAATACATTTTTCTTTATTGAACTTATGAGGTAGTTTGTGTTTTTCTGCAAGTTGGAATGCAATTTTTCTTACATCTTTTATTGTCAGAGCAAAAAACACTTCTTCAAACTTAAGAATGTGTTTGACTAATAGTGATTCCATTTCATCATTAAACACATTTTTTTGTACCTATTCGTTTTATGCAATCATTTGCTGTTTTATTCGTTTGTCGAACATGTCTTAATAGAGTTGATTTAATGGCCATTTACATATCCTTTTCGGACCATTATCCATAACTGCCTCTCTTTTTCGGTGACATAATCCTGAAAATATTTTATTCTCTGTATCTCTTCCAAGAAGAAATAATACATAAACTTTTTAATACACCGATACAGAAATTTCAAATAATTTAAACGATCTTCTAAATAGATCTAAATTGAACCGGTTCAGTTTTAGAATCCAATTCCAGGTTCAATTTAGGAAACAACAGTAGTTTTTTTTAAGTTAACCTAAAAATTATATTTAGAGTTGTTTTCATTTTATATTTACAAGGTGCATCAAAAATACTCTAACAAATATAACTAGGATAATAAAAAGTACTTACCAGAATATACTTTTCCTTAATGCCTTAAGTACCTTACTAAAAATATTACAGTTAACACTGCCGAAACAAAAATCACTCTGCGAGTAACAAACACAGAACAATTACTTTTAGAACTATTTGGCGGAAGTGGCGCCATCTCGCGGTCACTTTAGTTAACACAAAACGCGGGAACATTCAAAATGGTCCTTCAATATTTAGTTTAATAGTGGTAGTCAAATTAAGATTTGTTCATACCAACTCCTTTTTTACGTTTATTGTAGCAATAAAATTATATTTGTTACAATAAAGCAAAAAATGAGTAGTATGAACCAATCCTAACTTGACTACAAGTTGAAATATTTTTACAAAAAATTAAAAAGCATGATCAACAAAATTAATTTATTAAAACAAAAAAAACATACAAAATAGAATAATTAAATGTAGCGTGTTAATTAGCTGGAAAGTTAAGTCATTGTCCACAGAGGTTGAAGAGTTTTATCTAAAACAAAAAATAAATATTAATCAACTTATAAATCAAGAAGGGTACAGGAAGAAAAAAGCAGCTAAGCCACATTTTTATCAAAATTGAACTGGTCCGCCCTATTTTGTAAAATACCAGTATTAGCAAATGCAAAACAGTGCATTTAAAATTATGTCCAAGGACTTTCCTACTGTTTGTTTGTCATTTTCAGTATTTAGAATAAAAAATTACAACTGTCTGGTAAATTAAGTGGTAAACTACAATATAATCAGGCAACATTTAAACAAAGTAACATCTTTTTGTGATCAATTTCCTTAAAGTATCAAAAGTTTGTATTTAGTCAGTCTAAATTAAATTTGGTTTTCTGAACATTTTGGTAATTGTGACTAGGCCCCTTTTTTTCCTGAACCCTTCAAATCTGTTGGGGAGCACAGAAAGTGAGGCATAAATAAAAAAAGGTATACTGACCATTACTTCCCGGACTAGGCTATTTTGTCTTCCACAATCCAATATTGCCATTCCAAACGGCTTGAAGAAAGTTTGTACTAGAACAAATAAAAAACAGTAAAAGTAACAATCTGAACTAAATCAATATAAAAATCAAATGTGAGGCATGAATACAAAAAGTACAGTGACTATTACTTCCCTGACTAGGCTGGTTTTGTCTTCAACGATGCAATACTGCCACTCCAAACAGCTTGAAAAAGTTTGTACTAGAACAAATAAAAATACAGTTAGATCGCTGCGTGCACCAAGAACTTTAAACATATCTTCAAAATGTTTATCACATACTAAATAGTTTTTACAAATTTGTTGTTTTATTCTTGAAAAATGGACTGGGAACACCCAATACTCAAATTTGAAATAAATCGTTATTAGGATTTCAGAGTGTTTACAAAACAATTTGGCATACAACAATACGATATATTACAGCTTTTATAACTAAAAATGACCACAAAAATTTAAAATAAGCTCAATCGTCAGCAAGACAAAGTAAATAAATTGAACATTTAAAACACAATTGAACAAGACCAAGCTGACAATACAATAAACAATTATTTACAAAATACTTACTATTTATTCATCCAGGATCCAGACCAGAGCACACCCAAATACAAACAAATAATAATTATTGACAATATGATATTGATAATCACAAAAAATACAGGTAAAATGGCAAATGTCATTCACCGCGAGGTAATCGATAATGGATGCCTGACAATGACAAATGACACTCCCACTCTTTTCACCATCAATTGTAGATTTCTGTAAATTATTGTGTACAGCTCCATCTAGAATCTGTTCTTTGAAACAAAAATATAGTTTCAGCTCGGGCTATACCAGTTACCGATACCTGGTAACAAATGCAAACTAGAACCGCCACTCTAATGGAACGACAGGAAGTCTTAGATCACAAACTTCAGTATTTCGGCATTAGATGGCGTAACCTGCCTTTCATTAGGAATTTATTCACGTGGTTCAATTTAGGTGGCGGTTCAAATTAGGCAACTCTCCCCTATATTTAAAAATAATCTCAAAATATGGAGAAAAGTCTGTTGACTAACTAATAATATTTATAGGTGGTTTTCAACGTATTAAAAACAAATTAAATATTACAATAACTAAAATATTCATTTATTTATTCATTAATAATTGTAGTGCTTGAAAACAGTATGATATAATAATAATAATAACTATTCTCAAACAAAGTTTTGAACCGAATTTACAAATGATAAAATTATTGGAAAAAGGAACGCCCATTTTAAATTACCACAAGCCGCCATTGCTACTTATCAAATAACGTTGGTAAAAAAATATTTTTAAACAAATCTCCTATTATGTTATTGTTCGAATTTATGCATACAACGTATATCTGTCCCATCGTAAGTTTGTGTAAAAAGACGAACTTCTTGTCTGCCCAATATTAACGACAACAACATCGCAAAATCTTAAACGATTCTTTAATGCCCTCTCCCCATCGTCTTTAACGAGCCAAAATGGAGCTATTTAAAATATTCATCGGAATAGAGCTAATTTCATCCCTTTCAAATTTTAAAGTTGGGCAATTATGCGTGCTCACACCGTATTCGCAGTCGGGCTATGACACAACAATCGCAGCTTACTACTATATAGATTTCGGTAACAATAACAACTGACAGTCGCGTGATGGATCACTAGACAATGTGGTGCGAAAACCCTTTTGGTGCGATTTCAATAATGCAGGGATGGATCCGGAACTTAACGTAATGAAAAAAAGTCGGATAAGATTGTTGCATACAGGGGTGGTTTGAACAAATCGTATTTTTTATGGAAAAATGTATCCTTTAATTATGGAAAAAATACGTAAAGCCTGCTCGGATCAAGAAGAACATACAAGTCACAAACCCGGACATATATGTACGTATATGTTACTGTCCATCTCTAAACTCTCGTGATTATATTGGAACTTTGATTTTCTTTCAAGGACGTACTCAGCCAAATCAGATCTAAACTAAGATGAAAAAATGATTATTACTTTGTAAAAAATTTTGAAATTTGCTTCATTAATTCTCGACTAATTTTTGTTTCAGAATAACGGAAATTAACGTAGCGCACTCATCCTTAGAATTAAAATTCGGCCCTGCATGATTTCGGTTTTGATTCAGACGTGAAGTAAGACTTTTTGCCATTAGAAGGTCACTATTAGTTTAGTTGCTTTCCTATTTTGTGAAGTTTTGTTATTTTTAAACATTAATAAATCAACACGTAATAAAGCAAATTTAAATTTTTTTTGCACGGTTGAATAGAGAATAAAACCCCCTTTCAAATGAGCTATCACTTACCACCCCATGCCATTTAAATTTTTCGAAAGGGTTGTTCCCCTCCAGTAAGGGATGAAATTAAGAGTAAACTAATCATACAAAAATGTACACTGTAGAAAACAAAAATCGACCTGTCTCGGCGATTTTCCTAACAAGACTCCAGTAACGAGTTAGTTAGGGGGGGTAAGACTTATGATGCTCACTGTATATTAACTGGTAACAAATGATACATGTGTTATTAGGATTTTATAAATAGTGATTTATAAGAAAAAATATTTCTCATTTCATTTATTTAAAATTTATACAATCATATCTTATATTTAATCCATTCTGCTTTTCTGAGGTTACTTTTGAAGATAAGTTGAAAATTTTTAAGCATTTTTTCGAAAAACCTTCAAAGGCAAAAAAGGTAATACAAACGAATGTATTATATACAGTGAGGACGAAAATTGTATCCTCCTCTATTTTAACTTCTAAATGAAAAAAGATAATGACAAAACAAAACTCAAGAGATTATATTTTTGCTATAACGAGATGCACTTTACTTGAGATAGAGATAGAGGGAGTTACTAGCTTTAAATTTTCTAATGGAAAGTAGGGTCATGTGATACCTCATTTGAAAGATATTTTCTATATTTTTACAACAGATTTAGGTTTTTATGTTTTTACAGAAATTACATTTAATAAATTCATAAAGTAGGTTAAATTCTTTTTTTATTTACCGCTTCAACCTTAAAGGATCATTACCGGAGGTATAATACCTTATAAATGCTGTTTTTTACAATAGTATACAATGGATAATTAATATTTTGGGCAGTACAGAGTAAATGTCAGTATCTTTCATAAATTTAAGTAATTTTTTACTGTTAGAGGGATTTAACACTGCACAAATGGCAAGTTTTTGTAGCTGGTACTTTGTTCTTATACAGACATATTCTGGGCCTTTACTAATAAGTTACATTCTTGATAACTCTCGTGTTAACAATTATTGTTTATTACTAAGGAAACGCTTTTTGTATTTACTAAAATAAATAAATAAATTAAGAACATCAAAGGTGATTTAAAAACCACTTGACGTATTACATTTTTCATAACTTCTTAGCAAAAAAAGCTTATTAAAAAAAAACTCTTCTAACAATACCTAACATTTCTAGGATTATTGCAGCACACGAGGATTATCAAGAATGTAATTTTTGTAAAAAAAAATAAAATAAAACTGTTTGCTTGGACGTAAATATAATCAAAATACCTTTTAAATGAGGTATTACATTACTTTTCTTTCCATTAGATAATTTAAAGATAGTAACGCCCTCTATTTTAGGTCTCAAGTAAAGTGCATCTCATTATAACAAAAATATCATAATGTGTCTCTAATTTCACATCGTTTTTGCTTTAAGTCTCTATCTTCTTGCATTTTGAAAACATACTACAAAATGCTTTCATTTGACATCGCAGGATTGCATTAGAAAAATTATAACTTCCAATTTAACCTCTTCCCCCCTCCCCAACTGACTTACAAGACCATGTATTTTCGTTTTTAGTTAACGCCTAATCTGGGCCACTAATTACTTTAAATTTCAATTGTAAAACGACTGTGACAGACAGAGAGACATAAGTGTTTTTTATTGCCAAATTTGGGTACTAATGCGCAAACTACTTGAAAAATTCTTTGTTTTTGTCTTACAAATTTTACCGTTTTTTCATGTTTCGTCTTTTTCAAATTTAAATTTGATATTGTTTTATCACGAGAGAAACGAGACGAGACGAGACAAGACAAGAGAAAGGCTCTCTCGAGCGAGAGAAGTGCCTTCTCGTCGAGACGACAGAACAGTTTTCTCTCGCCCTACGAGACGAGACGAGAGAGGCCATTCTCTCGTCTCGTCTTGTCTCGCGGCATCACTAGTGTGAACTTTTTACAGTAAAGGTCCTAAAATTGTACCTTGAGGATCTCCTCTTTTTATTTTCCCCTTTCATTTGAAACTTCATTAAGAAAACCTACTCGTTAAGTCCTCTTATTGAAATAATTTTTAAGATGCTCTACTGCAGACCTACTGAAACCTATGTAATTTAAAAATTAACTGGTGATTTGGCGCATCAAAAGCATTACTGTAGTAAACCAGAATTAAAGCACAACATTTTTTTTATCAAGTTCACTTAATGTGTCACAACGACGAAAAACTACTAGACTAATACATTCATTCATAGTTAAGCCATTATTTACTGCAAGTATTCAGCTGTCGCATCGGCTGCCGCATCGGCTGCCGCATCGGCTGCCGCATTAGAAAGAGCGAGATGTTTTCTAAATTGAGTATGGATAATTTGTTTATCTGAGTTGCCCGTACGCGTTTTATGAGTCAACTAGATAGTATAACTGCTTTACATCATCGCCATACTTCAAAATAAATAGCGTACTTTCCTGTAAATCGCTTTCAGCTACAATAATAGTTGTACCCATAAAAATACATTAAACATATTATAACTGACATTAAGAATGCAAAATACTTCATTATTGTAATGTTGAAAGCCTTTCATACATTTTGGAGCCTTACGGTAGATCAATTCCGAATTACAACCATAAACAAACCTTGTAACACGTGAATAACACCGCGAATGCTTAAAATTCGATTTTTGAAAACAAAATTAGTCTAGTTGTTGTTCGTTGTTGGTGTGTCATCTGTGATATTTAACGGTGCTGTTTACCCTGTCTCTGATATATTTCTGACTTCAGAATTTATGACCTACCTTGTTGTTACACCCAGTATATTTTTTATTAATAATAAACTACTTCGAAATCAGTCTCGTATCTTGTAGACAACAATTTTTTCTAAACCAATAAAAAAACTTTCTTCTTAGTAGGTAATAAGCAGAAAAACATAAAATCCCATCAGAAACTAGAACCATCAACTATTATGACGACGATTTTCTCCATGAAATAAAAACGGTTCTGCCATTGATCGCTCTCGCTGGCTATGGCTTTTGCTTGCATCAATAACAATTCTCGTGATCACAATATAACCATTGTATGGAATTATTTTTAATTATAATTGTAGAGGGAACTTTTTTCTTTATAGCGAAAATATAAGTTAATGATAATTCGCGAATAGCAATTAAGTGCGGTAGCGGCCATTTAGCCTCTTCCTTATGTTTTGTTTCAACTGTCGATGTGCCTGCGTATAATGGGTAATCTCTCTCTTCGTATACGGCCATTTTACAACAATTATTTATTTTCATTGCACATTGCACCGACTCTCGGTTTTTAATCATAGTTTTTTTCCCTGAAAAATAAAATTGATTTACGTTGTTCGAGAGTTGAAGAAACTCTCGATGAACTAAATGTTTGCAGTTCAACGAGATTACCATCGCTTTGTTGCAATTTAAGATAGATGTTTATCTACAGCTATGTGTACCTACCAGGATCTCTAGGAAAGTTCTTACGAATGGGTGGGCGCTAGAACAATATATATTAACAATATCCTGCTCAAGGTATGTGTACCTACGTATGTTCGCATGAACAATTCTCTCCTCACAGAAAAAATAATTTGATAATATTTACGGAATCGGTTCTTTGCAAGTTTAACGAAACATTTTTGTGAGTACTAGATAATATTTATAGTATTAACAAACATTTTTATACCGACATTACGAAAATTTAGATAGATTTATATAATTTCTGTTAATATTTTTTATTTCTGTAACCCTTTATTATTTTAATATGTACCTAATTCTGTAATATTAAGAGTATTTTTATGACAAAACATAAGTTTTTAGTAGCTATACAAGAATATTTATGTCTCTTTACTAAATAAAGAATTAGTTTTTGCATAAAAAGAATCATTCTGTTTGTGCCAAATAAATGGTATGTAATGATACCAATAGTTCCTTATTATTTAAACAACCCATAATTAGAACGATGTTATTAAAACTGGTAGTACCCATGCAAGTCTACCTACAAAATGTTTGTAAATCACAGAGATGCCTTTCTTTCCTACTAAAAGAAATATTTTTAGACACACCGGCAAGTCAATGTTTTAAGTTTTCGTAGTTAATTCACCCCACTTTTCGCAAATAGACAAACGATTTGTTTCATCTAACCTCCTCTAATTATCCAGACTTCAGATTCTTTATTTCTTTATAAGATTGCGTACCTATGCAAAAGTTTGAGTTTAAATACAATAATTGTGAAGTTTAGTGAATTTTCTCTAAGGTGAGAAAGCATAACGTTTTTTAATTCAATGTCGATGTAAATCTCGGGACAAAGCCCGAATTCGCCAAAGAACTATCTGGAAAACCCCCGATTCGGGGCTTAAACACAAGGAGTTGCACTGTGCTGTCGCAGCAGCGATGGCGCGAACTTTCGAAAAAACAGAGCCGTCTTAGATGATTTGAAGCCGAACATTACCTATCAAATAAAACAAATATTACTAACGTTGCTTTTGGTCTTTCGGAAGAAGGAAGGTGTTCATTAGGATATTACTGATTGTGATTAGTGGTTAATGAGTATTCGCAATACCTTCATAGATGTCTTTTTTCATGGTCGAACCAACAGCTGTATCCCTTGAAAGAGTAAAACCAAATTTGGTAGATTTTCACACTAAAAGTGTGAAAATTTACCAAATTTGGTTTTACTCTTTCAAGATTAAATGGATTTTCATCAAGTAAAGGCCGAAACAATAAATAATCCCTATTGTGAAAAATGCAAGAGGTATTATTCAAAGGAAACTGAATTCAACCAATGATTTTGTTTGTGGGTACAATCAAAGGTCCAAAAGAAATCATGGTATATTGGGACCAGACCAAATATAAATTTTTCAGTGTTTTGAAAGCAGTGGACGTATGTTTAAAAATATTTTTCGTCAGCACCGCGGTCTGGCAATTTATTCAAACATATTTTTATCACATTACCACCAAAGAAGATAAAGTTTTCCCGGATAATAAAGTGTTCGAAAATTAACTTTTTAAACAATAATTATTATAGAGTTCATTCGACGTGTTCTAACTTATTATGGAATTTTTGTTTGTTTTTTTATACAGTTTAATAAATAAAACTTTTTTTAATACTAACAGTGTTGTTTTTCTTTCTAGAACTGATTTGTGGTTAAACATGTCTCCAAATACAGAATGATTATTTACTAGCTAAGACAATTCACATTCATATTTTTTTTAAATATTGATGTACAGAAATGTTTATAATATACGGAGACCCTTTTGTTCCAGTTGTTATTAAAGTTGCAGGAAAAAATATTTAACGTGAAAATTCCATACATACATTATACAAACTTTTGTTCAAATTTTGAACAACCACATTTTTTTAACGAAACACTACATTTTTTAATTTAGTTTATCTTATGGTTAGTTGACTTCATAAAACTAAATACTTGTGCATTTAATATGAGTAATTCAGAAGTTAAAAATCATCTAATTTACTACTTTAAGTAATGTTTAAACAAAAAATATTACATATTTGACAAAACAGCTTACATATATCTATTCTAACTTTCCATTAGCTGTACAATAACAATATAAAAAAATTATACTTGTAATAAAAAAATGACTTTAGTTTCATATGTCATATAGGTTTATGTAAGTGGTTTTCCTTTTGGTGCTCAAAGTAGGTGAATTTTTATAACCTGTAACACCATAATATTTTACATTTAGTCAGCTAATTAAGGATAACCTAAAAATTAAAAAAATGTTCCTGCTTCGTCACAAATTTTAAAAACCTAGAACTTTTGTTAAACAATTTGTTTCGTACCTTTAAATATTCCTGTACATTAATTTTTGGAAAAATATTATCAGAAATGCTTATTACAATACAAAAAAACTTGTAAAATCTACAGATATTTTTTTTTAACCTTACGAAATATTTTACAAATATACCAATACGTTCTGTAAGAGTATTTTGTTTCATTTATAGAAGTTTTCGTTAATAGTATCACGAGTTTTGGAAATTTAACAAACTGTTCTATTATATTTATAGAATTTTTTGTTATATTTAAAGAAGAGCATGTTTAGATTACAAAATGTTTCGCAAATATTTTCGTATTTTTACAGATATTTTCTTTCAACTACAGATTTTTCTATAAAAATACATTAATTACTATGTACATAAATATCTACCACATATACAGAAAATTTCAATACCTCTATATAAATGTTGTATAAGGGTTACAGAATATGTTATCAGGCTATAGAAGTTCATGTCTATATTACGAAGGAATTTTATACTTGTTATTAAACTAAATTATGACATTACAACTAATTTCTGTATTTTATACGTAATATTCTTTAATGACACGAATAGAAACGAATTTTAATATTCACAGAAACCTCTGTTGGCGCCATAGTGAAAGAAATTTCTGTATTATTTGATGTACTTTATATACCATTTACCTAGATTTTTCTTTCTGTGCTTAATATTTTAGAGATAGCTAGAAGAAAGTTCGGAAATTATTCTAAAATTAGCAAAATATTTTTGGAAAAAGAGATAAATAAATATTTTTTATGTGCGGCTTGCATGCACTATGGGTTGTAGTATTTAATACAAGAGACCAGTGGCGTGCGGTGACATTTTTGAAAGGGGAACCGATTGTATAAAAATACAGCAATCCAGTAAGCACAGCGCCGCAGGCGAAAATTTTTCGCGGCGCATTCACCATTTTGTCAAAATCTTGCATTTTCCTCAGTACTAAGGATATTCGAGATTGAGATTTTTGAAGTGTTACTATTACTTTATTACCTAGTTTAGTACTAGAAGCTATAAAAAAACTTACCATTGAAAAGCTTCCTTGGTTTATTTAAACGTAAAAAAAAACATTTAACTGAAGTTTTTTTTTATTTTCTCCAGCATTTTTCGCACAGCTGTTTTTCAATGGATATTAGGGCTAAATTAGAGAGTCTGTCTTCACTTGTTGAATTTCGTATAAAACTTTTAATGCGCTTTAAAGCTGAAAAACTTCGCTAAACTGACGCACTTGTGGCTGGGATGATTAGTAATAATTCACACAACTTGACGACTTCACAAAGGGACTTATTTAAACCAGTTGTTATAAGAAAATTTAACGCATTGATGGGCGTCTTTTTATCACTAATTTCAGTTGTTTCATAAACAACACTTAACTGGGACTTTAATGCTGGAATATCGAAAAAAATTTAGTGAACTAAAAGCTTCCGATGGAAATTTTGATGAATCGTAGTTACTAATATTAAAATTGCACAATTCAACAAATTTTAATTCGTTAAAGTTTTGAAATCGAGAGTTCATTTGTTGTAGAATATTATCAAAAATTTCGGCGTATAATCGACGATAGGAGGTCTCTCTGTCGCCGACATTATCAATTCTAATTCTAATTCTTTCAGGTTCTAAGCCAATGTCTTGAGTCTTATTCCAAAAGTGTTCAAACTGATCTCGGTTTTTATTCATTTTATTTTTAAAATCATCAATTTGTTTAATGCAAAAGTAAATGTCATTTGACTTTGTCTGTAAAATGTCGAATAAAATGTCAATAAAAGGGAAAATCTCTGCAAAAATGTTAAGCAAAAAATTGAAATCAAAGTTTTGTTTGAGCCAATGCAAATACCCTTTAGCAGCAGTAACAGTTTCAGCATCCCATGTTTCTTTATTATCCCAAACGTCTTGAAAAAAGTTTATCAAAGAATCACGGCATTGAAACACTGTTTGCACTAAACGTCCATTGTAGTTCCATCGCGTCGGAGCAACTTTTGGAAACCTTCTTTGAACGTGAACGTCCAAAGCGCTTGTTCTTTTCGATGACTTTGAAAAGAAGAAAGCCAAACCACTAAGCGTCGAAAAGAAAACTTTGCAATCTTTAATATTATCCATGCTTGGCGATAAAACCAAATTAAGTCTATGTGCTATACAGTGAACGAAAAATGCATGTTTAAACTTTTCTTTCACTTTAGCTTGAAGGCCTCCTACATGCCCAGCCATTACGGCAGCACCATCGTAGCTCTAGGCAAAAAGGTTAGAACCACATTCTAAACTTGAAATAATGTCACAAACAATTTTAAACAATGCATCTGCAGTTCGTTCGCTAGTAACGTCCAAAACTCCTAAGAATCGCTCTTGAGGAATGCCGTCCAATACATATCGCACAACAATGGATAATTGACTTAAGTTTGCTACATCTGTGGTTTCATCAAGCGCAATTGATACGAAAGGTGCTTAGAAGGTTCATGTAATTTCCTCGATTGGCGGATCCACTTGCTTCATTGTGACCCCTAAAACTTAGTTCATGCCCTCTTAGGAAACAAGTTACATCTATTAATCGTTGTAAGACGTCCCTATTTTTTTTTTACCCTTTCATTGTGAATTTTGTTGCTTATTTTTAAATGATTGTCCAAACTATGTTCAATGCGATAGATCCCGAATGTCTTTTCTTTAATTGTAGCACTTATATGAGATTTGCTATTTACATGTCGTTTTACACTTTTGTGAAAATTATTCAAGTCTGTAATACCGACTGAGTTCCAATGTATTTTTTCGACTATATTAAAAAGTAGGCATGGCCAGCAAAACAATTTCTTCAAAGTTTTGCAGCCGGTTAACCATTCATACTTTTCATAGAACCCTACGTGAAAATGCCTGCTAAATTTCTTTGCTGATTTTTCTACTTTCGTCTCTAAGTTGATAGGATCCTCTAGTCTATTAGAACTAATAATGTCCATTTTCTCTTCAAAATTTCTACTTGAAAATCCTTTTTTCAATAAAGAGCACACAATACAGACACAATTTACCACATTATTATTGTTCACAGGCACATGCTTAGTTCCTCCATTTTACAAAAGAAAAACAACTACGGAGAACAAACCGAAATCTACCTAAAATATAAGATTTTCCTCACACGTCGATTCGCGGTGCGAATTGCAATAAGCGTAAGGCGACGTAATAATCGCTGCCTCTCGACCGTATTTCACGTGTGCAAACAGACTGAAACTGTCGCTGCAAAGCAGGGTCAATAACACTAAGCGAAATCACTTGCAAGATGAACAGGTTATTTCAAGAGGCGCTTCCGCTGACAGACCGTTTTTAGGTTTACACAATTAATTTTCTCATGGGTGGTGCGTGCGTTTACACCCCAATGAATTGTTAGTATATTTACAAAGTTTACGTAATGTTTCAGAGAAAATATAGTACCTAATTTAATATTAATTTCTATGCATTGTAAACTTAAAAATATTTATTTGTAGGGAAGAGGTGCTTCCCACGCTTCCATGGACCGCACGCCCCTGCAAGAGACAGTCCAAACAAATATAATTATAAGAAAGCTAAACCAAGTACATTTACATAGAGAGAAAAACGTGCTTAATTCAAACAAAAATTAAGCAAAACTCCAAAAAGGCAAAAGGCCAAAAAAAGTAAAATGTCAAAAAAGTCCGAAAAGCCAAAAAAAAACAAAGCCAAAAAAAAACAAAAAACCCAAGAAGGCCAAACAAATGCAAAAAAAGTCCAAAAAAAAGTCCAAAAAAAGTCAAAAATAAAAAGTCCAAAAATGTCAAAAATAAAAAGTCCAAAAAAGCCAAAAAAAGTCAAAAAGTAAAAAAAAGAAAAAAAGTAAAAAAGACAAAAGGCAAAAAAGGCAAAAAAGGCAAAAAAGGCAAAAAAGGCAAAAAAGGCAAAAAAGGCAAAAAAGGCAAAAAAGGCAAAAAAGGCAAAAAAGGCAAAAAAGGCAAAAAAGGCAAAAAAGGCAAAAAAGGCAAAAAAGGCAAAAAAGGCAAAAAAGGCAAAAAAGGCAAAAAAAATGCAAAAAAGGCAAAAAAAGGCAAAAAAGGCAAAAAATGCAAAAAAAGGCAAAAAAGGCAAAAAAAAAAGGCAAAAAAAGACAAAAAAGGCAAAAAATGCAAAAAATGCAAAAAAAAAGGCAAAAAAGGCAAAAAAGGCAAAAAATGCAAAAAAAAGGCAAAAAAGGCAAAAAAGGGCAAAAAAGGCAAACAATACAAAAAAGGCAAAAAAGACAAAAAAGGCAAAAAAGGCAAAAAAGGCAAAAAAGGCAAAAAAGGCAAAAAAGGCAAAAAGACAAAAAAGGCAAAAAGGCAAAAAAAAACAAAATAGCCAAAAAATTGCCAAAAAATTGCCAAAAAATTGACAAAAATAGCCAAAAATAGCCAAAATGGTAAAAAAAAAGTCCAAAAGTCAAAAAATCCCAAAAACCAAAAAAAAAAAAAAAACAAAAAAAGGCCAAAAAAGCCAAACAAATGCAAACAAAAGTCCAAAAAATTCAAAAATAAAAGTCCAAAAAGTCAAGAGTCAAAAGCAAAACAAAAAATAAAAGCCAAAAAAAACAAAAAACCAAAAACCACAAAAACAAAAAGCCAAAGGTCAAAAAAGCCAAAAACAAAAAACAAAAAGCCTAAAAAGCTAAAAATCCAACAAGCAAATAATCAAAAAGCCAAAAAGTGCAAAAAGTCCAAAAAGTCAAAAAAGTCCAAAAAAGTCCATAAAGTCCAAAATTTCAAAAAGTCAAAAAGGTCAAAAAAGTCAAAAAAGTCAAAAAAGTCAAAAGAGTAAAAAAGTCCAAAAAGTCAAAAAAGTCAAAAAAGTCAAAAAAGTCCAAAAAGTCCAAAAAGTCCAAAAAGTCCAAAAAGTCCAAAAGTCTAAAAAGTCTAAAAAGTCCAAAAAGTCCAAAAAGTCCAAAAAGTACAAAAAGTCCAAAAAGTCCAAAAAGTCCAAAAAGTCCAAAAAGTCCAAAAGTCAAAAAATCCCAAAAACCAAAAAAAAAAAAAAACAAAAAAAGGCAAAAAAAGCCAAACAAATGCAAACAAAAGTCCAAAAAATTCAAAAATAAAAGTCCAAAAAGTCAAGAGTCAAAAGCAAAACAAAAAATAAAAGCCAAAAAAAACAAAAAACCAAAAACCACAAAAACAAAAAGCCAAAGGTCAAAAAAGCCAAAAACAAAAAACAAAAAGCCTAAAAAGCTAAAAATCCAACAAGCAAAAAATCAAAAAGCCAAAAAGTGCAAAAAGTCCAAAAAGTCAAAAAAGTCCAAAAAAGTCCATAAAGTCCAAAATTTCAAAAAGTCAAAAAGGTCAAAAAAGTCAAAAAAGTCAAAAGAGTAAAAAAGTCCAAAAAGTCCAAAAAGTCCAAAAAGTCCAAAAAGTCCAAAAAGTCCAAAAAGTCCAAAAAGTCCAAAAAGTCCAAAAAGTCCAAAAAGTCCAAAAAGTCCAAAAAGTCCAAAAAGTCCAAAAAGTCCAAAAAGTCCAAAAGTCTAAAAAGTCTAAAAAGTCCAAAAAGTCCAAAAAGTCCAAAAAGTACAAAAAGTACAAAAAGTCCAAAAAGTCCAAAAAGTCCAAAAAGTCCAAAAAGTCCAAAAAGTCCAAAAAAAGTCCAAAAGTCCAAAAAGTCAAAAAAGTGAAAAAAGCAAAAAACTAAAAAGATAAAAAACAAAAAAAAAGCCCAAAAAGCCAAAAAGTAAAAAAAAAATAAATAAAAAATACCAAAAACCAAAAAAGCCAAAACTGCAAAAAAAACATGTTTCTAGTGGGGGAGCTCCCTTTAAATTTTAATTTATTTTTATTATTTGTTATAGCGGCAACAGAAATACGCATTCTGTGAAAATTTCAACTGTCTACCTATACAACACAAAATATAAATAAAGTTAAAATACATTAAGGTGAGTAAAATGTTTTTAGGATTACAACTGAAGTTATTAAGTAACGTATAACCAAGACGTCCTTATCTTTTTATGGTAAAATATTAAGTACTAAGGTAAAATGTGCACGTAACACACTACAGAAATGCCATTAATAATGTCCCATCAAAAGTATGAGATATATTTGTACGAATTAACTACTTGTTATTATATTCGATAACTGTTATTTGTATACCTATTGTTTATGTATCAAGCATCATTTTAAAACAGCTACCTATAAGGTTTTTTTGCTGCATTTTGTCTCATTAATCACTTCTTATTAAAATAATACTCTATTTTTGCGTCGACTAATTTTTCGCTGCTACAGGTAGATATACCTACTACTTACTTCAGTAATCTGTGTTGGAAATAATCGCATCAACAACTGCACCAGATATCTTCGTTCGAAAGCAGAAATTTACATAAATCTGTCTACTTACTGCACAGAAATCCCTTGTCCATAGGTCGTGAATAATCTCGTTCCCTGGCTTTCAATGTACTCCAATAAATAGACACATTGATAATTCGGCTTATCTAAAATGAAAATCGCAAGCATTGTTTCCGTCACCAGCATTGCATTGCATTACCTGAATGTATTTGTATACAGAGTGTTGCTCTGAGTATGTACCTATATGTAATGCTAGAGACTAGAATCTATAGGTACCTGATATATATTTTCAAAATGTAGAAATTGGTGAACGAATCATGTTGATGTCGAAACGCCAATTTTTTAAAATGATTTTTTTATTTTTTTTATTAAATTTTTTTTAGAGATAATAATATAGGTAATAGGGCGGCTCGTCACCAAAATTTTGAGGGTTCACAGTAGCAGAATGTAGATCCCGGTACACATGTAGGTGAAAAACTGTCACTGTTTTAAAAATGTATATTATAAACTTTCTAAAACACTGAAGTTTTTTTCATACATCTGTACTGATATCGATATTCTGTCACCGTGAACCCCCAAAATTTTGGTCACGAGCCGCCACTGAGTAGGAGGTATACCTAGATACTAGATAAGATTAAAAATTAACAAATAAAAAAAAATAATTTGTACATTTGTGATGTTTTGGTTATACATTTTTAATACATTTCAACCATATGTCATTTACAGAGTCTAGAAAATAGGAGATGATTTTAAATTAGGAAAAAACAGAAATTACGGTTTAATTATTTATACTTAAAACAAAAGGTTAAAGCATTAGTTACCTTCTCTACTATTTTTAAAATAAAAATGATTAATGCTGAACGAAAAATAGGAAGAATCGAATATAATCCAATATTTAGTAAAACCTACCAAGCGTGGAAATAAAAAGGGTACCATACTCAAACGCCTTTATTTCAGACAAAACCACTCAAACTCTTGACCCAATAATTATAAAAAACAGCCACGAACAGGGAAGCCCACATGAGATTCATATAATATTAAATACCTAGGTACTTAGGTATAACCATTACCATCACAGAAAAAAAGGATGTCTATAAAAAAATGTTTGCTTAATTTTATTAAGTAGGTAGGTATCTACTCGTATATGAATTTAAATAAAAAAAGAAACAATAAATGGAATAATAAAAAAATAATAAAATCACTGAAGAAAGGCGTCCGGTTAAGACCGCTCAGAGAATATAAATATTTAGATAGGTACCTACATAAAAAGAACAAGTTTTAATGCATAAAATTCACACTAAACGCCATTTGTCTTAAGATTAGAGATTAGTGCGATATTTTTTAAAACAGGTCTTTGATAAATATACAGTGTGCGTTCATAAAGTGTAAAGTGTGGAAACGCGTTATTATCTTAAGAGGTACCGTAAACCGGGGCTACTTGGGCATCTCACGGCTATTTGGGCACCCCGTGTATTATTTTTTATTTATTTTTTTTGTAATTTTTTTTTCCTTTTTTTGTTAGTTGTTTCTCATTTGTGACAAGTAAAAACTGGTCAAGAAATTACAGGAATTATACGGAAGAAAACCTCCAAGAAACAGTGACAGCCGTTAGGCCCGGCATGTCCCAGAAATTAGCCTCGGCAAACTACAAGGTGCTTCGGGGCACATTTTAGCGGAAGCTCCTTGAAAGAAATATAAACCCAGTTGGTCACCCAAGAGTTCTATCAGACGCGAAAGAGGCCACCATTACGGAGACTCTTGGAATTGTTGCCAGTTGGGGCTTTCCGTTAACTAGCTATGACGTAAGGATGTTCATTGGAAAATACCTTGAAAAACTGTTCAAAAACAATCTCCCAGGAGATGATTTCCTGAATAGTTTCATTGCCAGGAACCGTTTGTCAGTTCGACTGGCATCAAATATCAAGAGGTCTAGAGCGTCTGTTGATAAGGACGACATTATGACATGTTTCAACAATATTCAAGAGGCTCTTGCTGATGTAGAGGATAACAACATATACAACTACGACGAGACTAATATTACAGATGACCCCGGATCCAAGAAAGTTGTTGTTCCAGCACAAATAGGGTTGAAAGAGTACAAAGTTTTTCGCGTACCGCTATTAGCATTATGGTGTGTGGTTATGCTAGAGGGGATCTGCTTTCTCCCATGGTTGTTTACAAAGCCTCTAATATGTACGAAAATTGGAGTGAAGGGGGTCCTCCAGGAACTAAATATGCAAACAGTTCAAGCGGCTGGTTCGATATAAACCTTTTTGAAATTTGGTATTTCAAAATTATCTTGCCACATATCAACTCAACTCGGGCACCGGGCGCAACAACTATTGTCGTGGGAGACAACTTAGCAAGTCAGTTTTCTCCAATAGTGATTCAATCCTGCATAGAAAACAATATATATATGATCCCTTTTCCGGCCAACGCCACCCATCTTATGCAGCCGCTTGATGTCGCTATTTTTCGCCCGATGAAAGCCAAGTGGAGGCAAATTTTGGACACCTGGAAACCCCGGAAATCTACCAAAAGAACAATTCCCAGTATTGCTTTCCAAATTATGGAAAGCAGTCTCTGAAAATATAGGACAAAACTTAATATCAGGTTTCAGAGCGACTTGTTTATATCCTCGTTTTGCTTTTTTCCTCGATACCGCCTTTTTTTCTCCATTTGCTTCATTGATATGGTTTGCTCGATGTCACGTACAGTGGCGTATCCAGGAGGGGGTCTGGGGATGAGGGGCGCTTGCCCCCTACGTCCCTCTTGCTAGGTGTCTCTTGCCACTTGGCGCTTAGGGCCTATAAAGAAAATAAACAGTTACTCTTATTACACCCTGTAACATTTATTAAAATTGAAAATTATATGGAAATATATTTTTAATAAACAAACACCGTATTTGTTTGAAATGCCACAAATAGGTCTTAGGTATTTTAAACTAAAATGTTATATTTACTTATTTAGTCCAAAGTTAAAGTAAAAGAACTACTTTTATTTTATGAGGTAGTACTTAAATCATAACTAATGATATCTTTAAAATCAATACGTGACGTGACAGTGGCGGCGTTTGAGTCGGGTCGGCAAGTGTTTATTGTGTTACCGATTACCGATGCCAAAAAGTACTTTGTTTACATCTGCCGATTCAAGACATGCGAGAAAATTATGACAAAAAATTAAGTCTAAAAAAACTGTCATTGACTCGTTGGGCAAGTCACACTAGAGCTGTTAATTCCATAATTAACAACCTCCCCGCTATAATAGAGGTTATGGAAAGCATCTCATCTGGTGAAATTTCAAGTACAAATGCGAGTCAAATGATTGATGCTCGTAGAATTTCAACATATATAAAATCTTTTGAATTTGTATAGGTACCTTCTTTTGGAAACAATCACTTTTAGTTAGGTATTCAAATTTTATCTAGTTATTTACATTGAGAAATGAATCGTTCAACAGATTTGAAGAAAAGGCTAAAGAAAGTATGAAAGTACGAGTTCACAAAAACAAGATCAATAAAGAAGGTGAAACTTTTTCACGATGAAAACATCTTTGGGCACATTGAAAATTGTCCTAAGCAAAATTTTTTTGTACTGGATACATTTATTCAAACACTAACACAGAGATTTGATGACTTTTTGGTGATCGCAAACAAATTTTCATGCTTCGAGGCGGAAAATATAGCTGTTTCTGAAGAGAATAACAAATCTTTGTATGATTTATGTATTTTCTATAAATCCTCTATCCAACCCGAAAATAGTTGATGAATTCAATTCGTTTTGTAGTCTATTAACTGAAACAAATAATAAATATAGGTTAAGAACTGAAGAAATATACCCTTTCTTAATTTCCAAAAAACTAGAATCAGTTTTTCCTAATTCATGCAAAATGTACCAAATTTCTTCAACTAAATTGCTACAAACACAGCAACAGGCGAAATATCTTTTAATAGACTAAGAAATATTAAATATTATAATAGGTAAAATGTATTGTTTGAGGGCAGATTGACAAAAATAGCGTTACTGAGTATTGAAAGGGACTATGCGTCTAATATTGATTTTCATTCTAGACAAATTTAAGACCATGAGCAGTAGAAGATTTATTTTGTAAAAGCATTTATAGATTATAACTAGAGTATTTAGTATTAGGTATATGTATTTTTATTTATGAAAGTGACAGTGTTTTTGTCCGTATTTTTTAAATTTTATAAATTTTATTTAAAAATTTTTGTTTATTATTTAATATTATGATCTGTCTCAACTCGATTATTCTTATTTTTGTTGTTTTTTTTAATACATTTTATAATACAAATACAAAATATTGTCCCCCTCCCCCACCCCTCAAGGCTGGCTACGCCACTGTCACGTGACCAAAAAATCTACTTGCTCTGCTCGAGGATATACATTTCAAACGTAGCAAATATAGGTAGTAGTATAGCATAGTAGTAGTATAGGATATAGTATTTTTACCCATACTATAGCCAATATTTCATTTTAAATTTTATTCACGGAAAAAAATGCGACTAGAAAATTTTACTACAATGTTGTAGTAGTAGACTTGTAGAAAAATACTTAACTTTTTGTAGAAAATTTTACTATAATTTATAGTTAAAAACTATTTATTATTGTAGCAATTGAATTGTCGAATAAAATGCTACAATAGGAAAGAAGACCACAATGTTTAGTATATTTTACTATTGTTTGTAGAAGTAGAAATTTATTACAATTATTGCAATTATTACTATTAAGTTCTGTTAAAATTTGTACAAATAATAATTATCTCTACAAAAAATAGTAATTTTCTCTACAAAAAATAGTAATACTTTACATCCCTTCTTATGATAAAAATTCAATTTTGTTGAAAAATATTCTATAATATTGTAGAAATTTTAAGTCATGTGAATAAAAGAGAATTCTGCTATTGGCCAACATTTTCTGACGTCTTCCATAAATGGTCAGACAGCAGTAGTCGTTCGCCATGTTCACAAAACAAAGCATCGTACATATATAACACATTATTATATTATAAGCAGTGATGGTTCGAGAAAATTTTAATAATAACTTCTATAAGTGGTAATTACATTTATTATTTCTTTTGAATAATTTACCTTTAGATAACTAATTTAAATAACCTTCGTAGATTATTTTAATAAAAATAGTTATGGCCAACGATCGATTGTTGTGCCAAGTTCGATGATGTTTTTTCGATTTAATTGTGATATACCTACTTTCTCATTTTTTTTAGTTCTCCGACGTGGTCATTTAATGTCCCAATCACTATAAAGGTTATAAATATCCCCGTTTTATGGGTATGCAGTTCAATAGGTATTAATTTTTATTTCATATTTTTCAGGTGCAGTAAAACCAACTGAGACTGAGGAAGCTATTATTACTGTTATTTATTACATAATGTAATTAAGACTTTGTATCTATTTAATTAAAACAATAAATTTTAAATATTTTATTGAGGAACATTTTTTTTAGGTTATAATTATAATAATTGTGGAATACTACTACAAATTTTATTAAAAATTACTACAATTTGTTTGAATTTTTTCTATTTATTGTGTAAAATTTTCGTATTAATTTTCATGAAACCAATACATTTTTAATATAAATTCATACAATGAATAGCAAAAATTATAACAATTTGTAGAACAATTCTTGTGATACATATGGATATTTTTACTAAATATTGTAGATAATAACTCTATAATACCTTCTCTACAAATATTTGGATATTTTTACTACAAATTGTCCCTGTCCCTATTTGTACTATTTATTGCAGAGAAAAAATCTATAATTGTAGAAATTTGTTCTACAATTTTTTTTCCGTGTTGATTTCTTGGTCGTCTTCTTCTTTTTATACATCGACAATAAAAAAGTTGTACATTTTTAAAATTTTTCTTTAATAAATTTATTACAGGGTAGGTAAAAACTTACTAATTAACCTACACATTTCTAGTTTATTTTGTTATTAATATATCAAGAGGTATTTATTTTTTACGAGCTAAGTTTAAAAGGGTTTCTTGTAATAGAAATACATGTTTATTATTTTCCAACACCTCAAATTAATTTTTTATTAAAAGAAAGGTGTATGCAGCATGTAGCTGCATTACTTGACAAGACTTTTAATACCTAGTAACTAACAGTCAAAAATTGTTTTTTGTTTTAACTATTTTTAGTTCTAGGTACTTTCCCAGTCTCTTTGTGATTATAATTTAGTATTAATAAAATTTTATTTTAAACATGTCTTGGTAAATTTTAATAATAAAAAAACGTAAAACCGCCCCTGATTTTAATTAACACATTTGTTTGGGGTGTCATCGGCAACGGTATGTTTAACATTGCCAGTCGCATTAAATGTATGTAATATTTTGCTACCGTCGATTTGCTTATTGGTCCTCGATCAGGATATTTCCGCCATACTTCTTCTACCATCACAGTAACATAAGAATATCAAAACTTCTATTCCCTGTTTTCTGACAGCACCATCGTAATTTCAAATTTCTGTTGAGGTAATATTTTTCAGAAGTATATTATTAAAGGCATATAAATCGATATGCTACCCAAATCAATTTAATAATAACATATGTAATGGTAACTAAGAACTTATTGGCTGGTTGCTAAGGGGTTATTAGATATTTTGATATCCTACTCGAACTAACTAGCTAAGTAATTCTCAAGTTTTCATTGCAAAATAGGTAAATAATGAAGAAAATGTTAAGAAATATGAATGACACTGATTCCCTTTATACTCAGTATACTGTAATTTAAAGTAAGTATTACATAATTGTACCTACATACGTATGACGTATGTGGTATGGTTGACCTTAATTTTTTAATATAAAAATAATAGTATCTACCTACCCTTTCAATTTAAAAAAATATCGATGACGTCATATTTTATAAGAGAGTGGGAGTAATTTTTTTTAAAGTAGATAACCAAAAATAAAAATAGACCTCTCTGAGATTTTCTTCCGAAACTAATCAATTTTTAAAATACCTAATGGAGTGTTTCCACAATTTATGAACGCACAGTACAAAAAACAGAAGGTAGATATCTAGACGCAGATATCTTTGTATAAATAAACAAACAATGTTGTAGGTACCTACTTATGATGTGATGAATTTAAAATGGCGGATTGTTTTTAACTGAATTTGAAACACCAAAGATTATTAGATTATTTATTACTTATCTGTCAATAAACTCAAACAAATAAACGCCCCAGCATTCGGATACGTCGAAATTCGTCAACGAATAGACATAGCTCCGGATCTGGCCCGCAGCTTTCCGTCAAAACCCAGAACCAATTTAAGAAAAACGAACGAAATACATCCAGCAGAATCGAAATAAAAAAACCCATCCCGAAGCCCGCACACTTCGTATTGATTGCGCAGACGACAAACCCGGTGACATTCTTTATCAATACGTCATAGCTCATATTTCAAGTTCTCTCCTGCATCCGCCCTTACAGCTACAAAGAAACTAAGTTCTTTCGGTAGCGCCGGCTCCGCCCTCCAAGACGGGACGAGGTGGGGCGCCAATCGACGCGGCGGACGGTGAACGCGAGACCAATCGGCACATTCGAGTGCGTGACGATTCAAACCACGCCTTCGAGCACTTGCAGCCGTTTTTCCGAATGTTTTTATTTATTACATTTGTAGTTGGCGAGTGTACTAGTTGTGTGTGCAGTTCCTCAGGTCGCGTAACAGAGTGTACTGCCCGTGCGCGATTCATAGCCACGCCTGCTACAGACTAACAGACAGACAAACAATAGGAAAACTTCACTATTACGATATCTTTCCGACTGTTTGGCCGATTTCGGGCTAACTACTTGATGGACTTGTAAGTGTTTTAAGTGCTTTTGGTATAAGTGCCGTTTGCGTCGCGCGATGATGGACAACTCGGGTATGGACTCAGCAAGTGATCATAGTAGTCACGCGTCTTCAGGTTCACCGGCAGTAGCGATCAAACAATCGCCGTCACCTCCTAATCATCTATCGCACCACAATCACCACAGCCAAGTTCACAGCCCAAGACAAGCCAGTCCTTTATGTCCTCCGATGTCGATGGCGCATCCGTTATCACCGCCACCGGTTTCCTCGGCAAGCCTGGCTCGCAGTATGGCTTTGGGGCATCTGCCGCCTCCCGGATTGGGCTTACTGAACTCCCTTGGTGTGCTACACAACCCTCTGGATCTGATGGCTCATCATGGCCCTCCGCGTTCCTACAACAGTCCTCCACCAATTTCCACGTCAGATCCTACGGCAAACGAGTGCAAACTAGTTGATTATCGCGGACAAAAAGTGGCAGCTTTCATCATAGCAGGCGATACTATGTTATGCCTGCCGCAGGCGTTCGAATTGTTCTTGAAGCATCTAGTGGGTGGTTTGCATACGGTTTATACCAAGCTGAAAAGGTTGGACATCGTACCGTTGGTTTGTAACGTTGAACAAGTTCGTATATTGAGAGGGTTGGGTGCTATCCAGCCAGGTGTCAACAGATGTAAGCTGCTGTCTTGCAAAGATTTCGATACTTTGTATAGAGATTGTACTACGGCCAGGTATGTATCTGATACTTTGTTTTCATGATTAGTTTTTAAAAGATTTATTACAATTATTATATATAACCAAATTACCTATAGCATATTGATAAATCGGAAAATTTCGCTACAATGTTATTGAAATACCTAAATAAATACAAAATTAAATAGGTATCACAAATAAACACAGAACCTACAGTATTTTTTAAATATAGGTAAAAATAATTCCAGCTTGGGACGGAATTGTAGACAGAGCTGTAGGTATTTGGTATTTAGATAAACTGTAAAGGGTGTATTTTTTGAAAATATAAGGCTACCACCTTTGAGACCTATCTAAGTACCTATTTATTTGTCAAAATTTTGATATAGTTAAATTCTTATTCATATATACATTAAGGTTATAATTGAACAATTTATTTAAATATTTGGCATCCCATTTCAACAATTTTTACCAGATTTTAAAAAATAAGGTATACAAATCGAACCATTTAAATTTTATTATTAAAAATGTAATTATAGACAACTAATTTCCCACTATCTTCTATTCGCAAATGGTGAATGCATCAAAAATATTAATGTAGGTACCTAATTGTAAAATTATTATTCATATAAGTATACCTACCTAATATTGTATGGGTGCTAATTCCAATTAATAATTTTTTTATTTTTCATTATTTTTTAAAGATTTATTATTTTCTGAATTTTATTAGTCTGATCTTTATTTTGGAAACATATTAAACACATATTTTGTAACGTAGCCTTGAAGCCTAACCAATAACAATAATTACCTATAGGTAGATAAAATAAAACAAGCAAAAAATACCTACCTATAGGTGATAATTACTTATTAGTGGAATATTTTATTATTTTGCCAAGAATACGTTTTTTTTTTTTAAATTTTGATTGGAGAAAAAAAACAAAGTGGAATATTTTATTATTTTGCAAAGAATACGTTTTTCTTTTAAATTTTGATTGGAATAAAAACCCAAAGAAAAAATCTAGAATTGGTCAAACATCTCACTAAAACCTACCTACTGTACCTACCTACATAAAAATCATTAAGTGTCATTTTATTAGGTATTGGGTACCATTATAGAATTGCGTGAGCTTTATTTAATTTTTTTTGTCATACATTTTTAATGATAAAATGTCATTTATAATAATAAATAGGTACCTATATCTATGTGTATATACCTACTTACTAACTAACTAACTAACTAACTTTGAATAGAATATTTAAATAAAATAAACTCATAATTCAACTTATACTCGTATTTAAGCAGCCTATATTAATATAATAAAAAAACTACATCATTTTTCAATAGGTATATACATAAGATCCAGTTCAATATAGGTATATTATATGAATTACATAAAAACCTTGATAGCCTAGAGCAAATTGGAACTAAATATCAGAACAACCTGTATAAAATCTTATTTATTACTGAGTCCAATAAAAATGAGAACAAGAAAATTTCTGTTCCTGAGTTTCAAAAGATGCCTAAAAAGGTTGTATAAAAAGTTAATTGACTCCATTTTGTTGAGTGACAAATAAATATATAAAAAATATAATAATCTAAACAAAGAAAGTCAAAACAAAAAAGTTTTACTTAAAAATACCTATAGGTACACTCTTTTAGTTTTATTAAAACATTTGCTAATTACCTACTTTTTCATACAAATTTTGTAATAAATAGGGTACCTAGGTAGGTACCTGCAAATAATTTTAATAATTAAATAGAAGTGAACTAAGGTTTGAACTTTGTGAAACTCCCGGTGTAGTAATATTTATGTTAATTATTCCTACTCATAATATTTAGGTAGGTATATAAAAAACATGGGTTCCTAGTGTTGTAAATTTATTCCAAATCATGTTAAACAAAAATATTTAGTGTCTATTACAGTAAATAACTGCCAGTCTAATTAAAAATTTAGGATTTTCGATTTCTTTTGATGTTTGGTCAAACAGCAGTTCTTTGACAATATTTTAATTTTACGCTATACCTACCTACTTATATTTTCCAATTGAGGTTTATCAAATAATATATACCTATCTAGAAATAATAATCACAGGTTTGTCAAAATCTTATTGATTTAAAAGTCCCTTCTGCTAGGTAGTTACAGTACCTACCTATTGTTTCTATAGATACTTACTAGATATAATCCTGGATATAGGTATGGATATCAGTGATAAGAATAAACTTAATTGTGTATTTATCCAACAGACCAACACCACACAAGATATTTCGTATTGAAACCATTTCAATTCAGTTCATAGGGTGGCATTCAAAGAACATTCTATAATAATGTGCACGCGAAAACATTCTAGAACAGAAACCCCTCTATGTATATTGTAAAATCAAATCGAATAATCGAAACAATCCACTTGAGTTCCCCTCTTTTCCATTGCCTTTCTAATTACACGAATATTGCGAGGGTTGATTGCCCTATATCTGTACTGAACTGCCTCTAGGATACACTACGAAAAATATTTCAACCCCGCCGACAAAAATTAGAGACTTTTTTACGAGGTGGCCATTGTTTTTATTTTAATTATGTTTTTAATACGATTTTTTGGAATTTTTGAAACTATATATGAAAATATATGTGATCAAATATGTTCAGTGTTTGAATTTTGAATGCCGAATCATTTTTTGGAAAAAGACTTGCATGTAATATTTTATTAAAATATCAGATGTACTTAAATTTGAATTTGAACAAGTATTTAATTCAAAATAACTTAGGTACGTACCTAAGTAAAATTATTAGAAATTATTTAATTTATTATATACCTTATAGGAATGTATTTTATTAAAAAGTGAATTATTTGGGTTTATAAAATGAAAAATAAAATAAAAAAATATAAAGATATTCATTATTTTTAGGACAATGAAAATATTAAAAGGTAATACAAATAAAAATGTTAATTAATTTAAATGAACAAATATATATTCACATATACCTCTATTCAGGTACTTGTTCGCCCTTAGGTACAACTGTAACTACAAAATAAAAGTCTCTATCGATAAATGTACTATATATAAAAAAATCAAAATATCGAGAGTACCTACCTACAAAAATATAGAAAATATTATAATGAAAGTACTAATTATATCGTATAAACACAAAAAAAAACTACCATCAGATTAGAGATTGTTGAAAAATTGCTATAATATACAGTAGGTACAGGTATCTACATAAAATATGTCTCAAATAGTTGTTTATAAATGAGTTCTTATTATTATTAATTTTGCTAAAAAATATTATTGATAAAAAATCCTGCATCACTCTAGAACAGTGTTAATATTATTAAATAATATGATTTAAAAAGAAAAATACTTTTAACAGGAATAGATATTTAAATCCATAAAAATGTTTTATATTATTTCATTATTTGTTTTACAACGCGTTCTTTCTTAGTGCTGGATTATAATGAAGCGGCGAGCATAGCGTTTTATTCAAACCAATAGGAATAAATGGATACGTTTTACATAGCGGTGAAGATGACTTTACTGCAGCGGTATAGCCCGAATTAAACATGTTTGTTTCGGAAGCGGTGACCAGCGCGGTTTAATACAGCTTTACTCACCGCTCTGCTCGCCGCATCACTATAATCCTGGCCTTAGAACTGAGAAACTGATTTTTATGCCTCAAGTTGGCTCACTCTTGTCACTAGTACGTACAAAAACAGTAGTATTAATGACAGTGGGGATTCCCAATGCATTGCATAGTAGTTACTGTACATTTTCTTTCGTTAAAATTGGCAAATGTATGTGGATTCAGTTTAATATTAATTTATTTGTCGTGTCAAATTATATAAACATAATATATATACCAGGGAAATCAAAAGAAAAGAGATAGATATTAAAAGAAAAAAGTGGATAACCCAGGCATTAATCAAATCATTTAATAAGACAAAATTATCTCTATTAACAATATAAAAAGAATCCAGACAATTTAGAATACAAAAATGCTTTTTTAACTTACCGAAATAGACTTAATACTCTAATTTATGATTAAAAAAAAAAGATTCTATTAAGAATTAATTGAAAAAAATAAAAATACCTCCTTATGGAAGTCAATCAAAGAAATAGATAGAAAGGAACAGAACCCAGAAATTGAAAAAACATATGAAGAAAACC
This sequence comes from Psylliodes chrysocephalus, assembly GCA_927349885.1. Taxonomy (NCBI): domain Eukaryota; kingdom Metazoa; phylum Arthropoda; class Insecta; order Coleoptera; family Chrysomelidae; genus Psylliodes; species Psylliodes chrysocephalus. The sequence goes on from OV651820.1 coordinate 16,360,335, forward strand.
AAAAAATTATTACAGATAATAAGAATATTGCTGATATATTTAATAGTTTTTTTACAAATATAGGTAAACAGTATGCCAATAAAATTATTAAACCAAATTCCCCTCCTCCATCTAGAATTCGTGTAACTAAATCATTTTACTTGGAACCTGTAACAGAAAATGAAATAAAATTAATAATAAAATCATTGAAATCAAATAAGATTTGATAATATAAAGGCTGAAATATTAAAACTTGCTATTGAAGCGGTTGCTCCTCCTATTACTTACCTGATAAATAAAATGTTTGGGAGAAGGTATTTGTCCAGAAGATTTTAAACTGTCTGTTGTAATACCGCTATATAAAAAAGGGGATAAACTTATGGCAACTAATTATAGACCAATTTCCTTGATTACCAGCCTGACAAAAATATTTGAGAAATCCTTGCACACCCGACTAATTTCATTTCTAGATAAATATCAGCAAATATCTCCTAAACAATTTGGATTTAACAAGAAGTTTCTATAACAGATGCCATATGTAGCTTGACTACTAATATTTATAGACTTCTAAGGGACTTGCTGTATTCCTAGATCTGGCCAAGGCATTCGATACGGTAAACCATACACAGTGACCCGATGCCTTAGAGGATATGGGAGTGCCCTATGAGTTAATCCAAAGTTATCTTCTTGGAAGAAAACAAATGGTAAGGATTAAAAATGTATTAAATACTAAAATGGAAATAAATACTGAGGTTTTTCAAGGTTCTATTTTAGGACCTTTATTTTTTTCGAAATATATATAAATAATTTATTTGACCTTAAGACAACAGGAGAAACCATTTGTTTTGCCGATGATACGGTCATCTTATATAATGATAAATCGTGGGAAGACCTAAAATTAAAAGCTGAAAGCGATATGAATATCATGGTAGACTGGCTTAGACATATGTCACTGTTAATTTTAGCAAAACAGTTTTTATACCCTTTTCTTTCCACCAACAAAGTATACCAAATTATGAGGTTTTGAAAATAATAGGTGTAGTAGTACTACCACGGAAATAAAATCTGCAAAACATGTAAAATATGTAAGCATGTAGATAATATAATGATGATTTTTTGAAATTTGGATTTACCTCTACAATGGAAAATGACAAAGTTGTTTCCGAGTGTGTGAAATGTGGTTGTAAATTATCAAATAGTGCTATGGTTCCGAGCAAACTCCAACGTCACTTAGTTACTAACCATCCTTTGCTTTCAACAAAAAATAGAAGCTACTTTCAACAGTGTTTATCTTCAAAATTCAAGCAAGTAAAAGTTTTCGAAAAACAAATCGGTGTGTCTGAAAAGGCTAAAAGTAGCTTCTTACGAAATAGCTGAATTGATTGCTGTTAAATTTAAACCTCACAATTTGGCTGAAGAAATTATATTACCAGCTTGTCGTAAAATTGTAAAAATAATGATAGGTGGATCAGCAGATATTGATATTTGTAAAATACCACTTTCGAATGATACAGTTCATCGCAGAATTAAAGATTTGTCGCAAAATATTGAGCAGAATACTGCAAAAACTCTTGCAAATTCAAATTTTGCTCTACAAATCGACGAAACAATAGATATTACAGGAAAAGCTCAATTAATTGCATTCGTTAAATTTTTTCATTTGTTGGAAGATAAAATATGGTGTACTAAATTGGCTTACTTATCAGACATTTTTGTTATTTTTAATAACATAAATTCAAGTATACAAGGGCCTAATGAAAATATCTTAAACTCAACCGACAAGCTGGTGGGATTCCAAAAACAAAACGTTATGGAAGAATAAAGCTCAGGAAGGCAATTTAGAAAAGTTTGAGTCAGTCCCAAAAGACTGTTATAAAACTATTAAAATAATTGTAATTGACCATTTGACAACTTTAGAGGAGATATTCATTATTTCCCAAAATTAGACATAAGGAAATTTGATTGGGTTTGTAGTCCATTTCTCATAACGGATACTTCTGTATTTAACTTAACTTTGAATAAAGAGCAAGAGCTCATTTTACTTTCCAATAATTGAGATTTAATTTTAAAACATTCAGAAGAATCAACTAATTCATTTTGGATTAATATTAGATGCGATTGTCCAATGATAGCCAACAAATCTTTAAATATATTATTACAATTTTCCACATCTTATTTGTGTGAATTCAGATTTTCAGTATTAACCAACATTATAACTAAAAAAAGATCAAGACTGTTAAACGTAGAAGACGATAAATATGAGAGTAGCATTGTCATTTTTACGACCACATATAAATGAAATTTTCAAAAAACATAAAGCTCAAATTTCGCATTAAAAGTATTCTTATTATTAAATTGTTTTTAATCCCTTAATAAACGTACTGTTATTTTTGAAGTACATATTATTTTATTAAGCACATTTAAAATTATTATCATAAACTATTTTACGCAGTGTGTTGGTAAGTAAATAATTTTTAAACTTGTCTTTTTATTTGTGTGCCGTCAAATTTTGAAATCGTTAAAAGTGTGCCGAAAAAAAAAAGGTTGAGGATCACTGCTCTATAAATCAATAATCAAAAATCAGATTCGTAAAATATTTAGTGGTTTACAGATAAAATAAAATAATTAATTTATCCTGACAAGTACCTAGAGCTCTTTTAAATACAAATACAGAGCAAATTGTCATTTGAAAATGTTGGTTTGATAGGAATTGGTAAATTGTCCAGGAAGAGAAGTGCTTATTATATGATTAATAATTGGTAACTGGAGAATCCTTGATCCTAATATGTGACAATTTAACCTAAAACAACCTCGGAGTTCAGGGTATTTTATTAAAAATAAAAAAAAATAGTTTTGCCCACTGTTACGATCTTTCAATATTTTTTGTTCATACTTGACAAAAAGTTTATGCATTGTAGCACACTCTCAATTATTTTAAAAGATAGTTTCTAGCTATTACCAGAGGCGTACACTAGGAGTGGAAACTTAGTTTAGTCTTGGCGTAGAATGTAGAGGAGTGAAACTATGTCTCTACCCCTACCGCACGCCTCTGATAATAGCAAGACCTTCTACAATATTTGAAAAAGATCTAACTTTTTCCGAATATGAACAAAAAATATTGGAAGTTATAGTAACAGTGGGCAAATATAGTTTTTTAAATGTCGTTTAGGAGGAATATTTTATTTAAATATTAGGTGAAATCGACCTATATTAAGTCAAGGACAGGGCCATGCCGAGTTTCTTTGGGGCCCACCCGCAAAAAATTATTAAAGACCATAACAAAAAATAAAAATAGTTAGTTACTAAGGCTCAGATTAAAAAATAACGAACGATATACATTTTTAGCTTAATAAAACAATAAATTAATAAACGCAAAATCAAAATTTACTAAATATCAATAGTAGTTTGTGCAACAAGAGTGGTTATGATGGCCATATCGCACGAAGACGAAATTTGAGCGCGACGCCGTAGGCGGAGTGCTCAATGGTCTGAGTGCGATGTGGACAATCCACTCGAGTTGAACAGTATATTTTTCTACGACACACCAACGAAAATTTACAAATAAAAAAATATTTTAGATTATTAAGACAAAATAACTAATTTTAAAATAATTTATTACTTTTAATAATTTTTAAAATAAAATAAACGAAAAAAAAACAAAAGAAAAAAGTTAATTTCATTTTCCCTATCCGAGAATCGTACTCGAGTCTTTCGTGTGGAAGGCAAGAACGCTGACCACAGGACCATCCATTCTTTTATTTTTGTTGCTTTAATACTTGTAATTAAATTGACTTCATATAGTTTTATTTAAATTAAAGTATCGAAAGAAAAGAGTATTGAAAATACAAAATAATTATTGAAAAAACAATAAATGGAAGCTAGAAAATATATAAATTATCTATTAAATATGTAACACTGTATACTGGATATGAAGGTGCTCATATTTATCACTTATTTCATTTATTTTGCAATGAAAACTTTCGAATTACTGGTTTTCTTATTTATAACTTTAAAATAACTTTGTTTAAAAACTTAAAGATAAGACAGTAATAAAATTTAAAAATCTAAATCCGGTACTGGACTTGTGTAATAAAAGTTAAGCTAATTAATAAGTCTGTTTGTTTTTATCATCTTTTCAGTTTTCTTCAGATGAATCATGATTCACTGTGTAACGATTATTGTGATTCCGTCGGGTCTGAATATCAGCAGTGTGTTTACAAAAGTACCTAGTAATTTTCAATACGGTAAACGAAAATCAAGTGCGTTTAGAACACATTTTAAATAATGTTATTGAGAAATATCCAACAACAAGTTCGCAAGTGGCAAATAAGGTGGGATAACTCAAAGAAAAGTGTGGACAACATTGCGGGAAAATCAATTGTATCTCTTTCACGATCAACGTGTTTATTTTATCGACCCATTATTTAACATAGATAGAACTGTTTTGGATACATTTTCGAATAAATTAATGTAAGTTTCTAATTTTTAAGTTTTTTGAAAAAATTTATTTGAAAAAGTTGTTTATTTTAATGACTTAGACACACAGTTAAAGACAGACAGACAGTTAAAAAAGTATCACCTTTGGATTCAGCCATAGGTTTTATCGGGTTTTATGTGTAGGTTAGGTACTAGTTTTGAATTTATGCTAGTTATGCTATAAAAATAAACAGTTTTTTATAGAACATAGACTGCAAGTATATTTATTATGCTGCATTGTATAGAATTTTTCCGAAACGAAACATTTATATTTGTGTCCAGAGACTTCAATGTGACAAAATTATTGTGGTTTCAGGCACTCATTAGAGTGTTGTAAAAATATAAAAAATCATAACCACAGAATACTTATATCTGGTAACTGATACAAGTACAATGCTCACGACATTGGTCTGAAGTATTCTGAAATATCTCTTCTTTTCTCTTAACTGATAGAAAAGGATGTAAGGAATTTTCCTAATGAAATACTTCAACGGATCGGATTAAATTTTTGAGAAAAAATCACACGTATCAAAAAAATATGAATTTTTCTCAATTTTAACTAGGTACATATTTTTTTGTCATACATATTGTCGATTATTTTTTATAATTTACACATTAATTTTTCAAAGGAGAATTCCCCAATTTGATATTCTGAATTTCTATAGGTATACTCTGAATTTTTGAATTCTGAAAATATTTTGTGATTGGGTATTTACCAATTCGACATTATAGGTGTTTCGATATTTTTAATCACAGACCATAACTCTTTACATACCTATTCACGTTAGATTTTATAGTATAAGCAATATAGCACACCATACACGCATTATTTGCGTGTATGGGGCATTAATCATGCCGAAACCACGGCTTGGACAGAGCAATAATACCTGCAACAAAGTGTTGCAAAATTGTTGTCCATATGTACACACATTGCAGTATCGTAAATCAACGTAAAATAAATATCGTTGACAGTTACACCAAGTTATTAAAGGTGGCTGGTATGGGTATACCTATACTATGTTCGTGTGTTATTTATTTGACAACCCGGCTCGCTGGTATAGGCTACCGATGATGATGTGTCTTTTCGACTTGTTGGTGGTTAAACAAAATAAATGGTGTTCTGTGAGTTTTATAGATTTTTGTTATTACTCTACCGTTTGGAGAACGACGTATTCTTTTTTTTTTAAATCTGTATGGAACACAATGTGTAATTCTCAATTATAACAACTTGGATGGCCAAGTCATCCCTAAAATATATTCAGATGTCACTAAATCATCGATGACTTTGTTTGGATCGAAACAAAAAGGTATCTGCATTTAGTATCATCATACATACATATAGTCCGTCAGATAGTGACAGGTTTAGGTGCACCATTTTCGCATACAAGCCTCGAAGAGGGTTGAAAAGTATATCGATTTTAAGTAGAATGAAAGGAAATTTACGAGTGGTTGTTGGGGATAACACATGGAAAATTCGATTTTCCCTAACAAAAACGAAAGGTTATTTGTTGTTTTTCCACGCAAGCCGTTTTCACTATATAATTAATTAATAGACCTATGCTTCGGAAAACCAAAGGCTTTAATGTTGCAAGCGGCTAAAGGGTTGAACTAAGGGCGTAATCTTCTAATCGAGATTTTGCCCGATTTTTCCATACAAGCCCATCGAATGTATGAAAACGTATGTCGTCACTAGTCCGAAAAACATATTTTCTTGATTGACCCGAATGTATAAGTGCATTTTAAGGTCGGAAAATTTGTCTGATAAGGAAAATCGAATTTTTCAAGAGCCACTCGTGAATTTTCTTATATTCTACTCAACATCGATGTACCTTTCAACCCTCTTCGAGGCTTGTATGCGAAAATGGGGCACCTAAATCGGTCACTATGTGAGGGTCTAATACATTTAACTGAATTAAAATCAAATCTAAATATATTAATATTAAAAATAAGATACTAGATTTTGTTGACAAGTATAAAGATTTTTTTTGGCATAAACATATGGTATCATTTAGCCATTATAAAGATCTTGGAGTATCATTTTACCATAAAAGAATGTTTAAATATTATCGAAAGGTTGTTATGCTAAAAGAGTAGGTACATCATTTTAATATTTAATATTTTTTTTGAGATTACCTATGTGATGTGACGTGACATGTCATTTTTATCATTTGAAATTGCCTTATATGAAAAATCTCGTAACTAGAGACATTTTGACATTTATATTCAATCCAAAATCCTTGTGGAATTTTAACGACAAAATCAAAAATTTTCTGTAAATAATTTAGTTGTTTTTTCTCAAAATTTAGTTAGAAAATGATTTCTTTTCACCATACTTGCTATAGACTAAAAGTTTTTTGATTATTGATTTTTATTAAGTATATTCAATATTGAAGATCTCCCAGCCTGAAAAATATCTTTAATCCTAATTATTACTTATATCTTCTTGATCCACATCCGGCCGATCATTTTTAAAATGTAAATGATTTTTCTTTACATTATATATAATTTTTGGGTATAGAAAATATGATAAAATCAGTCATGGGCGCCGCCACATGAGGGCAAGGGGAACGTCTGTCCCTCCCCCTGAATTTGTGATTTAGGATTTTTCGCCATGTCTTTCGACTATAGCCTATGGTGTTTTGAACCTATGTGACTTGCCCCCCCTCCCTCCTTGGAAATTTTTTAGGCTTACCTTAACACCATAGGTACTACTTTATTCCAAAGGTCTTTCCGGTTTAGTTTAGAAACTATTTACAATAATTTACCCAAGGACATGACCAATTTATCTCTGAATGCTTTAAAAAAAAGCTATATTTTAAGTTATTTAATGAGCATGCGCTGATGATTAGGAATTTTATTATTTATTAAATAGGGCTTTTTATAAGAATGTAAAGATTAATAATTTATGCAACAAGTGTATAAAGTGGTACTTATGACACTTTATGCATGTGTTGCATACAATATTTTTTCTGTAGCCCTATACAAATCAAAATTAAAATAGCAATTTGGAATATTTTAAGTAAACTCCTTTAGATATGCTATTAGTTTAGAATATTTATGTATATCTAAGTTATCATTAATAATTAACTTTGCTTTTAGTTTAGAATAGCTGAACCATAATGTCGGCCTTCCTTAAAAAAAAACTAATAGTACCCGCTCTGTAAAGCTATGAATATTACTCTGGTTCCGCCATTTCATAAAAGTGTCATATTCGTTTAGATAATTTTGTTTGGATTTCTCCAGCAGCAATTTTAATGTGGCCACATCTGTATTTTCTATGATTTCTTCTGCAGTATATATTTCAAACTCGGAATCTTCACCATAATAAGAATAATGAACAACTATTAAATTAAAACAAATCGAATTATTAATACTATAAACAAATCTGTTAACGTCAAATCAGTTACAGTTCATGTTCTGTCAAAGTGAAAGGTGACTTGATATTTTTTTCCGGTAAAGGTGTGGAACAATTGCACTAACCAACTGAATTAGCTTATAAAGAGGAAATAAAGTTAACGTTATGGCACTTTTTTAAATTTTTTTCACTCTAACCATAAACAATCGTTTTAAGTGCTACAAATCGGTAAAATACAAGGTACTTTAAAGATAAGGCATAAAAAATGTTTTTTTTCTCGGTTTTGTTATTAATAGTAGTCTTTTGAAATTAACTGTGATTTACTAGAGAATTTATTTAAATAAAATGGTTCTTGAGGAAGAATAGAAATGCTGATCTTTTAACTAACACTATTTTCCTTGTATTGCATTGTTATATTTTTATTTCTTTTCTGTATATCTTCTTGCTGTTGCTTACTATTAATTAGATATTATTATATGTAGGTAATTTTTCGATACTTCACTGTTCATTTCTGGTATTTTAAATTTATTACTGAATTTTTAAAAACGCTTAAAAGATTTCAGAATCGTTAAATTTATGTGATTGTGTATGGCCTGTATCTTCTTTTCGGTGATATGTTCAGTGGCGGCTGGAGCATAAATGGTATAGAGCTGCAGAATTACTAAAAAAATGCAAGGTTCTCATTTATATTTCACAGAAATTAGTTTACACATTCTAAAATTTACGAAAAATAGATTTTTCTAATTTTGACATATTTTTTGTAATCGCCTTTGCATAATGTTCAACATTATGAAATTGGTTTCGAAAAATTCATTATGTCAGCAGTTGCGAAAAGAAAACAAATACAAATAAACCTTTTTGGGTTTTAAAATCAATAATAAACGTTTTTACTGAAAGTGTATATCAAAGAAAAATACAATTTGGTTAAACTTACAACCTAGTAATAATGTTGTGTTTGTCCTTATTTTCCATTTTAAATCAGCACAAAATAACCCACTTTCTTGAAATCTAAATAACTTTAACAAGCAAGTCGTTGAGAATAAATTAATATTATTTCCTGTTTGTCAATAAAATAATGAAGTCATAAGTATAAAAAATTATAATTTCCGGCGTAATTTAGTAAGTATGGTTAATTATTTTTTAGATTCTAAATTGGGTTGAGGGCAAACTAAAACACAGTTCATATAACTGAAAATATTTTTGTAATAATCTAATACATAATAGATTAAAGTTTGATCGGTCATCGGCTACATCAACAACTGCAGTTCCATCAAATTCATCTTCATTTCTTCAGTAATGGTATTAGCAATATGCTTATTTTCTTATTTTAAGAAAATCAGTTCGACCACATGGTGATTTTAGTCTTTCTGGTTTTATGTTTTTTTTTTCGCTTCTGCTAGGTACACGCTGAAGTGTACACAAATCAAAAAATTATATACACGCGAAACGTCATATTGCTGTGGTGGGAGGTGTTTGTGTGAATGCGTCTTGTTTGTTTTCATTTACGCCGTGACTAGCAGTAGTATTTTATAAACCTTAGAAACACTTTTCACATACATGAACAAACAATGATAATGCCGTGACAACAAGAAAACGAAGCAACGACTTCTCGTAGGGTGGCGGCTTCGCCGCTACAGTCTGTTCGCTATACTTACGCAGGTTTCGAATTAAAATTTTTATAAGTATTTCCAGGTAAGTACCCGAAAGTTTGACCTGTTCTTTGGGGAAATATCAACTGGTTAAATGAAATCAAAAATAATGTACAACTTTTTAATTAAATAATAATGGAGAATCTTTTGTATAATTGAGAGCGGAATTAAACTTCTTCATTAATGGAGTCTAATGTGGCTATTATAAACCTAATAATAATAATTTTATATTACACTTCACACAGAAAATATGGTCTATGTATAATAAGAAAGTTATTTAGCTCAAATAAAATATTTTCTAACATAAAAATTTGTTCCATGTAGAGAATTTCAAATGAAAAATAAAAAAATGAAAATCAGTCATTATCATCCAAAATATCATAATAGTCATCATCATCACTGTCATCACCATTAATTGCTATTATGATTGGACTTATTTAGTTTATTTTATTGTCACGAGTCCACCAATCTTCTATTAGTTTCTCGCACTTGGATATACAGTTCCGCCACACTTCTGGAGTTGCAATTGAAAGTGCTTTTCGCCAAGATTCCCGAACTGCGTCGTCACTATAACCATTAGGCTCAATATGGTTGTCATAATATTGTTTTGCTATTCCCCATATATATATTCGATGGGATTAAACTGGCAATGATACGGTGGCAGACGTAAAACTTGATGACCGTAACTTTCAATAATCTGATCCCAACCAAAGGTTTTTGGTTTTGCGTGTATATTTGTCAAGCGTAATAATTCTGATTTTAATATGTATTGAGGAAATGGTATATATTCCTTTGTCAACAATTCTTTAATTTTATCAACAGTCCAAGAATTCGTTGGACTTTTGTTTAATACTTCAGAATGGTAAGGTGTATTGTCTAAAATAATTACGCTGGGCTCACTTAAACCTGGGAGAAGTTTTTCATGCAACAATTTTACAAACATTTCTGTGTTCATATTATCGTGATAGTCACTGGATTTTGATTTAGATGAAAATATTAAATCAGCACCTTCTATAAAACCCGATTTCCCTCCTGCATGTAAAATTATGTGTCGCTTCCTTTCTCCATCGGTATGTTTGATGGACTTTACGTTATCATCTTGCCATATTCTCTTGGTTGCACCCCTAGAAAATATCCATGTTTCGTCTAAATATATAAAATTCGCCCCTTCTTCTTTAAATTTAGAATATTTTCTTAGAAAGTTAATTCTCTTGTGCACGACAGAACTTCTTTCACAAAGGGCCTTTCTGTTATCCTCCTTTTGAAATTTGAAACCCAAGTTATGTATCACTTGTCATAGACTTGTTCTGCCAATGTCGTCAAATTTTCTATCTATTAATTCCGAGAGAATTGTATTTAAGGTCACATGTTCCTTGTTGGCCCTCATTCGATAAATGGTATCATGAATTTCAAATTTCTTTGCATCTGAAATATCTTTCATTTTCAATGATGGGCGAGTTTTGCGGCGATTGTCTTTCGGCAGTTCACTATTGTGATTTTGTAATACTCCTCTTAATTTGGTTTCACTAATTCCTAGAGCATCGCATACGCGTTGTTGTACAGACATTACTGATTTTAAAGGACCGCCATTTTCTTTTTCATCCGTAAAATACTTATGTACACTACACATTAGACTATCTACATCTAACACACCTCTAGGCATTTTTGAAATTTCCACTAAATTTACAATATACATACAATGTCAACACTTGCAAAGAATCAATTCAACTGCAATATTTGTAACAAATTTAGTACCTACCCTAATGTTATTTTAATTTAAATCTGACCATTAGGGCAATTTTACCTAATTTCTTGGGAAGAGGCTTATTGGAACTGGTTGTCAATGACTAATTTGCATAATTTTCTTAATCCGAAACCCGCGTAACTTTAGCGAATAGACTGTACCAAAAAATTTCAATCCATACCTAGCTACGCCGACCGACATAAACACCAACGTCCCAAACACAGCTCACCTACTCTGTCAAGACGTTTCGCGTGTATATAACTTTTTGAATTGCGTACAAGTAAGCGTGTACCTAGACACTGTGTTTTTTTACCACTCATTTTTCTTGTTCCTAGTCTTGTACTTTTACTTTTTTTTACAATTTTGTATACTTTTCGTCAATTTTTATCAAAAAATACCTACTGTAATTCATATTTAGTTACAAAATAAATTAGAGTCATTTACGAACGAAACGATCACTTACACAAAATCGAGAACGAAAATTTGAAATTTCAAAAATTTTTGATTCGCGATGCACCTTCCCTTAGGTATATACTCAAAAGTTATAACAACCGTTATACCAATCTACAAATAGGTAATTCGAAATACATTATAATTCTAATGAGTTTCAAAGCTCTCTAATGACATTTCAGAACGAATCTCATCTCTCGGATGATAATAAAATATAAAGAAAGAATACAATAGCGATGATATGTATATTATTAATGATAGGTAGCAATGGGAAAGTAACCGCTCTGTTGTGAACGCACCAGGATATCTTACAGATAACAGATAGACACTGTGCCTTTTACAACGGCCTTTAGCGCTAATAAGAAACGTCAGTCCGGCGTTAGACTTATCATCCCTACAACAAATGGAGATGACATTCGTAATATATTGTTATGCAGGCGCCACTGATGTTTTTTCTAATTAACAGTGGCGTGGTACGACGCAGGATGCTACAGTAAAAGGCTAATATATTATATATAATAAAATAATCCATTAGTACAATAGAAACTTGAAAAATAATAAAAATAAGATAAGACTTTTTTAATTTTGCCGTAGTAGATTGGAATGTACTGCAAAACAAAATTAATACATATATATTTACGACGTTCAATATTTGTAGCACGTCTTAGTTTACATTAAATGTAGGCATATAGTTAAAATCTTACATAAAAAAATAAAGTGCAAATAGATATTAACAAATTGACACACACTGTACAAAACAATTTTCTTCTACTGAATAAAATGCTAAAGATGTAACCAGTTTTTAAAATATATCGCTTTTTATGTAAACAAGTAGCATTCCATGACATTGTTCTAGTAAGAGTCTTTTGAGATGTCAAATTTGGAATAAACTGCTCACGGAGTTCAGGGCCCCCGCAACTGCGCGTGCAACGCGTGTACCGCACGCGGGCGCACCTCTAAAGGGGCGCCAAACTGGAGGTCTGTATACAATTCCAATTTTTAATTTTTCTAACGATTCCAATGAACAAGGCACTAAGACACTAAAGAAATCAAAAATGTTTTTATCTCAATTCATGATAATATAATCAATAATGTTATCGAAGTTTATGTTTGTTGATATAATGACCTATTCCTATTGTGACAGAAAACATATCTATTTTTGAAATTAAATAGCTATTCAGTTAGCGTTAATTATTAAATATAATTTAATTAAATAAAATCAATAGGTTAGTTAATTCTGTATGCAACATGCAATACCATGAATACCCGTATAAAATATAAACTTGTCGATTTTTCCTGTCCAGACTCGAATACTGTAAGAACGACGAGTAAGTTTCAAATTAGATCTTGTCGATTTTTCCTGTCCAGACTTGAATACTCTACGAACTACGTTTTTCCTGTCCAGACTCGAATATTGTACGACGAGTAAGTTTCATATTAGATCTTGTCGATTTTTCCTGTCCAGACTTGAAGACTCATCTACGAACCACGAGTATAAATAAAACTGCAGGAGTCGTCGTAATCCAAATAGTTAATATTTTCTTCGGCTGCGTGAAGGTCAAAAACCAAGACGCAAAGTTATAGTTATAAATATTCGACGGAGTACCTACCCACATAATACCTATGTATTTGACTTGATTTATGAAATTGAAGTAAAAAGTTACTCAAGTAAAAAAAACTTAAATCTAAGTCCCAAAAATATAAAACTGAATAACATGTACAGGGTGGTCCACCGGTAACGCCTCGGTCTGTATATCCAAAACTAAACTTTTTTAAAAAATTGGTTTTTACGGTGAGATGTATATTAGAAAAGGCAACAATTTAAAAATAATTTCAATAATACAGGGTGCTCCAGGAAATTTGAATATATCAAAGTTAGGTTTTTTAATCGGGACACCCTATATTTTATTGAATTTTTGAAATCTATAAAGAAAATTAGTGTAACTTTGTTAAGGGGTTGTTATACCTAGAGTCTATCATTTTTGATATATTCGAGGATTTTCAAAATTTTCGGGTGTTTAAAAAATGCAAATATATCCTACATTTCTTAATATTTCAAATTGATTTTTTTAAGGTACATTAAGCGTCTTCTGGACTGTAACCTCAAATACTTACTGATCAAAAATATTATATAGGGTGTTTACGAAATACTATTTATTATACGTAGATTTAAACACTAAAAACTTTGTTATTTTAAATAGAACACCAAATATATTTTAACGTTATTTGAAGTATCTTTCGAAACCCTTTCAAACGATGTAGGTATTCCCTATACCTAGCTGTGATAGTTTCACTAACATTGTTATATATTGTTTTTTGAAACACGAATTACAAAATAATACAAGATAATAAATTAATTTAATAGATATTCAAAATGATGACCGTCTTCTTGAATACACATTGTGATCCTTCGTTCAAACAAATTTCCTACTCTTTTTAGCATATCCGGCGTAATAGTTGCAAATGCATTCTTAATTCATTCCTTCATATCTTCTGGCATAGTTGCTGTGGTATTGTATACAAGACTTTTTATGTAACCCCATAAAAAAAGTCTGAGGGTGTTAAACAGGGTGATCTAGGTGGCCAATGGCATGGGCCTCCTCTTCCTATCCATTTATTAGGAAATTTCCGGTCTAAGTAATTTCTCACGTCCCGCGCAAAATGAGAAGGAGCACCATCTAATTGTAGCCACATTTGTTGCCGTATATCTTCGAGAAGCAGCCAAAAATCTGAACGAATGAACCTCAAAAAATTATTTCCATTTAGATGACTATTAAAAAAATATGGGCCTACAACTTTCTCTCCAATAATCCCCCCATAAACATTTATGCTCCATCTGTTTTGTCGGTCAATAGTTCTAAATAGGTGCCGATTTTCTGTATCATAGTAATGGAAATTATTGCGATTTACTAAGCCATTGTTATTAAAAGTGGATTCGTCTGTAAATAAGACAAAATCGAAAAAGTCTCTATTTTCTCCTACCTGTTCTAGAGCCCATAAACTAAAATCTATGCTTCGTTGAAAATCAGTACCATATAAATGTTGATTAAATTGGATATGGTAAGGGTGGAATTGGTGTTTCTTGAGAATTCTCATTACACTGGTGCTAGGTATATCCATTTGCCTCGAAATTTCCCTGGTGCTAATGTGAGGATTCTCCGTTACTGAACCTAATACTAGAAATTCGTTGTCTTCATTATCAACTACGGGTTTACTCACAGTTTGTTTTGAATATGCAACACTGCCTGTTGTACGAAAACGTTCTAAAACTCTTTCAAAAGTTCTCTTATCCGGTTGATTTCTGTCTGGATACTTTTGGGCATAAACCCGTTTTGCTAAAAAACAGTTTTCATAACACTCACCTATAGTGAGAATCATATCCACCATTTCTTGCATAGAATATTGCTTTATTTTAATAATAACATTGCACAAAACACAAAATAATACCTATTGGAAACAGTTTAAATTAAAATGACATAAATTGACAATCAATGCCCAGACACCTTGATTAACTAAATTTAATGAATTATTTACATAAATTATAAGAACTAGACTATTCTCTAAAACAACAACATATAGGTATAGGGAATACCTATGTATATTGTTTGAAAGGGTTTCGAAAGATATTTCTAATAATGTTAAAATATACTGGGTGTTCTATTTAAAATAACGAAGTTTTTGGTGTTTAAATCTACGTAAAATAAATATCTATTTCATAAACACCCTATACGATATTTTTGATCAGTAAGTATTTGAGGTTACAGCCCAGAAGACGCTTAATTTACCTTAAAAAAATCACTTTGAAATATTAAGAAATGTATTTGCAGTTTTTAAAAACCCCAAAATTTTGAAAATCCTCGAATATATCAAAAATGATAGACTCTAGGTATAACAACCCCTTAACAAAGTTACATTAATTTTCTTTGTAGATTTCAAAAATGCAATAAAATATAGGGTGCCCGATTAAAAAAACCTAACTTTGTTATATTCCAATTTCCTTGAAATTATTTTTAAATTGTGGCTTTTTCTGATATACATCTCACTGTAAAAACCGATTTTTAAAAAAAAGTTTAGTTTTGGATATACAGACCGAGGCGTTACCGGTGGACCACCCTGTAGATAGGTACAAAGGTAGGTATATATTTTAAGTCCAACGTGCACTTGTTATTCATTAGTTAATAAATAAATAACGTTTTAGAAAAATAGTTGTCCTAAATATAATATTTATGCATTTGACGGGTTAGTTCAGTTTTTATGTATAATTTTTAAACTAGATACCTCTTTCTCCAATTCTCGAAACATAGATAATACGTACGTCATTTTTGTTAGGCGCATGAGACATAATTCAAGTAATAATAGTATTGATGATCGAGATGCCATAAAAGGAGAAGGTTGTATTGTGTTGCGTCGCCTTTGTTGTACTTCTGATCAAAAGTTAGTTCATTAGTGGATATATATATCCAATAATTCATCTCTAGACTACAACGAGTTTACTAATGGTTTGAAATAAGATATCACATCACGCAATGATACTATATACAGAACAGAAAGACTATAAATTTGTCTGCGGTAATAAGGAATGTTCGGGCCTTCGTATATTTAATTAGGGTTCTCTCTATATTTATACAGGGTGATTCGACTTATGCCGCCGTATCGGAAAGTAATTGGAAAGTTTTGAAGAATAAATTATTTAGTAAAAATACTGATAATATTTATACAGAGTGACCCTCATATTTTTTTTATTTATGGAGCGATTTTGACCATTTTTTTTCTGCAATGTGAAGGTGGGAAAGGTGTAGTTTGGATCCAACCAGCGCACACTGGGGCAACAAGCCATCAAAGTTGGCAATAAATCACAGACTCTCTTTATGAATTTGTAAGTTAAATATTGCTTTGTAGAGGTGTTAGTATTACAAATGAAAATACATAGAGGGCTTATAATGTGTTTGTTTGCTAAAAAAAATAGAAAGTTATTAAGAATATAATATAATAAAAATGTATATTCTATTCTTAATATCTATTTTTTTTTTGCAAATAAACACTATATAAGCCCTCTATGTATTTTCTTTTGTAATACTAACATATAATATAATAAAAATGTCATGGGCCTAATGAGGCCCAAGTGCCGGGGGGGTAATCCACACGTTAAAGATACAGATAATAAAAATGTTATATTATAACAATTTGATTTAGAAAAGCTATGATGATTGTAATCAAATTTCATCCTCTTTGGAATGTGATAAGACATTTTCTTCATCGTCTCCACGGTCATCATCAGTGTCATGAATATACCATGGCTATGAAGCTGGACGAGTCCAGATTTAAACAAATCTACTGCTTCTTTAGAAAAGTGCTGCAGGCTCTTTCTTTTTTAATTTTCGTTTGCTCGAAACTAAGCAAAAACGAATTAAAGACGTCCTTATTAGTTAATTGGTCTAGGCAACAAAGCAGAAGATATTATTTCAGGCCCATGTATAAAGTATTTGTGCAATGTCGGAGGCATAATGACCGTGGGTACTTTCCAAAAAAGTATCTAGCGGTGTTGTGAGCGAATTCTATTAATTTCATTCTTTCCAGAACTTCTCATGATATTAAGAAGTTTCTTTCTCGATAAAAACATAGTGTTCAACCTCGTTCCTGAAATAAAATAAAAAATAAATTAAATTGTTATGTGCGAAACACTGTTATGTTTTATTTTTACCGGGTGGGCTATAAAAAACTGTATTTTGTTTTTATTTTCATTTTTTAAATAAACCGATTTTACTGTTCTTAGGCTCCATGTTATAGATAACTAACTATGCTCCCAGATCTACCAAAAATAAACTAGATCTAAATCGACTCATATTTCAATTAGGTTCGCCATCCTGGAATTTAAAATGTCCGCCATTTTAATTAAATGGTCGGAAAGTATATTTACATACCTACCAAATCAGACCCATTGACATTGAGTCCAAATCGGTCAAAAACTAAAATAGCACCGTTGCAAAGCATAATGATGTGTTATTATAAGCTTCTATGAAAACATAGAAACCAGACAACTTTGATTGTCTATATTTTACGATTGAATGGACCAATCGTGCTCGGTCATAAAATAAAGAAAATAGGTTAGATATTTAACTTTTGTCATTAGATTTTATATTTAATTTATAATTATTACGCAAAACGAGCTTAAAATGGGTTACTTTTAGGCTAGTTTTTTTTTTCTTCAATTAGGTCGGCCATCTTAAATTTTACATTTCTGGCATTTTGTTATGTCTGTCTGGAAGCATATTTAGTTGCCTATAAAATGAGCCTAAGGACAATAAAATTGATTTATTAATAAACGAAATATATTAAAAAAGACAGAATTTGTTTTTGGCGATCGTCACGCCATATATTTACATACTTTGAAAAAACCCAAATAGTGAAGAAAAGTGCAAATAAGTGCACAGAAACTAAACGATTTCGAAAAGTACAAACAATATTCATTATGAAAAGTCGAAATTTAAAGCTTGGACTGCTTTGGAACATAACAAATAGCCTTCATGTATTTAAGAATATTTAAAAATTTTAACGTTTAACCTTAAATTAACTTAACCCCAATATTATAAGATTACGTTTATTTTTCTACAACTTTTTACTTATTAAAATAATAATACATAGCTAAACTTAAAGGCTCGATGGCGGAAATTTGAAAATAAAAAATCAAAATAAAGCCTAAACACAGCACAAAAACAAGTTAAAAACTACGAAATAACAATGAATATACTCGCCTTAGATAAGTAACTTAGACTGAGGGTGGTAATGAAACGCGTGAGACAGAAGATCGCACTTGTTTGTTTTATTATGTAGTGGACAATCATATATCAGAAAAAAATATGAGGTAGAGTGTATATGCTATTTAATTTTTTTATTTATTGCCATGTTTGAGGGCTTCTTGCCCCAGTGTGCGACGTCCAGTTTTTTAAAAACCAAGGCCTATCATCGTCAGAAGTGTCACTTGTAGCCGTCTTTGTTGGGAGGGTCGAATCTATAGAGAATATATATTTTCGATAAGTGATGATGATGTTGATGGTTCACATGTTGCAGAAGATGGTGGTGCCGCCGCTTAGAAACTGTATTTTCACCTTCCTCTATCGTTTCAGTATTGGAAACTTAACTTTTTCGCAAGAAATGTTTCATACTGTCAGCCATCTTTTCCCTTTCTTGGACTCTAACTTTTTTGCTCTCGAAATTTTGCACCAGAAGGTCGTTTTCTCTTCTGTGGTTCCCAGAAATTAAGGAATACTAGATCAAAAATTTGTAAAGGCATTTAATATTGAGGGTAATTCAGGTTTTAGTGCACAAACTTTCACAGAAAAAATAATAAACCTATTTTTTAGACCTAATTTGCCACACAGGGAAAAAATCACATTTCCCGATTTTCAGATGTGAAAAGTATTGAATTACTTTTATAGAAATTTCCACAATATCTTATTAATAGCCGAAGACATAAAAATTTGGTACGCTTTGGTAGCGTCTTACCTGACTACAATCACAGAACAATTACTTTCAGAATGGAAACTGCAATGTTAAAATTTGAGACAGTTTTGTAACACCCGGTGAGCGTTCTTTGAACTATTTGGCGGAAGTGGCGCCATCTCGCGGCCACTTTAGTTAACACACAACGCGGGAACATTCAAAATGGTCATTCAATATTTAGTTTAAAAGTGGTAGTCAAATTAAGATTTGTTCATACCAACTCCTTTTTTACGTTTATTGTAGCAATAAAATTATATTTGTTACAATAAAGCAAAAAATGAGTAGTATGAACCAATCCTAACTTGACTACAAGTTGAAATATTTTTACAAAAAATTAAAAAGCATGACCAACAAAATTAATTTATTAAAACAAAAAAAACATACAAAATAGAATAATTAAATGTAGCGTGTTAATTAGCTGGAAAGTTAAGTCATTGTCCACAGAGGTTGAAGAGTTTTATCTAGAACAAAAAATAAATATTAATCAACTTATAAATTAAGAAGGGTACAGGAAGAAAAAAGCAGCTAAGCCACATTTTTATCAAAACTGAACTGGTCCGCCTTATTTTGTTAAATACCAGTATTAGCAAATGCAAAACAGTGCATTTAAAATTATGTTCAAGGACTTTCCTACTGTTTGTCATTTTCAGTATTTAGAATAAAAAATTACAACTGTCTGGTAAATTAAGTGGTAAACTGCAATATAATCAGGCAACATTTAAACAAAGTAACATCTTTTTGTAAACAATTACCTTAAAGTATCAAAAGTTTGTATTTAGTCAGTCTAAATTAAATTTGGTTTTCTGAACATTTTGGTAATTGTGACTTGACCCCTTTTTTTCCTGAACCCTTCAAATCTGTTAGGGAGCACAGAAAGTGAGGCATGAATAAAAAAAGGTATACTGACCATTACTTCCCGGACTAGGCTATTTTGTCTTCCACAATCCAATATTGCCATTCCAAACGACTTGAAGAAAGTTTGTACTAGAACAAATAAAAAACAGTAAAAGTAACAATCTGAACTAAATCAATATAAAAATCAAATGTGAGGCATGAATACAAAAAGTACAGTGACTATTACTTCCCTGACTAGGCTGCTTTTGTCTTCAAGGATGCAATACTGCCACTCCAAACGGCTTGAAAAAGTTTGTACTAGAACAAATAAAAATACAGTTAGATCGCTGCGTGCAGCAAGAACTTTAAACATATCTTCAAAATGTTTATCACATACTAAATAGTTTTTACAAATTTGTTGTTTTATTCTTGAAAAATGGACTGGGAACACCCAATACTCAAATTTGAAATAAATCGTTATTAGGATTTCAGAGTGTTTACAAAACAATTTGGCACACAACAATACGATACATTACAGCTTTTATAACTAAAAATGACAACAAAAATTTAAAATAAGCTCAATCGTCAGCAAGATCAAGTAAACAAATTGAACATTTAAAACACAATTGAACAAGACCAAGTTGACAATACAATAAACAATAATTTACAAAATACTTACTATTTATTCATCCAGGATCCAGAGCACACCCAAATACAAACAAATAATAATTATTGACAATATGATATTGATAATCACAAAAAATACAGGTAAAATGGCAAATGTCATTCACTCAATTCACTGCGAGATAATCGATAATGGATGCCTGACAATGACAAATGACACTCCCACTCTTTTCACCATCAATTGTAGATTTCTGTAAATTGTTGTGTACAGCGCCATCTAGAATCTGTTCTTTGAAACAAAAATATAGTTTCAGTTCGGGCTATTCCAGTTACCGATACCTGACTACATGTTAAACGGAAAAAAATAGTTGCGATTCTCCTGACCTGCTCAGGTAATAAATATGTATTTGCTGTAAAGAAATCTATTAGTAACAAATGAATAATAATAAGAAATGAACATAAAATTAAATTAAAATGTTAGTTATTTAATTTGATATAAACAAAAAATTTGGAGTACCCGATATAATAAAAAGTTAGTAAAATAAAAACTAAACATTTTTTCAAATTGACGAAGCGTAAAGCGAATAAACTATTTGAATTTAGAAATTTTTTTATGTGTCCCAATAACCGGACAAAAAAAAATGTATTTATAAACTAAAATTCCTCCAGTAATAATTTCAACTATACATTACTTTAGAAAAGAACTTAGTATATCTATGAAAAAAGATTTAAAGGAATAATTATTAAGATGGTTTAGAAAATTTAAAAATAATTGATTTGAAAACACTGGTACAAAACGCTTAATAATGTCAATAAATGCAGTTTTTTTTTGTTTCAAATCAAATCATCCTTATAAATCAAAGGACCCCCGCCCTTTTCTAATGACAAAGTGGCGTTCCGTCAAATGTAATAAATTTTGAATATGATGTTGTACTCGACTTTTTGACCAAAAGTGTTCATGGGACCAATTCAATCCTACGATTTAGTTTTTAAGTCGAGAAATCGTATTTTTTGAAACTACGTACCTTAATTAAAAAGAAAAAAATAAGCATTTGTAGTTGATTGTAGCATTAATATGTCCTAGTCTAACGCAAACGTATACATAAATAGTTCAAAATGTAAACATATACAGGGTGGTACTCAGTTACATCAGGGGGAATTTTTGAAATTCTGAGATTCAGATATGGAATGAAAACATGGTCAAAAATAAAAACTTACATAATGTTTACTGTTCTGACATTATATAAACCCATTTTACAATATATTTATACAGGGTGATTGTTAATTCATTCCACAGAAAGGCGTTTCTTAAAAAAAAAATTACACTCTGTATATTAGAAAATTTGTTAATAATATTGATTATGCATTTAATACCTAGAAAACAATACTTTTTATGTAAAACAGGGTGATAGACACATCTAATTCGTTTTTGATGCAGCAATAACCCTATATTTTTCAATTCGATCCGTCAAAATGTACGAACTATTTATTTTTATTATTAGTTTTAAGCAATTAATAACTTCATATAATTTCATAATTTTAGTATGATCCGTTTTTGAGATTTCAATATATAGTGAACCATATTAAATATCAGACATATCCACTCATGTATGTAGATATAATAATTCCCATTTGTGAGTACAAAAATCGTAGTTTACTTTCATTAGGCAATTGCCAATGAAAGTAAGTATTCGAAAATAACCACAAAAAATATCCGGTTAATTCTGAGTTCTTGTGGTATTACCCACAATAATTTTTCAGCAAATAAAAAACTCCAGTGTACGAATATCCTGAATTGTCTGATATTTAATGGTTCACTATATATATTGGTATACATATAATGTAAAATGGGTTTATATAATGTCAGAACAGCAAAGGTTATGTAATTTTTTATTTTTGACCATGTTTTCATTCCATATCAGAATCTCTCAGAATTTCAAAAATTCCCCCTGATGTAACTGAGTACCACCCTGTATATGTTTACATTTTGAACTATTTACGTTTGCGTTAGGCTAGGACATATTAATGCTACAATCAACTAAAAATGCTTATTTTTTCTTTTTAATTAAGGTACGTAGTTTCAAAAAATAGGATTTCTCGGCTTTAACACCCTGTATTTTAAAAACTAGCCATATGATTGAATTGGTCCCATGAACACTTTTGGTCAACAAGTCGAGTACAACATCATATACAAAATTTATTAGATTTGAGGGAACGCCACTTTGCCATTAGAAAAGGGCGAGATCCTTTTGCATGTACTTTGAAAATGGCCCTTGTGATAAAAAAAGCACGCACCATCCAACTTTTGGTCAGGCGAAATGATACCACAATTTGAGCTTAGGCGAATCGGGAAATTTTAATTGGTCAGACGAAATGGGAACAGGCGAATCGGGCATAAATCAAGTCAAATACATAGGTATTATGTGGGTAGGTACTTACCATTAACACAAAATATAAAGCACTCTGTCGAATATTTATAACTATAACTTTTCGTCTTGGTTTTTGACCTTCACGTAGCCGAAGAAAATATTAACTATTTGGATTACGACGCCTTCTGCAGTTTTATTTATACTCGTGGTCTCGTTGTTCGTAGATGAGTCTTCAAGTCTGGACAGGAAAAATCGACAATATCTAATATGAAACTTACTCGTCGAACAATATTCGAGTCTGGACAGGAAAAATCGACAAGTTTATACTTTATACGGATATTTATGGTATTGCATGTTGCACACAGAATTAACTAACCTACCTACCTAATTTTATTATATTTAATAATTAACGCTAATTGAATAGCTATTTTTGATTTCAAAAATAGATATGTTTTCTGTCACAATAGGAACAGGTCATTATATCAACGAATATAAACTTCGATAACATTACTGATTATATTATCATGAATTGAGATAAAAACATGTTTGATTTCTTTAGTGTCTTAGTGCGGTACACGCGTTGCGCGCGCAGTTGCGGGGGCTCTGTCTACGCACGTTTATGTTTTCATCTTTAGAGCAGATTACCAGATCTATAAAGACTTTTTGCAGTAATATTTTCTCAATTCTTAGAAACTGAAACTGCGATGAAAAACCTACCAGTATTAAAGGAATAAACTCTTTTGAAATATTTCATTTCATATATATTTTGAAGGTTTAACGAGATGCCCACAACACCACGCGGCAACAATGGAAACGAAAGCAAACATATCATCACACGAATGGTTTTAACGGCACTCACTAAAATTAGTTGGGGATGCCAGTTTAAATGGAATAAAGTAATAATATTGATACATGGATGATGCTTGCGGTTAGATCTCCCGCGTCTATGGTCCATTGTCCACTCCGTACGCGGTTATGCGGTCATCATGGCCGTCGAGGACGAGGAGAGAGTGTTATGAAACGGCTGCAGTGCCAGAAGAGATAGGATTCAGGAGTTTCACGTTAGGGTAGGATTGAATAGCAATTTACACTTCGATTTCTATACCGTTGTATTCGTATACAGTCAATCTTTTATTAGATAGGTAGTTGCATTTTATGTAAAAGGCCATTTTGGCAATTGTTTCTTAAAAATAGACCACTAAAATAGAGAAGATTGTTAGGTTATGTGGAAGAGGTGAAACTGTCAAAAATTTTATTTTTTTAGAATATAATTTTTATATCACGTGATGCTGCTTTCGACCAATCTATTTGACTGAATTTTGTTTTTAATAGGTGTCAATACTGTAATAATTAAATAATTAATTAAAATTAGGAAAAATATGAATTTATACGAATCGTGACAATAATCGCTGTAGAACATGGTTTGCCATGATTAGTAAACAAACTTCTTTTGATACAAATCATAATAGTGAAAGATATTCGTAACATTTCAAAAAAATGTTATTAATAAGCGTTACGTACGTTAATTACTTTTGATAATATATTTTTAATAAACTTTAATTCATTTAAATACATTGCCTATAAGAGTAGGGTTACTATATTCAAAAATACAACTCGTAGCGTAACAAAAACGAGAAATGATTTAACTTGGAACGAAAGACCGAAAGCCGATAGTAGTATTAGGAATTTTTTTTTTATGAAGCATTGGCATTACTTAGGTTCAACCATGTGATGATTTTCACAAGCCTTGATTTTTAAAACCATTCTATATCGCCTTTTGATTGGGGTTTAAAACCTTGTTCGAGCAATCTTTCCAATAATAATTGGCCCCTTTACCTCTTAAGCCTACATGAGCAGGCTCCTTATTTCGCCTATTTATATTCTATTAATAAAGGACGGAAGGATGAGTATTGCAACTATGTTAAAAGAAATAAATTGGCTTTTAGTTCAGAATTATGTTCAGTATATATGACTGATATTTATTTATAAAATAAAAATGACAGTACCATCGCATCAGATCTATTAGAAAAGAATTCAATATAATTCGCAATATCACAACTATAATAAAAGAAGCCAATCTGACTCTCATGTACAGCAAGCAATCACTAAAAGTTCCCAAAATATAATTTTTATTAAAGGTTTGTAAAAATGTAATAGACTGCCTACAGAAATTAAAAAAAAAAAACAATAAATGTATTCAAAAGTAACCTCAAACAATACTTGATAAATAAATACTCTTTAAACCTGCCCTTTTTAAGTATTTCCCATAATTTATTGTTATTTTACCCCTCGTTTTACTACTTACTATGTTTAAATTATTAATAGTTTTGAGACGATAGGTTATAGCAACTTATAGCCACAAAACTATTTTTGTGTTAAAGTAGATCCATACAGAGCAATGTAATTTACGAAGGCCTTCTTTCAACATACAAATAAATAACAACTTTATAATTAAATTGAAAAATACAACAAAATACCTCGGTATCATAATTGATCAAAATTTGAAATGGGTTGATCACATTAAGTCATTAAAATCCCAAGGTAAGAAGATTCATTTTTAAATTTTATAAATTGAGGAAATTTATGACTAGGAGTTTACTAATTATTATTTACAATTTGCTGGTTGAATATGCAAACCAGCATTATATTCTACCTCTCTTTAATATAATAAAAAAGTGCTTTGTATAAGAATATTATATTATCTGTCTTGCTGTACCTTTATTTATGGAAAGCCTTAATTTAGATACACTACAAATTATTTGCAATAAATATCAAAAAATGCATACTTTTTTAAATAATTTGACATTTAAAAGCCATTCACACATCACAGTTGACATCTTGATACTTGACAGGCACAGCCAAGCATTATTCTGATTTTTGCCAATTAAAATGGCCGGTTAATTATTCTATGGGGTTGCGACAGAAAGCCAGTAAATTTGATGAAGGTCTTTTTGTGGCTAGGGGCGAAATAGTAGTACGCTTAAGTTAGCACCACCATAAAAAAGTAATTTTTAAGAAACTGCTTATATATTTTTCATAAATTGGCAGGCTTGCCGACTAATTTCGAATAAAAATAGCCTCCAAAATGGCTATAGTTGCAAATATGAAGGTCGCAACCTGCCTTAGAAATTTCACCTTTACTATCAACAGCTGTTGTTTGACAGGTCGTTAGAGAATGTTTGTAATTTATGGAATGTAAAGAATGTTAGGAATGTTGACGTTAGAAATAATTGGAATTCCTAAAATTGTCACATAAAAAATGCATAAGTGGATTTTAAGAAAATTGATATTAAAGTAGTTAGAATGAACCGAAAATTCTGAAAATCAATAGGGTTCTAAATTAGAAGTAATTATTCAAGAAAATCAAAACCGCAAGTCAATCAGAACTTTCGTTCTAGAGTTATTGTGCCGGCATACATACACACAGACGACCAGACGAAAAACTTTTTTTTGCATTTTCGGGCTCCGGACAAAATATTAAAACTTCGGACAAAATAATAAAACTCCAATTTATGAAATAATAAACGTTTTATCAAAAAAAAAGTAACCACCTCAAAAATTAAAAATTAGAACAGTTTCTCAATTAAAAATTCGTGAAATTAAACATAAAACATCATATAATACAAAGGATATACACAAACAAAACTACACAAGACAACAACCGTCCTTTAGGTAAATATTTACAAAAAAAAAACATGAAAAATAAAAGAAAAGTTAATTTCAACTGCCAAAAGAATGATGATTTTCCTGAAATGTCCGTACAATTTATAATTCTCCGGACAAAACGCCAAAATTCCGGACATCTTCAGACTTTTCCTGGCATCTGATAATCCTATATAAGAGCCCTTTAATTTTCAAGTTTTATTTTACAAAGAGAATTTAACAATATATTTTTATCAACTTATTTTTCCTCTTCGGGTAGGAAGCGGACGATCACCCTGTAGATATCCATAGTTAAAAATAATTGTATAATTTGATTCGAATCGTTGTATCCACCTTTATCCCCATTATACTCTCATGAGAATTAAATATCAATTAACAACGTCAAAGAATCTTTAAAAGATAAAGTGGAAAACATTAAAATGTGATTTTGTTCAGTTGCAAATGTTTAATTTCAACGTTAAATTACCGTTTAATATCATATATAATTTTTTTCTTGAATCTTGGTAACGAAGGTATAACATATAATGCCATTAACAGAATCATTTTCCAATAATTAATGATTATAATAAACACGACAATTTTGTCATCATTGAACCTTTCAAATCTATGACAAGTAAAGAGAAACATGTTATATTTAATGTGGAAGCCGAATTTATATTTTTCAGGTTTAGCCAAATATTATTTCTAAAGATCTAGTGGTCCTTCCAACGCAGATAACTGGGCAATCTCCAGACACTGCAACTTAGATGACTATATGATCTGCTCTAGAGTTGTAGGTTCTTTGCAATATTTTAAATCATTTTAACATCGACCCTGATGCTAACCACGCCGAATTCCTGTTAATATTTGTCGTAGACTGTGCTTATTATTTTCCAACCGGCAAATAATTACAATGCCAGCAGCGCGACTTTTGACCGCGACGTTAGAGTTCCCCGGCAAACTGGAAGTTTATTTACAATGCACGGCCATTGGTCGCATGCAATTAGCTGCATAGTTTAACATGTAGTGCAGGGTAAACATACAAACCGATGTTGACCGTGGCTTTGTGCCATCAGCCATTTGGAGAGGTCGGATTTGCCAATTTCGGCCAAAGGGCTCTAATAGTAATTTGCCGAGAGCTGATGACGCTCGCTCCGCGTCCACAGCGCGGCATTGCTCGCCGCAAAACCACTGCTGTAGTTTACTGAAGTGGCGCAGTCTGGGGGATTTACCTTTTCATCAAATTCGTAAACTTTTCTACAAATATTCCTTGAAAGTAGAGTGAATATTTAACTTTTTATGACAATAGGATTCCGGAATGTTTACTATTGATAATAGGTTAAGAGGAAGGTATGTAGAAACATTCGAAGACCAGGTAGAAGACTTAGAGTGAGAAATTGGTGACCTATGGTCCAAAATGATGATGACCATATAGAAAAAAACTTTTCCTTTTGTGTTCCAAATAAAATGTTTACAATCTTTTTTAGATATACCTCGTATATATGATAACAATTATAAGTTGATATCGAACAATTATAAAGTATTGCGAAGTGAAAAGAGACAGACGCAGCAATATCTGTATTATTATTATTATTATTATTATATTGGCATTCGTGTGGTTTCATTAAAATAATTAACCACTAGCATTGCAATGCAATAAAAATGATGGTTTTCTCTATGCCGTATGATATTATTTTTCTACAATCGCATTCTTTACCAAGCGAAACGAATAAAATAAAAAATCACCAGCCCGTGGAAGCATCTTTAATTAGATTGCCATTTCACACGATTATATGAATCACTGTCACTGTTGTTTTGTTTACGTATAAAATATTTTATTGATAATATAGAAAAAAAAGGTAAATAAATTATAAATTCCAAATCTGAACTTTTATTTTTAAAAATACACTTAAATGGATATTTAAGACAACTTTGGAGTCTGGACTAAAGCCTACACTGAAGGTACCTCAAATAACAATAATAATAATAATAATAATAAGGTTCTACTCCTATTTATAAACTAAAAATGATTATTAAGCAAAGGTAATCTAATTATAACATAAAGGTGTCTATTATGTTTACAATATATAACTCCTCCCTCCTTAAGTTTTGAAAAATATAAAGTTATTTTTCAAAACATCTTCTGTGAGATTTTCTAATTCAATTTCTTCGTTTTCTTTCTTCTATATCTTCTTAAAAGTTGTCTTCTGCATTTAATTAGTATTAAAATAATTATGCAAATAAAACTTACAAAAATTGTTCCAAAAGTGCTTGAATAATTAAAATTAATTTGAATTTCTTTAATTGGCTTTAATTGTTTAGAAATTTGATTAATTTCATATAAATCATTAAAATCTAATTTATTTATATTAGAAGTTTGATAAGATTTTGAAGTTGGAAATTTCTTCATGTCGATCTTCAGTTGAATGTTGTTGATATATCTTCTTTCATTAGTCCAAATTTCACAAGATTTTGGTATCTTGATTAATACAGGTGACCTTATGTCTATATACTGGTTACTGTTATATTTTGAAAGAATTTGTTCAGGTTTTGACGGGATTATTAAGACTTCATCGACTGCGATTTGTTCGAATACTAATTCTTCTAAATTAACATTGAAAATATGACAATTTGTCAAAGTTTTTCCTTCAAGAAGTTGGAAAGTAAATTTATCTCTGTGGATGAAATTCTGTTGACAATAATAGATTTCTTCAAGGGGTGGACATTCTTCTCGTTCAAACTGTGTATCTTGATGTTTTCGTGCCAAATAGGGCGATAAAGGTGTACACATTTTTTGGTTTTGGATAATTGGGAATAAATGATAAAAGGTATTACTTTCAAAAATTGGAAAATGTATTGCAAAAATTAACTTAGATTCTGAAATAGATACTTGCGATCCTACGAACTGATAATACGTTAATAAATTTGTAAATTTAGGAATTTGTTCAACATATATTTTATGTAAATATTTTATCATATTTTTTATGTCTGAGCTGGAAACTATAGAATTATGTAAAGTATTTCATTTTGCAAAGGTTATGACATTTTCTAAATTATCTATAAAAGAAATTGCCATTTGACAATCTAAATCAATTTGTGATATAATGGCCTGAAAACTAATATAACTTTCAAGTGTATATATTCTCTTATAAATAGCTGCTTGAATTTTTGCCATATTAACTTTTGTTGATTTTTGCCTAATATTGTGATTGATTTATTATAATGATCAACAAGCCTTTTGTACAACCAAATTTGAAGATTTGTTTCACTGATAATATTTTTTTGATTTACTTGCAATGTTTTGATAGCATTATCATAATATCTTTGTTCGTCATCAGAATCAAGATTTCCAAATAGCCATTTGTAATTTTTCCAATTGCATTTATGTCTTACATGAGGAATTAAATTATTAATCTTTTTCTGAAGAGTAATTATTAGGTATTCTGTTCTTGTTAACATATTTTGTGATAAGCTATGATAAGATATAGGGTTAGTTGCATTAACATGAACTATACTATGTTTTATCGATTCAAAATGATTAACTAAATTATTAACTTGTTTAACTACTACTTCTAAATCTAAATAATGTAAAAATGTATGTTTGCTATATATAAGTTTAGCGTTTCCTAACTGAATAGGAAGCAGAAAATTTTCATTCAAAGTGATTTGTATATCAGAAGATGTACTATGTATTTGGTATACAAAAATGATTTGTAGAACTTGTACTTGGAACAGCGTCGTTATCAAAATGGATTAATTGTCGTTTAGGATGTCCCACCATGAGATGATGTCCAATCGACCATTCTTCTATGGGGAGGTTAGACTGTCGCCACAAAAAGGACGGCGTCCACCAATTCTTCGTTAGGAACCAGACTTAAGGAATTAAAACTTTAAAGTCACGAAATGTTAATATTCGGCAACAGCGAATTCGATTAAACTATTTCAGGATTCGCGTGTAATCTTAGGTTTCCTTCAATTGTCACAACCGATGTTGTTAGTCAAATGGGCCAGGTCCAAAAAGTATTTGGTTACCTGCCTTCTTGGCTAATGAATCGGTAAAAAGATTACCTTTGCTTCATCTTAAGTTGACCACAGGCTTAGTAGCATTCTAGTACTAACCCTTATTAGTACATGAAAAACAACACAAAAAAAATGAATATACTTTCTTCTCTAACATGAATTTTCTGATCTGTAGCTTGCAAAATACCAGAAATTTTCCACTATTTCGTACCTCATTGGAAATTTATTGCAACGCGAGAAAACATGAACAGTTTTCCACGTACCGCAATTGAAGCAGGCCACGTCCACATAGCCTTTTATTGTAGCTCCTTGTTGAAAATTATGATTAAATTTAAGATTGCTTTGTGTTTGGGTAAATTAGTTCGCACTGAGTCTATTCATAGCCGATTCGTTCAATCAATTTTGTAGGTTAATTAACTAACGTTCGACTATGCATTTTTCATTATTGGCTTTGCTTGCGCCCGTACCTGTACACGTACCTGTGCGTTAGTTGGTTAAACAATGAATATTTAAATGCGCTTTATGTTTGCCAGGTAATTTGTTGTATTATAAACATGAACTTACTCGTTCACTTGAGAAAAAAATCACGGAATAAATATTGAGTCTATTTTGCGGCCATTATAATGCTTTCAAATTAATTATAGGTTAAAATAAACACCAAGTTTATTTACAAAACTTGTCGTGTGCAAAAGGTCTAATAATAATTAATTTAGATTAGTTTCAAGATATTATTTTCTGAAGAAAGACTATTTTTAATATGACATTTACAACAAAGAATAAAATTAAAAAAATATATTTACATTTTTCCTGTAATAAATATATAGGTCCAAAACTAAAGAAGGGTATCCGATTGTTCTGATGTGGTCATCTTAACTTGAGATTAACATGAGTAATTGTCTTATTAATTAGCTGCAACTTTGAAAATTTCACCTCCTGGTTATCTTTTTCGGGAACTATCAACTAATTACGTTATTTACTCCTGATACTTATGTCTTATTTTCGTTTTCGTTTTATAAATCCATCATCAAAGCCTTCCTAAAAGAGGTTATATGTTAGTAGTTAATTAAAAAAGAATATAATTACAAAACTTACATTTACTAAATACCACCACATTTGTAAATTAAAATTATTAAAAATACATGACAAAAGGACTGGTTATGGTTTCACATTCAAAACAAAATGGTTGCTGGTGGATAATGAAATGGATAATGAAATGGGGCCTGGTGATTTAACAGTTATATAGTTATTCATGTTTCTCAAAATAAACATTTTTTGTCTTGAAGTGAAAATGTTGGTAAATATTTTTTTTACTATACTTATTGCAAATCTGGATCTCATAACCAAACAGTATTAAGTCCACTTTTTTCATTTTCAAGTTTTCGATTACTCCTACATAATTTTTCCTGCTCTTTCCATTGGTGCTAAGTATTAAGTCCTATTACTTTTAGTTTTCCAGGTATATTTTTAAAACCAATATTACATATTAAACATACATGCAGTCAAAAGTTTCAACAAGTTCTCCTGTAAAATTTTGTAAAATTAACTTAATACTCTTTGGCTCTAAAGTCCAGAAATTTCTGCTAAACTG
The DNA here is from genome assembly GCA_927349885.1 of Psylliodes chrysocephalus. Taxonomy (NCBI): domain Eukaryota; kingdom Metazoa; phylum Arthropoda; class Insecta; order Coleoptera; family Chrysomelidae; genus Psylliodes; species Psylliodes chrysocephalus. The sequence continues at coordinate 16,392,565 of OV651820.1, forward strand.
ATTTTGATTAATGAGCACTTGCGATGCAATATGGTCGCTCACAGTGCGACCCGCTTTGAGCAATCTATATAACAATATGTATCATTGACTCGGTCAAAGCCAATAAGCCGACAGGATTGCCATACCATAACCCATGGGCAGCATTTTGACAGGTCGTTCGAATGCCTGCGAGGCATGACAGGTGACAAGCGTTTCTTGTTTGTGGTCACTTTGTGGTAGACATAAGACATAAGTTAAACTGACACTGACGACGTTGACAAATAGAGAGTGAATGCGGTTCCGAAATTAACCGAAGTAGACTGTACAGAATTATCAAAATAAATGGTTAAGGGCTAAGTAAGAGGTCAAGGGCTATGCTTAGAGGTCAGAAGAAATAAAAGCATAATTGAATGAAAGGCTCTGATTCTAGTGCCATACTAGGTCAGAGGCTTGAAGTTCGATATATATGACTACATCATACATGGTACCTAGTTGAAGAATAAAGGATAAATTAGAAAGAAAGAAAAACAAGGACTTTTTTTGGAAAAGTAAAATGATACAGTAAAGGCAAATTACTATCTAGATCCATACTGGGCATCAACAAAGTTAAGTAGAGACACGTATATTCATCTTTTGCGACATAGCTGCACATCTTTCCTAGTCTTCTTACTTTAAAATATCTGTAGTCAACCAAATTTACAAATATTGGCTCAAAACATAATTCCTACATTATAAAATCACAAGAACTTACCAATTTGACTGATGATCAAGCCAATTTATTTTTATCTCCTAGATAATTATTTTCAGTTTTAGATAAAACTAACCGGCAGTGTCTCATAAATAATGCGCTTGATAGAACTCTGAAGAATAAGAAGGCTTAGCTCAACATACACTATCCTAACTCTTCATTTTTTGTGGCAGAGGATGTTAACAAAACTATTATTTTTTATGACTTTAAAATTAGTAAATATGTTTACTAAACTACTTTGCATAGTTTAATTGATATTATAGAAGATACATAACACACAACTGCAACAAATTTGTTGATTCACTTTTTCCAGGGTGCACGACAGCAGTATGAGAACTCAACTCCCCCTGTTTTGTACCAACACATGTTTAATTTAAATTCTGGGTTGTATTTTTGAGTTTGGCATTGGTCTTTATGTAAATAATGCGTTCTTGTTTCCTTTCTTTGAAGGGGATATTTTTATTTCTCACTTTACATTATTGTAAATCACATTTTTTATGTATGAATATCTTGAACAGTATCCACTCTGATGAGGTGAAACAAGAATGCATGAAAATGCAAATAAAAATTGACAGCAACAGCAAAGTGTTTAAAAATACATGAAGTTAAAATTGTACACGTGGACGTAATAAGATTTTTAAAATAATTATTCGGTTTTAGAAGAAACTCTTTACAATATTACATTTGAAAAATTTTTATATCTGACAAGTGACATATGTCACTGAGATATGTTCGTTTTTATAGTAGACATGACATTATGAAAAAGTTTTGTGCATAATTAAAGTATGTACATAAATAGAAGATCAAAAAGAACCATCGAGTTATTATACATTTAAGCCCAGCTTGTAAAAATTATTTAAAATACAATGTAATAAAATCTTAAACTTATATGGTTTTAGTTTAATCCCTACAAAGAAGTTTCAAACTAAAATGGTGAGGGGTTATGTCTATTTTTCTAAAGCTATTGTGAATTATGACTAACCACATTTTTTTTCCCTTGATCTCTACAAGGGAGGAAATATCTGTGGCTAATTGGGTTCATTATTCACCATTGGCAACCGAATGGGGAAGACAAATTTAGTCCTGATTACAAGTTGAAAGTTGAAGGGAAAGGAATAAGAAAATAAAGTTAAGAAAAGAAAAAGGAGGTGGAAAGTTTCAAGACAAAGATCAGCTGTCCAAAAGCGTTTTCCCTGATCCATACGATGCCAAAGCTTGTTAACAGCTGAGAGGAAGAAAAGGTTAAATGTTTTAGACATAGAGAGTAGTATGAAGCCTTCGCCCTGATCTAGAAAGAAAGTGCTGTTGAATATGCTTTGTAGTCATCCTTGATCCATGTGACTACAAAGTGTAAAACAAAATTTTATTATGTCTACATGTACAATTTTAAATTCATGTAATTTTAAACACTTACTGTGTTTTTTTTATTATATTTGTTAGCACTGAAGATGGCGAAAGCTGAAAGCTTAACTAATTTTTAATAAAACGATTACCCGAAATACAAAAGATTTTTATAATTTATGTCATATTTTTAGACACCTTGTTTCATTTCCTTTGCATTTATTTTTGTCATGTTTTTTCTGTAGTGCCCAGTTTTATATAGTACTACAATTATATTGTAAATTTTAATTTTGTGCCTTTATCAATATCTTACGTCCTAGTATTGTTTTATTTTAGAAGTAGCATATCCTGTATGATTTATTTGCTCTTTTTGTACATTCTGCATCTATTCTTTATTTGTCTGTTAATATACTTTCTACTCTTTCTAGGTATTCATAGGCTGCTACTTTTTCTAGTGTTACGTCTTTACATTTTATCACTTTATCATCTCTCGGTTTTTCGTTTACAATCATCACAGTGGTTTTATCAATATTTACTTTCATTCTCAAGTTTTCCATTTCTCTTGTCCATGTGTTTATTAGTTTTTACATTTTATTTTTTGATTTTGCCATCAGTAACACGTCATCTGCTTACTGCTTATATCATCGAACTAGTTTCAAGTTTTTTTATCCTATTGTCATATCTAAGTTTTCTCATCTTGACTATTTTGACTATTATGACTAGGAAAATCAGTGGGCATAGACATTGTGTTTTATACCTTTTTCTGCTAAAAACTCTATTTTTACTTTCTTTATCTGATTCCAAGTCTTCCAAAACATTCCACATTATTTCTTGTTATACTGTTTCGTATGCTGTTCTCAGGTCAATAAATGCTAGATATAATTATCCTTCTTTATTATCGTTCTTTACATTAATATTTTCCAGATATATATGTTGTCTGTCTTCCTTGTCTGAAAGTAGCTTGTTGCTCTTCTAATTTTGATTCTAGATAGTATCTTCTCTGGAGCTATGTCGTCCTCGCCACTTGCTTTTTCTAGTTTGTTATAATGGACTTCTCTATTTGGTATTTTCTTATAGTACTATCAAAGTTTTTATAGTATCTATACTCTACAGATTTCTACCATTTGTGTTCCTTCTATTTCCAGTTTGTAATTTTTTATAGCTCTTATTTCTTTTTTTCTCTTTTCCTGTAATCTTTTATCTATTTTCTATTATCTATTATCTGATGCATGTTTTTGTCATTTTATTTTTCTTAAATCTCTCTAGGAGTTGTTTTTCGCTTTTTTAACTGCTTCTTATATTATACTCCTCATTATCTTCCTCAATGCATTTTTATTTTCTTCTATTATAATTGTATATATTTGTTCCAATACTTTTTTTTATTAAATTTAATTCCACATATCTGCTCTTTTATTTATTAGAATTTCATGGAAATCTTTCCATCATTTTTTAAATGTCAGTGTTTTTCAAGTCGTTCTAACTCTTTGTCCGTCTGTTCTTGGTATTCTGCTTTATTAATTATAAAAAGTTATTTAAAAAACAGTTTATTATTATTCAAATTTCGGCTACCGTACCTACACGAACGCGAATTAAAGAGACCACTTCTTATCGGCTCTAACAACGACGTACCTACATAATGTAACATATAACCGACCTCCGGACGCATTTACATAAATACATTAATAGCGAATTAATAAAAAAGCAGCTGCTGACACCGTTTAACATACTTCCGAAGAGAAAGAGCGCAGATCTAAACCGCAGGACGCACGAGAACCCACCGCGCGCACCGGTACTTAAAATAAAAGCGAAAAGAAAGGAAAAAAAACAAAAAAAAAAACCGAAATATATTTTTCGGGTGCAATGAGCCGAATCATATTCTACGGATCTCTGAGTCCGGTGAAAGGGGCCATTGTGACGGGCGGAATAATCGGATACTCGATGATAACAATAGGAGGCTACTGTATCTATCTGGTTGTGTAGATAGATGCACGTTCTATACACATTCATATGATGCTTACTCCCCATGCGTTCAACGTTTGAGCCCTCGGGCTCTCAAATAATAGTAATAATAATAATCTCGGTCGGTGAAGTGCATACGCGGGATGGGAATATTATACCGATTTTAAAAACTTAGATTATTTGGGTTGATGAATCACTGCGATTATTAACTGCATATATGCAAACTGCATTCATTCTGTCATTTATTTTGATTAAGCCTTACTAAAATCGGTATATGATTATTTTTTTAATTAAAATAACTAGTAATTACTAAGAACTACGTGCCAACATTTCTTATCCCATTCGTTTAACAGTTTTCTCCACTTTTCCGTCCAGTCTGAAAACTGGTCTGTGCGTATTAGGGTTGCCTGTCCTTTTTTGAAAGAGATAGTTCATTTTTGAAGCAAAATTTCCTTGTGACTTTTTAAAGTTTAAAATGTCCTTTTCTACGGCAAATGTCTTTTTTACAGCACATATCTTTGGAAGGGACATGGTTTTTTTGAAGCTCGGTAGAATAACGAGGAGGATTTTTTTGTATACCGGAGCCCCTGTCAGCATCGTTGTCCTGTATTCACTTTTCAAAAAGGTGGCAACCCTAGTGTGTATGTATGTGTGAGTGCCAACACGATAACTTTAAAACGAATGGTCCGATCGACCAACGGTTTTGATTTTTTTGACAATTTCTTTCAATTGAAATAATATATATTATATTAAATAAAAGATCAGTGAATACTTCAAGTAAACGAGTTTACTTATAGTAATTACTTAAAATATAGTAATTTACTTTTATTTCTCCAGAATCTACTAACTTATTTTTATTTAAATAAAAGAGAGAGTTGTAAAACAGTAAGTTATAACTTGATCCATATTGAGATATCTATAGAAGCATACTTTTTTCATGATAGTAATTGTTAGTAAATTATTTCTGTAGTTAAACATAGTTAAACACAGTTCGTAATAGGAAGAAGTACAGGAAAAGAAGCATTAGTCCCAGCAAATCTATATGGCCTTGAAGCGTTTTCAAAATATAGAATATTAGATGCATGATCATAGACTGTCTATCATAGGTTGTTCCCTTAGTCTAGTGACATTTAATTGCTAATGCAGAACAAGTCGTTGAAGTTCTGTGCTGACAAGTTTTTTCTTCAGTTTCTTGCTAGAATGTTCTTTTTGCATGCCGCTTTTCTACTTTGCTTGTAGATAAATACAATAATTGTGTATCTATATTAGTTGCTCGGAGAATTTGGTTTTTCATTCTTTGTTCCAATAGAACAAGCCCTAGGAATTTTCAGAAAAACTTGTTTTGATAAATTCTTCTTCGAGATGTTTCCGTGCTTTTCTTTATCTCAAGGAACGGTTGCAACGAAGAAACAATGGTAGGAACCAGAAACAAATGGTAGGAACTGAAATACAATTGATTTATTCAAAAAAACGTTGTGACTTTTTAGTAACTTTGCAAATGGACGTCTGTGACGGGTGTGACTCTCTACTAATTGACATACCACTTAAAGTTGAAGGAAGGAAAGAAGAAAATTCACAGGGGAAATTCCTACTTTCACCCGATCAGCTCACCCCCATTAGTAGAAGTCTCCGTAGATTTTCCAATCAAAAAGATCCAAAAGGACGTAGGAAAATTCGAATAGCACCAAGAAAAACAACAAAATTAAAGCTCCTTCTGGGGCAGAAAATAAAATCAACTTTAAGTATTAAAAATAAGTACCAAACCCTCACAGTCCTCACAGATGAGTCGGAGAAAGAAGACAGTGATGGCCATAATGAAAATAACAGGCACAGAGAAAAATTAATTCCAATAGTAGCTGAGAAGAAAGCCAAAAAATCGAATATGACACCCATAGTAATAGCTGGGGTAACCAAAAACAGATGGTCGCAAGCATCAGCGACACAATCAGTAGTGAATTCACCTTAAAGCACACAAACCAGTTAACAATAATGAAGAAGATTTCACGAAAGTGCTCTTAAATATTAAATCAGAAAAAATACCCCATCTACTAATTGACATTCCGCTTAAACTTGCAAAGAGATGTTTACGTGTAGTTAGAAGCAATCCTGTTGCTACTTGTTTTTGTTTACATTTATGTTTATCATAAACGTATACTTATACCTAAGAATTTACAAGATTCTGTTAGGAAGAGGACAAAACCTTCATTCACATTCTAACTGAATGTGTAGCACTCCAGAATCCAAGGGCACTGCATCTAGGACGATATCAAATAGAAGAAGGAGATTTACCTAACTTGAAGCCACTCCAAATCCTACACTTCCTTGAAAAAATAAGATTGGAAGGGTCGTTATAGGCATTGATAGATTTTCTTGGTGAATTAGCGACAGAAGGGGATACAATAGATCTTTTAGGTCGCAGTGTATTAACACCCCATTCCCAACATAACATAAGTATTTACTTATAATGTCGAAAAAAATAACTGTTTACATTTAAGAAATATTTAGTTTTTATGAAAATAAAAATAAGCAGTTTTGTACTTAGAACTTTTTTCTTATCTTTATAAGTTGTGAATTGTAAGGTAATATTGAATTGAATTAGCTACTCTCCAATTTCTCACATCCTCACCCCCCCCCCCCCCCCCCCCCCCCGTAGTTGCGCCTAGCTTGCTTTCTATCTGACCGCAATTCGGGTAACTCAAAAAAGACTCATTATCTACACTCTACACACTGTCTAGACAGGAGCAAGGCGCAAACTTTCGAAGCCCTCTTGCATATAAAAATTCCGTATTTGAGATCTACGAGCGCGAGTGACATTGCTCGATCTAACAGCCCGAATAAATAAATTGAGAGTGCTATAACTTTTAGCCCTGCCAGCCATCAACATAAACCAGCTAGCGGAAAATATTTTGAATGCCAGGAACGCTTGCCAGATAATTAGGTTAAATAAAACAAAGGAGCTATATATGAAAGTTATAAATAGTCGTGGAATATAATATATGTACACATATTTTTTTAATGAAAATAATATAGGTAGATAACATATTTATATTTATATAAATTGGTTTCCCATTGTACTCAACAACTGTTTAGCCCTATAGCCCTTACAGACAAGAAACCACACTTTTTTCCTAAATTGCTATAATTATTAAACTTTAAATAAATTTATTTAAACTTTTAAACGTGTTTTAAAGGATTTTAGTAGTTATTTATTGTAAATGAAAGTGATAAGTGAAAATAAATGTTTTGAGTTGAAATAAAGGGTTTTCCATTAGGGAAGTCATTTTTTAAGGGTTAATATCGACTGTATTATTCAAATTTTTATTGAAAATGAAAAGTTGTAGGTTTGGTAATTAAATATCTGATAATTGATCACTTTTTACTGCCTTAAATATAGCTACTCTTTTATCACAATCTTGCATCACACAATTGTGGTTCTGTCTCACCAATAACTCGAATTATTTTGGCTTTTAAATCAGGAATCGTTTGTGGATTGTTTCTGTAGACCTGGCTTTTCAAATAGCCTCAAAGGAAAAAATCCAACGGTGTCAAATCACATGATATTAGTGGCCAATTAACATCACCGTTTCTGGAGATTACACATCCAGGATATTTTTCTGTCATTAAATCAATTGTGTCAGCGGATGTGTGGTATGTTGCATCGTCCTGCTGAAACCATATGTTTTCCATATAAATATTATTCAATGTAGGTCACAAAAACTCAATTAACATCTCATGATATCGAAGACTATTGATAGTTACATCTTCACCAGCAGCATTTTCAATGAAGTTCAATCCAATCACACCAGACCAAAAAGTGACTCTCTGTTTTCTACAATCACTCTTGGGTTTTCATCACTTCATGCGGGGCAGTTTTGTTTGTTAACATAACCACTGAGATAAAAATTTGCTTCATCACTAAGAATTATTGTTTTGGAAAATCCATCTGGTTTTTGTTCGATGAAATTAACAAATTTACGGCGTTTTAAATGGTCAATTCTGTCTCAGCTGAAACTTATGATCAATTCTTGTGCAAGATTCGCCAAACAGTGGGTTGTTCAATGTTTAGTTGTTAACGTTACAGAATGGACATTCTCAAATCATCTTCAACACTTTCACGAACTGCTTTTATATTCTCTTGTGGGCGACTTGGACGATGATGAATTGGTGTTTTTACATCCATAACATAGCCATGTCTCTTCAAACTTTTTCCGTATTCTCAATATTGTTGATTCATTTGGTCGATTGTGCCGATCACAAAGATCACATAATTTACATTTTTATTTGAATGTTTATTTTCATAATAAAATGGAATTATTTGAATACGTTTCCGTTTTATGTATGTTCAGCGATAATTCTTTACCACGTTGTCTGATGTCTATGATTCTTTTTTCTTAGAAAGGGGACACCTCAGGGGTAGTTCCATATAAATTTGGCGTCCATAAGAAAATCATCACTCTTTATTTTTCTATGTATGTTAGGAAAGGGATACCTGAGGGATGGTCCCATACACACTTAGTCAATATCTAATGATGGGATCAGCAGATTTTGTAATGGCATCTACATGATTTAGAAGTCGGTTTTTTAAAATGACTTTTATATAAATTGCCAACTATAGTTGATTTCAAATGTCAATATCTTCTGACATTTTGAATGTCAAGAGTAAGAGTTATAACCACAAAATATTTGTTTCCCATTGAAAACTCATTTAATGTAGTTCTTAGGCTAATAACATACAAGGTTCTGAAGTAACGATGAGTTTTAATTAGCTCCAAAATGGAACTCTGAATTTGTTATTAGGATCCAAAAGGTAAAGGGCTCAAATATTATTTTTACATGGACAGGCTTAGGAAGTAAAGATATTTTTACATTGGCAGGATCAAGTGACAAAGGCCTCAAATATTTTTACATTACAGGCTTGAGGGGTAGACGACACAAATATTCTTATCTGAGCATACTTAAAAGGTAAAATTAGATTTCTTTAGCAATGAGCCTTATGAGATGCGATTTAAAAACGTATTTGACCATTTCATTTGATCACACGCTTATTCCAGTTACGAAATATTTAAATAGTTTTGAACAACATGAATATCATTACTTTAGAATATTGCCCAATTAATATTATAAAAATCCTGTTCGTATGTACGTACGAAACGAGCCACTGTGCAAACGCTCTATCAAATATTAACAAGTGTGCATTTATTGGAAAAGCGAACACAAAAAGAGGTCGACGTGCATCTAACAAACGAGCAATTATTTAGGAAGATAACCTCCCTTATGTACCGTAAATGTTTCTAAACGGTGGTTTTGTAAAGTACGGAAAGTAATCTCATCCAACAAAAACCCATTTAAACTCGTAACAAAAATATAATAAGTCGCCCACAAACTCAGATTGCCTTTACGAAAATAAATGAAATATTAAAATACACTTGAAGTGAATACCCAGCCGGCCAGCTGAATCGTTGAGCAATTTACCGGTAGATATGAAACCTGCGTTTATTTTTTTAAGTACTGCCCTTTATGTATCTATTGCTTTGTTCCTAAAATTAAATTTTTTCAATTAACTTACGTTCTTGACTGATTTAAACTTGTTTTTTGGTACCTTCAAACAGCATTTCGTTTTCTTTTATGAAAATTTTCTTTTTTTTGCATTTTGCATTTCGCCTTTTGTCTATATTTCGGTAATTTTAAAGATTTTTCAATTTTAGTCACTTTTTTTTATTAGTTTACATTTTTCTTTTCCCTTTTGTTGCCGTTTCCTTTGCTAAAGTTTTTTGCCCTTTTTTTTTCGAAAATCGGTAATTTTGAAAATATACGACACCAAGAGCAATGTTGCCAAGAGTTGGCTAAATATTCCAATTTGTCAGTATTTTTCGTTTAAAACATAATCTATTTGTACATTTACTTATTTCTGGAAATTTTTCACTGTAAGCTTTAGTTTAGTTTTTTTCTATTCTTATACAATGTGATTCACTTTTCATGGCGACTTTTTTACAGTTCTTATATTAGAAAGTCAGTTAAATATTTTTTTAAAATAGAATTTTTGATGACTCTTAATATAAACCCGACATCCAAACAGCTGTAAATAATTCGTTACTATTCGTTTTTGTAATTTTACGAATATTTGTTCTTCCAGAAGAGCACACCAATGATTTTATTTATTAATATTTACAGTTTTATAATTATATTGGAATATAGTCATAATAAGCAAAAAAACTATATAAACTACCTACGACTGTCTTTATAAGAGGCAAAAAGTTCGTCAAGTCTATAAAAAACATTTTTGTGATTATTTCAAATAGTCCTACCTTTAGGTAAATTGTTATAAAATCTTGGATATGGATCCATATGTTGTGGTGAACAATAGATCACTGTCTCCCTGGCTAGGGTGGAGTTGTCAGATTTGCCGAAGAGAAAACCGGGACAACGGTGACGACAGATTCATAAACCAAGCATTTTTATAAATAGCATTTCCTGTCTTGGTGAAATTTCTGCATTTTTAAAAACCTGGGGACCTTGTAGTGAGTTTCTCAGTCCTCAACTTTCATTTTTAGGTTAACGTGTGGCATTAACGCCTACAATGTTGGGTCTAGTCTAGTTCTACCGGGATGACCGGAACAGACGTTTCAAATCGATGATATGTCCTGGATAGCTATTCACTAAGTCATGGGAGCGCTCCCATGGGAGTGCTAGCATATTTTTTGCTCTCTTACTCTTAGGTAGGTATATCGTGTTTACTCACTTTTAGCCCAGGTACATGCGTAGTAAGGTCAGATTTTATACCATGGGAGGGAGAATTGCGGGCTTGCCAGATTTTGGTTCGTATTTATAAACAGAACTTACCTGAGTCGGACTTGGGTAAGTCGTCCTTGAACTAAAATCGAAGTTCGGTTACGTCTCTAAAGTTCTAGGTGGTCCTGGTGTTAGACTGGAATTTAGAGATGAATATTAGCAAATCTGTAACTGTTATGTACATTTACGGATTTGTTACTACCCATCTCTAAATTCGCGCGATATAACCGAACTTCGATCTTCGTTCAAGGACGACTTAACCAAGTCCGACTCAGCTGAGTTTTGTTTATAAATACGGACCTTAGGTATATAATAATATATAAAAGGTCTGTACCTTACAAAGCAAATTTGAACTACTTAAATAGTAGATCAAAGTTATTCTGTCGACTTGGCAACGTTGGCATGGGAGTATGGGAGCATGGGAGTCATGGGAGTATGGGAGTGCTCCCATGAGTTAGAGAATAGGTATCCTGACGTACCGGGGCGAATAGCAACCCTAGGCTAGGGGCAAATGAATGAAGAAGTTGGAAAACTAAAATTAGTTATTGTAGACATCAAATTTCTTTAGACTTATACACGAACATAGACACATAATTCAAAAATATGAGTGCTGGTCTCTTTACGTTGAGCCTATTACAGTAAAACAAGTTTATTTACAAAAAACATTTATTTATAAGTTTCCAAGTATTCTCCTCTACAGTCTCCTCTACAGTGTAATCTCTCTGGAAAACCTGAGCTAATCATCTAGTGCTAAACATGTTCAGTAATTCCAACAAAGTAGCTACCATCTTACTGTTTCAGCTTTTATCAAAAACAACTTTTGTTTGAGACAATTCATGCTCAAAGACCCAAACTGACAATAATTGTTGCTTTTTTAGAGATGATTATATATCAAGTTAGACGATCCACGGTCAAAGCAATCTATTATAGATCTGCTCTATCTCACACGGTCTTCTTTTTGAACTAAAGTCAATTTGTGGAGATTCCTCCGAGAACAAAGCTTACGGACTTACAAATTTTTGTGGATAATAGTATTAATTGCTTTCACACCTATCTTTAAAGTTACTTGAATGTAATGTGCAGGTCCATTTTAATCATATTCCGAATAAGATCAATATATTTTTCTCTAACTGTTGTTTTTGGTTTAGAAGCTTGAAAACTGTAAGTTAAGCAAAGTCACCTCCTTTCAAATTCATTGTGCCACCGCTTTACGGCGGCGAAAGAACAGTACATTACTCACCAAGCACTTGATTGATTTCCTCAAAATATTCTTTACGGTTTAAGCCACGCTTGAAATTGTAAAAAAGCATCCCGATAACGCTCCTTGTTCATTTCAATCATTTATTGGCGAAAGGATTACTTTAAACTTATGTATCTTACAATCAGGTATATTTGACTGTCACTAACTAAACTTGTAGACAACTAGATTGAAATGTCAGACAGAATATGTAGCAAAAACATCATCGCTTACTAGATAGTTTTAGCGAGAAGAGAACAGTCCTCGTACAAATAGAAATAGAGTTGAAATTTTTGATTATTTAAAATAATACGTGTCTATTCAATGTAGCGAATAATGTTTTTTTGAACTATGAAGGCAGATAACGCTGTTGTTGCATTAGCTCAGATACATACGCCATAACGTAACATAGAGTCGACTTGTGCTAAAGCTAAAAGTTGTATTTTTTCTTTAACGTTTTGAAAATTAATATTTAAGAAACTTCAGTAAATTTAGAAGGTGTCGTCTCCAGTTAAAATTTTCATCGAATAAGATGCCTAGAAATTTGATGCTACTGTGGCTGTTTGTCATTAATGACTTTTAACCGATGAATACATCTATTTTCCTCTGTTCTTTTCGTTTTTTCGCTATTAAATAATAAACAATTACTATTAAAAATGAACACATATTAGCTTAAATCACTTCACATTTTTCCTCAAGAGTTTCAGTAGATTTATTAGAAATATTTATATAAAGGTTATCATTCAATGAATGATATATTATGCCTTTAATTTTTGAGATTGTTGTGCCACTATTGCAGGTTTAAAATTCATTAGCGTTGGCCTTTTTAATCTCAAGAAACTAATTCAATTCTTCATAGTACAAAAGGGTCAATTTTGCCGTTAATCTTTCTTCAACTGATCGACATATTGTCCAGAGCATCATCCAAGAATTTCTTCACATTTTTAGTAGAAAAAACTCTTTCTATGTCTTTTTATCAACATCATTGAATTTAGTATGGAATAATTTTTTACAAAGTTAAAGTGTCGTCAAAAATGCTACCACAATATTTTCCAAAAAAGAGCTAATTGTCTTTGTATATTTCCAACAGTTCAAACTAATGTATTCTTCATGTTTTTTGTGACAGCAAGTTATCTGCTATTAATTGCATAAATAGGATCAAAATGTGAAGAAAGGAATCCATGATAAAATAAGCTATAACAAATAACTGTAGTCGGTAATTATAACGGTGACGACGATTGTGCCTCAAGTTTCCAGGCAGTTAACGTGTTAAAAAACCTTCTTTCTCATCCAGCTGGCATTTAATTCTGGAATATTCGTTCTGGACGACTAGCAGGAATACGCTGGCGCCTTTTTTTTAATTACCCGACTTTGAATATTTCCCCAGACGTGCATTTTTGCCGAACTCATTTCAAATAAGAATTAGCGTCTATATGCTTTGAATTTTTTATTACTCCTGTGTACGCTGTCGGTAAACTGTTATTGTTATGGAACCTGTAAACTTCTAAATTAAGTTTTTAATGCCCCACAACCGGAAAAGGTTCTAAATTAATTGCGTTTTTATTTTCCCGCGTTATAACATTATATTTTCGACCTACCTGCCGTAATACGGATATTTTTTCACCGTACAATCAATGTCTTCATTCGAGAAGACGGTTCTTGAAATTTTACTTGGTTTCCTAATTTTGATATTAGTAGGTAAATCAACTTTTTTATTGAAAATCGCACAAGATTCTAATGATAATTTTCGCGTTTTTCGTGCTATAATTTTACCTGTTACTTGTGATCGAGATCATAGATTTAGATAATATCAAAGTGTCTACATAATCTTTACAGTCTGTTCGCTATACTTAGGTGGGTTTAGGATTAAAAATTTTATGAGTATTTTCAGGTAAGTACCCGAAAGTTTGACCTGTTCTTTGGAGAAATATCAACTGGTTAAATGAAATGAAAAATAATGTACAACTTTTTAATTAAATAATAATGGAGAATCTTTTGTATAATTGAGAGCAGAATTAAACTTCTCCATTAATGGAGTCTAATGTGGCTATTATAGACCTAATAATAATAATTTTATATTACACTTCACACAGAAAATATGGTCTATGTATAATAAGAGGGTAATTTAGCTCAAATAAAATATTTTCTAACATAAAAATTTGTTCCATGTAGAAAATTTCAAATGAAAAATAAAAAAATTGAACTGGGATTAAACTGGCAATCAGTCATTATCATCCAAAATATCATAATCGTCATCATCATCGTCACTGTCATCACCATTAATTGTTATTATGATTGGACTTATTTCGTTTATTTTATTTTCACGAGTCCACCAATCTTCTATTAGTTTCTCGCACTTGGATATACAGTTCCGCCACACTTCTGGAGTTGCAATTGAAAGTACTTGTCGCCAAGTTTCCCGAACTGCGTCGTCACTATAACCATTAGGGCCAATATGGTTGTCATAATATTGTTTTGCTATTCCCCATATATACCTTACTCGTGCATTTGATTCAATAGACCATGACTTACTATTAAAAAAACTTGAAGGTATAGGTGTAAGAGGAAAACCACATGACTGGATAGTCTCATATTTGGCGGATCGGTATCAAACAACAGCTATCGATGGGGCTACCTCCGAATGCAAAAGAAATGAAGTAGGCATCCCACAAGGCACATTACTTGGCCCAATATTTTTTATAGTTTTTATAAACGACATTTCAAGTATCTGTGAAACATCAGATAAAGCTGTTTTTTATGCGGATGATGCCAATGTGATACTGTCTGAGAAAAGTGTCAATAACCTAGTAGAAAATGGAAGTAACGTCACATTGGAATTTGAAAAATACTGTAAGGAAAACGGTCTCCAATTAAATTGTGAGAAAACCTTATATATGAGATTTTTACCTAAAAATATTGCTCCTGATGAAGACTTATTAATTAAACTCTCTGGAAAATCAATAGAAAGTACTCTATCAATGAAATTCTTAGGTGTAACTCTCGATCCTAAACTAACATGGGAACTTCATATCGATAAGCTATGCTCAAAGCTGAGTAGTACTTGCTTCATTTTGAGAAATCTTAGGGATAAAGTCTCCTCAAATATATTGCGAATATTATATTTTGGACTAGTGCAATCTCAGTTGCAGTATGGCTTGTTGATATGGGGTTATTCCTCACACATAGATAAAGCGTTCATCACACAGAAAAAAATTGTTAGATGTATGGATAGAGCTCATCCATTAGCAAGTTGCCGAAATCTATTTAAAAAATATGAGATTCTAACAGTGCATTCTTTATATATCTTACAATTAATACTGCATATCTACGATAATAAGAACCAATTCATATTAAACAATGAAATTCACACATACAACACCCGCCATAATGAAGAGATCCGTGTACCCTTCTCAAGACTGAGAGTGAGCCAGAATTCTCCCAATTATATAGGGGTTAAGTGTTACAATAAAATTAAAATACATATTGATTTAGTCGGCCCAAGGAACGGCATAAAGAATAAAATTATTAACTTCCTTCACAATTACACATTTTATAATATTGAAGAACTCAATTTTTGAACCACACAATGAAGAGCTATCATAATCCTTATCCTGGTCTTTCTAATTTTTAAATTTTATGTTCGTTCTTTTAAATTAGTAACTGTCGGTGTAAGTAAAATTAAGTTATATGTATAAGTATAATAATTACTATGTAATGCTTTCAAATTTTAATTTTAATTAACTATAATGTTTTTAATTGACTAGCCTGATAAGTGGCATTTATTATGTGAATGAATGTACTTTTATGGTGAATAAATGATTTTGATGATTGATTATTCGATGGGATTAAACTGGCAATGATACGGTGGCAGACGTAAAACTTGATGACCGTAACTTTCAATAATCTGATCCACAACAAAGGTTTTTGGTTTTGCGTGTATATTTGCCAAGCGTAATAATTCTAATTTTAATATAATATTAAATCAGCACCTTCTATAAAACCCGATTTCCCTCCTGCATGTAAAATTATGTGACGCTTCCCTTCTCCATCGGTATGTTTGATGGACTTTACGTCATCATCTTGCCATATTCTCTTGGTTGCACCCCTAGAAAATATCCATGTTTCGTCTAAATATATAAAATCGCCCCTTATTCTTTAATTTTAGAATATTTTCTTAGAAAGTTAATTCTCTTGTGCACGACAGAACTTCTTTCACAAAGAGACTTTCTGTTATCCTCCTTTTGAAATTTGAAACCCAAGTTATGTATTACTTGTCATAGACTTGTTCTGCCAATATCGTCAAATTTTCTATCTATTAATTCCGAGAGAATTGTATTTAAGGTCACATGTTCCTTGTTGGCCCTCATTCGATAAATGGTATCACGAATTTCAAATTTCTTTCCATCTGGAATATCTTTCGTTTTCAATGATGGGCGAGTTTTGCGGGGATCTTCTTTCGGCAGTTCACTATTGTGATTTTGTAATACTACTCTTAATTTGGTTTCACTAATTCCTAGAGCATCGCATACGCGTTGTTGTACATACATTACCGATTTTAAAGGACCGCCATTTTCTTTTTCATCCGTAAAATACTTATATACATTCCAAATTAGACTTTCTACATCTAACACATGTCTAGGCATTTTTAAAATTTCCACTAAATTTACAATATACATACAATGTCAACACTTGCAAAGAATCAATACAACTGCAATATTTGTAACAAATTTAGTACCTACCCTAATGTTATTTTAATTTAAATCTGACCATTAGGGCAATTTTACCTAATTTCTTGGGAAGAGGCTTATTGGAACTGGTTGTCAATGAATAATTTGCATAATTTTGTTAATCCGAAACGCGCGTAAGTATAGCGAACAGACTGTACTTACGGAGTTTTACTGAAATATTATTGGAGTGAAGTTATTATTAATTTGGAGGCGCTCCTAAAGGCATCATTGGGTACTATTGACAGGGCCGCCGAGAGCCAGACCGGGCCCCAGGACAATTCTTTAGATCTGGCCCCGTAACAAAAAAATCTTGAAACAAAAACTTTTCCTCTTCTACTTAAATAATTGAATTTTCTATAAAAAAAAGCCATCAACAAACTTTTTTTTCTCCCCTACTTGAATTACTTTTTCTAAAAAAAAGGTTCTCAACCCAAAAAAAAGTCCTCAAGCGCTAAAACTTTTCCTCTACTTGCATTAATTAAACTTAACTTCCCTCTCTCGTCTTCTGTCGAATTTCTCATGCAGAACAAAAAAAACCTATTCTCGGGCCCCCCTTATAGCGCTGCCGGGTCCCCATTTGAGCCCGGGCCCTGGGAATTAGTCCCGGCTACCCCCCTCCTCTAGTCGGCCCTGACTATTGAGTAAAATAGCATAACACACCAAATAGGCATTCACTACAAATTTTGCCTTTTGAATTCGAATTAGACGCGCGCCACTGATATTTGATCTCGAATATTTTTTCAAAGTACATTATTTGTAGTTCGTATCTATCCTATCGAACGCTAGTTACAATTTCTAGTCTGATGCTATATATGTATATGCGATGTAGCAGAGAATATTTCGCAAGTTGATTTAACGCTACGACCGCGACCGAACGAATAATACATGAAAAGGGGGAAAGGATAATAACATGGTTAGTTATTAAGGAGATCTAAACTACAGTGGAAAGTTACAAATGTATGGAGATTGAGAAAACAACTATGGAATTATTAAACGACTTTGCATCTTCAAATACGAGATAATTTCCATCAGTTTCTGAAGGGATTTAGTTAAACATGGAGTTCGCACAGATATGCGCAACAAACAACCGATGGGTCATGTTTCTTACCTTTTTTTCTTCGTTTTCATTTATGTAGTTATGAATATTTATAATGTTAGTTTATCGGAAACAGAGTCGCAACAAATACCGCTAACCTATCGAAATTAATTATCTTTTTCTTCAGCATCTTATGATATATTGTAATGACTGCTTGTACTTTAATTTTTTGTGGTCGGTTTGAAACTATTTCCTTAATTTTGCGGTTTAGTATTTTTTCGTATTCTACGTTTTAGTTTGTAATTATCGTGAGATAATCAAGGGCTAAGTTTTTTAAAGGTGGTTACACCCAATCCTTTAATTAGTGCCTCAGCTTAGACTTGGAAATGGAATAGAAGCAATTTACGGATTATTACGGTGATAGGTGATAGGACACTTCAGTCTAGGTAACCACAAGGATCAGAATAATCTACAAAGAAGATCAATTTCTCGACACTGCTACTGCGTAGAAGACGATTTAAAAAAAAATACAATTCAGATAATTTTACTTTAAAGAAGTATCATTTAACTCAACCAATGCCTTCAATAATTTGTGAACAACAATGGGTTATTTTGGGCTGCAGTGGAATGCGATCTTATTATCCCACTCAATTAATTTAAGTTATTATTAAGTTATTCAGATAGTATCTTTTTAAAAGAGTACAATAGGTGACCTATAATGGTTTTTCTTCTAGGACATATCAATCATCTGGAGCTCCGCAAGGCTTCAATCTAGGCCCATTGTTATTTTTATTATTTATCAATGACCTTGCCCTCGCTTGTGAATGTAGTAATTTGATTTACGCAGACGATTTTAAAATTATTTTTATTATCTCTAATGATTTAGATTGTCAAATACTTCAGCATCAACTAAATAGGGTCCATGATTGGTGCTCGCAAAACAACATATTTCTGATTTTAGATAGTAAAGTCTGTATGTTTAGTCGTAAATCTCAGCCCATTATATTTAATTACCATATAAATGACACATCTCTGAATAGATGTGCTTCTGTGAAAGATCTAAGTGTAACTTTCGATATCAAATTTGAATTTGTTGATCACATTAATAATATTACTTCTGAGGCAATAAATCACTGGGTTTTATATTTAAACACTGCAAATGATTTACTAATATACAAGCATTAAAAACGCTTTATTGTGCTTTGGTTAGATCGAAGCTCGAATGTGCCTCTATTGTATGGAGTCCATACTACCAGACGCATATTCATTTGTTGGAGAATGTTCAGAGAAAATTTCTTTGTTTCTTACAAATATGATGCAATTTACCCTGCAAGGGGTATTGTACAATGTATATTACTTACAACTTAGAAGTAATAACAGTAGATAAATATTCGTTTTTAAATTATTTCGAAATCTCAATAGGCTCTCCAAATTTACTATCACAAATCAATCTCCCTGTTCCACGAACCCACTCGAGAAGTATCACCACATTTTACTCTGCTAATGCAAGAACTAACATACTTTTTAATTCTTCCTTACACAATATGTGTTCAAATTTTAATGTAATTTCTAGTAGCTGTTATATTAATTTCCACCCATTATCATATATACTAGATATGTCAAATGAAAATTATTATTTAAATATGCAGCTTCACTAATATCTAATACGCAATTTTTTTTATTTGTAGACTGTTAAATCGCTTAATTTTAATTCATTATTTACATTTTAGGTTAGGTTAGGCGTAACAAGTATCAGGGTTTGATGAATATAAAGCAATTTTATTCTAACCTAACTTATCTAGGGTTGAAAAACTTCATAAATTAATATTCTTCTCATTAGAGTTTAATTAT
Source organism: Psylliodes chrysocephalus (assembly GCA_927349885.1). Classification (NCBI taxonomy): domain Eukaryota; kingdom Metazoa; phylum Arthropoda; class Insecta; order Coleoptera; family Chrysomelidae; genus Psylliodes; species Psylliodes chrysocephalus. Next base: position 16,412,232 of record OV651820.1, read on the forward strand.
TTAGTTACAATACTGTTAACGTATAACACTTAACCGCACTATACTCTGTTTTAATCTAACATCACTGAACAAACTCAAAAGGCCTGGTTCTCTTGAGTCATCTTATTAGATTGGCTTTGTTGAGGAGCCGAATAATCTCAAGGTTTCCCAATAAGGAGCATTCGTTTTTGGTGACTACTGGCAAATTTTTGTATTGTATTTTCAACAATCTGCTCATTAAGGTCCCTATAAAGATTAGTATTACGGCAGTACCAGGATGCATCGACGATGTTCCTTAATACTTTATTCTGAAAACGTTGAATAACTTGGATGTTATTTTTACTGGCACAGCCCCAAAGCTGGAAAATTGCTTTATTTTCACCAATTCCTTTAAATGCACTAATCTGAAACAAAATATAGGAAATTGAAAAGGATTTATACAAATTATTTGAATAACAATAGTTTTGTTTGATGAATATAGAGCAATTTTATTCTAACCTAACCTATCTAGGGTTGAAAAATTTCATAAATCAAGATCCTTCTCATTAGAGTCTAATTATTTAGTTATAATACTGTTAACGTACAACACTAAACAACATAAGTTTATTGAATGAATGAAAATGTGCAACATTCCTGCCGAAATTCTTCTGATTGTTTTTTGTACGGTGCAATACTCAGTTTTGTGTCCCATTGGTTCTTTCATACGATGGGATGGGTGTTGGCTAGGTCTACTGTCCCACGCCTTTCGTTTCTGTTCTTTATTAGTTCATTAATTCTCTCCAATTCATTATGCTTAGCTTCCAAATCTCTGCTTGTGCTTGCATGCTTACGGATTTTCAGTTGTTTTTTTAATTAGATCTTCCTTGCTTTAGAAAATCTTTTATAAATATCTACCCTTATTCATATTGTTCATTTCTTAGTTGTTGTCTTCTGGTAATACTTAACTTTTAAGCTGTCTATTAAAACACAGCTTTACACTTGTTTTCTAATAATAGAGGAACTGACACTCTACTAATCATGGACTGTTCTTACTCAATTTGTATAATCCTTCTCATAGCACAGAACGATCTCTCATACGTCATACGTGGCACTTGAAATGGACAATAATGGCAACTTTAAAAACTTGGTAAACATTAGGGAATATTTTTTCTGTTATAGTTTCCATGGAATTATAGCACTTTCGTTTAACTAGAGAATATAATTTTTTTAAATGTCTACTTTAGTGCTGATGTATCATTTAAAATGTCACGGTAATGTTCGATTTATTTGACTGCACCTTCAAGATCTAATTGAAAAAACAAATAATTCACTGAATTAACATACTTTATTTTATTTATAAAGGCCTTTATATTGTCTGTAATTCTGTAGAAAATATTTGCCCTCCAGTACTCAATGATTCCAATTGTAGATAATCCCATCATCAGTAAAAAAAATCTATCAGTTTATTACTGACCTGCTTTTTGGCGATATAATTTTGAATGATATTTCATATTTTTCGGCCATTTTTAAATAAAGGCCATTCATAGTATTCATTTTATATAATGTAACGTTTTTAATCATATTACGTTTTTAATCACGTTGATTATATGGTCCAGAGTCATACATTTTTCTTGATTTTTTTTTATAATATATTCATAACCTCATTTAAATGTGCTTGTTGATGTTATTGATTGTTTACCTTTCTTACTGGACCCGTCTTCTACGAGTGACTGGTAGGTGCTGGTTGAAAGGGAAAGTCTACTGGATCAACTCTCCTTAGGATATGTCTAGTACTCTGATCCTCGGATCAGTGGCGTAGCGTATAACAGGCCAGCGGGAAACGCACCCTTCCTCCGCCCTTTGCGTTTAGAGCACCTTTGGCGCCTCAAAAAAGCTTAGCCCCTTTCGTTCTTTGGCCCACGCCTCGGACATAATAATGATTCTGCGAAACAAAATTCTAAGCGAACAGGGTACTTATTAAAGTAGAGCATATATGTATATTTTTCAAAAAGTTTTAGTACCAGAAGTCATTTACTAAAATAAATTATATCAAAATGAGATAATTGACATTTTAAATGTTTTTAATTTAGGAATCCTTTCGGATTTTGAAGATGAATCTAAGGTTATAAAGTTTCAAGATATTTTGCAGTTATCTTTATCTCTATTTTTAGATTCCTCTTTCCAGTTTATGTTTAGATATCATACATTCAAACCATCTTTTGCTTGACTGTCCCCTTCTTCTTTTGCCAATTATCGTCCTGTAGAGTACCATATTCGTCATTCTTTCTTTATTAAATCTTTCTAAAAGTGGCGCAAACCTTAACTTGTGTGATTTTATTCTTTCTCCATATAACTTTTCTATTTCTTCATTGTTTCATCTTCTCCATCCTTCAGGTATACTTACTCCATTAATCATTATTGATCTAAGCGTTTTGGCTTCAGCATATTAGATCAGAAGAAATATATTCTTGAAGAATACCTAAGGGAGGCAAGTACTGGCTCCCTGTCTCAACCCTGGTTCCCTATTAAAAAAAAAGTTTTTCCTATTAGTAATTTTCTAATGTAGATATTAACACAGTCTATACAAAATGTATAAAAAGAAACAGTTAATATAGTTAATAGAGGGTAAAGAAGTGTTTATAGGAAAAAAGGACACTCGAAATTAGCCCCGGAATCCAAAGCGTGAAAAGCCTTTTATCCCGAATCCCGAGCGGAGGGAATAAATTCTCGAAATTCACCGGCGTTTGTCGTAACGCGGCATACAAATGCGAATCGCGGAAACAGCAGAACAGCACTCGTTTGTGTGGAAGATTTATCTGCCGAATCCACAGGTTGGTACGATTCCCGGCCAGGCCGTCTGGTCCCGTTCCGAATCCCGAGGGAGGCCCCCGGTTTCTCGTTTTGAATGGGACCCCGAAATCCCAGTCACACTATAGACCGACACAGACGGCATGCGTATACCCGGAATTCATTCCGATTTTCTCTCTCTGCGATTCCGACTGTTTTCCCCGACTGTCTGTCTGTTTGCTTTGCGTTGCATTTTCATTCGAATTCGTGGTATTTGCCATGAGGCTTCCGTGCTAGCAGGTCGTTTTCGTGGTCCTCGTCGAAAATTACGTCGACGACACGCTGCGACAACAAATTTGGACCAAAAATGAAATTGGATTTTTAGAAAACAATAAATTACATAACGATGAGGAAAACTGTCAAGATATGAGATAGTACCAAAAGACACTTTCCATAGATATTTTTATGCAATTTCTTCCTCTTATTTAATCAAATACACTATACAATCCAATAAACATTGGACTCCCTAGACTGCAAAATCAATTTTGTTTTTGAGGACCCATTTTGTATTTGGGAGTTCAAAAATAGTTTTAATTATTCCGTAGAATTTTGAAATATATTTGGGAATTTTCAAAGAATTTATATAATTAGTTTTTTCACATACATGAAAATTGTACCATTTAAGACAATAAATCAATTTGCGATCAATAAACCATTTGTTTATTGTGGAAAAAAGGGGTCAGTTCGGATGTTTATAACTTCAGAATTAAGGATGGCTCGTATATAAGTTCGGAGATACGAGCAAATAAGATTTCGTTTGTGAAAGAGGTGAATTGTTAATTAGAATGATGAAGAGTCGAACAAACGTTAGGTCATAACTGTATGACGTCATAATAATTCTATTTTACTAATATGTGTAACATCGATAGCTCTTAGCATACGAATTCATTAAAAATAGAATGCTGAAAATTCGATCATCTTCTCTAGATAAAACGAGCAAAAAATGTATACAACTGAAGAAGTTCTGATTTTTAGCTACCGTGCTAGGGCAAACGAGCTTTATTCGCTCGGTTTTAAAATAGTAGAGCAAGAATATTCTCCGGTTCTCTGTTCTGGAGACAATCAGTACAATCAACACTGAATTTTGTCACCCGATCAGAGAAAGCTAAAAATAGAAGGGTTGGAAAAGGTAGAAGAAAATAATACACTTACATGTTTTTATTATACCTACAAAAAACAGCGACAAGAAGTTTTATATTTATTACCATTCACGAATTTCAAGTAGACACTATTAAATTTAAAAAATATAAAGGGACTGTGAATTATTTGCAATGTGGTTTCATAAAGTTCAGATCATATAAATAAAATAACATATGATCTCAGGGGCGGTTCCTCCATTGGTTCATTTGTGCAGTGAACATCCAGTTAAATTTCATAAAAACACATTATTTTAAAATTACATAAATAACATAAAAATATAAATTTAATTTTAATATTTTTATTTTCAATCGTGTTAATCTATATTTTTTAATACATCATTGCCCTCTGGCTGATCGCGTCTCTGTGGCACAGAATACCTAAGTATACTGTGTCTGTGGCGCATTATGGTGAGTGAGCCTAACACGAGTGAGACGATTTGATGAATGCATAAAGTTAAAAAGAGAAAACAACACGCCAACATATCCTTCAAACGTCAAAAGAACACATTAATTGGCGCGCCGCTCACAAACAAGGTTGCCAAACCAGTGTTGCCAGTCTAGTACAATTCACAATTGTACTAGATGTAGTACATTCTGCTTGAGGCAGTGTTCACGTGTAAAATATATTGTGTTCCTTGTTTGGGTTCGTTATCTATAAAAACCCCCTTTTTTCCTCTTCAATAAATTAGATGTCACTGCAAATAGAATTCGAAAAATTTGGTTCATTTAAGGAATCTGGTACATTTTTTAGACAAATCTGGTACATAACAAAAACATGTTCTGGCGACACTGTACCAAATCAAACAAACTGTCATTCCGTCTACCTGGGGGGCTATTTTCAAAGTCGAGAGAATTCATTTCTCTCGAGAGAAATGTCATACGTCAACGTAAAACAGTAATTTTTAGGGTCCTAAGGGCCAGTGTAAACTGATTGTTTCTCACGGTTTATTTAGAGATAATTAATATCCTCCTAAGATTTTTAATCCTCGAGGCCTTTAAAAACAGCGTTTCCACATTGACGTATGACATTTCTGATGAGAATCTTGAGAGAAATGAGTGCTCCCATACTTTGAAAATAGCCCCCCTGGGGTGCTATTTTCAAAGTCGAGAGAATTCATTTCTCTCGAGAGAAATGTCATACGTCAACGTAAAACAGTATTTTTAGGGTCCTAAGGGCCAGTGTAAACTCACTGATTGTTTCTCACGGTTTATTTAGAGATAATTAATATCCTCCTAAGAATTTTAATCCTCGAGGCCTTTAAAAACAGCGTTTCCACATTGACGTATGACATTTCTGATGAGAATCTTGAGAGAAATGAGTACTCACACGGTTTGAAAATAGGTCCCCTGGGGATCGGTTATATCGCGCGAATTTAGAGATGAGTAGTAATCCGTAAATGTATCTACTTAACACTTACAGATTTGCTAATATCCATCTCTAAATTCTAGTGTGACACCGGAACCACTTGGAACTTTAAAGACCTTGTAACCGAACTTTGATTTTAGTTCAAGGACGACTTACCCAACTCCGACTCAGTTCTGTTTATAAATATGGACTTGAATATATTTGTATCCTTGTTTATCGATATATAAAAAAGAAAGTGAGAATACACTCAGTGATACACGAGATCACTTTACAAATTATACGTTTTATGGATTTTTGTGTTCCGTGAACCGAATTTTCGTTGTTTTGAGGTTGGCTGTACTGGTCTCAGGTTCTGTGTGAATTTTCTAGTGTTTATGTACGATGAAATCGTATTCAGTGAAATTTATAAAAACAAATAGACATAATTTCGAGAATCGAGTGCTCATAAAAAAGAATGGCCCACCTCGGTCGGAGATAAACATTGTTCAAGAATGTGCCATAAGAAAAAGAAAGTTTAAACATACTTTTAAGATTGAACAATATAAAAAACTTCGTGGTTGTGCGGGTGTGATAAACAACATGCTTTGTTTTGTTTTCCTTGTTTAGTATTTGCAAACAATGAAAATACTAAATCAGAAAGGACAAAAATGGGTGTTAGGGATTTATCTCATTTATCAGCAAAAATTAAAAAACACTTATTAGTATTATTAAACTACTGAACTACCCAATGAATCGAGCAAAAACCTGACACTGATTATTAGGTAAGCATGTTTTTGCATTATTTCTATAATTTAAAGTTGACGTTTCTTTCTTGCACTGTATTAATCGAGGAATTAATATTGTACCCGTGTTAATTATAACGAGCCGCCACTACCTTTAATTATAAAAAATCTAATTAAATATGGGGGATTTAAGGGGGGTTAAAATTAAAACAAAAAATCAAAAATGAAAAGCGATATCAACATGAAATTTTTAGTAAAAATCAAGCCCTACAAGGAGATGATGCCTATTGATTGTGAAAACAATCTGGTAGAAAATGGGTAGTTAAGGGAGTCTGTTAAACTATATCTTTATTCTAGTTTGTATTTGTGTAATAGTATGTATTTTGATGGGACTGATCTCATAAAATAAACATTTAAAACATTTTAGTTCTTATTTTATTTAAAAGTTATTATTTTAAAAGGTATTTAAAAAATATATTTTTTATTTGAAATCTGTGACAAAATGTGAAAATGATCAAATTTACCATAAAAACTGAAAAATGGTAGGTAAAGTTTCATATAATATTTTTTACACAAAAATCAATGTCAAGCTTTCTACATAACCTTATATATATTTAAAAATAATCTCAAATTATGAAAAAAAGTCAGTTTACTAACTAATAATGTTTATAGGTGGTTTTCAATGTATTAAAAACAAAACAAATATCACACTAACTAAAATATTCATTTATTAATAGTTATAGTGCTTGAAAATAGTATGATGTTGATAATAACTACATTTAATACAAACTCAAATAATAAAAAAACAGCGATATTGGCTCTTGTACAAAGTTTTGGACTGAACTTACAAAAATGATCAAATTATTGGAAAAAGTGAACACCCATTTCAAATTACCACGAGCCGCCACTGTATGATCTAAAATTGGATAATATAAAACAGAATAGTTTGACTTAGCCCATGCGAGTGTCCTCTCCAGCCTTTTGAATTCCTGTAGTCTTCAAGATAAAACGAAGAAGATATAGCACAGTCGTAGTCTTTTCATTTTTAATTAATGCTCCAGCGAACCAGAAGAACAATCTAACAGGATAATTCTGTACAATCAAAAATTATTTAATTTAATCTGTATATGTAACGTGTGGAGGGTGGGTTACACCCACGGCACTTAGGCCTCATTAGGCCCATTGTGCATCCTCCTAAGATGATAGGCACCTCCTAGCTCGTGAGCCAGCCTACAGATTTAATGTAGTTGACAACGTCGCCAAGAGGTGCTTCTCTTATATCGGCCGGTGTTAGCCGATAATCGCCGAACACAAATCTGCTAATAAATGAGAGCGTCGAGCAATCGTAAAGGATATTCTCGATGGTCTCATCTTCTTGTTCGCACCCTCTGCAGAGTGCGGATTCTGACAGCCCCATGATATAGAGATGCTCCTGTACTTGGAAATGATCATTTAAAATGCCTGTGACTAGGCGCAGATTTTGTTTAATCATAGTCAAGTATTTAAGAGCTCCCTGGCAACTCTGCAGTTTCTTGTTTCATCCCATCTTTCCTTTAATTTCACAAGGGAATGTTCTTCATTTAGGTCTGTCACTACCGATTTTTTCAGGCTAATAGAAGGTCCAGGTCCAAAAAATATTTGGTTGGCTGCTTTTCTTGGCTAGTGAATCAGCAAGACGGTTTCCTTTCGATGTGGCGTGACCTTTAATCCATCTTAAGGTGACCACATTGTTGATGGATATTTTGATTATCTATTCGTTAATAAATAATTGAAGCTAAGTTTTGGTTTGCGAATATACAGTATGCGCAGAGATTAATTTACAAATCCTTTTTGGATATCATTTGTAACTATATTTCTCTCTTCCTCTTAGGCCTGAAGATGGCCTTTGTGGCGAAACATTTGAGCAGTTGATACCCTTCTTCATTAGAAATATTTTCTTTTTTCCATCGTGTTGTAGGTAGTGACTCCTTTAATCGACTGTGATAAGATGCATTATCCAAAACAATAACGGAGTTCGCTGATTTTGTTTATAATGTTCTGAAACCAATTTTCAAATATATGGCCATCCATTTCTTCATGATAGTCTTTTGCTTTCTTTGACTCGAACATTAATAAACCATCTGGCAAAAATCTATCGGTGCTTCCAATGTGGGTTACTATTAAATAATTTCCTTTTCGAGGTATCTTGCAAAATTTTCGTTACTGTATGACCAGCATTAATCCAAGTTTCATCTAAATAAAATACCTGTTCATGCTGATTCCTTGCGTCCGCTATTTTCCTTAAATAATCATGTCTCTACGTAATGATTTCGTCTTTTTTCGTTGAAAAGCTGTTTCTGTCACGTTTGTTTGTAACAAAAATTTAATTCATGTAATATTTTTTGCAGATGAAAATATGATATATTTGGAAGAGTGGGGCTATTTTCTATTTCTGAGTGTAATTTTTTTAGTGCAGTACGATATTTATTTCTTCTAAAGATAATGTGCTTCATGTTCATTAGGTCGTTTACGCGTCCTTGTGCTTGCAATATTTTCTAATGCCCGCTGAGACAAATATATTAATACAGACAAAAATATTAAAATTCAAAATATATTACAGTATCAACAAAAACTTAAGCTAGCGAACAGTAAATTAAAATAAAATATTTGAGAAAAATAGAGGCAAACCTAAATGGGACAAAGTAAGGAACAAAGATATAGGGAAAATAACTAAACAGACACCAATAATCAAAACGATCAAAAAGATACAATAAAACTGGTATGGTCACTTAATTTTTAACATTGTTTTTGTTTTTTACTGTTGTTTCATTGTGTAAAAAAATTGATCGCTGTTTTTGTATGATTACTATCAATTCAATGAGGTGCACTTCAGTATTTCTTGGTACGGTGTCCTTGTCTGATGGGTTATAAGTATTATTTTCATTGCATTCATTAGTTTTCTAGTAAATTTCTAAGCCCTGTATATCCCTACAAAAAAAACGATATTTAGCTCGGAACCTCCATTATGTTTAATCTCGAAATTGTGCACACAAGCAAAGCGAAATTGGAATTCCAGAATAATTTAGGTATATTCTTGAATGGAGACGAATGAATCAACTTAAAGGCGAATACATTAAAGTGATTACACCCATAGAACTAATTAGAATATTAAAGCTACGATTATTAAAAAAAAAATGGATGTTACTAAGTAGTTTTACCACCTGAAATTACTAAAGATTGCACAAAACCGATGAATTAGCATTTTTTATGCGATGATTTAATCTCGTTTTGCCGTTTTGGAAAAAATGTCCGTCCAAAAAAATGGTTTTTGGTCCGTGCAGATGGTAAAAAGGCCCATATAAAAGCACCTGTGGGTAAAAGAAATCAAAACAAGAAATAATCGATATTCGAATCGTGCATGGAAGGCTCGAAGCGAAATTCGTACGAAAATTACACGTCTTGAGTTAAAACAGCTCGCCCGAATCTTGGCCAATCGTAGAGCGATTTTTTAAATTTGTTGAGAATGTCTGTGCGGGATGGATGGTTTGATGGATTCCGAAAACTACCATCGTCTCGTGACGGGTCGAATTCTATACAAAATATTTAAGCACGTTTGATCGAAACCTACCCAAAGATTGTATCAATAAAAGTATTTTGATTGGATCTAACAATTACGTCGAGGAAAATTAATCAATATTCATTTAATAATATAGCCAAATCAAGTCAACACTGAGAAAAAAACGCAATATTTGAGCAACGAAGCTAGTATGACGAATAACCGACGTCAGATCTTGAAAAAGAGATCTGTTAAAAATTCGTTTGTTGAACAAGCATTCGCATTATTTTCTGCTTTTTAAAATATGGATATTTTGTTATCGATTGTCCAAAAGGTGATGAATCAAGAGCCCTGCTCGAGATTTAACGTTTCTTCGTTTGCAGAGTAAACGACCAATAAGAAAAATCAGCTGTATAAGGTACTACAGGTCGTTTTTGCTCAATTTTTGAACATATAGAGCAACTTTAATATCGGAAGAAGAAAAGTCGAGTGTAAATTACATGTTCTACAACAAACAGAGTGGAATTTAATTAGGATGAAAACTGGCAAGAATATTTTCAAACTTTAAAAACAAAAGCAGACGATTTACTATTTATTCGGATCTGATTAGATTTAAATCTAACAAAATATTTTCTTTATTTCTGCGTAACGACATCCGAACCAATCTAGCTAGTGTATCTAGCAGAATATTTCAACTGTTTCCAATAGACGAACATTTGCCCAATAAATCTTTTCAAATTACGATATTTTCGAGACTCATAGCACTTCCCTTAGCTACCAAAATAAATATGGTCTACCGGAGAATCATCTCACGAAATATTAAAGGGTATTTGCCTATTTGCCTATTTGCCAGTAAACTTATCTTACAGTTAGTTTTAAACCCAATAAGAGGAAAGAGTGCCTGCCTATAGTCTAGAGAAGAAGGGAGTGCAGTAATTTAAAAAGTTTATTAAAATTAAAATTTAGAATCTCATTTTGTATCACAATGTGTGGATAACTAACCACAACAGTAAAAGGTTAATTCTGTCAGTAACAGCAAATTAGAAGATTTGAATTTCAAGTATATGAAGGTCAAAGAGGTCAATAAATAACGTCGAATTAAATGAATTTTGCATGTATTATTAAAAGAAAAAAACTACGAAAAAACTTTATGTGAGAGCTACGATGATCTTCCGAAAAATTCATTTATGTTTCGCCGGCCAGCAAAAGCAGTCCTAATCTTATAGAATGAAGTAATATCCATAATTAACATTTAAAGCCTGCTATAAAATAGAACATTTGTTAAACCATCAAGGGTAAGTTTAAATCAATTCACTTTCATGCAACAAATTTTGACTTACTTATATCAAGACACATTTTTCGTTTTCGACTTGCGGACCAAAAACATGACATCGGACGGACGGACAAAGTAAACCTATAACACTCTTCACAGACTACTGAGTTAAGTGTATAATAATGGCTCTAAGATGGACCCTTGAGGGGTTGCATTCATCGAATCATAAAAATTTGAATGTCAACTAACATTGACAGATGACGTGACAGTTGAGTTTTACAGTGTCCGCATGTGCAGTTTGAAAAAGTATCCTTAAGGGCCCCACCTACTTCACATTCTTCATTTTTATTATGTGTAGGGTAACTCAATACTTAAGTCCTAATATACTATCCTAATATCTAAAAGTTTTTTAACTGATCTAAAAGTCTATCTATCTGTTAAATAATTAGTAAAAAATGTGTTGTATTAAAGAAATAAAATGTATTTACATTTATTTAGAGTGCTGTACCTGAAAAAAACAAATCTCATACATCTGTTTCGGCGTTAATCGCTTTACACGCACTTGTGCGAAATACAAAAAGCTTCGAATGCGAAAAAGCACCCTCTTTTACGTCCATAGTCATTAAAATCAGATTTAACATCGCCCTATATACATCGCATCGATATCGAGAAAAGAAAATTAGGTAAGCGTGAAATAACAAAAGTTGCATAAGTGCCTATCTCTTGTCACCATCGGTTCTTAAAAGGTGACACTCCTTACACCTTTTTGGAAAACTGCGTTCCAATGGGGCGGTAATCCCTGTATGAAAGGCTATCGGTTCGGTAGCTAATGTGACCTATAATGTCGGCATGGGTAATATTATACAGTGGGATCACCTCCCGGGGCACATATTATATCGTTCAATGCATATTTATATCACTGTTTGCCAAATAAAACGTATACATAGTATTAAGTATTAGGCAGCGGCCACTTTCTGTGAGAAGTATATTGGTCAGGGACGTACTTAACATGAAAAATAATTTTGAAAACTTTTTTTAAATTAGTCTGTGTGCCTTAGGAATTACAAAGTTATCATATCCATCCATAACAATTAAGTGATAAAAAATAAAACTATAACTTACATCTAATAAATACCACCACTATAGGAAGTTTTAAATAAAATAAATATTTGAATATTTCAAAATAGGGAATTTTGGTTAAATATAGAGTAGTTAAAAGTTAAACCATTATTATTGTAAAATATATATATTTTTTTGATTTAGATTGAATTATTGAAGGATCAATTGTTGTAGACACATGACATATTAATAAGACATTGACAAGTGACGTTGACAAAATGATAGAAACAATTGTGAATGGTTCTGGAATCAACCGAACTGAACATAACCAAAATCATCATGAATAAATAATGTGATTGAAGATAAGGACTAAGCTTGGGTTCCAGGGTTATAATCTGTACATAATGACGAAGAACCCAAAACCTAGTTGCTTTAGGAAACTATCTACCAACATTAAATTAATTATATGTATACCTACGGATCGTAACTCTGGAACCAAAGCATAACATTTATTCCTTTTTGTTAAAAAATACATTATCATACAAAGGACTATTCTTTCTTCTATCTTTACATTAAAATATCTAATCACAACTTAAAATTAACCTCTCATTAAGTAAGGAAAAACGTTATAAATTACACGGGGAAGATTTGTAATTTGTAACACTCAATTTTTATTCCTGTAGAATACAAGTCTACATATTATAGTTACACAAACGTTCCAGTCCGCAGACGTGTATTTATCTCTGATTGATACTAATACCAATAGAATTTTATTATTACAAAACCCTAGTAATAGTTTTTGCAGAAGGAATTACATGTACCTGATTAGGTAATTTACAGATGTAAAAAAAATTAAGGAATTTTAGGAATTGCCGAGGAATTGTGGAAATTCCGGGGAATTACTTACCCGACTTCCCGAAGAATAATTCCTAAGGAATTTCTTAGGAAATGCAGAGGAATTTCTAAGGCAATTATGAGGAATTTCTAAGGCAATTCTGAGGAAGTTAAAGAATTTATGAGGAATTTGTGAGATTTTTTGACATTTTTCTTGACACATATTTTAACGTTACTACAATTGTTAGATGAAAAAGCAACAAGTACGTAATTTTTACCTATACTCGTTTTTGTGGAAATTTGTATTTCAATATTTCACTTCACGGTCATCTAATACAGTGCTCCGCAACCTTTCCTCATCTGAGGCACACCAAACTGCTCCCTAGAATTTCGTGGCACACCAAAATCTAAAATATATTTATAGCAGTGGCGTAGCTAGGTCGGGGGTCAGTTCACTCCATGTATACTAATTATTTATGGATGTCCAAACTACCTTAGTTTTTTTTATTGTTTTAAAATGTGAAGAAGCCCCTTTCAGATTTGGGGCATCAAAATTTTCACTCAGGACACAATACATATTTTTTTTTAATTTTTTTTTATTATTCAGATAGAATGAAAAATACAAATAGGTACATACATGAGAACTATACTAAATACTAGGTAGGACAGGTAGGTATACTAAATTTACTTCTGTTGACACGTCAATAGTAATAAATATTTTGACATGATGATGACTGATTAATGTGATACCTGCGCTTGCTTCGTTGAACACAAAAGTTTTATATTCGGCTCAATTTTAGACAGCGCAACTCTCATTTCTTGGTCAAGATCTTTTAAGCATGACCGTTTATCATTTTTAATTAATACAAGCGTTGAAAAACTTTGCTCACATAAATATGTTGTGGAAAACGGAAGTAGTGTGAAGATGGCCTTGTCGGTGATGCGTGGATATTCTGTCTTGATGGAAATCCAGAAAACATCTAACGGAACTTCGTCGAATTTAAGTTTTAGGGTCATATCATTACTTAATTCTGTGAACTCCTCTCGAGTTTGCAATGGCAGTGCTTCCGTGGAACTTATTGCATTGGTTGCGAAAGGATTTCGAATCCAATTGTATTGTTCCGTGTTGATAGAATGGAAATAGTATTCAAATTTTTGTTGAAGCATACTTAAATGTTGTTGGGCCAAATCCACAATCAACTGCTTGTTTTCGATCGTACTGTGGTTGGTCCTGTGATACATTTCTAGACATCCTTTTTGCAACTGTTCCTGCCAAAGTTCAAGTTTCTTTTTGAACCCTTGTAATTTATCGGAGCACGTCAATATATTTTCATTCCGTCCTTGCATTTTTTTATTAAGTTCATTCAGATGTTCGAATATATCCGCCATGTATGCAAGTTTGGCTATCCAGTATTCATCATGAAGGTGCTGGCATAGATCGTACATATCTTGACTTGAAAGAAACTCACGCACTTCGTAGCGAAGTTCAAACAGTCGAGCTAAAACTTTTCCCCGGGATAACCAACGAACTTCTGTATAAAACAGTAAGGATTCATGTTCGCTTCCCATTTCTTCACAGAGTATTCCAAAGATTCGCGAATTTAAGACTCTCGATTTAATTATGTTTATGATCTTAATACATTCATTCATTGTGATCGAAAGCTGTTCGGGCAAATTTTTGACCATCAATGCTTCTCGATGTATGCAGCAATGTGTAATTTGTATTGACGGATTTTTTTGTTTTACACAAAATACAAAACCTTTCTTACTGCCCATCATTGCAGCAGCACCATCTGTACAAATAGCAACGCAATTGGTCCACTGAATATTATGTATTTTAAAAAAATTATCAGTTACTTGGAAAATTTGTTCACCGGTAGTTCTCTCTGGAACCTCCTTACAAAATAAATAATGTTCTTTAATAGAGTCCTCGTCAACGAAACGTACAATAGCCATCAGTTGTGCTTTATTTTTAATATCGGTTGATTCGTCGATTTGAAGCGCAAAAATTCCAGCCGAAATGATTTTTTTAATTAGTGTTCCCAAAATATCACTTGACATATCTTGGATACGTCTTTTAACAGTATCGGCCGACAAAGAAACTTTACTCACGTCCTTAACTTCGTTTGGCCCAAGCATAAGTCTAACAATTTCCATGCATGCTGGTTTAATAAGCGTTTCACCGATAGTGTGCGGTTTTTTTTGTTGTGCAATTAATTTTGCAACAAGGTAGCTTGCTTCTAATGCCTTTTCAGAAACCGTAACCGCCGATTTCATAAACTGCTTTTGTTTCTTATTTTGATCCAAGCGCCGTTGGAAAAATTGAATGTCTTTTTTGACGCAACTGGGATGATTTGTGATCAAATGACGGTTTAGTTTGCTGGGTACCATTGCTTCATTTGACAACTGTTCACCGCAAATGACGCATTCAGGCTTTGGAGCCGCTTCGTCGCCACACCAAGTGAAACCATATCGAAGGTAGTCTTGATTGTACTTCCTTTTCAGCACCTTTTTTGCTCTTTTTGCAGCACTTATGCTGGAGCTTGTGCTAGGTTCTTCGTCATCTGCTCGTGATTTCAGCAAAAATTTATCCATATTTGAAGCACTATAGTTATTTATAAAAGTAGATACTGCAACAAAACTTAGTCCAGTTCACTTATTTATAAGGCACAAGAATTTATTTATATAGCAATTCACTATTTATTTCACTCTACGATTTATTTGTTTGCCCGCGTATTTATCTGATTCACTTGACTATTCGACTCTCTCTGAGTCTCTGAGTGACGACAGGCGCGCTTATATAGGCAGTGGCGATGTTCAGGAAAACATCGAGTCGCGCCTCGAACGGCACGGATCTTTCTAGTTTAGTCGCCTTCGAGAATCAAGCCGCCGCGCCGCGCCGATAGACGGATAGACGTTTACCATCGGCGCTGTTGTCAGATTGCTTTATTTTTCGCGGGTCTCGCTACAATACGAATCTGATTCGTATTGTCTGCAAGAGCGGCACACCTCAAGTCGGCTTACGGCACACCAGTGTGCCGCGGCACACCGGTTGCGGAGCACTGATCTAATAGGCTTAGAGAAGCTCAGCAAAGATTATATTTTTATTTTAAACGCCTTTAACAATTAAATTAGTTATTTCTTCGATCACTATCCAAAGTAGGCTTTTGCGCTTCAAAATTTCATTATTAAATGAACGCTTATCGCGAACTGAAAATAAGTGACAACTCTAGAGTGTCTAGAGCGATAAAATTTTAAAAAAAGTTCGTCTAATTTTAATTAGAAAAGCATGTAAATTGGAAATATGCAGGTACACGAATAGTATTTAGTAAATAAAAAATAATTTGTACAATAAAAAGTGAAATAATTATAATAAATGAATTTTATCTTAATTTCTAGGCAAATTTTTGAATGTTGTGAAAACTAAATAAAGTTTTTACGATATTCACCATAAAATGACCTGTTCTATGATGTGTCATACTTGGTATTTTCCCTGTTTAAATTGTATTAATTGGAGTGATAGAGGGGAAGGAAATGACGAATGATAGTCAAGGATATGATAAAAAGGGGTCTCTCTCAGAATAAGCATCGACCTGTTTTTCCGTTAAAAGTTATGAACTCTATTTATCAAAGCAAACGTGGAAAATGTTACAAATTTCAAATTGATAACCTAAAAAATGTCATAACAGTGGCAAAAAATAAACATTTTAATTTTAAACACCCTGTATGTCCTAAACCATCAATATTTGGAACGAAATTATATTATACTAAATTATTATCCTTTGTTATGAATGTATATGGAAACTCTACAAATGAAGACCATGTTTAAAAAGAACCGGTACCTAAACAAGTTTATTTTCTGTCCTCTGGATCTAAGTTAATACTTATCCGTATGTACAGTCTTTCTCATTTTTCCTAATTTATAAAGCCGAAGATTTAATATCTCAACTTTTTTAAACACACTTTCTGATATCGTCTTATTATATAGCAAAAAAAATTCACCGATCTCATTTTCTACTGCGAATGTAGAGCTCTATCCAGTAGCGAAATGAAACAGATGAAATGCAAACACTACACAAAAATAAACCATTTTTTTTAAGAAAAACAAAACGAAACCAGAGCATTTACACAGCAGAATACTCAGAGATCTGTCTCGCGATAGGACCACTTTTCACGCATTGCAGTTAAATATGCACAACTCATTTCTGAAAGAAATGAAAAAATCCAAGTCCGTATATTAAAGATGGACGGACTCGGAACGTGCGGTAAGCGATATTTTTCAATTCTTTGATCTTTTTTATCTGGTAAATCAGTCAATAACACCCTCGCGTACTTGATATTCAACTTTGCTCGCATTTTGTTTTACCTCTGTGTTCTCTATCACGCGTCACGTAGTATCTACTTGAGATCTGCAGATATCCAACACCGACCTAGGAGGTTTTCAAGTATGACAGCTCCCAGTAGTTGGTTTGTGGCAAGAGTAACGGGGGGTACTTCTCCTTGTTCCTACACATTTAATAAAAATAATAATTCAAAAATAATGTGTGGAAAACTATACTGCATTTACGAATACTAATTTGACAACGTTCCAAATTCAGTTTGGTTTGCTGTACTTAACTACCACTTCAAATCTTTAAATTACCTATTACGTGGCTTCGCGCATGATTACGACTTCTGCCTTAAGGTGCGATTTCATAGCGACTTCCAGCGTTCGCTGACGGCTGCGACTTCTGGCCGTCCGTGACACATTAAACGCATTTTGAATGCAACTTTTTTGGTTGATGCGCATCGACTCATCTTCACTGCTCAAAAATATGTCAACACGTGAACGCCGACCCCAGCAGTCACATTTATTTCAGTTTAAAATACCCAACAACTTTTAATTAAAATGCACTCAATCAGAACACAAAAAGCACACACGGACTCTAGACGCTTCTATCAAATCCTAAAATCGTCGCGGCCAGCCGTTACTGCTGGACATGGCGGAAGGCTTCAAACGCTGGACGTCGCTAGGAAATCCCACCTTTACTCACACGGTACCTAATAGATTTAATAATAATAATAATAATAATACATTTATTTTCAACAGGTATACACCCAATAACAAAAAATAATACATACTTAGTACGTATGAACAAAAACTTAATTAATAAGAACTTATAAATAAAACAATGCTGTAAGAATGGAACTTAATAGTATGTGCTTATAAATAGTAAAATATAAGAAGAAAATAAATGAAACAAAATAATAATTTATTAATTAGCTCTGTTTTTTCGATAAATGTCCAGGATTTTGTGTATGTTATCATTATCAATATCACAATGATTACATACTTTGTTATACATTGTGCACATATGAACTACTGGAAACTAACTAATATATTGGTTCGGCAAGATGAATTATAAAAAAAAGATTCATTGCGTGAATCAATTCTGGTTAAATGTCAAACATTTGAAGCAATTCCTCATGGTTAGATCCTCTTTCAGGATAACGCCCATAAGTCTTAAAATATATATACTTTAGGAATTTTCTTTGTACAGCTTCAATGGAATATACTGAGTTCTGATAGATAGGCGACCATATTACAGAACAGTATTCCAACTTGCTTCTTACAAATGTGATGTACAATAATTTAAAAGTTTCAATGTTAGCAAAACTATACCAATTTCTAGAACAATATCCTAGCAATTTCGATGCTGCAGCGGTAATATCTCCAATATGGTCACTCAATGTGAATTTGTTGTCGTATTTTACGCCAAGATCTTTAAATGACTAATAGCGTTGTAGAAACTCATTGTTAAGCAAATAATCAGAATCATAGGGCTATTTGAGACGAAAAAATGAGACAATTTTACATTTACAAATGTTGAGCTGTAACGAATTTTTCAAGCACCAACTGTTAACAGTATTTAATGATTGCTGCAATTTGTAACTATCTTCTGGGCCACTAATTTTACAGTAAAGTTTTAAGTCGTCGGCAAACATGAGATGAGGGCAGTTTAATTTCGAAGATATATAAATATTAAAAATAATGACGGTCCTAAATTTGATCCTTGTGGAACACCTGAAGTAGCTACATATGTATGAGACCTAAACCCACCGTGTTCAACAACCTGAGACCGTCCAACTAAGTAATTTTTAAGCTGAAATAATGGCCATGATAGCCCCGCAGATTTTAACTTCGACAATAGTAAAAAGTGATCAATTTTATCAAATGCTTTTTGAAAAACCGTGTAAATTGCATCTACCTGACCTACTGAATCAAGCATCTCAGAAGTATATTGGGTAAAGCAAATTAGATTAGTAACAGTAACAGTACATTTTTTTACATAAAGCCGTGCTGTTGTTCACTTATCGAAGTTTTGACAGAAGTATAGATAATGTCATACAGGATAATTTCAAAAAGCTTACTAAAATTACATAAAATTGCTATGGGCTTGTAGTTCGAGATAACAGTCGAATCGGCGTTTTTAAATGTTGGACATATTTTTGTTAATTTCCATACTTTAGGATGTATACAATCCTTGACGAAGAAGCTAGGAATGTTATCACAACCAGAAGTCATTTTATTTTTTAATTTTTTGGATGCAATAAGTACGTCAAGTTCAGATATACTATTAAGAGCTATATGCGTGCTATTAACGTTGACAGGTTCTGATGCAATATAAAGAGGGTTGGAGTGTAAGAAGACACTTGAAAAAAATATTGAGAAGGCATCAACAATTGATTGAGGACAATCAAATGCTTCAGATTCCAAAGACATGCTTCCTGGTATTATTGATTTACCACGTTTTATATTTACAAATGACCAAAATTTTGCGGGATCATTATTGATGGCATCTCTAATGCATATGAAACTTAAATTTGTTGTTTTATAAGCCTTCATATTTAAATTTATTATAATAATTTAGCTAATATGGCCCGTGCTTAAATATCCGAATCTAGTTCGTAATTAGTGTAATTCATCACCGAGTTAAACACCTAATTGAATGTTTTGTAAAAACATCAAAATGTCCAGAGAAACCCCAAATCTTTTATAATGTGCACTGAGCCAAAATAACTTGTTTATACAACTTAAATTTATAAAAAACTCATAGATTTGTTAGTAGTTGAATCAATCATATACAAAAAATTATCAAATATTTTTTTAGGTAAGGTAAATCTTTAATTTACAGATGAAGTAGTGATTTATTTATTTAACAGAAAACAAACATGGTTTGTAACCTTTTTAAATGCTTTTTTTGGAAATTTGCAAACTTATAACAAAATGAAAGTGAAAAAAATGATTTTTTTAATTTTAAGCAGCTTTTAAAGTTTCTTGACTTTTGAATTTAGCATTTAATTCCAAACAAGATGCCAATTATACAAGAATCTCATTGAAACCTTTTATTTGATATTTTTTTAAAAATAAATTCAGTTTATCCTGGAATATTAGATTGGTTAGTGGATTAATCTGGTATCTTACAAAGACTTTAATGTAAATAATTCAAATAGTTTAAATGAACTTATTCAAATTAAAAAATCCATGGACAATGCATCCATATTGATATAGCTATACGTTTTCATTTGGCTTTTGAAAAGTAAAACTATGAAGACTATAGATAAGGAGGCGAATCGGCATACTCAAAATACAGTCCCAAAAAACGCATGCTAATTGAGCTTCTATAATTAACCACATCGGCGCTGGTACTGCATACGGTGTTCAAAATACATGGCTTTTTATGGGAATTATACATAATTTTGTCAAAATATTAAAAATAAACTTGTTTATAGCTAAATAAAGCACAGAACATACTGTTGTATTTATTTCTAAATAAGTCTTGCATGTTTTAATTGATAAATTATTTAATTTTATCTATATAAAATACAAATTAGGTATGTCTGACCAGATTCGAAAAGGTTTCTTAAATGTTGAAATTTGATAAGTACAATTTTGTGGCAAATTTTTTTTTAATTGAACCAATATATAGTTTTAAGAGTAAAATAAAACACAACAGATTTTTTATTGTTGTAATACAAGTATAAAGGGAGATTTGGGAATGTACATGGTAATACCTCATCCTTTAATTGAATCGGTGAGTGAAAGAACAATACAAGTGCCAAAAATGGTAATTTTAACTGAGATAGGCAAATTGTTTGGAATTCATAGGCCTGTCACATAGCGAAAGAATAATACACCGACCATCATCATACGAGCGATGGGGGATTGTTCAATTTTCGACTGAGTGAAAAAAACAGTACACGTACGGCGCATGTAGTGTTTTTTAAGTGTAAAGGTTACTGTTTTTTCACTCAGTAGCCATGTCGTTTCGTAGACAAATTTGACACAGACTTCAAAAACTGGTGGTCGCAATTTTTAAATTTTTAAACTGTTTGTGCTTGTAAAAACTATTTTGTGTTGTTTAGTTAATAATTGTCTTACATGTGTTTTAATTAATTTATTCAAACAGACATCTCGCGGTTTAACCTTACCTAAAATATTTTTTAAAAAATACTATTGTATTACATATGACTTTTTTAATTCGTTTTGTTAAATTTTATGTAGCGCTTCCTTTTTGGAAATAGTCTAGGTGTGCCTGATGATGAAGTGACAACTTCGAAACCGGTCGCCGATTAAATTGACTTGTGAGAAATAAAGGACCTTTTCTTTAACCCCTTACACTTAATCCCTACTACTCACATATGGCTACCCTCACTCCAAATTAAAAACAAATAATTAATTTTTAAATGTTAATTGATTTTGTCATAAATTATCAAGTCGGCACTTTTGGTACGCACTGTATCTTCGTTACAATAATCTGCTATTCCTTGGAGGTGGCGAAGTTTGTATTCCACTCGAAACCGTGAGAACTCCCCATCTGTATATCTGCCCATGTAATTCTTGATCTTGTTCCTAGCAGTCAACCACGTACAAGTTCCAAACGTTCTACACAATTTTAGCCGCTTATAATAATTCAACTACTAGTATGTATATATAATATTGATCTAAGTAAATAGGACCCTAGTGTTTCCTGTTAAACATACATATAGAAGTGAACAGTAGCAGGTGCAAGTAAACACCAATAAATTCTCCTCCTTTTCTTTAGTTATTGTTTTATTAAAACCGGAAGGTAAATATTTTAAGTATAACCACTGGGAAAAAATAATATTGCTTAAAGCTTGATGGTACAGTTTTAAAATAAATTAGTTTATATACAGGAAATTACCTACAACACTAAAAAAAATTAATGCATAGCGTATTATTTAAGAAACCACAGAACACTGGCATAGAAGAATCTATGTCGATATTTGCTTCATTATTGTATATAATCCAGAATATATGCTTTGTATGATTCCTAGAATTAAAATAGATATATCGATCTCTGTTTTTCTTTTTTAGAACCTGCCTTGTAGATGTGCAGAGAAAATAGTTTGTTAAATACCGGTTAATCCTATTAAAAATTACAATTCTAATCTTGGCGAATGAAGAGCATGAATTTGAAAAAGACCCCAAAACAAAAAAACGGATCAAAACCGAAAACTCGACTTCTGTGGCTGTGGGAAAACGAGTTTATGTAGTTCTTTATTATTTTCTCTTTTTGCTGGTTACTTCTTTATTACTATTTTTCTTAATTTTCTTCTAATGTATTCGCAATTCAATATTGATCATGAATCTATCAACAGTATATCATTTAGTTGAATATTAGCAAATGCCTTGTCTGCAATCCTTATATTAATAATACCACCCACCCTAAGTAACAAAATAAAAAAGTTCCGTTTTATTTTAAGTGATTACAACAAATCTACTTTGGTAGGTAAACCAATTTATTCGATATAATATCTTATCGGATTCCAAATAATCCTAATTTTCATTTATAGACGTAATAACGAAACGTTTTACTAATCCTTTTCCAAATTAAACGTAATAATGATGTGATAACGTGCTAAAACAATAAAATATTTCCGTCACTTTTAATATTGAATGATTTCTATTTGTACGCTCTTATCACAACTGCAATTATTATTGTAATATTTATTTGTTATCGAAAAAGTCAGGGCTATGCTAGTAACTAACAATTATTTATGTGATACTTTGTCATTTGAGTCAGAAAGTTTTAAAATAAAGGAATTATTTCAAAGAAAAATCTTGAAAAATGTGTTACTTTCTTAACTATCTCATTAAAGGAAATTCCTATATTTGTATGGTTTTTCACCTTATTTGGTAATTTAGTTTATAGGTATTATTGTTTTGATAAATAAAGCTTTTGGCGCTTGTATCACTTTTTTTAATTAACTTTATTAAAGTTGTTATATCTTTTTACTGTTTTTACAATTTAGTTTAGGTATCTGTAACGAAGGGAAAATTTACAATTGTTATAAATTAAAAAAACTTAAATAATGTTTTATGACTATTTTGTATACTATGATAACTTTAGAAAAAATGTTACCCTATATTATGGTCTACATTTTCCGAACTTAAGCAAATAAATATTCAGTTTTAAGATTCAACGGAATAAACTTTAATAATTTAACGGCAACCCCTTTTCGAAGCAGCGCCCCTGGTCCAGGTATACATAATAACCGTACAGGCGAATAATTCAAATCCCACAAACGAAAACAATATATCACCAAAACGAAGTTTTTCATCAAGAAACGATTTTTCATTTCGAAAGAGAATTTATATATCCAATATTTCTTTTGTTGTGTTCCGAATTTCATTTGTTTTTATTTCGACGCGATATATCTAATATTAACTAATTTAAAAATATTAATTGTTTTTTTTTTCGAGTGAGATTGGTTTTCGAAATTCGTTTCGGCAGGGGTCAGGTAGAAAGAAATTCGAATATTTGAATTACTATCGGTATTGGTATATTTAATTGGTTATATCGTTCTATAGAAGTCTCAACCCTCTAGCAGCGGTTAAAGCAATCCCAAAATTTTTGTAGATCTCATTGAGTACTTTTGCTACGTTTGAAAAGTACCTCAGGGAGCAGAGTAGAGCTAGTAGATTTTTTAGTTACGTGATCATCGAGCTTATGTGGAATAAAAGAACGGCTATGGATTTGTTTGTGTTTCCCGTTTCTGGTTTCCATTAAAATAACAAAAACCTTTCTTTTAAATCAAATTTGATTTCTCGTCACGTGGTTTTTATTGTAAGTTGAAGAGTAAAGGTAATTTTTAGCTGCGTTATTTTTCGCTTTTTGCTTTCACTACAAAATAAACCATGTTCTCATTCCTGTCTGACATTTTTTACTAATATTTTTTGCTCTTAATAACCAGACACGTAAATAATATGAGAGCTCTAAAGTTTAATTCGGAGTAAATAGATCTTACTCGACTTACCAGCTCTGCATTAAAAGAACGGCTTCGAGTAAAAAGAGTAAAACGAGGTACTTTTCAAACGCACCATATATAATCCTAAAATCGAAATGACAACTCCAATAGCAAATGAGTCAGTCAATGGGGATATTTCCTCACTTTCTGCATTTCAAAAGTTTTTATTTATTTACGTTATGAATATAGGTTTCATTCATATATTTTTTCATAGCCGATTTCCAGAAAAAAATATGTTAGTCAGTTTTTAAACTTTAGAACGTTACATTTCTAGTTTGATATGTGGCAACGTTGTCTAATAATTCTAGGACTATGATTGGCTTACCTGAATTAGACCCGGTATTTTCACCTACTTTATAAAGTAATTTATACTGAAGAATCACAAAAGCGTACTTCAATTTTCAGAATAGCCACATCTACCAATTAAAATACCTCTTATCCCCAGGATAATTTGTTAGGAGGTACTACTAGTGGATAGTGATTTTATATAACAGTTAAAAATGAAGCGTTTGCGCAAGATATAGGATTAAAAGGTGAATTAATGTCCATAACCTAACAAATTCTTCGTTATTTGCTATGTTTTTGGTTTGCTTATTTACTATTAGAAACCTATTAATTATATTATATTTTTTTCACAATGTTTGCGAAATTTTCAATAAAACTGAAACTAATATTAAAAAACAACAGGAATTAAAAAAAACATGTCATATATTATCTATCAATTAAAGAAAATAAAAAAATCCAGACTTAAAAAAGAATCAATTTTAATTTCAGAAACAAAATGAAGTATGACTGAAAATAGAAGGTAGAATACAGTTCCGTTAGGTACTTGTCACAAAACAGCTATACAGGGTGGACCGGCTTTAATTTGTGTATACAGAGATCTCGTAAACCGTAAGATACACATTGTCGGTTAAATGAGGAAAAAGTTTCGTATTTTGACGGATAATACAATGGTCCATAGAAGTTCCAGATTTTCTGACTGATTCCGGAGTTATTCGATAAAATCCGAAAAACCTCATTTTCGTTTTTTAAGTCGTGCGTTGTTATTATAAAAGATACAAAAAAAATTATACGAAGTTTTTGTTATAAATCAAGTTCCCTATAATCTGCCATGTCAAAATTTTTATTACGACGTTTCGTTTTTGCAGCGCCACCTTCAACTTATTTTTTTAAATACGGACCTGGATTTTTAACTGTAATTTTTTATAGCTTTTGTATAGCTAAATACAACGATATGTTACACTTTATCATTTTACTACGTTTCGTCTATGAAAATATCATCAGCTATGTAGCTTCTGATGTTACCGTTTCTAACTTGATTAAAACAAGATAGCTAATTAAATAATAATTAAAAAACAAAAAATGCTTAAAATGTGAAATTTTAAATATTATTTGAAACATACAAGAATTATTTAATTACAAAATGGGTTACAATTTTTTATCAAACATAATTAAGTGCAACCAGCAAACAAGACTAATGAAGAACGAATTATGGTTGTACACATTCTACAAATAATAAGGTTAATAACAAAAACAAAATTCAAAAACAAAGACAGTCACAATAGTTGCTCAAAATGTAGTCCATTCTGTTGGATACAAAGTTCAATTCTCCTAGACATTTGGGATGTAGTTTTATCAACCATTTCTGTTGTAATTTTTTCAAATGCATCTACTATTCGTTGACAAAGTTCTTGTAGATTATTTGGCATATTTTTGTCGTAGATTTGGTTCTTTACGAAGCCACATACAAAATAATCCATGGGGTTAAGACACGGAGATCGAGGAGGCCATCTTATTGGTCCATTGGTACCAATCCAATTACCTCTAAAATATTGATCGAGATAATCTGCAACCCTCCTAGCATTGTGTGCACCACAATCGTCTTGCATAAAGTATTGAAGATTTTGTCTTGTTTGTAAGGGCATCTCATCGAGTACTTCCTCCAATAAATGTAGGTATCGGAACTGATTTAAATTACCATCCAAAAAAATCGTCCCAATAATCTGATTATTGATTAGTCCACACCACACATTTTGGGTAAAACGGAACTGTAGTTTAACTTCTCTGATTAAATGGGAATTAGAAGTAGCATACAAATGCTTGTTCTTTCTATCAGAGTCTCCAGCGTGTAATTTCTGGACTTTTTGAAATTTATACCCGTGGTATTTATGTTTCTTTAAAATTCTTTTAACCGGGGAGGTTCCTACTACACATTCTTTAGCTATTCGCCTAGTAGAATTTTCAGGGTTAATATGTATTTGGACAAGAACATTAATTTCATTATCAGTATGTCGAACCTGATAACTAGTTCTCCTTTTTTTCACACTGCTATGCTCTGCCATATTTTTTGAAATATAAGAAAACATCCTCTTAGATGGCTGTTGTCTATCAGGATGTAAATCTAAATAAGTCTGAGCTGACCGGGTTTCATTCCTATAGCATCTTATGTACACATCATACATATCTTTCTTCTCTTCTTCAGTATAACGAACCATGCCTAATATTTATTTAATTTTAAATTATTTAAAGCTAAAAAAGTACTGTATTATTAGATGTTACAGATTATAACGCAGAAATATTGGTGACAAGTTACAACTGACATGCATGGCAAACATGATTTTATGTATGCAAAAATGAAAACATTAAAGATAGAAAAAATACGGTGTGAGAAACCTAAGCGAAAGATTTTAAAGAAAATCAGGTGATAGGAATTTATAGATTGCTTGACCGTTTTGTTTTTCATTTTATATTTTTGTTATTAGCTTTATTATTTGTAGAATGTGTACAACCATAATTCGTTATTCATTAGTCTTGTTTCCTGGTTGTACTTAATCATGTTTGATAAAAAATTGTAACCCATTTTGTAATTAAATAATTCTTGTATTATGTTTCAAATAATATTGAAAATTTCACATTTTAACCATTTTTTGTTTTTTAATTATTATTTAATTAGCTATCTTATTTTAATCAAGTAAGAAACGGTATCATCAGAAGCTACATAGCTGATGATATTTTCATATACGAAACGTAGTAAAATAGTAAAGTGTAACATATCGTTTTATTTAGCTATACAAAAGCTATAAAAAATTACAGTTAAAAATCCAGGTCCGTATTTAAAAGAATAAGTTAAAGGTGGCCCTGGAAATACGAAATGTCGTAATAAAAATTTTGACATGGCAGATTATAGGGAACTTGATTTATAACAAAAACTTCGTATAATTCTTTTTTGTATCTTTCATAATAACAACAACGCACGACTTAAAAAACGAAAATGAGGTTTTTCGGATTTTATCGTATATCTCTGGAACCAGTCAGAAAATCTGGAACTTCTATGTACCATTGTATTATCCGTCAAAATAAGAAACTTTTTCCCCATTTAACCGACAATGTATATCTTACGGTTTACGAGATCTCTGTATACGCAAATTAAATCCGGTCCACCCTGTATATGTTTATGAAATTCTCTTTCTCTTACAGACATAAAATAATATGATGCTTGACACTTCTTCTTCTTCTTTTTCTACTATCATCTACTTTCAGTTGACATGTTGGCAACATTTAACCTGTCTTAGTTAGTTATCTATTCTCGTATAAATATAATGCTATATAAAAGTACTCGTACAAGTTATCTTTTAGGTAACAAGTTTTACTTATCTATTTGCAGGATAGTTATCTGGAGATTAAATTTTATCTATCTATAGACGAAAGTATCGGACCTTACTGTAGTTATTGTATCTGATTATTGCATTACAACGGGTATTTGTTTTGATTTTATGATAATTTTATTACAGTATTTACCTACGTGTTTAAATAAAAATTTAGAAAATATTCTAATCTAATTATCGAATATATTAACGCATTTTTATAGAATATAGACTAACATTATATTTTATTCTACTGCTTGCATTGTTAGGGGAAATATGATGACGAAAAAGTGCTTTGTACCAAATTGGTTAAATTAAACGGATAATACTTCTCCGAAAACAAAAACATTAAATTTGTGCCCAGACTTGAATGTGTTAAAATTATGATTTCAGGAAGTAGAAGTGTTCTAAGAACATAAACATATGTCAGTAAGTGTTTTGTGACAGTTATGCAGATCATAACCACAGAGTACTGGACAGCTTGTAAACTACAAGTGCAACCTTCACGAAGTTGGTTCGAACTATTCTGAAATCCTTCTCCTTTTATCTTAACTTAGAGAAAAGGATGGAACCGATTTTTAGAGTGCAAATCTTGAACTGAACGGATTAAGTCTTACAAGATTGTCACATATCAAAGTAACAACAATTTGAACTACTTATAAATTATAAGAAACCACAAAGTGCTAATGGTTTATTTTGCCATATATTTTTCATTATTTACATAATTTCTTTTTATAGGAAAATTTTCCATCGGAAAAAACTTATTCAAACATTTTAGAAATAAGTGAAATACCATGCAAGGACAATCAGAAATTACCTTTTCATTTTAACGTGTTTTTTTTATTTTCTGTTTTGTTCCATCTCCGTTCTCTCGAATAATATTTACCATTAGGTACCGACGGAAATATGTGTTTTAAAAACACGTTACTTCTGGTTCATTACCGTTCAAGAACGGTCATTTTTCGTCCGGCCGCTAAAGCCCTCTGTGATAAATCTAGCGAAACGGAAAAGGGGGGAAAAGTTCCAGATAGATGAAGTGTGAACGTTTAATTTGAATTAACAGCTCTGGCACCCTCTCCCCCACCTTCTCGCTCTTGTGTCGTTTCGACGAGAGCCTGCTGCGACTATTTATGAACCTTGATCAAACAGGTATAAAAATCGTGCAAATGTGAGTCAGGTTTTGGCAGCCAAGCGTTCTATTCCTAGAATATTCCTAAATACAAGGTGATTCTCGATATCTAGACATGTATTTAATGTCACACATTTGACAATTTTTTAAAAATAATTTCATTATCATTATCAATTTTTCTTTATAGAAAAAAAAAAAACAAAATTCACTAGTTTTTTTATTTTAATGAGTTTCAAAAATATTTCCAATTTCACTTTTGATATTCGAAATTTATTATTTATTTTATTGTTTTTTGTATTCAACTTTTTATTTTAATCTTTTAACTTCAACATCAGTCTGTGATTGATTTTTTTTATGAAATAGTTGATTTATAGTAGTTTGTGCAACAAGAGTGGATATAAGGGCCATATCGCACGAAGACGAAATTTGAGCACGACGTCGTAGGCGAGTTGTACAGAACATTTTTTTTACAACCCACTTGCGAACATTTACAAATAAAAAAAAAATTTTAGGTTATTAAGACAAAATAACTAATTTTACAATAATTTATGACTTTTAATAATTTTCAAAATAAAATAAACGAAAAAAAAAGAAAAAAGTTCATTTCATTTTTCCCCATTCGATAATCGAACTCGAGTCTTCAGTGAAGAAGGCAAGAACGCTAACCACATGACCACCTATTATTTTTGTTGCTTTAATACTCGTAATTAAATTAACGTCACATAGTTTTATTTAAATTAACAAATTATTTATAATTATAGACGAAATAAAAACAGAAATGCTATTATTGATCGATTCTACTCAAGAATAACCCATTTTAATGTATATTTTATCTCAATAGCTAAAGAATATACTGACAATTAGTTTGACAGATTTGTCACTTATTTAAAATTTTAAAAATAATAGCAGTCGGTTGATCAAAATATGAACGGTGATGGGTGGATTTCATTTTTTTGCAGTGTTCTCATTATATAGAATGGATATGAAATATATTCGTTCAGTTGAAGGCAATTGCATACTTTTTCGTTTTGTAATCTGTGCGTAGATAAGCTAATATCCATGTGGGTGTAGAAAAAATACTTCTATGGGTTCCTTGACCAGAACATTTCTGCCTTAGTCATTGTGAATATTCAGTGATAATCCTAATGAACTGATGATGACTATTAAGTCAGAAGTACTTATTAATTAGTTTGAGACTAAATTAATGATTTATACATGTATTAAGGAGGGAACGCATTAGGCAATCGCGGACTGTGCTAGTCTCGACCGTGCACAGTGAAGTTATTTCCCTTATTTTATTGCACTTGGTGTTCTTGGGCTCAAAGAATCTTACATGCGATCGTGACTAGCACAGTCCGCGATGCGATGGGACAGCGATTGACTGGTGCGTTCCCTGCTTTAATGTGCAAACATTGGAAATAGCGTATACAATGTTCAATATATTCTTATCCAGTCTTTTTTTATTGGAACACTTAGAGAGATTGTGCCAGCTTGTGCCAGCTTGTGGTAGATTGTGGTAACATGTGCCAGATTGTGCCACATTGAACATTCGCAGCCGCTTGGGTAGTAAATAAAAAGTTAAATGATAATATTAATGACCTCCTCTTCCCTACTGAAATACGGCTGTGTAATATTAAATAAATTTATGACATTATTCAGTTCTATAGGGTTAATTATATCCTAAAAAAAACAAAATAATTATAATTAGATAAAAAAGACCATTTTATGTTGTTGACACAGATTTTTCAAAAGCATTTGACAGAGTTTATGATAACATTTTATACAGTGTCACCATTAGAAACCGAATCATATGTTATTGCTTTTGGTGTTTGATTTGTATTTTTTTATTTCAACCCATCTTAACCACCTATTTTGTTAACAATTTTTTTTAAATCAATCGGATTTGTCCCCTTAAAGAGCTTTGAAAAATTTCAAGTTGATATTATTTTTTGTTTTTGAGTTTTTATTCTGAAAATTTTGATTTGATATTTATTTCCGAGAGATTTTTTTTTTAATATTTCAACCCCACTTATCCCCTGTTTTGTTTATAGTTTTTTCACACTCAATAGGCTTTATTCCCTCATAGATCTTGATTTTTACAAAAAAATTCATGTTAATATCGCTTTTCATTTTTGATTTATGATTTTTTTTAATTTCAACCCCCCTTAAACCCCCATTATTAATTAGATTTTTTTAATCAAAGGGATTTCCCCTTTTAAAGACTGATTTTTGCTAAACATTTGAAGTTGATATCATTTTTTGTTTTTGAATAGGATATTTTTTTAATATTTTAACCCCTCCTTAATCCCCCAATTTATTTAGTTTTTTTTAGAATCAATAGGTTTCATCTTCTTCTTATAGAGCTTGAGTCTTACTAAAAATTTCATGTTGATATCGCTTTTCGTTTTTCATTTATGATTTTTTTTTTATTTCATCCTCCTCCCATTTTTAATAAAAATCAATAGGTTTTGTGCCCTTATAGAGCCCTATTTTTGTAAAAAATTAAAAGTGCTAAATTTAAATTTTACAGTATTTTCGTTTTCAATGAATATCTATAGAAAAATGTTTCGAGGTAGATGTATGTGG
The DNA here is from genome assembly GCA_927349885.1 of Psylliodes chrysocephalus. Lineage (NCBI taxonomy): Eukaryota > Metazoa > Arthropoda > Insecta > Coleoptera > Chrysomelidae > Psylliodes > Psylliodes chrysocephalus. The sequence continues at coordinate 16,443,640 of OV651820.1, forward strand.
ACAATGTATATATTTAGTTTATCCTCTAAACATTTATAGAGATGCTGCAATAGGTTATACAAAATAACCGGAAAAAGCCTATCATAACTAGATAGGAAAGTCATGTGTTGGACACATCAAATTTTTTTTAAATTAATCGGATTTGTCCTACAGAGCTTTGAAAAATTTCAAGTTGATATAATTTTTTGTTTTTGAGTTTTTTTTTTCTGAAAATTTTAATTTGATACCGCTTTTTATTTCTGAGATAGGATTTTTTTTTAATATTTCAACCCCACTTATCCGTTTTGTTCATAGTTTTTTCACACTCAATAGGCTTTATTCCCTCATAGATCTTGATTTTTACAAAAAAATTTGTCGTTTTTGAGTTAGGATTTTTTTAATATTTCATCTCCCTATAACTCCTCAATTTTTATTTAGATTTTTTTCAAAATCAATAGGCTTCGTCCCCTTATATAGCTTGATTTTTCCTAAAATTTTTAAATTGATATCGTTTTCCGGTTTTGATTTATTGTAAGACAAAAAACGTGACATCGGACAGACGAACGGACGAAACTTTTCTCAGACTACTTCGTGAAGAGTATAAAACTTGTCATTTTTTTCTGACGATCGTTTATACTTGTCAAACTTTAAATATTATTAAAAAATTACAATAAGTTAGGTTATTACTCAATATTTCGAAAAATTTTAAATAAAAAATTGTTTCTTTTTCCACCTACCTACAAAATTTGAACAAATTTGGCAAAACTTTTATTCTTTTCGCATATTCTTAACCCAACAATTATTTTTTGGCTCATTAAAATTTCTAAAATCCAAAAAGAGCAGTTAAAATGTAATAAACTCATCTCTTGGAGTATTTTATTCTTTAAAAATGTTTCAAATTGAAAAAAGATATTATGAAAAAGCTAAAATTTAAATTTCTTTAAATTGTTGGATGTTTCATTTAACAGTTTTAAAAATTTTGAGAAATCATCTAACTTATTAAATTTTTTTTTGTAAACATGTAAAATTTGATAAGCATGATGGACAAAAAAAAATAGTTAATGTCATTTTTTACGTATGCCAAATAATAACAAAAATTCCTATGTGGTATAGGACTTTAATATTAATTGAAAATGGCGGTTATTAATGTCTTTTATGACAACTTAGGTATCAGTTCTATCAATTAGATCAGTGACATTCTTTCAGGGTTACTACTGAAGTTATCAATGTTACTTTTAGCAAACTGATGATGACATAAATTTAAACACGTAAGATGTGTATAATAGATCGATAAATATATATGTATAGGTACAGAGATCAAATTTAGCACCTGTAAATATCTAAACACTGATGATTTCGCTTTTCACTATTGAATACCCAACAATAACAAACAATTTGAGCACATTTTTAATACCTTTGCCACTCGCCATGTGACCCCCATTTAAAATTAGTGGATAAAACGGCACTAAGACATTATATATGAAAAGTTTAGTGATCAGTTACCATTATAAAAGTAACTTATATCAGTTTAGTAGCTAGAGTCCTTTCAAACTTTAATTGATTTCACGTTTTGCCCTTCAAACATTTACTAAATGTACATGATTCTGGTTAGAAATTTAGATGATTTAAAACAGTAATTTCGATTCGAGAAGGGTGACGTAATGGTATCTTCTCTATCCTAGCAAACCCTAGAATCCTCTCGGATAGAAAAGAGCATGCACGTCACGATTGGCCAACGATTTATTTGCGTTTTGTTGTTAGACGTTACCATGGTAATGTATCTATTCGTTAAATTACAGTATAATATTTTGGTTTCGCCACTGGCTTATTTCAAGCAGCCCTAAAAGATGCGCGGGATTAAGACTTTCTCGATCCGAGTCGACTCTAATTGTTTTCTTAAGAAATATTATTAATATAATATGGTATGTTAGATCGGGCTACCCTGTAAAATAAAATCCGCAAGTGAACTCCAGCGAGCAAATCATATACGTGTATACGCAACCGGGGTGGGGTATTAGCCACAACCGGCTATGCGACGTGGCGTGCACACATGCATGTAAACAAACGGGTAGATAATTTGTTTATTGAACGCGTATTCCACTTTTCTATCCATCTTTACGGAAGAACGCCTTTCAGAATTTGTTCACTTCTAATTCCATTTTACACATTATTTTATATGTGTATCGGTTATTAGAAAATCCAATTTGTGCCGTCACATACCGTATACCATTCATTCAACCTTGTTAATTCGAAAAATAATATCTATAGGTATAACATATTCGCAACAAACAACTTTTACCTTTTTTTCTTTTCTACGCGTTGTTAAACTTATGTACCAGAAGTAAATAAATTCCTAAAAAATTTCACTCTTTTATTATCAAGGAAGGTATGAATATAATATAACAAAAAATCTTATTGTTTAGAAACAAATTTTAATCTACAATGTAAAAACATCTACCAAATAACTCTAAAATGAGCACTTTTTTGTACCCCATCTGACAGTATCCCTTCAAAGTAGGCGTAAAAATATCGATATTTAGGACTACTGTAGAACCCCAACCTGAAGTTTCTCAAAGAACTAAAAGGTTAAAAATGAGAAATGCCACTAAAACTTCAGAGTCCATAGACTGTGAGTGCAGTGAACAAGAACAACCTGGGCCATGGGTCTGTATATTCCCATGAAGATTTAGAAGCTGCAGTAGGTCTACTACTGCTTTTACAGGAATAGCCTAATTATGAAGGACCCAATAGGTTTAGAGACTTTGAGGTGAAAGTAAATACCCCGAAAATTTAAACATTATGTGATCTCCTGAAAACAGACAATGCTCTTTCAGACAGTGCCGTATTTCAAAAGAACATAACATTATTCATGTAATATGACAGATGGTAAAGCAGTTCCAGCAAATTACACTTTACTGTCATCTGAAGACAAAATACACTGTTGCCTGTGATTTTGAACGAGGTATTACTCCTATTAATTCTTTCCTAGAACAAAAATATGTGGAAACATTCAGAGAAAGAAACTTGCTAAACTTTACATGGAAAATGAAATAGTTAGGCAACAATGTTAGATGCTTTTAGACCTTGTGTTCGTCTCAGAATGTGACTTACAATTTGCATTTGAAGTTATTTTAGAATCTTTCTAGGGAACCACTTTGGGAGAAGACTTTGGAATGTTTTACCAACTTTTCCAACTAATTTTTAGAACTTGTTTAAACGCGTTAACAATTTACTATATACCAATGACTCTTTAAAGTCATGGCACAATTCTTTAAAATCTTTGTTGACAATCCTTGAGCTGTCAATATCCTTCAGTTAGTAAATTGATTGATCAAATAAAAAATAGCAATCTCGTGTAGGTATCAGATATAAATTCTTTCAAATCGTCGTTGACCTGTCAATATCCTATCCAATTTCGTATAGACATCATCAGATATTAATAATTTGGAATAATTCAAAATATTTCCAATTAAATATATGAGCCTTAAAACCTTGATAGATGATTTATATCTTTGGGAATGTTGAATAATACTTCTGGTTCTTTTCTTTAAAAAGAAATCTTTGTAGGTCATTTAACCCCTAAAATGTTATTAAAGTTATACCTAATGTTCTGTTATGCGCTAATTTGCCTCGCTGTTTTTTGATCAGGCGTTAATTTGTCTCAATTACTTATGAATATCGTGATTTAACTTGTCTCAATGGAACCTTATCACAACAATTTTCACAACGCGTAATTATCACATATTAATTTGCCTCTTTCTTTTTCGACATGCTGCTATTTTGACTAATTATTTCAGGAGCTAATTTGGTTCTGATATATTTGTCTCTTCGCGAATTTGTCGCAGTAGTTTTGTCTCAAGCGAATTTGTCTCGCACCAAATTGGATCGGATCATTCCATCAATACACAGAGAGAGATGGGATTAATAAGAACATGAAAGTAGACATTTTGCAACAAAATTTAAATTGTCTGGACTTAATACTAGATATGCGAGATATAAATTTATAAATTTTGATAATTATTCATCCGGCAATATTTGACTGGCTCCCTTTTTGTAAGTAAATGATAAGTTCCCTATGGACTATTTAAGAGTCCGTCGAGGAATCCATATGGGCAAATTTTGACAAAACTTTTTTAAAACTTAAAAAGTAACTAGTTTCTGGAAAAACAGCTTTAAAAAAACCTTATTTGAGGTTATATATAGAAAACACTAATTTTATATGACAAATTATGTTTTGAAAACAGGAACGTTGTCAGGTGAACATTAAATTACAGTAAAGGTAGTGAATAGGGGTACTGGATCGGTATAAATATCAATAGTGATGTTATAGTGACCAAATGATTATACAGGCAAGGCAAGAAAAATAATTAGAAATTCTCGGACTTCAACAAAATTGAATAGGATTCAATGTGGCAACGTAGCAAATTTAAGGACCGCATACGTCAATTGTTTATATAGAAAGAAATGATGTTAAAAGTTAGGTTAAACAGGCAAAATAGCTGTATAGATATACAGGGTGTCCCGAAATTAGACGGTCATATTTTAACAGCGTAATCCACATCCTAAAATAGGAATAAAAGTTCATATAAACATAGGTCCGAAAACGTTTCGTTTTCGAGATACAGGGTGTTACAAGTGAAGTCCTGATGGCACATTTTTGTAAATATTTTCTAAAATTTCTTAAGTCACCGGTTTTCCAAAGTAAAAAAAAATAAAATTTCTGATTTCACATTCCTAATAATTATTGTTTACACTTTTGAATAACTTGGCATGAAATTTTCAAATGCTTTTTTCTTGAAAATGGTGCAACAAAAGTAGCTTTATTATAAAGAAAACATTGGGTTTCCAAATTTTATAGTCAAAAATGTTAAAAACTGTCAACAAAAAAACTTAGGGCAATTTTACCCTAAGCCCCCCCCCCCTAATTTACCCACCTATGAAGATGATCAAAAACTGGGGTTTAGTCAATTAAATAAAGCGTAAAAAGATAAGCATTTGTACCAAATTTCACTTGGTTATCTTTAAATGTTTGGAAAATATTTACAAAAAAGTGTCATCAGGACTTCACTTTTAACATCCTGTATCTCGTAAAAGAAAGGTTTTCGGACCTATGTTTATATGAACTTTTACTTCTATTTTAGGATGTAGATTATGCTGTTAAAATATGACCGTCTAATTTCGGGACACCCTGTATAATTAGTTATATATTAAATAATCAATAAACCTGAATTTTAATGTCAAATGACTGTAATTGCATATTTGAATATAACTTTTAATTCAAAATAACTTTTCTCTAACATTCTTCCGTAAAATTCATGCTTTTTGACAAACCTCGTATAGGGCTTCGAAAAATTGATATCGGATGATTGCATTTTAGGTTTTGGACCATGCAGAATTTTTTATCAGGAATAATTTTTTTCACGAAACCAATATTAAAAATGTTTTTCTAATGGTTCCAACTTAAGTAGACACATTGTATATAAATAAAATTAACAAATGAAAGATAATTTGCCGTATCCAATTGTATTTAAAAGATTATAAAAAGTTAGTAGGATGAAAATCTATTTAAAAAGTATGCCTAACACGGCTAAAAATTTCCTGTTTTAAGGTCTTTTTTTAAAAATGTTTCGTGTAGTTTGAAGCTACTAACTATAACTTAATAAACTTTCCTCCTCAAATACTATTTTTTATTTTGTACTATTTTGTATTATTTTGTACTATTTTATACTAGTTTGTACTATTTTGTACTATTTTGTACTATTTTGTACTATTTTGTACTATTTTGTACTATTTTGTACTATTTTGTACTATTTTGTACTATTTTGTACTATTTTGTACTATTTTGTACTATTTTGTACTATTTTGTACTATTTTGTACTATTTTGTACTATTTTGTACTATTTTGTACTATTTTGTACTATTTTGTACTATTTTGTACTATTTTGTACTATTTTGTACTATTTTGTACTATTTTGTACTATTTTGTACTATTTTGTACTATTTTGTACTATTTTGTACTATTTTGTACTATTTGTACTATTTTGTACTATATTTTGTACTATTTTGTACTATTTTGTACTATTTTGTACTATTTTGTACTATTTTGTACTATTTTGTACTATTTTGTACTATTTTGTACTATTTTGTACTATTTTGTACTATTTGTACTATTTTGTACTATTTTTGTACTATTTTGTACTATTTTGTACTATTTTGTACTATTTTGTACTATTTTGTACTATTTTGTACTATTTTGTACTATTTTGTACTATTTTGTACTATTTTGTACTATTTTGTACTATTTTGTACTATTTTGTACTATTTTGTACTATTTTGTACTATTTTGTACTATTTTGTACTATTTTGTACTATTTTGTACTATTTTGTACTATTTTGTACTATTTTGTACTATTTTGTACTATTTTGTACTATTTTGTACTATTTTGTTCTATTTTGTACTATTTTGTACTATTTTGTACTATTTTGTACTACATTGTACTATTTTGTACTGTTTGGTACTATTTTGTACTATTTTGTACTATTTTGTACTATTTTGTACTATTTTGTACTATTTTGTACTATTTTGTACTATTTTGTACTATTTTGTACTATTTTGTACTATTTTGTACTATTTTGTACTATTTTGTACTATTTTGTACTATTTTGTACTATTTTGTATTATTTTGTACTATTCTGCACTATTCTGTACTATTTTATACTCTTTTGTACTAGTTTGTACTAGTTTGTACTAGTTTGTACTAGTTTGTACTATTTTGGACTATTTTGTACTATTTTGTTCTATTTTGTACTATTCTCTACTATTCTGTTCTATTCTGTACTAGTTTGTACTATTTTGTACAATTTTATACTATTTTGTATTATTTTGTCCATTTTTGTATTATTTTGTGCTATTCGGTACTAATTGTATACTAATATACTACATGTGTAAAATTTAGCACTAATTGTGTATTATTCAGCACTAGATGTGTACTATTTTGTACTATTTGCCGACAGTGCAGCAATATTGAACTGGAGAAAATAAAATTCGGTTGAGGGATACACAATGGACCTTTTTTTGTCCTCAACCTAATTTTAATACCTGATACCTTTTAGTTAGCTCATCCACTTAATGTTAATCTATTTGTGTACTATTTATGTACAGTTTGTGTACTGTTTCTGAAGATGTTCATGTCATGTGTACTATATATGTACTATATGTGTACTATTTGTGTACTATTTGTGTACTATTTGTGTACTATTTGTGTACTATTTGTGTACTATTTGTGTACTATTTGTGTACTATTTGTGTACTATTTGTGTACTATTTGTGTACTATTTGTGTACTATTTGTGTACTATTTGTGTACTATTTGTGTACTATTTGTGTACTATTTGTGTACTATTTGTGTACTATTTGTGTACTATTTGTGTACTAGTTGTGTACTGTTTGTGTACTGTTTGTGTACTGTTTGTGTACTGTTTGTGTACTGTTTGTGTACTATTTGTATACTATACTATTTGTGCACTAGTTGAGTTCCATTTGTGTAGTATTTGTGAATTATTTGTGTACTATTTGTGTACTATTTGTGTACTATTTGTGTACTATTTGTGTACTATTTGTGAACTATTTGTGTACTATTTGTGTACTATTTGTGTACTTTTTTTGTACTATTTGTGTACTATTTGTGTACTATTTGCGTACTATTAGTGTACTACTAGTGTACTATTTGTTTACTACATGTGCACTATCTGTGTACTATATATGTACTCTTTATGTATTATTTAAGTACTATTTATGTACAATTTGTGTACTATTTCTGTACTATTTGTGTACTGTTTGTATACAGTTTGCGTACTATTTGTGTACCATCTCTGCACTATTTGGAGCACAACGTGTACTAGTGTACAACATTTTATCAGCGGTATACCCCTCATAAATATTTCAAAGTAGTAAGCAAGTGAATCTTCGAACAACATACCTATATGTATACAATACGATGGCAAAAGCTTTAAAAAGTCGCATTTACCCGTTGTCAATCAGAACCTAATGTTCAGATAAACTGATAGCGATCGCGTGTTGACCGTTGAACCTAATCGATGGTATACGCAAGGATCAAAATCGCCGGCGATCCTTCGGAACATGCAAACGCACCTCCGCACGCAACTTTTGAAATGCAGTCAACAGTCGCGAAGTGGATTTGGCCACTCGAAACGCTCCCGAACCACTTCAACGGCTCGTTTCGAGCGATTAATCACGATTGTTTCTTTATAGAAATCTTTATACGATTCAACTGTACAGGGTGTTGCAAACAAAGTGATCGCGAACTAGTTGAGAACACCAATATTTTATTAGCAGTGACAAACAGAGCAAATAACGTAGATGATTTAAAAGACAAAATAAGGCAAGAAAGTAATCAAATCACCTGAAGAAACGATACAAAATGTTTTCTAAAGAATTTCAACAACGCCTCCATTATTATCATGAAGCAACGGGATTTAAAATGTTTTATGTTCTTTTGTTTCAATTCAATTTAAAAACCTTATATTCGTGGAAGAAATTAAAAACCCTTTCAAATGAGTTATGACACGCACCCTCGTTACATTTTAAAAATTTAAAGGGGTTGCTGTTATTCCAAGGGGTTGAAGGGGGACATATAAAACTAGGCTTAGAAAAAGTTATTTTAGAATTAAAATTACATGAATTTATCTGTTACTGATGGACCGCACTGTATAAGATCGTGTCTTGAAGTAAAAACTTTTTTTTAAATATTGAAATTTTATTTTAAAACACATTTTTGGCCTCGCAAAATTTGACATACTTTTTTTGGTCTTTTTTACGTATGTATGATCTATATAACTACATATATTATTGTTTTATATTGGCAGATCACATCTGCCTTATCAACTTTGAGCGTAGAAATTATGTAGACACTACAGTATGTTAAAATATACCTACAAAGTATTCAATTTCTGATTACGCCATAAACCTCATCTTGTACTATACGGTTAAAAGAAAATAAAATATTCTTGTTCGGCTGTCAAACGAATTTGATGAATATTCTTTTCCATTCGTTTAATTAAAAAAAACTGACATTTCGAATCCTACGAACCGCGCTCATTACCGTGGGTATTATTAAAACCTAAAAAAAGAAAATATTTAGGAACAACTAACTAATGACTTAACAATGACATCATGTAATTAAACGGAAGAAAAATGTTTTTCGAACTTAATAAACATCTCATTCGTAGAGCCACCACGTCCAACCTCTTCTACGGGCTTAGACAGTGGCGTTACGGGGAGTATCGGCGGGGGTAAGTGATTATTAGCATTACTTATTTATTTTTGAAAATCTATGCTGATTACATTTCAGTGCACCACTTTTTTCTCTTCTTAATTATTTGTTTTCTTTTCTACAGACTGTTACTATTATTATCTATAATTTTCTTATTCTTTCTATTCAAATATCGTCAACAGTTGATAAATTAACAGATAATAATAAGCTAGTAGTTCAAATGTATCTGATGTAAATTTATTACAAATGAAACAAGTAAAGCTTGGAAAGCCAGACCTTTAGTAGCAGTAGCTTAAATGTGCCACTTATGGAAATCCTAAAATAATAGGTGTTTTAAAAAATGTGTTATTAAATAAGCCAGCTATTCAAATATACCGTAGTAGTTAAATGTATTTAAAATCATATTTAATAAAAAAAAATGGTATAAAACAAACAATTTGAAAGGTTTTAGTAACAGTAGTTCAAATATTCCACTTATAGAATTCCACAAATAATAATGAATTGTCATTTTTTATCCGTAGTTAAAATATAACGTAATAGTTCAAATGTAATAGTTCCACGAGGGTGGATCAAAAAGTACCCGTGTTAGAAAGGAAGAGGCAAGTTTTTAAAAAAAAATTATTTCTATTTTTCAATGTAATCTCCTTTTAGTGCTATACACTTTTCCCAACGTTTCTGCCATTTATTTAACCCCTCCAAAAAATATGATTTCTCGAACTCCGCAAAATACGCTTCAGTCTCGACGATAACCTTCTCGTTAGAGCTGATTTTTTTTCCTCCGAGCCACGTTTTCATGTTGGGGAATAGAAAAAAGTCGCATGGAGCCAAGTCGAGCGAGTACGGTGGGTGCGGCAGCAATTCGTACTGCATTTCTTGCAATTATGGTGCGTTAGTAGTACTGCCCTGTGATCGTACTTCCTTTCTGCAAAAAGTCCATGAGGATTATTCCCTTGGAATCCCAAAAAATCGTGGCTATGATCTTTTCGGCCGATGGGACCATCTTAGCTTTCTTCGGAGCAGATTCACCCCGAAAAATCCATTGCTTCGACTGTCGTTTGGTCTCTGGCGTATAATAATATATCCAGGTTTCTTCAACGGTGACGACTCGACGCAAAAACTCTTGCGAATTTCGATCAAAGAGCTCCTAACACTGCTTCGACATTGACAGCCGTATCCGCTTGTTGTCCACCGTAAGTAATCGCGGCACCCATCGGGCCGATACCTTTATCATGCAAAATATTAATTGCCTTTCCGTATGATACTCCTACGGCCTCTGCTACTTCTCGCACTTTCGTTCGGCGATCTGCGACAATCATGTCTTGGACCTTTTTAACGATTTCCTCGGTAACAAGGTCTGCCGGGCGACCTGGGTAGCTATTCACTAAGTCATGGGAGCGCTTCCATGGGTGTGTTCCCATATATTTTGCTCTCTTACTCTTAGGTGGGTATATCGTGCTTACTCTGACCTAACTATGCATGTACCTGGGCTAAAAGTAAGTAAGCACGATATACCCACCTAAGAGTAAGAGAGCAAAATATATGGGAACACTCCCATGGGAGCGCTCCCATGACTTAGTGAATAGCTATCCTGATCGCTCCTCATCAAAACAAGTGTACGACCACGTTTAAATTCGTTGAACCATTATCTTACGGTTGTCATAGATGGCGAAGGGTCCCCATAGACAGCATCCAACTTTGCTTTTATTTCATCGCGTGTTTTTCCATACCAAAAATAAAAAGCGAATTATGGATCGATATTGTTCTTTTTCCATTTTATCGATTAATGCGAAACACGTATGGTACAAGTAGCTGCCAAATAAAAACCAACCTATGAATCAGTTTGAAATTTAGTATGGTATCGTGTGACAGATGACATTACACGACAGTAATGTAAACTTCCCTCAGCAACGCCACCTGCCTTCAAACACGGCTACTTATTGATCCACCCTCGTACTGTTTTAAAATCCCAATCATTATTTTATATTTTAGTCAAGTAATTTTCTTATAATAAATTAATAACTACTAGTTAAAATAATTATTGTACCTAGCTTAGTTTTTTTGGCATAGTCAAATTGTCATTCAGTCAGACACTCTAGCTTAGTTGGTCAAATAAATGTTAAAATTTCATAAAAAGAGCACGCGAAAGTCAGAAGTCAAAATTAAAGTTTTAGTATCAGAAGTTCCAATGTGCACTTTTTGGAATATCTTAAGGCTGGTACAGATCTGAGCACGCACGCGTATGAGGCAAGCCGAGGCCGATCCGAATGCCTCTTGCGACGCTTTTTGTATACACGAATGGTGGACGCACGAGGCGCTGTTCGTCACTGATCCAGTAAATTCACGAGCACGCAACCGTATACCCAGAATATTCGTAAAATGACGTCGCGGAGTTGAGAGCATGTTTTTATTATTTTATCCGACACATTAAGGAAAAAAGGAGAGCAAGGATTCGATGGCCGATTTCCTGCTAAGGATATTCTTATTTTATGGTGTTGTAATAGAACTGGCGTTTTACTCTCTTAAGATATCAAGCTAATTATTTAAATCAAGGAGAAGCAAAACGTTTTCCTGGTTCCACTCCATGCAAAATAAATCATAAAAACTGGCTATAATCTGTACGGTGATGTATGGTACAAATTCCTCGTCCAGACTGAGCACTTACTGTGCAATGCCTCCCTTTGATGCACGGATCGGGGCGAGGCCGTACGGCGCACACAACTAGGCAATTTGTCGCGCCTCGGAAGCCCGTCCACATCTGCATGCTCATGCGTCCTCGTCTTGCCTCATACGCGTACGTGCTCAGATCTGTACCCGCCTTTAAATAATAACATTTCTTAACTGTATTTCGGATTTATGATATTTAAAGCTTTAAAATAAGCCAATAATTCAGATGTAACGAGTAGTTATAGTAGTTGAAATGTCTCATGCAGTTAATTACTTTACAAATATCGTAAAATGAAACAGATAATGTTTAAGAAGACAAAACAAATAATTTTGCAGTTTTTAGTAGCAGTAGTACCAAACTGTTACTTATGGAGACATGCATATAATAATAAACCGACATTTTTTCATGTAGGCAAAAATTTATAATAAATCAACATAAAAATAAGCCAGCAGTTCAAATTTCTCGTAGTAGTTCAAATGAACCACATGTTAAATTTCTTTAAAAATATTTGCACTTTAATTTAAAAAAAGTGGTACTCCACTGGACATAATTTTCTTGTTCTCTCCATTTCCATTGTTAATAATTCTCGGTTTGGTTAAAGACACCGCGTTTCATTTTTTAATTAATTAACTCTACAAAACAAATGAGTTTTAAGATTTCTTCCTGCATTTTCCCTTCGCCTTGTATTCCAGCGTTGGTGTCGCGAGATGATTAATATTTTTTATCCTTGTAAGATTTTAGGGAGGTACCTAAGCGAATGTCCTTTGTTGCCTTTTCTGTATTTTAAGACCATTTAAGACCTTTAAAATTTCCTAATTAGTACAGCGAAAGAGGTGTATTTGTGGATAAATATTTATGTTAATTTTTGGCTATTTATTTCTAAAAAAAAAACACAAATCCTCACTGTTATTTGTATGGTGTCAATTGCTTTTATTGTTCAACCTCAAATTGTTATTTTTCCACATATCTAAGCTTCTCAAATCTCATACAACTCAATAAGCTAATTCATGACAGATAATAATAATTTTCTTAAATTTTATTACCATGAATACTAAATAAAAAAAAATGATTTCCCTAATTAAGTTACTGCAAACAAAAATATTTCGTTTCAAATCGGAACGTACGAAAATACTAATAAAAAAGAACGGACGGTAGAAGATGAGTCGAAAAACAAAATAATCGAAGAATTTTTAATCAAAGTTCCGATATAGCAGGAAGAACTTGTCGGAATCGGAATTAATCCGTCGCAAAACAAATTATTCCGAGTTTTTCGCAGCAGGAGTGCACGAAACCAATATTCAAAGGCCAAAGAAAAAGAAAGAACGGGAAAAATTTGAGCCCGTTTAATGTCAGATCGGAATGTTCTTTGGGGTGCAAATTCTTTCCAAATTAGCCCAGGGAGAGTTAATGAACGAAGAAATGTTGCGTTTTATTTTCAGAGTTGGATTAGGGACTGTAGCTCCCTCCTACAACCACTAAATATGCACTATAAAACAATTCAAAGTAAACTTAAATAACTATCTACTACGAGACTCTGATAATAAAAAAAATATTTAAATATATCCGTTCTTCTCTTTCCTTCAAAGTGACAATTCCTTTTTTTTTTCAGAAAACTGATTGAAGTTTTTTGTTCTTCATAGGGATCATATCTCTTTAATTTTCCAACACCTTCACCATTAAGTCACCAATTGATTATCTGTTCATAACATCAGTCCCTTAAAAATTATAATGTTCATTAACCAAAATTAAAAACAATTTATTACATTTTTAAGTTAACTCATCTATCAGATCTCTTATCTTAATACTCTAAGCGCCGGTGTATCCAACAAATTGTGTTCAAACATTTGTGTATCTTACATACACACGGTTTTAATGTCTTTTATATGCAGAAAACCAAGCCTTGGCCTGGTCAATTACTGTGGTGTATTTGGGTTTGGCCTCCAACAATAGCTAATAAGGAGAAAACGACTGTATAAAAATCGAAAACACTTTGGCGCTTAGTGTGTTAAGACACTCCTCTTTCCAAAATAATCAGTATTTCTTTCATTCAAGGTTTTCTTCCCTCTTGGAAACAAGAATCTATCTTCCGATGTTCAAAAAGGGAACAAGTTGACCCCAACAACTATAAATTTCTTACCAGTTGTTTGTAATAAGTTATTGGAATCAATTAATGTTGTGGATGTTCTGGATACTTTTCTAATGCATGAAAATATTATTTTGCATTATCACGAATTATTTCAAACATCGTTTGAAATTTTTCAACCTCCACTGTTTCAATAGCTGAACATCAATTGACGATAAAAATCCTATTGATGTTAACCCTCAAATATTGCTTTGACAGACAAAGTTCCAAAAACTAGATCATCTAGGCATCCGTAATAACAATCTCCACAAATGCATTCTAAATTTTTTAACCAACAGATATTTTAAAGTAAAATTTGGAAAAGGGTGGTCTTAGAAAATAAGTTTCAAAGTAGTGTCCAACAAGGCTCAATTCTTTGTTAATTATTGATCATTAAGTTAAATAGAATACATGATGTAGATGTCATACCACAGATCTTTGCAAATTTGTATGTTTTAAGTGACCAAATTACGAATATATTCGTGAAAGTACTGAATGTGCTCTTGTTTTTTTATGATTTTCACATATCTTATATTTTAAACAATTATCGACTTGTTAGTAATAAAATATATTATCCCAATAATGATTAAGCTCCTGCGCAACTTTTTTGCGCATACAAACATCACGTGATCCCCACTCTCAGACCTCTTGCTCCACAGAACAGCTGAGATCTCAGTTATTTGATAATATTGAAGTACTTACACGTGAATCTGTTACTGAATGTTCACTCTAATATATTGGTCTTGTCTTTTAAAACATAAGTTCGTCATGAAGAAAGTGTAAATATAGTAGTGATTCATTTTGTTATATTTATGGTGTTTATATAACAAAAAAATAAAAAAGAAATATCACAGACTTTGTTAAGGAGACTTTTGCTGAATATTTCGGTTTTAAAATGGACAAACTAGATAAATCATGGGTTCCTCATAAAGTTTGCAAGTCCTGTGTTGAGTCCATACGGCTGTGGAAAAAAAAAACGTTCTGGATTAGACTTTAGTATTCCTTTGATCTGGATGGAGCCTAAGAATCATTTCGATGATTGTTACTTTTGCATAGTAGATGTTAAAGGTTTTAATCGAAATCAAACGTAGAGATATCCAGACTTACAGTCTACAAAATGTCCTGTTCTACACAGTGAAAATCTCCCTCGGCCTATTTACATTTCAAAAGTAGTACGCATGTCCTCAGAAACAATGATGTTTCCAAATTCACAGAAATTGGGATAGTCTACCAGTGGAAGTGGATGAGAGGGTGGAACATCTAAGCCGCTTTGCACAGTATAGAACTAGCTGTTGCTGAGTCGGCTAATGTCTCCCAGTGACGTCAGGCGTGCGAGAGAGATGAGTTTTATCTACTCGACATTAAATTAAGAATGATAAAGCAATTTGTAAAAGCGTTGTTTTAATTACATTTGCAGAAAATTTCCAAAGCTTAGTATGGAAAAGTTGAAAGGTAGAATATTTGATGGTCCTCAAATACGGCAATTGATAAAAGACCCAGATTTGATTAAAGTTATGACTGTTCCGGAAAGTAAGGCTTGGAAAAATTTTGTGTTGGTAGTTGAAAATTTCCTAGGTAACCATACAACACTAAATTATGAAGAAATTGTACAAAATATACAGACAAACTTTCAGACTCTAGGAGCAAATATGAGTATCAAATTACACTATCTCCGCAATCATCTGGATAAATTTAGTGAGGAACAGGGCGAGCGGTTCCACCAGGATCTAAAAGTGATAGGAAAGGTATCAGGGTTGATCGGATTGTTACATGATGGCAGATTACTGCAGTTCTTTAAAAAGATTGTCCCCTGAAAAATTATAAAAGAAAAGCTCATAAAAGGTGTTTTATGGAAATTTAACATATGTTTTCGACATTCTTCTCTCTATTTACTTCGATTTTTCAAAACGAAACTGACATTATAAATATATCTGTTATTTTGTTTTTTGTTTTCCGATTTTTGTAATGTAAAATGAAAATAAAGATTTAAAAGAAAACGAGAGCAAATCTTACGAAATCATTGATAGTTTCATGAATTGTAAGCATAAATATATCCAAAATCAATCTTATATCTAGGGCAACAAAACCACTGTAGACCAATGTATTGATTATATTAAAATATAATGCAAAAGTGTAATTTAAAACATTATGTAAACTTTATAAATTCGTCATTCATCCTTTCTTGGAACATGAAAGATCTGTATAGTATCCAGACTTTGTACACGAACAAAAAATTCTGTAATGTGCATCATCGCAATATCTGGCTCATTTTTGGACCATAAATATACGAGATAAGATTGGCAATGAATAATATCTTACATCATATGACCTAATTCTATTTTTCTGCATTTTAGAGACATAATTTCAATCTCTGGGGCGGTCCCTCCCTGTTTTCTGCTAATTTAAAAAAGGGGAACGTTACGACTTCATTTTTTCCGAGTTTCAGTTTTATGTTCTTCTCGCAGAAGACTTAATTAATTCGACGCCGGGGACAGCTCTGATTTGGGAATTTTTTAAATAAATTTCGTACCGCCAATGAATTTTTTACATTTTCTCCTTTGCGCTTATTAAATGGCTCCTTGAACGCAATTATTGTGAAGGGTGATTATTTTTCGTCCGTCCGGATGTGACGAAGCGGGGTGGGGTCCAAATTGAAAAGAAACTTCGCCATTAATTAGAGATTTTTTAAGGAATTTTCCGTAAAATCATTGAAAATTGAAATATAGGGCGTTTGGTATTATTTTATATGATACGGGTCGATCTTCATTTCTTATTTATTCAAATATTGAAATATTGTGAAATCACTGGCAAAGGTTCACAAGTTCTGTGGTACGCAACATAAACTTAAAACGTTTGTTTTTAAATCCAGAATGGCCATGAATGTCGATCAGTGCTCACTCTGCATAGTATTGCTGACACTGTCAAAGTTCAACTTGTTTGCAAACAGCCTACCAATAAATGATAAAATTATAAGATCAAACGAACTTACCTTAAATGAAGTAAACGTAGTACTCATTTATGAGCTAGTTGTGCACCATAGTCCAAAGCCAAAAACTGATAACCTAACTCTCTATGTAATTCCCGCGCTCTGCGGGCGTAGCTGTCACTTCTTCAAAGCCTTGTCGCAACTGTGGTGATCTGGGATTCACAGGTCTGGGTTGGGAGAGATCATCTTCGAAGGGAGCGCAGTGTATAATCAAGATCGAATTTCACTTAAGGTAAGTTCGTTTGATCTTATAATTATACACTGCGCTCCCTTCTTCAGATGATAAGTAAACGTAGATGTTTAAAGACAGTGGCGACCACAATAAACAACACAATTTTCAATAAATCTTTATTGAATAGTTTACAACTGTAACAAAAACAAACGAAAGTTTAACTACAAAAAACTAAATAAGAATGGTCTCAGCAAAAGAACTGGGATCCTGCCTTATAGACCGATTATAAAACTTAGCGAAACACGAAGATTCACTTGACTAACCTGCTGTGTACCTTATAATATCTAAGTTTATTTAACGCTGCTGACGTCACAGCATGTCTACTGTGAGCATGAAAGATGTTCGTATCAACCCCGCACTTTTTTAGTGTTCGCTTTACCCAACTACTTAAGGACTGAGCGGAGACTGAATTAAAAGGTTTTCTGTAGGATATAAAAAGGTTTGTTACAGATTGTCCTCTAACGATCTTAGTTCACTCTATGTATGAGTCTAATGTTCTCCCAGGGCAAATATTAGGATCCTGTTCTAAGAAGGAAAGAGTTAAACATGGTTGTAGTCTGTTTCTACCTGATGACTTAATCTTATCAGGAATCTTTATTGAGAATCCATCTGGAGTTCTACAAATATTCTCCAATCTAATAAGACCAAAGGTTTGCATTCTATGTGCAGTAACTAAAGCCGATAGTGTTACTGATATTTCTGATAATTCCATTAGAGGAAGTTCATGATTGGGACACCAATCTCTGAAGGTATTTAGGAACATTAATGGGTTCCAAGTTGAGTCGTACCTTGGCAGAGAAGGTCTTAGGTTACTAACGCCCTTAAAAAATCTTTTGATCCTAAACTACACAGCAATGTCCGGTGTCAAAATTAAAGAAAGTGCTGATCTGTAGTTATTTAATGACCCGTATGTTGATCCCTCCTGGAACCGTTCTTGTAAAAATTTTAAAACCTTAAAAATATCACCCGTGACGGGGTCTGTTCCCTCTGACATAAAAAACTTCCACCACAGTTTCAACCCCACCGTATATTGTTTTAAGGTAGAAGTTGAAATGGATGACAGCATAATCTCAATAATACTGGATATAAATTGTTTCTTACATGGCTTACAAGGGCGGATGGCCTAAATTTCAAGTAGATGGTTTATTTGTGATAATCTGCTGATGTTAATTTAAAGATCTGACAGGTTCAATTGGAATCATATTTTGTATGGGAGGAGAAATAAAGTTTAAGGAGTAACCTTTAATCCAAGACCATATAAATGGATCCTCTGAAATATTTTTCCAGAATCTGTAATATTTAATTAAATTCCCTGCTAGAACACTTACTTTCACTTGAGAAGTCGAGGTCTGTTGTATGAATGACTCTGTTTGGGTTGATGTTTCTGGAGTATTTTCCAAGCTTTCTGTTGATGTCCCCCTGGGCGTGAGTACTTCTGTTATCCGGGGGAACCCCGTGAGTACTTTTGTTGTCCGGAGGAACTCTTGTAGTTTAAAGTCTTGTGAGATACCTTTGACTTAGATCTCAGCTTTAAATCTTCACCTGAACGCTTCGTAGCTTTAGCTGATTTAACTCGGTCTCCTAAGTGGTTCCCAAATAGCCATTCATCTAGCTTAGCCTCCCCTATTACTTCTTTAAGGTCACTTTTGAATTCTAATGCAAGAAGATTTCTTCTTGTTTCTGAGTTTTGCCAATGTGTATCACATATGAGACGGACTGCATCGCTTAACAGTTTCACGATCGTCAGTTTCCCTTCAACATCTTCCTCCTATCCAAGAATTAAGGTAAGTGATTTACCAAGTGAGGACAGGCTAGACCCTTTATGGGTCTGTAAAGATTTTAATTTGTCATCTCTTTTAATAGCTGTATTAGAAGCTGCTGCCTTAGCCTCTGCGTTGACTTTGGATGGCGCAATTAAAGGGCAATTTATGGGTGTAGGGTATTTGGAAACAAGTTTTGATCTAGTATTTATATCTAGTCCTGACCCCAAGATTTCAAGCCATGAGGAAGATACATTTCTTTGAATGATTTCACCAGTACTCTTCTCTATATTGTGCTCACTGCCCAAAATTTTAAGAATATTCTCATTCAATAATGGACATTCAGTTTCATTTAGAGGGTCGTCTCTTCTTTTTGATTTATATCTTAAAAGAAAAATCAAAGTAGAACCATAAAATGTAAACAATTACAATTCACAAATAATAGGACGTAAGTAAAGTGAACCTTGCAATATCTCCCCATATTATCCAAGCAATATGACATCATATTCTTAGCCTTTATACATTATTTTGCTGGACGTTTGACAACACTATCAAAAAACCAGCTTCTTCTTTGCCTTAGTGATTTAACAGGTCCGCACTGAACCTGGGACCCGCACTGGGTCCAAGACTCGCACTGAGTCTATTTAATCCGCACTGGATTTGTTATAAACCCTCACTGGGTTCTAGTTATGGAACTATCTGGAATCACATGTAAAGTAATGTGATCCGAAAATAAAGTTTACCATCTTCCTTCTCGTATTTCTTAATTTGTAACCTAAAACAATTCAGTATCATTTTAACCTACCTGCATCGTTCTGTTTATCTATAAATACTATCTCTGGTTCTTCTGCCAGAGAACTACAACTGAATGAACTGAATTTTCTAGATCTCGATTTTGTCTTCTGCATCTTATGTTGGCGATTTTCTTCAGGAGAATCGCTTCCGCTGCTGTAGAGTCGTTGTCGGACGTGTCAAATGATGAATAAGAATGTTTTCCCATATTTTATTATTTTTTTTCTATTTGAGGTGTACAAAATTTTGCACCAAAATGAAAAGTGACAGCCACGCCTGCAGAGCGCGGGAATTACATAGAGAGTTAGGTTATCAGTTTTTGGCTTTGGACTATGGTGCACAACTAGCTCATAAATGAGTACTACGTTTACTTATAATCTGAAGAAGGGAGCGCAGTGTATAATTGACATGTCCACAACACATAACTTAAAAAAATAATGAATATTAAAATGATATATATTAATTAATATATTGTATATAGTGAAACGTGTCTAATTTCCATGGCCATCCTGAATTCAAAAAGGAACGGCATATTATACTCGTAGAAGGCTATTTTCCCATTTCCAGGTTAGTAATCCAAACTGTAAGTCT
Source organism: Psylliodes chrysocephalus (assembly GCA_927349885.1). Taxonomy (NCBI): domain Eukaryota; kingdom Metazoa; phylum Arthropoda; class Insecta; order Coleoptera; family Chrysomelidae; genus Psylliodes; species Psylliodes chrysocephalus. The sequence continues at coordinate 16,464,059 of OV651820.1, forward strand.
TAAAAGTATCCATTTTACTTTGATTGATTACTTTTTGTACTTATCTTTTTTTTGGAACATTATGAAAACTTAAACCTCGACTATCGAATATAATTATCTTTTGTGAATTGTAAAATGGCAAATAATAACACAAATGGAATAAAAAAAATACAATTTTCTTATATTAATGATCTTAAATCTCGTTCCGTGTCAGACCGAGACAAAGAACCCCATTTTTTAAAAAACTAATTCATAATGAGTGTCTGCATTCTTTTGTGGCTGATAATTTTTTATTGATGAAATTTGAAAGAATCAAAGGAAACGGATAATCGTATCAGACGGGGGGCGAGTGTCGCGGTTTCATATTTGAGATAAGGGCGCCAGTATAAAGGGGGAGACCACTACGGCGTGGTGGCTGGTGACAGCGTTCTGAAGAGGCCGATGCCACTTACCATTGTTTTAGCATGTTCTTGTCTCATTTCATCTTTTATCGCACAGAAAAAATCGAACCAGTGAAATACGATATAAACAATGGGGGTGAATTTATTTCGAAACGCTTAGCTCGACTGAATTTAGATGAGATTTTTTATTTTTCAATGATGTAATCGATATTTTTTTTGCACGTTTAAAGATCGTTTTCTTAAGTATTCTTTATTCAATTACTTCAGCTATATTAGTAAGATATTATTTTATACTGCTAGTTAAAACATCTGGCTATAAATATTCTGATAATTATGAACAAAAGTTAAGCAGCTACAACATTAAAACTGAACTACTATAATTGAAAACTAGGGTAGAAGTAAATTGATAAAGAAAGTAAATTCTAGCTGCTTTCTTTCTATAGAGTATCTAGTCTATTTTTTAGGATTTTTGTAGGATCTTTAATTCGGATTGCCTCGGGCGCCAGTTTTGTTTATGTAGTTTACTCCACAACCTTTCAATACGGCCTTTGAAAGGACTCGGGAAGCTTCAGCTGGATACACAGTAAATTCCAGGGGTCAGTCTTTTAACTTTCGTTATTTGAACGATTAAGAATTTTCGGAAGAGTTTAAATTAGGTTTTAAATTACCAATACCAAATCCCACTCTTTGTGTCGTACTCGTAGCAAATACTTAAATAAACGATTGGATTCTCAATAAGACTTACAAAGCTCAAGAATTTATACGGTGTTTTAGAAGATCAAACTAAATTATACAGAACGAAGATTCAAATGACGTCAAGTATTGTCAATACTGCTAATTACCAGATATATCGCCTATAACTGGCAAAACATGTGACAAATATTTACAAGATGAGTTAACTATAAGTATATCTGAGTCTTTCGTGTATGATATAGTAAATATAGTAATTTGTACAACCAATTCATATTAAATTATTATAACATTTCTTGCTTCTACAAAAAATATAAGTGAAGAAAAAGTTTAGAAAATGTAGATAGTAATCAAGATAAGATTGAATCAAAATTAGATTGTAATTAAGCATTTAAAGATAAAGTGAAATTATTTTAAATAGCTATATGTGGTTAGTTTTTTTTTGATTTTGTTTTAATTTGCAATAAGTGTAGGTATTAAGTGAATAAGATTGATTTTGTTTCTATCCAACACCTAATTATGAATTTATGTTTGTTAGAAAGTATTATTATTCTATTAAGAATGTCAAAAAAATCATAAACTTTTGCTTTTGTTAAACTATTTGCGACGTTGCCAACTTTATTGAAAAATTCTGTATGGTTTTCGTGTTTCTCGAATTCTGTTGTGATTTAAACACATGATAAATATACATAATATTTCAACAATTTTTATTTTATTGTATCTTCATTTGGATAGAGCAAAGCCAGATATGACGATCCAAAACGTGGAAAAAATAATTCGTTTTCTGTTTTCCTTCTTTTTTTTTTTTTAGAAAATTCGAAGTACGTTCCTAGATGAAGCAATCGCATATTTCGGTACACTAATTTTATATTTATCCATTAATTCGTTATTGGGTTATCTGAATAATTGTAGCTTGGATGATGGTGGGTGAGGTTTTCCGGGTTTTCCTCACCTGTAAGTCAAATGGCACCATCAATCATCATTAAGTCGCCCCGGAGCGCCACGGCAAATAATAATAATAATAATAATAATAATAATAATAATAGCAGTCCCTTCCCCTACACAAGTCGTTCACTCGACTTTAGGGTTTGAAATTCACTCGTAAGGGGGTGAATTAGGGAGAGTATTATTATTATATTAATATTTGTGAATACATAAAAATTAAATAATTGCTTTTACCTACTTAAAAATGGGTAAAATAGTATATTGTGTCACGAGTGACGAAAATAACATTTTTTGAAAAGAGAGAACAATTTACCAACCGAGGCGAAGCCGTAATGGTTGTTCGCGAGCTTCAAAAAATGATTTTCGACGAGTAAAACACTATACTTTTTCTACGAACTCTATTATGTCATGTAGGTACCTACTAAAATGAAAAAAAAAAACAAACGTTAGCAAATGCTTTATTTTGTGTTAGGAATAACAAAAAATTAACCAACAATTAAATATTTCAGAAATATTATTTATTATTTAAATATTGATTTATTGTTATATTTGAACAATTGTTCAAAATTATGGGGGTATCACACTCAACCTTTTTATTTATTTGTTCTACTGTTAAATGTCATTTCAGATGATGATGCGCCATAATCGGATGAACTAGTAGTTTCCTTATTTTGTACAGATTGTAAAATTTTGGTTTGTATTTGGTTTTTACTGTTCGTGGATTCATCAACATATCCTTCCGCAACACTACTAGATTTCCAACCACCGTGCTTTTTTAACAGAAGCAAGTCACCTCCTGCATCCACTAATAGCGTTGCGGATGTTCTGCGGAAACAGTGCCCAGTGTAATCTTGAGGATTCGGAAGCGTTAAAAACTGAGCAATTTCGTTAGGAAATTTACTGATTTTATTAATTCCAACAACCTGTCTGCTACACTTTCAATTCTGATAATTAATAAAGAATCTTGAATTAATTTGATCCATGTTTGCGGGACGTAGGCTCATATATTTTTTAGAAATATCATAAAAGGGTCCAGAAATATGAAAAGAACGCGGAACTTTTGTTTTTGTATTACGGATTTTAACTAACAGAATACTTCCAGTATCCTTTACATCGCTTATTGTTAAATCTTTTAGTTCGTGGCAACGACAAGCGCCAGATAATCCAAAAACTAATGCTACCTACAAATATTAGTAGTTATGTATTTAGTATTTGTTAAAATAAAAATAATAATTCCGTTACCTTTGTTATTAAATATTTATAGTCAGGTGCATTCTTTAGAAAAGTCTTTATGTCTTCAGGCGAAAAATTTTTGGATTTTTGGCTTTTAAAACCATCAGATTTTCTTTTCAAAAGCGAACGTAACTTTGGATATTTACTAATATCGACATCATTTTTAACAGAGAGTGTAGTTCTTAGCATCGAATAAATGGACCATAACGTCGAAGGTTTAAAATTTGAACATATTTCTCCAAAGTATGCTAGTAGTACAGTTTCCGAAAATGATTTCACTTTATTTTTTTCTCTCCAGTCCAAAAATTTGATATAAATTTCTTCATATCTCTTTTTTGATTTGGCCGGTAATAAATCTGAAGAGGTTTTTTCAGCTTTAAAAATAATTTCTGGGGGAGTACAATCGCTTTCTGACTCAGACATCATGAAAATGTGTTAAATTTAGGACGAACTGAAACTGACAGTTCTCAAAAGTGATAAAACTTCAAATAAACAAATGAAAACCAGGAAACTAGATGTAGATTGGTTTAATTTGCATTATTTTTATACATTTTTATTTTATCTTTAATTCATTAAAGTTTAGGTAAAAACGCATATAGAATTTAATGAGCATCTTTTTATTTCATTATTAATAATTATAAGCTGCCAAAATATTATACGAGGCGACTGATATATGAAAATATGTAACAACTTACTTTCGTCACTAGAGACGTAAACGTTATGGGATTTTTCTCACTAGTGACGGAAATCAAGTTTTCGCTGAAAGTATCCTGTGGCGAAAGATGTCTTTTTGTAAGAGTTCGTAGAAAAACAGTTTTTATTTTTCAGTAAATAAAATTTCTTATCTTTGCTTAATATTCCTTCCAAAAGATGCATAAAAATGATTCGCATTTCCCAATTATAGATAAAAATTTAGTTCATTGAACAGTACCGTTACAAATTTAAAAGAAAAACAACTTAATTTTTGTTCATAAAACCCTTTATAGGGCAAAATACAAATGGTGGAAACGTGGATAAAATTTTCAAAATATGCTTTTTTGGTAAACTTTAGCTGGTATATATCAAATTATTCAAAATATTAGGCAGAAGGCTTGTTTTTGAGTTGTAAATTATTCTCCCAAAGAACGTATTTGATTTTTTTTAGGAGTATGCCATTCGTAATATCCTGCACAAACACATTTATTAAAGCTTTCAATTCTTTTTCAGACAAGGCCGACATGTTTCACGTCTAAAGAAATACACGCCTATAAAATATTAAAAAAAATTTGATTTAATACTGAAACATTACTATTATTATTAAAAAATCCTTTTTTTATTTTCCAAATTATGTCTGTCTACTATAAATCTACCTAAGTTTTCAACAGAAAGTTAACAGAATATCTTGGCCATAAATATTTGTATTACTTTTTTTACTTCTCGTTGGTTTTTATATTTTATTTTGAAATTCAAAAAATCAAAACAAACATTTTTTTTTTATTTTTAAAAATTATTTTTAAAAAATTAAAAACAAGAAAAAAATTATTTCAAGCCAGAATATCAAATAACTGACCTAAGATTGCATAAATATTTTTTATATATACAGTGTGGCCAAAATGTTGGGCCTACATGCATGGGGATCTTGAAAACTATAAAATATAAAGAAACGGTTAAATGGTAAAATGTTTATACATATTTATTTGTAATTTAAAGCCGTTTAGTATGCGTTTATTTTTGTTTTCGATATACAGGGTGATCCATTAGTGTGAAAAAGTCCAATATATGCGCCATTATTAGAGATATAAAAAAATATTTTCACAGAACGGTAGACAGCGTTAAAATACATATTTTAAAATTATTTTTGAATATACAGGGTGTTTAATAACCTCTCAGGAACAAACTTATGTTTTTTTTTAATGGATCACCCTTTTTATTATTTTATATTTGAATTACCCTCGCTTTTTCCATTCTAAATATATAAATTTTTATTGGTTTATACAGGGTATTTTGCAGGATATAATCAGTTTTGTATGAAAATCGTATTAAATTCAATGACCTATATCATGCAAAAGAAACAATTGACAACCAATTTTTTTTCTACCACAATTTTTCGATCATGGTCAAATTTTAAACACAAATAGATATATAATTTTCTCAATGGAATTTTAGAATGGAAAAAGCGAGGGTAATTTAAATATAAAATAAAATACAGGGTGATTCATTAAAAAGAACATAAGTTTATTCCTGAGAGAAGTTATTAAACACCCTATTCAAAAATAATTTTAAAATATGTAGTTTAACGCTGTCTACCGTTCTGTGAAAATATATTTTCCTACGACCACTTAGGAAAGTGACACATATTACACTATATAGTCTTATGGAAAGTGCCCTATATCACACGCGTATAAATAAGAATTTACTTTCCACCCGAGTGAGAATATGTTACTTTCCGCAGTAGTTGTCACAAAATGTCAAACATCTAATTTCTATTTTGATCTATGTAATGTCCATATTAATACTAAAATCGATATGATTGTTAAATTATTGAAATCGTTGTAAATTAGATCCTAGATATTTATCTTTAACAATTATTATTAAAATAATGTTTGCTCTTTATTCTGGTTAAATACATAACCGATTAGATCATTCAATTGACACAAGAGCTATTGACTCAGGTAGTTAGGACGTCGAAATTATCTTCTTTGCCATTTTTCGACCGCGTTCGAATCCTGCGGGGCAGAATTTTTTTTTGTTTTTTTTTAGTTTTTTTTTGTTTAGAAAATATGAAAATTGAATAAATACGATTATTGTTAATTATTTTTTTAAATATATTTTAATTATTATAGTAATAATAACCTTGGTTTTACATTTTTTTGATGACATTATTTTGTGGTCGTAGGAAAAATATGGTACATCACTTGTGTGAAAAGTGATTTTCCACACTCGTAATGTAATATACTATTTTTAAATCTCTAATAATGGCGGAGATGTTGGACTTTTTCACACTAATGGATCATCCGGTATATTAAAAAAAAAATTGGATTTTCTAAAGTATGCTGTAGCTTTTTTATTGTTCACTATATTGGTATTCTGTAAAAACATTTTTGTAGTAACTTTTTATGTAGATTTCAGCTTTGTAATTGGATATTGAACAGATCGTTTCAGTTATTTTATATAATCAGGTTCATTTTTGGTTTCAAAAGATAAAATTTCTTACTAAACGGCTTTAAGCTGCAAATATATTCGTATAAAAATTGACAGACATACAATGGATGACAAGTAGTACACTGCGCAGATGGGAAATTTGGTAACCAAAGAGCTTCAAGTCAAAACTCTGGTGAGAAATATAGCTCCCAGTGGGTTGATCGATTCACTAAATAAAACTTTTTTAGATAATATTGTGCCGAGAGTTTATGAAACAAAGTAACTTGAAAAATTTACCCTATATATAAAATCACCCTTTATAAAAATTGTTAGTTTTGATGCCTGCTCTTACTCATTAAAAATAGTTAAACCTTAACCCTTACTGACTCTGAAATTTGCTATAAATTCGCGGTTAATATAGTAGAGAAATTAAAAAAAAAATGTGTGAAAGTGAATGTCTGGGTCGTCGGAAAGCTCGCCCCGAAACGAGTGAAAACTTTTGGAAATAGACTGGCAGTGGTGTTTAATTAAAACAATTAAGTCATCAGGGTGGTTTTTCTCGGCAACAAATAATGTCGCCGAAGTACACCGAGACACGTTTCGCACCTCATAATGAAATTGTTGGTACACAAAAACCGCCTTCCTGTCGGAACACGGTGGTAATCCCCCCATTCGGGCGCCTTTTCGCGGCCCAACACACAGACACTTCGGGCGCAATAAATATAGAAATAAGAAAATTTCATTAACGTCATCTTAAGGTGAATTTATTTATGGCAATTTCCCGCGGTCCCCGGGCTTAACCAACGACACTGCAATGGAATGGGTGTAATAATATCACGAGAAACTTCGCAGAGCGCTCAGCTTGCTAGATTATATTATTTAAATGAATTTTAATTCGACGTGAAATATGCCAACAAAGGCCCAATTACTGTTGTGAGATTTCCAAGGGATTAATGGCTGTGATATTGTTTCGGAACAGGGACGGACTACCTTCCTAACCGCAGTACGTTTCACATATCACAACTATAGAAAAATATTGACGTAAGTGCAGATATGTTAATAATTACGAATTAAAAGTTTTTAGAACTGTTTTAAGGAGGTCCTTTCGCCACCAATGTTAAATAAAAAATATTAGATTATGACTAAAATTAATTTTTTTCTAATAGTAGATGTCCTTATTTATCTAATAGTAAACTTTTAACTATACCTTACCGTGCAAATTTTTGAGAATTTTTTTTTAAATGTGTGTGTTTGTACAGTGTCTTACGAGAAAGTAAGACTTCAACAACAATTTTCGAATTATAATTAATTTTACTATTATTTATTGATTAGATGGAGTAGAAAAAACTAAAAATAAGGTTTTTGAAATATTTAGGTTTTGTTTTTTACAATAAAATATATAGGTTACCGTGGAATTTATTGAGAAATTAATATTAAAAAATATTAACTAGGTTACTTCAAATTTTCTCTAATCTAATCAATAAATAATAATATAATTCGAGAATTGTTGTTGAGGTCTTATTTTCTCGTAAGACACTGTACAAATACTCACATTTTTAAAAAAGAAATTCTCAAAAATTTGCAGGGTAAGGTATAGATAAATAAGGACTTCAACTATTAGGTTATGAAATTTGTATTTGATTCATCTAATAATATTGTTAAAAATAATATTCAAAACAAAGAATAATTATAAAAATGTTCATAATATTTTGAAATAATAATCTTCCAAATACAACAATTTTTAAAGTGTAGACATGCTTCAATGTAGAGTCTTTGTTTATAAAATGTCCCACTTTAATTAATCTATTTCCATTCCCCACTGTAACTGACTTTATAATAGTAGATATTCTCACCTTTTTTGGATTATGTTATTTTTATTTAATCACCTTTTTCGTTCATTATTATGTTTAAACCTATATCTATCTTTTTCTATCATAAAAATCATTAAAATTTAACAATTGCCCTTCGAATACACCTTCACACGCTGAAACAGAAAGATGAGATTTCTGGTATTTTAAAAAAAAATTAATTAATTTAAACGTCCCCATGTTTTTTTTTTTTTAATTTTGAATTCACCCGAAGATGGAAATGTTTTCTGAAACATATGTAGTGCTGTGCTAAACAATAGAAAATAAAAACGACCGAATAAACCAAGGACATTTTTATTTATAAAAATTCTTTTACGGTCAAGAAATTATTCTTATTAAAAAAAATATATTGAGTTTTTAAAATTAATGTAGTCCAGTGTAATATTTATTTTTTATACCATCTTCAAAAATAATGTAATTTAAGTTTAGATTCCATTTGAATACAAATCTCAGCTGCTAACATTTATATGGCAAATTTCTATAACTCTCTTCTTAATAAAATACAAAACATAATAAAATTGTCATACTTCTGAAATATCTTCTTGTGCAATGATTTTTCTTCGCTGGCAACTGCAATTTGATATATTTTTAAAATTATGATTTTTAAGTTATCATTGTAATAGCCCATTTTTTTATAGAACCCAGTCATCGCTTAAATCCGATGGTTTTCCTATAAAAGGGTACCGTTTTAAAAAAATTACTTTATCTTATGCGACACACTCGGATATAATTAAATTTTTGTTTTTGATACTTCGTTAATGTTAATGTCTTTTAATTGTCCAAAAATACACAGCAAATCACGACTGTCACTTATAAAACAAGTTTGTATGTCTAAAGGCGGCCATCTTGCTTTCTATCTGACAGTATCTCGGATAACTCCATTGCCGTTACATTTTTTTCATAGTTTTTCTTGATGTCCTCTTTTTATTTGGGACTTGCATCTAATTTAATTCCTAAATGATTGATTCAATGTATCACGACTATCACTTGTAAAACAAGTTTGTGTGTCTAAAGGCGGCTATCTTGCTTTCTATCTGACAGTATCTTGGATAACTCCATTGCCGTTGCATTTTTTGATAGTTTTTCTTGATGTTCTCTTTTTATTTGGGTCTTGCATCTAATTTAATTCCTAAATGATTGATTCAATGTATATGTCAAGATATTTTGAATTATACAGGGTGTTTCAAAAAGGTATGTCATAAATTCTCCCTCAGATTACCTAAAAATAAGTGGATTTGGCTATATTTACCTATATTAACAACTGGCTCCTAACAAAGTTACAGGGCGTTAAACTAACATTCAAAAAAAGTTTGCTGTTGCGATTGTTTCTTTGAATTTTTTGCCAGTGCTGTAGATTTGAAGGCCCAATATTCTAAAGAGAAAAAAAATAATGCGACCCCCTTGAAAAAAGTTGGGGGTTTGATACCTTTTAACACCCCCGTATTTTTTTTGACATAAAGAAACTTGCTTTATCGATCTTAAAATCAAAAAGAACAATTCGACCATCCTGGACTTAACATATCAACAAAACTAAGAGTAGGTCAGGAGTTATTGTACTAAAAACGCATATAAAAATCAGTGGTGTGCCTAGGGTTGTGCTTGAGCCGCCCCTGCAAAAACTACCTCTTTTATTTATATTTTTATATTCAAGAAGGAGAAGGACATGTTGACCATTTACTAAATTAAATAGTTTATAAAATATGTATAATAATTATTGTCAAGTGTTTATTTTTAATTGTTAATTTTTAGTTAATTGTTTAATTAAAAAAATATTTTTTTAAATTACTATTAAATTTAATAAATACATTTCCAAACTAACGTGTATTTTTATCAGTGACATGGTGAACCTATAAGGACGGGTGGAACACCATTTTTATGGCGCCAATCCAATATTATAAATAACTTTTTTTACGAAAATATAAATAAAAGAGGTAGTTTTTGCAGAGGCGACTCAAGCACAGCTAGGCACACCACTGATTTTTATATGCGTTTTGTACAATAACTCCTGACCTACTCTTAGTTTTGTTGATATTTTAAGTCCAGGATGGACGAATTGCTCTAGAAATTCAGTTAAATAATTGTAAATAGCTCGTTAACTAAGAAAGATTCCCCCAACTTTTTTTAAAGGAGTCGCTTTAAATTTTTCTTCTTCTTAGAATCTACAGCACTGGCAAAAATTTGAAAAAAAAATTGCAACAGCAAACTTTTTACAAAAAAAAAAAACGTTTTTCTGAATGTTAGTTTAACGCCCTGTAACTTTGTTGGGAGCCAGTTTTTGATATAGGTAAATATAGCCAAATTCACTTATGTTTTGGTAATCTGAGGAAGAATTTAAGACATCCCTTGTTGAAACACCCTGTACATGTAGGTCTTTATAAAGCTTGAATATGCTTCACTAAGTTCAGAACAAAAATCACTTATACCAAAGACGATTTGAAAATGAAATCTTTTTCTCAATTATAATGATTATGTAAAGTTATATTTACGAAAAATTGTCAAAATTAATGTAGGAAATTAATTTGGAAATGTAAATATACCTATAGATATACTGATGGGCCGCATCTTAAGCTTATTCCGAGCCTGTTTTTCAATTTAGTTTGGTTATGATCCTGCATATAATCATCCGATTTTGTTATCTTTACACACCGATAAACAGCCGAAAGTGTGTCCTTTTCGATAACTTGACTTCAGCAAATAACAGTTATTGATTTTTCAGGCTCCTACGAGTATAATACGTTTAGAAATACATAAAATACGATTTCATGTAATACCCACACAATATTTTAAAAGAAATAAAAAAACGATACAGTTTCAAATCAGGCATCGATAGATTAAAATTCGTTGGTATACGAGTAAAATTGTTTAAATTGAATTTTTATAAAAAGATATATTTGCCCACGTTGGGCGCCAATTTAAGTGGTGGGGCTTAATTCGTGTAGGGGGTACTTAGGCTATTGGTTAAATTAAATATAACGTTAATAAAAAATGACTAGATGCATGGGTTGTGGTAGCTACTAGTAGTAGGATGTTATAATCTTAGAAATAACCAGTTGATTTCGAAGAACAGGGTTGTGCTTTAAGATTTTTTATAAATATTATAGTACGCCTCTGATTTATTTTTATTTTTTAATGAATCGTTTGAATTATTTGTAAACTATATTTTTCATCAAAATATTCAGCACCTTGTTAAATTAAAGTTAAAAATATTTATTTACAGTGTTAAAAATAAGTAATTCACATCTACATATAGACGTTGCTTCCTAAATCTTTGCCCTGTTCCTCTTGCTCGTGCTGGGGGATTAAGGGCGTCGTCTTCTACCCCAATCATGAGATGCAAGATGTTTATATCTGATATTTCATGTACCATCTCCTTATCTGCGATAATATATGGTATTTTTGTTTGCTTTGCTTGCATCGGTAATGGATCTTATTAGTTATTAGTTGTGTTTTTGTTAGTTTTGTCTCGTATCCCTGAAAAAGCGTTTGAAAAAACAGAATTGTCATTGTGGCACCTTGTGCCTCAATAATGAAACCATTAATACCATGCTTTATAAAAATTTCCTATTTTTGAGCCTTCCTGTATATTTGGTAAATTTTACCAAGTATTTGGTAGACAAAAATTAACACAATAGATATATATCTCGTTTTTTTGTTTTCATAAATGGGCGTGGTTAATTTAGATGATTAACCTGTCCATCCAATTATTTCTGAAATATAACATGTAATTATAATTCATCATTATTTGTAATTTGCATTTTATTGTAGTTAGACTTGTGTGTAGGTGGACAGTAGCGTATCCACGTTATTTTTTAACAAGCCTTTATTGACAAACGATATTATATTATTTAATACGTGCAATTCTAACGTATTATTATTGTTATATATTTTTTTAATCGACTAAGTTATTATCCAATCAAGTACTTTAAATTTTTTTCACCTTTAAATGAATATATTTGTAATATAAAAAATATAATTTAAATATCAGATTCGCAGACGTTTAAAATGTTTGTATTAATATAAAATAATAAAGCCAATTGTAGTTAATATGGCGTCACTTTTTATTTTATTAAAATAATAGAAACTTACCTAACACAAATTCTATATTACAAATAAAAAAATTATTTAAAATCCCGTCCTGTACGAAAAATGTAAATCACAAATTCATGTTTGCTCGGATGAAATGATACGATGAAATCCAACATTGCTCTGTTGTAATTTAATTCTATAGTAAGGTTACCAAAACTCGCAATTTCAAGAACAAATTCTTAAGAATTATTCCACAAGCTGCAATTATTCAAATACAGAAGATGGACGTAACGTGAGAAAGTTAAAGATATAGTTCTTCAGAGTAATTCTGAAAAAAAAGTATATGGAGTTCGGAGAAGAGGTAATAAATACAATTTGTTAAAAAAATTAATTTTATGTAATTAAAGAACGCACTTTTGGCACTAGGTATATTAGGTTATGCTTTTTATATCTGAAAGTTTTCACCCTTGAAACAAGCAATTAAATTTCAACTTACAATAGTTTTGTAAATAAGCCGATCCTACTAATAAAAAAGTTCATACTTTTAGGCAAAATTCAATTTTTTTAATTAACGTTATTCTTTAAATTACTCTTAGAATAACTAACATCATTTCTAGTTCAATATTATTCGAACACCACTTAAATTGTCATAACAAAAGCACATACTTTCAATCATGAAGTATGTGACAAAAAGGAACAGGTCACATTTGACATGTACTCATTGACCGCTTGATTGCCAAAATATGTATTTGTTGTTAAAAATTTTGTTATTCATTATTATAATGACACATTAACGTTAATTTATAAGTTCTAAGCTAAATAACATAACCTCAAAATATCAGGTTGAAATGTCTCATTTTGACAAGGTTAATTTCATGTCAAATAAAAACTAAACTGATATCTATTTTACGAAATTAAATGTCGACTGTATCAGATAAGATTTTTTAAAAGTTGCTCCTTTTACAAATCACGTTAGGTTAATTCCCCTTCTACAAAAAAATCCTTTATTTCCCTTACCGTCTCCACGGTACAATTGTAATTCAGAAACAAAAGAATCGTTTTGTCAAAAGAAATAGCTTTTTTATTCGTAATCGCGGATTATGAATCTTTTACGGCCTCCCCAAGGAGACCATACCTGGATGATGATGGCTTCCTTTTCGGGTCCTGAGGGGGATCCGTTATTACAGACTGTTTCGTGTTTCTAAAAAGAACTTTTAATATCTCCTAAATTACCCACTCTAATCTAATGAAAGCATATATGGGCTTTTGAACACGGCAACGTTTATTAAGATATTGTTTTATTCGGATATTGATCTACGTAGACAGTTTCTTATTCTTACGCAAAACGAAATAAAATTTTATTTTGGACGATTCACAACTCAAAAAAAATATATTTTTTCTTTGGATACTAATAAAAATAATTAATGATATAACGTTAATTTGATTATAGTATTTACAGGTTTAAGTATATTGCCAAGAAGTCCTTATGGATTTCCGTGCTGCCATTATAGGTATCTTGAACTAGACGCCCTTTCAATCGCCCTCCTAAAATACTTAGTGGCCAAAAATGAAAAGGATTATCTGTTACACTTCATACGGATTATAAACTTACCAATATAAAACAATTATTATAAAGGACTCACTATATTATTCTAGACTCTTCTAGTTTCCCGACGCATCTCTGTAGATTGTTTAATATTACTATAGTTTTTATTTTCTTTATCTTTTGTTTTATATTATATCTCTGTATTCTCTATTTGCCCAATTTTCTGGGTTTGTAGAGTGGGCTGATTTACATAGAGCCTTCACCATTCCTCTATGAGATTCCAACTTCAATAAAGAGATAGATAACTTTAAATAACTTGTGTGTAACAACAATGTCCCATTGCAACTTATTATCCAAACTTATTTCAAATTTTTCAATAAATTTAGACTTATCCCATTATCTTACAAAACTCTTCCTTTCAACTATTGTTCCTAACGTTTATTCTGGTTCTATACCGTACTTAGGTGATGTTTCATATGATCTTGATACCTACTCTATTTACTCGCAGTATCAGTTCATAATAAAGATAGTGTACCCAATTTTTACCCAATTTTTAACCGACTTCCAAAAAGGAGGAGGTTCTCAATTCGTCGCGTTTTTTTTTATGTATGTTCAACGATAATTCTTTAAGACGGTGTCCGATTTCAATGATTCTTTTTTTGTTAGAAAAGGGGTACTTCAGGGGTGGTCCCATATAAATTTGGTCAAAATCTATTAATTGGGTCCATGAGAAAATCCTCAAACCTGTTTAGGGATAATGCTTTACCACCTTGTCCGATTTATATGATTCTTTTTTTGTTAGTAAGGGGGTACCTCAGGGGTGATCCCAGGTGGTTAAGATGTGGTGATGGCATCTGCACGTTTTTGAAGTCGGTTTTTTAAATTTTTAATATTTGTTACCTCGTTATAAACCAGGGGTATATCTATATCTACTAATCTGAAATGATTTTAAGGCTATCTATATCGAACAGCCACATAGGAAAACAGAAACCCCATTCTTGGAACATTGTAAAACCATCAATATATTTAAATTTTCTAATACTTATACTAATTTTATTTTTATTTATTTAACACACCACCCAATAGTAATAACAATTTAACTGGTGGGAAAGACAATATAAATAGAAACATTAATAACAAAAACTATAAATATATTTCATTGTTAACAGCAATTCAAGTGTCAAAATCCATGAAAAAACCTGTGGCTGTATGCTAATTTATTTATTAAAACTTATCTTTTCTATACAACACTTAAATTAAAACTTAACTTCTATCGACAAACTCGCGCTATTTATACAAAGCCGGCTCTACACCAGTACATTCTCGACCATCTAGAAAATCTGGAATTTCTTTGTCTATTCGTCTATTCAGCCGCCTAGCAAAGATTTCTTTGGTAGCTTCTCAAAGATGTGCGTTTGTCTCTGTCCTGCGGCATCGAAACCGATGAAGTGACAGCTGTAAAGGCAAAGGGTCAGAGTCGGCTTAAGGTGGTTCACGACAATATCATGCAAACTATAATTAAAAGTAAAACTGTTGGAGAACTTTGCAGTCATTCGTTGAATGAACTTCCACTAATAATTTTAAATCATCTGCATATATTAAAACTTTTATATCCTTTATGTTTACAACAATATCATTCAAGAAAATAATGAATAGAGGCCCAAAAATGGATCCCTGCGGAACTCCCGATAGCTGTTGGAACTTTTTTGACACTGAACATACTAATGTCTTCCCTGTAAATAAGATGCCATTAGCAGTTGTAGCTGAGTGCTTAAACCTATGGCGGAAAGTTTATTTAGTAATTTAACATGGTCAATTCTGTAGAAAAGGCAGCATAATACAGGGTGTCCCAAATAAGAGTGATCGATTTTAAATGTAAATGCACAGCTTATTAATTGCTCTAAAAAGATGGGGTTTTCACTAATTTCTTTCGTTTATCCAAAAGTTTTTTTTTCAAGTTTGTTCACATTTTATCACATCAATATAGGGTGATCCACTAATGTTGGTCAACTTGAATGGAAAAAATATGTATTATTTTAAATGGAACACCCTGTATATTTTGATGGCATTCAAAAGAGAGATTCATCTACTTTTTAAAAATGTATAGTTTTATATCTTTTGTTTTCTTAACAAGACAGATTTTCGAGTTTTTAAGTAACACTGCTGTTTTCTTTATTTAAAAACTGACATAAAATTAACAAAAAGAATTTGTTCAGTAATAAAACAACAAAAATTTAATATATATTACAAAACAATTATTAATAATGAAGGATGTAAATGCTGTATGTGACTATGTATACCCTCCTCTTCAATACACATGCGTAATTGAAATTTAACACACACAAAATTAACCGAACATTAACATTTGGTCTATCTCTTTCAAATTCATTAAAAGTACATACATCTGTCTATTTCATAGGAGAGTAAAACACTCGTAGGCAGATTTATTTGAACATAATTTGATACATAGTAAAATAAATCAACTCTTGCTATGACAAGTTGACAACAAAATCAACAAATTTGACAATTCATAAAAACAGAAGTAATTTAATTTACTGTCACTTACAAAATGATTTATTCAGTAACTGAAAAAGCTCAAACTGTGTTAATTTTTAATAAATTTTTGTTATGTTTTGTTACTGAATATTGTTAATTTTATTTAATGTCAGTTTTTAAATAAAGAAAACAGCAGTGTTACTTAAAAACTCGAAAATATGTGTTATTAAAAAAACAAAAGATATCAAACTATACATTTTTAAAAAAGTAGATGAATCTCTTTTTTGAATGCCATCAAAATATACAGGGTGTTCTATTTAAAATAATACATATTTTTTCCATTCAAGTTGACCAACATTAATGGATCACCCTGTATTGATGTGATAAAATGTGAACAAACTTGAAAAAAAAACTTTTGGATAAACGAAATCAATTAGTCTCTTTAGAGCAATTAATAAGCTGTGCATTTACATTTAAAATCGATCACTCTTATTTGGGGCACCCTGTATAATACCAATTCTTCATTTGCAAACCTCATCATATGCAATAAACACAATGTTTGCTCGCTTGATAATGGCCATACTCCTTATCTAATATCCTAAAGGTAATAAAATGGACTTGTGGAGATGAAAAACTCTGAAATTAGTTGTTTAAATGACCAACTACAATTCGCCAAAAACCCTTTTCTAGATTGACTTTTTAAAAACTTCTCCACACTTAATCCTTCGTATCCTTATAAATTCTCAATATCCATTTCTTAATTGTTCAATTTCAATAATTAATAAAACTTTCTGTTTATCAATAAAATGATGCATATGCAACTAACAATACAAGAAGGTAATATTGGTTGCCTAGATGTCAGTAATGTCTTACCAAAACCCAAATTTATAAATAATCTAGTCAAAATTAGAAAAAAATTGGATGTAACTGGTTTCATAAGTAGCTATTTTTTGAATGAAATTTGCCATTAAAATTAAAAAAAAATGAATAAAGCATAAAAGTGATAAAGTTCCAGCAGAATATATGTAATACAAATACGAACCATAAAAATTGTATTCGGCATTAGCCCACGTATATTGAAAGTTTCAGTAACATCTGTTCTTTTGTTAATTACCAAGAAATTCACATTTTTAATCAAAAAATGTGTTTCCTTATATGAATTTAGAATAAATTGCAATGCCATATAGAATAAATGAAAAATAGTTTATTGTAGATATATTTATCGAGTATTCATCATTTATGTAGATACTTTTATGTAGATACTTTTATGTAGATACAGGGTTATTTCTAAACGTTGAATTTTCTTTGAATATTTTCACGTAACAATAGCGCCATCTATAAATCAAAGTTAATTTCAGCCAGTATGTAACTCAACTGTCTTCCTCCCTCTATTTTAGAGGGGTGGCGTTCGATAATACAAACATCACAGTAGGCCAGTAGGTCCTTTAATAACACACTTAATCTCCGGATCAATATTTTAGGAATCTCCCTGCCCATTTTCCTGCCCCCATCCCATCTCGAGCGTCAACCGTACGAGATCTTTAGACCTACACTGCGAAACGTCTTTTTTTAATACAAGGGCAGGTCTCTAATTTTTTTTATATAACTGTTAAAAAATAGTAATATCTATATTCCTTATTACGTATTTCTTTTTAATTATTAATCATACTTATAAGTGTTGAACAGTTTGTGATAAATCACAAAAATAATTTTAATATTCCAACGTTTTAATAAATAAATAAATATAAATTTGGAAAATGAAATTTTTCATTTGAGATTTTATAGTTTATTACATTTGCTTAGTTCGTTAACAGCTAAAGTTGTTATAATATGATACTTTAATTTGATTTTTAAGACTGAGTTCACCTTATTTCCATTTCCGACTATATTAGAATCACATAAACCTGAAAATTTTGCATTGACAATATTTTGACTAATTTTTCCAAGGATAATTATTTCGCTGGCTAGGAAAATGTTTGTTGGGATATATTTTATAATCCCATAATCAAAATAGAATACTTGACTGATTTTCTTCTTAAATCTTTACCTTTCTACTAGATGTGCATTTTCCATTTAAAATATCCGTCTCACAATAACAATACATTTAATTTTAATGAATGGCAATAAAAATCAAAAACGATTGTACTCAAAATAAACAACATTTGGACAACTTCCAAATATTTAGACGCCACTACAGGATTGTTATTTCGAATGCTGAAACAATAACTTGTTTTTACAAAATTCTTGTAATAATATGTCAAAGTGTGCTTGGGATCTAATTAAATCTAAAAAAATCGTAAACCAATTATATTTGCAGATCTACAAAGTTGCAGACGTTCTTTAATCGCACCCTACAAAATTTCTCCCAGATCGTTTTAAACCAATATCGATTGTCCCAATTTTCGGCAAACTAATCAAAATACTTTTTAATATATGTTTACTTAACTGTCTTTCCTAGAAAAATTTAATCTTCTAGACAACAACCAATATCGACAATACCATGTTAAAGGTGGTGCGTGAGATGCATGAGATAGTCGAGGTTCTCGATGAGGGACAGAAGCGAGCAAGAGTTCTATCTGTACTCACAAAGGCCTTCGACTGTGTGTCTCACTCTATTCTTCTGGAAAAGTTGGAATTTTACAGGGTAGAGGTACTCATTAAATTTTATTAAGTCTTAAGTAGAAAGCATACTGTCTTTTTAGGAACAACTTGTTCAAGTTTGAAATATTTATGGAAAGGAGTGCCCCAAGGACCATGGTTTTTTAAATTAAGTGTTTTTGACTTGTAGAATCCGTTTCACGAGAGAAAAAGCCACCTGAAGTTGCAATCGTATGCGCGAACGTGTCGTCATAACCAGCGCCATATTATAAATTTGATTTTTGAATTCAAATCAGTAGCGTAACCATTTCAAATTTAATCCTTAAATAAATATAAATATGGAAATGGTGTTGGTCAATTTTAATCCGTTTTAATGCAAGAAATGTTGATATTAAAAAAAAAAAACAAAATTATGCAATTTGCAAACTTACAAATCCCTTATAGTCTCTATTGAATATGTCATATAGAAAGAAGTGATCACTTTCATTGGTTTTTATCGCATAAATCATTCAAATGGTCGATGCTATTGAATTAGCTGGTGGAAATTGGAGATAGGGGTGAAAATGTAACCCTCGGTAATTATATCTCGAAAACGAAGTAAAATTCGGGTATAGTTATTACGAAATTTTTATAAAGAATGCGAGAGTTATAAAAAAAGAATTTAAAAGGCTAAAAATCAATTTTTTTAAAACTTTGAGTATAATTGCGTTCTGAGCGAAGCAAAATTCATGCAGTTAATGTGACATTTTTTGTAAAGAATACGATTTCACATCAAATTAATTATTTCAATTCTTTTATGTAAAAAATATAAAAAGAGGATTTTTTACTTTTTTGCTTATAATTGCTTTCTAGGTAGAGATAGGTGTAGGCATTTAAAATGGTAGGTTATAAACGTTTTTTTTTTGATAAAAATGGACTAGTGGAGATATTGTTCTTAGAACATAATTAATAGCCTATTACTTTAAGTTTGAAGTCCTAAGTATATCGTTTAGGTAATAAAAAGATAAAAAATAGGAACTAATAAAAATTTTTATTTTAATTTAGGGATGCTTGAAAAATATTTCTAATATATTGATTAAATGGTTTAATCAAAATACTGGCAAAAATCATTGAAAAGTTGGAACTCAACTGCCATAATATGGCATATTATATGACTTTAGTATTAAATGTTTTAAATTTTGAAAAGAAGGGAAAAACATATACATTTTTAAAACATTTCACATCTAAAAACTTTAACGAAATCTGCAGCATACAATGAATACAAAATTGCTTAGTAATAATAAAAGTTTGTTGTATTTCTTAATCAATTGAGTACTAGTAGCACGCACATGTGTGAAATATTTTACAAAATTTTTATACTTTTTACCCTTACTTCTAAAATTAACACTTATTTAATCCCATTTGTAATTAAACAAATTGATGTAATTTCAAATGTTAGTTACTAGTTATTGGAAAAGTATACCTATAATGTAGAAATTTAAGATTTTTTGTTTACTGCCTTTAGTCATATATCAATTTTAAAATCATCAATTTGAATATCACAATACCTAGAATCTAGGTAGGTATGCTGAAAAAAATGGAGGTAATGTTTTCTTGTAGACCTGTGTTTATTAATCGCTTTCAGAGTCACTAAGCCATTCTATAATACTCCTATTGCTATCACTGCTGCAATCATCAACTGAAGTAGATTTGTCAGTTGATCCTATATTTACAGTAAACACAAAAGAATCTACAGCATTATCAAGAATGTATTCTTTTTCTATCCATTCAGATTGGCATTTCTTTACATGTTCGCACTATTCTTGAACAGAAACTTCAGAAAATTTCTTCCTGGCTAATTTCTCCACATCATCCAGTTTAAATTTGGTATTTTGCACTGCCACCCAGTTCCTAACCAGTGTCCAGATTTCTTCTATTGGGTTGAATTCTGGATGATAAGGTAGCAAGCGTAAGACTTTATGTTCTTTCAGTACAGTCCAATTTATAGGAAACAATAATACCTAACCGAAATATTTTTATTCATTCATACGAATCGGGTTTTGTCTTATGGCATCATGGTCAACTTTGTTTGCTCTAAGCCATTCTAACATTTCTGCTTTTCTAGAGGCTGAAGTAATATTTTTTCAGTTTTCACGTTGTTGTAAGAAGCATTATCTACAACGAGAACTGATTGCTTAGGCACGTTGGGCCATAGTTATTCCTAAGCCTACTTTATAAAGTTTGAATGATTTATGTCAACATGGTAGTCTCGAATAAATTAGGCGGTATTTGAAGTAAGGGCACGATTTATAATTTATAATAACATAATGAAACAACCGATCTTTTTTGTCCAAAGACATATATTTATTATTATTATACGTATTATAATTTTTTATTCTACTTACAGATGATTTTGTAAAGGAATTTGAATTCCATTCTTAGGTTCTGCTTGCATAAAAGTTCAGACCCCCAAACAAACTCCCTCCTCTGTGGCTATGCCACTGAATGTCAGATGCTATGTTCGTTCTACGATAGTGGCGTGATCCCATCGTTACTAAGCGACATATGTAAACAAGACATTGTTGCAACTTCAGCTGGATTTTTTTTCGTGAAACGAAGTCTACAAACAAATATTTCTTAAAGTAGTAAGTTCTTATCTATTTATACCCGCAAAAGAAAAATTTTCTCTTTCCCCGCAACCTCCAAAATATCAATAGAAATTTGACGAAATGATAGATGACAGCGTTCTTTACACATTTTATTACTATTTTTTTTCAAATTCGACTATAGTTAGAAAATGATTCCTCTTTCTCTGTTTGATATAGAGTAAACTTTGTGGATAATTTATTTTTATTATATTCAATATTGAAGATCTCCTACCTTGAAAAATATCTTCAAATCTTCAAGCCTATATACCTATATCTTGTTGAAATAAATCTGGCTGATTATTTTAATATCATAAACAAATTTTCTTCATATAATTTTTCAATTGATTACTTTTGACATTTTGAATTTAATACTGATTCTTATTGAACTACAATAAATAACATTTGAAAGATGCTAAATAAATTTTATATAGATTCATTTACTTTTTTGGTTTATTAGTGGTGATTTTTTTGCCTAGTGTTTTCTTCTTATTGCTGTCCTTTGTCTTGTAGCTCAGCAAATACCATTTTAATATTGATTAAAATTCGGAATATATTTTTTGGCGAGCTGTTTGCAAAAAAAAAACTTTGACAATGACTTTTATAGCCACCAAACCGCTTAAGCAATGCTTAAGCGAGAGAGGCCGAAAAAAGTTATGTAGGAATTTTTAATGCTTAAGAAAGTATTTTCTATTTTATCGGATATAGTTAGGAGCTCTAGAATGATAGAAAATTGCGTATAGTATATCATTGTCTTGGCATCAAAGTGGATTATTATCGGCAATCTGTATGAAACGGCAACCTCTAGCGGTAAATCCGGAAACTCGCAATAATTATCGAGTTCAATGAACACTGACATGTCTAAAAAGTCAGCGATAATTTTTTTCGGCCATTTCGTCTGCCCAGAACTTATAAAGTCATATCAGAAGGCTTTAAATGCAGCGGATAAACGTTTAATATGTGTATTCTCAGTAACATTTTAGAGAAAATTATCCAACACCACGATATATGTTAGACAGTAATTATGGGGTTGCCTCGTGATTGACTGCATTCATCCAATAGCAAGTTGGCAACTTTGGATGGACTGTGGGCCCTTTTTACAGGTTTATTTTCTTCGTTTTTTTTTTTGTTTTCTTTTGGTTTCCGTTCACATTCACAATAAGGCGCGGTTATTAGGGTTTTGTTTCGGCAAAAAGTTAAAAGCTTCAAAAATTTAGACCGATTTGTTGTGATTCTTATCTATCAACGGTAACACGAAAATATGGAGAGAAACCAGAGGCTTTCATACATTAATAAGAATAATTGTGATAAACAATACTAAGTAAAAACAATTTTACATAAGACTATTTATTAATTTACTAAATCACAACTGATTTCGGCCAAAGCCATAGTTTAAAAAAGAAGAATAAGAAAAAAACATTGAAAATCGGTCAATTTTCAATATTAATAAGAATGGCGAGGAGTTTGGAGTTCAAATCCCACGTTGGCCAGGATTTTTTTAAATAATTTAATAATTTAATTAAATCTGAAACAGTGATGCTCCTAAAGTGGCGCTGGGAAACGGCAACAAAGATTACACAAAACACACAACGCTGAGCAGCGCTGGAAACTGAGGCGTCCAAAATTGAAGAAAAAAAAATAAGAAAGACGTATGAAATTAATACTTTAGTGAATTTATTGTGAAAACAATTAAAAATGTTCAAACTTGAGGTAGCCATGTGTGTGTTAATGGATTAAAGGTGGGGAAAAGAAAGAAAACAGGTCCTTTAAATCTCAACGGCAACCGGTTTCGAAGTTTGTTCACTTCATCATCAGGCACACCATAATCTCTTATCCGCTAGGGTTACAATCTTGGAGGAACTGAAAATTTATTATTTTTTTTAAAGAGCATTGATATTTGTCAAGGGTTAAAAAACATATAAAAAAATTAAAATTAAAACGTCACATGGTAAAATAACGATACTAAAAATATTAATGAGCCTACATTACCAATCAAAAAACTGCCAAAGTTTTTAATGCTTACAAAAGCAAAATGGAGACTAGCAATGAAAAATGAATATACATTTTTTTTTAATGGATTGTGAAATGCAAATAAAATAAAATCATAAGAAACTTTAATAAACTATTCTCAAAATGATTCTGTTCTCTTCGTAATCAGTTTTGTAACTTCGATTTAGTCCATAAGTTTGGGTGAAATGGTAGAGGTCCAAAAATTAAAATACCAACTGAAATTAAAGCTACGTTTAAAAAACTACATTTTTGCTTCCAGAAAATATAAAAAAAATAACAGCAATAAATATATAAATATTTTAAACTACACGCCCATGAAATGCCATCTGATAAACAAAGAGAGAAATATAAATCATTTCTAATACGCCTTTGTTAAAATAAGAACAATAATAACCAGGTAAACAGCTATATACTTCTTAATTACTTCAAGCAGAACAATGTGCTATAGAGAAGAATGATAAAATTCACAGGTAATCCTTTATCTTCTTGCTGAGTTGAAAATTATTTCCTCAGTTGCTAGAAGGAAGTGGGACTCACATTAAGGAGAAAGTTTTTTTTAATAAAACTGCACAAAACCTCAAGAAACAAGTTAAAAAATATTCAGGTGTTTTCTTACAATCACTCGGTGTATAAAAATAAAATATTTGTGTTATTTTTTTAAATAAGATATTATTTTTTTTAATATATCGTATGAAAAATATACTGTACACCTAGAGTGGATTCACTTTAACTTTGTTTTCGTATGATATGGATATCATAACCATTCTGGGTAAATAATACTAGTTTTTTTTTTACTGCGGGTTCTGAGTTCATTCGCTAAACCACCATAGTGATAGTACTCTCAATGCTCATGTATAGTTTCACAAAATCATTTTATTTATAGTTTACATAAATAATAGACTTTATACAGTATTAACAAGTTATTTATTATTATTTTTTTAATTTTATATAAACTCCTGGACAAAATTAACGCACCACTTATATTTTGCTCGATAATCTTTATTTATTGATAACTTACTGTACGACAAGTAGACCATGGACCTTGTTTGACAGTGACAGTTGTTTTTTAAGCTAGCTAGTGTCACGTAATACCTTGTTTTGACAGTACAGTTCATCAAATTTCTAGAGGCTTTCGACGGCTAGACAGAGAAAGCACTACTGGCAGGCATCCCGACGGATTTACGCAATGAAAGTACACTCTGCGCATCAAGTATTTCACTATTTTATTCAGACGTAAATGTCAGATGTAAATTTCGCTAAAACATTTCTTTTATTTTCGTTTGTGTTTTTTGCTCATTACAGTTTAATAGAACCTAAGTATGGAGTTTAATAGCAAATTAAGAGGCCGCGTGATTAACAGTCAATCTCGTGAAATAATAGCCAATGTTATAGAGTTTATGAGAAGAGAAGGAAACTTTAATTCACCTTCAATACCATTTAAAAATGTAAATGATCGTGTTGCTGCAGCCACAGGAGTATCTAAAAACACTGTCGTCCGCATTTCTGGAGAGAAAAAAAGAATCGATAACCGTGAGATATCGGAATTTTCATCACCAAGAAAA
Source organism: Psylliodes chrysocephalus (assembly GCA_927349885.1). Taxonomy (NCBI): domain Eukaryota; kingdom Metazoa; phylum Arthropoda; class Insecta; order Coleoptera; family Chrysomelidae; genus Psylliodes; species Psylliodes chrysocephalus. Next base: position 16,489,157 of record OV651820.1, read on the forward strand.
ACCATTAAAAAACCAAAAACAGTTAATGATATAGATGAAGCTGCACAAGAATCAAATTTTATTTTTTTTTTATTAGATAGCTATTTTTGTTTCTGAGTTGTGTTCATTTACAGGCTCAATTTTTTTCCGTTTCTCCTTTTTGATTTTATATGGGGTTTCAAGTTGTTTTTGACTTATTTCGACGTAAATCACAACACACTTTTTTAATAAAGCAAACAAGTATTAAGAGGTATATGTACGTGTAAACTACAATTACAAAAAATTGATATGAAACCCATGAAACCACCAACAAAAATGTAAAGCTAGCTTCCGTACTAGAACATGGTGTCATTCGTCGAGATAATTTATCGTTTTGTTTAATAGATCAAGAAATGTAAATATTCCCCTGTTATTTTTTATAAAATTATAAGAGAAATAAATTTTTTCTAAATAGTATAGTTTATTATTTTGTAGAAAAACAAAATTTCGAAAATTTTAGTAATGTTTCAGAAACAACCGTTATTAATAATAGGTACCATTTTCCTTAATAAGGTAGAAATAAAATATAATCTATTTCCACGATTTACAAAGGCCTACAAAAAAATTATAGGTATTTTCCGCTATCCTATAAAATTTATATTTTCTGACTCAATTTCAAAAGGTTGAAGGAATTCCAAAACACCTTTTATGGCATAATAATTATTTTCAATTCTACATACTATCTTTAGCTGCTTTTAAAAACGTTCTAAGAAAGTCCAATCAGACCAATTTAATCCCTAAACTATTCCACACTTTTAAAATTTAATTACCTAAAAATATTAAAAACTATTTAAAATAACTTGTTTAGCAGACTGTACAATAGCTATCTTAGTCACACGTAGCGCGTTCTCTGTCTGAGTGTCGAACACCTCTAGAAATTTGATGTACTGTAATTCGTATTAAACCTCGTTTTAGACTAAAACTGTGTTAACATTTTCTTAAAAAGTGCTGATTTAAGCAAAGTTTCTGTTAGAAGCAAGGTGTTGATTGTAATTGTTTTTATTACATAGATGTTTAGAAGTTCATTTGGGAAAATGTCAAGTAAAAAAAATAAACCGTCAAAGAAATCTGTCACTGGAGGAGGCAGTGGGAGCGTCGACTCTCCTGAATGAAGGATATTCAATGCGATATGTTGCTGGTTTGTTAGGAAGACATCATTCCAGCATCAGTTGCATAGTGAGGCGACATAATGTAACGGGTTCGTACCATCGAAGACCAGGACAAGGGCGAAAACGTTGCACTAATCAAATTGATGATCGTTTTTTGAGACAACGTGCTCTTAGAGACAGAAGAATAACCAGCAATCTGCTTAAACATGAATTAGCAGATGTTCGAATATCGCTATATCGTCTCAAACGGTTAGAAGACGTTTACATGAAGCAGGATTAAGCAACAGAGGACCAGCCAAAAAACCCTTGCTTACCAGAGAACACAAAGTTTAGAGATTAAATTTTGCAAGATTACATCAGAATTGGACCATCAATGATTGGAAACGGGTTCTGTTCTCCGATGAAACTAGAGTTAGCCTTAAAGCTCCAGATGGACGTGAGCGTGTCTGACAAAGACAAGGAGAAAGGTTTGCCAGCTGTAATATCTCTCCTAAAGTGCCTTTTGGTGGTGGCTCTAAAATGTTTTGGGGAGGAATTTGCTTTGATGCTTGTACGGAGTTGGTCTCTATACGTACGATGTCTATGGAAGCCCAATATTACTTAGACAACATTATTGTCGAACAAACATCATTATTTCAATGTAACTTAGTTTTATGTTGTGTTTAAATTGTAAATATTTAGATAAATAAAGTGGTGCGTTAATTTTGTCCAGGATATTATTCAGGGTGTTTCCGAACTTGGCGTCCAAATTTGTAGGAGTGGTAGTTCGCATAATTTGATACCGATTCGCAGATTTCATTTTTCCAAAATATTTAAAATAAAATTAATAAAATATTAATTGAAAAGTATAAACAGGTACAGTCCTGCACAGCGTTAGGTCCGCCTCGAGTCGCGCGCGCTACGCTAGAATCGATAAAATTGCAAATCGCATCTGTTTTTGAGGATTATTGCGCTACGCGCTCAGGGTAGGACCTGCTCTTTGATTTTTTTTTATAATGGCTCTATTTTGTTTATTATATTTTTTTTAGAAAAATGAAATCTGCCAATCCGTATTAAATTATGCGAACTACCACCCCTACAAATTTGGTCGCCAAGTTCTGAAACACCCTGTATATAATTACAGTTTTTATTTAATATTATTTTGAGATTCACAGAGAACAAACAATACTAGTTATAATATCGAATTCTCAACTATACCTACTCACAATATATGTATATAACTAACATTTATCCCACTTGCACCTACATTTGTTTCTAACTTTGTTCTATAATTCGATAACATTACCAGTGACCTCAAGTAATGCAACATTAACTATTATGAATATTCATCGCAGTGCATAAAAAATACTTTTTATTTACAGTTCAGAATAATGGTACTTAATAATCTAAATTTTATGCATAGAAAATACTTATGGGTGAATATGTATGATGAAAATGCTAAGTGAAATTGGGTTATTATAATATTCTAATTCATAGTTTTCTTAAAAAAATATGGATCTATATATTAAATAGTATATTACATTACGAGTGTGGAAAGTGACATTTTTCACACGAGTGGGAAATATTGTAGCACGAGGCACAAGCCGAGTGCGACTATCACACGAGTGTGGAAAATCACTTTTCACACAAGTGATGTACAATATTTTTCCTACGACCCCAAAATAATTTCATCAAAAAATGTAAAACCAGGTTATTATAATAATTAAAATGTATTTAAAAAAATAATCAACAATAATCGTATTATTCAATTGTCATATTTTCTAAACAAAAAAAAAAATTGAAAAACAAAAAAAACAAATAAAAATTCTGGCCCCGCCAGGATTTGAACGCGGTCGCTCGCAAGGTCTCAAATGGCAAAGTTGATAAGTTTGACACTGTAACCATCTGAGCTAATAGGGCTTGCGTCACTTCAATGATCTAATCGGTTATGTGTTTAACCAGAATAAAAAGCAAACATATCTTAGTTATTTTAATAATAATTGTTAAAGATAAATATCTAGGATCTAATTTACAATTTTAATAATTTAACAATCATATCGATTTTAGTATTAATATGGAGATTACATAGATCAAAATAGAAATGATGTGTTTGACATTTTGTGACAGCTGCTGCGGAAAGTAGCATATTCGTACATGGGTGGAAAGTAAATTCTTATTCATACGCGTGTGATCTAGGGTACTTTCCATAAGACTATATAGTGTTATATGTGTCACTTTCCTAAGTGGTCGTAGGAAAAATTATTATATGCATTTATTTAGTGAAGAACATTTTACAAATTTTCGCTAAATTTTAAATTATTCACATTTTTATTTCGGAAATTATCGAAGTTTGAGTAAAATTTTCCATATCAGAATTTCCGATTAGTCCATCTTTTATTCAAAAACCGAAAGATCTATTCGATAGCGATCATCAAAAATATATTTCTATAATGTTTTTACAATTTTCTTCTAAATTTGAAGTTTTTATGTTCGATAGTGGGATGTTGATAATCTTATCAAATAAAAATAAATAAATATCGAAGATATTTTATTAAATTTTAAGGTGAAGGGGGGAGAAAAAGTCCTTTATATCTCACAAGGAAAGTCCAATGTTTAATTATTCAACAAAACATTGAGTGCGACCGGTTTCGAAGTAACATCACTTCATCTTCAGGCTCGCCTAGTGGAAAGGAGAATATGTGGTGTAAGGTGTGTTGACTTTGAGCCCACAATATATAAAATAGTAAAAAATAGAAAAAACTCACCATACTCTCCATCCACTAGGGAATACTACAAACCAGTTTCATCAAAACGTGGGGGATGAAATAAATTGTAAAACAAAACAATGTTACAAGTTATAAAGTTAAAAATATTTGAAAAACAAATATTAGTCGATAAAACAGTTAAAAATTTTAAAATATTCAAGACGATACAAAAACAAATTACATACATTAAACAGATTAAAAGATAAGGCCTGTTTTAAGCAAACATTGCTGTTTTTTATAAAAATCTTAACATTTTTGAAAGGAGACCTGTCAAGTTAAGGCCTCTACAGGTGGTGGTAAGTACTAAAGAAAAATTCTTGGATAAACTTATGACAGGGTATAGGTAATAAGATGTAAACTATGAGTGAAGAAATATTTATTATATAAGATTTGGGCCATGAACCAATCACCAAGTGTATGTGATGTTGTAGGATAAAATAAGAAAGAAGAAGAGATGACTGGGTTAACTGTTGTGAAGCAACTGAAAAATAAAAGAAGAAGAAAATGACAGATGTGAAAACGCACAACTTAACCTAGTCCTTAAACATGCACGTTGGTTTTTTGTGGGAAAAAAATTACTTACTGAAATGTACCCCTTGCAAGGAAATATGTGAATAGAAATAAAGGGGGAGGTTCAAAAGGAAGTTAGAACGATAAATTTACCTTAAAATTACTTCAACTCACACATGGCTACCCCCCTTGTCAATTTTATTAAATATTCAATAGTAGATGTACAGATAAAAATGTCTACGACCGGGCTTTATTAACCACTTCCCGAAAGCGTTTGATTTCAAAAAGTGGCACTTTTTTGAAAGTAACAGCCATTAATATTGTTCGTTGAACTATATAGAGTGTTTCATATAGTGATGCCGCGAGACAAGACGAGACGAGAGAGTGGCCAAGAGGTTAAATTGGAAGTTAGAATTTTTCTAATGCAATCCTGCGATGTTAAATGAAAGCATTTTATAGTATGTTTTCAAAATCCAAGAAGATAGAGACATAAAACAAAAATGATGTGAAATTAGAGAAACATTATGATAGTTTTGTTATAATGAGATGCACTTTACTTGAGACGTAAAATAGAGGGCGTTACTATCTTTAAATTTTCTAATGGAAAGTAAAGTCATGTAATACCTCATTTGAAAGATATTATTATACTTACGGCCAAGTACATAGTTTTAATTTTTTTTTGTTTTTACAAAAATTACATTCTTGATAGTCCTCGTGTGCCGCAATAATCCTAGAAATGTTAGATAATGTTAGAAGAGAATTTTTTAATAAGCTTTTTTTTGCCAAGAAGTTATGAAAAATTTAATACGTCAAGTGGTTTTTAAATCACTTTTGATATTCCTCATTTATTTATTTATTTATTTTAGTAAATACAAGAAGCGTTTCCTTACTAATAAACAATAATTATTAATACGAGAGTAATCAAGAATGTAACTTATTAATAAAGGCCCAGAATATGTCTGTATAAGAACAAAGCGCTAGCTACAAAAAATTGCCATTTGTGCAGTGTTAAATCCCTCTAACAGTAAAAAATTACTTAAATTTATAAAAGACATTTACTCTGTACTAGCCAAAATGTTAATTATCCCTTGTATACTATTGTAAAACACAGCATTTATAAGGTATTATACCTCCGGTAATGATCCTTTGAGGTTGAAGCGGTAAATAAAAAAAAGAATTTAACCTACTTAATGAATTTATTTAATGTAATTTCTGTAAAAACATAAAAACCTAAATGTGTTTACATGAACGTAAAAATATAGAAAATATCTTTCAAATGAGGTATCAAATGACCCTGATTTCCATTATTTAAAGCTAGTAACTCCCTCTATCTTACGTGTCTCAAGTAAAGTACATCTCGTTATAATAAAAATATAATATCTCTTGAGTTTTACCTCGTTTTTGTTTTGCCATTATAGGTTCTAGGTTCTAGGTTGAGTGGAAGAGCAGATTCTACGGAAGATTCGACAGAATCCTCCCAAGAAATCTGAACTCTGCCTTTTGATTGTGAAATATCAATGTATCTACATGAATTATTGTTTTATTTGTCTCTTTGTAATTAACAGTCAATAAAAACCTTTATTATTATTATTATTATTATTATTATATGGTTCTTTTAAGTTTTAAGCACGGATCTGTTTCGCATATTTTATATAAAAGTAATGTACTACTCCCAAAATCAAATATATGATAAGAAAGACTCTACTAAGGAAAAATAAATAGTTATTAAATATTTTAAATCTGGAAAATCTGAACCAATCTTCCTCTCAGCAAAACGTGGTTGAAAACCAAAAAGTACATTTTCTTTTTTTTATCTAGAACATATTTTAGTACTGCAACAACGCTGCATCTAGGAACAGGCACGTACTTCGAATATTTTATAAGAAAAGTTAATTAATTTTTATTTCTCACCTTTTGAATTAATAAATCTAGTTTACTCCTATCCAAACAAAGACGTAGTATTGATATTTAGTATGATATAAAAAAGGACCTATTCAAATTATAATTACTATCTTCGTTCGTATAAATTGTCTCGACAAAGACATCCTGTATCTGTCTATTTTATTGCAGACAGTAAAAGCAAGAACCAGAAATAAGAAAGGAAGGTTAACAATCTACATAGCCTACTGAATATACGAAACTACGAAAGCTGGTAGTGTAAACATTGTGTACTTTTCATCTTTTTGATTTATAACATTAACAAGGTGGCGCCTATCAGCTACCAAAACACTATACAACAGCCGACTTTATGTACACGTTTACAACTTTTATTATCTCCACATTCACTGTCTGTGTCTATGTGTGTGTGGTGTTTAATTGGACTTTTCCGATTCATGCACAGGAAATAATGAGATTAAGCTTCTTCCAATTCGATTGTCTATCTTTCTTTAACGAAAACAAATATTTTAATTTCTTCATACTAATTGTATAATATCTGTGAAGAGTTAGGAATCGTATTACATAAAAGTAACTTTGTTGATAAGTATATACTGGGTGATATTTTAAAAGGGCCCATTCCGAATACCTAATAATATAGAACTGTCAACAAAATGCCAAAACACGTCGATATTTATTGAGAGGAGGACTGTCATACGTCATTTCTCTCCCCTCCTTCACTATAACCAATACAATTTAAATAGGAAAGTAGCAAGTGTGACACATCATTGATCATCATTTACAGGAATTCGATAAATATGATTGTTCATTTGATTCTAGCGTCCTTTAGCGGGTTAAAAAATAGTTGCGTATTGTAAAGAGTGACACTTCATTTAAAGCATGAACAAAAATAATTAAAAAACATTGTTGTGAAGCTCTAATGTTAAGAAATAGGTAATTTAACTAAAATTTATGCTACGTATTAAATTACTAATAAAATTACCTTTCAAATGAAGTGTCACACTTTAGAATACTTTAAAATTTATGGCGAGACTTATAAAAATCAATTTGTTTGATTAGTCCCTTTGTATAGAATTGTCATCTTTTTAAAAAATTGCAATTTTAACACTCTGTATGTCAAAAACTAGTCCTAAGCTAAAGTTGGACCTGTTGACGCTTTTGTACTAGAACATTAAAAACGTTTGCAAATTTGCAAACAAAAAGTTATAAAATTATAGCAAATTGCGTCAGCCAATTATTAAATTCTGGGCTTATATTTATTACTAGGCACTGTTGCCAATCGTAGCAAAATTCCGCTAAGGTAAGCCCTTGAAGCCGTTGTGGTGATCATAATTTATATTTATCTAAAGATTTTTAAAAAATCATTTAATTTTTTTAAGATTTTTAAATTTGTTAGTTTATCCAATTAAAAAAAAACAGTTGGCAACATTAGCACTGTTGCTTGTGTCAGTGATGGTTATCAATTTAAAAGGTTTCTAATATTTGTGGGCAATAAATTTGTTGTTTTAGATATAATAATAATAATAATAATACTCTCCCTAATTCACCCCCTTACGAGTGAATTTTAACCCCAAAAGCTGAGCTTGTCCGGGGAAAGGGACGGCTATTATTATTATTTGCCGTGGCGCTCCGGGGCGACTTAAAGATGATTGATGGTGCCATTTGACTTACAGGTGAGGAAAACCCGGAAAACCTCACCCACCATCCTCGAGACGGTAATGTATGGCGAATTTTTTTAATCTGCATGTCATATCAACAGAAATTGAATTTCTATTAATACGCCACACATCAAATCCTAAACCGAACCATGCAATTTAATTAAAAATCCACATGGTCTGGTCTGGGATTCGAAACCCAGCAGTCTCAGACTCATAAACTTGCCTATAAATGAATATAAGCGCGATAGACCGCTACACCACCGTGCCCGATAAATATGTGACATTATGATGTGATATGATGTGACATTTTTTTGTAACTAAAATAATGATGTATTCAGACGAAAATTTAAAGGTAAACTATGTTTATGCTATTAAAATTCCAGGAGACGTAAGTTTTTATAATTTTTCGAAAAAAATAATAAACAAAAAAGTGACAATTTCAAACAAAATGGCCAATTTTGTAATAATTGATTTTTAACACCTTGGAAAGCTAACCTTTCAAATTTAAAATATTGTTTAATTCATAATACAGCTAGATATGTGAACATTATTTTGTTTTAAACCCACAAAACTTATGTATACAATAGATATTTTGTATTAAGAGCGGAAAGTGTTACTTTGCCGCTTAAGATGAAAAGATGCCGCGCGACACGCAGCGAAGTGCGGCATTTTATCGTAAGCCGCAAATAGCTTTCCGCTTGAATTACACACAAGATTTTTTCTACGATCACACGATATTAAAAGTATATAGTTTTATTTTGCCGAATTCAAATCTTACTACGTTAATTTGACAGACACGGCTAACTTGACTAGCAAACGAAAAGTATGTTGTGTATATTGTGTTGCCTGCTTACTCTAGGATTAATTTTATGATACGCATAAAAAATATTTGTTAGTAAGTACATCTTAAAAATAACTTACAAGATCATCGGTTAGAATACTCAAATCGCAAATTAATGGCGCATACACTGTTTTAAGTTTTATTTAATTTTACAAACAAAAAAATCAAATTTAAAAAAAAAAAAAATAACTGGTGAGGATTGAACTCACGACCATCAGGTTCAAAGACAAACGCGCTAAGCTTTACACCAACAAGACATGTTAAATATGAGTGTTAAAAACAGGTTAATTTATTTTGAATATTTTAATTATCATTTAAATATTAAGAAAAATGAGTTTGAGTATTAAATGTTCAACTAAAACATTCGGATTAGTCTACATTGCCTTTTAAAATACCATTAGCTTTATTTTAACAACCTTTCTAATGACATTTTCTAATGAAAATAGGCGTCTGCAAAAGTAACGTTTTGCCTATATGCGGCAATAATGTCAAAATATGACATTTCATGGTAAACGTCAATTTTCCAGTTAGATTTGAATGTGCAAAAGTCTACTTTGAATAGTGATCGTAGAAAAAATACTTTTATACTGGTAATATCTCTCTAAAACAATAAAAAAAAATAAAAAAATACACCACCCCACCACAAAACTAACATTATGTAAATGTAAATAAACCAATCGCCTTTTATTTCTATTTTTAATTTACTTGCATGACTGGACTGTTGTCTCAGAAAGAATATTTTCAAGATATTTCTGATGATTTTTTTACTTTATAAACTTTTTAAATAAAAGGGAATATAGATATGAATTAAAAATCGGAGATAGACACTCGACGTGTCTATCTTCGATACCACAAATACACGCATATAAATATATATCATTCTGACACAAGCTATATAAGCCATAATTCCGTTATCTAAAGTGCAGTTTCTGAAAAATACATCTGGTTCAGGAGCCGTTCACGGATCCTTATCGGCCGCCAAAAATCGAGCAGCATTCAGAAAAACGCCGTCCTAGGAGGGCCATAAAACGTGTGTTAAATGGTTTATACAGAAACCGCATAATACGGAATTGATACATCTGTATATCTAAAAAAAAACTTCGATATTCGATTCCACCCCGAAATAGGCGAAAATTGAAAGGGTGCACGTGCTGAGCGACCGTTCATTGTAATTCATGACTTTGTAGTTTTATCCCTGATGCAATCAAACTACTGGGATACGGGATATATGGAGTTGACATAGGCGTCATCACGGGCCTGGCTTTGAGGGGTGGCCGTAGGGAGAGTTAGTTTTTAAAAAATGTTGGGAAAATTTACGTTCAAATATATTAAAAAATCGTGTAGGTAGATAAATTTAATGAATGGAAAAATAAGTTTTTAAAAAATTTTATTTTACTATACAAACGTTTTACTTTGATAAAAAATAAGGAATAACAATTTTACAATTTAACATCTATTTATAAGTTAGCTTGTGCTGATGAAGCAGGTCGAAGACCGGCTTGCAAGCTTGCATATAGAGTTCATATAACTAGGTATATAAGTGTCTATAATCCATTCAGAAAAATATTGGGAAACCAAACATTCAAATATATTTAAAACTCGTTTATGTGGCTATAATCCAATTAGGATTAAAACAGTTAATGATGGTAACTACACCGCACCCCCTTTACGGAAAAATGGCGACATGTCAAGAGTTATAAATCTGGAATTTTGGGAAGTTACATTCTATTGAAAGAAACGACTTACCTATTATAACAAAATTGCAAATATTACTGTGGTAGGTAATTTGATAAAATAGTAGTTTGTGCAACAAGAGTGGAAATGATGACCATATCGCACGAAGACGAAATTTGAGCACGACAATCCACTCGAGTTGTACAATATATTTTTTTTACGACTTCCTAACGAAATCTACAAATTTAAAAAAAATTATTTTAGATTATTAAGAAAATATAACTAATTTTAAAATAAGTTATAAATTTTTCTAATTTATAAAACAAACATGAACAAAAAAAGATTTTATTTAATTAGTTCCCATCCCAGATTCGATCTCGGGCTTTTCGCGTGGAAGGCAAGCGCTCTGTCCTCGTCTCGACCGCCACCTAAAACACTCAATCGCAATTGACGCTTCTGAACTACTCATTCAATATGGCGACAAAGGATGTAAATACTTACCCTCTCTATTAGTAGATTTTACTCTGAATGTATACCAAACTGGACTGATTTTTCTTTTTCCTCAATTTAAATCTATTTCTGGAATGTACCTCGTATACATTGAAGTAAACGTAGTAAGAATTCCACAAAGGAAAGGACAAGACAAAACAATTCCTTATATAACGTTTGCTTTGGTTGTCTTCTTACATTTGTTATTTAGAAATTAGTCACACTCGGGTGACTTTGCCTTAGGAACTCGGCAGGCAGGCATAAGGCAGATCTTGTTCTGGCTCTTGTGGACCGGAAAATTAAATAATTCGTGAATGCACCGATTTCAATCATCGGCTCCGGCTTCTTAGATATTTTCAATTTGGTGTATTTCGACTGATGTTTAACTAATCTTCCACTTTCGTTCGAACAGAAAATTATTCTCAAAAGAGATTAAACGATTTGTTTTCGTTTGAGATGCTCTAATTTCTTTGCCACTGTTTCGATTAATTAATCGGCGAGCTCGGAATTTCTTTTGCGAAAGCCGAATTCATCAGTTTTACTTACAGACTAGTTACTGCATCTTTTCGTAGGGTTGGTAAGATTGGGCGTGAAGGGTAGATGAAACTCTAGAAAATTTAAAGTTTAGAAGCAGTGTTGATTTTGCAAAAATTTTAATTTCGATTTTAGAAATGCCTCGTTCAAAAACTAAAAGGGATATTGATTAGCGGTCTTGAACAATACATGTTTGTAATCATGTTACAAATAAATGCATAATTTTAATGTTATGTCTATGTTAGTTTTGAAATAGTAGAAGTGTAAAGTCAATTGTCAGATACAAAATAAAATTACTTATTTTATTCCAAAACCATAAAGATTTTTTTTTTACCATAATTTTACAAATTTTTCACTATTTAAAAGTATTATTATGTAGAAATGGTAGAGGAATAAAATAAAGTAGGTATATCGAATTCACAAGCTTTCAATTTTTCGATTTTAGGAATTTTTAGCCAATAACTAAATGTAATATTGGTAAGCATGTGATCAAAAACATTTTTTATCAACATTTTTACAACTTTTCTCCAAATTGTAAGCATATTATTATTTTTGACATTATCGAAGTTATCAGAACCACAAAAGGGTGCCATTTATTAAAAAATCAAAAGACCTAAGTAGGTGCCGTCAAAAATAAAAATCCGATATTTTTAAAAACTTTTTTTCAAATTTCAAGTGACTATGTTAAATTCAAAAAAATTCATTGGCTTCTGCTTTCCAGTTTTTCTTTATCTTATCTTCTGTTACATAATGTGTTGATTCTCACCTACTGTCATATAATTTATGCAATAATGTTACTCAAAATACGTGCGTGATATACAATAGGTTTGCAACTTTTATCGGTATCTGTTTTTGAATGTGCCATTATATCACCTGCTTCAGAAAGGTTAAAGTTATACAGAGTGTTCACTGAAGTTGGCCCTTCTTTTTTAACTAGGTATTAAAAAAAAACACACTAGAATTTAGGTCTGGTGATCTCGGAGGCCACTCAAGAAAGACAGCGGGACTAAAAAATCCAAATTCGGTCCTGTCAGTAGTCGACAAGTATGGGAGTTTTTAACATTACTTTCATGAATGGATGGGTTCTTAGTTTTGAGATATTTTGAAAAAGTTATATGAAAAAATATAAACACAAGTTCATTGTTGAATATACGCGTAAACTAAACTAATATTTAATAGTATTTTTGTACTATTAAAACATTCACTAAATTTTATTAACTATTTCACCTACAAGGTTTTAGTTACTAAGAAAAATGTATGGGTCTAGGAATGTTTTTACTCCATCATTTATGAAGGAAAATTAGGAAAAACTAATTCAAAGTAGGTATTCAAAAAATTTATTCTGATAATTTAATACAAATAATTGCTATTTTTAAAGTTATAGTACCTTAATCAAATTTTTCTTTCAGAAGTATTATACAGGGTGTTTCATATTATATGCGCAGGACTTCAGGACGTGATAGCTCGTCCAAAAATATGAAAAAACGTTTCTATTAACTTACCCTCTAAAATGCACCATTTTCGAGATACAGGATGTTGAAATTGAAAAAAAAATTCTACGCAACTGGAAAAAGTACGTTTTTGAGACGCCCATTTGAACCGCCCATATTTTCTACACAAAAAGTACTCTTGGTCATATGCTTTAAAGACGACCGTTTTCGAAAAAAATTAAATTTTAATGTTGAAATACATGATCAATTTTTGGAAATAAAGCTTTTTTGATATCAGTGACCAGAATATAAGTGGCCATAGCCACCTGCCTTGCGATCAAGATTTTTGCTTATTAATTCCAAGAAAAAGAAAACAAGAGTAGATGTAATTGGCCGGTTCTGGAAATGAGAAAGAGGTACAGAGAGAGGTAATTGGGTAATTAGTAATTATCCTAAGTACCCCCCACCCTTCGCGCAATTAGCAAGTACCTCCCAATTACATCATGTACTGTAATAAGTGCAATTGCACAGTAAGTACCACCCAATTACATCATGTACTGTAATAAGTGCAATTGCACAGTAAGTACCTCCCAATTACCATGTACACGCCATACTGTAATGATTGTAATTGCATAATAAGTACCTCCCAATTACCCACAGGGTATACATCTCATTACTCCATACATATTAAAGTGTAAGTACACCTTAGGTAGTAATTACTGTATGCAATGTAGTGTAATGAATGTTATCTAAGTGCCTCCTAGTGATTACTGTTGGCAGTAGGTCCTTAACTCTCGACCGCCGTGCCTAGAGTGCTTAGCCTGCGTTAGAGACGGTCGCGCTTAACCGAAATATCGGGGTAGGGCTGAGAAAAAGTGGGGGCATTTTCTAGAGGATATATACTAGGATCCGCATCCAAATAAAATCAGTTTAAAATCGTGAAATTTAAAAGGTCTACAAGTTCCAAATAGTTACCAAGTGTAGTATTGTGTGTGTATTATTCAGGTAAAAAAATATTTATTTGTATTCTACTATGGCTCAAACGCAAATTGATGCGGTTAATAAATTACTTGGAGACTGGCCCACAATATTGGACCAAAGAGAACTAAAGTCATTGGTTATAGGTCAACTTTATATTATTAAAACGATAATGGTCAAAGATACCAGGTATGGTAAATGTTTACTTATTCATTTAATTGATCGACATTCGCTGGAGCTTTTCCAGTGTTGGTTACCGAGGCGCATTTTTGAAATAATGCCATCCGAAGTCATTGCTATGATAAATGATTCTACTGGTCATATGCCATGGTCTATTTAGGGGAAAAGCCGTGTTACAACTCAACTACTAGGTCTCATATAAGAATCGATCTAGTTGGCCAGCAATCAATTAGTTAAATCCATGGTAGAGTCTCTGTAAATATTTTTTTACTTTTAATCACATATAGATATCCTAATAAACACAATATTTCATTAAGAATTTCTACAATTTTATTTGTAAGTATAACTTGGCCATATTTGTTCATTTAATAACGGTCAAATATTGTTTCAGATTATTTCGATATGTGGATGATGTATTCCGAAGAGCACTGGCCTAAAGCCATCGACATAGAATCAGCAATAAGCAGACTTGGAAAGGAACTGGACGCACTGGCGATGGATGCATTACACTCCATCAATTACGACGCTGAGGTATGGCTGTTTCCAGAAGCTGTAGCCTATCAAAACGATTGTTATGAGAAATACTGTAAAGGCAGCAGTCTTTGCTGCGAATATAATGCATGTGAGCTGGACTTGGATACATTCTGTGAGAAGATGGTTACCCTAAGTTTGAAACGCTTTTTGAACGAGGCCTTACCATACATCACCCCGCAAATAAGGAGTAAACATGGTTTAGATGAAGATGCAGACGATGAGGCTGATGACGAAATGGATTAGCGATTACTTATATAATATATCTATCTATCTATCTGTGATTAAAATATAAATAAAACAATATACATAGTTTAAATGTTTTTTATTTAAAAAAGGTTACATCTTTTTATTTTGTTAAAGTGAACACAGGTATAAGTTTGGATACAGTAAATTAGAGTATATGAATTACAATGGCATATATTCGGTGTGTACAGTGCCATCTAGTGCATTATAACTTATAAGAGCTTCATGAATAATAAGCGCATACGCTTTAGTGTTGGCGGGAACTGCATTTTACGTGTTTCGAATTCAAACCTTGACATCCACAGTTGAAGATTTGATTGGTTTTGGATACATACTGCAATCAATTACGAATAGGGGGTTCGCTCTAAAAGCCATTCAGGCCTAACATCGGTTCAGGATTTTCTTTTTGTAGTAACTTCGCTGAAAATCTTCATAAGCATAATAAGCGGGAGTATCCAACTTTTTCCCGACATCTAGATTCCAACGCTCTAACGGGTAAACTTCAGAATTTAGATATAATCTGATATTAGTTATATCAGCAGCCGTAAACGCCGTCCACATCTTCTTTTCTGTTCTCAGTAAAAGAAGTATTTTGAAATCCAATAATTACATATCTAGGTCGTTCCATGGATGTAGTGGTTTTAATCGCCCATATGTCGTGAGAAGTTTGCCTTAGAGTAGGTAATTCATAAAGATCCCATTTATGGTGTGGTATTTTAATGGATTGCAAATGTTTGTCATTAATTTTTTTATACATGAGAACATCCGCATCATTTTCGGGAGTAATATGTTTGACTATCCAATCCATTTTTAGTGATAGTTATGTCCGCATCGACTTCTCCTATATAGCAATTTTCGAATGCTCGAGCAATTATTACAGTCATCTCATGCTTAACACCTATTATCCCTTTTTTGGTAAGATTCGGCAAAACAAATAGATGTTTTAATAAGATTCTACCTGTAAATGTATTACTCGTTGAATCAACCAAAACTTGATTCTCTTCGCTGAGGCCCCAACCGGATGTTTCTAATAATTTCGCATGTTTTTCACCATATGACACCATATTTTTTATTGCTGTCGTTATAATGGGTTTTCGACATTCAGCAATCTTTTGTCCACCCATTTCATATCTAATTTCTTCAAATAGGCCAGGAAGAGCATTGTTGGCCAAATAGCACTTTTTATTAACCTCTTTTGGCTTAAATGTTCCGACTATATTGATGTAACTATCGCAAATTAAGAGATTCAGGTCCATATTATTGATCGTAAAGGTGATTGTATCAGAATGTTTGTAATTTGGCGATTCCCGTAGGCGGGTGGATATATCCATCGCATCTTTTGATTGAGTTATCGACGATCGGCTTTTCAAATACGTCCAACATCTCATTTCTTACATAAACAGCCATTATTTAATATCTTATATGGAATCCAATAGATTGAAGAAATTTATAATCTTTATTAGACAACAGAAGTCTTCTTCGCTTTACAGTTACTCGACGAATGTTCATGTTTTTCCCTTCGATTCTATTTATATGATTATTTAAATGGGCGCTAGTTGAATATCGTGGTTTGAAGCAGAATCCCATATTAGTTTATCTCTTTTAATTCGAGTGTGATATTGATAGTTTCCTCTCCAAAGTCAATCAACTCGCCGTTATCGTCTACAACTCGGATAGTAATGTTGTCTAGGTATTGCCGACCGTAGGTATGACTGGTAGATAAATAATGTTATGAGGTTCCTTCGTCAGTTTGTATCCTGGCTCAACGTCTATGTCAAATGAAAAAAGGGTGTGGGCTTCTTTCCCATTTATATAGGAACCAGAAATAATATACAATCCAATTGAACAAGATGGAGGTTCATAATATTGATCGGCCTTGTAGAGACATAAGCTTGAGGCCTTGGCGGGCACTTCGAATTACCGAATCCTAAGAGGCTAGCTATACTGTTGTCACAATCAAAGTTGATTATAAATTTAGATGAAATTTCACATTTTAGAGTGTTGTTGTTCGCCGACAATTTAAACATATCATCAAGTTCTCCTTGATTTAAAATAGTTTTGGTATCCGGATATAGAAAGTCATATATAGCTTTTTGGACGAACTTATTAATTTCGTCAATCTCATAAGCGCCGGGTGCCACACGTACATTAATTTTTTTCGGTGCACTGCCTTCCTCGGCCCAACTCTTCTCTCGCTGCACCACAACTGCCCAAAACTTTTCTGGGTCTACCACCTCTAAACAGATGATATTATTTTTTGAGGTGATATTTTTGATAGAATGGTAGGCATAAAATGCTATTAATCCAAGACCATACTGTTTATTAACATCCAATTCGATGGGCGGAAAAAAATCATTGCTGAGAATGCTTGACGCTATGGACGACAAATGAAATGTTCTTGACATGGCTAAGAAGTATGTCACACTGACTTCGAAATCTATTTTCGATTACATAAATTATAAACTCGCTTTTTAGTGGCAATTTTCAGTTCTCGAATTTTACAAAAACAACAAATTACGTGTTTTGGTGTTGGATCATCGCTTACGTCAATTGACCCGCGTTTCAAAAATACCGTCGGACCATCATTTACGTCAATAGATTCATTTTTAGAAAAATCCTTAGGTTGTTCTTCATCGTGGGTATTCATTCTTCAGAGAGAAGAAATTGCAAACACAAATGTCCACATAGGACAGTATCAAACTTCTGGTAGCGTTTATAATTATAGTGAACTTCAGATACCGGCCAACGCCCTTTATACAGATAACTAATTAAATCTGAAGGTGGGGGTAAATCACCATAACTATCGAAATATATTAATGACGCATCTCTTTTCTTGTAAGCGACCCAATGTGTTCCTGGCCCACTACTACTATCCAAATTGACAATGGCTGATTCGTTTCTTAGTGGCCCGCAGTTTGGTAAACTATCTCTCATATACACACCTCGAAAGTAGGGAATCTTGAATCTTTTGGCAAAAGATTGTATGTCTAAATTACTGAGAGGTCTTCGAGGTAGTGAACTTACGAGTTTTTTGGCCGATATGGTTTCATGTAAAGGCCCAACCCCTTTCGATAGGGCTTTAAGTATAATCCTTTACCGTTTTTTCCTAGAGAGATGGCTTCCATGGTTCTATTGTGTCGATTAGCTTCTGTTAATTGTTGACTATTTGTTTTAGCGATGTTCACTGCTTTGACGATTCCGGACGCCGCTCCTGCCAAGCTCCCCAATGCAGATAATCCAGCAAAAATAGGTATTAATGGTAAAAATCCACCTGTTTTTGGTATCGGTATAATACGGGGAATAATAATTTTTCTCTTTCCCCCGGCTGCTTTAACATATTTTCGGGCAGCCATGAGAGATGATGCAGCCATCTTCCTGAGTGTTTTTCCCCCCATTTTCTGTCCGCCATATGTCTTTAATACCCCTTTAATCTTACTGACAATTCCTCTACCGAAAGCAATTCGTTTTTTGCTTTTTGTTCCGCGACGCCGCTTTCTAGACCGTAATTTATGGCCCATACCAAAACTTCGCTTTGTTTTCATAATATTTGTGATAGTCCAGGCAGCTGCTTTTTCACCAACTGACGCGTCGCTAGCTTTAAACCGAGTCCAAGCTAATTCTTGAAGGTCCTTATCAGCAATATGTCTAGCTTTCAAATCGTTTGCACTTTTAGAGTAAGCAATATCATGTAATTTACAGGCTTTATCTAATTCATTTATTCCGGGGTCGTTACGTGCTAAACGTTTTTGTAAGCGCGTACCTGGCCCACAATATTGGTACCCCCGGTATGTGCAGTTCAAATGGTAATTTATTTATTAGGGAATTAACAAACCCTCTTCCACACTTTCTTTTTGAATAACGTTTAGTGATAGATCGCACTCGTTTGACGCTAGGCATTTAAATGAATGTTACATGAGGTGATCGCTTATATAGCTAAAGACAGTCAAACGATGCGCATAGTCAAAGTACAAAATAGTATTTGTGTAGAGAATTTAGATGAAAAAGTTGGTGATGGGGTTAGTGAAAATAAGGTTCCCAGACACGGCCCTTTGTTGCCTGATACAATACGCGGCCTTCTAATAGGACCATCAAATTGCGGTAAAACAAATGTGATGTTATCACTACTCATTCAACCAAATGGGCTACGATTTGAAAACGTATATATTTATTCAAAATCTTTATACCAGAAGAAGTATGAATACTTGCATGAAGTTTTGACGCCGATAAAAGGGTTGGGTTATTTTACGTTTAACAATAATGAAGATATAATTCAACCAGTAGATGCCAAACCGAATTCTATATTTATATTTGATGATGTGATTTGTGAAAAGCAAGATGTTATTAGATCATATTTTAGTATGGGGCGACACAGAAATATAGATTGTTTTTATTTGGCTCAAACGTATTCGAAGATTCCGAAACAATTGATTAGAGACAATGCAAATCTAATTATTATGTTTAAACAAGATGACTTAAACCTTCATCACATATACTCAGACCATGTAGCTCCAGATGTTCCTTTTAAAAAATTTCAGGAAATGTGTGCTGAATGCTGGGGTGAAAAGCATGGATTTCTAGTGGTCGATAAAGATAAAGATATAAGCGCCGGTAGATATAAGAAAGGATTCGATAGCTTCATATACCCATAAACAATGCAATACGTGTTATTTTCCAAGTAGCGTCCAAGGCGGTAGGTGGTTTCAGCGATTAAAATGTATAGCAATAAAAAACATTTCGACGTCAAATCGGAGCTGGCTGCTGTCTCCGATTCGGTTAGACAGAAATTTAATGCCTTAAAAAGTGGGCGCGTTGAAACTCTACAAGCTCTAGAAAAAATGTATGAACCGCTGACGAAACCGTTGAAAACAATTTCAAAAGCCGCAACCTCTAACCCCTCTAACACTAAAGAAGAAAACCCCGCTAACACTAAAAAAGAAAGATCTGGCATAAAAAGGGAACTCGCGTCAATATCACCGGACTCGACAAAATATGAAGAAAGTTTTGAAAATGCAATATCCGACCACGGTGATGATGATGATGATGATGATGATGATGATGATAAAAAATATATTGATAAACATTTAGAAGAAATATCGCGAGGTAATAAACACTATGATACTCGGTACGGCGTATATATGGACAATGACATGAAAACAATGGTTGGGAATTTAGAAGTAAAATTTTCTGATGGCAAAATCTCGTTTTGGGATGGGGATAGAAGAGTTGCTGACTACCGCGGCAATCCGGAATTATATGAGCTACTATTTTATCGAAGCCCTAAGAAAGTAAGTAATGCGACTAAGAACACATATAAGGAAATATTACAACTTACCGGAGCGGCCTTTAAGGAGTATGACGAGTCCAAAGGGCTAAGTAACAAAAATGTAAATAAATTGAGAAAAATTATTAGACCATTGTTCTCTCCGGCAAAGGTAAAGGGTAAAGGGTTTTCAAAAATACCTAAATACAAAAAAATAATGACCTCTAAACCCACATATGTTTATTGGAACAAGCCGAGAGAATTGGTGGCTAGATTGCGTTTATTATGGAGTTCAAAGCAAGCCGGTCATACTGGGCACGATAATGAAATTTTATCAATAATTGAAGAATTAAGAGAAGAGCGAATAATATATTAATTACATGCGCTGTAGAGGTCAGTCGTAAACGGAATGTCTTCAAGAAACATTGTAGATAAATTCGGAAGAAAAAAGAAAAATCAACGAGTAATTATTCGAGAAAAAAGGGGTCTTGGATTCAAATTAACAGATGACGGTAATTATGATATGCAAACCAAACGGTTGGTAAACCTTGGAGAGCCAGAACAATCGACCGACGCTGTAACAGTTGGATATGTTGACGATGTTACTAGGCAAGCAAAAGATCTCGTTTTAAAAGCTTTAGCGGAATCCATTAAAAACATATTACGCGAAGCTACAATTTATTTCGAAAAACAGCAGAGTGAACTTAAGAAATTAGTATTTGAACATCGAACTGTGTCAAGCAATAGTATTAGCGATGTTAATGTTAAATACCAATCGATGTTACAAATAGTGAAGCACAATAGAGAATTTTTTGAGGACATACTTACCACTACAAAAAGTAATATTTTAAAAGTTATTACTAAAGTTGATAATTTGGAAAGTGAAATAAAAGGCATAAAAAGTTTTACTATAATATTAGAGAACCGTTTAACTGATCTTAGCGATAGATTCATTTAAGTGTAATACGGAAATTCTTCGAGACCTTAAAAGCGTCAAAGCAAGTATTGGGCAAAATACTTCGGTTTTATCGAAAATTATAGTAGGACTGGAAGAAAGGATCGAAAAGTTTGAATAAAAAATTGTATTTTAATTGGAAAGAATGTCTAAACGCCAAATAATTGAAGAAATCCACCGATCCGCCCGTCGAAATTTTCCCAGGAGAAGGACTATTGTAAAAGGATATGCCGACTTGTGGCAGAGTGATTTGGCTGATATGCAAAGTTATAAAGATGAAAACGATGGTTACAGATATATTCTAATTGTCATCGACTGTTATACGAAATATGTGTGGGCGAGACCATTAAAAAATAAAACAGGCTTACATGTTAGAAATGCCTTTTTAGATATACTCCAAAATTGCGCACACCATCCTAAAAATCTACAAACGGATCAAGGGACAGAATATTATAACAAGGAATTTGGGAAAGTAATGAAAACATATGATATAAATCACTATTCGACTTATAGTACAATGAAAGCGTCAATGGCAGAACGTGTGATTCGTACGATAAAATCCCTATTATATAAAAAAATGGCTATGAGAGGGAAATACAATTGGATAGATATTATAAACGGCGTCATTAATAAGTATAATAACACCGCGCATTCAATCATAGGTATGAAGCCAATAGATGTCCTGCCGACAACTAAACTCAACCAATATAGGCAAAACAAAAATGAAGTAAGGCGTAAAAAACCGAAATATCGTGTCGGCGATGTCGTAAGAATAAGTAAATATAAAAGCATATTTGAAAAAGGGTATACTGCTAACTATACAACTGAATTATTCAAAATAAGAAAAATAAATAGCACATACCCCGTAACATACATTCTAGAAGATATGAATGGTCAATCGATTAAAGGCTCATTTTATGAGTTGGAATTATTAAAAACAAAGTGGAAAGATGTTTATTTAGTGGAAAAGGTCATTCGGACGAAAGGGGACAAAGCCTTGGTGAAGTGGTTGGGATTCCCACAGCAAGAAAACTCTTGGATTAATATAAATGATATTGTTTAGTATGGATATTAAATGAAATAAAGATTAAAAAAAAAACAAGTTTTATTTTCCTATTAACTACTACATATACAATAATAAAATAACTTACACTTAAATATATACATAAAGCTTAAATAATAAACTATACAAATTAAATCTAAAACTAATATATAGAGGGTCATTGGATGCATAACAAAGCCGCCGTATTGCAACCCCTGACTCCTTTATTTCAAGCGCCGATGCATACAGGGCAAACATTTGTGTCGCAGAAGTGGGAAATATATCGGGCGCATACATCGCATGTTTGCGGATCCTCCAAATCCCCCCCTTCTACAACAAAATGCTGATGCTCATGTATGTACCTGGCATTTGGATTTCTTTCGACATCCATCTGCTCGTAATGAAGGAAGCAGGGGTTGCACAGACGTTTGCTCCGTTCCATGCCAGGAATAACCAACTTCACAATAACGGAGCTGGTTGTAACGCAGAAGTGGTTACCGCCTCTGGCCTGAAATACAGCCAGCTCCCTTCTTATTGAAGTCGGTGATCCAGGGCAATCAGCCTCAATGCCCTCATCGTCGTCGTCGCTGGCGGGCTCATCGGCGGGTGGGGCTGGACCAACGGCGTCTGCACCCTCTTCGGCGGGTGGTGCCGGACCAACAGCGCCCAAATCCTCGTCGGCAGGTTGAGCTAGACCAGCCGCGCCTTCTCTATCACCATCAGCAGCGGCAGCAGCAGCATCAGCAGCCTGTAAAGAAGTATATTGATTAGATATTTTATAAGCATAATGAGTAGTAATTTTATAAACATAAGGTAATAGTTAAAAACTTACATCACGTTCTACGGCGGCCCAAAATTCGTCAATTCCTGGCTTGTTGGCATCAAAGCGCGCTACTAAGGCCAGTTGACGAATGATCTCCCTAACTCCTTCATCTTCTTCACCCTGGTATTCATTTTGGTTGTTCATGACGGTGGTCAGGTCAGCTACACTTAAATGTCTGATGCTGGTACGTGGTCGGGACCTCCTTATATATGTTATGTATTTCCACCTCCACTCCACCAACCCACGAATTTACCACCTCCCCTGCATTACACCGCGCTCAGTTGAGTTCGGCTAGTTCCGGAAAGTTGGAAGTCAGAAAAAATTTTACTCTAGCATTAATCGGCGCCCTGCAGATAATACAAATAACTACGGATTGACTGCAACTCACGCAAGATACGGCATGCCCGCATGGTATAAAAACCATTTGCACCTCCTTATCGCCACAAATCTTACAAGTAAGGCGCTTACTCATAGAACAAGTATCATTTAATTTATTCATAGTAGCGCAGGGCCTTCAAGCTGAATTTAGACAACTGAATATCTGAGGCTATAGGAACTCTTTTATTAAGAGGTCGGCGGATGGATGTTGAGGTGGGGGGATGTTATAGATAGTTCGAACCTTAACAATGCAAACTTTTTTTGTCTGGGCTAGCAATAAGTTCTATTTTTCTTGCTCACGCCCATTCTAGTAGATGAGTATTTGGGTTAAAACTGTACATAATTCTTCAAACATAAAATAATAGTTTCCTGTTATTCTTATATTATTTTTTCGGAAGACGAAATATCTTCTACTCTACCATTAAAAATATGGTGGGATAGATGTTGAGTGGGACCAATTTTAAATTACAATTGACGCAAAATTATAATTTTTAGCCCATTGAGCAGTCCGCTAGTTTTTGCTGGTTCTAAAAGGAACCGTTTTTTGTTTGTTTTTTTTGTTGGCCCTGAAAAGGGCCGTTTTTCTCGACTAGAGCATACACCCTAATCCGAGTCGGAATCGCTATCCGAATCAGACGATATATCGATCGCCGGTATATCGTCTGAGCCGTAGCCACCCATATCAACATCATCGATGTCGATATCCGCCACTTCCACTTGCGAGGTGCTGTCGCAAGGCCCCGCAGGTGATGGCGGCCTTGCCAGAGGGGGAGAAGAATAAGTTGAGTCACAAGGGCCCAACTCCTCTTCCGACGTGGTCGGAAACAACCATGCGATGGTTGTCCTACATAGTCCGGGTGGGCTGAAACCAGAGCCACTTGCAGAATCGCACATCATGAAGCAGAATGATTGTATGCATATGTGCGATGAGTATTTATAGTGATTGAAAAAAAGTGAGTAGAGTGGGGAGAGAGTGGGGGAGAAGCGAGAGTGAAAGACTCTCAGTGATAAAACTTTTATATCTTAAAATTTCGCTATTATATTATTAAATAGTAAAAATTAAGAGTGCAAGACTTTCGACAATAAAACTTTTATATCTTAAAATTTTGTTGTTTTGTTTGGCTCTGATTAGGGAGTTCGTTTCCACACCATCTTATATATTACAACTAGCCTATCATCATAAACTAATCATAATATATGGAGATAGAACTCATGGCGCGTTGCTTTTTTTTAACGTGGTTAGCTCCCCAGTAGGCATATCTCCACAACTAACAAACTAACAAATACCAAAAAATGTCTACCTGTCCTTATGCAAAACTATGTGCCCCAGAAACTGTTTGTAGCCCATACTTTCTCCATCACCATCGACAGCGGCAGCATCAGCAGTCTGTAAAGAAGTATATTGGGGAGTTCGTTTCCACACCATCTTATATATTACAACTAGCCTATCATCATAAACTAATCATAATATATGGAGATAGAACTCATGGCGCGCTGCTTTTTTTTAACGTGGTTAGCTCCCCTGTAGGCATATCTCCACGACTAATAAACTAACAAATACCAAAAAATGTCTACCTGTCCTTATGCAACACTATGCGATCCAAAAACTTTGTGTAGTCCGCACTCCTAACGCGCGCCCGCTCAATAAGTTCGCGATACCGGCCCTGCATCATATCATATGCACCCTTCTTTTTTTCAAACTCCGATTGGGTCTCTTTGACCCTAGCAATTTCAATGCCCACATCCAACTGCCTTTGGCGCACATTGTTCCGACGATGAATGGTCTCATCCATCTGCCGTTGCAAGTCAACCAAGTGCCGTTGGATGCGGGCATCTTCATCTGCCAATCCTTCAGTCTCGCGCTGAAGTGGCGCTAAGGTAACCTCCATATCTCTCGCCATACCATCCACCTCCACCCTCAGCTGTTTTAGTGTCGCTTCAGTGATACTCAACTGCTCCCTATCAGCATTATACCGCGTCTCCTTATTCAATAGGACGGTGGCGGCGGAGTTGATTTTCCTCCTCATGCTGTCTTCTTCGCCGTCATCCTTGGGCGGCATTGGGATTGGTATCGCCGCACTTGTTGAGGCTACCGCCTTCAACTTCCTTACTGGCGCGGTCTTTGGTTTCGCTGCGGTGGCTCTCGGCTTCCTACTCTTCGGCACAACCACCCGCGGTCTCGTTGGCTTCGACCTACAGGGCGCATCTTCCATTGTGCCGACAAGCTTTGACAATGTGGCTGACGAGGGTAGCGTATCAACGCGTACATCGCTGAGGACCCGGATCTTCTTGGGCGCTTCAAAATCGTCTCCGCTATCATATACCGGTACTGGGGCTAGTAACGGAGCCGGTGACGGGAGCGGCAAAGGAGCCGGTAACGGGGCCGGTAATGGGATGTCGCACACTTGCGACAGCTCCATCGGCGATACCGGTGAAGGAACCGTCAACTCCTTGAAGATTTCCTCAAAATCGAATTCCACAGCATCGATTGAAATGATTGAGTTAGCTGCGGCGATCGTCTCTTCGATTGAAGTCATGTTGAAACACTGTTGAGAACTGAAAAAATAACTCGAAAAGAATTAAATAGTTTACTCGGCGAGCCGTAGTAAACTGAATTTCTCAGATCTGGTTCCCGTATATATAGTGATCGGAAAGTGGAGGGGAGAGAGTGGGAGTGGGAGTGGGAGAAAAAGAAGAAAATCGGCCGGGCGCGGGCTTCGCCCGCGTGCGCCTCCAGCCTATACGTTATATCTAAATTGAGCCACAGTTTTTCGAGGTCCATTACGATATTCCTGAATATCTTTATGTCCCCATAAGTTCTATAACGCTCATGGCACCTTTTTTTTTGTTTTTTTTTGTTGGCCCTGAAAAGGGCCGTTTTTGCGGCTAGAGCATACGCCCTAATCCGAGCCGGAATCGCTATCCGAATCAGACGATATATCGATCACCGATATATTATCTGACTCGTAGCCACTCATATCGACATCACCGATGTCGATATCCACCACTTGCGTGGTGCTATCGCAAGGCCCCGCAGGTGATGGCGGCCTTGGCAGAGGGCAAGCAGAAGATGAGTCGCAAGGGCCCAACTCCTCTTCCGACGGATCCAATTGTTGTGCCCGCCAGGCCAGCCTTCTGAGGATCGCTTCTCTAAACAACTGACCAAAAAAAATATCATCAAAATCGCCCATCGTCCAGTTGTTTACTCAGCGAGGAGCTGTGATAAACTGAATTTCTCAGGTCTTGTTCCCGTATATATAGCGATCGGAAAGTGGAGGGGAGAGTGGGAGTGGGGAAAAAAAACCGGCCTCCGGCCGGGCCCTATAAGCCCGGCCTGCGGCCGGGCCCGGCCTGCGGCCGGGGCGGGCTTCGCCCGCGGAGGCCTCCGGCCTCCGGCCTCCGGCCGAAGGCCGGAGGCCTACGGCCTCCGGCCTTCGGCCGGAGGCGGGGGGCCGGAGGCCTCCGCGGGCCCGGCCTTCGGCCCTTACGGGCCGAAGGCCGGGCCCGCGGAGGCCTCCGGCCTCCCGAAAACGGCCTTCGGCCGTTTTAATTCTAAATTCTTAAACTTCTCAACGAAGGCCGGGCCCGCGGAGGCCTCCGGCCTCCCGAAAACGGCCTTCGGCCGTTTTAATTCTTTTTTTCTTTTAACAGATATGTTTATTACTTTTTATTTATCTAATTGTGACTAGTGGGTAGGTGGAAATTGATAAAAGCAAATAAGGTAGGTTTTTAAAATATAATATAAACTTAATTTACATTTCTTATAATAACAGTAAATCTAATATAGGTTCTTCACCACCTTTATTTACAATATTGAAAATATTAAATGTTCTTGCTGCAGCTATTCACCTCCGGTCTTCCCCCATGTTTTGTTTAACATAGCATGGTCAATTACGGCCTGCTGTTCGGCATCAGGCTGGACCTTCCCCCATATTTTATTTAACATGGCAAGGGTGCGGCTTGCGGCTTGTTTTCTGGCGTTTATGTCAGCAATATTGATAGACATTTTTTATGTTTTTTCTGTGCGGTCTGGCTAAATCAGAATGAAACTATGCATGCATGTGATGAGTATTTATAGTGATCTGAACAAAGCGAGTAGAGTGGGGAAAGAGTGGGGAGAAGCAAGAGTAGAAGACTCGCCGAGAATAAAGCTTTTATATCTTAAACTTTCTTAATATATCAATATATTATAAATAGCGCTTTTAATAATAATGAGTAGGAAGTGTAGGGGAGGGATAGTTGGAAATTAATAAAAAAAATTAAGTAATTTTGTTACAAATATATTACAAACTTATGCATACATTTATGTTTACATTTCTTCTAATAGTCTTAAAAGTAAATCTAATTTATCTTCTTCATTACTATTATTTACAATATTGGATACCCTACATCTAAATTCAGCCACAGTATTTTGAGGTCCATTACGATATTCCTGAATATCTTTATGTCCCCACGGTAGAGTTTTAGCGGTGTTTGGTATTATAAACCTTTTTTCATCATTGTAAGATAATGCAACTTTATTTTTCATTTCAGTATAGATATCATGTAACTGACTTCTAAATGTATTCATTTTTCTAAATATCTTACCCCCACCTTCTACAATTTTTTGATAATCCACCATGTTTAAGCTGTTTTGAATTACGGATTTCTTTACGCCCTTAGCGGTTTTGCTCTCTTTTTCATCTGATCTAATATAATAGGCCTTGGCGCCTGTCCCTAAAAATATGCTGATGGCCTGATTTGGATACTCATCCTTAAAATTTCCCAATATTGGTTTACTTACTGGCAGGTTAAATTTATTATCCGATTTATAATTAGATGTGTCGAAATGTTCGATATTTCCTTTCATAAATTCGTAAAAATTTATTGATTTAACTTTAAGCACAAAACTATCAGTATCCGTGTAAAGTAAGGAAATGTTATCACCTAATTGTCGTTTTAATGTGCCGTAATAAAAATCATACATTCTCACTTTCGACAATTCCAACACCGTGAAACCTACATAAAGTGGTTTGTTGTAACAAATTTTAGTTCTACCCATATGTATAGCCACAAAGTGCTCTGAAAATATGGAACAAGACTTAAAATTAGGTCTAGCAATTAAGTTGTTTGCGCCTGGGGAATTTCTCTTACTTGCCCAGTGGGTTCTAAGGTAAATATCACGCCTGTCATCTACATTTTCCATAGTTTTCCCGTACACAGAATTGACCATGCGCTTAAAGTGATTTTTCTCGGATGTGTCCTTAGCATTGTTTCTCATATTTGTATTGAGGTCTATATATTTCTTCAGCCAACGAGACTGCTTAAACTTGAGGACGCGATGAATTTGAGTTACAATTAGCCCATTATTTATGGCCTGCTTGAAGTTTCTATAGTGTAATACGTACTTGTCTTTATGATTTAAATTTGGAACCAATTTGGGGATTTCTGTTTTGGAATTAGGTGGAATTATATTCTCTACTAAAAATGGCAAATCAGCGTGTTTATCATGAAGGTGATGCGGATATGTTACATCAACTTCTAAAACATACCCATAATCCCCGAGATCATCAACAGACATAATATCGAGTTGATTAATTTCCTCAGCCGATAACCAAACAAATTCTCCCGTGGGCAGAGGTTGACTCATGCTATAACCATAGAGATTTGTCGCATCGATATAATGTATGGAAGACTTTGGCTCGAAAGGATTATATTCGGACAAATACGGGTTATTGGCGATATGTTTTCTTTCAACGCATTGGCTTATACCGCCGCGTATACTATTTTTGAAGAAATTAATCATATCTATATCTGTCAGTAGTTCCAACTCCACCTTAGTGTACCGCAACATCGCATCCCATGACAGACCTGGAGATGTATAATATTGCGCCGGATCTAGTTTATATGCTTTAAGTGATACATCCCTAAAATTTTCAAATATATCGCACAACATTAAAACATCTGATTTTAAGTATAAATCAGAATAAGATCCCAAAGTTTGACATTTAAATACATTCCAAACTTTCTGAGCCCTAGCATATTCCTCATCAGTTATGTGGCAATTATTTAACTTGTCATAAAACTCATCTTTTGAAGGTAAATTGGGGTGATCTAATTTCATTATATTATCCATGAAATTATATGGAAACACCCCCTTCTGCCTCATTAAATCGAATTTTTCTTTTTCTGCAAAACATTTCCTTGTTTCAACAAAAAATTCTGATGGCAGGTTTTCTGACAGTCCAGCCAATGAATCAGCTAAAAATCTGTAACTATCCAAAAATCTAAGTTTTATGTAATTTTTTCTCAACATACCATCTCTATCTACATAGCTATGGGTGTACAATGGTTTAGTGAACGAAATATATTTTTCTTTATTTTGTGCAATAACTTCGGTCCTCTCACCTTCGCCATACAATTCTTTAATAAATAAATGACTGTCATACCCACTCAAATTGTGGAAAAAGATTGGAACAAATTGTGGGATTTTATAATTTAAATTACAATTGCTATGTGCGGCGCCAGGTGTTTTCTTACCGGTAACATGACAATGATCTCTTACTTTAACGTCACCTTCCTGAAAAGGCTCATCGCAAATAGAGCATATAGTTGACGAGTTAAAATCATCTATTTCATCATTAGACAGCTGATGCATCGGAACAACGTCTTTTAAATAGGTATTATAAATAGTTAAAACATCGTCCTCTAGCCGTTTCACGAAATCGCTACCAGCATTATCACCCGTAAAAGTTACAAATTTCGTCAATGAATTATCAAACGAACATTTAATCAAATATGCAAAAGAATATGGTTCATGTTGGTATGTCGGGATAGTAAACTTTTTTTCCGGATCTGGTTCGCAAGTATCTATTGGTTTTAAAATCGATTCAAAATCAGCGTAAATTACAAATGGAACCCTAAGTTGCTTATCATAATTTTGAAACTTAAGTATGTTTTCAGGTACATAATTACCGCGTTTATCTTTTTTCAGCTCCACTGATGGCGTGCTGGTGTATATATGATTACAATCGCGCAATTGGTGCCGCAATAGTATGCTTTCAGATCGGAAATAAAGTAAACAGCCGTCACAAAAAAATTTTTTGTGCTCATTTCTAGTTACTTGATTCGATACCAATCTGGAAATATTTTTAATCCAACAATAGTGACTATTTCCTGAATCCTCCGTTATTAATAGTAAATTTATATGGTGACCTAACCTCCTAGAGGAATATCGTAATGGGCCTACTATTTCGAATTTAACCTTACCATTTTCATAACTACGTTCCAAACCATAAACATTAACACTTATGTCATTTAAATCTTCAAATTTTGAAATGTCTTTAAGCTTCATAGGGAATTCAATACCATCAACATTCAGCACGGCCTCGAAGTGTGGATACGATGTCGTTAGGTGAACATTGTCCCTCGCTGGATATAGCGCCGACGTGATGGCCCAAGCAAAGCAATACGCATCATTGTTTTGGACATTAACTACACCCTTCTTGGTTTCAATAAACTTAGGGAGCTTAATGTACGAGCAGCCGCCCAATGGGGAGTACTTATTTATATTAACTTCTAAAAATAGTACTTCCCGTAATGTCCAACCTGAAACAATTAGTAATATATTAGTAAACGCTATACTATGAATTATAAAACTACTATACCTGAATCCTTATGTTGAAAGTCTGCAGTTTGAGATACCACAGCGTCCTTAAAGTCTACATATACCGCATCCAAATCCGTCGACAAATCGAGTATTCGATTTATGCTGTTAAAAGATTTGATTTCAGAAACATCTTGGCTCTCCAATGCATAAGTAGCAAAGGCCTCTACATTAACTTTAATGGCATTATGGGCCTTCAGAACAACTTTTAACAATTTCAATACTCTTAATTTTATCGCATCAAAAAATGTTACATAATCTATATGTTTTTCATCACATTTAAGCCTGTAAGTTGCGATTCTGCACTTAAACGCGCTCTTAATTAAATATATACCATCAGCATGAATTGCACAGGCTTTTTCTTTATGCCCAAGACTCCTCATATGCGACGTCATCTGATTGGTAGGGACATCTACATTACATGATTCACATCTTCTATTATGGGCTTTTGAGTCTACGATGCGATGCGTATGAACTTGTGGAACTCGCATTACCCGGGCTTTTTTTTCAGGTGGAACATCATTACTGGGAGTAGTAGATCTCTTCGTACCTCCGGATGATTCGCCGATGCGGTTAGATATCAGCTTGCAACTTTTATTTTGATGTCGACGTAAATTATCTACCCTTGTATATGTTAAACCACAATTGCACTTATACATGTTTATTATTTTTATGATTATTTCGATATTAGATGATAGAACTCCCGATAGGCTTAAAGCTAACGATATTTGTACGGATTTGGATGCGGGTCCTACTATATATATCCTCTAGAAAATTCCACCACCTCTTCTTAGCTCCTCCCTCGATATTTCAGTTGGGTGCGTCTATCTCCGGCGCAGCTACCCCTTCTTAGTCCCTTACCACAATATTTCGGTTAAGCACGACCGTCTCTAACGCAGGCTAAGCACTCTAGGCACGACGGCCGAGAGTTAAGGACGTGCTGCCAACAGTAATCACTAGGAGACGCTTAGATAACATTCACTACATTGCATACAGTAATTACTACCTAAGGTGTACTTACACTTTAATATGTATGGAGTAATGAGATGTATACCCTGTGGGTAATTGGGAGGTACTTATTATGCAATTACAATCATTACAGTATGGCGTGTAGATGGTAATTGGGTGGTACTTACTGTGCAATTGCACTTATTACAGTACATGCTGTAATTGGGAGGTACTTTCTAATTGCGCGTCTATCTCTGGCGCAGGCTACCCCTTCTTAGTCCCTTACTTCGATATTTCGGTTAAGCACGACCGTCTCTAACGCAAGCTATGCACTCTAGGCACGCCGGCTGAGAGTTAAGGACGTGCTACCAACATTAATCACTAGGAGGCAGTTAGATAACATTCATTACACTACATTGCATACAGTAATTACTACCTAAGGTGTACTTACACTTTAATATGTATGGAGTAATGAGATGTATACCCTGTGGGTAATTGGGAGGTACTTATTATGCAAATACAATCATTACAGTATGGCGTGTACATGGTAATTGGGAGGTACTTACTGTGCAATTGCACTTATTACAGTACATGATGTAATTGGGTGGTACTTACTGTGCAATTGCACTTATTACAGTACATGATGTAATTGGGAGGTACTTGCTAATTGCGCGAAGGGTGGGGGGTACTTAGGATAATTACTAATTACCCAATTACCTCTCTCTGTACCTCTTTCTCATTTCCAGAACCGGCCAATTACATCTACTAACAAGTATCGCAGAGACCTCTAAGGCATGGGATAAGGTCATTCTGAGTTCTAGAAAATACCATGGTTCCTTTACTTTTCAAAAAATGTTTTCCAATAAGAGGTGTTATTTTGATATTCAAAGGAAAATGCCATTTTTTGAGATAAATGATCGGATGTTTATTTCATTATAAAGAGGAAGGTATGCCGTTAATAATGGAAAATAACATCAGCCAAATGACCACCACGACCACGCCTGCAGGACCATATCCTTTTCATGAAATTTTCCATAACCAAATCGCAAAGTGGCTGCCCTATGTCCTCGATAGCCTCACGAATTCCATATCTTTGAGGTCTTGAATCGACGCTGGGCTGTTGGCGTAGACCTTCTCTTTCACGTGGCCCCAAAGGAAGAAGTCGCAAGGTGTCAAATCACAAGATCTCGGTGGCCAATTGTGATCACCTCTCCGAGAGATAACACGGTCCGGAAACTTTTCCCGTAAAAGATCAATGGTTTCGTTGCTTGTGCGGCACGTAGCGCCGTCTTTTTGAAAGTAAACGTTTTTCAGATCAATACCATCCAATTCCGGCCATAAAAAAGCATTAATCATCTCTCGATAGCGCAATCCATTCACCGTAACTGGTGCTCTAGCCTCATTTTCGAAAAAGTAAGGTCCAATGACCCCGCCGGACCATAAAGCGCACCAAACAGTCACACGTTGAGGATAGAGAGGCTTTTCAACAATAACTCTTGGGTTTTCCGAGCCCCAGATGCGACAATTTTGCTTGTTGACGAAGCCACCGAGGTGAAAATGAGCCCATCACTCAAGATGATTTTTCGATGGAATTCCGGATCATTTTCATGCATTTCAAGGACCCAATCGGCAAAGACACGACGTTGTTGATGATCGGCCGGCTTGAGTTCTTGTTTTAACTGAACTTTATAGGCCTTAAGACCCAAATCTTTATGCAAAATACGGTGTAATGACGTTTTTGGAATGCGTAATTCCAAAGAACGACGAGGAATGGACAAACCTGGGTTTTCTTCAACACTTTCGGCTACAGCAGCAATATTCTCGGCTGTTCTTGAGCGACGTGCACGGGTTTTATTCTTCACATCACTAACTTGTCCCAACAGCTCGAATTTTTCCACCAATTTCTGTATTGCGGTCCGACAAGGTGCTTCACGACGACCCAAAAATGTTCGAGTTTTACGAACCGTCTCCGTCAAATTTTCACCATTTTTATAGTGAATTTTAATAATTTCAATGCGTTGTTGAAGCGTGTATCGTTCCATTTTTATTAATGGCGTAGTTTTTACTTGTCAAATGTCAAAACATGACAGCTCCAAAAGTGACATCTACCGAAATAGCGGGCTATTCAAAATAACACCTCTTATTGGAAAACCCTTTATTATACAAATTTTAAAGATATGAAGAACGTAGTTAACCAGCTACCGTTATTGAACGAAGCTAAACCTCCTCTTAAATTTCAAAAAAACCAGTGAATCATACATAAAATGAGAGGAAAAGGCTTTACCAACCTTCAAATGCTAACTTTTAACCAATTATATGAAATATACCCCGGAATAGATCCATCGAAAGAAAAGTACCTTAAGAAGATGATGGAATTTTTGGAAAACCCAGGCATCCCAAATTTTTATGAGAAACTTTTTAGGACAAATAATAATGGTGGTGATACCATTGCGAATGAAAGACTTAATATTGAAATCGACGAAGAGAATTATAGCGAAGGCCCCAATAAGTGAAAAAGTAAAACCAATAACGACTAATACCTTTTTACCATAACGCTATTTTTTTATAAATAAAAAATTGGTTAGCACCCTGATTATTTTTTATATTCGAACAAATTACCTAAAATTTCCACAAGAACCAAACAAGTGTAAAATATTTACGATTTTTTTGAAAAAACTGTTTCTTAAAATCAGTACCTTTTGTTAAAAGTGTTTATATTCCTAAGAAACCCGTTTATAAATCAAAAACATTGGTATAAAAAATGGCCTTAAAATTTTGTTTTCTGGACATGTTTGGTTTTTGTGAGAAACCCCTCAATTGGATTTTTCTCACACTAAATAATTTTAATCTAATTAAGTTTAAGCTATCATCTCAATATTTTAAAAAATAACGTCCTGTATCTTTAAAAATTGCAATTCTACTGCAGGATCCTTTCCAGGGCAACTGCTCTTAAATTTCCCCTCCCCTCTTACTGGCGTCCAAGGCTATAGACACTAAAACAAACGAAATATTGATTTCTTCTAAAAAATTCTGATAGTAACAGTTTTTGGCCTATGTTTATTATTATACTCATAAATAAATTAAAAAAAACGTTAAAAAAATAACAATTGAATTGAATATGCTTTAAAAAACAAACTGTTTACTATATAACATATTTAATAACCACTTTAATTAAAAAGTGCAGATCTGTGCAACTTTCTTATTAGAAATCAGAATGTTCGGTTTAAATTCTGAATTGATATCAAAGAATAGGCAACTCCACCCCCTTTTATATATACCTAATTAACTCATATAATTGGAATTCCATAGGGGAATTCCAGCAAGAACATTCAACATCTTCAGTTCTCATTTATTTTAATTTCGATTTAGTAGACATTTATCAAGTTGATTAATTTGATTGCCAACAACAGTGTGTCTCTTGTTTGGGTGCCGGAGTTTTGGCCATCCCCTTATGTACAAATGGAAAGGAATAATAACTGAATAAAAGGGGTACAATGGAAGTCTGAAATGCAGAAATAAATTATCTTGAAATATAGGAAGAATCCTTTATTGATTCTAAAAATTATTCATTACTATATTTGGGGTATTTTGTATTAAACAACAAAGTCCACTATAGAATAGGTATCGCAAATTTGAAGAAAAAAGTTCGGCCACTATTTGAAGAAGTTGAAAGGAAGACTGCTAAAAAAAATCAGCAAATCTACTACCTTGATTTAAAATTCTTACACATTATATAGTTTTTTCTTTGACCAATATTTTCCAAAAAAGAGACCAATATTTTCCAGTTAAACACAGTTAAGATAAATTGGATAAGAGGGCGCGAAGAACCGAATTTTTCGACGTCTGATTTATTAAAAACTTTTCTGATAAAAACCTATACTTAATCTAAGACATTTGTATTTTTTTAAAAAATGAAAATATGACTAAAAAACGAGAAAATGAAAAAATTAAAAAAATGTGGGGCAAAAAAATTTAATAATTTTAATTTAAAAATAATAATATTTATTTATGTAAACTCATAAACAAATTACTAATCTGTAGGGAAAATTTTTAATTTTAGGAGGAGTTGGTACAATTGTGACAACGAAATGGCAACAAATTTTTTCCTTTAATACATTTACTCACACATGGCAACTTCAAGTCTGAAGTAAAATATTTGTTTGTTATTTAAGGATTTTTTGACAATTCTACTATCAGCAATTTAATATCTTCTTAATGTGTAATAAATAACCTAACCAACTAAAAACACAACGATACATAGCTCTTCCTTCTTTCTACTTTTAGCCGACCTATACTTTTAGAATTCCAGTTCGTCTATATCGTTTCATCCAGTGGCGTAGCCAGCCATTTTTCATGGGAGGGGTTTTTGAGAACTATGAGGGGGGGTTCCATCAAGAAAGTGAATAAAAAGAAACAGTCAATAGCACCCAGCGTCAATACTATAGTGGAAATAGTGATCTAAGGACCCTCCACTGGGTTCATCTCAACGAGGTATACAAAAATAACGAATTGGACTACTGTGAGTCCTTTTTTAAATTGTATTGAGACATAATTGATTTTAAAAGAAAGTCAAATTGTTTATTTCTCTTGTGGTGTCTATTTATAGTTTACTTATTGTTTAACACAACAATAAATGTCCTATCAAAAAATTATTTATAACTGTTTTACATTCAACATATTGCTGTCTAATTAGGTTAAATTTAAATTCTATCAAATTAATGTATTAAAAAAGTAAATCATCTATTTTGAATACGTTGTACCTACCTGAAATGTCCTTTGTTTTTAAGACCCATTGAAAAGAAGTTCACCTTCATCGGGTTTTATCAGAATTTAATTAATATAATTAATTAATTGATTTGTAAGGTTTCTCGTTGAAAAGCAGGAAAAAAAAATTAATTTCCTGCGGATGCCTTCGTAAACATTTCTCACAAAAAATATATGGAGAACAGAGAAGAAGAAAAAACATTTTAGCGTATATAAATACAAAAAAAGAACGCGTTTTGTTGTTTTACACCAAATATGTTTCAAACAAAATGAAAGACTAATATTTTTTGTAGAAATATTTTCTCGCGAACACGTGTCTCGTGCTTAGACAAGACATTCGGTTCGTTCGTTAACCAAATATAAAATATGATCCACCCCTCTTTTGTATGTTTGCGGATAGAAGAGTATTGTGAGCCTCTATATACTACCCAAAGAATGATTCCATTATTGTTTTGTTTTTCGTTATGCTTGACGTAGGTGCGTCACACGACATTGAACGAGTAATTAACAAAAAATGTACTTATATAATGTTGCTAATGGATCGCAAGTCTTAATTTAATTTTATCAAAGTCTCTACTGAAGAAATATTAAAGAAACTACTACGGAAGGCTATTGTTAAATTGACATACATACCTCATAAATGCAGCATTTCGCCTTAAATATATACCGGATGCGTGGAAAATGGCTGAAGTTATTCTAATTCCTAAGCCAGGAAAACCTCTGAATGAAGTATCATCATATAGACCTATATCATTGTTACCGATAATATATAAGTTATTTAAAAAACTACTACTAAAACCAATAATTGAAAATAAAAATCTGATCCCTTCGCATCAATTTGGTTTTAGAAACAAACACTCGACAATAGATCAAGTACACAGGATAGCCGATATCATCGAAAAACCTTACGAAGAAAAATATATATGCTCAGCTATATTTCTTGACGTAGCCCAAGCATTTGACAAGGTTTAGCACGCTGGCCTAATACAGAAACTTAAAAAAATGCTCCCTAGACAATATGTCGACATTCTACGATCCTATCTTACGGGAAGAATGTATAGAGTAAAGCAAGACGAGGCATACTCCGAAATGAAAGAAATTAAAGCAGGTGTCCCACAAGGCAGTGTGCTAGGACCGTTTCTTTACTTATTATACACCATGGATATCCCTCAACAACAATCTGTTAAAATAGCGACATTTGCGGATGACACTGCAATATTGGCAGTTGGCGGAACTAATACAGAGACCTCAGAAAAACTTCAGGAAATCTGCAACAGAATCAATCGATGGACAAAAAAGTGGAAAATAAAAATAAATCAAACTAAATCAGTGCATGTTGATTTTACTCTTCGACAAAAACAAATAAGAATAAACAATGACGTTATTCCACATCACGATTCGGCCAAATACCTAGGAATGAACCTAGATGTAAGACTTAAATGGAAAGAGCACATAAAAAAAAGCGTAAAGAACTTGAAATTAAATTAAAAAAAATGTATTGGCTCCTAGGAAGAACATCCAAATTGTCAGTGCACAACAAACTGCTGATTTATAAACAAATCCTAAAACTAATCTGGATTTATGGCATACAGCTATGGGGATATTCCAGCAGTAATATCAACATGATACAAGTTTTCCAAAATAATAAATGCATTGTTGATGCACCTTGGTTCTACCGAAACGACTATCTTCATAGAGATCTGAAGATGCCAACCATTGAAGAAGAAATAAAAAGGTTTGCTGCGAAACATGAAGGTCGACACCACTCCCACGTCAACAGAAAGCTCAAAAGGAAGAAGCCATTTGAGCTAGTGCAGTGAACGTTAATGTTAGTGCTAGTGTAAAACAGT
The DNA here is from genome assembly GCA_927349885.1 of Psylliodes chrysocephalus. NCBI lineage: Eukaryota > Metazoa > Arthropoda > Insecta > Coleoptera > Chrysomelidae > Psylliodes > Psylliodes chrysocephalus. The sequence continues at coordinate 16,527,660 of OV651820.1, forward strand.
GTAATAAATCGTCACGCCAACTTGTGATGCTTTCCTATAAAAAGAATTAAGACAGCCCAATGGGGACTTCTAAGATAAGTAATTAGTTTATAAGATTTTTAGATTAAAATTGTAGGTTAGTCAGTAATGACTAGTAACAATACTCTAACAAAATTCAAAATTGAATGACCTTATTAGAAAATAATTTCTTTAGTTTCATTGAAGGATTTGCATATGAATATTGTAACGTTTATTTATTTAAACAGTTTATATCTAATTTAGTAATTGACTTTTACAATATTTATCTTAATAACACGTTATCTTTACTGAACTAAAAGCAAACTTGGGATATTTATATAAAAATGTGGCGTTCCAGACTTGTTCTAGAAGCTGCTAGATATCTTTCAATTAAGAATAGGTACCTGCACCATTTTTTATATTTATACATCTATCATCATTTGTAATTACGTTATCATTTATCGAAGGGTCCTGTCTTCTCTATGATGACGATCATGCAACAGGGGAGTTTTGGAGGTTGTCTTATGGCATCGAGTATTCCTGGAAATTGGAGGATGTAAAGGGATTAAAACAAGATTGGAGAAAGGTTTATGTGCAACTAGAGAGAGATACATATCGAATGCTTACTAAATTCACAGCAATATTTCTCTATCTCTCTTTTTCTTTTTTTCTCTTGTGCATTAAGTTGGGGAATTGCAAAGGTATCTTTGAAATAGCGAGAACAATGCAGCGCATCCAGGATTTCTGTTAACAATCGCCAGGAGTTCCTCGATATCCTAGAACTAGTCAAACAAACGCAACTTACGCTGTCTGACTTGTCGGATGTCTTCTGCTGTGTAAGACCACAATTATTGTATTATTATGATATTAGTGGCATATCCTTGTAACGGGTTTACACACTACATACTACCTTATGTATCTATTTTATAATATTGTCATATGTGTCTTAACTTTCATTTTGTAGGGATCTTAGTAAGGGTAAGGAGTAAACTCACCCCACCTTTTATAAATAACTGGGAAACTACGTTTTATTGCCATAGATGATTATTATTATAGATACATTTGTCATTATGTATTTTATTTTCTTGTATCCAGTAAGAAAATCATAATTTTTCGACCTCTAATTTTGGGGTTTCCTAAATCCATTTCGACCATTTTCTGTGTCTGTATCCAAAATAACTCAAAAACGGATTAAGAAAAAACTCTAAATTTTGAACATGAGCTTTAATTCATCCTTCAGTGATCTGATTAGATTTTGAGCATTGTCGGAACAACTGGAGGGGTACTTTATAAGTATATTTCTGTTATTTATAATTATAAAAGAAAATCCTTCTTATAGAAATTGTTTGTGTGTTATTTTCTATAATTTTTGTCATTTATATGATTTTTCTAAAATGAACCGTAATGGAGATATTTGAGGAAATTAGCAAAATTTTAATTTTTTTAATGTTTTTTTGTTGTCAATGAATACATAAAAAAGTGTTTTTAATATGTTTTATCTTTAGGTCATGTTCTAAACATTTTGTTTAGATGGGCCGTACTCAATAATATTTGAAGACAAGGAAAGTCATTAGTTGGGCACATCATGTTTTAACTCCATTTTCATTTATTTCTTTGCAAATTATATAGACTTCCACAAAAAATATTTCTAAAGTAACATACAACGTTATAAAAAGTTGGTATAATTAATTAAAATGTTACAAAATAACTTAAATATTTACTGATATATGTATAATTTTTTAATAGTGTAGAAACTAATAGTATGACGTTTTTATTATAATATAAGAAACATATACAATATGTAGTTGTTATAACGTTTCTATAACTTTTGAACTACAACTATACTTATAATAGATACATAATTCACTAACTAATACTGTTTTAATAATGTAGATTATACCTACTTTTTATACAAAATATAAGTTTATTATTAAGCTTTACCCATAGTTGCCATTAGTGAGATATTTATGATGTAATTTCATTTTGTAAGACGTAACTCTATAATTCAGTCTTTTTTAGATATATAAATAATAATCTATAGATAAAACCAAATTATATCATAACATAACAACTCTTAACAACGTTTTTATATGCATTTGTAATTACCTAATAACATAAATTTTTTTTATAAAGTTGTAAGTTGCAACTGAAGTTATAACAACCAGTGTAAAACGTATATTATTAGCTTGTATATGTCTACGTTATAGTGTACACATAACCAAACTTATACGGAATCATCTATTATTTTTCATAATTTTTGAACATTGTTTGGTTATGAATAAAACCCAGTCATTACTAAAGACTTTCAATGAAAAATAACCCACATAGCAATAAAAATTAGTTGACAAAATAAACTTAACGGTATTTTTTTTTGGTTTCTGATTGGACATGAGATTTAAATTCTTAATTACCAAAAAGCAAAAACATAATAAATTTAATAATCCGTGTTGCCACCTCTAGCCCTTATGCAAGCTTTTATTGGCATGATTCCTATTAAAGTGTCAACATTGTCTTGGGGTACGTTTTCTCATTCTGCCAATGATGCATTAATAAGCTGTGCGACATTTTTTGCATTGTTTCAACAAGCTCTAACCCTTTTTTTTAGCTGGTCTAGTGAACATGCCGTTTCAAGACATTCTCTAGCCACTCTGCTGGTTTGGGGAGGTGCATTATCGTGCATGAAGATAAAATTATCGCCAATTGCAGCTATCCAAAGCACTAAATCAACATACCCCTGACCGGTTAAAGTTTGTTGAAGTGGTAACAATGGAGTTTTTGCTTCCAGCATAATACCCCCCCAGAATATTACAGTTCCTCCTTCATATTTTGGGACAAATCTGGCAGCCTGGAGTCTCGCTAGTCTTCCTGGAGCTCTGAGAACTTAAATTCGATGGTCATCTGATCTTAGGCCAATTCTGGTCTCATCCGAAAAACAAACACTTTGCCAATTCTCAGTTGTCTAGTTTTGGTGTTAAATGCACCAATTTAACCGGTCAATTTTATTTTGCCTAGATAACTGTGGGACCCGTAACTCTCTCAAAATGTACGGTACGACCCTCGAGCGCAAAGTCTTTTTTTTATGGTTTCAATTGAAACGTTCACACCTGTAGCTTCTAGAAGTTGTCGTTGCAGCTCTGGATAAGAAATACTGGGATTTCTTCTAGCAATTTGGCGCAAATAGTCCTGTTGTTCAGTTGTGATTCTTTGACGACTTTGGGCATGTTCTTGAAACTTCCTAGTTCCAAGTACTCTGCATGTGTTTTCGATAAAACACCCTGGGTAACGCCTACTACCTTTGCTACGTCTCTTTGAGACATTCCTTGTTCAATAAGAGCAATAATTCTTCCCATCTGCAATCTGCACATCCGTTAATATAACATAAGGTATTTTTGTTTGTTTTTTGGGCAGAAATAAAATTACTGAAGAATCGTGATTTTAATACTGAACACAAAAAAGATAATAAATCGCAGCAGTCTTCTTCTTCTTTATTATCATGTTTGTTTAGAACAAAAGCCTTATCTTAAAGGACACTAAATTTTTTCCGTACAAAAAGTTTATTCAGAAATTTCATATAAGTTTTAAGAAAAGTTGTTGCAACGTTGATACCACCTTTATATAACTTTTTATGTTAAAAATCACGTCTGCTTGAACATACAATTTTTCTTATTTTTTAGACGACAGTTTGACATTCGTAGTTATCATGGAAGTGATTCGTATCTCTGTCTTTGTCAATCATGGCCTACTTTAAAAACATTTTTTTGTGGATCATTCATTTATATTTATATATCTTTTTCTACTCTCATTTTGTACTTATTGCGTACAAATCTTATACGGATGCGTACCAATACATCTCATTTTTAGATTTTGAGCTATATCTCAATTTTTATTTTGAAAAAAATTCAGATAATTTGTCGGCTATATTTTGTAGAATATTTTAAATAATTAATATACATTGAATTGAAAACTGTGTATCAAATGGTAGAGCATTTCAAAATCTCAGGTTTCACGTGAAGATTAAATAATAATTCTAGTTTCCCTGTTTAGGAAACAATGAAAGAGGGTTAGGGGAAAGGGTTATCCGGCAGGATGATCTGCAGGAAAACAAGCAGAGACACACATTCGCCGATTTTAATTATGTGAGATTTACAACAAACACAAAGCGAAAGGCCTTAAAGAGAATTGGAATAATCGTTAAATCGGGTGAACTTTAACGGAAACAAATAATTGGGGGTCCACTATAAGACTGTGTGTCAAATGATAATGAACTCGTTTTGAGGTTTTTGGGAGCTTTGCATAAATTTGTAAAATTTGGAAGCGCACGAAACATTTATATTAGGTATTTTACAACATAGGTAAATATAAGAAAAAATATAATAATCTAATTTATAAGTACGGTAAGTGATTTATTACGGTACGAGTGGAATATATAAACCTAACGAATTTGGATCGTATAATATTTTATTTTCTACCATTCTTATTTTACAAATATAGATAGGAGAGTCAAAGTGTTTGATATCAATAAATACGAATAAGTCCAACCAAATTTAATAAAAGTTGCTCTCATTGATTAAACAAAATACATTTTTTTAAAAGCCTAATCTATATAGCTTTATAACTTTCTTCATTTACTAAAGATGGTGGAAAAGTATATTTCCAGTAAAAAAGGACAAGACTATTCTCATTTCTTTCTTTGAATAATAAACAGTTTTGTCATATATCTGATCTTGTAATGGTTTCTTACTTTTCATTCAAAGTCGTTTAGTTTAATGACTTCTGTATACAGTTAAAAGGAATCAATTTTACCCTGTATATATTATAAAACATAAACATTTGCTCTTCGACAAATTCCATGCCACATATTCACCGTTATAAAAAAAGAGAAGAAGTTCTTAAATAAATCTCTATGACGAATATAATTACCAATTAATGTACCTTAAAGTCCTTTAGATTACTCTATTTGGTTTCATTTTCCACCTTTATTTGCTCAGTTTACCTGTCTTTTTTCAATTTTTGTATCTCGTGATTCATTTTTCTTCTTGATATTTTCCTTTCTACCCCCAAATACTTTTTACTGTAGGGTAGGTATATTGTATAAAGAAGCAATTGAACGATTCATTCATTTGGATGTAGCAACTAAAAAACCTTCAACGTCCTGTATATACCTAAACGTATCTATATCTAAAAACATTACCATCTTTGTTCCTCGAGGCGCCAGTCCTAAATATAAATATCTTAAGGGCGAGGGATGAATGTCAAAAGTCAAGTGGCCAAATCTCTCTGCGAGCACTTGAACAAATAAGTTCTGGTTTTGTTTATCTCTATATCCATTCTAAATGAATATTTAACAGATGAAATTAAAACAATCTCGGAATTCACACGATACGGTTAAGGTTTGTGATGTAACAGAGTGAATATAATTTAATATTTTAGTAAAAGCTCTACATAAACAACGCATTCTGTGATCTATCTCTCAACGCTGAATACATTTCTCTGGAATAAGCAAAATGAATATCATAGGCGTAGGTAATTTTAAATTTTTATCTTTTCTTTTAATTGTCATTTTTGATATTCGAGATTCTAGATAGCTTTACGGGTAAAGCTAATTTGAATGGTTATTTACATCTCTTTGGGGTTGTTCGTTTTCCTTCATTTTCCCGTTTAATTCCTCTTCTTTGGATTACCTTTTGTTTTTGGTTTACTCCTATATCCTTTATTCTCCAAACCACAATCCCTCTTCAATTTCATTATATTTAATGTTGTTATAGTTAGTATTTTGCTTTCTTAAAAAAAATTATAGGTATATTTTTGTTTTTGTTTTTAATATTAAGTTAAACTTTATATATAAATATGTCTAGACAGAATTCAAATTTGAATTAAAAAAATTAGGCCACAAATGTGGAATCAAAATAATAAAAAAAAACACAGAAAAGAAATCCTTATCAAAAGTTCAAAATAGCTTTAATCAAAGTGCGAGCAAGCATATTTTAATAGATTTTCAGAAAAACTACTAGACTAATCCGTTCATTCATAATTAAGTCCTTATTTATTAAAATTATTCATATTCTGTTTATTATTATGGAGACAGAGCTTTTGCATCGGATGCGCAGAAGAAAGAAAGAGACAGTTGCTAATTGTAGTGGGAATGGTTTGTGCGAGTATGTTTATCTGAGGAGCGAGCATCCGTTTTATGAATGAATCAGTATTTGCGTCTACGATGCTTGCTTTACACTGTTGTCACATTTCAGAAATAACTGTGTACTTTCCTGGAAAATACCTTCAACTATGATAGTTGCAACAAAAAAAAATGCATTAAACTGATAATAACTGGTACTAAAAATTCAAATAGATTTCCCTAATGTAATTCTAAAAGCCTTTTGTGCGTTTTAGAGCCTTATGTTAAGTCAATACCGAATTATAACCATAAAAAATTTTTGTAACAATACTCTAACCATACTCTCTCATAATAATTTGACAACAACGTGGATAACACTATGAATGTTTCTAAATCCATTTTCATAAATAAAATCCACACTTTATTTACAGAAAAAAATCAGCATACATTAAAAAAATATATCTTAAACCATTTTTTTACAAAGCGTTTCATACAAGTTTTGGGAAAAATAAAAAAGACATTCTCCTTTAAAATTGGTATTTTGTGACTTAATATGAGTGCATTCAATGGGCACTTTACTTTTGTATGCATTTTTATTTCCTTTGTATAAAGCATTTATTTTAAATTTTAGTTAATTTATTATTTGATTTTAGACAAAGCACAAAGTTTTATTAAAAATCCGTTTTTTAAAAAAATCGTTAAAAACATATATCTCCCTGTATATATAATTTTTGTTTGTGTAAATTGTAAATATTATGCATAATAATTATAGTTTCCTTTAAATTCTAGACAATTTTGAAATATGACAACATCGCATAGGAAATTTCGCTTTTGCTCCACCCGACACCTATTACTTAAAATTCAATATGGACGCAACAAAATTATCAATTTTATATCAAATCGTAATTCATGCACATTTTAAAAAGTATCTACACAAAAGAGATTATTAAAATTTGTTAAGAATACTTAAAAAATTATGTAGAATGAAGTGTAGTTTTTTGAACTGCATTCGTGTCTTATTTTAATCACTAGGGGAAATTCGGGTAACTGTGCGTAAATTTAAAATTTGCTTTGAAACGAGAACAACTTCTGTAAAGGGGAATCGCCGAGAGGCTATCACTTTCTTCGAACAGTTAACTTTTTACGTTTTTTCTTTTCTTGGATTTTGTTTTGTTATTGATCTTTTTAATATTACTCCGGCGATCAAGTTTTCTTTGACATTCTGTTTTTTTTTTATTTCTGCCTCTTCTAACTCGTCCTTGTATGGTGTTGCTGTCAGTATGATACTTTTCTGTTTACTTTTCTTTCATACTTACTAGTGCTGCTAGTACTGGGAATTGGAGATAAAGTCTCCGCTGTTACTACATGTTTAACTTCTAATCGTTTGTAAATAGTTTTTGAGGGTGAAATTCTACCTGACCCTGATTTAGATGCCGTCTCAGAACTGCTACTTGCTAATGATTCAGTAACTAGATTCTGCATGTTACTTGATGTTTGATGCAATGTTGGCTCCAATGTTTTGCTTGTCGAATTCAAAATCACAGACGCATCATTTGGCTTGGAAGAAATATTTTTATTTTTGTTGTCAGGTAATATATTTTCGTTATTAACAGGTTGAAATTAGGATGCTGGTGCAAAGTCCTCCAAAGTAAATTTGTCTGGCTGGAAGGGGTATATACCTGCAGACCTAAACCCAGATATCGCTTTTTCCATCGTCGCTACTTTGACAAAAGCTTTAGTGAACATTTCAGCCAAGTCATACATTGTAATTCTTTCATGACTTCTCAAAAACAAGTCGCATTCTTGATTGTATGCTGATTTCCAGTAAAAGATAAGTTCGGTAAGAAATTGTAAACCTTTGTTTTGACCATGTAACATACTCTAAAATGGCGGACTTAAAAACATTCTCTATTGACAAAATAATCTGATCATGTTTTTGTAACTACAGTGATGCAACAGTGTAAATTCTGTGAAGAAGCCTCTTTTAAAGAACATTTCCCGACGCTACTGGCTAAAGTGAGCTCCCGCTTTTGTGTCAATGTTAGGAAACGTTTATTTTGAAGTAATATTTTAATATAATCTACGGTTTGGTATCCACAAACGTTTGCTTGGCAAAGTATATAAAATCTGAGTAACATCTAAGCGTCGTAAAAAAATCTTCTTAAGAAATTATGAATATCAACTAATCTGAAGTTATTCTGTTTTCGTTCAAATCGCTGTGTAAATAAACTTGGGCGGAAATGTGTTAATAATTAGACATATAAATATGACTGGTTGGAACGAATATCAGAATGTAAACTTAGGATTATTATTACATAAACCATGTTTCCTATGTTGATATTAATGCGAGAATTATTGAGTGTTAGTTAAATTGGAAACGTGTATTATTGTCATCTGGTTTTACCTTTTAAATGTCTGTTTTTGTTTAGTTACACAACTGTGCATACATTCTTTTTAATTGAATCCCATAACTTTAGAAATAGTTATAAATATTATACTGTTAATTATTTTGGTTTCATCATCATTTGAATTCATTTTCTTCCTATTACTTTTCATCTTTTTTTTATTGTACATGTCTTAAATTTGCATCATTTATCTAGAAGCACTGAGCGAAATATTTTCTGCGTTAATTTTAGCTAAACACCGATGTCTGGTTTTTGTAATTTTTCTTATGGCACCCCTAATAATATACATATGATAGGACTGATAAAAAGACGGCACTTAACATTTTAAAAAATAGGGACATGGTCTGGCGTCTACCCCAACACATGTTAGATATGTATAATGATTACAAGGAATTGATTTTCGTAATAAAACTATAGTGCTTTAGACTACTGGGTTTTCAGTATTTATTGCCTTATAAGTAGCAGGTTTCAGAGACGTGCTGCTAGTATGATATATTAAAATTGGTTTCATTTTTATAAGATACTATTAGAATTATTATTTTCTCTACTTATGACAGATGACAGAATTGGCAGATGACAAACTAAAATGCTTTTTCGCTGCAGAGTCCCAGGTAGAGTTAAAAAAAGGTCAACATAAAGTTGAAAAAACGCCAAATTTGGTAATTTATGTTATATACGATTTGAAAAATCTTCAAACAATATTGCGACGATTAAAATTCCTGTTACTTATGACAGGTGACAAGATTGACAGGTGACATGTGAATATGTATATTCATTTTCAATGTTGAACCTTAGATGGAGTATAACGTAAAGCATCGTCGTGCCTCAACTAGAAAATAGATGATATTTGATTAACGATATTTGATAAACGATATTTGATAAACAATATTTGGTAAACGATATTTGATAAACGATATTTGATAAACGATATTTGATAAACGATATTTGATAAACGATATTTGATAAACGATATTTGATAAACGATATTTGATACGCGATATTTGATAAACGATATTTGATTAACGATATTTGATTAATACATCACTAAATAAAAGAAATGTCATTAAAAATGTAAGTTTTGTAATGCTACCTACCATCACTTGGAAGATAAATGACCTTATTTGCTTACCAGAAGTGGCCAAAATCCTCAAATAACACAACCCATTGATAGATAACAACGTTTTTTTTCCGCACCGATCCATCTTCACGAACGAACCCTTTTTATTTCCGGACTCGAAGCGTAATTGAATCTCCTCTCCGACCTCGTCCCTTTTAGCCCATCCGTCGAAATAAAAAACTTTTCTTGTTTCGAGATACATAAAATCTGAATTTTTAATTAGTCCATTCGGGCAAACAAAAATCCCATTTTTACTTTTAATTAGTCCGACCAGAGACGGGCATAAAACGTAAGCTCTAAGTTTTTCGGCCGCGCCCGACACTTCCGGGGAAGTAGCGAGTCTTTTGCAAGCTGCATGCCGGTATGCGGACATATTAAACTCAGAGATATTCGTAGCCAATAAATACTTATAAATTATTAAAATATAATCGATGATAATAGAAGGATTTTTCAGAATAGAGTATCGTATATTTGATAACAGTAAAATCTTTTCCATTATGAAGGGTGAAAAGGAATTTTAATAGTAGTGGTGGATATGATGGTTCTATCGCACGACGACGAAAGACGAAATTTGAGCACGAGTGCTCAAATAAAATAAAAAAAATTAGGTTATTAAGACAAAATAACTAATTTTAAAATAATAATTGTACTTGAGGATTAAAAAACAGTTTTATTTACTTGTAAAAAAAAATAAGAACGTCAAAAAAGATTAAAAACAATACTTTTTCTATAAAATATGTAATTTCTGTGAACACCATCTTCATAGAGTGGTGATACACCAGGTCTAAAAAATGGTCCTGTTTACAGGTAAATGAAGTAAGGACTCCAAAAAAGTTTATATTAATACTTTTCTACACAATAACGTGGTTTCTGTGTACACCATCTTCAGAGAGTTTTTACGCACTGAGTTTTCAAAATATCTTTATAACGTGTACATGGCGTAATATTGTCAGAGTAGTTGAAATTATTGCATTTCTACCAGAAAATGTAATTTCTGTGGTCCTCGTCTTCATAGAGTGGTGATACACCAGGTCTAAAAAATGGTCTTATTTACATGTAAATGAAGTAAGGACTCCAAAAGAAGTTTAGATTAATACTTTTTTACAAAATAACGTAGTTTTTGTGGACACCATCTTAATAGAGTGTTTACGCACTGGGTTTTCAAAATATCTTTATTACGTGTACATGGCGTGATAATGTCAAGAGTAATTGAAATTTTGCATTTCTACCAGAAAATATAATTTCTGCGGGCCTCATCTTCATAGAGTGCTGATACACCAGGTCTAAAAAATGGTCTTATTTACATGTAAATGAAGTAAGAACTCCAAAAAAGTTCACATTAATACTTTTCTACAAAATAACGTAGTTTCTGTGGACACCATCTTCAGAGAGTTTTTACGCACTGGGTTTTCAAAATATCTTTATTACGTGTACATGGCGTAATAATGTCAAGAGTAGTTGAAATTTTGCATTTTTACCAGAAAATGTAATTTCTGTGGGCCTCATCTTCATAGAATAGTGATACACCAGGTCTAAAAAATAGTCTTATTTACATGTAAATGAAGTAAGAACTCCGAAAAAGTTCACATTAATACTTTTCTACAAAATAATGTAGTTTCTGTGGACACCATCTTCAGAGAGTTTTTAACGTACTGGTTGTTTAAAATATCTTTATTACGTGTACGTGGCGTAATAATGTCAAGAGCAATTGACATTTTGCATTTCTATCAGAAAATGTAATTTCTGTGTGCTTCATCTTCATAGAGTGGTGATACACCAGGTCTAAAAAATTATCTTATGTACGTGTAAATGAAGTAAGAACCCCAAAAAAGTTCACATTAATAATTTTCTACAAAATAATGTAGTTTCTGTGGACACCATCTTCAGAAAGTTTTTAACGCACTGGTTGTTTAAAATTCCTTTATTACGTGTACGTGGGCATAATAATGTCAAGAGCAGTTGACATTTTGCATTTCTATCAGAAAATGTAATTTCTGTGGGCCTCATCTTCATAGAGTGGTGATACACCAGGTCTGAAAAATGGTCTTTATGTACGTGTAAATGAGACATGAACTTTAAAAAAGTTTACAATGATACTTTTCTACGCACTGGGTGTTCAAAATATCTTTATTACATGTACATAGCATAATAATGTCAAGAGCAGTTGACATTTTGCATTTCTACCAGAAAATGTCATATCTGTGGGCCTCATCTTCATAGAGTTGTGGTGCACCAGGTCTTAAAATTACATAAAACTAAGTTAAATAAACTAATATTTGTATTTCTAAAAAAGAATAATAATTGGAGCCCTTCGCACGAATAAAGATAATTACCTATTCTTGTTTGTACTACCGGCACACGAATTATAAGAATAAGTTTGCAGCTACTCCGAGAAGAAATTATGAAATTTCTGTAATTACTTCTCTGGTAATACCTGTGGTGGTCGCAGGTGGCGTTGTGTACATCTCTAATTAATGCCATTACATATTCATCAGCCCCGAAAAGGGTGGAAGATTTTAAAAATGGATTTCGAACGAGTATTGCTTGGCGCTTTTTCTCGCTCTTCTCGCATTTGGCCTTTTTTCACTTTATTTTAGGGAAAAAAGAGTATTTTGCTGGTATATTAACATTTAACTGTAATAACTGATAAACATCAAATAAGTGTCCGATATATTATTATCTCAAATCATCGATATTATGATTTCCAATTTTAATAACTCAAAACTGTTTTATTGTAGTTCATAATACACCCTCATGGAAGTAAGATGAAAAGGGTTTTGAACCCTTGAAACGTCGCGCTTACTTAATCTCTTCGATTGAAGAGGATAACAGATGTATTGTGGGTAAAAACTACCCCTTTTTTATTTCTATTTGTATCCGTTTCGTATAACCCTCGACACAAAGATAATATAGAAATAAAATTGTTTTATAAATCGATAGAAGATTAACTCAGTGACCGATGGGTAAGCATTTGAAATATGTGAATAAGGGTTTGTAGAAGAACTATGATAATAAGCTTTGGGGGTTGAATTAGGAAACAATCAAGAACTTATTTTTAGAATTAAAAATTACTAAAAATTTAAGCTGCTTTAGTTTGAAAACTATATAATTTTTTAACGCATCCGAATTCTCAATTCAATTTACATAGAAATAACAATCAATAACGGTATTTATTTATACAGAAAAACATTAATTTTTACTTTCCTATCTGTATACAGACAGATAAGGAAAGTATAGGAATCATGATTTTTTTCGACCTCCAGCTTTCGACGGCCTTTTACGTTTTGGGGTCCCCTGAATCCGTTTCGACTATTTTCGCGATGATGTCTGTGTGTGTGTGTGTCGGTGTGTGTGTGTCTGTATCCACCATAACTCATGAACCGATACAAAGAAAAACACTAAATTTTAAACTTAAACTTTATTCCGGCGTCCAATAAAATGATTAGATTTTGGGCAGGGTCAGAACATCTGGGGGAGGTACTTTATAGGTGGTCATTTTTATATTTTATGCAATATATCTGTTATTTACGTTTGAAAAAAAAAATCTTCAAACAAAAGTTACTTACAATATAATTCTCTATAATTTTTATCCTATACATAAGTTCTCTAAAATGGACCGTATTCGAGATATTTGAGAAAATGTGTAAATTTCGAATTTTGAAGAAAACTCAAAAACGGATAAAGGAAAAAACATTAAATTTTAAACTTAAGTTTAATTTCGGCCTGACGTGAAATGAGTATATTTTGGAAAAAGTCGGAACATCTGGGGGTATTTTATGGGAGGCCGTTTTTATATTTTATAGAATATATCTGTTATTTATGTTTGGAGAAGAAAATTGTTTAAATAAAAATTACTTCTAATAATATTATTATCTATAATTTTTGCTTTATGTCAAATTTTCCTGATATGGTCCGTAGGTATTCGAGAAATTTAACAAAATGTGCAAAATTCTGATTTTTAAGAAAATTGTTAAACTAAAAGTTGTTTGCGATATCGATCTGTATAATTTTTCAGTATTTTTGTTGTTTTCAATGAATATCTATAGAAAAATGTTTCGAGTTAGATGTATGTGGAAAATGTATATATTTAGTTTATCCTCTAAACATTTTTAGAGGTGCTGCAATAGGTTGTACTAAATAACCGGAAAAAGCCTATAATAACTAGATAGGAAAGTCATGTGTTGGACACATCAGATTTTTTATTTTATTAGGCATTTAGAAGAAAATTGGGATTAAAAAATCATTATTGATGAATATTCCCGCGCAAAATCATCCTCTAGTACAACTACACATTGTTACAATGGTCCCAAATATTACACCCGAAAGGATTCTTGTTCAATACTAATGAAATATTCAAAAACAAAAATATAAACAGAATTATGTGGATTAATTTTAAATTCTAAGAAACATATACACTTTGTTCCATAAAGTTGGATCCATAAGGGATTATTTTTTTTAATATTACGATTTGGAAAAAACTTCGTAAGGCAATCGCCTCTGTTTATTTAAAACTTAAAATAGCCCATATCATAGTTGGCTACTGACATTAGATTTCTGTCAAATTTTCATTTAAAACAATTTTAAAAGGAAAGGTAGTTTAAAATGCAAATGTTGGATAAAACGAAAAACAGAATCATATGTCCTTATTATTTCAAGTGCGAAGAAAAATTGGAAATATATATATATATATATTTTTAAGAAAAAGTAGTTTATTTTTGTGAATACACAAGGTCACAGAGTCTCAGTTATTATTCAGGTTTAGTTGGCCATGTGTTTATTTCATTATCATAAACATTTTGATATTCTGATATTCTGGCCCATAGGTCAATAAATTTGGATGTGCCTTATTTTTGAAGGTAAATTCGGCATTCGATCTTTGGATAGACTTTTGTCATATGAATTTGAATAATATTTAAATCAAATGTGTTCAGCAAAAAATTGTCTATAAATTCAGCTGCTAAAAGAAACTAAGTCACGGACTTAGCCCCATTTTAACAATAAATACAGGGAAAAAAAATTGTAGAACAAATTTCTACAATTATAGATTTTTTCTCTACAATAAATAGTACATATAGGGACAGGGACAATTTGTACTAAAAATTTCCAAATATTTGTGGAGAATGTATTGTAGAGTTATTATCTACAATATTTAGTAAAAATATCCAAATGCATCATAAGAATTGTTCTACAAATTGTTATAATTTTTGCTATTCATTGTATGAATTTATATTAAAAATGTATTGCGTTTTATGAAAATAAATACGAAAATTTTACACAATAAATAGTAAAAATTCATACAAATTGTAGTAATTTTTAATAAAACTTGTAGTAGTATTCCATAATTATTATAATTATAACCTAGAAAAAAATGTTCCTTAATAAAATATTCAATTTATTGTTTTAATATAAAAGATACAAAGTCTTAATTACATTATGTAATAAATAACAGTAATAATAGCACCCTCAGTCTCTGTTGGCTTTTCTGCAAATGAAAAATATGAAATAAAAATTAATAACAATTGAACTGTTTATACCCTTAAAACGGGGATATTTATCACCTTTACACTGATTTGGATATTAAATGACTAAGTCAGATAACTAACAAAGATGAGAAAGTAGGGATGTCACAATTAAGACAAAAAAACATCATTGAATTTGGCACAAAATTCGTTCGTTGGGCACAACATTCGATCGTTGGCCACAACTATTTTTTTTAAATAATCTACTAAGGTTATTTAAATTAGTTATCTAAAGGTAAATTATTCAGAAACAATAATAAATGTACTTACCACCAATAGAATTTATTATTAAAATTTCCCCAAACGCATCTGTGCTTATAATATAATAATGTGTTATAGGTACTCGTATATGTACCATGCTTTGTTATGTGAACATGGCGAACGGCTACTGCTGTCTGGCCATTTATGATCGACGTCAAAAAACGTTGGCCAATAGCAGAATTCTGTTTTGTTCACATGACTTAGAATTTCTACAATATTATAGAATATTTTTGAACAAAATTGAATTTTTTTCATAAGAAGGGATGTAAATTATTACTATTTTTTGTAGAGAAAATTACTATTTTTTGTAGAGATAATTATTAATATTTGTAAAATTTTTTTCAGAAGTTAGTAGTAGTAATTACGATAATTGTAATAATTTTCTACTTCTACAAACAATTGTAAAATATACTAAACATTGTGGAATTCTTTCCTATTGTTGTAGCATTTTATTCGACAATTCAATTGCTACAATAATGAATAGTTTTTTACTATAAATTGTAGTAAAACTTTCTACAAATTGTTAAGTATTTTTCTACAAGTCTACTACTAAAAAATTTTCTAGTCACATTTTTTTCCGTGTACCGATTATTACTGTTTAAAACAGTACGCAATCAATATAGGTAGACGGTTCCTTCTTACACCAAACGTACTGAATATCTTCAAAGTTACGTTTCATGTATTAAAGTCAAATACGTAAAAATGTGACTTAGTTCCTTTTAGCTATAAGCGATTTATTTAAACTAATTTATTAAAAGAAATTAAAAATATAATTAACTCTTTTCTCTGTTTCTTATTCTCACACATCTTTGTTTTCTTCGCAGAGCTATCAGATTGATCTTCTGATTAAAATTGAGAAGCTAATGTTCATTACTGCCTTCGATGTCATTCGAGCGTTTTCTTGGAAGTGTCCTAATTATTGAACCATGTACTGCCTACCATCTATTTTTAACGAAATATTTTGGTCAAAAAGGTTTTGAGATCCAGCTTCTTTCACCAAAAATCTTTTGATTATATTTATCATCGTAGTTTATATCATTTGAGGCTATAAACTTTTGTACCTGGAGAAAACTCCTTTTTCTTTTTAAACAAAGAGATGAATGACTTTTCGCAGGATCTTTACCAATTTTATAGATATTATTTAGATCATTATCCTGTTACTATTATCTATTAATTTGTAGCAACTCATTTAGTCTCAATATATTTGACGTATTTTCAAATCTCAATCCAAAAACTTATGTTATTTCGTCTTTTAATGTGGTTCTCGAATGAAGATCCTCTTTGTTTGCATCTTCAATAGTTTTGTTTATTTGTTGAATTGAGGAATTTATTTCTAATTTTAATTCGTTTATCGCTGGTTTGCATTTATAAGTTTTATGATTTTTGTATAAAAATATTATTCTTAATTCTTGCTATAGCTCCTATATTAAATAAAAATTCCGAAGCTTTGTTACAGCTAATTACCAAAAACCTAAGAAAAAATCTAAAATATTAATATATAATTGTTGTAATTTATTCAAAAAATTATTTAAACGAGCAGGAAACAAATCTATCGTAGTTTATGGCCCGCTCACTCTATTATTTGAGATGATTTTTGTGATTAAAAACTCGAAAACAATGTTAACTAATTCACATTAATTTGTTATACATAATTTTTTTCTATTTAGATTAGAATCTTAATACGCCAATTAAAGACTAATTTTATATCACCGTAGAAACTTTAAATTGAGTTACCTATACGTGATGAGAAAAGCGGGTATTAAATTCTTTATCATTATGTCATAAATCAAAATTATTGTGTGGAATGAAGACGGCCGAATTAACATTTCAAATTAGAGAATAGATGTTAATCTAATTAATACAATTGCTGGGTGCATGGATTATTTAAAAAAGTTTTTGTTTTATAATACAGAGATCTAACAAACGGGATAAAGATAAACCAAGAACCAAATATATACGAATTTTTAATTGATTACGATTGTTCTCAAATTTGTGATACCTTTACTCTCTAAATTTTACTTATGTATAGTGCGACAACACCGCCTACAATTTGGAAGTACGTAGAATAGTCAATATAACCCCAGGGGTTAATAGATAGAAATTTTGTACACTAGTACACATTGTGCTCCAAATAGTTCGCACAAATAGTACACAAATATTACGTAAATAGTACGCAAATAGTTCGCAAATAGTACGTAAATAGTACGCGAATAGTACGTAAATAATACACAAATATTACGCAAAGAGTACGCAAATAGTACGAAAATAGTACGAAAGTAGTACGAAAATAGTACGAAAATGGTACGAAAATAGTACGAAAATAGTACGAAAATAGTATGAAAATAGTACGAAAATAGTACGAAAATAGTACGAAAATAGTACGAAAATAGTACGAAAATAGTACGAAAATAGTACGAAAATAGTACGAAAATAGTACGAAAATAGTACGAAAATAGTACGAAAATAGTACGAAAATAGTACGAAAATAGTGCGAAAATAGTACGAAAATAGTACGAAAATAGTACGAAAATAGTACGAAAATAGACCAAAAATTGTACGAAAATAGTACAAAAATAGTACGAAAATAGTACGAAAATAGTACGAAAATAGTACGAAAATAGTACGAAAATAGTACGAAAATAGTACGAAAATAGTACGAAAATAGTACGAATATAATACGAAAATAGTACGAACATAGTACGAAAATAATACGAAAATAGTACGAAAATAGTACGAAAATAGTACGAAAATAGTACGAAAATAGCACGAAAATAGTACGAAGTTAGTACGAAAATGGTACCCAAATAGTACGCAAATTGTATGCAACTTGAATGCAAATAGTATGAAAATAATATACAAATAGTACGCAAATAGAATGAAATTGGCACGAAAATAGTACGCTAAATACAAATTGTACATAAATAGTACACAAATAGTACACGAAGTACACAAATAGTAAAGAAATAGTACACAAAACACACTATTACATATAGTACATACTGCTTGTACACCATATTACACCAGCGATTTACCCCTCGATATAACCTAACATAATAGTATGCAAATAGTACGTAAATAGTATGTAAATAGTACTCAAATAGTACACAAATATTTCAAAATTAGTTAGAACTTTGAATTTGAGCTAGAATTATCTCTACTTTACCTATAGGATAGTAAGACCTTAAAACTGCTTTGTTTAGGTGTGCATAATCGACACAGAGTCGTATTTTAGTTTTTTTTCTGAACTACATATTACAAGTGGGTTTACCCAGTTAGTGGGAAAATTGACCGGTTAAATTATTTCTAATTTTTCTAAGCGCTCCAGTTCCTCGTTGAGAGGTTTTAATAGCGGAATTGGAACTACACGAGGCACAGATTGAATAAAGGGTTGTGCACCCTCAACAATTTTTATTTGTAATTCTGTTTTAAATTTCTCGACATTACCAAAAATTGATAGATTAATTTACTTGAATCTGGGCTATTTGCTTACAAAATAAATCCAGAATGTTTAGTTTCAAGATAACAGTTCTACCTAAAATAGGTTTAGATAACTTGTCAATGACATAAATGTCTGTGTTGAAGCTCTGATTTTTAAATTTTAAATTGTACGCAAATAGTACGTCAATAATACGCAAATAGTACGAAAATGGTACCCAAATAGTACGCAAATTGTACTAAAAGAGTATGCAAATAGTACGATAAATAGTATAGAAATAGTATATAATTGTACATAAATAGTACATAAATACTACATAAATAGTACACAAATAGTACACGGATTACACAAATAGTGAAAAAATAGTACACAAAATACATTATTACATATAGTACTTATTGCTTGTACACCATATTACACCAGCGGTTTACCCCTCAATATAACCTAACATAGCAATAAAATATCCATTTTACAAAAAATAGCTGGATATTTTTTGTTGTTTTTTATCGATTTTTCCTGTTAACATATTAATGTTCGGGGAAAATAGGATGCCATATCCATAACTCACCTCTTGTCTTAATGAAATAGTGGCTTCTTTAATACAGTTGTTCAGAAATGATTGAGTTATGCCCAAAAACTGGCATCTACTCTGGTTTGGTATTTACCATATGGGCAAAAGTGTAAGGCCGTTGAAGGGAAAGAATGACATATGTCTAAATAAGACATAAAAATTATGACATAAGTCCAAATAATCTAACTCAATGACTTTAGACGCATCAACATTGAAATGATGGTCCTACGACAGAATCAGTGGCAAAATTCACAAAATTGGAAAATAATATTTTAAGTTGAACACCAAGTTAAGTTAAAAAAAGTGACAAGTGACATTTAAATTTCTACTAAATTCATTAGAACATTTAGTGCTAAAATATTGCTTAACCTTTTCATAAATTTCATTTATTTATAATAGGTACTTCGTAAATTTTAAAAAAATTCTAAGACAGCTCCAAATATAAAACAGTTTTTGGCAGATTTTACGAAACTAGTATTTTTTAGTTGTGTCACTCGCGTTGTGATGGAAGTGATATTTTTTCATGATTATAACTGCAGCACAAAATCAGAAAATAATTTGAAAGTAGTTCCACAGTAAACTCCGAATTAAATCAAAGAAAACCTTTTGCGCCGATTTGCATGTTTATTACATCTAAGAATTAATAAAAGGCGTTCCAAATGCGATTTTAATACAAAAATAAAGCTCTGATTGATCAATGTCATCCATTATGTGTATATGATTATATGAAAAGCGCATAAATATGTAAATTCGTCTTATATATACACACTCGCACCGGAGGGCTGCAAGCCAGATTTAAAACGGCCCAAATATATCGAAGAAGCATCGAAATAGGGACCAATCAATCAAAGTCTAAAGCCACAGCCCAAAGCTCATTTTTGTAGTGTGGGTCGCTTAAATTTCGAAGATTACGTTGGGGTGACGAAAAAGTAACAATTAGAATATTTAAACAACGTATACGCATTAGCATTAAAAACGGTTACCGAAGCGCGAACCCCCTGTATAGATCGATCATAACTTGTCACTGCAATAAAGGCCGATTTACACCTGGAACGTTAAATTAAAAAAAAAAACTTTGGGCCGTTCGATTTGGAATAACAAAGAGGTATAAAATAAAAAAATTCTTCGACAATCGCAATAAAATTTGTATCAACGAGTACTCTTGAAAGTAGCCATTTAAATACAAATTTAAGTAAAAATAACAATTCAAAAAAATAACTGATACACCCAAAAGTGAATAGCACATAGGTCTAAAGATAAGCGATTGTTTCGAAACAATGATATAAATGAATTGTTACCATTTAAAAATGTTACCTGTATAGTTTTAAGCATTTAAAAAATATTTTCTATTTAGAAAATTTTATTTTTACATTCATACAAATATATTTTTATATTGTTTAAAAAATAAATAGAATATAAATTCATCAATTCGTTTCAATACAAATTTTCTTCTTGATTGTTTCTGCCTTTACTTGATGAAAAAATTATTATTAATTGCAGAGACGAACTTAGTCTGTTAATCTTAAATATTATTCGTAGTTCTGTGCCTTTTACTTTTTAAATCATTTCGAATAAAAAAAAGTACGTTTTTTGAGATATTATTACTTAAAAAACATGTACTGATAATTATTCCAATACTCCTGAAATATTAAAAAATTTAAATATAGTTAATAAAGACATTAAGACATTTTTACGATGATAGTATGTATTTTCGCGAAAGTACTTTCATGACATTTGCCTCGACAGTCAGGTCATAAGTATAGTGTGTACACAATTATGGAATATTGTAACAGTAGTAATAGTATCAATATGGCCGACACCGAACTAATTGCAGCGGTAAAATTGTTTAAAATAAACATACAAAAAGCAAGAAAAGCAAAAAAATGGACGAGAAAGTAAATCCAAAGGAAAGGTAACAGGTGCTTTCCAAAGAGGATTCAAGGAACTTGCCGTAGGAAACCTGCTGAGGAAAACCATACTATAGTAAACGCGCCAAAGAGGTGCAGCAATAAAACTGCGTGATCAATGTGTTTTCATAGATTATTACGGGAGATGAACCATACATATTTGTAAATATTTTAACAATCAACAATAAATATAGAGAATCTACATGTCGCGTTGAACACATTGGTCTTTACCAATTAAAATAAATCCAAATAGTAAAATATTTTATATATATATATTATAATATTATAATATTATAATATTATACTCATGTTTCTTGACCAAAATAAATTGATTTAACTAATTTTACTATTTTGCATTTTGCTTTCTTTGGTCCTGAAATTATTTAAAAATCAGTTAAGCTGCTTAGCAGTGTTGCCAAATTGAGCTAAAAGTCTTACAGTGGGTTGAAAGAAGGTTTATTAAAATTGAGCTTGATACATTTTGACAGATGTTTAGACTGTAATAATTTGTCGTGCTATTCAGACAGTTATTCAGTCTAATAAAGTTATGGGATCATTAATTACTGATAGATTTACCAAGCGTTCTTGCAACTGTTTGTTAGGCACCTAAATTTTACTTCTGTTGAATCAAAATGTTTTAAAAATCTGTAATTTTTTGAGACTGTCGGTTCCTATTCTCAAAGCCGCGCTTGAAATTGTAAAAAATTACAGCTCAATAATGCTCCTTTTTCTTTTCCTTAACATATTGGGGAAATAATTAAATTACTTTAAACTTATGTATATAACTTACAAACAATCATGTGTATTTGACAACTGTCACTAACTAAACTTGTAAACAAATGCCAAACAAAATTTGTTGCAAGAATATCATCGCCTACTATATAGACTCAGCGGAAAGAGAACATCCCTCGTATCCCTGTATCAAAATAATTGGTCATAAATTATACTACATATATTCTTTGGTCAAAAATACCTATGTAAAAAAAATTATGTGTATACAGGAAGGAGGAGGACATTCTGAACACCTGTTAAATTAAATTATTGTGTTTTGATGTCAATAGTTGTAATTTAATTATAAACCTGATTTTTATATTTTTTAAAACGTAGAATTTACATTAAAAAATTTCAACAAGTAAGTGGCTGTATCGTTTAAATCAAACAAATACTAAGAGACAAAACAGTTTCAAAATGGATGTTAATTTCTAGTGGCGTTCCATTTTCAACTAAATTTTATACTACAAAAAAGTTGGGTAGTCAAAAAGGCGATGACCTCCTCGAAAAACCTACAAAAATAAAAAAAAAAATAATGCCTCTACCTCAACTTTATTAGTCATTGCATTCTAACACGCCATATAAAATTTCATGAAATAATGTTAGACAGTTTAAGGGCAACGTTAAAAAAACTCATTTTATTTTTTAACTTAAACACTTAACTATTTGTGTGTGCAATTTTGTACATAGGTAAGTAAGGTTCAATCGACCTATTTTTGCCCCCAAGAACCTGTGATATAATTTATGACCAATCTTTTTGATTTTTAATTATGTATTTTTAAGAGTGACAATAAAATTTTCTAATATAATTTCTACTTTCATTTTCTTAATAAACCTGTTCCCATTTTTCAGATAAAAGATTTGATTTTAGACTTTGATAATTTATAAGTCATATATTTTTGTTATTTTTCATTATTTCTATATATTTCCTTTTAATAGGAGAACTCCCCATTGGAGCTGACTGTTTTAAGGAAGAAACTAAATATCAATTTTCTTTTAGATTCTATTCCTAAAGATTTAGCAGGTTAATTTTAATTTTTTCGGAGCGATTCCCAGACTACAACACATATATCAAGGCGCAGATGTTGCCGAAAAATTACAACTCGGAGGGTTGTAAAAAATATTATTTCGGATTGGGGTCGCTATTACCTTAGTGAAACCAGAAAAAAAAAACACACGCAAAACTAAATTAAACGCTTGATGTTGGGGAACAACTTTTTCGAACTATGTAAATTAAAAGTTATGGGCGGATTTTGCCCACCTTTATCTCTTCTTGCCGTTCGTATCTACGAAATGTAAGATGAAGAACCCGCGCATTCATTTCAAAATATTAAATCTCTGTTAGACACATTTCGCTCACCACCGATGTTCTTGCTGCCTTCGCTCGAGATATTGCTGATATTAAAAATATTAAAAGGTGAATAACATGCCATGATTCGGGATTTTAATAAATCTGGAATATAGGGACGGTTAGAATTAGATTCAACGTTTTGTAAATATAAATCAAGCCTTGCGTATGCCTGTTGGTATAACGATCAGAACATCCAACATAGAGAAGATTAAATAAATGGAGCAGGTTTCTAATAAATACATAAATTATCAAAGTCTAAAAATCAAATCTTTTATCTAAAAAGTGGGAATAGGTTTATTAAGAAAATGAAGTAGACATTATATTAGAAAATTTTATTGTCAATCTTAAAAATACATAAATAAAAATACCAAAGCAGTAAAATTAAATTTTTACAAAAATGGATAACTTCAAGTCTATCACATTTATTTAAAAATAAATTATACAAATTAACACTAAATTATCCTAATAATCAAAATTTAAAAATAAGTACAACCAACAAAAAAATTACGGCGTTCTTCAGGGAACGGTCTTGGGTCCAATTTTGTTATTTATCTATATACATAGCATTTATTTAAATATTCAAGGTGGAATAATTAGTTTTGCAGACGATACTGTAGTAATTTACACATCTTCTGATTGGCAAAGCCTAAAAATAAAGATATAAATTGACTTTCCCAAGATATCTACATGGCTTCAATATAATAAATTAACTCATAATTATTTTATAACAGTATACTTACCTTACCCTTTTCGGCTTTTTCTCTTATGTCACTGGCCTTCCAAACTCATGTGTATTAAATATTGTCATGTAGATATATTCAGATCTTAGAGAGCAATAAAGTCAGATATCTTAGAATTATGATGGATCGCCACATGCAGTAGGACTTGTAATGTAATGAGACAAAAAATTAGAGGTCACTTACCAAAATTTAAATATCTTCGGGATTAACTGGACATAAAATATCTAAAAATTTTATAAGAGTAAATAATTGTTTTATAAATAGTGTTCATGTCATTCAAAAGTGTATTCCCATTAAATTAATTATATTTAGTAGCAGATTATAAAAAAGCTCTCCAGAAACATTCAGAGATGCTAAATCAAAGATTTCATTAAAAACAAAAATTTTCAAAATCTTTCTTAAAAAATTTTGGTCAAGAAAATTTTAATAATACTCTGACAAGTTGGCTATAATTTTTCATTAATTGGGTTTTGTTATTGTATTGAATTAAAAGTATAAAATAAAAAATCATGGCAAACTTGTGAGAGCGAATTTTCTAGAGTTAGAAATTTTTTAAACAGAGATTTTCAATATTTTTGTTTTGAATAAAATTTTGGATTTAGCCTCTGAACAACTTTTTTTATAAAATCAATACGACTTTTTAAATATCGCTGTTTATTTTAAATCATAGTAGGCTAGTAGTTTACCGTGAAGGGAAAGATCCTTAAAGTACAATTTAGTGAAGGGTATAACCATGTAATAGTAGTTTGTGCAATGGATATGGACAATCCACTCGAGTTGTACAGTATATTTTTTCTACGACCCACTACTACAAATTCTAAAATTATTTTAGGTTATTAAGATAAAACTACTAATTTTAAAATTATTTATGATTTTTACTAATTTATAAAATAAAATATAATAATAATAAAAAAATCGAAAAGTCGAAAATTCGAAAAATCGAAAAATAGAAAAATAGAAAAATCGAAAAATCGAAAAAACGAAAAATCGAATAATAAATTGAAAAATCAGAAATTCAAAAAATTGAATAATCGGAAAATTGAAACGTTGAAGAAACAACAGTTAGTTTAATAAAAACTTTCCATTCTACACTTAACTTTTATTTAATAAAGAAACCATATTGGTCGTGGACAAAATATAGTATCAGACTCGCAATTTATGGCCATTATTTACTCTGGTGAACGTCAACCTGCGTGAATAATGGCTACCATAAATTGCTCGTTTAATAACATACTATTATATAGTTTGAATCAAATTTAAAATTTATTTCAAAATGTGGACCAAACAAATAATAGAAATGCTACTATTTATTGATTCTACACAAAAATAACTAATCTTATTGTATTCAATAACTGAAAAATATACTGACAATTAGTTTGACAGAATTGTCACTTATTTAAAATTTTAAAAATAGTAGTTGGGTGTCCAAAATATGTACTGTGATTGGTGGATTTAATTTTTTTGCAGTGTTCTCACTACCTAGAATGGATATGAAATATATTCGTTCAGTTGAATGCAATAGCAATACTTTTTCATTTTGTAGTCTGTGTGTAGATAAACTAATTTTTCCATGTGGGTGTAGAAAAAATACATTTTTAATTCAATAATATTTAAAGAAAGTTCTGGGGGGCGGTGGTCTAAAGTGAGACACACTGTCTACGAAAATATAATTTATATGTCACATGACTTTTTACCAATCGAAGTAACTGCATTTTGTAATTTATCATGACAATCAATACCCCCTTACGAATTTTTAAACTTGGTATTAAAATGTATTATTATCAAAAATAAAGTCTTAAATATTATCTCTACCCATCCCCCAGACTTAAACTCTGGATGCGCCACTGCAAAACCATAGCATGCTGCTGTAAATGTTTTCACTCAATCCCGATCAGATTTAAAAAATTCAGTTCATAATCAGAGCAACATATCAATGACTTATGCGAAAAGTCAATTTGAAATTTGTCAAAAAGGTGACGAAAAATGGACAAAAAACGTTTTGGTTGTATACATTTCAAATCGACTATATCTTACGAAAACAAAGCAAATGTTTATAAAAGTTTTATGTACTTATATTGTTGAATAATATTTCCAAACACCACACGTGGTAGAAATATTTTTAAAAGAACATTCTCACCTCTTGTGGTATAACCCTTGATAATACTCGACGGCAATAAATGTATACTTCTGCACATAAAATCATATCCTTTGGTTTTAAATGATGTATTTGTATCACATTCTCCAATACGTCTTGATTATATTATTTTTTAAACGTACCCTTCGTTAACAAAGAAAGCAAAAGTAATTAAGAAGCATGAAAAGCATTTAACAACCCCTAATCCCCGCGTTCCTTTCTAACCCCTTTTTATCACAAAAGAAACAGTTCGCTAATAACACGAAATCTATCCGTTTTCTTGAATACGGGGCATTAATGAATTTCATAAACACAAATTGAATGCGTCGAATACCGCAAAACAATACCAGGCTAATTTTAATGGCCGGTCTTTAATCCTAACCCCTTTAACGAAGAAGCCGAAGGAAGGGGTGTGTACACTTACAATTTGCTCAACTAAATTACTATACCATTTCCTGATATAATTAGGTGTGGTCTTACAACACATGATGACTATATTTACACAAATTAAGAAATTGTAACTTGTCTACAGGGCGTTTTCCAATATCTTACGCAGGTTCGTATCCAAATAAAGAAATTAATAAGATATCTTAAGCACTGCTTGATTGTATATCTCAGAAACCGATATTCGGATTGGACCCTGTATTAAAAGGAAGGAAAATGTATATATTGATATGGAAACATACAGTATATGGGTTTCCAAAAAATGTTCTAAAAACTACCAAATCTTAAACTGGGCGGGTTCAAAATCTAGAAAAATTAATTTTGTATAAAAAAAATAAAAACAGTTAAATTAAAAAAAAATCTTCTATTTCTCTGCCCTTGCTGCTCTGCTCTATGCTCCTGCTCCTGCTGTTTCTTTTTTCTGCTCCGGCTCTTACTCCTGCTGTTTCTTTTCTCTGCTCCTGCTCTTGATGTTGATTTTTATTCTAACTCTGGTCTTCCTTTTATACTCTCCTAGTCTCCTACCTCCTGCTGTTTCTTTTCTATCTGCTTGCCACTGTTACTCTATTTTGTATCTTAGTTTCAATGAAATAACTTTTCTTTACCTTTTAAACTTTATTTATCTTGTAAATTAATCCATGAATTATTTTAACAATCTTCTCAAAATTACATTTCTCTTTTAAATTTTTCATCTGACATCTTCAAAATTCTAATGACAATCTATAATTCCAAAATAATTTCACAATAATATTTTTCTAGACTCTAAAATATATTTAAATTTCGTTATCTGGGAATTTCCCTTATCAAATCCCCCAAATTTAGTGTTTACATAAATTATCTTTAAATTATTCAAATAACCAATAAACACCCAATCTCAAAATATATTCATTTTAAATTTTCAAACCTTTTATCAATTTAAATTGTTGATTTCCTTATTTTTCAAACCTTCAAATTTATATTATTACTATTGTAACTATACATACAACTAACACAATACAACACTCAAACGTACCAACACTAACAACATAGAAAACATATCTATATAAATCTTGTAAATAAAAAATTCCTCTTATTCCTTTATTATTCAGATATTTTAACATATAACTATTTTCCCTTTCTCATTGTCCACTAGAAATGGCCCTTCAAACGGAAACACCAGTCTCACACATATCCTTTTTTTATTATTAGATATTCTAACAATTACTAAATCTATTGATCTATCTCTCTATTTTATTAATTTTACCTATTCAATTTCCAATTCACAGATAATTTTAAATTTTCCTTTCGTCCCCCAACTAAATTTTACTACTTTTCTTTCATCTTCGTCCTCACTTTTTCTTTTTCTGTTAATCTTCTATTCTTCATTATCTTTCCCAATTCTTTCATACCTTTTATTTTCGTTTTCGTTTGTTCAAATTTATTTTTAAAATTAACTTTAATTTTTAACACTATCAACACTTTGTTCAATGACACTTATTTTTCTTTTTAATTTCATTTCTTGATCCCTCATCTCTTGAGAGGATTTATTTTCTATATTTTCTAGATTTGATATCCTTTTTCCCTGATCCTCTGCCTCCGATACTATCTATTCCATATCTGCAGATATTTTTTCTTGTACTATTTTAAATTTCTTATTTTGTTCATTTTCTACTTCATCAATTCTTCCTATCATTTCTATTCTTAAATTTTTCTTCATTTCTTCAAATTTTACATCTGTTTTCACTTTTAATTCTTCAAATTTCTTCATTAGTTCTTCTTTATCTTGTTTCCTGTTTTCTTCCATATTATCCAATTTATTATATATTTCCATAGACATTGTTTCATTGTTTTTCTTTATCTTCATTATTATTGCCGCAAACATGCTCCTTAAAACTCCCTCATCTTCCTTCTTACCTCCATTTTCCTTTTGTTGCTCCCCTGATTCTTTATTTTTTTCTTCCATGCCTGTATTATCTAAATCTCCTTGTCCTACTTGTTGTAAATTATCTTCCTTGTCTCCTGCATTGTCTTCCATTGTTCCAAGCTTCTTTCCTCCTCGAAAATCCACTTTTATATAACACTTTTAACCAAACTTTTACTTGTCTATATAAATCTTGTGTACTTTTGTGTTCTTCCTAATGTAATTTTACCTCAATTTTAAAATTTTCTATCCTAAATGATTGAATTTATTTAAATAACATTCCAATTTCCAAATACTAAAGATTGTCTCATACACCATTCACACTGTTCTTACCCCAAATAAAAGAATCAACAATTTAAATATGTATAAATAAAAGGTCTTACCAAATCATTTTTGTACAAATTTCGTTCCCTTGGCTTTGTACTTCCAAATTTTGTCTGCCTTCTTTTCTTTTTTTACGCCCTTCAAAGTTTATATATAATAATGCATTTAGTAGTACAATCTTTACTTCTAGAAACTCATCTAAGAAGACCTTAGACCTGATATCTCGAGAGTATAACCCCCCTCTACTCGTCTAACAAACCACAAGGATCCGAAACACATTTCTGCATCCATTATGGGTCTTCATTAGACTTTATAAATTAATTATAATGTCTGATTAAGTCACCCCACAATAAATGTAATACGATGAACCATATTCCGGAGTTCTCTCGGTCCAAGTTTCAAAGCGAAGTAACTTAATATGATTTCTGCCATATAGAAGTAGAAACATCAGGTTTAACAGAAGCCATTAGAACTTTAAATGAATTATTTATTTCTACTTTGAAAGATTAGCGGGAATGTTGCTGTGCAGTCTACTCTTTATTTATGGGACAAATTATAATAAAATGACTTTTTTCGACTTAAAATGTACATTAGAGGACATTTTAATTAATTTTAATTAGTGAACTAATTTTTAAATCCACTTTTAATAATTAATGTTTTACCGATACGAAATTGATTTAATAATTTCTATTTACTAATAGTGATAATTTAAATTTATTTCAAAAAAACAAAGCCAAAATGCTTTTAAACTTGCAGTCAGGCAACTCATTTTACACTATTGGGCTTAAAGAGGAATGTTTCTTTGAATCCAAAATGATATTTCATTATCGCGTTGTTGTGGTAGTGGCCTTAGTTGAGTGATTGGTGGCCTAAGATTGGCATATTTTTTAAATATTATATAAAACGGTCCAGTAATCGTGAATTTTCTGGATACTTGGTTTTTTGTGTTATCTATTTTTATCACAGCTGCTGTACCCAAATCCTCTATATCGTTTATAGTCAACTGTGTGAGCTCCTGCATTCGGCATGCTCCTGATATTCCAAGGATAAGTGCAACCTTAAATAATAAAAAAATACTCACACATTGAACAAAATAATAGATATTAAACTTGCTCACTTTTCTAAATAAATATAATTCATCTGGAGCTATTTCTATGAAATTATTTATTTCTTGTTGCGACAGGACTTTGGCTTTTTTTGGTTTATAGCCATCACTTTTTCTCTTTAAGAATGCCTTTAATTTTAGGTACTTAGACTTTCTTTCAAATGCATTAACCAGTAATCTTTATAACACTTAATTTTAAAGTTATCTTGTAGACACTAGTATGTATTTGAACACAAATCACAATAAACTTTAAATATTTTCAAACTAATATACACCTACAGAAAGGTGTATTGTAAATACTAACATAAACATAACCCCAAAAATTCACATTGTCGTATTTGAAATCGAAAATAACATTATAGAAAAGAAGAAGAAAATTATTTTCTTTCCAGAAGTACCTTTATAGAAAATGTTGTTTCAATATTCGATAAATAGTAGTGAGTAAACATGTTTTATTATTGTTTTATAATTTTAAAAACCTATATAAAAAACTTTATTGCTCATTTGATATTATATAAAAATTTATAATGACAAGTATAATGATAACTTTGACGTACATGTCACAGATCGTAGGACGATATTTTTTTACTTTTCAATACATGTGTCTTTTGCTATTTTTCAATACAGGTGTGATATATATTTCAGTACGCGTGTGATATAAGCTACTTCCTTAAGAACAAATAAGTGTGCAAACTATCATTTTCGTATGTGGTCGTAGGAAAAATGTATTTTCCGCACTAGTTATGTAATATCTCCTCTATTTCATTTAAATTTTATTATATATATTTTCCCATGCTTGTAAAGATATAGTACGAAACTTGTAACAATATATCAGATATCCCCCTAACACACGTATATTTTTTTGAGAAAAACCCCAATCTGGAAGACACAGGATGAAATGCTGGCTGGCATGATCTGGAGGTAACTTATCATCCCTGACACAGAGAGATATTTCCAACAAAAACATTCTGGCGAGAAAATAAAAAAGCGGGGTTTGAAATATTGCGTGTAGATATAAGAACGCATTTTTTATGAGCGGTCAAAAAGAGATGGGAGCGGCAGTTGTAAGTAGAACTGTTCCAAAAGATTTCTGATTATACGAGAAATTGTATAACAGAAGGTGTGAAAATACGTGTTTTGAAGAACAGATGGATAAATCATTCAAACCTGGTGAAAAATTAGGTTACAGTTAACCATACAACAATACACACCTTCTGCACATTGTCTGTATTGGCATAGATATGTTGATGATATATTGACTGCTTTTACTGGTACTAGTAGACAGTTAAATTCTTTATTAGTTTTTATCAATACTATACACCCTAATATTAAATTTACTATGGAAACAGAGAAGGATAATTCAATTAATTTTTTAGACTTAAATATTATTAAAAATAATAAAGGCCATAGTTTTGGGATATTTCATAAGCCATCACATACGGATATTACAATAAATAATAGTTTATCTCATCCATACAAACAAAAGCTGGCAGCATACAACAGTATGATCCATAGATTAGTTAATATTCCCCTTACCAAAGAGAACTTCACAAAAGAATTAAATATCATTAAACAAATCGCAGTAAATAATAATTTTAATTCAAAGTTAGTAGACAACATTTTAGAGAAAAAACTTTTTAAACAGACTATTCAACAAGTTTATCCCATAATTAAAGATCCAAATTGCAGATATAAGAGTCTTACATATATAGGAGCTCCTAGTGAAAAGGTATCATCATATTTAAAAAACCAAAATATTAACGTAGCTTTTAAAACCAATAATACGCTTGGGAAGTATATTAAAAACAATAAGGCTAAAATTAATCCTAATAATAAATCGGGGGTATATAAATTAAATTGTGGTAGTTGTCCAAAATTGTATATTGGTCAAACAGGCCATACTTTCAAAAAACGCTATTCCGAACATTATAATAGCTATACAAAAAACAAAAATAATTCTACTTACTCAAATCATATTTTAGCTGAAAATCATTCTTTTACAGACAACTTTGAAATTTTACATGTAGAAAATAAGAGCCTTAAATTAAACCATTTAGAAACACTTGAAATAAATAGATTTAAAAATTCAGATAACTTACTAAATGATCAATTAGATATTAATAATTCACCCTTATCTAATCTCTTTCCCAGTTTTCTGTGAGATAATCCCGGTAATGGGCTATCTTATTGTTATCTGATGGATATTATAATTACCTAAGTACCCTTATTTACTTTAAATAGTTAGTTTATTTTGTAATGTTATTGATGTTTTCTTAAGTACTTTGTTTTGTTAAATTATTTCGTATATATATTGGATACCGAATTGTAAATAGTCACATTTGAAAAAGAAGTTGTACTTCGAAACATATGTCATGTAAGTGTTTTTTTAAAAAATTTTATTTTTAAAATAAAAGTGTGAAAATCTACCAAATTTGGTTTTACTCTTTCAAAATTAAATGGATTTTCATCAAGTAAAGGCCGAAACAATAAATAATTTAGAAAGAAAATAATTAACATTGTTGTCATTTACAAACATATTAAACATGATTGGACCCTAGTTAGATTCTTGGGGTACACCTGATATGGCAAACTATTAGTCAGACTTGAAATTATTTAATTGAACGAATTAAATAAATGGATGGGATTATTTGAGATGTTAAATGTAGTTAGTTTATCTCTCCATGCTAATTTAAAGGAACATTCTAAAAGTCCGCTGAGTAATAGTTTGTCCTCAGCTGATTATGATGCCGTTACACCTCTATGAGTTACACCTTACGAAACAACTACTATTATTGAGTCTCTTTGAATTTTTTTTTGACATTATCGACAGCTGATATTGACAAATGTCTTCAATCTTTAAATGTAAAATATCCCAAACTAAAACGTATTTTTTAACCAACTTCAAAAAAGGAGGAGGTTCTCAATTCGTCGTAATATTTTTTTTATGTATGTTCAGCGATAATTCTTTAACACGGTGTCTGATTTCAATGATTAGAAAGAGGGTACTTCAGGGGTGGTTCCATTTTAATTTGGTCAAAATCTAATAATTGGGTCCATTAGAAAATCCTTAAACTCTTCATTTTTAATGTATGTTTAACGATAATTCTTTACCACCTTGTCCAATTCCTATGATTCTTTTTTTGTTAGTTAGGGGGTACCTCAGGGGTGGTCCCATAAAAAATTGGTTAATATGTGGTGACGGCATCTGCACAATTTTGAAGTCGGTTTTTTAAAATTACTTTTAATACTTGTTACGTTACTGGTAGCTACAGTATGGTATATGTAAATGACATAAAAGTAAATAAAAAAAAAACAATAAGTAAATGTAATTAGTATTAATTTTATTTTGTATTTTTTTGGTGACATTGCCCTTGTATAGAAGTCCTCTTTTGTTATTCCAGCGATTGTGACAGTGTCTATAACATTGTCCTGTATAAACACCGTGTGCCGTGTTACTAAAATGTTAACTCATGAAAATAGGGCACTTTATACTCAACATTATCGATACAGCAAAAGATATTTCAACAGTTTATAAAATATCTTTCTTGGCTGTCCGTTTTTGCGACGGTGTGGTATCGCAATGAATCAAGACCATAGTTGTTGGTTGTTGGACGTTGGATGGAGAGAGAACGGCCCGCGGGCCCTATTGTTTATCAGCTGTCCGGTAGCCGGCTCTCCCCGAGCTTTTGCCGGTTATTGAAGCAGTTTGTATCATTCTGACAACATAATAGAAAACCACACTGCGTTTAGATTAAGGCCCCAGCGCTCTTCTTTCACCCATTTCGTGTCACGACCAGTGCTTTATTGTCTGCAATCGATAAGTTTTCTTTAACATAAACCAACACGGCTCGTACATTTTTCTCATCTCTCCAATAACCGACGAGCATTAACTGATAGCCTTCAGATAGACCTGACTGACTTGGCTCAAGGAGTATTGGGCGTTATTGGTTATTGCTGGTAATGGATTTCGGATATTGCTCGACTTTATTTTCATGATGATGACCTTAAGAAGTGCCGAGATACGATACAAATACTCCGGAATGAATACATGTGAAATGCAGTTTGGTAAATAATTGTTGCTTGTACAAAAATACAGGGTAAAGCCGTTGTTGTATTGCCGTCGTTTTAATGACAAAATAAATTAAAACAAAGGAAATAATACACGTAATGCAACCTCTTGTATCGTGTTAAAAATCAAAATTAAATTTTATTTAAGTTACAAGCATTGAAGAGAAGTATTTCTTCGCTTCATATCAGTGTATGTAAGGGTTTCGTAGTAGTTTATTTTTTAAATTTAGTTAAAGAAAAATTTTTATACATGTAGGTAAAGTTTAAATTTAAGACCATCTGGAACTATTTTTTCAAAATTTAATTCTGTTTAAAAATAAGTGAGAAAATGGTTAAAAAAGTTCAAATTAGTATTTTTTTGTATGAGACACTTTTTATCTTTAATTTATACTTTTTGATTAGATGGGCGTACTCAATATATTTGATATAAGTTCTCAGGAAAGTCATATGTTAACCCAGACAGCACAAGTCAATCCTTTGGATGTCCATCGGAAGTCCATTGATGGACATATCGGCTATCCAAAGGACGTCCAGCATTTTACCGAAGGACATCCGATGGACAACCATTGGACTATACAATTGTCCCACTTCTGGACGTCCATTTGGACTCCATGAAAGGTTCATGTATGGACTCTTTTTGTATTGCTGTTGGAACATTTATGGACATCTGATGGACATCACCAGGTATATTAATAAGAAATAAAATAATCTAAAGTTCGATGTGAGAATAGTGATCATACAATGAATCGCAGCTCTCCAAACTACTCAAATGCTGTTCAAAATACTCAAAAACAATCTTCAGTTGTTATAAAACCGAAATCAAAATAAGACTTATCGGTGACAAATAATGATATGCTAAAAAACATAAATCTTATTAATTCTAATGTGGCTATAACCAAAGTTAAGAATGTACGAAATGGTGGTCTCGTTATTAGTTGTGAAAACTCAGAGGAAATAGACAAATTTAAATAATTGGCTTAACGAGAAGTTTGCTACGAGTAACACAATCAAAGAAGTACCTGCTCTCAATCCATCGTTTAAAATAGTTGGGATGGCGGAATGTTTAAGTGAAGAAGATTTTTTGTATTTATTGATGTTCAATGGACATTCCGATAAAGTTCATGGACATCCAGGATTTTATTTTGACAAAATATGGACGTCCAATAGACGTCGTGTGCTGTCTTGGAACACATAAGATATTGTAGCGCTTGTTTTATTTGTAAATAATTTATTTGAACCACTACTTATTTTAAAACAATACTATTCTAATTTATATATATTTTAAATATCTTTAAATTGTTCACTATTTATCTTCACAACTTTTTGTATACGACTGACTCGGTCCGTGTTCTTCCATCAATATTTATATACACATTGAAAATTCTGGTAAAGATCTAGAATGCTCCCGCCAAAACTAGAAACATTATCACGTTCATTCTGAAATGTTTGATATTGAGGGATTTAATTATGTATAATAATCGGACAAGTTGAGCCTTAAAGGCCAAATAAGAAGGACTTGGAAAATTGGAGCATGACTGAATAATGAAAAAGGCTCGCATTACAATATTTTTGACATATAAATAATTTCAACATTATTCTAGGCATGTTGTTAGCTTCTGAGCGGTACATGCAAAGGTTTCATATAGTATTTATGCCATTTTTAAAGTTTTATTTTATTTTTAGTGCAGGAAAAAACTATATAGGTATATATAAAGGTTCATTAGGTGTCTTAGGAGCAAGTTTTTCAAAAATTGAATCAGTTATTTGGAAAACTTTTTTAGGAGACTTTAACGATTTTCTGGATTTGTTTAAAAGAACAAAAAAATCAAAATTTAGCTAGACGGGAATACATATTTAATCTGCCTATACCAACAAATCTTTTCTTCAATTAAAAAAAAAATGCTTTAAAGTGGTATACTCCAAGTTTCTAACGAGGAGTATTTACTTGGTATCAGAGCAGTGTATGCAAGAATTACCCTATTTTTAAAGTTTATTTTTATTAAAAAAAAAATGTGTATTGTAGGTTAATTCTAGGGTCTCTTTGGATACATTTTTTCAAAATTTGATCCCATTATACGTACCTTCTACTTGTAAGTTTTCTAATAATATTGTGTATACTTTTTTCATAGAAAACTCCTGTTCTATAATTAACTAATAATTTAGGATATAATTACTTTCCCGCACTAGTGCAACTTTAAAAAAAAGACGTGGGCTGGAAAGTAGCTATATAACACGGTCGTAGGAAAAACAGTTACAATAAAATCATGATCTAAAAAAATCAATCAGAAGAGAATGAATGGTTACAATCAGTGGCGTAGGCAGCCATTTTTCATGGGAGGGGTTTTTGAGAACGATGGAGGGTTCCATCAAGAAAGAAAATGAAAACAAACAGTCAATAGCGATCAGAGCCAATACTATAGCGGTTATAACCCCCAAACCAAAAAAAGCTTGGGGGGCCTCATGCGGCCCAGGGGCCGCAGGTTGAGTATGGCTGATCTAAAAGATGCAATGTGTCTGTCTACCTAGGCTGTTAGCATAAAAAAAATTTAGTTTTATAAAAAAGTTATTTTTTATAAAAAGTTATTTTTTATAAAAAGTTCTGCATCCTCTATAACCTTAAACAGTAAAGTATCTTTAATTTTGAAAATATCGTAAACTATTGATGTGAAATAGGTTGAAAAGTAAGATTTAATTATTATTATTACACCTCAGGTATCAGCTTTGTACCGGTTTTTGTTAAAGAACGAAAAAAAGCTTACACAGACCGGCAAAAATGGAAATAAAGACGTCGACAACAACGGCCAGAGAAAAGGGTGACAAATCGAATAGCCGCACGTCTCGACGCTTCTCCAGGCCGCCGCCGGTTAATATTTTTAATGGAATGATTCCCTCCCGTTAATGTTGAAATACTCATTTTACGAATCAGCGTACCAGTTAATCACTCGCCCGAGGGCGCGATTTCAAACCAATTGGTATCAGTTTACCAATAATTTACGCGATTCAATCAATCAAATGACCAATGATGCAATTTAAAGCTCTATATACATACGTTCACGGATCACGGGACCGAAATGTCGAGCCACTCCCAATGAACAATAACCGAACGCTCGGAAAAAAAGTGTCAAATCGATTTCGAAGATCGATGAATTCGTTACGTCATATATCATCGCTAATATAGTCAGTTAGTAAAGGGTTAAATCAATGCTAGAAATGCATACCTATCCATCTGACTTAAACGTATACAAATACTGCAAAAATATTAGAAAAAAATATAGAAAAGAAACCAGCTTTTTCGTGTCACAAGGCAACATCAATAAGCAGCAAATTAAATATACTGGCAGTTTATATTCTAAAAAAAACCGTCTATATAGACTTGTATAACCTATAATTAGATTAGATTACATCTAAATATATATATTTTTAATACCTATATTATAATTAACATAAAATCAAAACAAATCATAAATAAAAACGAGTAGAGAAGAGTGGGTAGGAATGGATCGTTTCTTACTCGCGAGTCGCCAACTCTCTAACAATCAAGTTTTTTTTATAAAATTTGTTGCTATAGAGATGTGTTATTT
Organism: Psylliodes chrysocephalus; assembly: GCA_927349885.1. Lineage (NCBI taxonomy): Eukaryota > Metazoa > Arthropoda > Insecta > Coleoptera > Chrysomelidae > Psylliodes > Psylliodes chrysocephalus. The sequence continues at coordinate 16,565,403 of OV651820.1, forward strand.
ATATTTATTACCTATTTAAAATATTAATGGTGCCAGAAATAATTGTGACTAGATGTCAAATAGACCCATTCCACGCAGAAAATAAGTATAAACCGGTGGAACCATGTTTTCCGCTGCAATTAACAAAACAGCACATGGTTATACCAGTTGATCTCTTCAGCCTTTAAAACTTTTTATTGTTTGTGGACGGTGTTTAGAGGAGCAGTTTTATCACAATTTCGAATATTTTGCAGAAAATTTACTACACCCATGAATTTGTTGAACATTATCAAAAAATTTATTAACTGTGTGCTTATTGAATCTAGTAGATCTACTTAGGCTAATAGTCTATGGAGTTTGCAAGCCTAAATAGGGGCTTCTTTCAAGGAAACCAAATAACCATGACGCCTTCTTAGTTATTGGTGTTCACTACTGTTGTCAATTACTAAGCAACGTTGCCATGTATCAAACTAGAAAGTTTAAAAATCAACAATTAAAATAAATATTTATATGTATCCCTATGTTAATGTTAATTTCTGAAATCAAAGAGGATAAGGACAATTTTCTTTTCCCCCGTTAGTAAATATTTTGTAATGGTTCTATCACGGAAAGGTCAATATCTCAGAGCTTTTCTGTCTTCCTACAAGAATTTCCAAAAAATTAATTAATTAAATAAATTTTGAATTTAAAAAAATCGTATGGTTCTCTTCTTTCTACTAACACCTCTCTAAAACCTGCTCACACTCCTACCCTGTTTTCTATTTGTCTTCTGCTCTGCTATCCTTATTTATCTCACCCGTTATCCTGCTATATTTCTTGATTTCTGCCTCTTGCTTTGTCTCTTGATTTTTCCTTTAACTCGTTCCTTTTATTTGAATTCTTTTTATATCTTCATTCAACTTCTAACTTCTTTTTTAATTGACTTCCAAAAATTAGGAGGTTCTCAATTCGTCGGAATAGATTTATTTTTATGTATTTAGCGATAATTTTTTACCACGTTGTCCGATTTCTATGATTCTTTTTTTGTTAGAAAGTGGGTACCTCAGGGGTGATCTCATATATATTTATTTAAGATCTGATGATGGGATCTATGAAAAAACCAGCAAACTTAATTTGTAACGGCATCTGCACGATTTTGAAGTCGGTTTTTTAAAATTACTAGTAACAATCTTCCTACAACATCTTACAAATTTTTTTATCCCAACTGACAATGCAAAACTTCTTTGGCATTCTAAAATTGTAATAACAATTCTAATTTATTTTCCAAAATCCCACTACCATCACCGTCATAACCCTAAGACGGTTCCGAACAACTTGTCGATGTCAACAACGATATAGGACCAAAATAATGTATTTCAAGCCGACTGAATCATAACAATATGTAGGAAACTTTGATTTTAGAAAGTTTTAATGATGAATATGGTATTGCTGATTTGAATGATTTTACACGATACTACAAGCATTCACACTGTTATCCCACATATATGCCAAAGTATTACAGGAGAGTCTAGTACAAGGACTGTTTATGGTTATAATTTAGATTTACTTAACAAAAGGCTCTAAAACACAAAATAATATCAAAATTATACATTCTTAATGCCAGTTATGAGTTTAATGCCTTTCTGGTTGGCCGTAATGTAGTTGATTTCTAGGAAAGTACGCAATCTATTTTGCAGTGTAACAACAGTGTAAAATGAACCGTCATTTTCGTTCTGATTCAGTCATAAAAACTGTGCTGAAACCGCATTCCCACCCAATTTAGTAGGCGTCTCTCTCTTTCTTACGCTTCAGCCGAGTTGACATCCCTGTCTGTTTAACATAAAACGCGAATTGAATCATTGCATGTAAACAAATGCGTCTTTATAAATGAAAGGACTAGTCACCGGGTGACAACTTGACCAGGGCCACGTTAATATTTCTTTTATTTATGAAGTGATGGACATAATTTTGAATTGACGCTTCGGGTTTACCTGGAAATCAAGTTTTAAATTTTATGTTTCTTTGAAATCTAGAATTTCAATAACATATGACAGTGTTGCCAATTTTTTTATAATAATTTATTTTTATGTAGAAGTCGATGGACTGTAAAATAATATTCTAAGTGTTGCATGGTACATATTGTCAGATTGGTATTGGCGAAATTGCCCTCAATAGGTGTCATTAAAATTAAAATTAAAATTAAGTTAATAACAAGTGAAATTTGACAGTGTTAGGAGACAATTATAAGTAGAAACATCTAAATGAGTAAAAGTGAGATTAAAACTGAACTTATATTAATATTATGATTAAATGAACTGAAAGGAATAAAATTCCTAAAAATAAAATTAATAATGGCTTTGTTAAGCCGAAAGCGCTCAGCCTAATTAATTATAAAAAAATTTAATTTTTTATTCACTAAAGTACTTATTCCATCAACATTTATATTTGGAATAGGATTAATAAACATACTATAAATATTTGTTTATTACAAATAATAATTTCCTATAATAGTCTAAAAAAATCAATATGGCAACAACGTATTCTGTAACAGTTGAATTGGGCCGGGCATGCGCAAAACCGCGGAGTCATCATTCTATTATTTTGTTTGTTCCTACTATTATTATCTATAGTCTATTTTTATGTATGAGAGAGTAATAAAACAGCATTTCTAATGCAAAACTTAGTACGGTCATTTTAAATATTTTTAGAGAATAATCTAAATATTTCCTAAAATTGTAATAAATGTACCTGAGCTATTACACGTTTTGGGTCTTTTATTGGTCCTTTAAAAACATAAGCTGTACAGAATAATAGAAAAAGGTTTGGACAGGCCAAAAGCCCTGTGTATTAAAGATTACATAGCCGTATCTTAAGATTATTTTCAATAAGTACCTATTTGCCAATTTTGTTTTATTTCAATTCCAAGAATTTCTTACAGTAATCGAATTATAAGTAGATAAATACCTTCCCAACAAATTTCACCGAAAATGCGATTATAGGTTTTCCATTTAGTAAGGAGGTCCAAGTTGTGTATTCTTGACAGTTTACTAAATGTCGTTTAGTTGCAACTTGCAAGGTGCAGTGTGAATTCTAGTGTGATCATGGAAAAATCTGGAAGGGCCGCGTAAACGACAAAAAATCGGTCCTTTAACAGTTAATGAAAAAAACATTAATATTAAATTGTTTTAAATCATTTACATACAAACATTTATGTAAAAGTGTTGATGACACAGTGGAATTAGTAGTACGCTTGGTGTTGGGAAATCTACGATTTACAGAGTTGTTAAAGAAGAGAAATGTGGCGAGTTTCAAACAGCACGTAAAGCTTCAGGAAAACCAAAATTTCAATTAGAAAATCTTTTGAAAGAAAGACTTCGAAGGAAATTGCATGCGTTCTTCTTTAGAAAAGAATTTCCAATAGTAGACAAAGTTCTTGCCACGGTTCGAGATGATAAGGATTACCATGAAATGAGTCGAAGCACACTATGGAAACTTTTAAAAGAAATAGGTTTTCTATGGAAAAAGCATTCCAGAAAGTCTATTTTAATAGAAAGAAGCGATATTGTAGTATGGAGAAGAAATTACCTAAGGACTATAAAAGAAATGAGAAACCAAAAAAGAAATATATTTTATTTAGATGAAACATGGATCAACGAGGGACATAAACCAAATAAATTTTGGCAAGGTGAAACTGTCGAAGACAGGCTTTTTTAAATAATTTATCTACTGGTTTAAATCCACCATCAGGAAAGGGGCGCAGATTAATAATAGTACACATCGGTAGTTCAAACGGTTTTGTTAAAGGTGGTTCATTGACTTTTGAATCTACTCGTACCGGTGACTACCATGAGGACATGAATGCTGATGTCTTTAAAGAGTGGTTCGAACAAAGTATAGATCTTATTCCTCAGAACTGTATAATAGTAATGGATAATGCAAGTTATCACTCGAGACTTATAGAAAAAATGCCCACAACCAAGTAGTTAAAAAAAGATTTACAGAATTGGCTAAATTGCTAAAATTGCAAAAAATCGTGGGATGACGGTGGTTAGATCACCACCATATCATTGCGAAGTAAACCCGATTGAACTGATATGGGCACAGATAAAGGGAGAAGTTTCAAGAAAAAATAATTCTTTTAAAATGAGTGATGTTAAACAGTTGTTTTTGGAGGCTGTAAATAATGTGAAGCCTGAAAACTGGGAAAAGGCAGTAAATCATACGATTAAAGAAGAAGAGAAAATGTGAAAGTTGGACGATATTACTGATGAAATGATCGAGCCACTCATTGTAAATATTGGTTGCGACAGTTCATCTTCTGATTTCGATTCTGATTTGGATTTGTAGGTAAGAAGTAGTTTTTATATTAAAATTATTATTTATGAACGTAACGTTGTTTAAAAGTCAAAGTTTAAACCCTTATACCTACATAACCCGTTTGACACAATGTTCTTAACATACCCTGTTGAAAATTAAAACATTTTAGAAAAAAATTGCACTTTTTTTACCTTCAGCTGTTTAGAAGTTATAAGCAGGTTAATTAGGTGAAAGTATAAGTGTATACTCGAGGAATAACTTCAAAAAATATTTTAACTGTCTACTAAAAGAAGTGATACGCCTATGGATTACGAACGCTTTATTATTTTAATACTCTCTCATACATAAAAATAGACTATAAATCTAGCCGACCTACAGCAGGGTGGATTTTCGTGTAAATGTTGTACATCACTTAGATACAGTTTCTCTAAGCTTTTTCTTTTCTGCTCAATGATGAATCAGAGCGTCACTGGTAAGTAATGGTGATGGTACATTTTTATGGAATCTGGTAGGTACATTTTTTAGACAAATCTATTACATAACAAAAAATATTCTGGCAACATTGGTTATAGGTCAGTAGATTACATTTTCTTCGGAATTTTAACACTTTAACAACAAAGTTTAAAGTTTTAATTGTTTTCGGTATCATAAACTATTAAATGGAATAAGATCTGCTTAATTTAGCTAGTTTAGAGTTTATGTATTCTAAAAATGATATTTCATTAATAAACATTGAGTGTTAGTGAATTAGTTTAATGTGTATTTATGTGATTTAACAGCTATGCTTATGTTTTACATATTACCGTTTTTAACTTTGTGTAATAAAAATTATCAATGATATTAACATTAACATAGATGTGAGGTACATAATCAGGATAAAACTCAACGACTGGGTAGGATAGCGAGCTTTTATTGGCTAAAATCACAAAATTTTACAATTTTGACCGATTAAAAAAATAATCGCTGACAAAATAGGAAACGCGGTCGTTTTTAATGTTATTCGGCATTATTCGCCTCGTTTTTATTTGTTTAAATATACCAATTAAGTTAACTTAATATTTTTTAACGGTAAATGAACTTGCGTCGTCTTCGTAGCAACAACTCCTAATTTTCTGCAAATTGTAAATGCGAAAGTTGTCGGCAAGTCGGAATTATGAATTGGAAATTCAACGTAAGATGTTTAAACACAACTCCATTCTCCTAATTGATAGAAATTAGCGGAGCACTTTCCTTTGAACCGAAATGGTTCGGATGGATGGATGGATGGATGGCGTGGCGTTTGGAAAGGGAACTCGGGAGATCTGGCAAAAGGGAAAGGGGAAAAGGAACGGAAAAGGCAACCAAAAGCGCAATTCGAGCTTATTATTCTTGTTCCGCCACGAAATAGCTTCTTAATTTTGCGAAAAACTTGTTAACCGCAATTTAAATTTGTGTGAAATTCTATTCGGATCTCTTTGCGTCGCGTTCCCTTTACTTTCGGGGCCTTTGGAGTTTTGGAGCACCTTTGAAGATGAAATGGAAGAGATTATTAAAAGATAACTTTATTATTTACATCAATTATGGCGATTTGGTTTGTTCGCTAGACTTGTCTTGCAGTGTTTTCGTATTTCCCATCGGTTCTACATCATTTAGCTGTTAAAGAAGTACAATATTTGACTATTTCGTAAATTCTAAACCAAAGAAGTTTCTTTTAATTTGAAAATAGTGGGTTTGAAATTGTGAAGAAAAAAATCTATCTACATTTTTGCTTTCGAGAGATTTAAAAATAGCCAATATATTTAAATTCTATCTTTGGTATAAATTGTGCAGCAATCTCGGAAAGTCTACTATACTTTTTCTACTTAAAGATACCTATAGCTTCACTTGATTTCAATAAAATTTAGGATAAATATACTAGACATAATTTTGAATTCTTACTTATACTTAAACAAAATGGCTGACTTCCGGTTTTACCGGAACACTTAGTATATTTTATATTGTTTGGAATCTACGGTCCAAATTACATATGACGGTGTTGTAATATTTCCAGTTTCCCCAAACAATTTTTTTCTTTAGCTAGAAGGCCATGAAATGGAAAATAATATTCTAATTGCTTCGAATTACTTGAAACAAAGGTTATTATTCCAATTAATTTTAAAATAAATTTTTCAGAAAAAAAATTAAAACGTGTTTTTTTTAGCAAAATCTCACTTTTTTAAATGACACCTATTGAGGGTAATTTCGCCAATACCAATCTGACAATATGTACCATGCAACACTTAGAATATTATTTTACAGTCCATGGACTTCTACATAAAAATAAATTATTATAAAAAAAACACTGTCATATGTTATTGAAACTCTAGATTCCAAAAAAACATAAAATGTACAGGGTTATCAATTTAAAACTTGATTTCCAGGTAAACCCGAAGCGTCAATTCAAAATTATGTCCATCACTTCATAAATAAAAGAAATATTAACGTTATTTCATTCTACTTATTTGTTACTGTAGCCTCATTAATGATTTTGGAGCCTACCCTATGTTGACCATACTTGTACTTATCATCATATTCACTGCGGTTGTCGGGTCGTAGAATAGGCAACTCAGCACACAGCAGAGTCGTAAAAGACGAAATAAGTGTCTTTGTTGCTGCCTAGTATGGATGTACGTAGTAAATTGTCTTTACTATAACTTTGTTACTTTCCTTTAACTCTTTCTTTCCAATTTACCCTTCTTTTTTCGACTAGGTGTTATGTATGGTCTACTAACGTCTATTTACTTCAAGTACTATGGGTCTAGAGTCATTACCTTTCATTCTACTGTTCAAATTCCGATGTATAATAGTTTTCCAAAACCAAAAGTAACTATGCATTATTAACAATTATATGATTAAAAGAACTTAGTACATCAAATATAAAATTAAAAGTTAATTACAAATATACAACAAAGTACCAATAAATAAACTAAAAAGTGATCCACAAAAATGTTTTTAAAGTAGGACATGTTATTGAAATATAAGTGTACACATTAAAAGGGGGTGATATCCAAAAGGCACCAAACTAATCTAAAATTTCAAAGTTATAAAAGATAAATATTTAAACAGACTTACAAGGTGAATACAGCATTTATAATTTTGGGACAGGGATATTTCAAAAAGTAATTAACTAAAAAAATTAAAATTTTGGCAAAATAAATATTATCTAGAAATTTTGAAATATCATAATGAAAATAAATGCACTATTTTTAATATAATCCCGAAATTTGAGCATTAACAAGACATTAATTGTTATTGATTTTTAAAAATTCGCCAAAATTAGTGGCTAAAACGCCTCGTTAAGTGCTGCCTCCTGGTGTAACGCGCCTGTAACTATCGTATCGTACACTCTCACCATTCGTTTCTTGCAACGATTTACACCAGAAGATAGCACTTAACGAGGCGTTTTAGCCACTAATTTTGGCGAATTTTAAAAAATCATTAACAAGACATCAAGGGCTCAAATTTCGCGATTATATTAAGACTAGTGCTGTTGAGGAATGCATTTATTTTCATTATGATATTTCAAAATTTAAAGCTCTTTGATTTTTTCTCGGAAACTAAAATGATTTAAATCTTAAAAGTATATGCATATCTAGATAATATTACCTAATTTATTTTGCCAATATTTTAATTTTTTTAAAAAATTACTTTTTGAGATATCCTTGTCCGGAAATTATAAGGGGTGCTGTAATCACCCTAAGATTATGAATTATGAATTCTGTGTTATTATTAAGATGTACTGCCTATATTTGTAAAGAAGACTTTATAAAATAAGTCAGGAGAGAAATCTTCCCAGCAGCCTCATACATTAAAATCATATCCATTATAGTTCAATGTTGGTCAATTGTTTTGTTAAAGCACATCTTTAAAAGATAAAGAAAAAGCATGTGATAGTTGTGACCTCTACAACCATCATCAGGCTTGTAATACAAAAATTGGTTGTTGTAATATATTTTTTTATTTAAATGGTACTTACTTTTTACATAAAAATCATTATGTATATAAAGTATGAAAACAAATATTTTAGAATTTATTAGTATATCAAAATTCAATTATCGATTTTAGTTAATTTGAGATTGGTATCTCTACTTTCTTGTTCTAATTAAGAGGCATCCCAATCTAATCTAACTTCAGGAAAAAATTATATAAATTTAATTTGAAATTTTGTTTAATGTTCATCTGAAATTCTGTTGAATACGTTAAAAAACATCCTTGACCTCTCGGCTAAATTTTCTCCATTACAAAGCAAATACTACGCCATAAACTAAAGGGCGACGGTTTGTTGACAGCTCTATCCATTAGATGGCGTCCGGTCGCAAATATCAGATATCTCGTGGTCAGTTCTCGGCTGTGGACAAATCGAACCTCCCCCTCTCGCTCCGCAAGACCCTCTTTGATTTATTGGCTTCATTTCCGCCTCTATCTGCTGTCATACTTTCTTATGTCTCATATACAACTCAATTACTAGACAGTCGGTATTTTATTTGGGCTTGGGGGTTATCGCTCTATTACGTTTATTGCTCTGCTGTGTCGGTAATCGAATTCTGGTCTCTGATTGGAATACACAATTCTACTTCGATTGATTTTTCACGATGTCGCTGTCACTAAATAGTATTAATAATAATGTAGTCACTGTAATCATATTTAACTACTTTGATAAATAAAAATAATGAGGAACTTACATATTTATATTTAGTAGAGGAACTTAAAGTTTTTAGGTTCCATAAATCTGTTTTGACCACTTTTGCGATGATGTCTGGCTGTGCGTGTCTGTATCCACGATAACTCAAAAACTGTTAAAGATAAAAACACAAAATTTTAAACTTTAGCTCTAATGCACCCTCCAATGAGCTGATTAGATTCTAGGAATAGTCGGTGCATTGTTTTTCTACTTTTTTCTACTTTATGACCTGTGGCTCTAACAAAATTTTTTTTAATTGACATATGCAGATATTTCATTTTAAAAGATGTTATTGACAAATTTGATAATATTTTCTTGTGTTATTTATATTATATAAAATAATTCAGAACCTGACACCGTGTTTTTTACAACAGTAATTCTCTACTATTTTGCAGTTCCAGGCCTGGTCGTCCCCCCAAGAGAGCGCCAGTGGGACTCAGTTTGGCCGCCACTCATCTACAACATCAACAACAACTCAAAAAACAACGCATGGACAATGGAGACTACCCTTATGAAAACGGACACATGGGTGGTAAGTTACTTTTATTTATATTAATTAATGTAGTGCATAGATTTTCTAAATTATAAAATTATTGTAAATATATACAGTTCGCCTTTGATGAATAGAAAAATAAAAAAAGATTTGAACATTCTTTAGGATTCAGGTCTATTTTACACGTGCATATCTCCTAAACTGTTAGCGCTACCATAAAATTGTAAAGATCTTCTTTGATCAGCAATAGTTTCTTTATAGAATTTTCACAAGATTATATTTCTAGCACTTACCGATTACGATTTAGGGCGCGTTATATTACAGACGCCATTTTGTACGATTCATAGTTTTCGGTTTAGAACACGTCAAAAGTAATCTTAAATTGTTTTCTCGAAATATTCAGATAATTAATGACCTGATATAAAAATATTCATTCTAACAGTCCTGAAATATGATATTTACAAAAAACAAGGCCATATAATAATTTCTATTTTTAGATTAAATGCTATAAATACAAAAAAAGAAAATACAATAAAATAAGATAAATGTCAAGAAGTAGGTAATTCAAAGTTATCTGTGTGTGGCATAATACATCGCACATCCGGTGCAACAACGTCATTAATGCAAGAAAATTAGAAAGTGACTTTTTGTCACAAACTATGCGTAATCTGCTTCTGCACACGGCGGTGCATCAATGTCGTAAATGTACAATAAATGAACCAATATTAATTGATTTTGTTTTTAATATCTTTCAATTTACGAACAGCAAAACTTTAAAATAGCTCCTCTGGCAAAGAGGCAAATAATTTTCAACCTGAACGTGCACATACAACAGAAATATTGTCAGCAAGTATCGATAAGACAACATTCTCTGCCTAATATATGCATGTTCCTATTATACCTGGTTCAATGTACTGGTTCATTGTACTGTACCTCTTATACTTAAAATATAATCTTACATAATATAAATATAAAACTTTATTATCTAAAAAGTAAACAATAATAATATGTTTTTTATACTTACATAGGTAATTGTTTTGACTCAAACCTAAGAATTTTTATTTTCAGTTTCAATATCTTATGTTGCGAATGGGGTATTAATATATTGCGACCTAAAAGATCTATTGTGTCCCCTTCTATCGCTAATGCTGCAAGAAAATGTATCAATGCCTATAAAGATCCAATCCTATTTTCTTAAGGAAGTGTAGGATTTGGAGGAGCTTCAAGTTAGGTAAATCTCCCTCTTCTATTTGATATGCTCCTAGGTATAGTCCTCTTGGATTTTGGAGTGCCACACATTTAGTCATAAAGTTAATGGAGGTTTCATCCTCTTCCTCACATAATCTACATTTACTATCTTCTATTACTTTCAGTTTACTGAGGTTTTATTTGAGTCGTTAATGCCCAGTAAGGATGCATGTTAAAATGGTATCCTTATTCCCTATGTTAGAAATAAAGGTGACTATCGCTTCTCTATCATTCTAGTATATATCCTGCTGAAGCAGGACAGGAAATATTCCATCCACACTTGGAGACTTAAACGGTTCGAAAGTGTTCAGGGTCCACTTTAACAGATTGCTGCTGCATATGTGTTTGGCCACTACAGCAGCTTCTCTTAAGGGTCTGCTTAAATAATTAGAAAAGATGTACTCCCAGCAAAGAGATTTTCGAGTAAGTGGCGAGCTCTTTCCTCCTCACTTTCCGTGAAGTTTCCATTGCTGTATCCACTTTCCCTTTTGCCAGGCCATGCTGCCGCAGATGTAGAGTTAATCTCCTCGCAGAAGCTGAAGCTGTTGCGTTTAGCTATCCTGATTTCTTTGTTGTAGGTGGCAAGTGCCTCGGTGTAGCTCTGTTATAGAGTTTCTGTACTTCGGATCGTAAGTTTGACAGATGACTATTCCACCAAGAAGCATCCCTACTAGTTTTGTATGTTTGATTCGGGCAGCTTGATTCATAAGCCTACAAGTATTGTCTCATTTAGTTCCTTGAGATCTCTTTTCATTTTCAATAATTTCATGTACTATGCTCAAGATAATTTTGAATTTTTGTTTTATATAACGGCAATTTAATTTCGTTTCTAATTTTACAGGTTAGTGTGTCATACATTTTAGAATCTGAAAAAAATACGGATTTTTGTTGAATTGCTTTCTTCATATATATAAGGTGAAACATGTTTGGTTGTTAAAGGGGTGGCATATTCGTGATTGTGGTTATATTGGTATTAACGTATTATCCTATGTTAATAAAATATAGTTGTCTAAAAACAAATGTACCATTCTCACTGTATAACGAATTGGTTGGACAACCCCGTTGAAGAAATATGCAAATGAATTGTTTTTGGAATATTAAATGCAAGTGACTAACTCTTACCAGTAGAAAGAATTTAGAAATAAATGATTTCGGTAAAAGTTGCGTGCAAATGTAGCAAGCGAGTATATTTATAAGCAAAATGAAATAAAATAAAAGGGCGAATGGTCATTCGGTCATTTATTATTTCAAAAATTCCTCGTATTATTGATTTAAAAACCCGATTTTCTTCATTTCTTATTACGGAACATGCAATTCGTGCCGATAACCGTTTTTTACGTGCACGTTTTAAATTAAGAACTAAATATAAATAAGAAATAATATTTCAGAATTACTCCAGGCTACTACTGCCCGTTTTATCAAAAATAACAGGTAAGTACTTCCGTTTCCACTGTACTCGGCCGCAGGGCCGGATTTCGCTTATTTATAGAAACTGTACAACGCAACAACCGGTTGAGTGGCCGATTTTAGAACTCTCTGACAAGCAATTAATTGTAAACAAATCCTGAAACCGCGCCTAGTACCCTCTCTTTTGGAAAGTAAAGTTGCTACAGTTAACGAAGGATAATGAATTATAATTTTTAAACATTCAACGAAAATCAAAAACCATCACACATTTTTCGAAGACCTCTGATCAACAATTCCGAATTTTACCACACTGATAATCGATATGTGTTATACGTTACTCGTTTCTACTTCTAACTTTTGCATGGTAAATTATTCGTAGACACATCTATTTTTATTTTTGTTAAAAACCGTTTCAAATGAACTATCAAACCTCTGTTGTACCGAGGTTTAAATCTGGGATGATATTCTTTTTAAATAAAAATGTTCCTTAGATTATTCAGGATAGGTGTATATTGTACACACCTATTACCAAAAAGTTTGGAACAAACAGGTCATTTTACCCAGATAGATCAATTTGAACAATTAAAGTTTGATTTATGTTTGGAAATTTCCAATCTTTGAATTGTAGGATGATATACCTGACAGATCAAAGACAGTTGGTAGAATTTGATAGATATAAGGTAAAATTGTACATCTCAACTTGCTCACACGACCCTAAGTTTGAGGCCACTATTTTTATCCTTATCTTTGCCAGTTGTACGCAAGCAGGTTTAAATTTAGCTTAGAAGAATGCGGCCTCTTGGGTCTGCTGTATTCACCTATCTTCCCCGTATTCAGCTGCTCTCTTGAAATCGTCCTGATCGTTTGTTCAGTTTCACTAGGTTTTTTACCAAGTATGCCTGTGATACTCTTTCTGAATCTAGACTGAAAATAGCTTGTCGCCGCCTAGATAGAGCTCCTCATTCAGACTCTACAACTGGTGGAGATATTGTGCAATCCTACCACATGAAGGTGTTTCAGCAACAGTGTGAATATATGGAGCCTTGCGGGTTGTGTTTGGTCTCCTTAGCTTACTGATTCTGTGCCCTCTTATCTGTTTTCAATTTGTTGGGTATGTACTAGTCATCCACCCGTTCACTGCCTGTGGAGCAGATATTTCGATATCCCTCAAATACATGTTGGAGTTCTCTGAATGGTAGTTAACGTCCCTCCTTGGCGACCTCATCAACATTTTTATTTTCTTGAATATCTTTATGTTGTGGTACTTACGCCAGTTTTTCCATATTGTGGGTTGCCAGATCATTAAGTATTCCAAGGTAGTTCAATACATACCAGCTTGTACTTAACCAAGGAACTGTTAAGGCTGCTTGGCTATTTGAGAAAATAGAGATGGTTTGATTTTGTACTTCATTTTTAAATTATCTCTTACACAAAACTCGACTGAATGTATTATGAATGATGTTACATTTGGATTTAACTCCATGTACACCAGAGCCTGTTCCTTTGCTAGTTTTAGATCCATCTGTTTACCATACGAGACCCGTAAACAAGTATTTCTGTATCTCCTGTTTTATATTGTTCCAATTGCAATTGATTTGGGAAATTTGTTAAAGGTTTTGGGCTCTCATGTGGTAATTTTACTGTTTCATATTGCTCAGCAGGTTCCAGTTTTTAGAGATATGCACTCATTTTGGCCTCCCTATTTATGACTTAGTCAAAGGATGGTATGTATTAATTGATTTCCAGATTCTCTCGGTATAGTTATCAGCGCTCCTGCAATATAAAAGCATGCCCAGCCTTTATACACCTGAGAAGTTGTTGATGGGAGTTTTCTGGTTTACTTTTGGACACCAAACAATCACTCTATAGGTAATCATGGGTCTTGTTATGGCCGAATATAGCCTGTGGCCCATTCTAGGTTTTATTTCTCATGTTTTACATTTGTTTGCCACTTTTGTAAGTTGATTCCAAGTAAGTTTGATATCTAGTATTAGACCCAGATATTTTTCTTGGTTTGTTTTTTTAGCCTTCCTCCAAACAGTTTCTAAAATCTCCAACCTTATTTTCCGAGTAAAGTTGTGCCTTATCAGGTTTTACAAAGAGATTTTTCCTAGCGCACCACCTTTCTGTTAGCCTTGGAGCCTTGAACCATTTCAGGCATCTTCTGCTACCCCTGAATGGTCCGGGCAGGATCCCCCAATTAAGCTTGGGATCCAGCCTGCCTTCCTTTTTCTGGAATTCAAATGGAGGCACTGTAACCTCCTGTACTTATTGGTGTCTTTTGCATGCCTTACTAGTTTCCATTTATTCAACGCATACATTCCACCGTCTATATGGGTACCGAGCTTTAAGAGTTCGGTCACCCCCCCAAACTATGACTGGTCTCACACGGCTGAACTGCGAGGGCTTTTTGTTAGTGCTTTGTTGAAGATTTGGGAATAACGTTCATAAAGACGATTTAAAATCTGTTACGATTGTGGTTGAATTTAAGTTTTAAAGCTGTGCCAAAACCATCATATTTGGAATAGGTAATAAAGAGTCAGAAATATTAAATGGTATGTAGATGCTTAAAGATACATCGTGAACACCATAATTATGAAATAAAAAATTATTAACATATTAAGAGAACAATGTTCCAATATGACACACTTTATTTTAACAAAGTTTTCTGTTTGTTAAAGTTTGTTGTAGTCACTAAATATATAAACCATTAGGTGAACTAGCATCGTAAGTTTATATCTAGTCCATGTAGGTACTGGTATATTAGTTTCTTAATTGATGTAAAGAAGGGATGGCCACTGTACCTCAATCCGAAAAATAATTATTTATTTCAGATATTGTTTGATAAAATGCCACGTCTAAAGATATCAAATGTTAAGATGGGAAAATCTCCATCTTAACCATGGGTAATGCAATTTCGTGGTAAGTGGTGGATTATCAATTTTAACCGCGGCCACCAAATTCGACATTTCACGTAGGTACCTTTTATTTCTACAAACCTTTGAATCCCATAAAACTTTTAATCCTATAAACCTTTTAATCCTAATTAAATGTCAAACAACAGTTCCTCTCCCCTCTAAATATGAGTATCGTAGATCTGGATCTTTTCTCCTTCTTGCGATTTTATAAATTTTGGTTGTAGCCAAATGAGGGTAAACCGTGTAGAATCCGGACCTGCTCCCCTCATTGCTCACATGTCAGTTATAGATGATATCTGAGCGAAAAGCGCTATTTCGCGCTCCAAATGAATGCTAAATGAACGTCGATTCGGCCTTTTTATATTATTTAATTGCCTTTGTTCACGATATTACTTCTTACACTCTAATCCGTCATGTTTCGGCAAATTCAATTTATTTTATTTTTATATCCCATATCTATGCTTCGTTACTTTTTGCTCACTTTATTTTTGATTTAGCGAAATTTCGAGGGTGCTTGGCTCGGAAATAATTTTTAGATAGGTCTTTATTCCATTCTAGAGATAAAAGAATTTACAGAAATACCGAATTTCGTATAGCCATTTTACAGTGAAATTTTTCTGAAAAAAAAAAAAAAGAAAGAAATGGTTAAAATGAGCGTTGTCAAACAGTTTAAAATTCATAGAGTATAAATTTCTAGGAGTTAACATGTTTCATGGTTTCTGTTACCTTAAGTAAACTAAATCACTAGAATTTGAAAGAATGGAACAATTATTAGTAGTGTATGTGTTATTTAATAACTATTAAATGGTAGAAAGGTACATAAATTTGAACACGGACCATTTAAGTCAAATCTTTTAGATAATAGCTTGAGTGGAAGTGAGGGGGGAGTCGTACGTACGGCGCGCCAGGCGCCCGCACTGCTCAGCGATCTCTGTTTGTTTCACGCGTAGTTCTATTATATCTTGTCTATTTTATTGTCAAATAGAAGTTCCGCATTTAGATTTCCGTATTTGTATTTTCACTAATTTGCTTGCTATATTGGTAAATATGTTTCCTTAACTAAGTTTATTACAGAAGTTCAATGACTTAAGTTTGCAATTTTTTTACAATGAATTGCAAAGTTTAAAAGGAGAAACTTTCTTTCGACTACTGTTACGGGTTTTATTCTACCTAAACCTAGACTAGTCTAAATTATCTTAAACTCTAAACTATTCTAAACTATTCTATTTACTATCCTATCCTATCCTAAATTAGTCTAATCTATTCTATTACTGTTATCCTATTACCCTTTTGTAGTCAGTGCCTTTTTGCTAAGACATTGACATTTGTTGGCCATTTTGTGGAACTTCCTTCCTGGCCCAATTTTTGCTGGGATTCTGATTGTGGCATGTGCCAAGATTTCATCTAGCATTTTCTAGGATTTATCCTTGGGCAAAAATCCCTTCATTCCGATATATTGTTAGTGATCTTTGTGATTTATACACCCAGTGGGTGGATATAGTATCTTGGTGAAAGTGTGAATTATTAATAAATTAATCACTAAGAGGTCACATACCATCAAGGACCTCCTTCGTACGTGCGTTCCTTCCTTCGTTCGTGCGTTCCTTCCAAGGGTGCTTAGTTGAGTTCACTTAACCACAAGTAAGACAGTTCCTTTAATATACCTTGGAGGGCCCCATCTAAGAAGACAACCTCAAACGGCATGTTGCTTGAGATTCAACCTACAACATATATGTAAATAGATAATCAGCAGATACCGGTGCATATTATTTGTTTAAATAGACGTTTAATTTCAGAATGTATATAGATTTCGATTGTAATACTCACTTAACCGGGGTTTGTTTTTTCGTATGGATTTGTACACGACAAGCGTTTGACGTCATCCGGAATAACCACTCTCTTAGAGGGTTATATATTATATGGGTATTTTAGAAAGAACGCCGTGTACATAATATTCTTTTATTTCTTGTATATTCATTGTGTACATTACCTTTAATGGTTCTAGTTTGATTTTTGACATCAAGAATCACGGTTAGGTTAAAATAAAGCCCTGTTTACAATCTATTAATGTTTTTTTTCTTCTTCCTGATTATTTACATCAACCCATCCCCTGAGATTACTAGCCAACCAGGTTAGGGGAGTTCGGCAATTTGAACCCCTTTAACCCGTAATACTTCCCCTCAATCTTTCCATACATTTCTTATTCTCCTAATTAATCTTTTAACTCCAATACACACATATTAATTTCTAATCAGTAAATGTTTACCCAATTTCTTTTCCTTTTTTTCTATAAGTCCTGTTACTTGTTACTTTCAAGGCTAATTTTTTTTTTGGAGCATTGATGTTTTAATTTTCAATCTCATAAACTAAAATTGACGTTTTAGATGATAATGTCCTATCCGAGCGAAGACATTTTGATAGACTGCAAGAGTGTTAGTTAGATGTGGCTCAGTCTTCAAATAACTAGGTAAAAGAGATTCGATGCCCGAATGGCCTCCTAAATCACCAGATTTGACTCCTTTATACTTCTTTTTGAATATAGTTTACTCTATACCTTTGTTTAGTTCACGGTTGTATATATTTCGCTAAAAATCGCAATAATATTGTAGTTTGGATATTTTAATTCTTATTTACTATTCCTTTACCGTCCTAATTGCACTTACTAATTGGTAAATGCATATAAATTAAATAAATGAAACAAAGCTATATATCTTCATATCTTCATAACGATGAGTTCCATCCAATTAATACGTTTTCTGTTATTCTCTCTATCTCTCTTTGTACCCGCTGACAAACAATAAATTCGAAAGGTATAAAGCCAAGCACACAACAAAACCAAGTGTAATATTATTTGGACATCGTATTTAATTTAGTGGAAAGGTGTGGCCGGTTCATTAAAAAAGTAACCAAAGTTTTATTTATGACTCGTGGCGTATATGAAATCCGATAGGTTATTATTCACTTGTTTATTATCTTGTTTGTTAAGAACTTATTATCTATCTAAACGGGGATACTAAAATGAGTTGTTCTCTTTATCTGATATATCGATTTTATTTATTAATATTATTGTTTGTTTTATCATGTAATTACAAATTATACAATTTAGTGAATTTGAATTCATAGTTAAATTGATCTTATTGAGATCTTCTATTGGTATTTTTCATTGAATTGACGGATATTTCTTTAGATATGACAACATTGTAGCTCGCGGCCTTTTATTCTGCGGGCCATTATTTGTCTGGTCGAGTAGTATTGGCATTGTTCAGTGGAATATGAAAAGTAAACAAGAGCGAAATGCAAGACTAGTATGATATCGGGTTTCATTTCATATCAGGGGGATGCAACTTTTCGAGTGTACACGGGTGGCCTCTTACGTCAAAATCGTTGTACAGGTACTTTGGACAGGGACGTAGACGATATATATTGTCCAGAATGTAAACCCCTATTCAGTTTTGTTAACTGTCAATTTCAATTAAAACGTTAAAATAAACAGACATGATACTTTTTTCTGAGCGTTTCCTATTTTTGGAGATAAGTTGGGGAAAGCAATTGTTAAGCGTATTTTTCTAGAAAATGTTAAAAAAAAGCAACACCAACGAACGTGTTACATATTTTTGGAATCGTCTTTCAAAGAGCTTTCATTACACTATGCCATCATAATTTTTTTTAACTACCATATCCCTCTAATATTGACCTTCAAAATAAAAAATGTACTTTTTTAGTTGATGCCGGGCTGCTACTATTTACTATAAATATTTCAAATTTTAATTATGTACGTTAAATAGCTTCTTAGTTAAATGCTTGTGACCGCCAATTTGGGATAGAAACCTAAATGGTTTTAAATACACACACAAACCTATATATTGTTAATATATATGTATGTATAGTTGACCAGTTTCACTCAGTTCACTGTCTTCGAATAAAACAATAAACTGGCAACACTGGTTGAAAAGGAGTGTAATATCTAAGATAACGCTTTTGACCTTTTTAAAGTGGTTGACCGCACATTATGGAATAATAAATACCTCTAGAACTTATCAAATCATGCTTTATTTCTGTCCACACCTGTATTTCAATTTTTTAACCACGATATATCCCGCAGGGATCAGTTCTAGAGCCCCTGATATTTATATTTCATGTTAATCGTCTATCTAATTAGAAGATAACGTTGTCATGCTGTTCTTTTTGCTGATGTCTTAACTTTTATTATTTGTTCACAGGAAAATCTAGAGTTACCTTTGCTTCTACTTCTATACGTGTTTAAAAAATAAGAAGCTTTTAATCGGAACACGAATTACGATTTATTATAACAATGCGGTGCTTCCGTTTGCATTAAAAATTAAGTTTAGCTAGGAATCCTAGTTTAAATCTTTTTCTACGCCCAATAATGCTAGTAAGCAATAGCTAACATACTGTTACACTGGCTTTTGGTATCACAATTTATTTCAATTCAACTTTACAATAACTCAATTCAACTTTAACAATAACTATCCAACTGATAACATTAACGTATAACGTCTATCATAAAACTGAAAACTAACGTCAGGATCATCTTTTTATATAGCTTGCTTGACCCTTCTCGAACCTTCTCGAACTGTCATCTAGAATATTCTTGATGATTAACATTCCACTTATTTTTCTATTTGTACGTTTCCTATGATAGCCGCAGGCTACTGCAGGGAGCTGCGTAACAATACATATATCTGTAAAATGTTGAAAGTACTCATGGGTTTTTACAAGAAAACTGAATTTTAGGTATCTGTATACAGTAACGGCTATCAAACACCTTGCTCAAATGCATGTGAAAACTATAGAAAGTTAGCAATACATCGAGAAGGAAACCAGTAATATCAGCGATGCCAGTTTATGCGGCCTGGCCAACTTTGCAACACGATCGGGCAATATAAACCGACACCACTGATATTATTCGTTTCCTGTTCCTTCTAATGCTTACTTTCTGTAGTTTTCACATGCACTTGTGCTATGTATATTAAAAAACGTTCACTGATCGACATATATGTCCAGTTACTATCATCCTGTGCTGTTATTATAGTCTAAAAGGTAGGCAACACGTTATACAAAATGTTATTATTTAATTTTTTTTTGTACAGCTATGAAAAATAATGTCATATTAGTTAGACGACATTAGTTTTCTCTCGTGTATTTATTAACAATTTAACCAATATGGCTTCTACTACTTAAAATTAAATCCAATATATTTTATCTTTGGAAACCTAAGCACAGAAATATTTATGAAGTTTATACCAAGAACTTTTTGCATCGAAGTTACATAATGAAATTTGTTTTTGGGATGTTTCCACCCTGATGTTTTTAAAATTCAGAAACGATTGTTGAGGATCATAGTCGGAGCCTCTGGCTTGTTTTCCTATAGCCCTCTCTTTAAAAATGTAATTTATGTAACCAGTTACTTTGTGTAGCGAGTAAATATTTGCGGGATGAGCAGAGCGAGATCGAGCAAATTGAACGAATTTATTTTTATACAATCTTCCTTTCTTCGATATAAGTTTTTTAAAACAATGTATATATTTATTTTTAAACCAAAAAAAGTTTATTTTGAACATACTTCAAGAAAAGGAAGAGGTTGTCACATCGTCGAAATATTCCTTTTTTTATGTATGTTCAGCAATAATTCTCTACCTCGTTGTCTGATTTTTAGGATTATTTTTGGTTAAAAAGGGGGTCCATATAAATTACTTTTTTCTAATTTTGACACATGTAGTGACATTTTTTGAAATATTCGCAAGTGTCGAAATGATCTACTTTATGCAACCAGTCGCATAAAGTTAAACAAAATAATATATTTTTGTTTTCTTTTCGCAAATGGTAACATAATGAATTTTTCGTTGCCAATTACATATTAGTCAATTCTATATCACTTGCTGCGATTACAAAAAAAAGTCACCGTATATGTGAAAGTTTGAAAAAAATTACATACCTCATTTTAAATACAATATATTGTATAAATCCCCATATCTTCTATGTTTAAAAATATACAATAAACTTTTATTAATATTATAAGAGAGTCAAAGAATTCAAAATGTTTAATTATAAACTTAAAAATTATCTATTTATTAATGTTGACGAATTCCTTGATCTTTAATTTAAAAAAACTCCTTTGTTTCAAGTTGACTATACTTATATAAAAGGAACCAAGCGACAAATTAGAAAAAATTAGTTAAATGCACCAATCGACAGATGAAGATTTAATTTACCTTGTAGAAAAAGATCCAATTCTAGCTCTACTCTAGTGCCATCTTTTGGCCAATTAACCAAACGACACATTAGGAAAAATAAATTCCTAATTTCAATTAAGTGAACCATCCGCCAAAAATACCTTCAGGCTCATGTTTCTAGGTAGCACTGGAGTTCTCTACATTCATAATTTTTAAAAAGCATTATCATATTTAACCACTAATATCTCAAAACTCCAATTTGGCGTTTGGTGACAAGTTATCGTTGGTACACCCTGTATAATTTGATTACAAATATCTCGAGGTCGTAGAAAAAGTATAGTACATAATACGTGTAGTAAATTCATTAAGCACTAATGAAATTTTCCATTTCGCATGAGATACTTACAACTCTTGTTACACAATATGCTATTATGTAAATTTTCGAAAATCGTATACGAGCGGCGTCAATTTTCTGATTCCGGTCCTGTCGATAGTGGTAGTTTCATACGCTTCGTATTATACAAGGATAATAATTCGAAATGGCATCCCATCCATTCCACTGTAGGTAATCCACGTCTAAAACGAAACGGATGCAGTTGCCCAAAGATTAGCAAAAAGTTATTGGTCATTACTCGCTTCATAAAACTCCAATAAGTAATTATTATTACCTATTAGCGAAATTTTTCGCGTATGACGTTTTTATGCGCCCATGGTAAATAATGAGAACTTAGAATTTTTAACGTTGCCCAGTTTCATGGTCGTTTTAGCCAGGGTACTATAACTAACTGACCGTAATGCGGAGTAAGTAATTGAAATTTTTACCAATCTGTTTTAGTCGGGCACTGCCAATGGCGAAAAGCTCGTACAAATAAAAAAAACAGTTAACTCATCTTTTCATAACTCCTTACAAATTCAAAGATATCGTTTATTTCTCAAAAAATGTTTAATTGATATTTGAAAATAATACAATACAAATTATATACCTGCAGTTGATAAATATTTGAAATAAAAAAACAACTAGAAAATGTATGAAAAGCAGAGTTGGGTAGTATCCGGATACTTCTGTATCCGGATACAGTATCCGGATACTTTATGTATATCCGAAAGCTGTATCCGGATACTTTTCAAATTTTGTATCCGGTATATATTTGTAAGTATCCGGATACCGGATACTTTTTTCGGCATTCGGATACTTTTAAATTATTTACCACAATCGTAACTGATCCAATCCATATTATCTCTATTAAAATATATAATCAAAATACTTTGAGCTACCCTATATAATTAGAAATAAAATACGTATTTTTCAATATTACAATATTTAAGACACAAAATTGCAATTATTGTGTTTTAGAATTTCGCATAAAATGTGTAAACAAAATACATTTATATCGCTTGAGAAATAAAAATCAAGTAAAGAATAGGAGAATAGATTCCTCTTAATAGAAAAAGAGTAGAAATTTGAAATTTAAAGATAGTTAAGGTAATTTCAGTATCTATTTTGTTTAAAATACTTATTTTTAAAAAACGGTATAATTAAAAAAAAATATCTCGGAAAATCAGCTTAAATAAAAAAAAAAATGTAAAATAAAAGAGAATATAGAATTTCGTGTAAAATGTCTCTCCAAAATTTCATTTAAATCGCTTGACAAATAAATATAAATAAAATTAGCGTCATCAACATCAATAAAGTATGCAGATCTGACAATATCAAACTTACTTACTTTCAAAATTCTTTGTTTACATTATGTTCAATTTTACAATAAATAATATACAAATACATATAAAATATAGGGGGACTTCCAACAGTCTCCTTCTGGAAGTGTAACCCGCCTATGATGACCTCCAAGAGGCCATGACCGATGTCGTGGCCGAGTATTTGTCGACATTTTTTGAGATTAGGGTTTAACGTGGCATCTCCTTATTGAAGGCAATGTTATATGCTATTTATGTGGTCTAGCAAGAGCGATAATGGTAATTTAATGAGTATTTGTCTGATTTTAATTGTGATTGTCTTCCCTGAAAAACCTATCAAAAACAGGGTGACAATATCAAATATACGAGCCTGCTTTGCCTATGCCAGAACGAAACATTCAGCAATCTCTCACTTCTCCTCCTTTCGACGCTGTCGACTCTACCAAGTACCGTTCGTCGGAGGATCCACAAAAAATGGATTGTGGAGTACATCTGACACTGGAGAACTACTCTCAATGAATAGGAACCAGTTGAAAGTGATAACAGGGTTTATGACTGGGCACGCCCCAGTAAATGGACACTTGAACAAAATTGGCATGCACAATGTGCCGACTATGTCACAAGAAACCAGAAACGGCCAAACACATACTGTGCGAATGCGAAGCTCTAGATCGCAAAAGACAGGCTCTTTTTGGACAACCCCAGGTTGATCCAACAACGTATAGAACCCGCCCACCCAAGGATCTGTACAAGCTTGTACAAGGTACAAAGGTGACAGAGTGGGTGCTATAAACTAACATGGGGTAAAACACAATAAGCCAATAGGCTTCAGTGTTATTCGGAGATACATAGTCAGACGAGCCCAGGAGAAGAAAAAAACATCTGACATTGACGAGAATATCGAAAGGTTATATAAACATGGCAAGTCGCGCCAACAACGAGCTTATTTCTTTAGATTTATATGGACTCGTATTATTTACACCTTTATGTTTTATTGTTAATTTTGTTTTAATGTTTTATATTCACAGAATAAAAATAATAAACAATTTATAGAGTAGTTTTTTCCTGTTTCTATTATAAATTATAAGTTATTTATGCCTAGTATTGTTTATTGTTACTCGTACTCAATCTTATTGCGTAATTATAGCTATTGGTATGAAAATATTATTTTAACTCACTTTAAAAGTATCCGTAAAAGTATCCTTTAAAGTATCCGGATACTTGTATCCGAGTACTTTTTAGGTGAAAGTATCCTAAAAAGTATCCGGATACATTGTAAGTATCCGTATCCGGTACTCGGATACTTTTTTCCTGTATCCGACCCAACTCTGATGAAAAGAAACAAAAAGAGAGAATTATGTTCAAAGGAAAGAATAAGTCGTATATAAATAAGATAGAAATCTCTGTTATCAATTTAAGTTGTAGTGGATAGTGTCCCATCTTCTACAACGATTCCATAAGTCTTCGTCAAAACAGAAGGAAGTCTAAGACCTTCTGCACCTGCAGGGATTACAGGCTATTTAAAGGCCTCTTAAATTCTACTAGAGTCCTTCGGACAGTCTTGTGGTACATATTTTAAGTAGTTATTTTCGTTTATGAGGAAGACAACATTTAAACAGTTGAATACCCCCTACTACTTAACGTAGGTCTCAAAAGTTTTGGCACAAATTATTTTGTACAATCTTAAAAATCTGACGTGTCCAACACATGACTTTCCTATCTAGTTATTATAGGCTTTTTCCGGTTATTTTGTACAACCTATTGCAGCACCTCTATAAATGTTTAGAGGATAAACTAAATATATACATTTTTCACATACATCTACCTCGAAACATTTTTCTATAGATATTCATTGAAAACGAAAATACTGAAAAATTTAAATTTAACACTTTTCCTACTATTTTTTCATTACGGTCCATTTTAGAAAAATCATGTATAAACAAAAATTATAGACATCGATATTGCAAACAACTTTTAGTTCAACAATTTTCATAAAAATCAGAATTTTGCACATTTTGTCAAATTTCTCGAATACGGACCATTTCAGGAAATTTTGACATTAAACAAAAATTATAGATAGTAATATTAGAAGTAACTTTTATTTGAACAATTTTCTTCTACAAACATAAATAACAGATATATTCCATAAAATATAAAAAAGTAACCCCCCCCCCAGATGTTCCGACTTTGTCCAAAATCTAATCATTTTACGTCAGGCCGAAATAAAACTTAAGTTTAAAATTTAATGTTCTTTCTTTATCCGTTATTGAGTTTTCTTCAAAATTGGAAATTTACACATTTTCTCAATTATCTCGAATACGGTCCATTTTAGAGAAATTATGTATAGGATAAAAATTATAGAGAATTATATTACAAACAACTCTTATAAAATATTTAAATTTTGCAATTAAGACATCGATTTGTTTGGTTACAAATAAATAAATACACACGAGACGGTCCTGAAAATTTAAATCGAAAATAATTTATTGACAACATTCTATATAATGAAATGTAAATTTATATAATTAGGGATATGCTGTATAATATGAAATAAAAAAATATATAAAATAATGACATTGTTCAAATTAAAAATTTAATTGATATTTACGAGTATGATATACTTCACTAATAGTTGATATTACTCGAAAATAAATGTCTTGTGTTAAATACAGTATTATTAAAAAAAAAAAAATAATTTAATAATAATTTGTCTGTAACTTTTTTTATTTGAATGAGCTCATTTAAAAAAAAATATTAATCATACACAGTGGCGCAACCAGGGGAGACCACTTCCGGGCTCTGACCACAGAAGGTCAACTTATTTAGGTGTAATATTTGAATAAAAACAAGGTGGCCAGTATTGATTTTATCTTTTTTTTGGGGTACATAAAAGAAATAATAATTGTAAGTAAATATAGTATGGTACTGATGTTAACCCTTCCTTGATTACATTTTCTGGCTACACAAGGTTTGTCCCAAACACTCTTTTTACGATTTTGATTAAACTTGACAGATTTGTTTGTAGTAATAGGAGGATAATTTAAACCTGATTAGATAAAAATTATTACCCTTTATTTAAAAAAATTAAACATTTTAGACGGCAATGCTCCCCTAACAACCGAAACGGTTGTGAAAGACACTACCCAAAAGTTATAAAGTGCTACTAATAAATTTAACGAATTTAACGAAAAGTGAAGAATAAAACATAATAAAGAAAAATCGCTAAACGTTATACTTTACAAATAAAACCATCAATCAACGCATATCAAATAAAACAGACTGAAGATTGTCATATGAAAACAGTAAAATATCTAGGGATGAATCCATTTGCAAATCAAAGATAGAAGAAGCATATGAAAAAGAAAATAATTGGACCCACCATATAGAAAAATGTATTGGCTCATATGCAGAAAATCACAAATGACAATAAATAGCAAACTGCTTATGAACAAGCAGATTCTGAAATCCATTTGGACATATGGCTTGCAGCTCTGAGTCTGCGCCAGATCAACCAAAACAAAGTACTTTGGAACATCGTAGACGCTTTATTTTATACCCGAAATACAAATCTACACATGGATTTTAATAGTTAAAAAAGAGACTTGCGCAAAAGCATGAAGACAGGCTTCACAACATGTTAACATTAAGATGCTCCAGCTACTTGTTCAACAAGACATAAAAAGAACTCTGAAGAGGACAAAACCTTCGAACCTAGTGGATTGCGGCCCCACGTGGACGCCAATCTTTGTAATTTTAATTGTTCTTAAATTAGAATACGCAGTTTTTATGTAGTTTGAAAATATGATTTTATTTCTTGTTTAGTGAGCTTCTCCTGAGAAAATTATATCAACTACATGCTGCTAGCCTTTTCGGTTTGAGGCTCATAAGGTTAAGGCATCCTTGTTCATTACTAGATTAATAACCTTCTATTTTTTTTTCAACATGGCTTTAAACTGATTCGGGACTTGGGAAAACCAGCTGATTTAACTAGAACTACTAGTACATTGAAGTAGTATAGTGTGTTAAAATATGAAATGTTTTTCATAAAATAGGCCAAAGAATTATCTGTTTCAATATTGACGTGACATTTAGGAACACCGTGTATACATATACCCTTTGGCTGTTTAAAATCTATCATTTTAATAAGAAATATGGTGGCGCGCACAAGCGCAATCATTCAGTGTCCGATTCGGCCAGCTGTTAATGGGTCTCGGGGAGAAATATTAACTTTACAACGGTCATCAATCATTACCCTTGTCATAGAGATTGACCCGCAAAGATGGACGCGTTTCTATATGTTTCGATCTATTCGTATTTAATATTGAACTCCATTATAATTAAGATTGCGAACGATAAAATCTGAACCATATGAAATTTTTCCTGTTATAAAGTAAGCTGAATAAAAGCTATCAAGGGTGGATATACATACAGGACGGTGATTAACTCTTACTCCCCTCCTCTATAAACTCAATTTTTATTTTAATCAAGGTATTTTATAGCATCAAAAAATCTGCTTTCTTTTTAATATGCTCCATGCAATAACCCACATCTTCAATTATTTTAAAGGAGATTTATGGCACTTCATTTGAAAAGCTGATTTCTGAAATGTAACAAAAAGGAACTTTACAAATGGTTAGGGAAACAACAAAAACAAACTATATTTATTTAAATTTTCTTATTGAAATTCTACTTTATTATAGTTAGGTTTGTTAATTTTATAAATTTAATAGATTGAGGAAGGAGGAAGAGAAAAATTGGTTACGATCTAAAAAAAAACCAAAGAAAAATTGAAAAAGCTGACCTAAAAATATGTACTGGCCAGGAATCTAACCTATATCCTCGCGTATATATTCCACATTATCATATTAATAATACCATATACCATATTTAATTAGAAAACTGTGTGTGACTGGTATGTATGTGTGTCCAATTCTGGGACGACTCAAAATAACTTGAGCTCGTATTTGTGATGGGATGTTCTTTACGTCTACTAGCTTTAAAAAAATAGACAGAGCTGGAATGGGATTAGAATTTCTGTGTGTTCCGACGAGAATCGGAATCTGATTGACTTCAAATCTATGAGTTTGAAAGACGAAGTCATTGTGCCTCCATATCTTAACTGGTAAGAGCATGGACGGCTACAATCCAAAGGTTCCAAGTTCGATTCCTGATCTATGCAATCAGCTTTTTAAATTTTTTTGTTTGTTTTTATATTTTCGTAGGGGGAATTGAAATTACTCTTTTTACTTTCCTATCTGTATACAGATATAAGGAAAGTATAGGAATCATGATTTTTTTCGACCTCGAGTTTTCGACGGATTTTTACGTTTTGAGGTCCCCTGAATCCGTTTTGACTATTTTCGCGATGATGTCTGTGTGTGTGTGTGTGTGTGTGTGTGTGTGTGTGTGTGTGTGTGTGTGTGTGTGTGTGTGTGTGTGTGTGTGTGTGTGTGTCTGTGTGTGTGTGTGTCTGTGTGTGTGTGTGTGTGTCTGTATAACGCATAACTCATGAACCGATACACAGAAAAACACCAAATTTTAAACTTAAGCTTTGTTTCAGCGTCTAATGAGCTGATTAGATTTTGGGCAGAGTCGGAACATTTGGGGGGGTACTTTATAGGTGGTCATTTTTATATTTTATGGAATATATCTGTTATTTACGTTTGGAGAAGAAAATTCTTTAAATAAAAGTTACTTCTAATATTATTATCTATAATTTTTGTTCTATACAAAATTTTCCTAAAATGGTCCGTATTCGAGAAATTTGACAAAATGTAAAAAAAATAATTTTTTATAAAAATTGTTTAAATAAAAGTTGTTTGTAATATAATTCTCTATAATTTTTATTCTATACATAATTTCTCTAAAATGGACCGTATTCG
This sequence comes from Psylliodes chrysocephalus, assembly GCA_927349885.1. Classification (NCBI taxonomy): domain Eukaryota; kingdom Metazoa; phylum Arthropoda; class Insecta; order Coleoptera; family Chrysomelidae; genus Psylliodes; species Psylliodes chrysocephalus. The sequence continues at coordinate 16,594,214 of OV651820.1, forward strand.
AGATATTTGAGAAAATGTGTAAATTTCGAATTTTGAAGAAAACTCAAAAACGGATAAAGAAAAAAACATTAAATTTTAAACTTAAGGTTTATTTCGGCCTGACGTGAAATGATTAGATTTTGGACATAGTCGGAACATCTGGGGGGGTACTTTATGGGAGGCCACTTTTATATTTTATGGAATATATCTGTTATTAATGTTTGGAGAAAAAAATTGTTCAAATAAAAGTTACTTCTAATATTATTATCTATAATTTTTGTTTTTTGTAAAAATTTCCTGAAATGGTCCGTATTCGAGAAATTTGACAAAATGTGCAAAATTCTGATTTTTATGAAAGTTTTTAAAATAAAAGTTGTTTGCGATATCGATCTCTATAATTTTTGTTTGTGCATGATTTTTCTAAAATGGACCGTAATGAGAAAATTGTAGGAAATTTAAATTTTTCAGTATTTTCGTTTTCCATGAATATCTATAGAAAAATGTTTCGAGGTAGATGTATGTGGACAATGTATATATTTAGTTTATCCTCTAAACATTTATAGAGATGCTGTAATAGGTTGTACAAAATACCCGGAAAAAGCCTACAGTAACTAGATAGGAAAGTCATGTGTTGGACACATCAGATTTTTATTTTTTCAAAATTGTATTTTTACTTCATATTCTTTCATTTCAAAAATATACAATTTATTTATAAATGTAAATGAATAACTAAAAAATATAGTGACAATTAGTTTGACAGAATTGTAACTTATTTAAAATTTAAAAAGATATTAGTATTCCGATCACCAAATATGAAACTGTTATTGGTGGATTTCATATCTGTGTCCTAACTAGAATGGATATGCAATTATAGAATTATAGAATTATAGAATAGTAGTTTGTGCAACAAGAGTGAATATGATAACCATATTGCACGAAGACGAAGTTGGTGCACGACGCCGTAGGCGGAGTGCTCAATCGTCTTGAGTGCGATATGGACAATCCACTTGAGTTTTATAGTATATTTTTTCTATGACCCACTAACAAAATCTACATTTTTAACAAATACGTTAGGTTATTAAGACAAAATAACATGAAAAAAAAAGATCTAATTTTTTTAGTCCCCAGCTCAGATTTGAACCCGGGCCTCTCGCTTGGAAGGCAGACGTCGTGTCCTCACCTCCACGGCCACATTTAGGATTTTAGTTTTAATACTCGTAATTAAATTAGTTTTACATAGTTTCATTATAATTAAAGATTTAGTTCAAAATGTGGACCAAATAAAAATAAAAATGCTTTTATTTATCGATTCTACACAAAAATAATTAATTTTAATGTAAATTTAATCTCAATGACCAAAAATATATTGACAATTAGTTTCGACAGAATTGTTACTTATTTAAAACTGAAAACATAATAATAATAATAATAATTGCGTAACCAAAATATGAACTGTGATTGGTGAATTTTATATTTTTGCGGTGTTTCTTACCACCTAGAATGGGTATGAAATATATTCGTTCAGTTGAACGTAATAGCACACTTTTTCGTTTTGTAGTATGCGCGTACATAAGATAATATCCATCTGTGTGTAGAAAAAAGATAATATCCATGTTAGTGTAGAAAAAGTTTGACATAATTAATATGATTGCTAATATACAGGGTGGGCCATTAGTGCGTGTAGGACCTCTAAGGCTACAACCTAAAAATATTTTCGATTAAATTCCAATTGTTTTACAGGGTGATTTATATCAAAGTTATGTTTTTTAATAGGAACCCCCTGTATATTATTGCATATTTAGATTCCTCGGTAAATTTTAGTGTGACTTTATGTATCACACATGGTATCTGAAATGAGTCGTTTAGCAGCAATTAATTATTTTTTCAAAAAGTAGTAGATGTCTAACAAAAATTGAATATCGCAGTTATTATAAAACTTAGAAGGCCGTGACTCTACAGTGTTACTAGGCACGAAATGTACTAACATTTGCCAGACGATCAAAGTCAAACCCTTTTCGTGTAATCGCTACGCCAATTTGCAAAATTTCAATCCAAGGTAACTTGATTATTTTAAATAGGACTACCAAATTTTTTTATTTCAGTACATGCAAAAATATGTTGATATTTATCTTTTACAGAATTCTTTTTATTTAAAAAAATCTAATAATTCACAATATTTTTCAATTTTTAAAACCTTTTAATTAGTAGGCTATGAAAATAAAGTAAATCTGTCACTTTTTGTGACATTAGAAATTAGTTATTAAAACTCTTTCTAGTTTTGCTCGAGTCATTCTAAATTTAAGTAATAATAATGGCAAATTTTTCCCAAAATGAATTAATTGATATGATTTTCATTCTCGGAGAATGCTCTAGAAATCCGTTTTTAGCAAGTCGTATTTATAAAGAAATATATCCTGAACGAGAACTAGAAATTAATTTCAGCTCAGTAATCATATTGTACACCCTTCTGTATGGACTTAAACGAAAGTAAAACACTTATGTCGCCATCTATGCACTGTTGGCTAAACTTATCGACTTTTATTCTTTGAGGTGTATCATAGTTCTACAATCAGGTAACATGGGTTTACAGTTTTCCTGATTTGTACTACCAGATTGCACTCTATATTGGTCTTGATTTTTTATATTACACAAATCTTTTGTTAAAATTCGTATTTACGACGTTGCAGCTTATATTTCAGAAATAATGTTTCCTTTTTTGTTGTTAAAGTCGTGTGCACTATAGTGTACGTCAGGATTGACAACAGTGATGTGCAAACTGTTTTCCTAACCTCACAAAAACAATTTAAAACGTTTTCACATAGAAAAATAAAAAGAGAAGGTTTGAATAAATGGCGGGATTTGTTTCCTTGTTGGTAGTTGAACCGTAAGCGCTTAGCGCGCTGCTATCACTAAATTCAAACCCGGTTACACCCATAAAAAAATATGTTTTCAAAAATAATGACAAAGAAATCAATAAGTTTACTGATTTACCCCTTTAAATTTCACTTTGCTATAATGTGTGATCAAATACAGGGATAATCGTCAATAAATTTAAAGTTAAAGCTAAATTTAAATATTATTAGGTGGTGTAAATCTGGCTTTGTAGGTTATGTTGCTATAAATAATAATAAATATGTCAACCTGATATTATTTTCTTTTTGAAATCAGGTGATATTTTTTTCAAATGTAGGTGAGTAAATTGTATTAAGTGTAAGTTAGATTTAACTAATTTAACTATAGGCAGGTTCTTAAGAAAATGGTCTTCATTTAAATTTTAATTGCAGAAGTACCTAAGTATTTTTCTCACAAAACTAACAAGAAAGTTTGTTTTTCCTGCTATTATTACTCTAGAGATAAATGGATCCACATTTTAAACATTTGCGGTCAAAAAAATGAAAGGAGTTGTGAGCGAAATGTGTGAAGCCAATTTACAAACAAATATTGTAGAACCCGAGATAGAACCTGATCTTAGTTTTACTCATAAAGACCATGATGAAAAAAGGCGAATGATTTGTGCTCAAAAAGTTATTGTTCAATTTTTGCGTGATATTCATTATTATATTTATCAAATAATACCCAAATATGTTCAAAAACTTATATGCTATTTAGGTCAACTTGTTAATTTTTGCATAGTTCACCTATTAAGATCATAAATCAGATGTTTTCTATTATTATTGAAATTTTAATACCTTTTATTGCAAGAAAAATGTAAGAATTTAAAAAGGTTATGACTCGTGTTTATTTTTAATTTTAAGATACACACTGCACCTTTATTTTTGTTTTGTTTTAGATATTCCCGGGTATGGAGATTTTTGGAATGTGCATAAATGTGTTTCTTAATTAGGGTGAGTTTCAAAGCCCACCTGTATTGAAGCTGGAGGCTTATTGTAACCGAAATAGGCATTACAACTATTCTAGATTGAAATAGATGGAAAAAGCCTTAAAGGGACAATAAGTATAAGAATATTAGAATTAGAATGATTTGTCCTTGGATTAATAAGGGATATTTAAAACATTAAAACAATTGTGTTTATAAATTAACTACTTTGACTTTTTATAAAAACTATATCCGGTTTTTTTAATAATAAAAACATTGTCATGTGCTATGCTGGTTATCATATTATATTTTTATTTTTCAGTAATTTAGTGTGTGATATAGGTAGTGCTTGTTATGTTCAAAATATGCAGTTAGAAGATAATGAGACACATGTAATTAATTACATGGTAATTCTAAATAAATTAAACTTGTTAAAAATGTGTTTTATTTTTCAACTAATTTTATTTTTCAGTTAAAACAAGTGACATTTTTCAACATTTACCTACAACAAAAATTCACTAAACTTATTGTTTGTTTAGTAGTTGTAAGCAAAAGTTGTCAAATAGGAAAATGTTACTTTAAATTGCTTCAAATATCTAAATTATCAAGCCCGCCAATTTTTAAATCGCTTTAATTAGTAGTGTTCTACTTTATCGACTGAAACTGACAGGTGTAGTTCAACCGTAAGCGCTTAGCGCGCTACTGTCGAGGTCAAGCAAACTTGTTACCAACTATTTACATGGAATCCGACCCCCGTGCGTTTTCACAGATTCTTTATACAAACACAAAAAATGAAGAGAAAAGCGTTGTCTAATGAAGAATTAATTTATTATCTGGAACATGATGTGTCTGACATAGCATTTCTAAATGAAGATGACGATGGCTGCGAATCTGATTTTTTTGAAAGAAAAGGCAAGATATGATAGTTTTTATGGTAAAAATGTGTAATACTGATAACTGTTTTCTGTGCAGAAACTCTTAGTGTTTTCTGTGCAGAAACTCTTAGTGTTTTCTGTGCAGAAACTCTTAGTGTTTTCTGTGCAGAAACTCTTAGTAATGATGAAGAATGTGATGAACCCGATTTCCAAACCCAACATAATACAAATACAGGGGAGCAAGCAGCTGATACTTCTTCAGTGCCTGAATCTACTTGTGTTTTAAGATGTAACACACCAAAAAATAAATATTTTCCCAGTTACGTGTTTGTTTTTTTATTTTTCTTCAAAATTCAAATAGAATGTCCAACATAATTATTTAGACTTAATTTTTTTAATGTAGATATAAGCTTTGTAACCCCTGTGAGTCCCGATGTACACCACAGTGTACACAAAAAATATTGATATGGGACTTTACGTTAACTATTTCCAAAATTCGTCAAAAAAATAAATAAAGCAATGTGCTAAGTCTTAAAATTTTATCTATAAAAAAAATCAGGACTGCGATACGGTGGCACAGTCAGAAATATCCGAAAAATAAAAAAAATACGTCCCACTGAATTACTAATCAAAATATGAAACTCTTCCCAATTTAACCTACATTGTATATCCTGCAGTTTACTAAATCTCTGTACCCGCAAATTAATTTCATTCCACCCTGTATTCGTATTGATTGTACCAAATTTGTACTGATTCCCCTCCTGTCGATACCTTACGTGTGGCAAAGGCGATCGGCAATGGCATACGGACAATACGACGAAGCCATAATAGGTTTTTGTCTGACCATCCGTCAAATAAAATGATATAAAAAATGAAAATGGCGAATTGGTTACATGAACGTCTACATGCGTTCGCCAAATTTTATTCGCTTCGTTTGGCGCCCCGTTTTATATTGAATTTCACGTGGGGTTGATTGAGGTGCCTACCTACTTCGATTTCAAACCGACCGAGTTTGTTTTTTTGTCTTCTTCCTATATTTATTGGCGCTTCGTTTACTTTGACGAAGGCGGACCCCCAAAGATGTTCTTCAATCATATTTAATTAGATACTACAATACGAGGAATTTACATGGTTCATCTGTAAGAAAATAAAGTATCATTGTTATTTAGGATACAAGTGTAATACAATATTTTATCTACGACTATGTATTTTTACACATATACAGAGCAGGGACGATTTTGTTAACCGTTGCGTTATAAATGTAAAGATGGTTAAATACCTAAATGCGTATTTTTCAGAACCAGTTTTTCAAAATTAAAATATCAGGTCCGGGTTCCAAAATATTCGGGAAAACTAAAATCGGCGATTTTTGTTTAGTTCAATTAACACGTTTTTTATTAAAGATGAAGATAGAACTAGTATATTACATTACGAGTGTGGAAAGTGACATTTTTCACACGAGTGGGAAATATTGTCGCACGAGGCACAAGCCGAGTGCGACTATTACACGAGTGTGGAAAATCACTTTTCACACAAGAGATGTACAATATTTTTCCTACTACCACAAAATAAATTCATCAAAAAATGTAAAAACAGTTTATTATTATATAATAATTAAAATGTATTTAAAAAATAATCAACAATAATAGTATTTATTCAATTTTTATATTTTCTGAACAAGAAAAAAAAAATAAAAAACCAGAAAAAATACAAAAAACAAAAAAATACAGAAAACAAAAAAAATACAAAAAACAAAAAATAAAACAAAAAACAAAAAAAAAATACAAAAAACAAAAAAAAATAAGGCCTCGCAAGGATTTGAACGCGGTCGCTCGCAAGGTCTCAAATCGCAAAGTTGATAAAGTTTGATATTCTAACACCTGAGCTAATAGGCCTTGCGTCAATTGAATGATCTAATCGGTTATGTGTTTAACCAGAATAAAAAGCAAACATAACTTAGTTATTTTAAAATTATTTTAATAATAATTATTAAAGATAAATATCTAGGATCTAATTTACAACAATTTCAATAATTTAACAATCATGTCGATTTTAGTATTAATATGGACATTTCATAGATCAAAATAAAAATGATGCGTTTGACATTTTGTGACAGCTGATGCGGAAAGTAGCATATTCGCACACGGGTGGAAAGTAAATTCTTATTCATACGCGTGTGATATTGGGCACTTTCCATAGGATAATATAGCGTGATATGTGTCACTTTCCTAAGTGGTCGTAGGAAAAATTTTTTTTTTATGAAGGTTATAATATATACTCCTTAAGAACGCTAATCGACATTTCGTCTTTAAAGGGTCTCTATCAACTGTATATTTTTTATACAGGCCTGTCCATTTTTTCTCATTTTTGAAATCTCCAGCCATATATCACAAAAATTTTTTCTATAAGGAAAGTTACACTTTTCTGTACTAAGAACATCGATATTTTTTATATCCTTCAAAATATATGCTTTAATTTGGCCTAAATATGCAAAAAAATGGACTTTATGTTTTGATTTTAAAAAACCAACATATTTTTTTTAATAATACAGTCGTGCGAACCATTTTATACCAGTCTGGTCCTGCTCTAATCCCTTAAGTCTATCTCTGCCTTATTTGAACCTCTTACGGCCTTCACTTTTATAATTACCAAGAATAATCGGTAAAGAGGGTAACCATATTTATATTTATAATGATTAACGAAATGCCTATAGTGTCTAATTACATATTAACCACCCTGTATACATATTTGCCTTAAATGGTGTGAATATATTAAAAATAAATGTATTTTACATGTTTTATTCAAATTAGTAACTATTTCATTTAGAAATGTATAGTTAATTAAACAAATCACTCATATAGTGGATTTTATTTGTTGCACAAGGTGTAAGTTTTCTGCACAATCGCATTTGATTTCTTCAATGTAGCTTCAAATATTTGACACATACTTGAGTGCAGCATATACTTTTGACAAGTATGACAGTTCGAATACAGTGTCAAGTGTGGCATAAATAAAATCCAATCAGTTGAATTTTACTAATTATTTTAAGGGCTATACAACCTTATAGCCTGCCTTTACAGACCACCAATGATACGAAGCTCACAACCATCAATGCGTGTGTTACAATTATTACAAAATTATAAAGGTGGTCTTTTCATTGGCATTTCCAACCGAAAACCACAATCGGTCTACCCAACACTTAAACCACTCAAACTGTTATGGGCCCGAAATCATAGCAATTCAACTAATTTCTAATAAATAGTCTTCACAAATCGTCAGAATACAGTGGCGCAACAACGAAGGGGTTAATATCTTTAAATAAAATACGAACTTTCCATGATTATTGACGCTATTTTTTTGACCAATCGAGTTGACTAAGTTTTCTTATTAATAATTAATAGTTATCTGCGAGTTAAAATCGTTGTCATCACACACTCATTTTTGTTTAATTCTAACATGACAGTCCCAATCGTTGGACGTCGTTGGGACTGACAATTCAATATAATTATTGTATCACTTGATGCTATTTTGACCAATAGAAAATTCTCCTATTTTTTTATTTTAGATATTTATATTTACCCATTAATATAAATAAGTTTTATCAATATTTTTCTAATTCATCAAACTTTAAAACATTCTGTTTGGATATATTAGCAAAGTTGTCTAGTAATGACATTTGTGAAGGGTCTGATACCTAAAACGTCGACATTTTTAAGAACATGACTTACTGTATCGATTAGAAACATTTAACAGTAATAATTTAAAAAGGGTCTAATTTTAAAATCTTTTGAGGTTAGGTTTTTGTCTCGATTTGTGATTTTTTTTTATTTTAGGTTAACTGTGCTGTAAAATATTTAGAAATATTCTAACAAAAATATATAAACGTTTTGTATTGTGCAGATCATAACCACAGACTATTCACAACCTGATAACTGATACAATTACAACGTTCTGGGGTGTTTCTTTTGTCATATAGTGTCATATTATGGATGTCAACATTCTAATTATTATATTCTTTTTTGTAATAATAATTTCATAATTTAGGCGTGCCAAATAATAAAATTGATATTAACTTAATATTATTACATTAGATACTGCAACTATGTGTCCACGATGACCGAATGCGCAATACCAACCTTCGTAGGTATTTACTTACGCGGGAAAATGAATTTGTTAAATGTTAAATGATTTAATTTGAATTCATTTTTTATATTAAGAATTTTCTCTAAATATAATGTTTCTATAATGTATATTGAGTCTCTACCTTTGCACATACTGCTGTCTAAATATGCCATATATGTTCAATAGTCCAAATTTAGATCAGTTTTCTTTGTATGTTTTATTGATATAATGAATAAGTGCCTAATTTTTGGGATTATTTTGATTCCAATGTTTAGATGTACCTAACCTACTACCTACCTAAAACTGATAAGCACTGTTAAAAATGTATCATATGCATAGAAATCTTTATTGTTTGCTTTATTTTGGCATTTGGAAACAAAGGATATAAATTATTTTTTATTATTATATTGGTTAAGACAAAGCTAAGTTTAAATTATCACATGCAAAAGGAATTTGAAAAAATGCTAAGTTAAAAAAGATAAACTAGAATATGGGCGCGGCTCTTTAAATTTTTTATTTTCCAGCATTCGATCATCAAAATGCATCGGCATAATGAGCTGCTAGGGCAAAGCAAATGGTCATAGAGTAAATGCTATCACTTTGTGTGCCATTCCTATTAGGCTGAAAACGACGTCATTCATAATTTCTTGTGTATTTTGATGTTACGAGTTTGGCTCACATAGAAGATTTAAGTTTCATAAGATATCTTTCTAAATTGAGCTGTGAGCAGTAGTGCCAGTGTAGTTTAGACCGAGCTCACTGGGATTCTCGCAGCAAAAGAAATCACCAGAAATAATATCACTGGAAGAAACATGCTCATCTATATAGATAGCAGACAAGCACTACTCACCCTGGACGAATTTACTCAGGATTAGTACTAGAATGTCACAAAGCTTTGGCTAAGGTATCCATCAACAATGTTGTTAACTTAAGATGGATCAAAGGACACGCCACATCGAAAGGTAACCGTCTTGCTGATTCACTAGCAAAGAAGGCAGCCAACCAAATACTTTTTGAACTTGGCCGTTCTATTGGATTGACAACATCGGTAATAACAAAGCTAATAAATGAACATTCCCCTGTAAAATTCAAGGAAAGATGGGATGAAACAAGAAGCTGCAGACTTGCCAGGGAGTTTTTAAGTTATCCTTAAAACACTGCAGCAAACAAATACTTGACCATGACTAGAAAGAATCTGCGCCTAATTACAGGCATTCTACCTGGACATTGCTAAGAACGGAAACATCTCATGGGGCTGTCAGAATTCGCACTCTACAGGGGGTGCGAACAAGAAGATATCCTTTACGATTGCCGGATGCTCTCAATTATTAAAAGATTTGTGTTCGGCGAGAACTGGCCAATATAAGAGAAGCACGTTGTCAACTACATTAAATCTGTAGGCTGACTTACGAGCTAGGATGTGCTTATCTACTTAGGAGGATGCATAATTGGCCTAATGAGGCCTATGCACCGTGAATTACAGATATAGAGAGAACCCTTTCTGTGTACGAATAAAAAATGTCTCTTTTACCACAAACTATTTTTTATTTTATTCTACTAGTATCCATTTTCGTTGCGCCTGCCCAAAATATAAGTAGTTGGACTAGAAAAAACAAAATTTAAAATATTTATATAAAAATGTTAAACATCTAGTAGTTTTTTTTCATATCGAGGACCACAAGCAGGACCTCGTAACTAACATTTCCACTGAAAATTATATTTTAAAACATTTCGCTACATCTACTGTATTACAATTTTTAAACAAAACATGGGTAAATATTAGTCATATTGTAGAGTAAAATGGATTGTTCCATTCACTTTACGAGGTCCTGCCTTGTGGCTTGTGGCCCTATAACTACTCTAAAGTGTTTAGCATTTTTTTGATTTATCTTATTTAAAAAATTTATTTTATTAGAAACAATATACCCTTATTTGATCGAGCTCCCTTAAATAGGCAAAACTAGAAAACCAATTTAAACTAGGTTTAAAGAACACTCTACACACAATTTTAACAAAATTTGCTATGATATGTTGTAAATAACGTAGTTTTCGGAAAGATAGAAAGAACTAGTATGTTACGCCCCTGTTAGAGAATGACAAGCACCTTTCGGACCGATACGGCCCTCGCGGGCATTCGATATTATGGCCTTAGTAATTTTCCTAAGATCCCATTTACAATTTGTTTTGCGTTTAGCGCAGTTATCTCGATGACTTTAAACGTTTTGATTATAGCAATTTCAAATAATTCGACCTATTATTATTTACAATTGGTTAAATTATTGTTTATAAATTTATCGTTTAACGCCGAACCGATTCGTTCGCTCCGATTTTGACCGTTTTTGTTTTTTTTTTCTATGGGGATTTTTATTGGATCGAAATCGCCAAGTGGTTCAAATATTTGCAGCGAGACTAATAGGGCGGTTAAATTTATTGACAGATTAATGAAACATTTAAGAGATAGGTTAAAAAATTGCAAACCCTACAAGGATATTAAATATTAAATAGATAATTTATTGTAACATGAAAAGGATGATTGACAAATTGTATCAATATTGTATGGACTGTTTTTAGTATTCTATCCCCAATTTGGCAAAAAGTAACATTTATGGAATCACATCTATGTCTGTCTGTCTGTCCATCTGTCATAGACACTATTTTATTTACACAGTTACTGAGGCCCTTCCTATGGGGCCTCAGTATTGCATTCGTGCAGACGAAAAAATTTCTTATTCCCATTTTTTAAAACTTTTTTCATGTTTCCGATCATTCTGAGTACGAAAATGCAAAAAAAAAATCGTCTGTGTATGTATGCCGGCACAATAGCTCTAGAACGAAAGTTCTGATTGACTTACGGTTTTGATTTTCTTGAATAATTACTTCTATCTTAGAACCCTATTGATTTTCAGAATTTTCGGTTCATCCTAACTAATTTAATATCAATTTTCTTAAAATCCGCCTATGCAATTCTTATGTGACAATTTTAGGAATTCCAATTATTTCTAACGTCAACATTCCTAGCATTCCATAAATTGCAAACATTCTCTAACGACCTGTCAAACAACAGCTGTTGATGATAGTAAAGGTGAAATTTCAAAGGCGGGTTGCGACCTTCTACTTGCAACCATAGCCATTTTAAAGGCTATTTTTATTCGAAATTAGTCGCCAAGCCTGCCAATTTATGAAAAATATATAGCAGTTTCTTAAAAATGACTTTTTATGGTGTTGCTAACTTAAGCGTACTACTATTTCGCCCCTAGCCACAAATACCTTCATCAAATTTACTGGCTCTCTGTCGGAATTATTTTTTGATTTGCTTTGTATCTGATTAATAATTTTCCTTAGGCCCTTTGAATATTCTCTATTTTCATTTATTTTTTTGGCATAAAAATCTTTTTTAGCTTTCTTTATAACCCTATCCATTAATGTTCTATAATTTAAATATGCTTCTTTTTTTATGCTATCTTTATTTCTAAATATGATGAGGTCTTTCTCTAATTGAGTTAATGATACCCCTGGTTAACCATTGATGCCTTTAAATAGTTTATTTGGTATTTTTATTTATATATTGTGTTTACTAAATAACTAACTTTTTAATTTAAATTATATATGTTATATAAGTCTTCCCATCTATGATTCTGAATATTTTCTTGTCACTTTTTATAATTAATTTTCTTAAAAAATTACTTTTTTGGGATGTCTCAACTTGTAATGCAGCTTTGTGATCTGTTATACTGGTATCATATGCAGCTTCTATATATTTATTTAACGCATCATAATTATAAAATATATGGTCTATGCAACTTTTAGATGTTCCCTGAACTCTTGTATATTTATTTATTTATTAGCAATACGAAGTTATATTCACTTAATATATCTAAATATGCACCACTGTAACAACCAGGTAATCTAAAGACCCATTTGGTTCAACTGATAGGTCTTTAGCTACTGTTGTCAATATACTATTAAGGAATTCAGGCAACACTGTCACTAGCCAAAGGGACGGAGAGTCCATTCACCAGTGGCAAATAAAAATAATAAAAAAACATTAAATTAAAAAACAAAAGTATCTCTTAATAGCATAGTCGAGCAACTTTGGCAGCTAGTTAGGGACTCATTCTAGTCTTTAGGGGGTAGAAATGTCGAGGCTTTACAAATGCTCAAAATATTTCAATAACTTATTCTGGAAAGGGGATGAGAGAATAAAAATAAGGATTAGAACAATAATATATGTATATTTAAAATTATTACAAAATGAATAATAGTCTCAAGAATAAATAATCAATCTATATTTATGGAATAAATATTAAAATAAATGAATATTGAGAAATATAAGATATTTAAATTTGGGACGAAAATATAAAAGTTATTTGGAAATCATTTAATTATCTTAAAAACAAAATCAAACAACATGTTAAAATAAGTTAAAGATATTTACATATAGTACACAAATCGCCGCTCTTTACAGATTATGGTATTTTGGTACTTAGGGCCTGGAAACGAGAGTCTCGCCTTTTGGCAAGAGTTTTGGAATGCAGTCTTTCCTCTAGTCTCTCTATTTAAACTCAAAATTTACGTGACAGTTTTACTTTGGATAATTCTCTAGGTCAATGTAAGCTACTGACTAGAGTGAGTAATAACCTAATTGGTTGTTTTATTTAAATACATGCGCTTTCTTTTGAATATTAAGTTATAACATTAAAAAATACTATTTAGAATTTTTGTGAAATTCTTTATATTTTGAAATAATATTAACAATTATTACAGAAACTTTTAAATTGATTTTATTTCTTCCAGCTATGGCCACAAATAATCAACAAATTGCTCTTCTTTTATTGATGGTGGTTTATACATTTGTATATTTAGTACAAAATCATATTATTAACATCTATCAAACTTGTAATAATACAGGAATATTATATTTCATCCACAATGTTATTCTGTAAGATTATCGGTGCTAGGACCAGGACCATTGAAGAAACAATAAATAAAATAGACACTTCTATAGCTGTATTATTTTTACGACGTTCGGACTTCATTTAGACGTCCAATTACGTTTGATGATTTCGTGAATCACATCCTTTTATTGGACGATTTCGTAATTAAATCTCTTTTATTAAATTCACTTTCGGTGTGCCGGGTATCAGTAATATCGGTGCGGTTTATGGGCCGTCGTAAACGGACTTATTCCAAGTTATAAGTTTGTCGAATGCTATCGGTATTGAAACATACGAGAAACGGATACTTATAAATACTTTTTTATAACCAAATTATCTTTTATTTATTTCCCATATCATACTGTTGAAGTGCTAAAATAATACAGGGTGTATCATGGTGTTTTTGTTTTTTATCCTTTACTACTGAAATCTATTTTACAATAAGCAATATATTCGGCTGTTAAGAGAATGACACAGTTATTATTACAGCCAATGGTGAATACATACAAAAAACACATCAATAGTGTGTCAATACAGAAAAAGCTTAATATTTTTAAAATCTGTTTATGCTCTAATATTGAGGAGATTGCTGGCTAATATGTTTGGATGATCTTGGTGTCTGTTATAATCCAAGTACTATAGAGAACTAACTTCATCTTGATCATCGTTTATAATATTGTTGGGGATGTACCAAGGAGCAGTGCAGAGTTGTCGTAGGACTTTTGATTGAAAGCTCTGTATCTTTTGCAAGTTTTAATCACCCACAGTTCCCCAAATTTGAATTCCATACCTCCAACTAGGTTTCAACACACTTGTAGATAAATATTTTATTGACCAGAAGTGAGTTGGGTTTCATGAGCCAATACATCTTTCTATAAATAAGTCCCAGTCATAGTCTTTTGATCCATATATACTTACTCCATATTTACTGGCTATACAGATGAATCATCAAGTATGTAAATCTATTATGTCGACAGTATTGCTAATTTGTCATTTCATAGTGTAAAGTCTGCGCAGATGATTTTGAAGAATCTTTGAAGCTACGACGGGAACTTTAGAACCTTATTGTCTACTTAGGTTGCAATTGTATTATCTAAAGTTGGTATATCTGCTGTATAAAGGAGGTATAACGTGGGTCCGAGGACATTCCCTTAAGGTTCTCCAGAATGAATAAGATACAGAGTGGTGTTCGCCTCCTTTATTTTTGTTTAAAAAAATTTGCAAGTCAAATATGATTGTAGGAGCATACATATTGAATGAGACATTTATCTCTTAAGTTTTGATATTAGGCCTTTATGCCAAACCTCTTATCAAAGGCCTGGGAGACGTTGAGAAAAATCGCTAGTACTCCTTGTTTTTGAGTTGTCTATTTTTAGTAGGGTACATAATTCAATAAAACAAACATTATTTATACAATAATTATGGAGCTTGCTTAATGCTCCGAGAAAAACATTGTACACAGGATGTTCTAACTAAAACAGAAAACCTTAGGTGTATGTTTTCAATAGTGTTGTCAGAATATGTTTTTGTTATGTACCAGATTTGTCTAAAAAAATGTACCAGATTGCATAAAAGTGTACCAGATTTTTCGAATTCTATTGGCAGTGACGGTTTGGTTCATTGAAGAAGAAAAAAAATTCTTTATAGAGAACGACTACAAACGAGGAAGACACAACAATGTATTTTACACGGCAAATGGCAACATAAGCTGGCTGCACGTCAGGTACTAGAGTACTAGATTCTTTGAGAATGTATTAGATCTAGTACAATTGTACTAGACTGGCAACACTGGTTTCCAATGTTTGTAAAAATGCTCGCTTTCACTGACTTTCAAACACAAACTGTATGACGCAGCTTGCTAATTTGAAGGCTAGTATTAACGAATAACAACATTACCTTGATACTAGTGAAGCCCATATCTGACATAGTCAGACTATTTTTCAACCCAGCCTAGTAGACCGTCCGATAGTGACCGATTTAGGCGCCCCATTTTCGCATACAAGCCTTGAAGAGGGTTGAAAAATACATCGATGTTGAGTAGAATAAAAGAAACCTTACGAGTGGTCTTGGGGATAACACATGGAAAATTCGATTTTCCTTTTCAGAAAAATTTTCCGACCCCAAAATGCACTTATACATTCGGGTTATTCAAGAAAATATGAATTTCAGACTAGTGACGATGTACGTTTTCATACATTCGATGGACTTGTATGGAAAAATCGGCAAAATCTCGATTTTTCCTTAGAAGATTACGCCCTTATTTCAACCCTTTAACCACTTGCAACATTAAAGCCTTTGGTTTTCCGAAGCCTAATTTTATTAATTAATTATATAGTGAAAACGGTTTGCGTGGAAATATGGGCCACAAATAACCTTCTATTTTTGTTAGGGAAAGTCTAATTTTCCATGTGTTATCCCCAGGAGCCACTCGTAAATTTCCTTTCATTCTACTTAAAATCAATATACTTTTTAACCCTCTTCGAGGTTTGTATGCGAAAATGGGGCATCTAAATCTGTCACTGTCTGACGGTCTATAGAGATATACCTATAGTAGTAAATTTTGGTAACACAATTTCAACCACTTTTTTGATTTAATTCAAATTTGGAAAATAACCAGATTCCAAATGATATACTATTAGAAAGAGTTCACTTTCTTTCTAAAAAAAGGAATTAACCCAATTTTAACTACACTCTTTTACTCTGTTTATAATTAAAATTTGAATCAAACCAAAAGGTGAGTTAGATTTTATTGGTATAAAAGTTTATGGCGAAGATGTTCATGCAAGTCATTATTTTAAAGATGTTTTTGAGTGATTTTATCACAGGTAATACCTCCAAATTTAATAGAAAAAAATTACAAGGACGTGTGGTATTTGAAAAGATAAATTTTTGAATAATTTTGTATGAATAAGACAAAATAAAACCTATTTTTAGTAGATATTAATCTAAAAATTTCTACAAGTGTTTATTAAATATACTACATATAAACAAATATAATTTCCTATAAATAATTTTCATTTGTTCTAATTTTTTTTTCCTGTCACTACTAAAAAGCTTTTCAATTTTGAAATGTAATATTTTACATGCTGGTAATTGCCGATAATTCAATTTTAATTAAGAATACTTTATAATTACTGTTAACCAAAATGGTACCTACCCAGTATCTTTTAGACGATGGATATGATGATGGCTTTGTAAAGGCATTGCGGTTCGCGAGATCATTGTATACACAAATTAAATTCTGTCCACCCTGTATATCCGAAATAAAACTCACTTAGCAATTCGTGAGGTATAATTATCTCAGTATCACTCGTACCCGCATACCTACTCGGTTAAAACAAAAAAAGAGAATGCGGCAACAACAAAAAAATAAAATATCATTTAAGTTTCCTTTTATACCGAGTGGAAGGAAGTTTGATTGACAGGCACCTTGGACAGACGAAGAAATTCACGCTAGTAACAATCCTGTGAGTAATATCACAAAAGGCAGCCAAGCACACATGGACGTAGCGAGCATTTTTTTTAGTGTGTGACAGCCTGTAATTACGATGTTTGAGCATTAGCTGCGTTTCTATTCATCAACGCGAGAGGGCGGTACTAAACGAAAATGCACCGTGATCTTGCATCGATTTTTTTTGTATAGTTTATTTTCTACTAATGTATGATGATGATAAAAGCTTATCTGATTGACTGTTAAACCATCCCCTTTGGCAAAATATTAACACAAACACGATAGACCTAGTTCTATGACACAAACTCACCACGATCGCAAAGGAAATTAGAATGAAACAACGTTGCAGGATGTTAGGGAAAATATAAATATAGATACGTGTAATCTAGATAAAAATATAGACGTAATCTAAATTATAAATAATTTTATAATCTTACTTTTTTTGTAGTTAAGAGATCATTGTTTAATATTGAGGAATTTTTGAAGCTTTAAATGATGATGATAATAGTTATAATGATTTTGATGATTGTATAATAGTGTTATAAATTCTACATAATGAAGAAAATAAAGCTGCTTTTTATGACAAGTGTAATTTAAATAATATGTTTAAAATATAAAAACGACATAGTTAGGTAATAACGCTTGCTAGATCTCTTGGTAGCTCTAGGCTATAGATATCAATTTTGTGGTAATGAATATATTTGAAATTCAACTGATTTTCTTAAACATGAAATACCTATATAAATGAAATGTATAATCTGAAAATTGTTAGATTACTTACATGGGTGTCCCGTAAATATACCGACAAACTTTTAGGGGTAGTGAGGGGGAAATCAAAATAATTAGTTTTTGCTTAAAAATGAATGTCCGAAAACTATTCGTTTCCGAGATACAGAGTGTCAAAGTTAAAAAAATCAACTTTCAATCAAAATCTTGAAAACTTTTTAACCAATTTTAATGAAATGTTTAATATTTGTTGAGATCTCTCAAACCTATTCGCGTTTATCCAAACGAACATACGGAAGTCTATTACTTTTTTGTGTCTTAAATTTTTTTCGTATCTCGCTTCGTTTTCGTTTGAGTTATATTTTTAGTTTATTCAGAGACATGCAAATTATTTTTTTCTCGAAAAATATCAAGGGAGAAACTTGTATTTTTAGTTGCTTTATTCAAAGCAATAATAAAAATTGCAAATATCTACTGAACGTTATTTTTTTTGTATAAAATATTCATTTTGATGTCCCCTACCACCCCTAAAAATGTGTCGGTGTATTATAGGGGACACCTGTATATTAGGTCAATAGAACACTTGTTTTATGAAAAAAACAAATCCGTCATTATCATTAATTTTAATAAATCGGCTGTGATCGTATGCTTCCGAAGTATTTGCTCGGCTCGATACAAATACGTATTATACGTACGTACACGTAACATTACGTCATATACCTTTCTAAAACACTGACTTATATCTGTAACGGGATCTATATTCTGCTACTGTGAACCCCAAAATTTTGGTCACAAGCCGCCCCTGCTACTACCTTAATTAATACAAATTAGCTAACAAGATGCAGAAATATGATCATTAAGACCTCGGTTCCAAATTTCTTTTAAATTTATGATATTTAAAAAAAGATTGGAACAAAAATTTAGGAAGAAAGATAGATTTTAAAACATTTACAGATCATATTTTTTTATTTCATGAAACTTGGCTATTAATATCAATAAAAATAGCATAAAAAAAACAAAAAAAGCATTTTATGAAAAGGATGAAAATCAGTTAATTTGAAATAAATTAGAAACTAATAAAAGGGGGCATGAGTCTGGATTTTAGGATTTATGGATCCAAAATTCGATCTCTAGCAAACCAATAATAAGTAATCAAAAATCACCAATTAATAAATAAAACTAAGTAAAAAATATTTAAAATCAAAGTCTTTTTAACCTCATTATGTTTTTTTTTATACAAAACCTTCACCGCCAATAGATAGCAGACGATGCAATGCGGATATTCAAGATGTATTTATTACAACTATAGTAATTATTTAAAATATATATATTTTTAAATTTCTTAGTTACGACCCTGTACAACAATTCGAGCTGTTTTATACCTTCACATAATCATCGTTATGTCGCATATCCTTTATTTATTATATCGTAAACGGTAGTAAAATTCGCAACAAATATGATTGGTTCTCGGAAAAGACATAAATTTTACAATTTCGACTGTTCATTTGTATTACGGGCCTGGAATAATAATAATAAAAATAATAATCTTTTGATTACTCGAAAATATCGTTAAAAGAAGAGCTTAATTCGTTTTTCAAACATCAAAAATGTAAAAGGACAATAAATAATGTCATTGGAACCAGAAAAGTAATAAAAATTGTTTTTTTTTTTAATTTTATTTGTTTTTCTGCTAAAGATACATTGTCTAAATCCAATTATTGTGTACATTATTTTTTGGTGAAACATTTGCAGAACTGGCGCTTGGCATAGGGACGTTAATTTAAATTAAAAAATGTTTACGAGAAACCAGAGTTGCCAAATAGGTACACAGTTGCCAAGTTAATCCTAAAAATAATTAATTTGTTTGATTATGTCTTAATAATAGGTAATTAGAAAGAATAAAACACGAAATAAACAGTAATTTAAAATGGTTCGGTTAAAAACTTTGTAATTATTATTATCAATATCATTCTGTTTTCAAACCCTACAACTATTAATTAACTTGCTGTACTCTAGTGATATACAATCGATAAATAATAGAATAATCAAAATTAATCGATTATTCCAAATTAATCGAATAATCGATAACAATTGAATAATCGAAATGAATCGAATAATCGAATAGAATAGATTATTTTTAAGTAATCGATTAATCGAAAATAACCGATTCTTTTAAATAATCAATTTGTACATTTTTAGCAATACAATTATTTAAATGGGAAGTTTTATTTGAGTAGATGGCATTTTTTAATTAATAGTAATATATTAAAATCTACCAAAAAAAGTCTTCTAAACGTTTCCAAACAAGCTGAAATCTACCAAAAAGTAATCAGTAAATGTGGCAACGATGGATCAAAGTCAGAGTGACCCGACCAAGCTAAACAGGGTTGTTTTTTCATTATAATTGCAATAGATCTATTACATTTTGATTTATGTTATTACGTCATTACTACATTTAAGCTTTTCAGAATACGTGACCCTGGCCCTTTAAAAATGGCGACATGTACTTGTAGACACACAAATTTATGATTTACATTGAAGGGTTTTTTATGTTAAAAATTGTTTGTAATATTTGTTTTGTTTTTAATACGTTGAAAACCATCTATAAACATTAATAGTTATAGTTTGCTGACTTTTCTTCATATTTTGATATTAATTTTGGATATTTATCAGGTTATACTTAACATTGATTTTTGTGTTACAATAGTATTATATGAAATTTTACCTACCGTTTTTCAGTTTTTATTGTAAATTTAATCATTTTCACAATTTGTCATACATGCCAATTATAATAAAAAAAATTTAAATACCTTTTATTGGCAAATAAAACAAGTATAAGATCAGTAATATAATAAAGCCTAAAACAATGCATAATAGACTAAAAAAATAGATACAATAGAAGAATGATAAAGTAAAAGTTTTGAAAATTATCTAATGGGTATATCAGTACCTAGGAGGTAAACTACACTATAACATTCTAGCAGAGCAGACTGAATGTTGTTCAGACACTTTTTCTGTTCCATATTTACATGTATTACTTATATTTCGGTTAGGTCCAATTATTGTCACAATATGTATTGTTTACTAATAAAACTTTTTTTTTAACATACATGAATTGTTGTTTTTTGTAACATATTTCTATGTTCTGATGTTCTCACTAAAACATGTTATACTATACCCCTGAGTTGATTTTAGAGTTTAAAAAAGTAAAGTTAAAAATAAATATTTCGATGGTTTGTGTTTTAAGAATTAACTTATTTTGACTGAAATTCTTACCAAACTACTTTAAATTTAAATTTCGTAATCCGACAAAATATTTATGGTTTCTACAAGACCACGCTACAGCACATTATAGTGACCAAGTAAGATAATCTTCTCTTCTACCCTGGACGTCAGATTGAAAGTGCTCCCGATGCACCTACTTCTAGGCCACATAGAGACCCTTACCTTAATCATCTTGACTTTTATTTTTGGAGTATGAAAGAAGAGTGTACTGGGTGAAAATAATCGACGAACAATGAGAAATAGAATTACTGAAGATGCATATTAAGCAGAAATCATGTATTTTCTAAAATATTCTATTTTCTATTTTAAACGGTACAGAAAGGGATGTCATTTTGAACATTTGTAAAATACTTACGTATTTATTCTTGTGTCTAGATAATTTAATTTTAGGGGTCTATTCTGTACCTATAGTTGTTATCTGGCAACTTTCTAACCGCCTGCTATCTTACTACTTTCATAGCAATTGTATATAACAACTTTGACAAAAGTAGCTATTCTAGTGTTTACGATTGCTATATTATTCTATGCTGTATCATACAGTTATGTTACAGACCAAGTTG
Organism: Psylliodes chrysocephalus; assembly: GCA_927349885.1. Lineage (NCBI taxonomy): Eukaryota > Metazoa > Arthropoda > Insecta > Coleoptera > Chrysomelidae > Psylliodes > Psylliodes chrysocephalus. The sequence goes on from OV651820.1 coordinate 16,615,963, forward strand.
CTATGATTAGGGTCAGTTGTTGTATTACAACTTTGAGGAAATCAGAATTCTTTAAGTAAAATCTGTAACAACTAGTGGTTACAAAAGTTGATTCAGAGTTATTTGAAAGCAACCAAATATTCTTGATGGTTAAGCGTAACAACTAGTTGCTAAGAAAGAAATATTATGGACCCTTGATAATAAATATTTTAAAAAACAGTACAGCAAAATGTATTATGCAATTTTATCTTAAGCAGATCTGCAGGCCTTCTGACGATCTGAGAGGTAGTCATCCCTATAGACATCTCACCTGAAAGGCAGCATCTGGAGGATGCACAATGGGGCTATTGAGGCCTAACTAATGTAAGGGGAAATCTTAATTTATTCCTAAAACAAATCATTCCAAAAAAATATGATAAGTTACGAGTATCTTAATAATAAACATACCTCCTATTAATTTCTTGATATATTTGTTATCCAAAGGTCCATATTTCTGTCTCAGCAACTAGTTGTTATGCTTAACCATCAAGAATATTTGATTGCTTCTAAGTCACTCGAAATCCACTTTTATAACCACTTTTGTTACAGATTTTTCTTTAGAGAATTCTGATTTTTTCAAAGTGGTAACATAACGACTGACCTTGGTCTAAGCCACTTGCTAGCTAACAACTGCATGACACAGAATAGGTTATTAATTTATTGGTAAAAAATAATTACTTTGATTTATGTAGGCGTCAGTTTTTAGTGACTACATATTGAAAAATTTACCGTTATTCTAAAAACATTTATCTTCCGAAAAAGTTTCAAAACGAATATGTTAAACCAATGATGGGCCTAGTGAAGCAAATGCCACATAAAATTTTAATGGGATGCACTGGTTTCGTAATTTTTTTTTTTGAATGATTCTTATACTTATCTATTTTCATGATAAACTGTTCACCAATTTCCAAATTATTGTAAATAATAGATTTTCAATTTGTAAGCACTTTTGTTTGCAGGTAAATTAGGTCTAATCGACCTATATGTTTAATTTATGATCTGCCTCTTTGTTACAACCTGTATATGGTTCCCCTCACTTAGGCCATGGATCGTCCATTTCTACCTGGATATTCAATCCTTATAATATCAATTATTCCCCCTAATATTTTCATTAAAGCAATAAAACAAATGAACCGCACACACATACACATTCATTAAATCCTCGAAGCGAGTTAAGTATTTTAATTGCCATTTTTCATGTTCCGTTTCATCGACTCGAAATTCGAAGAGTGGCCCGGCGCTTTCCATGTCTCTCCACTCTCCGCCGCTCTCCACGCTCTCCAATCGCGAAATGATCGGTCGTCCGCAAAGTAAGCGAGAATGTTCCAAGCAGGTATGTGAGTTATTAAAAGCTTTTGTTGTAATACAATTGATAATTAAGGCGAGATCGTGGAATTTGCACTGGCCCGACCAGCATTTTTGGAATATATTAATATCGGGGACAATGCCATTGGCAATGGCAGTACACAGCCTATCTTTGTGTATGTGTGTGTTTTGATATTAACGGCTTTTTGTTCGAATATTACCTCGTTATATGCTCGTTATGCCCTTTGTAGGTATACAATTAATGCCCGGATTTTGGAAATACTTTTCGGACTTTTAGTTCTATCGGTATGCAATACCTGTGGTAGATATTGGCAAACGGGCACTGTACAACCACTGTTGTTTCGATTATAATTGTAGAGGGAGCATTATATCAAAGACATATTTCGCATTTACATTCTATCTATCAAATTCTCGTTTAATTCAACCACGACTCGTCTGTAACAAAAATATGCCTATCCATTGAGGTATTTAATTAGGTGACAATAATCCAAAAGTACAACAAATTGGACAAAAATTTGATAAAATGGAAGAAACAAAATTTTCAAATTTATGTTTGGTCTGATCACACTTTTTAAAATTTAGACACTAAAAAATACATAAAATGTATAAATATAAATGTATCTTGCCTTTTCCCTCTTGTCTATTCTTCATGTCAGCCGTCTGTTTGCTATTCACCTCTAGAGGGCAATCCAATCATCAGCACTCCATCAAGTAAGTCAAAAAAAATTAGTAATACTTAAACTTCATTTTTATCTTCTGTTTATCAAAAAAATTCTAACAATAACAAGTTCTTTTACAATGCAATCCTTTCCATTATTCTATCAATATCTAGTGGTGCACACAAGACGATCTCGTAAAATCTCGAACTCCAAATCTCGACTGGGCAATCTCGATCTCGAATCTTGCCGAAATCAGTAAAAGATAATATTATTCTTAGAAAATAAAAACTAGCCTTTCAAATAGATAAGTTGATACCATTTTTCGTTATTTAGTTAGGATTTTTTTAGTAATTCAACCTCCCTTAACCCTCTTATTTTGATTTAGATTTTTTTTAAATCAATAAACTTCATTTCCATACAGAGCTTGATTTTTGCAAAAAATTTCAAGTTAATATCACTTTTCGTTTTTTAATTAGGATTTTTTTTAAATTTTATTACTCTTAACCCCCCTTCCTTATTCAGATTTTTTTCAGAATTAATAGGCGTAATCTTATTTATGAGCTTTACTAAAAATTTCGTGATGATATCGCTTTTCGTTTCAGTTTTATGATTTTTATTTAATTTCAACCCCTTTAACCCCCCATTTTTTCAGATTTTTTCAAAATCAATAGGCTTCATTTCCTTATAGAGCTTGATTTTTATTAAACATGTCATGTTGATATCGCTTTTAGTTTTTGATTTTTTTTTTTTTTTAAATTCAACCTCCCTTTACCCCCATTTTTAATAAGATTTTCAAAATCAATAGGCTGTGTCCCTTTATAGGTCTTGATTTTTTCTAAATTTTCCATGTTGATATCATTTTTAGTTTTTGCCTTATTTTTGATACAAAATTTTTAAAATTTGGACCAATAATAAAAATTTTGATTTTTTAAAAGTAAACCTACAATACTCTTCACGTACTACTGTGTGAACAGTATAATAAGCATATAAATACACTTGTTTTGGAAATAACATACGTTATTAGAACAATAATTGCACAATGTCGTCCGTAGTTTATTTTTATTTAATAAAAAATAAAGTACGCCACTGACATTTTTAAATTTTTTAGACTACATAAATATCTGGGATAGCTTGAGTTTATTTAAATTAAATTTTACGATACAAGAAATAATTATTTTTAAATAAATAGTTTAGATAAGACAGGCGTTCAATAATATTTGTTCAGGAATTGTTTGGAAATTATTATTTTTCTCTATATCCAACACCTTGTATATTACTAATGAATTTACTAACTAATGCCCTCTAAAAATACTATGGTAAATTATTAAATTTTCAGTCAATAACTCTAGTAGAATGAATGAATTAAAAAATTAGATGAAGAAAAAATAAAAGCTTTTAAAATCTCACAATCATTCACCTATGTCCTTAACTCACACAAATATATCTTCAGTATAAAAAAATAAGGATTATACGATTTTGTGTTGATTATTACCGGAACAATACTGATCGTGGGACACTCTGTACAAACGCGTTAAAAGAGTATTGAAAATGACAGGTCGCAAAAGAAAAGCCAAGCCCGTTGTGCTTGATGAAATCGAATTGCAGAGGAAAAGCTTTTAGCAAATCGTCAAAGTACATGTGAAAATTATTCAATTTCGAGCTTTTTGATTTTGCGCCTCACTCCCTCCCTCCCCCTAGCTCATTCGCCCGACGTATTGAAACAAAAGCAAACGGTCAACAGCACACACACACACCCACACCCACGCAGCCTTTGCTGATTTATTGATTAAAAGCAGTAAAATAACTTCGTCCCCTGGTCAAACATCTATTCAAATATACATTTTACTTAATAGCTACACATTATTGCTGTCAAAGCTTTCACTCTTCTAAATAAAATTACAAACGCTTTCCGTGCGCCAGTATGAGGTTGATTTATGTCCCCTAAAGTTATGAGTTTGTTCGGCTGTACAACTATTAAACTGTTCACTGGTTAACTAGTAATCTGATAGTTCCTAACGTAGTTTTGAAGAACCAGAACAGACTTTTTAGAATTGTTCCAGATCCATGCGCAGAACTATGTGTAATCCTGAATTCTGCAACAATTTATTTTTTACTCGAAATCAAAACACTGCTAGCACAGTTAAATATCAAAAAGTAATTTATAAATAATAAAGAGTTATTGTCTAATTAAGAAAGAGGCCATGCAATATTGTAAAACGTAGATAAATTAAATATTATATTTATAAACAAACTTATAACATAACATCTAATCAAATGCCTAATTTTCATTCGTCATTTGAAACTTTTTTGTAAAAATGCTAACACAAAACATGGCCAGAATCCCATCAACAAAGAAAGAGCAGGCGCAAAACAGTTTTTGCTTTCGGCCAGAACCAGAACCGAAGTTACTGTTCGAGAATGGTTATGGAGCCATTCCCCAGAAAAACCAAATCACAGAATGTACAAGTTCGGAACTAGTTATGGTATAACCAAAACAGCGCATGCTCTAAAGGATCTAGGACAGTTACGAACGTGAACTAAAACAAAGCTTATTACTTTACCTTATGAATACTTTTACTTACTTCACTCTTCTAACATTGGTGTGGGAGGACTGACTAAATAGATTAGACCCCAGGTGTGTTCTGCGGTACCTTTTGACGGCGTTATCAACCAGAAGGGCTTTTGACAAGCTAAAAGGCAGTCCTTACATGCCCTTGAAGAATTCACAATGACCTAGTGAGAGCTCAATAATTTTGTTAATATTCACATCTTTCTTCCATCAAATATAATAAGTAATCAGATATATCAAATACGTAAATGGTAAATGTATAAGTCATAATGATAATGTTGGAAACATAAATCACTATCGATTGCTGGTAGTCATAAGGCGAGTTGAGCTTAATCTTTATCATTCACTAAAACTGACACAGGAATGAAGTTTATTAATTTCACGGAAAAAATTATAATTGTTTGACATATGACAAGATAAAAGAGATAGAAGCATGCGAGGCACTATAACTTTAAATCCTGATTGTGAAAACTCTAAATATTTGTAACATACTTATCTAAATTCTCTCTAGATTTAAAATCTATCTTTTCTACGTTGGGCGCCAATTTATAGAGAAGATTGAACGTTTGGAAAAATTGTCCTATATATGTTATTTATTTTGTTTGATTCTGACAAGTATTATTTTAGTCACGTCTACTGGCGCGTGACAAACTCCTTTTTGTCCTTGTCGCACAACTTGTAAAAAAGGCCAAAAACGCCGCCCTTTTGTTTAGGGATTGTCCCCTACAGCTAAACAATGTTCTGTGATTTCTTGTTTAATCGTTACGTAGGCTTTTTATAGTCAAATTGACGGTTTGCGTGACCGATGAAACAGCTAAATGTTACGGAATTGTTTTTTAGAGTCGCGCGTCGTGTCGCCAGTTCCGTTGTGACAGAATTAGTTAGCGAAAAACGCAGATTTATAGGGTGCGTTTGATACATTTCTAGACCAGATATAAATGTAGTAAGGAAGGGTTAACATTTAACAAATTTTAATGGGTACTAATGATTATATATCAAAACAAACAAAAGTATTTTTACTTTCCAGGATTTTTAATAAACCTGGCAACGTGGCAAACAGTTGTCAACTATTGTCAATTGTCATTATTTTGACATTCATTTTTACAATAAAATTATTTAGTTTCACTTTCGTTTTTAATCGAATAAAACTGTCCAACTGAACTATTTGCAACGTTGTCAGCTTTATTGAAAAATCCTGGATTAATTACATTTTTATTCTGAATTTTAAAAAATATACAAAATTATAACGTTTCTGTGAATAATCGCAGTATTTCTACGAATATAAATGTTCGAGGAAGCAGAAGTGCCAAGATTACTATTTTGCTTATTACGAGATACGTGTGTACATAAATAAATCAGTAGTGCCAACGGTCTTGTAAAAAATCCAAGCACAAAGATGCTTGGTGGCTGTGGATGAGGAACAATCGACCAAGCAATAAGGAATAAGTCATTTTGGATTGTTTCTCAGTTCGGTATTCGGTAGGTAGGCAAAAGAGAACCAACGACCAATATTTATGTTGCTGTGTATCTATGAGAGAGGCGATTTGGAGCACAGCGGGAAGCGCTAGCGCCCCCCTGCGGTTGGTCCGTGACCTACGTTTCCATCACCCTCATTAACACAAAAATCATTATGTACGATCCCAAAGACGTGCGGAAAAAGAGGGAGTGCAATAAAAATATAATACAGTTAGAAATTAATTTTTAGTACAGAGGACTCGCAGGGGGAGGACATTTGTCGGGAAAAACAAATTATATTTCGAACAATAATAGAATAAAAAAATAACGATATTCATAAATAAATTCTTCATTACACAATTATGAAATTTATCCTTAAAATAAATTCATGAAAAATGTTAAAAATCAACTTGCGTCTAGCTGGATTTGAACCAACCCTACCAAGTTTTCCCTGCTAATGAGTTTTCCACTCGACACCATTTTAGTTTACCTATATCAAATATTTATTTTGATTAAATGTATAAAGATCAAACCTATAAAATTCATATTATTATACACGCCTCTGAATGACATTTAAATTGTCATATAAATAAGAAGAATGGCAATTGCATGATTTATTCCAATTTTACAACAAAATTTATTGACTTACTTTTTATTATTGATAATTATAATGATTTGAAAAAATTTAAGAGCAGATGTGATGCAAATTTATCAATAAACGATAAAGAATGTGTAAACTGACATTATTTACATGATTTTAAATGTTTTTAAAAAAAAATATTAAGGGATATTTAATTTCTTGAGTTAAGGAAACATAACCTCATTTCAACAAAGAATGAAATATGCAGTCTATTTTATTTTAAAAATAATATTTTCCACCTTAGAATGATCATCAGGCTTTAGTTAAAAAATAACTGCGAAAAGGGGAATACAAAATAAGAGGTACCATAAAAACGTAAAATTTAATTATTTTACCATAAATATTTAGACAAATAATTTAATTCTTTATAATGTTGACAGAATTATGAACTAACTCAATTACACTTATATAATTATTGAAAAATACTGGATATTAAGACTTTCGGAGAATTTGAATTTATGGGACCTCCATAGAAAGAAGTTGACCCAAGAAATAATTAAAAGTGAATCCCGCTGCGAAATAATTAAATAGTATATTACTCCGTCTAACACTATTATTAAAAAGCTAAGAGGCAGTTCATATTTGCCCTTGGAGGATGCACAATGGGCCTAATAAAGTCTAAATGAACCCTTCCTCCATACCTCACAGATTGGGAGCTTTTCATAAAATAAAGTGAACCACTTTTTTTTTAATCAAGTTTATTTACCTACGCCACTGGATTAAGAAACAATTCTCAAAAATTATAGCTAGTTGGTATCAGTTATTAATGCCGATTCGCACATTGATATTTATTAGTAATCAATACTTTTAAATAGAAATAAATAACAATAGGGGGTCTCTTATTGAAATCGTTGAAAGATCGCCCGCGATCTCCGATATCAAAGGCCGCAGCACCACCGAGAGGTAGGTAGGTAAGTAACTCTTGAAAGATCTAAATTATAAGATGTTATTTGTAATCGTGCGTTTAAAAGGTAATAAAATTAATCTGAATGCTTAGTTTAGTTTATTTGATGTCAAATTTATAATAATTGGGAATAAAGGCGAATGATGGCCAAATGTTGTTGACCTTGATTCGATAATGATCAACTATGATTGAATATTGAGAGATATATGTGTAATTATTAATTGCCATACAAATCAATAAACGGATAAACCCTACCATGAGAATCGTATATCAGGGGCAAAGAGGGACAAGTACCCCCTACATCCTTACTGCAGTATTTAAAACAATCAGGAAAAAGAGTTGGTGAAATAAGTTCGAAATACAAATGTTCGTTTGCCAACGGTAATTTACATAACCTGTGCGGCATGGAGCTATGGCGGTTTTATTCAATTTTAAACTTTTTTAATTTCGAAATTTCCTTATTCGAATTTTAATTGTTTGCACTAGGTATTATTATCAAAATGATTATTTCAAATGTTCTAAATTGAACTTTTGTTATTCGAACTTATTTCACCAACTTTTGGGAAAATCCATAATTTTTTTTCGAGTTTTTAAACATTACCTTTCTATTTCAAAATTCTAGATTTTTCCCCTTACTGGCGTATTATGTTACTACGATCATGTACTCTAAATAATTGATATATTGTTACAAGTAGGAGGTGCATATTTACATGAGTTACACAAAACTGCATTTTCAGCAGTTGTTCTTTTAGTTTTTTAAATCTGTTTCGTCAACATTTTAAGAAAAATAAGCAACGATTAAATTATTGGCAGTTATGAAGACTGTCACTTTATTTGCTAAAATTAGGAAAATCAATTATTTCTTATTTTTATAAATTCTTTAGAGATTCCCACTATTTTTGAACCCCTGATGTAAAATCAAATTAAACATAAAAAACACCAGCCACATCAACTTCCAGTGAACGGGTTTTTTCCAGTGCAGGAAACATAGTTTCGGCGAAAAGAAACTGCTTGCTGCCGGAAAACGTTGATAAGTATTTGTTATTATTTCTTATTTTATGTCCCAATTAATTATAATTTATTTTTGAATGTCTTTTTTACTTGAATGTAGTTTATGTTTTTGTTTTTACTTTCCTATCTGTATACAGATATAAGGAAAGTATAGGAATCATGATTTTTTTTGGACCTCGAGTTTTCGACGGATTTTTACGTTTTGAGGTCCCCTGAATCCGTTTTGACTATTTTCGCGATGATGTCTGTGTGTGGGTCTGTGTGTGGGTCTGTGTGTGTGTGTGTGTGTGTGTGTGTGTGTGTGTGTGTGTGTGTGTGTGTGTGTGTGTGTGTGTGTGTGTGTGTGTGTGTGTGTGTGTGTGTGTGTGTGTGTGTGTGTGTGTGTGTGTGTCTGTATAACGCATAACTCATGAACCGATACACAGAAAAACACCAAATTTTAAACTTAAGCTTTGTTTCAGCGTCTAATGAGCTGATTAGATTTTGGGCAGAGTCGGAACATCTGGGGGGGTACTTTATAGGTGGTCATTTTTATATTTTATGGAATATATCTGTTATTTACGTTTGGAGAAGAAAATTCTTTAAATAAAAGTTACTTCTTATATAATTATCTATAATTTTTGTGTTATGCAAAATTTTCCTAAAATGGTCCGTATTCGAGAAATTTGACAAAATGTAAAAAAAATAATTTTTTATAAAAATTGTTCAAATAAAAGTTGTTTGTAATATAATTCTCTATAATTTTTGTCCTAAACATAATTTCTCTAAAATGGACCGTATTCGAGATATTTGAGAAAATGTGTAAATTTCGAAATTTGAAGAAAACTCAAAAACGGATAAAGGAAAAAACATTAAATTTTAAACTTAAGGTTTATTTCGGCCTGACGTGAAATGATTAGATTTTGGACAAATTCGGAACATCTGGGGGGTACTTTATGGGAGGCCGTTTTTATATTTTATGGAATATATCTGTTATTTATGTTTGGAAAAGAAAATTGTTCAAATAAAAGTTACTTCTAATATTTTTATCTATAATTTTTGCTTTATGTCAAAATTTCCTTAAATGGTCCGTATTCGAGAAATTTGACAAAATGTGCAAAATTCTGATTTTTATGAAAGTTTTTGAAATAAAAGTTGTTTGCGATATTGATCTCTATAATTTTTGTTTATACATGATTTTTCTAAAATGGACCGTAATGAAAAAATTGTAGGAAATTTAAATTTTTCAGTATTTTCGTTTTCCATGATTATCTATAGAAAAATGTTTCGAGGTAGATGTATGTGGAAAATGTATATATTTAGTTTATCCTCTAAACATTTTTAGAGATGCTGCAATAGGTTAACTAGATAGGAAAGTCATGTGTTGGACAAATCAGATTTTTTAGTTTTACCTACTTACCCACCCAGTGGAAAGTGAGTGACCTTGTGTCCTTTATTAAATTTTAAATAAAGTTTAGCAAAAGTAAAATTGGTAGTATTTCTATTATTCTAATTTAATTTTTATTTAATGAGTGCCTATTTTAAAAAAATCAAGCATGCCCTGCCTGGTTGTCACGAGTAAGGAAAGGTGAAATAATAAGTAAAGTGACCCCATTTCCATTGAAAACAAGGGCTTTGGTGGATGTGTTTTGCCACGATTATGCCGGTGATGGTTACAGTTAAACCAGTAACGGATAAACCAGTGACGGGTTTAACTGGTTACGGTTACGGTTAAACCGTCGAATCCGGTCTAACCAGTCCGTTTCGACTTACTCGGTTTGATCGGACCGGTTGTCCGAATAATCGGACCGGTTAATCGGATATCCGGACGGGATAATCGGACCGGTTAACTGGATAATCGGACTAGTTAACCGGATATCCGGACCGGTTATAATATAAAATCGGATTATACCCGAAACCGGTCAAAATCAGTAGAACCGGTTAACCGTTCATCACGTCAGGAATTGACAGCCTTACACGTTACTTTATAAACTTGGTTATTTGGGAATTAAATGTCAGCAGTCAGAATTGTCAATTTCAATATTATAGTCGAATCTAACTCGGTGACAAAACATTCTCAATTTAGTGGTGAACTTTAAATTCGGTTCCATCTACCTATTTCTATTTTTTATTTATTTTGCAATATCCCAATGGTTTCTTAATTAGACTACCAAATACACTGTCAAGGTCATGTGATTAAGATACTCTGAATAGCTACTTAGGAAAACATAGCGCCAATTGCTGAATCTTAGTGGGCTAAAAAAAGACCATGGCACTTGTGATACTCGCTAAGAGGCTGTTTATCTGTCAAAAGAGTGCTTGAGATAAACTGAGTATATTTGGCTAGAAACATTGGCGTACATATTTGACGTATAGATTCTAAATGAATTTTTTTTTTTAATAAATTTGGTTATCTATTAGGTAATTAATTTTTTTAACCTATCTAGCTTATAATGAATTTCTCTTATTTTACACTTATTTAGCGTCATTACTTAAAAGTTCTAATTCCAAACGATTATTTTTCTTAATTTAACCAGTTTTTGAGATTTTTCGAAAGAGAAAAGATTTTTGGACTAGTTTTTGTCTATCTTGGTTTTTCATTTATTTTATAATGAATTTCTATTATTTTACACCTATTTAGCTTCATTACCTTTAATTTCTAATTCAAAACGATTGTTTTCCGTAATTTAACTAATTTTCGAGATTTTCTTGAAATCGAAAAGATTTTTGGACTAGTTTTTGTCTTTCTTGCTTTTTCATCTATTTTATAATGAATTTATATTATTTTACACCTATTTAGCGTCATTACTTAAAAGTTACAATTCCAAACGATTGTTTTCCGTAATTTAACCAGTTTTCAAGATTTTTGGAATCGAAAAGATTTTTGGACTAGTTTTTATCTATCTTGCTTTTTCATCTATTTTATAATGAATTTTATATTTATTATATTAAAAACTTTCAAGTTTTTTTTTTACTTCTTGTAGCATTACTTAAAATCGTAAAATATATAATTATTCCTCTGTGTACAGCCCTAAACCTAAAAACTCTTTACTAATTACATATGTTTTGTTTCAGATATGTCGAGATTAGAAAAATCGCCGCTATTAGCCAACGGTTACAATCACCCACCGCACTTAAGTCACATGCAATTTATGCAATTACCGCACCCGGCCGCCGCACATTCGGCCCTTCTGTCACCCGCCATGCCGCACAATTTGGCCAGGCCCGATGGGTCGGTCATCAAGAACCAAGGGATGCCTACCATGGAAGCCATTGCGAGGTACGTTCATATTTACTTGTTTTAATCTTATTACACGTATAATTTTACTTGACAGTCTAGAACATCCAAGAGTGTCTAGCCACTGCTCCATAACTTTCAGGTCCACATGCATATTGCATAGATTTCGACTATTTAGTGTCCACTGAGTGTCAATATTTCACTTGATATGTGTTTTCGGCCTCGCTGGGGAATTCTCTTTTTTTTTATATAAATTGAAAAGTATTTACATACAAAGATAGGTTTCATTGGGTTTCATCGGGCTTCATTTATATTTTTAATTCATATCCGATTTAGAGAAAATAGTTTTTAATCGAATTCGTCATATAAAACAATATTTTTGTACAAGTAGTAATGCCAATAAGTAAAAAGATGCTGGCATTTATATTTATTGCAACAAGATTACTTTGACTTTCGTAACCATGGAAACTTAATATTTTTGGTGTAGGGGAAGGGAACACTTGATATTATGATTATTTCTCAAGAATCTCTCAATTGCTTGAACATAGTAAGTGTTCAATGGCCCCATAAAAGATACATCCAGTGGCTGCAACTTATGACTGCAATGTGGTGGAAGGCAAACTACATTGGTGTAAGTGTTTCCTAGCCTTTTTAATGAAATCAAGGTTCTTTGTGTGTGTGGCGTGTCCATATATAGTATTAGAAATACAGGGTCTTCACTTAATGGTTTAGCAAATTTCAAACCATTCATAAAATATCTCAGTTTGCTTCCACCCTGAGGGGTGGCAACAAAATGCCGTCCCAGGTGGCGGCACCATCTTCTTTTATTCGCTATTTCGGAAATATGACAAAAGGAGGGATAAAATTTCTACCCGCCGATGCACAAACTACAAATGTAGAAAGAGTGCCTCTTTCGGCAGTTGTGAGGGAGCCAACTTGCCGTCTAGCTTTTAGTGAAAAAACTTATGAGGAGTCAAAAGTCCCGTTTCATCGACATTGTTAACCTTATGTGGAGAACACAAGTAGTTTTTTCTTCTTCTAAAATGTAGAAGAATTTTGAGACAGTTGTTTTGTTGAAGGCTTGGACTTCTCAAAACAATTTCGCGATGTCGCTTTCTGAAGCCGGCAACCCAATCTTTCCCAGCTAATTTCTTTGTATGATTGAACGTGTTAGGAATATTAATCTTTACTGCCAGATGATAAGCAAGGCTACGTAGATCTGCTACTGTAACTTCAAAAAAGCGTAGCGCCATGTTCAAAAGATGATTTACAAGCTCCCGTACTTCTTCTTCAGTAAAAACAAGACGATAACGCCCTAGAAATTTTTTGTTCGAAGTAGCTTGCTGGTTTTTTTCTAGAACACGCCTTTTTAGAGTGTTCCTCGGCACGTTAAATTGTTTGGCAGCCGTTTTCCACGGCATATTATCGTTTTTCACTGCCCCGATAGCTCGTTGCATCGCCTTGGGGTTCCAGGTCTACTGCTGGCTCTTAATTTTGTATTTGGACACCATAACTGATTATTAAATCAAAGTAAAATGTGTTGACGCTAAAAACAGCGATACCAAATACCAAAGTAAGCTTTGATTAATTGGGATTAAATATAACGACGTTTTTTATGGTTAAAATATTTACCATTTTTTATGAGACATTACCGATATTAACGTACAACATCTATAAATATTTTTATTAAGCATTATTCCTATAAAAATATAAAACATTTTATTTCGGGCAAAGTGGACACCATCGTGTCCTTTTTGCCCTCTTTGACGCCAATAGATAAATGTGACTTACAGGCCCTAACAACTAACCTTATTTATTACTTCGACACACACATTTATAGCATTAATTGTGTTGTTTTAAGTGATTTAGGTAAATCGTATGTAATTTGTTATAAGTTATAATAATTATTACAATCTACTTACCTTACATCAGTAACTTAAAAAACACGAAAAATTTTAATAATTTTAAACAAGTACTATACTAAACAACACCAAACGTTGGTATGATAATGTTGACGATCTATTTGAGTAGTCGAGGCATTATCGTAATATGATAAAATAGTCAGTGGCCACTTTATCCGCGATGGCCACTTTGCCCATCCTTCCCCTAGTCGTTTTGAAGTTTGAACTGTCAAATAATTACTTTAAGATGGATTACAAACTTGAAACTTGAGAGTAATAGTACACGGAAAAAAATGTGACTACAAAATTTTACTACAATGTTGTAGTAGTAGACTTGTAGAAAAATACTTAACAATTTGTAGAAAATTTTACTACAATTTATAGTTAAAAACTATTAATTATTGTAGCAATTGAATTGTCGAATAAAATGCTACAACAATAGGAAAGAATTCCACAATGTTTAGTATATTTTACTATTATTTGTAGAAGTAGAAATTTATTACAATTATCGTAATTACTACTACTAACTTCTGTAAAAATTTGTACAAATATTAATAATTATCTCTACAAAAAATAGTAATTTTCTCTACAAAAAATAGTAATTTTCTCTACAAAAAATAGTAATACTTTACATCCCTTCTTCAAAAATATTCTATAATATTGTAGAAATTCTAAGTCATGTGAACAAAACAGAATTCTGCTATTGGCCAACGTTTTCTGACGTTGATCATAAATGGCCAGACAGCAGTAGCCGTTCGCCATGTTCATATAACAAAGCATGGTACATATACGAGTACCTATAACACATTATTATATTATAAGCACCGATGCGTTTGAGAAAATTTTAATAATAAATTCTATTGGTGGTAAGTACATTTATTATTGTTTCTGAATAATTTACCTTTAGATAACTAATTTAAATAACCTTAGTAGATTATTTAAAAAAAATAGTTGTGGTCAACGATCGAATTTTGTGCCAAGTTCAATGATGTTTTTTGTCTTAATTGTGACATACCTACTTTCTCATTTTTGTTAGTTATCTGACTTAGTCATTAAATATCCAAATCAGTATAAAGGTGATAAATATCCCCGTTTTAAGGGTATGAACAATTCAATTGGTATTAATTTTTATTTCATATTTTTCAGGTGCAGAAAAGCCAACTGAGACTGAGGGCGCTATTATTACTGTTATTTATTACATAATGTAATTAAGAATTTGTATCTTTTATATTAAAACAATAAATTGAATATTTTATTAAGGAACATTTTTTTCTAGGTTATAATTATAATAATTATGGAATACTACTACAAATTTTATTAAAAATTACTACAATTTGTATGAATTTTTACTATTTATTGTGGTAAATTTTCGTATTTATTTTCATAAAACGCAATACATTTTTAATATAAATTCATACAATGAATAGCAAAAATTATAACAATTTGTAGAACAATTCTTATGATGCATTTGAATCTTTTTACTAAATATTGTAGATAATAACTCTACAATACATTCTCCACAAATATTTGGAAATTTTTACTACAAATTGTCCCTGTCCCTATATGTACTATTTATTGTAGAGAAAATATCTACAATTGTAGTAATTTGTTCTACAATTTTTTTTCAGTGTATCACTCCATCAGAGATGAAAGATGTGGCAAACTCGCAATTTCAAATAGATCCAAACTATTTATGAGAAAAAATAAACCGGTAAACAGTTTTCTTCAACAGAGAAAAACAACTTTCTCTTTTCATGGTTAAAAATGGCCAATAACAAACAATACATATCATCTTTTTTACCAGTTGAGCAAAAAATGTAATACCCGTGTTTTAGGGGGTTATTATTGACAACCTGTATTATTTTTAACAGGTCTGTTATTTTATAAACACACAGAAATTACAACCTGTTCACAAATAACGTGTCTGTTAAAAATAACATTACTTGTCGATCATAACCCCGTTAAATAGAGGCTCTAACTGTAATAACATAGGGACCCAAAAGGCTAAGGTAATATAAAATAGTTTCCAAACCATGGGGACTTACCTGTTCGAGTGTAAGGGCAGCGGCTGTCACTAGCTCTGTTATGAGGAAGGGTCCTAGGGATCCTCTGCTCACCTAGTGGCAAAAAGAAAAATAATTAAAATAAATAATATAAACAAATGAAAAACAAACTAAAGATAAATAAAGAATCACCATGTGAGAGGTGGGAGTTTTAATTTGGCAACTGGTTGAGGAAATGCATAATGATCTAATTGGTACACGTAAAACAACTCAACAAATCTAAAACTCTTCGGGTTTAAAAGTCCCAACAATACATATCATTTAGGCAAGGTCATTTTGTCAGACTTCTGGCCGAGGAACTAATTTGCCCGAAAAGCAGCTTTTTCTACTGACAATTTCAACTTAGCAACAACAAATTTTAATTGCCTAATTTTCTTTTTCAATTTTAACTACCTAGTAATTATATATATTTTTGAGTCACAAATTTTTCCAGGGTATTTCTTTTCTTATATATTTCATTATTTATACAATTGCGTTTCATATGAAAATTTCTCATTGATGCTGCAACGAATTCTGTAAACATAATGTATTTCTTATTTTGTACGAAAATAACCAATTTTCAATGATTTGAGTTTTGAATAATTCAGAAAAGTATATTCCATGGCCAGGAAGCTGCGAGGAAAAATTCGTTTACTTAACAGCCCAAGAGGGGGCTGGTGGCGTGTTGGAAGCAAAAGGTAAATAGCAGAAAAATAAAAGACAGGGGTGAAATATCCGGGGTTAATCGTGAAAGGAGGGTGATAGACCGACGTCGTACGTCTTCTCGCCGCTATAAGAAGCTTACTTGACTTCTTTTGGCCTCTAACTTACACTTAAATTATCCAATTTTCACTTACAATGGATTAGGAAAGATATTACTTTATCTCTTTCTGTAATATAAACCCAGCTCGAGCTTGTTTATTGCGTTTAGTCTTGGACTGCGAAATGAAATTTACGAACAGAAAAAAGGAAAATAAAAAGGTTTTTCCTTTTTCTTCCTCTCTTAGAAGATGTTTAGGATCATTTTGAGAAATACTAGTAACCCTTTTAAAACAACGGTCAAGATCATACAGTACACAAATTAATATGTACAATTCTACTGATTTTGGCGTGTTCTTGAAATAATATGCGACAAGTCAATTCGAATGTACAAAAATAATTTTTGTCTGTCAAGTTTCGACTTTTATGTACAGTAAATTCAAATAAATCAATTTGAGCAGTTCTATAAAGTAAGAAACTACAAATTAGACAATACTACAACCATTCAGGAAATTTACAAAATTTTAGAAGATTTGGGAGATAATATGAGAAAGATCAATGAAGAAGATTACAAAGAATAATCAGTAAATACAATTTGGAATGTAACTACTAAAAAAATGTAAGAAAAATATTATTTAGAATTTAATATAAAGTTCAATCCTTTTAGAAGTTTTGAATAAAAGTAATTTTCAAAAACCGTACAGATGATCAAATTTATAGGGGACCACTCCTGAGATACCCCCTTACTAACAAAAAAAGAATCATAGAATTCGGACAAGGTGTAAAGAATTACCGCTAAACATACATAAAAAATAAAGAGTTTGAGGATTTTCTAATGGACCCAATTATAAGATTTTGACCAAATTTATATAGGACCACCCCTGAAGTACCCCCTTTCTAACAAAAATCATTGAAATCGGACACCGTGTTAAAGAATTATCGCTGAACATACATAAAAAAAATATATGTTACGACGAATTGAGAACCTCCTCCTTTTTTGAAGTCGGTAAAAAAGATAGAAATGTAAGAAATGCAAAAAAAAAAAGAATTACTTACTATCCCAACCCGTAAAAAGAAAACAAAATGCTGGGGTCCTAGATAAAGAAGAATATAAGAGTATAATAGCTTCATGATGAAAATACATCACTAGGCTTAGAAACGAAATTTTTTCATATTGTGTTATATGAAATAGCATGGTGTGGAGAAGAAGACAATTAATGCCTTAAGGCATTAATTGTCTTCTTCTCTATTCAAAAAAAATTAACAATCACGAAACAGGAAGAATCGAATTTAATCTAGTATTTAGTGAAAACCTGGAAATAAAAAGTGTACTGATTTAAAGTGGTTAACTCCTAATAATCAAAACGCTGCAAGATATCCAGTAAGGCTACACTAAAAACTTATAGAAAAGCGTGGACAAATATCACTACATATGTGTCTTCTTATCCCGAATCCATTTTGGCAGAAAAGTAGATGGTATAAAAATTCACCCATAGGTAAAATTGAAATATCTAAATGGCTTAAACAAGAAGCTAAAAAATGTATATGGACATACAGCATCTAAAAACAACACAGGTTTACAAAAAAAAAAGTCCAGACTATTTGACCAGACCATGGTATTCCTAGGTATTTTGGTGTCCTGAATCCAATCCCGAGGTCAGTTTTGCCCCATCACGTCAGAAAAACCAGATTTAGAGGTCAAAATGTTGATTTTTTGGAACTGGCTCCTGGACAATTTCTCAAGCGATCTGTTAAGTTGAGGGGTAACTGTGTAGGTCTTGAATACCTTCCAAACATTGGAAACGGTCCCCAAATCTCGACCAGGACCAGCTCAGGGACAGCCATGTGGTTAAAATGTTGTCATGATCGTTATATCTCGCGAATTTCGATCTCCCTGCCAAGGTGTACAGTTTTGGCGATTCATTTGCTGTGAGGTAATGCCAGTAGATCCAACACTGACCCAAATGGCCCTAGAACCTTGCCAGAACATTGGAGTTATGCTCAAGTAGTTCGAGGTATTCGAGCTCGTAAATTTTGCTTCCCTTGCCAACACGTAGAATTTTGGCGATTGAGTGTTCCTAGAACATCGTTCAAAAATTGGGTGAAGCTAAGTATAATGTTCGGGGCAAATTAAGGTTGCAGAAAATGGCCTGAGGATCCCAACCCGCAACTTCAGAGTTTACCACTTTTGTTCTGCTGAGGCAGGTCATTGGAATTAAATTCCGCTGATAAGACGTCACGTTCTACTAAGTGAATTGGTGTGGCTATCATACAATATTTGCAACTATGACTTGGAGTCTGCTGATAAACTCAGTTCTGCTATTAGCATAACCCAGAAGGAACGACGGGGACGTTGCAGATACTGTTCCCTTCGGGGTGCTTGTTTATAGTGAGTCCCCTCGCCTCTCACTTTTTTCCCTCCCAATTTCTCAATCTTTGCCTGCTTGTTTATGGGGTCTGCAGGTTTCATCAAAACTTCTTCTAAGCGTCTTTCTCTTATGTCCCTTATTGGTATTCCTCTTCAAGTTCCAACAGTAATCTGCCAACATGTTAATGTCCCAGAAATCTTGGTGGAATCTTTCATCTTGTTCTTCGCTAAAATATCCGAGGTTTTCTGAGATAAACATTTTGGAAAGATTCTGGGTCCTTAAGGTTAATGCTGGGGGGACGGTCATGAACTCACAGCAAATGCATCGTTACAATCGACGCTTGGCAGTGGAATAGAAAGTCGCCAGTTAGTAACCCCTGAGCCAGTTCTCCACCTTGGGCCAGGTTCTAGGGCCATTTGGGTCAATGCTGGATCCACTGGCATTATCTCACAGCAAATGGATAGCCGAAATTGAACACCTTGGCGGGGAGATCGAAATTCGCGAGATAAAACCATCATGGTAACATTTTTTCCACTGGGCTGTCTCTACGCTGATTCTGGTCGAGATTAAAGGCCCTTGTCCAATGTTTGGAAGGTATTCATGACTTATAAAATTACCCTTCAACTTAACAGATCGCTTGAGAAATTGTCCCGGGGCCGGTTCCGAAAAAGCACCATTTTAACCTCTAAATAACCTTGAAATCTGGGTTTTCTGACGTGATGGGGCAAAACTGACCCCGGGATCGAATTCAGGACGCCAAAATACCTAGGAATACCATAATCCGGTCAAATATTCCGGACTTGTGTAACTTTCAATTCCAGTAGATCAACTATTGTTTCACATATGGTGAAGGACTGAACTACTGTAAGAATTAATAAAAATAACTGGAATTGCACCAGCTTCTTCACTGAAATCTTACCTACTAATTTATGAAAAACATTATACAAAAATTATGGAAATATTAAAACCACATCTTCTTGTGTTGTTAGTTCTTCAACGGCAAATGTTATTCCAAATAAGAAAAAGGTGCATTAATAAAAGATACTGAAACTACCGATGTTTATAATAACTGCATATTTAATAAATTGTTCATTTTATAATTATTATCTAATCTGTGAAATTGGAATAACTGTTGAAGTACGTGAAGCTCCCTCGAACCTTAAATATTGAAACCTCGCACCTCTACAGCTGCATGTCATCTTAATTTCAAGTTGAAACCAAATGTACACCTCAGCCATCCCGTCTAGGTATATTATATCCGCAATCCCTAAAACTAATTTGTAATTTCGCCGTGAACTCCGCCCGTAATCCCTTTGTTTGATAATATTAAATATTTCACAAACTCTCCCAACTACTTTCCAGTTAACAAAGATTTTGTTGGCGAGATCTTCGAACTTAAAATCCTTCGGCTTCGGGGTTAAGACACGAAAGGGTTTAAAGATTAGGGCCATAGATGGCGTACTGTACATCTCGTTTTGCCGGACTTATAATTTATGATCTTTACATTTTGGATTATGGATTACAACGTGTTCTTGACGGTTGAAATGGTTCAAAATATTATGGCGAGGACAGTAATAAGGATAATTTTAGTGAAAACTGGACGTAATCGAAAGAATTTAATTTGAAATATACGCATGCGTACTTGAAGTTTTTAATAAGAAAAAACTTAATTAAATAGTGCTTCTTATTTGTGCTAAAATACTGTATGTACTTAAGGTTTATCTTATTTGAACAAAACAGTGTCACCGTATTTCTATTTAAACGTTTTTAGTTTTCTATCAGGATCTTGCTTTAGTTTTTGGTATTCTCTCTGGTTTTTTGACAACCATATGTTATGTTATGTTGGGAGTGGGGTGTTAATACACTGCGACCTAAAAGATCTTTTGTGTCCCCTTCTGTCGCCAATGCACCAAGGAAATGTCTCAATGCCTATAACGACCCTTCCAATCCTATTTTCGCAAGGAAGTGTAGGATTTGAAGTGGCTTCAAGTTAGGTAAATCTCCCTCTTCTATTTGATATCCTCCTATATATAGTGCCCTTGGATTCTGGAGTGCTACACATTCAGTTAGGATGTGAATGGAGGTTTCGTCCTCCTCCTCACAGAATCTGCACTCACTATCCTCTACTACTTTCAGTTTACTTAGGTGTCCATTTAGTCGGCAATGCCCGATAAGGATCCCTGTTATAATACGTAGCCTGTTCTTCCGATCCCTTCTGGTTATATTCACCCAGAAATCTCTTGGCCTGTCTCAGCCCCAAGAGATTGTTCCAATTATCGGTTCTTCTACTGCCTAATTCTTTTTTAATCTCTCCTAATATTATGTTACTGCTGATACCGCAGAACGGCTCAGGTCCTACAAAGGGTGTTTGAGCCCCTTTCCTTGCAAGACTATCTGCAATCTCGTTACCCTGTACCCCGTTATGTCCCGGGATCCAAATGAGAGTAACTCCATTTTTCTCGCCTAGCTCATTCAATTGTTCTAGGCATCTCCAGACCATTTTTGTACTGATTACGTAAGAGCTTTGATGGCTGCTTGACTATCGGACATGATGATAATCGCTTGTCTATGATAGTTTCTCTCGATGTTGAACTGGATACACTTCTCCATGCCGTGAATTTCCGCCTGGAAGATGCTTGGGTATTTTCCCAAGCTTTCGGAGTGCTTGGTTCTCGGCCCATACACTCCTATTCCAGTTCCTTTTATGGTTTTGGAACCGTCCGTATACCACTGAATAGCACGTCTTTCGGTTGCAAGCGCGATGGATTCTTGGCTCCATTCTTTCTTGCAGCCCAGCTCTGTGGTTTTGGAGTTTTTCACAAAACTGTACTTCTTTAGCATTTCATCCTGGGGCATGTCCCAGGTATCTTTAGTCCTGAAGCAAGTAGACTTTCGTCTGATTACTCCGTTCCTGATCATTTTATATCGTGTCCTTTTTGCTGCATTCTCTATCATCAAATAATGTAGAGGGGTGAGGTTTAAGATCACCTTCATTGCGGCTGTAGGACAGGTTCTCATTGCACCATAAATGGGTTATAAGTTCTTCATCAGAAAAATCGTCTACATCGTCAATCTTTATTCATCAATAAAGCAACTTCTATCAATTCATGCATTTTTAATTAATTTTGTAGCGTTTTGGAAAGTTATAAAATATTCTTTGAAAAACATTTTCTAGGCTAGATTAACTCTCTAATGATAGTGATGATGGTTACTAAAGACTCAAAATTCTGTACCATCTAATCGTTACTATCTTGATAGCAGATGCTATATATATTTTTAAGTATAGTATCTTTATTGTGGAATTATGCTTTAAAATATCTATGTACCATCGTGGAAATTGGAAAATGTCAACCTTCTGTCCACAATATTTCAAGAGTATGCCTTGGATATGCTTAGTGATAGTAGAAAATGTATTCTTTAAAACGTATTATTAATTTTTTAGTTACTTGATTTGAATTTTGCATTATTTCAAGTCCTCGATACTTAATGCATTCTGAGATGCGATCTAGAGGAAAAGGATAAGCAAAAAACGTAGCAAACGAAAAGAGACCGATTAATAATTCATAGCTAAGGTCCGCATTAACATAACTAGTAGTTGCAGTTTAAAAATGGAGTCGTCGAAAAAAACTTTCCTTACACGCAAATATTCTTGTGATTTTTTTATTTTTTGTTGTTGTTACTCTTTTTTTCCATGATTTCGTTACCACCCATTTCTGTGCCAATTCCAAGCCAACTTGCAATCTAGTTGTCTGTAATTTGTAATTTAAGCTAGCACTGTTGCCGGATCGTTACTGTATTCTCGGAAATAAAGAAATTTGTAAAGAATATTATGTACGTTAATAAAACAAAAGTGATGGTAAATTTAAGGAAAGTAAATGCGTAAGGAAAATCATTTTTCCGCAAATTGATACGAAATTTTGACATTCCAAATAAAATTTCTTAAAGAAAAAGTAAAGATTTCCTAATAGTTAGGAAATCTTGACTTTTTATTTAGTTTGATAATTTTATTACAAATTTCAATGCACCATTTATTTGTGAATAAAATTATTCGCAATTTTGATTTGCGGAAAAATAGTATGTTTACCTCGTAGGAAAAGCCACATTCCTGGACTCTGTGGTTCACAGTCGTCCAGGAATGTTAGACTTTTCCTACTTGGTAAACAATATACTATTTATAAGCTTAAAATTAAATTTTTCTCATTAAAAAAAGATTAGATAGTTTTTCGCAGGAAGATATTAGAACCGTATTAAAAAAAGAAGAAATCAATACTATTGATTTAATAGTATGGAATTGGCAGCCGAGTAAAATTTTGTGACTTTTCTCCGCACGCGATTGCAGTCTATAGTTTTTTGCTTGCTATTTGAAGTTAGGTACAAAACAACATGTACTATGTCTTGGTGGTGGGAGCTGTCGTGTAAGCTGTCAAACTCAAAACTCAAAATAATGTTCCTTATCGATAGAGTTTTTCGTTTTTCGTTGGTAAAGAAATAATTTGTTGGAAAAATCCCTTTGCAAGCATTTTCCGAGGAACGGTTTTGCTACTATTGATGTAGAGAGATTCCTACACTTACGCCGAAAGTAACAAAACCAGACAACAAAAAATTCTTGTAAAGGGATTTTTTTATTGTTAGGTATAGACCTCTAGAAGCAAATTATTTAATTGCCAGCAAAAAACGAAAAAGTCCATCGATATGAAACAACATTTTGAATTTGACAGGTTTAGTGACAGCTTCCATTACCGGAACATAGTACAAGTTGTTCAACCCCCTCCCACGACAAGCAAAAAACACGAGGTGCCACTTTTTGCAGTGAGATAAGAGACTAAAGCAACACTTTCATTATTCTCTTTTTTGCACTTCTTTTCTTACTTCACAGATTTAGGCAAAACAAATTAGAATTAATTATATAGAGACGTTAATTTTAAACATTCGATAACTCTGTGCATGTCTTATAATATTTTTAAAGCTTCCTGAGATTCAAGTAATCTTTCTTTCTTAGGAGTATTTTGGACACTCAATAAGCACATGTCTTACCGACATATGAGACGCACGATAGAACGTTAGCACGTTAGTTGGGGCTTCTTTCTTGAAAATGTACTGATGCATCATTTTGTCCAATTCTGAGTCTGCTTGTTTTAAGTTGGTCTTTTTGGGATTTTAGTATGTTCAGTTTTTTTTAATAAATGTCATAATTTAGAGTTTTAATATGAAAACATGGGACTAGGCTACGTTCCAGGGATTTAAATAACAAGTCAGTAATACAACCACTACATTGTTTTAAACTTTGCTCTGGTATACATACTTCGTAGTCCTTAACTGTATAAGGGTTTTACTCTTTATATGTCTCTGTAAAAAGACTAAAGTAAACAGTTTTTTTTCTCACAACAAATATATTATTATGTAAAACAACTATACAAAAACAGGTTACAACCAGATATACACAAATATGGTCTCAAAACTATTAGTTCAAACCGTGATTCAACCTCAAGATCCAGGAGAGTTACTCCATAGGAAAGTCTCCTTTACAGAGAATTCGACCCGGTGGAAAAAGTCCTGAGGATCTCCCCGAGATGACCTTTATAATTTTTTCATTGTTTATTGATATTAGACTTATGTCTAATAATTATTAAATAGTGTTACGCAGCACCCTGCAGTAGCCTGCGGCTATTGTAGGAAACGTACAGATAGAAAAAGAAGTGGAATGTTACTCATCGCCCTACAGTGTGCTGCGGTCATCACAAGTAAAAGTACAAGTAAAAGAAGATAAAATAGTCCAGAAATGTCTGGAAATGTCATTACCCGTCAAGAATATTCTAGATGACAGTTCGAGAAGGTTCGAGAAGGGTCAAGCAAGCTATATAAGGATGATCCTGACGTTTCATGATAGACGTTACTTGTTAATGTTATCAGTTGTATAATTGATTAAAACCGAAAACATGTTTCTGATATGGTGGAAGTCAACAATTAAAAGTACCTGAACGGTATAAGTTGGTTCAACGGTTAGACAATACACATACACGTTATGACTTCTAGTGGTTATATAAATAAAATCATTTTCGGTTACAAATTAAGATCATCTAAAAATATACTAAGTCATAATCAGTCATAGCGGACATTTTTCATCGTGGTTCAACCAATGAACTGGAGTGGGTAGAATGCTTGTCAATAGGCTTGAGATGCGACTCTATGGGCGAAGACAGGTTATTTTTCATCTCACTCGGGAGTATTTATAACAACTATTTTCTATTTCACTTTGTTATTGTCTGATCCACCAGCTTGTGGATTGAACAATAACAATGTGAAACAGAAAATGGTAATTATAAATACTCCCAAGTGAGATGAGAAATAAAAATGGCTGCGCCCATAGAGTCGCATCTTGTTCTATTGATACAATATGCACATTGGCTTTCTACTCCACTCCAGTTCATTGGGTTCAACTTTAGAATTTAAAAAACAACAAAATTCATGTTCAAAGCTAAGAAATGTGAGGTTATAATTACATATAATCAGCTATATCATCCGAGAGTGGTTAAAAATCAATAAAAAATGCTATAAATCTCTGCAACACTTAGTATAATACTTCGTTTACAAAAGTTACCATAGAATTTTGCTGTTGCCGATGTTGAGCAACGGTTGAAACTACCAAAACTCAACAACTGACGTTCAGAAGACCCAACAAGTCACCATACTCAACGCGCCCATTGTTGTTAAAGTTGAGTTGAAATAAATTGTGATACCAAAAACCAGCGTAACATCGGTGACAGCGGTGGGATACAAAGTAGAAGTTCATGGTTAACACTAGATCCACGGAGTACGAAGCAGGCATGGATACTTCAGGCCCACCAGCATGGTTTTTGAAGATGGAAGAGGAAAAGGAAAGACGTAGGAAGGAAGAAGAGGAGGAAAAGGAAAGGCGTAGGAAGGAAGAAGAATAGGAAAAGGAAAGGCATAGGAAGGAAGAAGAGGTGGAAAAGGAAAGGCGTAGGAAGGAAGAAGAGGAGAAAAAGGAAAGGCGTAGGAAGGAAGAAGAGGAGAAAAAGAAAAGGCGTAGGAAGGAAGAAGAGGAGGAAACGGAAAGGCGTAGGAAGGAAGAGGAAAAAGAGAAAGAGGAAAGGCGTAGGAAAGCAGAGGTAGAAATTATAAATGGTTTAATAAAAATTCAGGAAAATTTCAAGCAAGAGGTAGGTCAGCTACACAGTCGAGTATATATATCTTAGCCCAACAACAAGAAAATTTAAAAACTAATTTGGAAAATTTACAAACTAGTTTAGAAGAGCAACAAGAAAATCTAAAAACTAATTTAGAGCAACAGCAAGAAAATTTAAAAGCTAATTTGGAACAACAACAAAATAATCTAAAAACTAATTTAGAACAACAACAACAACAACAACAACAACAACAACAACAACAACAACAACAACATAATTTAAAAGTTAATTTAGAGTAACAACAAGAAAAGGCTAGAGCAGACTTGGAAAGGCAAATTAGAACTGAAATACAATACGTGTAGTACAATACGTGTACTGCACTCTTCTTCTTGGCACAATCAGCACTGGGTATCTTCTAATGGGTAAATGTTATTAAGCCTACCATGTTCTGTCAGTAGTCTAATATTTTTCCTATTGTAGCTTAGCTTGGTGAGTTTGGCGATAGTTTTTTTAAGAAGTGTCTGGCATATCTCTGTCCTGTTAAATTATTCCACCATTTTTGATATTTGTTTAACAATTTAACATCCACTGCATGTTCTGATGGCTGTCATTGTGACACCGCAGAAGGGTTCTGAGCCATTAAAAGCCTTTGATGCTGCTTCTCGGGCTAGTTAGTCAGTCCCTTTATTGCCTTTATGTCCTCTGTAGCTAGGTACCTAGGCTATGGTTAGTCTCTTTTGAGTTTTGACTGCCCATCTCTGTTACTTCCACACAAGTTATGAGTGTACCTGCAAAGAACTGAGTGCTTTTAATGTCGTTTGACTGCCTGAGTATATAAAAATAGTTTTTTCATTGACCTTATGTCTTAATAGATACCTTCATTGCGTACTGATGTATTACTGCTATTTGTATCTGGAATACTATCACATGTTTACCTAAGCTACTACTTCATGGTTTTTGGAGCCGTCTGTTTTCTGTGTGAATAGGAGGGCCTCTAGTCCGTACAAAGGTACCTATGAGAACTCAATGCTTTTTGTTTGATCTTGCAAAACTCGGAAGTTATTCTTTGATATTCTGAAGAATTGGATTTTCTTACTTTTTGCTTTAGTTAGTTTTCTTGCCTATTTTGAAGGAATTTCGATTACACTATCTTTTTTTGTTAATATAGAAAGCTTTTAATTTATTCTTTTATATTTTTTAGCAGATTTTATGTTTTTCACTCCCTTCTCCTCACCCCATTTGATATTTTTGAACGAATTTCGGTTATTCCGCTGTCGTTTAATTGCAACAGTAATAATGCAACGTTAATAAAGAAAAGAGTCGAAAGTAGACAATCGACAACGTTGCATCGAACGGCGTATCAAAGCGTACAAAAAAGAACTTCACTTGTTTACACGGTTGTTGGAATCGTCATTATCATTTCAGCGCTCGCTGCTCCTAATTAAAATGCAAATCCGAGCAGGCGAATGCGTGTACACGTCACGACGAAGCGCCATGATTAATTCCCCAGGTACCCGCCAGTCCGTGCACCGACAACAACTTAAGATCCTTCTCTTCGAATCTATCTGTATATCTGTATAGTATCGATGTTTAGATTTTCTGGGCCGGTTGCTCTATTTGTTGTGCCTAATTGGAAATTAATGTGAAATAAATGTAGTTTGGACGGGTTTAATTTTAAATAAATGAATACGATGATCGCTGATGATGATAGAGATGATTAACAGTTGAATGAGGCCAGTTTCAAGAGTTTTCACTATACTCTGAAGGATCAGATCACAAAAGGAATTTTTTGACAATAAAAACTACACGTTCAGTTTTTAAAGTTATCCATTTAAATACAAATTTTAAGATTAAATGAATCTATAGGTAGGGGAAATTCGGGCAAAGAGAACCTACTGGGCAAAAAGCATCAGTAAAATAAATAATTGCCCAGAAATATTTGGATATTTGGCAACATCACATTCAATCAGTTTACTTTCTATAATCGTACCAGTTCTTTTCGTCATATTTTATATTTTCACGAGAATTATTGGAGTGTTTTACTTTTGATATCTGCTGAATAGTACATATAGAGTGAATCAGTTGAGATACTAACAGGACCCATCCACATTATGAGAATTTTATTGGTTTAAGAAGATAAATAAACAATTAAAGTAAGATATACCTTCACTTTTGAGCATGAGTTACTATGTCTACACAGCAATAAATTAAACATTGCAAAACTGTTTATTTCTGCAAAAGGAGTCGGGCAAGAAGAGCCATGGTACCTTTTGTCCGAACAGCACTCGAAATAAATTTTCGATTCTTTGTTTCAAATGGTTCTATCGTTACAATTCAATGGGAAACTCCTTGTCTGAAGAGGTCATGGCAAATGCAATTGAAAGTGTCAGAACAAAAAAACAGGTTTTGATTCACAAGGCATCTACGCTCCAAAAACATGTTAAAAATAATACATCAAATAAATCTTTAGGAAGGTTTAAGGCGATGTTTACAAAAGAACAGGAAAACGAATTTGTAGAACATATTCTTTTTATATAAATACTTTTACTTTCCATTTACCAATTTTTTCTTTAATAACGATTCTTTTTGCCCAAGGGGGTAGGGCAAAAAGGACCATATGCAATAATTTCTTTTTTAAAGAATTTCTGGCCATTTAGAAGAGTAATCACAAACTTAATTGATTAAAAATGTCGCTTAAGCAACATTCTAACAAATGACTTAAGAAATATAAATATTACTTTTCCAGTTCTCCTAAAATTAGAATTTGGGACAAAGTGGTTCTGGTTGCCCGGGTCTCCCCTACTTTATAAAAGAATGTGTGAGTAACCAATGATCTTAAACATCATTATAAATACTTTTACTTTCCATTTACCAATTTTTTCTTTAATAACGATTCTTTTTGCCCAAGGGGTAGGGCAAAAAGGACCATATGCAATAATTTCTTTTTTAAAGAATTTCTGGCCATTTAGAAGACTAATCACAAACTTAATTGATTAAAAATGTCGCTTAAGCAACATTCTAACAAATGACTTAAGAAATATAAATATTACTTTTCCAGTTCTCCTAAAATTAGAATTTGGGACAAAGTGGTTCTGGAGTTTTCATTATATATAACTACCTTATTTTATTACGAAAAATGACTTTGACCTTTGGTATCTAAACCTCGTGGAAATATTGATTTGTTTCCGAATTTTCTTTAGAACTAAACAAGTTTTTTTTCGTTAAAACTCTTACAACTAACACAGGAAAATAATGAAACACCTCACAATTCAAAATAATGATCAGTTTTCCTGAAATTTAGGTATTAAGTAATAGGTGTATATTTTTTTTTCTACACCCAAATGGATATTAACTTATCTACGCACAGGCTACAAAACAAAAAGTATTCAAATGAACAATTATTTCATATTCAATTCTACATAAAAAATGAAATCTGCCAATTATTACATTTTGTAAATTATATATCGCACGATATAGTGGCAAGTTACAAAGTTTTTAAATATTTTCTTTTGGCCGATTTTGTAAAACAAACCCCGAAATTATCCAGATAAACGGTTTCCTAAATATGGCCGGACGCTCTTTTAAATTTTCACAAAACAAATGATTTGTTGAATTTCATTTGAAGCTCCAGTTCTAAATTCCACATGAGAGTGTAATACAAGATAATTTACACTTCAATGCACTAAAAATATTTCTAAGAATCTTTGTTTGGTCATATATAAAATGTATGACACACGACACACGTATGTGAAGTGTTTTTGCGCACTGATAAACAAGTAATTGTTTTAACACTAAACCATTGGCAGCAAGCTTGGTGATTTTTTTTTATACAACAAAATTTAGTTCTAACCTATTTGACTACGGGTTTGAAACTTTTAAAACTAAGATTATACTCAATTTTATTCCTTATGATCTAATAAATTGATTACACCTATTCGCGCATTATATTTTACTTAAAAAAAAGGAGGTTCAGTCATAATTCTTTACCACATTGTCCGATTTCTATAATTTTTTTTAGAGAGAGGGTACTTCAAGGGTGGTCCCATATAAATTTGGATAAGATTTAATAATTGGGTCAATAAAGAAATCATAAAACTCTTAATTTTTTATGTTTATTCAGCAATAATTCTTTAAAATCTTGTCCGTTATCTATAATTCTTTTTTTGTCTGAAAATGGGTTCCTTAGGGGTGGTCCTATATTGATTTGGTCAAGAACTATGAAAAAATCAGCAAACTCAATTTGTAATGGCGTCGGTTTTTAACCGATTTCAATAACAGGAGGAGGTTCTCAATTCGTCGAAATATTTTTTTGTGTATGTTCAATGATAATTTTTTACAGTTGTGTCCGATTTCTGTGATTCTTTTGTTGTTAGAACGTGAGTACCTCAGGGGTGGTACCATATAAATTTAGGCAAGATCTGTAAACCAATATAATCATCAAACTCAATTTGTAATGGCATCTTAAAATTGGTTTTTTAAAATTACTTCTATTCCTTGTTCAAAGTTACTTTTATAACTTGTTCACTATTAGATTTAACTCTTCTTACTTGATTTGTGTTGTCTAGGAGCTGGATTGCCTCGACATTCATGTGTCTGACACACTCCACTGACACACTCATTTTTATGTATTTCATTTTAATTTATTCTCGTGTCTTTTTGACGTGTATATACTCGCAAGCGGAGCTTACTATCTAGAGTCATACTCAGGTATTTTGCTGTATCATCAAACGGGATAGACTTATTTTCATTTAATTTGATGCGCCATGTTTTAGTCCAGGTATTGATCTGATTAATACATGTTTGAATTTTTTTGGCAGCTTCTTCGTAGTCCTTTCCTATAGCTGGAATTGCATTGTAGTCTGCAAATGTAGCTATATCGTACTCAAGGTCAGGTATTGGTGATTGGTGTATAGTAGATAAAGTACCGAAAAGTACACTATCTTATCGTACTCATTTTTGATGTCCTTTAATGTAGAATATTAGTCTATTAAGTATGACATTTATAGGTCTAAATATTGCCTTGAGAATAAAGTTTCCAGCTTGTGTAACAATCCTTTACACCATACTTTACAAAAAAAAAAAATGTTAAAAAATTAACATGATATATTTTTGGTGGATTGAAATTGATCAATAAACTACAGTTTTTTTAATAGATATGGGTAAATATTAGTTTTGTCCAACTGTCAAAAAATAATGCAACATAGGCTATAAAAAATTATAATCGTCACTTTAGATCAACGGTTTTATGTTTGCATTAGGTACCTATTGTTTATACGGATAAAAACTATTGGAAAATTCTGATAATAAAAAAATACTAAAAAATTGTCGAAACTGTAACGGGAAAAATGGAGACGTCCCTGGCGATCCGAGCTAGTCATACCCTTTGCTAAAATCACACTGTCCACAGACTGTGTTGGGTATAATAATTTTTTTAATAAATATTTCCTTTCATGGTCTGATCTTCTATTTCGAATATTTCCAAAATGTTTCTATGTACAAAAAAAAATTGTATACAGTGTGAGTATTTGAGTTGGAAACCTCAAATTATCTGTTAGATAATGTTTAGGTAAAAAACGCCGTAACCCGAGACATGTCAAATTTTAATTTTAGTTTTGCTTTTATTTTAGATAATCATCGCTGTGACGATGTCAAGATGACGTCGTGATGACGTCATCCATTTTTTTAAGCTGAAGCCTATATTTTTCATGTCAAATTTAAGTAGAGCGGTTGATTCCAAAAACGGTAATATGTCACTATTATCCTAAAGTTGATAGTTTTTGAGATGCATGTCCTTGAAGTTTTAAAGGTTGATGACTTACAGTCAAGAAGTGGGAAGATCTCAATTTAGCACCTCATTTAAACATTTTTTTTTTAAATAACTACTACTTCTGTTTCTGTTATAAAATTAATCGTTGTTTATTTTTGAAATTTAAGGACCTCTATCTCAAAAACTATCAACTTTAACGTAATAGTGTTTCATATTGTCGTTTTTACAATCAATAGGTGTATTTATAGTTGATATAAAAAATATAGGTTCCTACTTAAAAAAAGTTGGATCACATCGTATAAAATAAAAACAAAACTAAAATTATAATTTGATATGTGAGTACTTTTTTTTTTTTTGAATTCTGGAATACCTAAACCCTTCCGTTTCGGGGCTGCCACTGCCCGACGATAGAAGATTAATGGTTCGCGTACAGGTTCTCTAACTCTACGACCGCTGGATCAATGTAAAGTATGTGAGAAATATCTGTAAATGTACTTATTTTCGTCAATAAATAACAATCTTCTGCTTCTAATATCTATAAATAGAAGCGGCCGAACGGGTTATGGTAGGTTATGAAGTTTTGAATTATTTCTGCCATCCTTCACCGATGTTATTTATTAAATACGTACACTTTAATGAGATGATGCCCTCGTTCATCCACAAATTGTCTACACTACGCACTGTTTATCGGTAATTAAATACTTTCAGTATCTGAAGATTGATTAGAAGGCTTTTGCGAGCTGAAAGTGGAGACATCTGTATAATATTTATAGAAGCACGATGCACGGTACGTACATCGAAAAAAATAGTAGCCTTAGCAGATAATTTGGGGTAGGTAATGGAACATTTTGGCTGGCAATTCCTATAAACGTACCCAATACAAAACAGGCAGAATCAATGTATACAAATTTAATAAATAAGACTCTTGTAAATAGTCAGTGGCGGGGCAAGACCTTAATTTCGCGAGGCCCTCTGGTGACGCAAGAGGAGGGATACCAAAAAAAATTACTGTACAATTTGTATTCATAAAAATGCAAACATCTTTTAACTAACATTATTAAGTAATAACTAAAGGCAACAGACATTTTCTGCTTTTAACCTAGGGTGACTATATTTCTTTCGTTTGACTCAATGCTGAACGCAGAACAAGAATATAACATTGATGAACTTTGGAGAGGTGATGACTTTTTTACCTCCCCAAAGAAAAATACAAAAACTTTGTTAGATCTCCAAAGATAAATACAATAAATACAAAAACAGAGAACGTATTATGTTTTTTGTATTATTTGTTACGTTTCAGTAAATTATGTATTACATTGCTGGACAATAATGGCGTTTTGATGGACAAACAAGGTGGTTTGCTGTACAAGATTAAATGCTGAAAAGACTTTGAAAATGCTGTACAATACACCGAAATATTGTATGGTCACTCTATTTTAGCCCTACTGATCTTAATAACTGTATCCTAATTTAATTTAGATTCTGTATCTGCTTTAATATATAAAACTGCAAAAGCCGAAAGTCTTTACTGTAATATGTAGTTCTTCAATAATTTTTATAAGTTTTAATTTTAAAAAGCTTCTTTCAGCGGTGGTTGTATGGATATTAACACGAGATAAAAGCTCATACCATAAATGTAATATGATCAATTTTAAAATAATATTCAGGAAAACCCTCAGAAATTTTGGACATACGTAAACTCTTTTAAGAAATCCTCAGACTTCTTCAGTACAAAATAATATTGAATAATCCATTAGATATTGTGCAGGCATTTGCAAAGCATTTTTCAAACAATTATCACCAACACGTACTATCGCATCTGTTCAATCAACTTCTGTTAATTTACCTATTTTATCTATAAATCGTGTATCTGATAAAGAAGTGGTAGACGCTACAAAAAGATTAAAGCCAAAAATGACAATGGGACCTGATTATATTCCTTCCTTCTTCATTAGAGATTGCGTATACATTCTTTCAACCCCACTGTGTACTATTTTTAATTTAATATTGAAAACAGCCATGTTTCCTGATCTATGGAAATTATCTCGCGTTACACCAGTCTATAAAAAGGGAACCAAAGATGATCTTGACAACTATAGACGTGTTAGCATACTTTGTAATTTATCCAAAGTATTTGAAATCATTATTCATACATACTTATCTAGACATCTTTCGGGTTTATTATCGCAATCCCAACACGGATTTATGAAGGGTAGGTTCACTGTGTCGAATCTTGTGTACAAAACACAATTTTTGGCAGAGGCTTTAGATAGAAGAAGTCAGGTCGATGTTATCTATACCGACTTTTCTAAGGCATTCGATAGAATTGATCATCAAATCCTATTACAAAAATTAAAGTCTAAGGGACTATCTGATCTTCTTCTTTTACTTATCGATTCTTACTTAGAAAATAGACGTCATTACGTGCAACACCAAGGATTTAGATCAAACTATTTAAGCAAATTTCAGGTGTACCACAGGGTTCGGTCCTTGGGCCCCTTCTTTTCATAGTTTTTATTGATGGCATTATTGGCAAAAGCACAGAAGTAAAATACTTAATGTACACTGAAATACGGAACTTTGTTGATTGCACAGCTTTACAAAGTTGTTTAGCTGAATTATTGCTATGGTGTACTAAAAAATATTTGCATTTGAATCCTGGTAAACGTAGTGTTATGACATATACTAGGACAAAATAATATTTCACCTTTGATTATCAGATCAATGGCACTGTGTTAAGTAGGCCGGAGTTTATAAAGAATCTGTGAGTTCATTTTGACAGGGAATTAACTTTTGCAAGGCATATTGAGCAGACAGTTATGTGTGCTTCATGGAGTCTTGGTTTTGTAATTCGAAATTCCAAACAATTTAAAAATAAGCATACACTGAAGTTATTATATATTAGTTTTGTTAGATCTAGACTTGAGTATGCGTCAGTTGTGTGGAATCCATCACTTAACATTTATAGTAGAACTATTGAAAATGTGCAAAGAAAATTTATGAAGTTCGCATCATATATTCTAGACAATATCTATCCTGCTAGAGGATTTCCTCATGATCAATTGTTGTCGCGCTTTGGTTTAATGGAACTGCACATACGCCGTAAAATGCAGATAGTTTCATTCCTATGGGCTATGAAGTGCTAAACTGCATTGAGTTTCAGGATTATATCAACATTAAAGTACCCCGCCCTGGCCTTAGAATATACTTAAGCTTTTACTTGCCAGCTGCAAATACAAATATTTTGAACGGTTCTCCAATTTTTCAAATGATCAATAATTATCATCGCCTTCAAGACAGTTTGGATATTTTTAGTTGTAAGAAAATATATATTTTTAGAGTTATTACCATAGAAACTGAGTAGGTGTTTATCCTGCTTGGTAAGTTAATAATATATCTTCTGTGTGTATTTATTTTATTTTAATTTAAATTTTTATTTTTTTAAAATTTGTTTTATGCTCCTTTAAGAACTTAAATATAACTGAATATTTTACCTTCAGTTTTCCTTAAAAATAGGCTTTA
Organism: Psylliodes chrysocephalus; assembly: GCA_927349885.1. Classification (NCBI taxonomy): domain Eukaryota; kingdom Metazoa; phylum Arthropoda; class Insecta; order Coleoptera; family Chrysomelidae; genus Psylliodes; species Psylliodes chrysocephalus. The sequence continues at coordinate 16,651,270 of OV651820.1, forward strand.
TTGTACTTCTTATTTGTTTCATGTTCATTCATATCTGATGTTCTTAACTCTTTTGTGATGTATATCATTAGTATATTGTATTTGTTTTTAATTTAAGTTCATCCCACTCTGTAATTGGTTTTTAACTGTTGAGTGGTGTACTAAATAAATAAATAAAAATAAATAAAAGTCTTCCGTTATTGAACATTTAATGCATTGAACAATATTATCAAATTGCAATAATATAAACTGCACTGCCTCGAATCTGCTTAACCAGTATGTGTCTGGTAAAGTCTTTATAGTAAGCTTTAATTTATCTTTGAATAATTCCCAAAATTTGTTGGTTCTTGAAAATAGCAAATACATTTTCTGAATAAGACAAAATATGTTATTGCTGCCGCAGAAGAATTAGTTGCTTATCTACCAACAGCAGATTTTAATTGTGACTCTAGTGGTCACGTCTTTTAATCGCCCATTGTACAATGCTTTGTAAATTGCTCATTTCACACATGTGTGTGTAAAGTGAATCAATTGCACTGTTACTCTTTTGTTGCGACATCTATTTAGTGAACTTGTATACTATTTTTTTCCTAAATATTCCCATTTTTCAAAAAACTCTAATTTTTTGTTAAATAGGTATATTTTCTTGCTTTGAAACCACTTCTATTTTAAAAATAATGGTTCAAAAAAGAATTTAAAAAATATTGATTCATTACTAACTCAACAACTTATTTCTAATATTAATAATATTTTCTTTTACAGGTCTGGCATTTGGGAAAACTGCAGGGCGGCATACGAAGACATTGTAAAACATTTAGAAAGGCAAGTTTTAAATTACTTAATACATAGAATTTTAACAAATGACATTGTTAATCATAAAATTTAATAAAATAAAATTTTTAAATATCATATTATCGAAACCAGACTTTTTATTTAAAATTCCAAGTAGGTAATAACTAAATATTGTTCATTTTATTTGCATTTTAAAATTTAACCGCTTATAAAATCTTAAAGAGAGAAACGTCATTATAATATATGTCCAATAAAATTAAGCGATATTTAATAATTTCAGTAAACTGACATTTATTACGTTTTTCTATAGAATACATAAATTATTTCCTGAAAAATATTAAAGAATAATTAATTTTTTAATGATTTGAAGAAACATAACCTCATTTAATTAACTTTTTCTCTGAATTAACTTTGACGTTTCTATATTTAAGGATTTATGTAGTACTGCTTAAAAACAGCTTTGCAAATATAAGTGATAAACGGACTAAAACATAAAAAAACCTTCGTATTTCAAAAACACTTCATCTAAGAGAAGTTATACCAAAAATGTGCGGTGCTCACTGATAACTTACAATGTTTTTCTAAATGATGGATGCTTTTAATTTTGCAACTGACTTACACAAAAATGTTTGTAATTTACTTTTCAAAATAATACAGAAAACAAATAATTTTATGAAGAAATAAAGAATCAAAAACAATAGCGTAAACAGTAGGGAGAGTAAAGGTACCGCATCGGTCTATAGCACGCCACTGGATCAAAAGTGAGAAGCGTGTTTTGGTCAAAATTGGAGGCTTTTAAAAAGAGATTACCTACTTATGAATTTTGAAATAAAAGTTTTTATATACAGGGTGTTAAAAAAAAGTGTCACAAAATGAAATGGTGAATAGTATGACCCAAAATAAGCAGAAAAGTCTTAATAAATATATGACCGCAAATTAACGCTTTCGGAGATACGGACCATTTTGTGTTTATAACAATTTTTTATTATTATAAAAAAACAATGATATTTATAAACAATCAATAACAACATAGAGTTAAATGAGATGTTCAAATCTGACGTAGCGCTTCCCTCGCATTGCCATTTGCACGACCGTACATAAAATGCATGTCAGCTAATTCAATATTAGTGTAAACAGGCATAACGAAAATTTATAAAATTATTCACCCACAACAAAATAATAACTGCAAATAGTATCTATGAAAAAACATCGGTAGACTCCGATAAGAAAAGCAAGTTTTTGAGAATGAAAAAAGATAATCAAAAAATGATACAAAACAAAAAACACTCCGTATCTCTGAAACCATTCATTTGCGGACATATGTTTATTAAGACTTTTCTGCATATTTTGGCCCATACTACCCCCCGTTTTATTTTGTGACACTTTTTTTTAACACCCTGTATAATACTGAAATTAAACACTTTATTAAGTTGTCATGCGCTGTAGACTTATATCCAAAAATGCACATCGTTATACAGGATGGGCCACAGAATTTTTTTTTTTTAGTATTGTTGCAAAAGACAAAAAGGCTCGGACTGGTCAATTTTTGTTTGGAGGAAGACACTTTTTTTTCTAATTGCAGCATCGAGACTTTAACCCTTGAGCAATGGGGTGAACAACCCTTGCAATTTAAATAGGGAAAGTACCAAGGATGACATATCTTTGGGAAGGTAATTTGATGGAAAATTCGGCTATAAGACTATTCATTTTGCGTTACTTTTGATTTTAGCGCCATCTAGCTTGATAAAAACTGTTTGATATTGTAAAGTGTGACGCTTCATTTGAGAGTTAATTTTATTACTAACGAAATGCACTATTTAAAATTAATCTAAATAAATTATCTCCACATTGTACTTGCAACAGTGTGAAAATTAGTCACTTGTTGCACTGTTGCTAACTTTATTTTGTTGCATGTGCATTGAATTAGTGATAAAATTAGCTCTCAAATTAGGTATCATAATTTATAATACGCCAGAGGGCGCTAATATTAAAAGTAACGCAATGTATAGTCTTATTGTCAAATTCATTATAAAATTTCATTTTTAATGATGTGTCATTCTTGATACTTTCCCTATTTAAATTATAAGCTGCTCGAAGGATAAAGTGCCAATGCTGTAATTGGAAAAAGTATGGTAAACCTGGGTGGAAAGTTTTAGGAGGCCTATTCTGAGTAGGTAATGGGCCACTTGAGAGTCCCTCCCTTTTTACCAGCCGTTTTTCGACGTTTTTCTTATAGTTTAAGATTTAAAATAAAATCAAAAACGCTAAAAACGTCGAAAAACGTTGAAAAACGTTGAAAAACGTTGAAAAACGTTGAAAAACGTTGAAAAACGTTGAAAAACGTTGAAAACCGTTGAAAAACGTTGAAAAACGTTGAAAAACATTGAAAACCGTAGGTAATGGGCCACTTGGGAGCCTCCCTTCCACTTCACTTCTTACCAGCCGTTTATCGATGTTTTTCTTAATAGTTATAAGATTTAAAATAAAATAAAAAGCGCTAAAAACGTTGATAAACATTGAAAAACGTTAAAAAACGTTAAAAAACGTTGAAAAACGTCGAAAAACGGCCGGTAAAAAGTGGAGTCGTGGGGGCACCCATTATCTACTACTCTGTATGTATTTTGTTAAGCGTTTTACCCATTTTAATTTTAAAAATTTATTTTACTAAATTAATTGTATCCCTTGAATTATTTCTAAAACTGTTCATCCAAGAGAAAAACTTTTTATACAAAAATCAAAAAAATTTATTCTCTATATTTTTCCTTCCCAAAATGTCATATTTACGTAAATATATTTTTTTGTATCATTTTTCGAATATGACAATGCGAGGGGTTTCGCCTCAAGCTCAAAAATTTTATGTACTAATCAGTATGTCACAATTAAGATCTGTGCTAAGTATACACTTTATTGCGACTCTATTTATCATACTATCAATTATCCAAAATTCAACTCGTCAAATGGAATAAAATAATTGAATTCTGAATGAAAACCGCCAAACGGGAACAGGTCGCGTACGGGGCAATTAACAAAACGGAATTAACAAAACATTGGCCGATTTAAATTCGAATTAAGGCCCCAAAAATTAATTAATCCTCGTCACTACACGGACTCGACCAATTAGTCTGCTGACGCGCAGAGCCCGGACTGAAAGATAGAACTTCTTCCATTTTCAGACATCTGCAAACGTTTCTCCGTTTTATGGATATTAATTAATTGTTGATTAACTTGATTCGGTCGGTTTAGAACTGTTTAAAACAGTCTAACTTTATTATTATTGGGCCCCCTACCGATGTATTCTATATTGGTGGCGCATTCTTAAAAGTAAAATAAATTATTTATTACTTTTTTAAACATCTTTCAAAGGATTTCATTTAATGAAAGTGATCAATGAAAATAATTTTGTTAAACGAAGTACAATAAAGGAGTTTTTGTACGAGTTTTAACGAACTCCAGAATGGATCTTGAATCTCAAATTGAATTAGGCTCAAAAAGAAAAGTAGCCAATATTATTTTTATATTAGTAAACTTAAGAGGTAAAGGGTCTAAATATTTATAAGGCGTGAATGGCCCAACTATTTTTACAAGTACAGGCGTAAATGTCAAAGGGAGCTGTTTAAATTTCATAACATTTGAGCGGTTTGACCTTGGCAAACTCATGAACTGTATTAAATAATAATGTTTGAAAATATCTGTGCGATCCATAGGCCTGGAAGATTTAGGACTTGGATTAAAAGATCACCTTCTGATTCAACACTTTATTTTACAAACTAATGGGATGATTTTATTTTTCAATACTTAAGATTAAATACTTTTTAGATTATTTATTTTATTTCTTTAAGAAATTTGTTACTAAAGCCAATTTTAATGTATAATAGTTATATTGCATGATGGCGGACGAAGCGTCGCCTTTTTAACACCGTCAAACCCTGTGATATAGTTTCTTTAAGAGGTAATGAAGCTCTGGCGCGAAGAAGAAGACAAGCCGTTAAATGAGCTTAACAGTCACGCTTGTGACGTTGACCAATGAAAGTGGTTGCCGCGTTTGGATAACTAATGAGAATTAGACAAGAAGTAAATGATGCCTGTGATATACTTAGTTGTAGGGAGGCCTTTCTTATCGGCCAAGGCAGTGCCGCTTACAGAGACGTCTTCAGGAGTAGTATATGTAACTTGTTGAATATAATTTAACAATATTCTTAAATTTAAACATAGCATTTTATAACCCGCCTCTACAAGCTAGCTGAAATCAACACACGCATTTAAGATACAGTACCAGCTAAATATATCTTCTATATACATGACTAAGGTCACGTACGCCATGGATTTAGGCCGTATTCCAATATATACTCTATCTTGCAATGCAGAATTTTTGTTTTTCCCACTCAATATAAATAAAAATAGTCCTTTACAATATTCTTCTCGATGATCTAACTATCGGCAGTAGGGGAGGGTACAACGCTCTTTACACACAAGAACCTACAAACAACGCCTGTCATGGCACATCGTTGCTCCTGTTACTTCATTCTGATTTCAAACATCCAACAGTCAATATGTTTCGGGGTCGTACACTTATCGCTACACACTCACTTCAATTTTAAACTTTGAACGGTCCCACTTTTAACCTTCCACACTCTTTAACTTGATCCTGAACAACTGATCCTATCCGAATTACAATCAGCTTATAGAAAAAAATATGGTACGCACTTTTAAAGGTAGTAAAGACATTGCACATAATTATGATAAATCGGAGTGCACGGTTTTAATATTATTAGATCAAAGTAAGGCATTCGATTTAGTAAATCATCAGGTAATATTAGGAAAGTTAAAATACTTAGGTTTTGATAGGAATAGTTTATTGTGGTTCAGCAACTACTTGAATGATAGGACACAACGAGTTAAACTTGCAGGTACATATTCAGACTGTAAGAGAATAGTTAAAGGAGTACCTCAAGGAAGTGTACTTGGACCTCTGCTCTTTTTAATTTTTACTTTTGATTTGCCAAGATGCCTCACTTACATGAACTATCATTTGTATGCAGATGATTTACAATGGGAATCCAAAATATTAATATAGAAAATGACACTGATCACATTCACGAGGATTTGTTGGCTGTACATGAATGGTGTGTTATTCATGGTCTTAAATTGAATCCTAGAAAGTCAAGTGCTATTTGTATAGATCCAGAGTTTAAGTGCAGGTCTATCACTAGGTTTGAACTGTCTTTAGATGAGAAAATCATTACATGGTCATGTGCTAAAAATTTGGGACTTATTATGTATGGCAATTTGAATTTTAATGAACATGTTAATCATTTAGTAAGCGTTTCATACTTAAAATTAAAATCAATTTAAGAGTCAACACTTTTACAACTCCAGTGCATAGAACTTCAAAATTCCAAGGTTGTTTTAGTTATGTTGTACAATTATTATTGAATTCAGAACTTAATTATTTAAATTTGAATTTTAATAATTTTGTTAAGACTATTAGGACAGTTCTTATTTCAAGATAATGATTTAATTTAAAATCTAAAATAATTACATAAACATTTTTTTTTGCTGTTATAATGAGGATGAATTGAAAAACGGCTTAGCCGAATTCATTCCTTTTGAGACACTTATGTATTTATAGTTGCTCAATAAACATTATTTATTTATTTATTTATTTATTTATTTATAACAAGCAAATAAATAGTTTAGTCGTGGCATAGTGTAAATATGTAAAAATATTTACTTGGACATGCGTAAGGGCTAAAAAGACCAACTATTTCTACATGCGCATTTTATATGGGCAGGCCTAAGAAGTAGAAGGACCAAACATATTTACATGGACAGGCTTGCAAGGGAATAGGGCCCAAATATTTTTATATGAACAGGCTTAAGGGATAAAAGGACTAAATGTTTTTACATACAAATAGTAGCTAGTAGTTGTAGACATTAAAAAAAAAGTTTTTTCTTTTTGTATTTTTTTCTTCTGCTTGAGTTGAGCAGCAGAGGTTCATTAACTAACTGATCTTTGGTGTTTTTCCTACAGCTATTTGTTATTTTCTTCTTTTTCCATCTCTATAATGTATTGAATTTGTTGTTTTTTTGGTTAATGGAAATAAATATCTATATTATTTTATTATTATTAACAATTTGCAAACTCTACTCAAAAAGCGACATGGAATGGTTCTTAAAAACCAGAACTAGCATCTGATCTTTACGTGGTTTACTCTAAGTAAAACCCATGCTTTACAAACTTGAAAATTCAAGGCCTCAATACTCTCATCGTTTTTCGGTCTTTCGTTTGTCGCTTTTTCATGTCACGAGTTTTCCCCTGGGAAAACTCATTCTTGATAAGGTGGGAACCACTATTTTATATAGATCTTCGAATTTATCAATAAATTAAAGTATTTATTGTAGATGTTAGCGATAGATTTGTCGTTCATTCAGCGAGAGAGTAAGTACAAAATTATTAAAAAATTAGTCGAAAAAACAAACCTGATCGACTTTTGTTAACCACACTGTATCGATAAATCTATATTCTTTTAAAACAGCCTCAATTTTAGCGCTATTTCGTATAGTAATAAAGCGTTTAAATTTAAAATTCAGTCGAATTAACAAAACCGACCAATTTAAATCAGTTGGATCACAGTCCGTGCCATGGGGGCAGATACAGCCAATATACTATATTATACATATACATCGCATTCGAGAGACGAGAGGTACATCAGCATTTGTCAAATGTCAGCCGCTTAACCGGCTTGGCAGGGTCCCAGTTCACTAGATCCCGGCTTAACGTTAACGCCACGCAATGATTTGTTGGAGTTGGAAAACGATCTGCCACCACACAACTCCATCTGACGGCCTGAATAATCGCGGTGTCACACCAAATAACGATTCTGCCGGTTCGTGCACATGCATTTTTACCAATGGTAATCTCCCTCTCGAGCCCGCGAGCTCTCGGGCACAAACTCTCGTGTTTGGTTTGCATCCGTAGTCTTCGGATGGAATCCTTCTTCCCGCAATGACAATTATTTTTTAATTGAAACAAATAAGCACAAAAAAACAATAAAAAAAGAGACAAATCTTATTTACTATAAATTAATAAAACTTAAATAGCAAACATTAGAATCTTTATTAACAAGTACAAAACTTTTTTTATTTGTCCACTTTCTAAATTGCGAATACATACCATAATAAACAAGTTTCAAAAACAACAAGTTATATAATTTGTGTAAACTTTTCAAAGACCTTACGTTTCTTTGTTTTCAAAATTTTTGTGGGTGGTACCGAAAAAATGTTTTATATATAAAAAACATGAATATTGCATTGCTTATAAACATTTATTATTAAAACCTAATACATTTTGTATTATAGCTTAATTTTTCTTCTTATAAAAACAAATGTCACATTCATAAAAGAAATAATTTGCAGTTTTCGTTAGCCCATCCCTAACAAACTTTATATTGATCAAAATCAAAATTCATCAAAACTATACCCACAAATAATTTAGTTGGTAGTCTGATTTTTGTTCTCTCATGAAAAATCAAATTGTAAAAATGTTTTGGCGTTCTCTAATTTTGAACTTTGTCCAAAATTTATTCGATTTCCTTTTCTTCGTTATTTTTAGCCTTTTACTCTCTCAATCTCCTCTTTTTTCACCGCGACTTTTCTTGTTTGGAATCTTACGTTTGAAGACCGACTAAGATTTTCTCTAAAATATTTATGGGTGTGACTGGTCGTGCCAAAAATATTACCTCGAATTGAGATCCTGATCATTTCTGAGAATGAGTCAAAGATATATCGATACTTATTGGTTGGAACAAGTCGCAGATTAAGATGGTTCAGCTTCTAACGATGACACAACTCTTAAAGATGGCTTAGCTTCTATAGAAGGTCCCAGCTTCTGAAAATGACCCAGATTCAGAAGTTATCCAAGGTTCTAAAGAGTCCTTCACCTGAAGACGGCCCAGTTTGAGTTTTATTTTCATTATTGGTTGGTTTATCTTGTGGATGACCAATGAGTGATACTGAAAAATCTAAATCAGTAAAAGTACTGGGGTACAATGGACTGATTCCTGCACACGAAAATCCATTCTACAAATACGGGAAAAGGCTGCATTCACTATACCAGCAATGTCCTTAACGTTATTTTCATGTTTGGATACTTTCGTATTCACAGTGAACAAGCTACATTGTAAGTAACTTTAAAATGCTTCATGACCGACCTAACCAGAGGCTAAAGCTTGTGTGAGGTGTGTGGAGGCAAGATAAGCATGTGGATAAAATAGTTTTTTGCAAATAAAATTACATCAAGGTATTTGTGATTGGAATGGCCATCTACGATTAACAGAACCGATTTTTTTTTATTAATTTGGATTGACTCGTTCCGCAAGCATTTGCAGTCACTTCAAAAAACTATTTTTTCTTATCTAGCTACTCGGTTGTCCACCAAAAATGCTGCCTAGCGAAGCGTCCTTTTTAAAATCATTGTTAATTATTAGAAACACAAAAAGTGTTGGGATAAATAGATCTCCAGAAGTATTGATACACAATAAAATAGTAACATTTCTACCTCGTTCGGCAGATAATAGTTTTCCTAATTGTTTCTTTCCTTTTACCGATATCACCTTCAATTTATTTGTGTGAACATCTGAAACTCCAAAATTTGAGAGTGTGAAAAAATTTTTTCAGCCATGATTGGCATGAGTTGACTGTCCAATTTCTTAATATGTTCACATAACATGTTTTCTTGTTCATCATTAAATGTTCTATGAAAGGTCCCTTTGTTATATGGGTTTAGTTTTATTAATACTTCTTCTTTTCGTCGGATAATTTTTATTTTATCAGCTAGAGAACTCTCAGAAACTGAATATCTCTGACTTGATTCTCTAATAGACATGTCTTTTATCAAAACTTTCTCTATGGCTTCTTTTATGCTGTTCTTCCCATGTACTTCGGATTTTCCCCATAAGACCTGCAAAAAATACAGTAATAAAAAAAAGGAAAATGTCTTATGTCTCCAGAAACGTCCAATATATCCTGAAACGTCCGGTACCTTCAGAAACGTTCGATAATTTCAGAAACTATCCAAAATGAAAGTGTCCTGTATCAACCGAACGACGTGAACCAAAAAACAAACTATAAAATAAAGATGGCTGCCAATATGGATAGAGCTATAACAGAAATTAATCTTTAATTGATACACGTTTCAAATAAATGTATAAAAATCTAAGTATACTTACATGGGATGAAGATTAAAGTGTGAAAAGTTATCTATCTGCAGCGCCACTACAATTTTCACAAAATCCATAATAAACACTAAACAATGCAGTGTTCGATTACAAGAGCAGTACTGGTTTCTTGTTTGAGTGACAAGTGCTACCTCACGCGGCAATAAGTCAATCTACCAACTGTCCGATATCACTTGCTATAAGTATTTGTTGTGACTATATGTAGGGAGTAATTTCAATGAATCATACCCTGTTTAAAATTTAGTTTAATAAATATCTAAACGATATAATAACAATACTCTAAGTCTAGACTTATCACTAAACTAAAAATGCAACCTAGTTACTATTTTAAGCATTTTAATCGTCTTGGCTTCATGTTTTTATCCATTATTGTCTTTACGAGAACGTTGGTATGTACTTTCACTCTTTTTACATATTTTTGATTAGATGGTACGTTAACCATTGAACATAGCACTTTGTTTTGAAACCCCTAAATCTATATTAGAATTGCTTGCTGTACTCCAGAGTTGTAAACCATAGGTCCATCTGGGCTTCAACACCGTTTTGTATAATAAAAGTTTATTCTAGTTTATTAATTTTGACTTTCTTCCCATCATCCAATTTAGTTTAGTAAGCTGCATACCCAGTTGCTTATGCTTAGTGATTATATGTCTTCTGCAGATGAATGTCCTATCCAGGTGCATTACAAGATATCTCACTGTGAAGGTACTATGAACTGACTTGCTTTCATTCTGCAGTCTTTTATCCGTTTTTGAATATCATCTAAATGTTTTCGTAAGTGCTTTGCAGCTGTATCTGGAGGATAGTACAGTTTTATCGTCAGCAAAAGTTACAAGTGTTATCATTCTAGACTTCGACATATTGGCAGTCTTCACTAAAAAATATAGAATAGGGCCAAGGATCGTTAGTATTTTGGAGGTACTCCAGATCAAATAGACTGTAGTTCTGAAGTGTCTCTTAGTTGGGTTGAGCTAGTACTCACGCCTGTGCAATATCTGGGAATGCAACTGAGTAGTATATTTTTCTGCTCATATCTTGATTGATATTATTAAATGATCTATGAATTTGTTCTTCTATTTCATGGTATCTTCTAAAACGAATTTGATGATCTGGTCTTAGTTTTTGTTTATCCACGATTATTTAAATCTTTTATTGGACAAATAATATAACGAGAGGGATTTACTGGTACTGTGTTTTTAGGCTTTTAACTTCTTTAACACAGTAAAGAAATGCAAAACCAAAGCAAAACACTGAGTATACCCGTATATATCTATCACATTCCACGTACGTATTTGCTGTTATTTATTTACTTACGCGTCTACTGGCATGTAAACTTTCTAATTGAATAGTATTTTGTAATTAGAAGAAAAAAAAAGACAATTAACGTAATAACGCTAACAATGTAAGTTAAGATAATTATTGATTTGACAATTGAACACGATATTATTTCTTTCAATGCCGTTTATGTCGCTATTCATTAGGCTAAACGTGCGCTGGTATTTTTTTGCATACCGTTTGTTCAACGAGACAAGTCGGCGCACAACTAGGTTAATACTGATAATTATTAAATAAAGTAGCGTTGTTTGAAATACATTTCCCTATATACAAGAAGGAAAAATCTCTAAATTGAAATTTATTTGTGCATTCATGATTTGAAAATTCTTGAAAATAACTACAGATGGCGGTAGAAGTTCAAAGTTGGTATAGCGTCAACTATCAGAAATGTTAATACAGTGAAGTCCTAAAGTGACGGATACATTCATTTGCGTCAGTTTTCATGACGAGAAAATCCTAAAACAGGTTAATTTTTAATTTAAAATTGTTGACAGGATACCCCTTATGGTGGGAAAACTAACCCCATCAAGCATGTGGCACCTCGTTTTAAAGAATTTTTAATTTTTTATTCAGAAACCTAGTGAGTTTTAATTTTTAGATTTTCTATATAAAAAAATGTCTTCAAAATTCTAAATCCATTTTAATATTTTTAATATAACTTTGAACAAAAATAATTCTAAGCATACTAGTATTTGCATAACAGTGTCTCAAGTACCCTCTCCCCCACTTATAAATAAGCCATCTACGCCTATGTTCAAACAAAAAAATTATATTAGATTTTTAAGGTGTAAGTAAGAAGGAACAGATTTTTGAATCTGATTTATTGATTTGAATAAATTTTAGACATTTATCATTGCTTTACAAATTTATTACATTCATTTTAATATTTTCAACATGAGCCTTTGTGAGACAAAAAGAATTTGTGACGCCAAAGCCGTCTCTGTTCCTTGTTTACTCCATGCCCGCGGTATGAAGTCTAGTTCTATAGAGACCAACGTACCGCTTCGAAAAACTACCGGATAGATTCCCTTGCTGCGTATGAGTCATAGAAAGACAGTTTTCGATCGTTCTGGAAAGCTCAGAGAGTTCTGGTACAGAGCTGGCTTTATAGAAATAATGCGAGTTTGTCGACGTGCAAGAAGATTGAATTTAAGTGTAAGAAGACAGTAAAGACAAATTGTATTAAATAAATTAGAATTGTGACTTAGTACCTAAGTATTATATAAATTAATTAGTACGTATAAATAAATTATTAATAAAGTGTTTTAAACTATAAATAAATTAAACAAACATTACAAATTGATATCATAATTGTCTACCAATAATTGGCAACAATAGCAAATTTGATTTGATTAGCCACCACACAACTTCGATTTGACGTGTACATTCATTTCAAACAGTGTTGACCATGAGCAACGAGCAAGAAGCGCATCAAATGGAAAATCCCTTAAGTTTAATTAACAGATCTATTTATGCAGATAAAGAGTGGCGGCCGTATGTACAGTGAGTCGGTTTAGGCCGGGAATAAAAAGCAAACAGCGAAACAGTATATTACCGAGCGAGAACAATTGAAGAATGTAATATTAAGATTAATTATCGGGAGTCTTATCAGCTCGCGATGCGCGCCGTTCCCGGCCGCCGTCCTATACAAACAATCACGAATCACGAACCACCAGTCATTGCTGGAAAGTTGAAAGCTGTTTGCTGAATCCGAAGCCACCGCATGGGCGGCCGGTTCTCTTTTTCGCAACTAGAACAATCTTTAGGTATCAGAATTTATTTTAATAGGTTCTTGCATGATTATCAGGCATTTTTAAAAGATTTTATGGAAAAAATAATTATTCCGGAGCGTAGTCTATTTCATTAAACTTTTTGTCATTGGCTTGAAAGGCGGTCGATTCCACAAGCAAAGAAGTTACGGTTCTTGGCATCAGCCACCAAGTTATCCAAATCGGCAATAACTTTGATCGCCTGCCAATTTTTCAGTGATCAATTGTGATCATAGGCGCTTCGGTGGGATAATGGGATAATATGGCGAATGTGGAAGCAATTTCCAGCCCTTATTGGCGATCTATTGGACAACACGACGCTCAATATATGGACGCGCATTATCGTTTGGATTGTAGTTTGAAGACGGCTGAGTTGGTCCAGATAGACATCGCTGTTGATGTTGAATTACAACTTGACCCTCATCCACCAATAACAAATCCTGTGTGAGATGATTTCCCAATGAATGATTCTGCTTCTATCCCACCTAACACACCACATTTCCTTCTTACAGTACACGTATTTTTGTATTTCTTTTGGTAAAATTTCTGGCGAAAAGTAGACCTTTTTTATAGAATAGAAGACATGATTAGTCGACTAGATTCTTCAGAACTGGAGCTTGCTCGTTTCGTTGCTGCAAATCAGTGAAAATTCTGACACTCTTGGCCTTATTTTTGTTATAGAAATCTGAGCTTGTTGAGATGACGAACAATGGTTGAATGGTCTACATTGAAGTCTTCGGTCAGTATTCGAGTTGTCAAGCTTTCTTTCTCGTCCACGGCTGCCACAGGTGCCTGCTGATCGAAATTTGATGGCTTTTTCTTTACTTATTTTTCAAGCTAGTGTCACTAGATTCAAAACTATTCCCTGCACCGACTTTCGCTGATTTTTCCTTTGCCTAAAACTTAATTGAGATCGTGAAATGACTGAGCTGCTTTCCATACTTATAAATCTAAAACTAAAGTAAAGATATTATTAAAAAAGTAACAAATATAACCCACCAATAAAAACGTCTGATAATTATACACCAAACAATTAGCTTTACAAATGTTTTATTTGTTTGTATGCGTCTGTATGTAGTTACAAAAAGAACCATTGTTGGGAGATGTTTCTTAAATATGAGTTTTGTTCAATTGAAACCCATCTTTGGTCGGGTTAGCCTTGAAAACAATTTTTATTACTATTTTGCAACGTTAGTAGTGTTTGTAACCGTCTCTTTTGTTTATATATAATAGCGATTTTTGTAAGTTTGAAATGGTATTTGTTGTCAATAATTTGTCAAAATCTGATCAGCGTTCAGTCATTCGATTTTTGTGTGCTGAAGGTTTGCAAATATTGCAAATTCATATGAGAATGCAAGCAGTTTATGAAAACGCATATCTTGCGTATCCAACTGTTAAAGAATGTTGCCGAAAATTTAAGAAAGGGAAAGAGAAAAGACGGGACGAATGACAAGGCGAGAATTTCATCAAGAGACAGAAATATGGCATGTATGGAAGACGATGATTAGAGAAAATTACAGATTACAGATTACAAAGTAATCACCCACTCCCATCTTCACTAGAGTGAACCGGAGCCACAAGGTTGACATCTGGGACAGTCGAACTTTTGTGTCACGTTAATCTGACGTTACATTTTGGCGCCCAACGTGGGGCAATAAATAAAAATAAGGGCTATAGGAAAAGTCTGGTTTATCGTTGCTTAGTATGTTTCGCTCGATTAAAATAGTTACAACAAACACCTTGCAGTCTAGATTTATCGCCTTGCGATTTTCATATGTTTGGGCTACTGAAAAAGGGGTTATAAGTTACCCGATTTCAGTCGGATGCAGAAAAACAAAACGCTGTAACATAATTCTTTAAGCAACAGCCACAAGAATTCTATGAGCAGGGTATAATATCGGTTGGTGAGACAATGTGATGCTTATGTGGATAACTAGTAGTAGTAATTTTTAAATATATTTGACAATAAAACTTTTATAGACCAAAGATGGGTATCTAGGTATCAATTGACTTCGAATAACGGGGCAGATGATGCAAGCAAAACCGATATTAGTATATTTGAACAATTACATAGACCATTTGAATGTGGGTGTCATAAAATGCTATAACCTTACAAAGGAAATTATTTATGTAAGAGAAATCTAAGTTTTTTATAAAATAATTAATTTGTTCTTCCCAACGCAAGTGTAAGTATATATTAATTTCTTTAAAAGGCAGAAAGTAAATAAATTAATGTACGATGTAAAAGAGAAAAAGTTTTTTTTAATTAATTGTTAATAATCTGCTCTCAAAAAATTAGCAATAGTTCTAAAGTCGTTCTGTACTGTTTTTAATTTATTTATTTATGCCTGCAAAAATTACAGACTCTCTGTGAAATTTTTGGAAAAATGAATCATTTAAATACGTGTTGAAAAGCATGGGTCCAAACACTGTTCCTTGCGGAACTCCTTATTTAATTACCTTAAAAATAATTATTATTATAAAACACACAACACTAAAAACAATGGCGTCTGCATTAGATCCTCGCGAATTATAAACCGATAACACGCCACTGGATTTGATGCGTATTACAATACAATCCCGAAATCTTAGGACCGACGTAAAATAAGGGTGAAATTCAAGTAAAATTAGTGTTAGCGCCCGAAATCTTATGTCGACGTTATCATTAATTATAATACAAATCTGCAGACGTCATGCGAAATTAAGGATTTTTACCAAACCCAAAAACCGGAAGTCAGTTTTGAATGTCAGCGTCAGGGAGTGGGGGTTAAGGCACAGAGGGAGGGGCAAGGGAGAGGTTTGGAAGTTGGAAACGCCGAGGTGGATGGAGCAATTCATTATTTTCTCCAATACATAAATCATAGCTTATCTTTCGTCGGCGATGACTGGCTGAAGGAAAATTTCAATTTGTGTATTTTCGCTCATTAAACGAGAACATAAAAAATTTAAATTTTATTCAACTGGTGTCGGGAATTTCAAACAATGAAATGAGATTTGAAAATTAAAAACAATACATTTACTTGTAAATTAAAATCATCATAAGAAGGCCCCAAGTTTGCTTTGGAATCAAATCATTTCTTTTATGTGCTATAATTCAGTGGCGGCTCCTTAGAGGTGGCAACTTGGGCATTAAAAATAACAACTCAGTACCCACATAGATCTCTCCAATTCCAATGTAGAGCGTAGACAGAAGTTGAACAGTACTTTGGTTGTTAATGCGATGATAAACGTCGATCCCCTTCCAGAGGACTTCCAGAATTTCAAGGTAATGTTTGTCTGACACGGAGAAAGAATTTAAAGATTTTTGTATGTATGTATAGTATGTATGCAGTTTTTAAAAAAGCATAAGATGTTAAAGTAGTGTTTCATAACATTAAAAAAATTAGTAAAAGATTTATGTTTCAGTTGGAAAAAGAGCCCCGACAACTAATATTAAGTAGATTTCTACTTTTATACTTATTAGTGGTCTATCATTTTTTTTTAGTGTGTGTCAATATTTTTAGTAGATTTTAGTCCATTTTTGTCTCATTCTCCTTAAAAGATTTCCTAGTACCCTTAAAAAAGGAGGTACCTAATTCATTTTCTTCTACTACTACCCACCCAAAATCAAAACCCACAAGCCGCCTCTGCTATAATTTTTACAAGGTATTTTATTTGTAACATCGCAAGATGTCAAGGTATTTTTATGTTACTGTTTACTTTATGATGGCTAAAAACACAACTTAGACGACCTTATTTTCAAACACCTATTTTCACTGGATACAGAACACCATGTTTCAACAGAGAAAATAATTTTGTCTGGCAAATTTTCATCACTTTCAATATTACTTAGTAATTTTGTCAAAAACGGCTGGATACACTTCTGTTTTTTTAATCATTACTATTGTTTTTAATAATCCAATTATATTAACAAGCATTTCCATTACTTTCTCATTCAACATTATTTCACCATTTGCAATTACATGCATAATGAATAGTAAAAACTAATTATATTTATTACCATTGCACAAAAACTTGATTTCAGGCGACCTTTTGACTATTTTTAAAGGACGAAGGCCACTCGACTACGTACACGTTTTAATAATAATGATACAAAATAAAATCATTATTATATTCGCAGAAAAAAAGCGTGAAAATTTTAGTAAATGATTTTATTAATTTCGACATATAAAGTGACATTTTTTTGTACTCGCAGAAAGTGTCGAAATGATTACATAAACGTCTCTAGTTGCGAAAAGAAAAGAAATAAAAATAACTTTTTTTTTTGTTTTAAAATCAATACATTGTTATTGAAAGTTTATATTGAAGGTAGGTTGGTTATATAATAATAGATTTTCCTAGTAATAATTCCCTTTTGGATCTTATTTTCCATTCTGAATCTTCACAAAATAATCAAAACACAATTCACAACAAAATAGCCACTTTCTTGAAAACCAATTAACTTTAACACCCTACAACAAGTGGTTGAGAATAATTTTCTATTTTTCTAAATATACCAATAAAATAAATGAAGTTATACAACTGACAATGCACAAAAGTAATATCGGTTGCAAGTAATCAATTAACGAATAGTACCTAAATTTTGTAATTTTTTGAAAACATTCTCAAAACTTAAGTAAGATTTGTATATTTTGAATAATTAACTTGCCACATTCTGAAGATAAAAGTGAACAATTTGATAAAAAATGTATAATTTTAATTTTTTTTTAAAAAGTTTGAACAACAATTTAGATAAAATATGGTAAGTTTCGGAAACATTTTAAAATTTCACGTATTCCTCATAGTGCCGTTTGCCTCATGCAAATCGGATCAATAATAGCGGAGATATTAACTAATGCCCTTTCGTCTTTGCTGTTGCACTTAGTCCCCGAAAACTCTGCCATGTCGATTTTTAATTAATACATTTGGATCTTAGCGATTTCCCATGTTAATTTACATAAGAAGCTGTCTACTAATATCCAAACCAAATGTTTTATGTCAGATTGGAAAAATTGACAGCTGTCAACTGTTAATTTGTCCAATCCGACATGAGAATTGAATTCAGCTACCTCAAAAATCCAAACTCTCAATGTGAAAAGAAGATATTTACTTTTATATTGCACGTTGACAGTCAATTGACAGCTGTCAACTGTCAGTTTGTCCAATCTGACATGAGAATTGAATTCAGCGACCTCAAAAACCCAAACTCTCAATGTGAAAAGATGATATTTACTTTTATATTCCTCGTTGACAGTCAATTGACAGCTGTCAACTGTTAATTTGTCCAATCTGAGATGAGAATTGAATTCAGTGACCTCAAAAACCCAAACTCTCAATGTGAAAAGCGGATATTTACTTTTATATTCCTCGTTGACAGTGAATTGACAGCTGTCAACGGTCAATTTGTCCAATCTGACATGAGGGTTGAATCCAGTGACTTCAAAAACATTACCCTATATATTAGAATAATTAAAATATGCTTTTGACATCTGTAAATAGTATTGAAAATGAATAGTTTTGCAACGGGTCAGGGGAGCTTTGGCAGCTTCGTAGCTGCCAAAATATTCATTTTGGCACTTTGTGCCCATGGACGCTTTTGTTTAGGATGACAAAATCTACATCATATCAAAAATTCAGACAATTTGACAGAAACCCAATTTCCATAAGATTATTGCGGGGTCCTTTTTTAAGGACATTCTTTTGTTTTCTTACAAATTATGCAAATTTCCAAGGAAACAACAAAATCCTCACTTTTTTGTATTACCTTTGACAATTATTAAATCTCACTATCAAATGTCATTTTGAAGTAATTTCAAAGAAATGGCGCAGTTTGTAATTTCGTGATACATATTGATACGAATTTAAATTCTGACATATTGAAAAGTAAACTAATCCAATTTTTGTGCAGATAGTGTTTCGTATTTATATTCCCTCGCGTCTGGTATTCAATTTAGATTGAGAAAGCAGTTTGTTAGGCGTCGAATCAAAGTCGATCGACTACCGAAAGAACATTTATCAAAAGCGCGTTATGTCATCAGCGCATACATATAAGAAAAACGTTACGTTACCTATATCAACCGAAAACAGGGGCGATGCGGAGTCAAGAAAAGGTTTATATTCAATCAATCACATTTTCTATGAAATTGAAAATTTTATACGTGATAAAGCACTCCTCTTTGAATATTTCCTATTATTGGGTTTGAGCCGTCTTTACCATTCTAGTTCATTGCAAATCGAATGAAATGTTGATTCGGTTATTTATCGAACAAATACATTGTTGGCTTCGAATATTGATTTTAAATGAAATATTTCGTTTCTTCCGATTTCTGGTGGAAATAATGCCACCAAATTTACCAAAAATACAATTTTACTACAAGAAATTTCAATATAGCAACAATAATAAAATAAAAATTAGAGGATTAACGATTTTATGAGTTCTAAAATAATTAACGTTTGTATTATTGGTCAAGGTTAAATGGTCCAAATAATGAAAGTATACTTACTTGTTCTAATTGACTAAATACTTATTTTTACCTGAATTTATAGGGTTCGTTCAAAATTTGTTTTGTTCCAATGTTAAATATAAAGAGAAAGGAAACATTAAATAAATATCAAGCCTCGTATTTAGTATAAAGTAGAACAAACCAAGTGATGCATTTACATACTGTAATGGAAAATAAGGCACATAAAAACAATGAATATGTTGCAACACAAATGATATAATGAACTATTCAGTAAAATTGATTGAATTTTAAAATTGCTTACCTAAAAGGGTACAAAACTCTAAACCATGTGAATTTACAAATACGAACACCATATTTTATTAATATCAGCCAATTAAATCTGAGAAAACAATAATAAAATTAAAATAAAAGTAATAGAAATTATTAAAAATTTAAATGATCAAGTAAATTGTATGGATTAGAAAGAAATTGTTACAAATTAACTAAGAAAACTTGTAAAAATAGTTTTAAGTTCTAAAACAAGGTGTTAGTTAAAAGTGACGTATACTTTGGTGTAAAAAAATTATGAAAAATCACCTTAATTAAAAGCATTGAATGATGGAATGGAAACAATTGAAGGGGATAAAGATAAACAGTTTAGGAATACATTTTAAAATACAACAGACTAAAAGGAAAAACAGAAAAATTAATTTTTAGAAGAATTATGTAAACAACGAGAAACTTCTACGGAACGAAACACAGGTAAACAAACCAAAAATTTTAAGGCCCATAGTTAAAAGATTTGCAAATCAAAGTACTTACCTTGTTTCACTGAGATAAATTGTTTGAAAATCCAATTTGGAGATACTAATTCTGCACAATGTCACAAAAACTTTATTAAAAAAAAAACCAACAAAAAACTGTTCCCTTGTCAATTAGATGAACTCTCACAATCTTCAATAGTGAATATAGAACTCATAGTAGCCTAAACAATTTAGTTTATAGGTGTACATAGTATAATAAATCATTAATAATAATAATAATTTTTGTTATCATTGTTTTTATAAAATAATTTCGTTATTCAAATAACCTCAAATATTTTAATTGTATTACATGCGATAGGCAACCAATTATACAACAAAGATGGATCTGAATTATAATTATATAATTATATAGTGTTATAAATTGATAATAATAATAATAATAATAATAATAATAATAATAATAATAATAATAATAATAATAATAATAATAATAATAATAATAATAATAATAATAATAATAATAATAATAATGCTTTTAAATAATTTGAAATACTTATAATTAAACATGTACAATTATCTTCAACAATTTATTTGATTTTTCTTTTCACAATAATAAACATAGTATTCGTATCTAAAAAATAAAAAAAGGAAAAGTCCACGATAGAACCGACGCTTCTGGGAAAATGAGTTTTCTACCTTGCAGAGCTGAAAGGCAAAGATAAGTATAATTTTTATTAATTTTCTCATATGGAGTTTGGCATCAACATTTTCATCGTTTTGAGTCACATATATAATAATAAAAGAAATTTACCAAACTATCCATCATAATAAAATAAAATATTGAATAATGGCGCCCAACCGATAAATTTAAAATCAATGAAATATAATAATAAAAAAAAAACAAAAAAAAAATATAATATCAATACATTTCAAATACTATAACTATTTATTATTTAACTTGCTGTACTCCAATATATGATCGATAAATAATCGAATAATAAAAAATAATTATGCCAAAATAATCGATTAATGGAAAAGAATTGATAATTTTTAAGTAATTGATTAATCGAAAATAACTGATTATTTATTTTTTTTTTAAATAATCGATTATATATTTTGATAATCGCCCAACACAAAAATTAAAACAGGAAGTTTTTTAAATTATAGAAATCTCAAAAATAAAAATTCTAATTATATCCAATAAAAGCTGAAAATATACCAAAAAAGTAGAAATCTGCTAAATGTGGCAACTTTGCATTAAAGTTAGAGTGACCCGACCAAGCGAAACTTTTTTTTTTTAGCTTTTTAGCTTTGTCATTACGTCATTATTACAATTCAAAAATTATGTCAATCTATTACTATCGTGTAATACAAGTATTATAGAAATTAAAAATAAAAATTAAAAAAAACCGACTTCAAAAATATGCAGATGCCATCACTACATCTTAACCAAATTTATATGGGACCACCCCTGAGGTACCCCCTTACTAACAAAAAAAGAATCATATAAATCGGATAAGGTGGTAAAGCATTATCGCTAAAATACATAAAAAAATAAGAGTTTGAGGATTTTTTCATGGATGTTCACCAAATTTATATGGGACTACCTTTGAAGAACCCTCTTTCTAACAAAAAAAGAATCATTGTTAAAGAATTACGCTTAACATACATAAAAAAAAAATAAAAATATTGCGACGAATTGAGAACCTCCTCCTTCTTTGAAGTCGGTTAAAAACCTAAAACAGAAAAAAATTAACCACCAATCGTTTCTATTAAACGTGATTAGATTCCCATTTAAATATAATTGAATTTTTTTTTAATTCCAACTTAAATCTTTGGAAAATTGAACTAAAAATTTATGAAAAATATTGCTTAATACTACAAAAGTCAAGTGTAGTTACCAAACATAGGACATGCGCGTGCGAAACAGTTATATTTTTCTTTTATTTTAAAATTTTTGTTTTATTTAATTTTGACTGCACCAGAAGATGGAAAAATGTTACGAAACATATGTGTGTGCTTAAATGATAGAAAATAAAAATATTATGACTGAATAAACCAAGGAAATTTTTATTTATATAAAATTCTACTACGGCCAGGAAATTATCCTTATTCAAAGAACTATTCTATAGTTTTCCTTGTATATAATTTACAATAAAATTAAAGGGATAACATTTTTAGAACCGCTTTTTAATATGACTAATATTAAATATGTAGATAAATGTCATTTAATAAACATAAAAGCAAGAATTTTATTTCTGCAATTTTTCGGAAATCAAAATCGTAATACCGTATAATTAAATTTTAATTAAAGCTCGTGGCAATTAGAAGTCAATCAGGAGCCTCCACCCGCAATTCAAGTTATTAAATAATGATTAGTAAGTGCTTACTGTAGATATTAATCACCCCAGGGTTACGATTTAATATTAATTTTCTTCTAATCGAAATTCCAAATGATTTCTAAGTGTTCTTGAGGTTGTTGCTAGCGTCTTGGAGAACACTCAACTGGTCTACGGCTAAATATGAATGTCTTCCAACTCGCTTATTCTTGATGAATAATTGCAGACAGGTTAAATCGTTTTTAATACGGCACAGAATTCCACAAAACAAACAAATTTTTCATTTACTTTTTTTTAACTAAGAATTAATTTTGAGTATGGAAATTATAAACATACTTATCGGCAGATTATCTTGGGTTATTCAGCGGTTTTTACTAGACCAAATAATAATTTTAATTGATTGACTGAATAATATAGTCCAGTGTGTTTTAAGAATGATTTAGAACGTTCATAATTCTAATTTGATTTTTCATATTATAACATCGACCTGGCAGAAGAGACCTTGTGCCTATTCTGTAAGGACGAGGAGGAAACTACAGTGCACTTATACTTATACTACAGTGCACTTATACTGCGAATATTTATCAAGACTAAGATTCCATATACTTGGAATAAAAAACAAGATCTACTTCCTAGTCTATGGAGTCTACTACAAAAGAACAATCTAGACCAGGTATTCTAATCAATGATCAAAGGATATCCACAATAGATCTAAAAAGGTCAAGGTCAAGGTGAGAGAGGCTATATGACCCACAGTCCTAACAAAATCTAATCTAAAAATGTTTTCTAATTGAAAACTATGTTTGTGAATAGGGTTTACGTTTAAAACACTGAGTAGTCTAAATAAAAATTAAGTAATTGCTTTTACTTGAATACTTCACTTTTATAACACCCTGTAGAATGTTGTACTATACAAATTCCATGGTGTAGGATTCTTCTGTAATTTCATGGAAAAAACAACAGTTTGGAGAAATATTCGATCATTCCACCACATTGAAGAAACATAGGAAGAAAAGTTTGCAGTACTATTTTTCTTAGACGGAATGTAAGCTTTAAACAAAATTAGCATACACTAAATATGTCATTGCCCAGAAAATGCCCAGATAATGCACACATTGATTAGAATCACACATTATAGATATGTGATTTAGAATAAAAAAATCAAAGCAGAAGGTACCACAAGAAGTGTATTGGTACCTGGCCTGTATCTACTTTAAACCAGTGATATTCCGTTACTAAAAAATAATACAATAGCTCCCTTTGCATATAACACTGCCATATTGGCAGTATGGGAAGATCTTGAAGATATAGCTAGAAAATTAGAGACATCTCTTGATAAAATTATTGATTGGATAAAAAATGTAAATTGTAAAAACAACATATAATATTATAAATAATGGCTTGTGCTGATACAGCAAAATGTTTCACGATTAACGACTCCACAATCACGTTAATGTTAAGTCATCCAATTCCTTGATAACTCGAATCTAAGAAGACGACATCCTTTGAGTTAGTGAAATAGTAAAGTAATGTGTGTACCTGCTGACACACATTAATCTTAACTGTAAATAAGTTATTAGAGTCTAAGGATTATTTTTCAGTAAGACCTTAGTTTTTATTTCTCAAACGTACTAGTTTGAGTTAAAAGACAATTACTATTCATCTATGTCCAGATTGTAATTATAGTGAAATACTCAGGTATTTTAAAATCATAAATGAAAGAAAAAAGGTAGCTTATTAGTACTAGTACCTACGTATACAGAATGAGTTAATTCCGGTACACACTGTATATCCTATAAATTTATTGTATCGAAGTTCTATTTTTCTATTTTTTAATTTGAATCGTTTATTATTAATTCTAAATATGTACATAACGTAAATACCAAATACATAATATAAAAGGGCAACAATTATCTCTGACAACCGATATTACAATATCCACGTCGCCAATGATTCGATAAAAGCCTCGAAAAACTGTTATTACAGTGAAAAAGCCAGAAAGAAAACTCATTACGTCTGTTTATGAACAATTAGTATGGAATAAAAAAATAGGGCCGAATAAACATGCGGGCATAAAAAGGTGGCGATGTAGGCATAGAAGAAGGAAGGGCGAGAAATAAATGAGAGAGTCGGAGTGTTGATTTAACATTACGAATTTATGGAGTGGCCTCGTTGGTCAACCAGGCAAATAACTGACATGTAGATGTAACTACCTCCTCTGTGTAAATAATAATTTCGGTTAACAAACACAGTCATATGCGATGTTGGTTCTTTCCCACTTACGCTGAGAGTCGTTTTGTATATTTGGATTTTTATTTGTTCAACGCTGGATGATGGTTGGAGGATTTCCGTGAGATGTACAGATGTACAGTGAGTCAGCTGGATTTTGTAACTGTTCCCGTCAAATATTTTGCTACTATTATAATGAGTGAATAAATTATCCTAGCGCGAAATATACGAGGAAATGGGTTAATTTACCACGTTTTTTTTTTTGTAAAAATCAGGTGGAAAATGTTGAATAAACTAAGACTTGATATGATTTATATTTCTTGGATTTGTGTAAAAGATTATTAATGTGAATAATTTAATAAATTATTTGTTTGAGAATTAGAATAAAATTGGTCAAATTGATGAACAATCTTTATTAAGGATTGAACATTTGCATAGCCGAGTTTGGCAAATTGAATCAAATTTTCATCACAATTTTATTAATATCTGGCAATTTTGTTAAAATCTAGGAATTTTTGAAATATTTTAAACTACTCGCCCAGGACAGACCACGAATTTATTCAGGGTTAGTACTTGAATGTCACGAAACTGGCCGGAGTATCCATCAACAATGTGGTCAAGTTAAGATGGATCAAAGGTCACGCCATATCGAAAGGTAACTTGCTGATTCACTTACCAAGAAGGCAGCCAAAAAAATACTTTTTGAACCTGTCCCTTTTATTGGACTGACAGCATTAGTAGTGACAAAACTAATTGGAGAACATTCCCTTGTAAAATTCAAGGAAAAAATGGGATGAAACAAGAAGCTACAGACTTGTCAGGGAGCTTTTAAGTTATCTTGACAACACTACACTGATCACAGGCATTCTGATTGGACATTAATAAGAACGAAAGCATCTTACATATCATGGGATGTCAGAATGTGCACTCGGCAGGGTGTACGAACAAGAAGATGAAACCATCGACCACATCCTCTACGATTGCCCGACGCACTCATTTATTAGAAGATTTGAGTTAAGCGAGAATTGGCTGAAACTGGCCAATTTAAGAGAAACACCTCTTGGCGACGTTGTCAACTACATTAAACCTGTAGGCTGCCTCATGAGCTAGGATGTGTCTATCTACTTAGACGGATACACAATAGGCTACATGTTACAAATACAGACACAAATTTATTGTTTAAAAGTGTTATAATGATTATAAGCAAATTTTGTGAAATGTTTTTGTGACAAAGGGTTTATTTTAAGACATAATTATTTTGTACCTATTTCACTTGCCTATATAGTATTTTAATTGATCCAAATGTAGGTCCGTAAGTATTATTAGTGGATTAATATTGTTAATAATTCATGAATGAAATAATTGTTTTATTGTTTCATTTTGCTATAGTTTATTTAAAAATGCATAATAGTCCAGTTTTTATGGCAAAGGTCTATATTCAGGATCAAAGCAGAAAAAAGTAAATATGGATACTTTGTTATCTGAATTTTTACTAGATTTTAGTACGACCACCCCGGAAAGTTTCGAATACAATGCATCATAAAATGTAAATGAGCAAACACTAAGGGATTAACCAATAAATCTATACCTCAGTGAGGGGGAACACGAAATTACTTCAACATAAAAAATAGTAAACTGTCAATATTTCGTACCCACATTTAATTTTATAAAAATAGTACACTAGATATTAGGTTTTCTTAAAATTTAATAATAAATATACACACAACCAAATGATTTAGATTTAATTAGGACTATGGGCCATGTGGCCTCCCCCACCTCGACCTTTTCAGATCTATTGTGGATAAAAAAACAAAAAAATCTTTGCAAAAAAGTCGTTTCTCATAATACACTCATATTTCGTTTTTAGAAATATTTCATATAAATTTGTTTGTTTGTATTTCGGGTACTAGCGTTTTATAGCGGTTTGCCAATTTTCCGGTGAAATTTTTAATATGGAATCACATAATAGTTGACGAATATCTTGAAGTTTAAATGTTGTATTGTTTCCCGCGACATATCCCTTCATTTAGGAATACTCGAAATGAGCTAAGTTATAATAATGGTTTTGTCCTGAAAGGATACCAAATTGTCTTAGAAAGACTTCACGATTCCCATTAGGGCATAGAGAGAACAAAACATCGTGCAAGACAGACAGTAGTCTGGCCAAATATCAATAACGATATTAAAAATATGATAGAATCATGTAAAGTTTGTCAAACGAATAGACTTTCCTAAAAACATATTTGGATGATCCACCTCCTATTCTTCCTTTTCAAGATGTTTCAGCGGATCTGTTTTCGTACGTTGGTAACAAAATACTTGGTATATGTGGACAGACTATCCGGATGACCAGTAATATGTCATTATGGAAATAGGGACCCAAACAGCACAATGTTAGCAAATGATTTAAGAAGAATATTTTGCGATACTGATGTACCTCTACGATTGCGTTCTGACAATGGCCCGTAATTTAGTTCATTTTTGAAAAAATGGAATGTAGTTCATTGTACATCCAGTTTATATTATCCACAAAGCAATGGACATGCTGAGGCTGGTGTAAAAGCAATGAAAACATTAATTTCAAAATATACGAAAGGTGGCAAATTAGATGACCACCAACTTTGTGCAGGGTTGCTGGAAAGGAGAAATACTCCAAAATCGAATGGACTATCTCCCGCTCAGGCTATTAGGACTTTAGCACCCGCATATCAAAAGGCATTTGCGAAAGAATGGCAGGTTGCAGTAGACAGGATAGAATAAAAGGAACCCAGCGCGACAAGGTAATTTACTATTATAATAAAACGGCTAGAGATCTGGCGCCACTTAAAGTTGGATCTAGGGTTAGAATTCAAGACCCAAAGAGTAAATTATGGGACAAACAAGGAGATATCGTTGAAGTCAGAAGCAAAAGAAATTACCTGATAAAAACCGCGAGTGGACGTATATATTCCAGAAACAGGAAATTTATTCGAAAATACATAGAACGTGGAGATGAATAGACAGCGGAAAAAGAGTTGAGGGGGGATGTGGTGATATTGTGGATACTATATACCTACTGCCAAAGGGATAGACCACTAGAGGGTGAAGGGCTGCCATTAGTTTTGTGATAGTTTTTATAAAGATAATTTAATTCGAAGTTATTGTAACTAAACACTTCTAGCCTTTATCAACAAATTCGTTATCTCCCCCAATATGTGCGATACCTAATTAAATGGCGACCTTTATCATTTGGACATATTTAGCCAATAGACATATCTTTTATAATTGCCTGACGAGCATTTGTAACTTGTTTATCTTGCCTAACTTTTTTACAAAATGTCCTTCATTTATCCATGTTTCATTCAAATAAAAAATATTTTTGTCTTCTCTTCTTAATTTTCTAATTTCCCTTAAATATTGCCTACTCCAACAAATAATTTTATCTTTCTTTATGAGCTCAGATTTTCTATCGTTTTCCTCCCAAACGAAGTTTAATTCATGTAAAATTTTTCACAATTTGTATCTTTTAACGTTTGGCAAAGTGTCGTCTCTATTAATGTCTACTAAAAGTTTATTCAAAGTAGGTAATTTTTTTTTGTAAATAAATCGAATGCACTTTTCTTTATATTAGTTGTTTCATAGTATCGTCTGTTTAAATGGGTTTTCTCTCAGTTGGCGTTTTAGATGCTACTGTAATACTTTCATCCTTTCGTGCTTCAAAAGTCTATAAATGGTTGCTTCTCCAACTCTGGTCAAATTTGAACACTTAGAAACTATACTCCGAACAGTACTATTGAAATGTTCATGTACAAGAGCGTCATGTACATTAAACGCTGAAGTTTTCATATGCACGTATTTGACGTTTGTGCCATTTTTATTACACAAATTCACTTGATTAATATCGCTTTTTATCGCCTATTATTACAGAACTAACAATTCTGCGTATAACAATCATAGTACTATACAAACAGAAATGTAAATCTTAACTAAAATAATTTACAATCTGTATAACACTTTCTGCCGATTAGAAATTTTAATTCTTTCTAAGAAAGTTGAGGGCTAGTTAAATTGATCTTGAATTGTAAATATTTTCTACCTATAGAAATTACAGACTTACCTTATTTTTGTTGATTAAAATAACTAGAAATTTGAGACAAGAATTGAAATAAATTGGTGTTTTTAAAAATTTTAAGAAGTAAACAAAAGATTTTATTTTGGAACAAATAATGCTAAACATTTTATTTTAATAATTCTCCGTCACTGACTTATGATGTTATATTGAGGTTTATCTTCTAGGTCATAAAAATTTTCAAATAAACTATACCAATATAAATTCACCAATTTCTTAGTTTTCTTACCCACTAGTCGCGCCAGAAGATGAAGTGATACATTTCGAAACCAGTCGCAGTAAAAAATACATATCTTTGTAACATTTAAAGGAAATTTTTTCTTTTCTTGCTTTTCATAATTATTAAATAATATAATTAAGTATTTAACTGATAACTTATGCAGATTTTTTTAAATATTTTTATTCTTTGCCTGAAAATGAACTTATAAGGTCCAAAGCTTTACATTTTTTTTTTTTTGAAAAATCTAATAAAAAAAAGATCCTGACTTTGTGTTTTCCTCTTTTCTTCGTAATCTACTTCGGACCACTTTGTTTATGGATAATATTTAGAATTTAAATCAATGAACGTTATTTCTTCTTCTTCGTGAATTACGTACGCCCGACAGGGCTGCTACTTGACAAATCCTTCAAAAGGAAAGATCTAATGAAAATTCATAGAATATTAATAACTGCAAAATGCTACCTGTAAATATCAATCTTAATTCCTTCCCCCGCCCCACCACCTCTCGGTGCCCCCGTTTTACCCCTTTTACGGCCGTTACATGTCTCGAGCAGAAATGAAAATAATTAAATAATAATGAAACAAGCATAAGAAGAGAGTAATGATTGTATCAGAGAAAGGGAAAGAGAGAGGGTTTAAACTAGTGAAAAGAACTCGGAGAGAGACGTGAACGTATTGAAGCGTTTCTAGATGCCGATTGGACAGAATCGGCTTCAGCAGCAAACAATAAGAGTATTTTAAAATGCAAATGTACTTGTTGGTTTTAATTTTCTGTTTTAGCAATCGAAAAGTGGCTACATTTACATTTTCAGCAGTGCAATTTTCACTAAACCTACACACCTGTTTATAGTAAACATAATCTTCAAATTCCAAGTGATCCTTACAGACATTTTACTATTTGACATTTTTCCGTGAAATTGCAGGAATTTCTATAGATCAACAGAGAAATTGTTGTCTCTATTACACTTTGCAATTCATTGCAAAAATTTCAATAACTTAAGTCACTAAACAGATACAACGACTTATGTATGCCAAGAAAAACATTCATTTTAAGCTTATATATGCCCTTGGAGGATACACAATGGGCCTAGTGAGATCTAAATGATATACATATAGCAACCCACCCTCCCCCTACTTACAGGCACCACTGAGTTAGGTTCAGTAATAACGCAATACAAAAAGAAGTCTGATGCCAATAATATGTATGTATATTAAACATATTTTTATTACACACCTTAAAAAAAGGTTAATTTATTAATTTAGACTAAAAGTCTAAATTAATAAATTAACGACGGATCGATTGAAAAATCTTCAAATTAACCATCAACAGTTCGAAATCTCTCAAATTTGCAACAAAAACAGTAAAACACCAATGAAAAGGTTAACAAATATATTTGTTTTTTTTTTATAATTTTCAAGCAAACATGTTTTATTTATTTTGATATAATAAGTTAATTTGGAAAATAGAAAATTTATTGTGTAGTTTCTAGTCGTTACAAATACTGTAATAATATATTTAACAAATACAATGTAAAATTGAAATATCTATTAAAACGAGATTATTACATGAAAATACTTTTTATAGGTCTATAATCTAAAATATGACACAAATAAAAAAGTCCGACTACAAAACCTGCTAAAAGTTATAAAAGGGCCATATTAAACTTAAAAATTTGCACACTTCCTGTTCAATGGATCAGTTTCAATTCTGACCACTGTTATCTCAATGGGTTGAAGAATGAACAACACTCTTGATTGAAAATAAATGAAAAAATGTCAAATGATTCAACATGAATATAAAAGCAAGATAATATTGGCCAGTGTGAATAAAAATTTAGTAAAAGCTTTAACTTACATTTTCAAAGCAAAAGCTTAGTTTGCAGTGGATAAAAGTAAGTATTAGCTTTTACTAAAAAAGTAATTAATAAAAGATACAGTTTTTAGTATTGTCTAAAAATGTTGAGCAAAATCTTACCTTTTCGCAAAAGTTTGGTAAATCCTAGCTTAAAAATGTAGTGTTTAAAAGTTTGGCAGAAATGGCTGTATTTATGAATATTAGCACTGTAAAATATTGCCCAGAAAGAAAAGAAAGTCATGCCAAAAAATACCACAGATTTAAGGAAGAAAATGTTAAGTGGATAGCTAACCATTTTTTGTTGTAAAAACCAGAGACTAGAGGTGACGCATTAGGTCGAAAAAAACAAATTCAAATATTTTTAGGTTAACTGATCCCGGATTTTAAATAGGGATTGAAAATAGGAAGGTGTTCATAAAACAATAATATGTAAAATGATTACGTTTTACCAAAAATCCTGGCAAAAGCAGATATTTGGATCAAATTTCCTACGGAAAATTCGATTGATGCAATAGTTAATGAATGGGAAGCATTATATAGATTTCCCTGTGCTATTGGTGTAATTAATTGTAGTCATGTTCTTATAATGAAGCCATTATTACACGGTGATCAGTATGTTAATAGAAAAGGCTGGTTTAGTGTAAATGTACAAGCAACGTGTAACGTAAAATAGATTTTTACAAGTGCAGATGCCTAATGGCCCGTCTCTGTGCAGGACAGTCGTATTTTAATAAGATCAGATATTTTTGCTATGATGAGTAGACGTCAGAAGAACCACGGACTTCTTTTAGGCGATAAAGGCTACGGCATTATACCATAAATATTAAAACCATATATAAACCCCACCACATCTTGTCACACCTTGCTTCATCTACAGATTTGGCAAATAAAATTTTTGTTTATGTGTAACTCTCTTTTGTTTGTACCCAACTTAATTTCCTTACTTGCCAATTTCTAAATAACTGGGTTTTCTTTTTCTTCCATTATCATCAGAAGTTGCTTTTCCCACAAGTTTAGAATAATTTTTTATTTCCAGTTTCACTCTAATCCGTCTTTTTCTGCAACTCCTCAAATTTTGAATTTTCTTTTTCAACTGTTCTTCAGTCATATCTTTTCCATTTTGTTCAATATATTTCTGATGGATTTCTTTTTATGATTGTGTTTTTTTTTCCTTTAATTAATAATAATGATAGTTCACCAAAATACTGAACAATTTAAGGAACTTCCACCTCTAACGAATCACTCAAAAAATATTTTTCTAAATATCTACTAATTTGCTGCCGTTATGGGTTTAAAATAAATTTTATTTGTTTATTAACATGTGGACGATATTGATTTATTGTACTTTTTTAACGTCGTACCATTCTATGTTTTATAAAAATATAAATAGGTGTTATCAGTGTAAAAACATATTTTTTGCCAAGACATTACTCGAAATGCGTATTACTATTCGTGGAAGTTTCAAAAAATGTAAAAGGTAAATGCTTAAAATACCTACTTACTTTTAATGAGTAAAAGCAAATGGTTATTCACCTTAGTTCAAGCAAATGCTATCAAAACCTAAATCTACGTAGTAAAAGCTAAAGCTAATACTTAATACTAAAAGTTAAAGCTTAGTTTTTATTCATACAGGCCATATGATAATTGTTCACAAATTTCTATTTAAACCTATTCTATTTCATTTCATCAACTTAAACTCATGAACATATCAAAAAACACCAAAAAAGCACGCTACTCCCAAATACCTGAAATTTAGCCAAATCCTCTGGTATTCCAACATCTATGGACTCAGGACCAACGGCTATACATCTCTCCCGAAAGATGGCAATTCCACGCTCTACCTTTTAATCACTGATATAGCGCCTGCCAACTGTGGTATGCAACTACACGAGAAATTTATTTTGGCTTTTATAAGTACGCCGAATTTCCTAGGATAGTCACACATACAATTACTAACTGCGGGCTATCCTACTTTACTGCAAATATCGATGCACAATAGTTAACCTGCTAAGCCAGGCTGCTGGTCATCTTGTATCTTGACTAGTCTAATCTATGAAGTAGTTACAAAAACACAACATTACTTATTAAAAATAGGAGATGATTTTATAAAATAAAACGATACAACGCATGGTTTTTACACCTAAATCACCACTAAACACTATATAAATGTATTTAAATAATCGAAATATGTAGAAAGAACTGAAATGTACAACTAATAACACACAAACAAATAACCAAAGCAAATATGTATCTAGGTCAAGGATAATCACTAAATAATTACAAAGTCACTGTGAACTCCTCTCAAATCAACAAGCAGGCAACAAGTGCGCGAGCGAGGCGATCCAGTCCTAGTAATAGAGACCTTCTATACAAGGGAAGTGCAACCAATTTAAAAAAATAAAATTGACACTAATGTCATAAGAAATCGGGTCACATAAAGAGGCTGATTTTTCGTTTAATTGTTGGTTTTTCTTGTCTACTTTTATGCCTTTTACGTAAAAACTACTTTTTATTTTAGGGTATTTTACATTTAAAGGTTGAAGACATTTGTCAATATCAGCTGTCGATAATGTCAAAACATAAGCGTAGCATTGCGATTTATTTTTTATTATTAATAGTCTATTTGTGTTTCTTTGAACATTTTTTTATTTGGTTTTATTAATTTATGTCAAATGCAAAATGCTGCTGCTACAAATATAAATTCCATACAATATACAACCACATACAACACTAGTTACGTTATGCCCATCTATAGTTACGCCTGTGTTTTACCATCAACATAATTGATTTTTTCAACCTATAAATGTAAAATACCTTTAACTAAAAAGGGTACAACATGGGATAAAAGTAGATAAAAAAAACCAAAAATTATATTAAAAAACAGCCTCTTTATATGACCCGATTTTTTATGTCATTAGTGTCAATTTTATTTTGTTAAGTTGGTTGCACTTCCCTTATATAGAAGTTCTCTATTGATATAGACATCCAATGACACATATATGTAATTTTCGATGGATTTTATCCACCTACTTCGTAATGCGCATGCGTTGTATTGCCGCTAAACATGGCACAGCTGAGCTATTTTTGATTAGGTCGGCAGGATCGTGTAGCGTTCCACAGTAGTATTTTATTTGTTTTCACCTGGGGGTTTGGGAATAAATTTTATAAATTAGTAATGGAAATTTATGTCAGAATTAGCAAAACCAAATATTTAATAATTATTTATCCTTATCTCCGTTTTCTAATTGGGTAAGAATTCTTTTTCGATTCATTTAAGAAATAATTTTTAATTATATGTTTTTAGCTGCTGGTTGTTCTTGGGCAACCTAAAATAATTTCAAGTAGCAAGATTTTGAGCGCGTGCCGACCCTGGGAGGCTCTTCCAATGGCTCTCGGGTCGATTCACGAGGCTTTCAGCGGATTTTGATTAGTCATAGACATAATTTAAATGGAGTAATAGAGATAGAAATCTAAAATATATACGGTAGCGGTCGACACGATTGAATTTTTGATTGTACTAAAATGAAACAACTTCGGCTTTCATTATGACTGGGCGTTAAATTATTTTATCAAGATGATTATTACAAAATTCTCTTGTTAATATTCCTATTATTCTCCCGCGAGTTATACGACTAGGAAAATAAATCTTTTTTTTTTTCGTCGAATCGGTATAACGGATCGTTTTGATTATTATTTTGTTCGGAAGGTAATTAGCTGGCTTGGAGGTCAGATGTTTGAAGACATCATCGTTTAACAATTTTTTTGCTGTCAATTGTAGATACGGAGGTTCTTTACCTATTGGCCAAGCAATACGAATAACTCTGTGAAACGTTGAAACCACCTGGAATTCTAGAGCAAATATACTCAAACTTCGATTGTCGTTAAAAGACGCACTCAGCCAAGCTTCTTGGAGCAATTCGTTTCTCAGGTTTTGTAAGGTTAGAGAAACAAGAATAAATGTTATTAAAAATTAAAATTTACAAAACATTCTAAGGATCTATATGTCCCAAATTGAATTAAATAATTATTAAAAGTTATGAGCCCTACATCTGCTGCGTTTGAATATCCACATCGGATACATCTGGGATGTTGTAAATGTTTTATCACGTGCTATGTCTATTTGTATGTATGAGAGAGTAATAAAACAGCATTTCCAATGCAAAACTTAGTACGGTTATTTTAAATATTTTTACAGAATAATCTAAATATTTCCTAAAATTGTAATAAATGTACCTGATCTATTACAAGTTTTGGGTCTTTTATTGGTCCTTTATAAACATAAGCTGTACAGAACAATAGAAAAAGGTTTGGACAGGCCAAAAGCCCTGTGTATTAAAGATTACATAGCCGTATCTTAAGATTATTTTCAATAAGTACCTATTTGCCAATTTTGTTTTATTTTAATTCCAAGAATTTCTTACAGTAATCGAATTAAAAGTAGATAAATACCTTCCCAACAAATTTCACCGAAAATGCGATTATAGGTTTTCCATTTAGTAAGGAGGTCCAAGTTGTGTATTCTTGACAGTTTACTAAATGTCGT
This sequence comes from Psylliodes chrysocephalus, assembly GCA_927349885.1. Lineage (NCBI taxonomy): Eukaryota > Metazoa > Arthropoda > Insecta > Coleoptera > Chrysomelidae > Psylliodes > Psylliodes chrysocephalus. The sequence continues at coordinate 16,686,861 of OV651820.1, forward strand.
TTAGTTGCAACTTGCAAGGTGCAGTGTGAATTCTAGTGTGATCATGGAAAATTTGGAAGGGCCGCGTAAACGACAAAAAATCGGTCCTTTAACAGTTAATAAAAAAACATTAATATTTAATTGTTTTAAATCATTTATAGACAAACATTTATCTAAAAGTGTTGATGACACAGTGGAATTAGTTAGTAGTACGCTTGGTGTTGGGAAATCTACGATTTACAGAGTTGTTAAAGAAGAGAAATGTGGCGAGTTTCAAACAGCACGTAAAGCTCCAGGAAAACCAAAATTTCAATTAGAAAATCTTTTGAAAGAAAGACTTCGAAGGAAAGTGCAGGCGTTCTTCTTTAGAGAAGAATTTCCGACAGTAGACAAAGTTCTTGCCCTGGTTCGAGATGATAAGGATTACCCTGAAATGAGTCGAAGCACACTATGGAAACTTTTAAAAGAAATAGGTTTTCTATGGAAAAAGCATTCCAGAAAGTCTATTTTGATAGAAAGAAGCGATATTTTAGTATGTAGAAGGAATTACCTAAGGACTATAAAAGAAATGAGAAACCAAAGAAGAAATATATTTTATTTAGATGAAACATGGATCAACAAGGGACATAAATCAAATAAATTTTGGCAAGATGAAACTGTTACAAGTCGAAGACAGGCTTTTTTAAATAATTTATCTACTGGTTTAAATCCACCATCAGGAAAGGGGCGCAGACTAATAATAGTACACATCGGTAGTTCAAACGGTTTTGTTAAAGGTGGTTTATTGACTTTTGAATCTACTCGTACCGGTGACTACCATGAGGACATGAATGCTGATGTCTTTAAAGAGTGGTTCGAATAAATTATAGATCTTCTACCTCAGAACTGTATAATAATAATGGATAATGCAAGTTATCACTCGAGACTTATAGAAAAAATGCCCACAACCAAGTGGTTAAAGAAGGATTTACAGAATTGGCTAAATTCAAAGAATATTAAGTTCCATTCCGGTTCTGTGAGAAAAGAACTATCATTCAAAAAATATGAAATTGATGAAATTGCAAAAAATCGTGGGATGACGGTGGTTAGATCACCACCATATCATTGCGAAGTAAACCCGATTGAATTGATATGGGAACAGATAAAGGAAGAAGTTTTAAGAAAAAATAATTCTTTTAAAATGAGTGATGTTAAACAGTTGTTTTTGGAGGCTGTAAATAATGTGAAGCCTGAAAACTGGAACGCCGTAAATCATACGATTAAAGAAGAAGAGAAAATGTGGAAGTTGGACAATATTACTGATGAAATGATCGAGCCACTCATTGTAAATATTGGTTGCGACAGTTCATCTTCTGATTTCGATTCTGATTTGGATTTGTAGGTAACAAGTAGTTTTTATATTAAAATTATTATTTATGAACGTAACGTTGTTTAAAAGTCAAAGTTTAAACCCTTATACCTACATAACCTGTTTGACACAATGTTCTTAACATACCTTGTGGAAAAATAAAACATTTTAGCAAAAATTGCACTTTTTTACCTTCAGCTGTTTAGAAGTTATAAGCAGGTTAATTAGGTGAAAATATGAGTGTATACTCGAGGAATAACTTCAAAAAATATTTTAACTGTCTATTAAAAGAAGTGGTACGCCTATGGATTACGAACGCTTTATTATTTTAATACTCTCTCATACATAAAAATAGAGGAGTAGATTTAAATGTAGATGTAATAAATAAACAAACGCTCTAGACAGTAAAGGGGCAGCAAGAGTTCTAGAGCAAACCTTATGTAAATTAACATGGGAAATCGGTAAGGTTCATTCTGATCCGGAACTGATTCAGATCAGTTCAGGAACAGTTTCGGATCAGTTCGGGATCAGTTCCGGATCAGTTCTGGTTAGGTTAGCAACAGTTGTTTGGTGACGCCACGACACTGACGTCAAGACGAGTGACCTTGATATGAACAACAATTGCTAGAATGAATCTTAGCGATTTCCCATGTTAATTTACATTAGTTTTGCGCTAGAACTCTGGCTGCCCCTTTACTCTAGATTTTATTGGTCACGTGATAAAATGACAAGTTAGAAGGTTTATATTTTTTAAATTTGACTTTTGAGATTAGAAATCAACCTAAATTTGAAATCTAAACAAAAAATAAACACACTAATCACTTTTATATTCACGCTAGCATAAACAAAGGATAAATCAATAAACACCTAGTTTCCAGCATGGAACAAACATCTCATTTACATCTCACTTCAAATCAAGATGTAAAATATGTAATCTGGACAGCTGCATCTCGGATAAACAAACGCAGATGTAGATGTAGTAGATGTGTCCAATGTGGATAAACAAACGCTCGAGATGTAAAAAATGCATCAGTTGTGGATATTCAAACACATGGGATGACAATGGCTGGATTTCATGAACTAAAAGTAAAACCTAATTACAAAAATTTATTTTGTACTCCTGGATCAGAAATCAGAAATTTTTATTGTTGCACATCCTTGGTCCGTTATATATGTATCCTGGATCTACCAAATATATAAAAAATTACTTCCCATGTTGAAGGAACTGTATGTTGACAGTAGAAATACAAGGTGTTGTGTACAAAAGTGTCAATTCCTTATCATGAAGAATTTGTGCGCAGAAGTTATAATAGGTCATGACGTCCTCAGTAATCACAAAACTTTTGAAGTTTCTTTTGGAGGACCAAATAAAATCCTCAAAATCTGCTGTCTGCTCTCAGTGGTTCCACCAGCTCGTCTCTTTACTAACGATAGTGCAGATTGTCATCCTATTGCTATTAAATCTTGTCTACATTTAAACGAAGATCTAAACTTTATTGAATTTGAAGTAAAGAAACTTCTTACAGAAGGCATAATCGAAGAAATCAAGTTCCTCCAGGAGAGCTCAAGCTGTTGTCACTAAGGATAGTAATCACAAAAAAAAGAATGGTTATTAAAGTAATTATTTTGAATGGACGTACGAAGTAGTACGTACGCAATATATGTGGACAATCAATGGATAAAATCTGAAACAGAACAGATTTGGAATGTATTCATTCAATGCCCAACCAAATCTAAGAGCAATGTTGTGTTGGTGTGAAATACTTCGATTTAAAAATTAAATTTTATTTAAAATACCTACATCCCCTAGTTCAAAATGTTATTTTGGAAAGAAAACAGTCTTCTGTCCTATGAGACGTATTAGTACGCTTCCGAATAAGATTTGTTCGAGAACTCCCGGAGAAACTATTGGTAAAGATAAGAACAGGATTTTGGGGAATTTATTGAATTTGGGGAATTTTAATATGAAAATCAATAAAAAAAGTGGATTATTGGGATTAGGATTAGGGGGAATTACAATCGTGTACAGTGAAAATGCGGAGAAATTATTAGGAACAGGATTTTGACTCTAATTTGAATGAATTTTATTACGATATCAATAACATTGTACTTAATATCTTAACAGCCATTCAATCCATGATTTCCGGCTTATGGCATTTAAAACTATAAACGGTTATGTACCATAATATTAAATAATAATAAGGAATTGAACAAAGATATATTGATTCAGGAGCATGGTCAAGAATTAGAGTATATAGTTTTTTGTCTCTACTTGTCAGTTTAGATGTAAAAGTGGTGTTCGGTTTACTTTTTTCTAAAAATGATAAAATTTTTATTTATGCAGTTCTAAAATTCACAAAAGGTTTTTTTTTGTTAGTTACCCCTATACGAAAAGGTAAGTTATTGGATAATTCCCAATTAGAATATCGAGATTAAAATTGCAGATAGAGACTGTGTCTGGGTTATTTGAGGTCAATGACCTTATGTGACCTGGATTTTGTAGATGACCTATGCTAATGTCAGTGGCGTATGACAAATTTTTAAAATTTAATTAATCCGTCAATTGTTGGTATATTTTATCCAAATAATCTAGGAGAGTTCTCTGGAGAGCATAAATATAAATAACACCTCGTACAAGGTAAATTGAAAGATTACTTAAGGATTTTAAATATTGAAGCGTTAAAATAAAAAAGAAATATTATTAATTAGATTTAAAGAAATGTTTTCAAGATTCTCTATAACTCGCTAATACATAGGTATATTTAAAGCATTTTACTAAAAAAACAAAAACTCCCTTTTATTTGCATTTTAGTTACCTACTGTTGCAAACGCGTGTAATGACATGACTTATAATTCTTACTGTTTATTTTCAGTTGTTTGAGCATGTCAAAAAGTGTGTGTGTGTATGTGAAAACGTCAGGAATTTAGGGAGTCTACATAGTGCAAATATATCATTATCTCATTAATAGGACTCGAGAAGGGATAATTTGACAATTTGACGTAAAAAAGTTGGTATTAGACATGTTTATTTGCTTTCACATGAAAGTTACTCGTTTGGAAATTAGATAAAGTTGAATACGAAGATTTTTTCGATAATGGTAAAGTCAATGTGAATTTATTTATGAAATCTTGAATTTCTTATGATAATTATTGACATAATAAATTACACATTTTTTACCATTCTTAAAATTTTTTAGGTTTATCTTACTTTAAACTACTCTGATGTAGAATTTTTGATACAAAACTAAACATACTAGAGAGATTTTCACTTATAACTTCATTTTTTCTGATAATGGTTATAATTTGAAGCATTGGCGGCTTGTGGTAATTTAAAATGGATGTTCATTGTTTCCAATAATTTTATCATTTGTAAGTTCAGATTAAAACTTTGTACAAGAGTCAATATCGCTATTTTTTATTGAGTTTGTATTAAGTGTAGTTATTATTATCAACATCATACTGTTTTCAAGCACAACAACTATTAATAAATGAATATTTTAGTTAGTGTAATATTTGTTTTGTTTTTAATACGTTCGAAACCATCTATAAACATTATTAGTTAGTAAACTGACTTTTCTTCATAATTTGAGATTATTTTTAAATATATATCAGGTTATGTAGAAAGCTTCACATTGATTTTTGTGTAAAAAATTTTAATCATTTTCACAATTTGTCACAGATGTCAAATAAAAAATATATTTTTTAAATACCTTTTATTGGCAAAAAAATAAGAACTTCAATATTTTAAATGTTTATTTTATAAGATCAGTCCCATCACAATACATATTACACAGACACAAACTAGAATAAAGATATATAATGCCTGGCATTTTAAATGATACTCTTCGCAGTTTAACACCCTCTTAACCCCCATTTCCAACCAGATTATTTTCTCAATCAATAGGCCTCATCTTCTTATAGAGCTTGATTTTTACTAAAAATTTCATGTTGATATCGCTTTTCGTTTTTAATTTAGGATTTTTTTTATAGAGCTTGATTTTTGCTTAAAATTTTCAAGTTGATATCATTTCTCGTTTTTGACTTATCGTGCAGACAAAAAACGTGACATCGGACAGACAGACAAAGTAAACCTATAATACTCTTCAAAGAATACTGTACGAAGAGTAAAAAAAAAATGTATGAGGTAAAATAAACAATTTAAAAAGGTCAACAATAATATTCAACTTCTTTTATCAAAGGATACTAAAAGTTTGAAATAACAGCACATAATTAAACATTTCGTATGACCCTTTCTAAGTGTATTTCACAGCACATTCCAAAGTATTCTTGCTCTCGCTCTGTCCAACCCTCGTGGTAGAATTTTGCATGTCCATGTTCACTAAAAAATAATATGTTTTAATAAATAACAGAATAATAGTATTTTGTCTAAATAGGTAAATCGGCTTCATCTGTATTTTCAAATTATTGTTTAATTGTAGATGGTATATTAATGTTTTGATGTATGTACTTATAGGATTGATTAGCCAGAGCATGTAAATATGTGGGATGTGACTTGTTAAGTGCCTAATAAAAATCACAATAATTTATGTTTGATACTTATTGCTTTTTTCGAGACATATTTTATTATCAACTGTAAACTAATTTACCAACAGTCTTATTTTTATTTAATACCTGCAGTGATCCAAACTACCATAACATCTAATATTTTTAAAAATACTAAATTATACAAACAAGGCAATAAAAAATATCAATAAAATAAAAGATTTCTGGTTTGTATGCAACAAATGAATCTAGGTTAGAGGGTAACACAATTGATAATTACAGGCAAATATAACTTTATATAGGTAAACTATTTAAATGTACATATACCATTTCTTAGGTAAAATTTCTCATCGAGTATATTAAATTAACTGGTTGATCCATTCTTCCGATTCATACTTTTAAAGTGAAAAACCATTTCTCTTTATCTTATTTAAATTTTTATTGTACATTTCCATTTCCATAATGATGTCAAGTAGTTACCTCAACATAATAATTAAATTTTTCCTTTTAGCAGGTTTTGTGGGAATAAAATGTACAAATTTTTTGCTTACTTTTTACTCCATAGTATTTACAATTGGGTACAAAATAGACTATTTTGAAGTAGTCTTTGGATGGTCTTAGACACTGAAACAAAATATAAAACAATTTATAGTCGTAAAACTTTATTATAGGTAAATAAATCAACATAACCTTAAAAATTTTTATTTACCTTGCCTTAAAGAGGTTTTTTGGGAACAATCGTTAAATTGACACACATCCTTCCAATTTATTAAAGTTGCAGTTCTCAATTAAACACATTTTTTTAAATGATCACGAATAAAATAATCTTAATTTTATTAAAAGCGACTGAATGACAGTTTCTTTGATTTGGTACAGTGTTGCCAGAATATGTTTTTGTTATGTACCAGATTTGTCTAAAAAATGTACCAGGGGGTCTTTATTGGTAACCAACCCAAACAAGGAACACAATATATATATTTTACACACGTCTCCTCACTCGTGTTAGGCTCACTCAACATAATGCGCCACAGACACGGTATACTTAGGTATATTGTGTCACAGTGACGCGATCAGCCAGAGAGCAATGATGTACCAAACAATATAGATTAACACGTATGAAAATAATAATATTAAAATTAAATTTATATTTTTGTGTTATTTATATAATTTTAAAATAATGTATTTTTATGAAATTGAACTGGGTGTTCATTGCACAAATGAACCAATGGAGAAACCGCCCCTGATTTGAAGTTTATGTTGTGGAGTATACATAACTCATATGTCCAAACCATAGTTGGGTTGGGAAACTGTTTAGCAGATTTAAAATTAATTTAGAGTTAACTGAAGGACTCTGACTCTAATGCCACTCTAGAAAAGCGAACTTGAATGTGATGAACATTTCTAGTCCATGATCCATAAGTCAAAAAAAGAAGGGTGAGAAACGGAAAAATGGAAATTAAAAAGACATTTTTTAAAATTTGAAAAGGTGTAGAAAAATTAAACAAAGAAAAGAAATGAAAATAAAAGGCCAAGGAAATATTCCAAATCATAGGTCGTTCTGGCGTTCATTTTTTTTTAAACAATTAAATTATATATAAATTTGAACCCGGGACCCTTGGATCTAACCACGGATCTACCCATCGCCGGCCCTCATTGTTACTTATAATCTTATTTTTGACGGTTGCCAGTATCAGAATCACAACAGTCTTTCTTATTTTTGCTTAAAATTTCAAACATAGCGAGTTGATTTTCTATAATTATTGAAATATATTTTTAATTTCATTAATTCATAAAAAATAGAATTTCAATCGGGTGAATGATTTGTTCTTAGTCTATAATTTTTTAATAATGTTAGTCCACCTAAATGTTTGTCAATTTTATTTGTTTGGAGGTATATGTATGACGAAAGCTTCAAAATTCAAAAATGTAATAATTTTTGGAAGGCTTTGATGATGATTTTTTGCGGAAAACGCCCAGCGAGCAAAAATAAATTGTTACAAACAAAAATTACATTTTTACATGTTTTTTTTACAAATGCAAACTAGGATGTATCAGATTCAAAGAACATTTCGTTAAAAATGAAGGCAGAAGAAAAAAGATTTACTCGAGTGAGATGACTTTGAAAACCATTCAAATGACGTTTATGATTTTAATGCACTGATTATAAATTTTTCTAGTTTAGAGATTTTTTCGTATTAGACAATTTGTCAGCGCTGCTTCAAATGAAACATCCAGTGAAGTGTGTCAAATTTCCATAGCCAAGCCCAATTTAAATATATAGTTTTTTAAAAATGTCCAAATGCACCTAATCTTACAAGATTAATCAGCATTTTACAACCTAATTTTAAATCTAGATTAAAAATAGATATAAACAGGAATATAAATCTTAAAAAGTTTCCATCTGTTTATAAAAAAAGTCAAAAATCGAGATTTACCCTGCGATAAAACCCTCTTATCCAATTAGGTCCTCCACAAAAAAAATAATTTCCGCCATTCAGTGTGTTCTAATTTGGTAAAGGAAAAAAAGGAGAAGAAACAATACAAAGGAATGCAAAGCGGACACGAATTTTACATCTGAAAATGTATTCAAAAAGTACTAAAAACCCAATTTAAAATCTCCGTTGTCAAAAACTAATCACACACCTTTAAAATAAAAAGCTCAAGCGTGAAATCAGATTTCCGTTCACGTTTCCATTATTAACTTTCGCGAATGTTACTTTTTATTCAAATCAACACCCCCTTTGCTGCGCGCCCTTTACCCCAGTGGCGTTCGATCACATTCAGCTTCCTTGTATCGTTCCAGATACGAGCAAATACACACATGAAATCTATTTGTGAGGCTCAATAAAAACAAGTTACCTACCTACTTTTAATATAAGTATTTTATAAAATTTCAGTTTTTCAAAAATTTCTATATTTATAAATAATATGTGTTGCAAATATAAATATATATATATATATATATATATATAATTTTAAATGCTGCTAAGAGTAGGCTCTTATGTTGTTTCCCTTACAAAACTATCACCTCTTATCTTCACTGCTGTATACAACAAATTGAATCTGCTAAATACATCACCATATCTCTGCTCCTACGAACTTTTCTCAATTATTCAACTACCAGCCAAAGGAACTCGTCAGGGTCTGATAACAATAAATAGAACACACCTACGTCATCATTTGGCAATGTAATTAATTGGCTATCGCATTTTTTATACCTTAGAACTTTATTTATTAATAGTTATAGATAATGTGTATTCGAAATTCGAAGTAATGGTTATGACGTAGCGGTGTTCTTCTTATTGTAATCGGATTCTATGCATGATCACTCCTAGAGTGGTTAGACAGCCTAGACTAGAACCTTTTAAGATCCGCAACAAACTGCTTCTATTTTCGCTGATGACCTTAATGGTTATAATAAAAAATATACATGTGCGCCGCAGGGGTCCATTCTGGGTCTTCATCATTGATTTAATTTATCAACGATATATTATATTACTAATGCAATGGAGAAAAATATACATTTTTGATTAAATTAACCTTTTTAAGCATGTCTTGCAAACTGCAAACTTATAAATGTATACCTTTTTGAGAAATCGTGGTGTTCTGAAATTTGAAAGCAAAATTTGGAAATGTCATAAAAACATTTTTTGAATGAATTGAAAATTTTAAACCAATATATTTATTACCTATTTAAGGTAATTTTATTTTAAAGAATAAGCTTATTTTTTAATTTGAAGTCTCAACTTTGGCAGTCTATTACTCAAAAATGTATTGAATTTATTATATTTTAACTTCAAATTGTTCTAGAACGTACTATTTTGTGTAAATTGGGAAAATTTCAAACCAATAATTAAAACATTTTCCAAAATAATTACTTCAGATTTACTTTAATTGGAGATCTTACTTTATATTTTTTGTATAAACAAAATTAAGAATTTAGGCCCATTTTCGGGTTATCTATCAGCTCAATTATTTTCCAATATTTCCGAAAACTCTTTATTTACTTCTTTCGCGTGCCTCCACTGTGCGAAACCCCAATCTTGGAGGGGTGGACGACAACGGTTCTCAATGTCTCGAGAACTTAGGCAGTCATTTGTCATCCACGGCTTATGACTTTCGGGTTTTTTCTGATGCTTAGATCGCGACAACTTTTGAAACACTTGAAAAGCGACCCCCAAATGTCCGATTTATGCATTTTTAGGGAGAGATTTCCATTGAATTACCTTTTTTTCTGAATTTAAAATAGTCATCTGGTTATGTTTAGGAACGCTGAGTTGTCAAAATATGTTTAATGTAATTTTTTACGTGAAATAATATTTTATCGTTTTTATTATTTTACGGTATGTCGTTATTTTTATATTCTAATTTTATTCTTGTACAACATTATATTATTTTTTGTTTCCACACATAGTTCTAATTACTGTTCCTTCTCTAGTTGTTCCACCTCTATTTGTCCCACCCCTAGTTGTTCCACCTTTAGTTGTTCCACTTCTAGTTGTTTCACCTCTAGTTGTTTTACCTCTATTTATTCCAACTCTAGTTGTTCCACCTCTATTCTAAGTTGTTCTGGGTTATCTCTATCTAGTTTTATCCATAATTATGGTCTCTTATCTTCTTAACTTGTCTAACTTCATCTCTTCATCTGATTAAATATCCATTTCAATTTCTTATTTTCTATGCATTTTTTTGGTATTTTTTCTTTAGATATACCTTATTTTATTTTAGTCTTTTATTATTTTAACTAGATTTTGAGAACAAAATAACATAAATTATAGGTTATGTTCTATTATTTAAAATTATGTAAATGAGATAAGTATTAGTATACACAAAATATATAGGGTGTAACAAAAAAATTATTTCCAAAAACTTAATTTTAATTTGTAACTACAAAAGACAATAATAAACTTATTTGTAAGTATTTATGACCGTTCTATTTTTGACTACAAAAATCTGGTATAATTTATGACCTTCCTTTTTGTATTTTCTTTTTTTGCACCACAAAGTACATACATAGCGTGCCACAAAGTACCAAATCTTTATGTATATAATATCTGAACCACGCATACCTACATACATATCCGGTTAAAAATAAAAAATTGACTAATAATTTAATACCATCGTTTTGGTTTGGATGAAAGGTTTTGACCGCTGTTGTTTCTTTTTTCAATAGTGGGCATACCTCCGAAGTAATCAATGAAATTTCGTGCATGCTCAGTCCAACAGAAATGAAGACAGAGAAACACAAACGTAAAAAATACAAAAAAAAAACACACACACAAACCTTAAGTTAAAATTGGTGTGATTAAGTAGTTTTCGTGAGGAAATTTCTTATTTTAATAATTTACATATTTTTTGCGGAGGATTCAGATTGGTGAATGAAATAAAATGGTAGACTGGTCGGTCATTTAGGCAATTATGATTGTAGCGTGAATAGGCAGTTTTTGTTCTCTTAACAAGATTTTTACTAAATTTTCAAGGTCATTAAATTATTGGAAACGTGCAATAATTTTAATCCATTATTCATCATTTAAATGAATGATGATTTAATTTGCTGAAAAATACCTGTGTCTATTTCTTTTTAGTTTTTGCGCAGGGACATATTATTTTTTAATTAAACTTTGTTTACTTTGAAATGGCAACTATATTATCTATCATGTTTCTTTTGAAATATACAGAGGGTTGAACCTAGTACGATTTTATTATAAAATTGGTTTAAACTTCCAAAATACCCAGTATAACCTCATACATGTTGGTATTTTCTTGAAGGGCAAAGTCAGGGGAATTCAAATTTACAATTAAATATAGGGTGGTCCATTAAAAAAAACACAGGTTTGATCAATTCTGAAGTTATGGATCATTTTGTATAATCGAAAATAATTTTGAAATGTGCAGATTATTATTATCTACAACTTTTGTAAATAACATTGTTTAATATTTTCTATAATATAGGATATATAGAACTTCCACACAATATTGGGACACCCTGTATAGTTTTGAAATTATAACCACTTCCAACATTTCTATAATAATTTAAGTATTTAACGTGATAATATTAAATTTTTAGAATAAATATTAGGAACAATAAAAAATCCTCCCTCTATAAAACTTATCGTATCTGTCTTCGTACAGGCTACAGATATAGGTATCTCAATCAAAAATTTTTTCTGTGGCGTGAGATTCAAATCATCGCTATACGGCTCGATACGATGGTTCAAAAAAACCTTATTAGTTTTAACAAGAACACTATCTTGTTAACTGTCACTTTGCCATGATGAAAGAGCTTCATTTCACGGCTTGCTCTTCTCTGTTTTCATCTCATTTGTCTTCTAATTAATATCGCTTGTCTCTTGTCGTGTTGGTTTTTTTTTTATTTTCTATTCATACGTTCAGTCAACATATTAGGAGCCATCATCTATTTTCCATCTTATTAAAAGTTTTGTTTATACAGAAAGTACGTAAGAAGTTCAGTGGAAAGGTTTTTTATACCAGGACCGTTTAAAAAGTTGTTGAAATGAACTATTGATGGCGATAGTTCTCTGTAATTTCTTATAGTGTAAACGGGTAGATGTAGTATTAAATATTTACTTTAGAACTCATAACCAGTGTTAAATAGGAAATAAATTGAAAGTATATACCATTTAGATTTTATTTTGGGTGTACCTCAGGGTTCTGTGCTGTGACCTATATATCTTTATACCTGCAGCGTCAAGGTCATATTCGCATTGAATAGAAAAGCGGAGCTCACTTGGTTTAGTTTTTTTCGGAGTGATCACTTGGATCTTGGATCTTGGATCACTTGACGTTGCCAAATATACTGTTTGGTTTAAAATAAAATGTATTTTTAAAAAACCAATTTTGAGTTACTAAAATATTATTCGCTTCACTTCAATATGATTATACTCTGTTTTTAAACTAGGAGGAGCGAATTGAAAAGACGCATTTACACAGGGAAAAGTAACTAGATTTGTTACTAAGAGCGAGTTTCGAAATATAGTCGTGTTCAAAATTTATGAAATAATTATCTTTATCGGCCTTAATCGGTGAACGGCCAATGAGCGGTTAAGAAACGAATAAATATCATAGAAGTAATTTTTTAATTGGTCCCAGACAACGGTCGCAAATTTCACATTATTGTGATCTGAAATGTGTGTCTAAAACGAAATGTCACTGTCAAATTAAATTCAATATGGTTGTTGATTGATGTCAGAAATACTTTTTTCTTGCTTTTGAAATCGACTTTTTGAGAATAACTATGATCTTTTTAAAATGGATATTAAATATTTAAGAAAATTGTTAATGGAATATCCAGATGTAGCCAGGTTAGTATAAAATATAAAGATCTGTTTACATTTTTAAGGATATATTTGTTATAGGTATAAAAACTAAAAGTTAATCAGTGAATGATAAGTGGATCACACAGTAACTGGTATCTCTTCTATGAGTAATGTGGATATTATGGCTTATTTAGTATTAACCCATGGTTAATACGCTAGAGGGTAAATAAAGGCATTCAAAAGTTTACAGGTCTATGAGTCAGAATTTGTTTTGAAAATTGGAACCAACATTTTCATAACACTACATGTCAACATATATTTTTAAAGTGAACTATTCATACATACCTATGTATTAATTTTAAGTATTTTTAAAATATTTTTTGTGAAAGTAATGTTAACTCATTGTGCCAAATTAAGATTATCCCTTAAGTAGTAGATGGTGTTTTAAATGTTATAACAATTTTGTAAATAGTTTTATTCTATTCTAATAAATAAAATTTGCTTGAATATTTAATTACATTTTAATCATTTTGGTTAGAAATTCATGAATTTTTAATTTAAAAAAACCGTAATAAAATAATTTTTTTCTAAATTACTTTGGAATTCATCTCTTCATGGTAATTTCCCATCTTTTTACCTTCAAAAACCAATAATGCATTTTCTACAAAACCTTCAGAATCAGGTGTCTTCCCTTTCTTGTAAGGCTTTTCAGGAATTGCTACCTTTAATATTACTCAGTGTAGAAGAATCCATAATTGTAGATTTTCAATACAATTGCTTACTGAAGAACTATTATTTACGAAATAAAGTAAAAACTAAGTAATGGATGAGATATCAAATTATAAAATGTCAGAACTGTCAACAATATCAATTATTAGCTGATGTTCATGCTAAAAAGTAATGTGTGAAACTGACTGCAATCTGACCAATCAGAAGGCTACAGAATTGCCAACTTAAATTCAAATCGCTCCTCTTAGTTTAAAAACAGAGTATAGTAGACCCAAAAATATAATATAAAATCATAATTGTGTATCATTTTACTATTTAGATATTTTACGTAAGCTACATACAGTCCAACTAGGAATAGTTGTAAACTTATTTGTAAAAATAAATATTGACTATTTATCTGGCATGGTTACAAATTATTGGAAATATTGAAGTATTCCACTATCGACAGTTTCTGATAAACAGATCTCCAAGAATCGCTGTTGATCGTTCTTGAATTTGGTAATTACGAATACGATATATATAACTATTTTAATCCTGGTTGGACTGTAATAACAATAAATTTGGCAACTCGACATGAGGCGTTCAAGTCAGTAGTCATTTTCTAAATCTCTATGACAGGTAAATAGTTTTTTTATAATGCCCTTTTTTTTCAAATGGGTGTGGTTATGAAAGTCAAAAAATCTAACGTCTTCATCGCATACCGATAGGTGGTACCGTCCCCTTTGGTAACCACTGCTAAAGAAATATTACAATAATTGAAATATGTAGAAACAACAAAAATGTCCAAATAATAACAAAAATAAATAACCAAAGAAAGTATGTACTTAGGTCGGGGATAATCACTAAATAATAATTACAAAATCACTGGGAACTCTCAAATCTACAAGCAAGCAATAAGCAATGCGGGCAAGGCGATCCAGTCCTGATTATTGATATAGACAACCAACGACGCATATGTGTACTTTTCGATGGATTTTATCCAAATAGTTCGTAATGCACATGCGTTGTATTACCGCTAAACATCACACAACTGTACCAGTCTCATCATATTATTATTACGGGTGACATAAACCAGTTGGTTAATAACCAAATAAATCATTGCATGGGATCCTATAATTTTTCACAGTTAATATCAGATCCCACTCGTATAACTACGACTTCTCAGACACTATTAGATATAGTTTTCACGAATAGGACATATTTAGTTTTAAATTCAGGAGTCATTGATCATCAATTATCAGATCCTCGTGCTGTTTACTGCGACATTGACTTAAACATTAGTTATAAGATTCCCATATTAGAAACCTATAAATATTATAAATATTTCTCAATCAACGCTTTCATGCTCCTTATGTAGAAGCACAAATTACTAAACCGTATGCTCCTTGGTTGACACCTACAATTCGCGAGATGATGAAAACGCGAGATAAAGCACTTTCAAAATATAAAAGATCCCAAAATATACCAGACCTTATTCATTACAAAGAAATGCAGAATATCGTTACTAGTGCAATTAGAAAAGAAAAATCAGCTTATTTAAATTATCGTTCAAGCATGTAAAACAATAAAGACCTTTGGAAAGCAATGAAATCCTTAAATATTTCAAATAAAACTACATTCCATATTACTGATGTTTTAAGTGATCCTACTGATATAAACAAGTATTTTACGTCGATATTTAGCAACTACTCTACTTGAATTTTCTAAAGCGTTTGACACTATAGATCATCAGCTTCCTTGTACCAAACTCAAATATTTCTATCTATCTAACTTCATGTGTGTTACTTCAGCAGTACCCCAAGGCTCTGCCCTTGGTCCCTTTTTGTTTTTCATATATATTTCAGACCTTTATAAATTATTTATATTATTCCTTTGACCCATGTGAAGTAGATATAGTCTCGCAAAACATGAATTCAGATCTAAATGCAGTTTATATATTTTCTATGAATCATAACCTTAAACTAAATTCCAAAAGATGTCATATAATATAGAACATAATGTGCAACAGAACCTTAAGTTATTCATTCAAAATGAACTTAGGCATTATCTATGACTGCAAACTAAGGTTTCAAGACTGTTTTGCTTCTAGTCAAAAAATCGTATCTGGTTATTCGTTAGTTACACAGGAATCGAGGTATTTTGAGTTTCAAATTACGTAAGTTGCTCTGTGAAAGTCTTGTATTGTCCATCCTAAATTATGGACTTTTAATTTACTATTTTGAGATATCCACACAACTTAACGATTCCGAATTACCGATTGTCATTTTTCAAAAGATCTTTCACGTATACCGCCGCGCCCTTTCAATATATAACAAACAGTCTGCCTAGGGAAATTAGGACACGTTCTCTGACATTTTTAAAACAAAGTTATAAAACGTTGCTATTAGTTGAGCAATGAATATAGTGCTAAAGTTAATGTTATTATTTTCAATCATTTTTCCTTATTTAATTGTATTTTAAGTTCCATACATTTTTCTTGTTTATTGCATTTAAAAGATAACGGATTTTAGGAGCTAAATTAACATTATTTAATCATAAATTAATTGTATATTAAATTTCTTATTTTTTTGTATTGTAAATGATGGATACCTTTTGTTTATTTTAAGTTTATATTTATGTTGAGGTTAAGTTGAGTAGCGCAAGCTAGACTTCGCCTCATGATGTTTATGTGCATTGTATATTACAAGCAAATAAAGGCATTTTATTATTATTATTATTATTTTTGATCGTGTAGCATTCCACTGGTGGGGGAAGTTCAGAGCTTTAAAACCTCTAGAAATTATTAATTAAATATATTATACATATGTAGTTAAATGTCTCGGATTTCCAAGGCCAAGTCGTATTTCAATAATTACTACAAGGTATAGTAATATATACTATTTATTTGAACCCTATTCCCTATTATTACAAAGTAGATATTCATTATTTCATTATTTATGCATATCGATCTAATTCCTAATTATCCTGGGCAAGGATCAAATGTCCTGGCGGCAGCAGTAACGCCGACGGTTCTAAAATAACATTCAAAAGTAAAGTATCATCCCAGTGGAATTCGAATCGAATTTGTTACTGTCGAAGGATAATTACGAATAATTAGAAGAATCATATTTTAGAAACAAAAAGCTGAGCGAGGGTCGTTAGTGTCAGACAAATCCCGATGCAGAAAACATGATACTTAATGTATTCGTCTTAGCGAACGAGGATTTTTGAATAAAGCATATTCGTTACTGCAAGGGTTATTTTTTCGCCGAATAACTTTTGATGGCAGAAAAAATCGCTAGCAGGAAGCAGGATGAGCTGTCAAATATAATTTCTACATTCTTCTGTATGTATTTCGACGATACACCTTTTATTTCGTTTTATAGATAAGGGATCCGGTCTCTAATGATAATTACTTAAAACTATCATATCTCTCTAATTTTTCATTATATGATTTCTATTTATTTTATTTTTTATTTACTGTTACACTGCTTAATAGGCAATAATAGTTGACTTTCTTTTTAAAAGCTCTACAAACTGGTTTTTACTAATTCACGCTGGGTTGTCTGTAGGGCAAGATAGTAGGATTTTCAGATTGAATTTTAAGAGAAAAATGTTTTTGTTAAATAACTTGACTATCCTTTAATCCAGGAAGAAATTTTTAAAAATCGCCTACATATTTTTGACGGATAGTACTTAAATTTAGAAACCTAAAAAATTGACAGTGCAGCTATACCGTGAATACGACTACAGTGTAACGTTTACTCTAAGTTATTTTAAACTTTCCAACAACAAGTTTGCATGAGTTAAATTAATGTTTTAATTGTTTTATAGTACAAATGTAATAATAAATGACATTTTTTATGACAGTCTAAAAACTTGTTTGTTTTATGAAAAAATGACGTTACTTCTGAAACACCCTGCATATATTTCCAGCTATTCTTCAGTTATTTATCTCCTACCATTACGCCAATTCAAGTGACCAATTGACTAATACGAAAAACCGCATCTGACGTCTTGTGGGAAATAAAAAAATCATCTGAGACTATCTAATTAAACGTAACGGACAGAGTTGGTATAGGTATGTATTGGCCTTTTAGAAGTTAACAGTCCACGGTTTGAAAAGTTGTAAATGCAATTTCGATCGAATTACTCTGGATATAATGAAGTGTTTCGAGAAATCGAATCGTCATTCACGATTGGAATTGAAAATAAATCATTTAGAATGGCGTATTGATTTTTTTTTACTTTATTTACCTGGTTAATTTGGACGATGACAGTGGAGTTTTAGAAAAGATTTAGGAATAAAATATACACCAGTTTAGTAGCCATGTAAATATAAGACGCATAAAATGAATACAAAGCTCACATAATAAATAATACCTTATTAATCAGAATTACTTATCCGGTAGATCGAAAAAAGTAGATCTACACGGGCGTTTACCTTCGGGGTAGAAGCCCACCAAATAGCTACTTCCAGTCGAATAGAATAGAAATGTTATTAACAAACAGGCTTTTTGAAGAACTGCGAGAGTTGGGCAGTAATTGCATCGAAAATGCTTGAAAAAGAGATTCAAGCACTTTAGTGCTTCCAGTACAGTGCTTGCAAGTACTTTAAAAATGCAGTGCTTGGTAATTGGTAATTGAAGCCATTTATAAAAAGTGCTTGTCTTTTTGAACACTATACGGAATAATAGCGATTATAGAAATTATTTTATTTTTTTGGAATTTGTTAACATGGGTGTCCTGAAATTCAGTTCTAATAATTTTTGGGGTGATTGATTCTACCTAAGAAAACATGAACATTTCTTTATATAGAAATGAATCCGAAATTTCATATTTTTCAAGATAGATTTTTATATCAGTATTTTATAAATTTTATTAATATCCTTTACCCGATTTTGTTAAAATGAACTAATAATTGTCATCCAATTGGAGCTGAATTGACCCCTATTACTTTAAACGAAAATGAACATTTTTTAAAAAATCGGATTATTCTTATAAAAAAATAATTTAAAAAAGTTATGCATTTCCGAACCTATGTTAATATGAAGAAATTTTCACGTTTTCTTAAAAATATTGAAACTTAATTTCTCAAATTCGAAAATAATTAAATTTAATATATTCCCCATTTTTGCATAATTTTTCTAACTTTGGATTAAAATGACTTATGGCAACAATCAATAAGAGTACAGTGGTCAAAAAGACATTTTGTCAATAACAATTTATTCACAAAATTTTGCATTAATTGGTGTTTAATAATTAAATTGTTCAATTACATTTCTCGGTAATGGGTAATTGCAAACACTTATAGGATTTCCAAAGCGCTTGGTGCTTGATACTGACAATTACTTTTACAAAGGGCACGTAGCTTGGAGTTTGGTGGTTGAAGCACTTTTTTCAAGTGCTTTGTCCAGCTCTGATTTCTATATATACCTAGAAGATACATAAAGCGCCTTATTGATGTGGGATATCCCACCTTATAGAAACAATATATCAGAAATAAAAATGATATAAAAATCAATGAAGAAAAAGTATTATTTCAATGCATTTTATTAATGTTGCAAATTTGCTACAATACCCACAATGGTAACAAATAAAACTATGCGTATGTGCATAACCTACTAAAATATCTATTTGCTCCGTGCGCGACAGCAGCGCCAATTCGTTTTGGTACTAGTGGACTATTTCTGCGTATACTGACAAATACAATTTTTAATAGAATTCGTAATTAAAAAGTATATATGTTAGTTTTAATAAAAGTGTATGGATTTGTAAAACAAGTAAAACATTAATTTAATAGTATTATATATTTTTATTGCTTAAATTAAAGAAAATTATGTATAATCAATAAAAATCAATAACAAAATATAGGCAGGCAACAGTATTTACTGGAAAATGTATGAGAAGTTGCCTAAGTCTAATAAGTTGTCATTGAAGAATTAGCCTATTCTTTCAAAATAAAAAAATATCATTTAATAATAGCGTGAAGTTAAAATGTATAAAAAAAGGATCTTTATTTATATTTTCATTTTTCTTCGAAAGAAAACATAGAATGAATGATTAAAACTGGTTTCCCATCAGTAAGTCACACAATTGCATTCCAGCCACATATAATAATCAAAGGCAGAAATCTTGAAATCTAGTCCTTGCTGAATGAACATTTAAGAATTAAGGGATATTAAAGAACATCGTAAAATGACAATTTATTGTTTATTTAAAACCTTTCAAGTTTCTGATGTCTACTATTTACAGCATTTTTGTTATTATTACAAAAATAAAGGTAATTTTTATTCTTATTGTACACCTATCCATTTATTTCTTTGATTTAATTTCTACTTTGCTACTGAAATTTTTTATATAAGTTTCACTGTTTTTTTGCTAATATTTGTACAATTTTCAACACAGCAACTCCGCTTGCTTATTGTATTGTTTTTACTTACTTTTTTGAAAAAAAAAATAAAGTGTATACGTGTATTTGATATGCTAGAATTACAAAATATCGCCCTAAAATGCACAAATTATCCGCAGCTAGCGCTAGTATCGCTTTTGCTTCCCTTTCCATGACTTCGCACGGAACGAATTGACCTAATGCATATTGTAGCCTATGCCAATTAAAGTAGTCGAATACAATTTAAATAAATTCTTTTTTAGATTAAGGAAATCCCTCAAGAATTTATCTGTATTGGGAAGCGTAATGAAAAGTAGTTAACTATAAGTGTAGCAGATATGCAATATTACGTATTTAAGCGTTAAGAATAAAGACATTGTTACCTAATAAAATAGAAATTGACCCTACGTTGAACGTGTAATCAGGATAAACGTAATCTAAATAACTTATAACCTTATTTTTTTTTTTTTAATTTAATAATATCATTATTAGATATGGACATTTTGAATGTATAACTTTTAAATTATGATAACTACTTCCAATATATATTTATTATATATATTTATTAGGAGAACATCTTAATGATAGATATCTGGTTAAAGACCTGGACATGTTTTTGGATACTAAATTACTTTTTGATACACACGTAGATAAGATAATCAAGAGGTGTCAAGAAACTTTGGTTTTATTTTTAGTCCAGGTGCGATTATTGTACTTTATAACACTATGGTCAGATCAACTTTGGAATATGCATCTAATCTTTGGAATCCGTTCGATTAATATGTATTCAAACTGCGTTAGTCCTTCATCTGACTGCAAAAAGTACCTGCTATGGGTGAACAAGTACTATGTCTTGGAGCTGGCAGCTGTCGTTTAACCTATGAAATTCAAAATAATGTTTCTTTTTAATGGATTTTTACGTTTTTTACTGACAATAAAATAATTTGTTTCTAAATTTCTATGACAATAAAAAATCCTTTTGCAAGCATTTTCTGTCGTCCGGTTTTGCTACTAACGATGAAGGGAAATTCTTATACTTACAACGAAAGTAGTAAAACCGGTCTACAACAAATGCTTGCAATGGGATATATTTTTATTGGTATAGACGTCTAGAAGCAAATTATTTCATTGCCAGCAAAATATGAAAAAATGCATCGATAAGACATTATTTTGAATTTGACAGGTTACACGCTAGCTACCACCATCGGGACATAGTTCATATTGTTCAGCCCCCCTCCCCTGTACTACAAATAACGAGCAAAAAACATGACATGCCAATTTTTGCGAACAGATGAGAGAATATATCGAAAGTGTTCAACAAGTCAAATCTAGGTTTAATAAACAACGCCATTATTTTATTTGTAAACAAAATTTAACCTTTTACAATATAATAAAATTAAATATTAGTTGTCAATTTTTAGATATGCTTGATTAATAAATTAGTAAATAACTATGTTGACTCTCCTTATTACACAGCCTACTTGAACTTTAATTGTTTGCCCCATATTGTACGAAACAATCGTTGGACATATGTTAACAAATTGTTCTTTAAGTTCTCATCTTATAAGGAGTATCAGATCATTTAACTGTTAGTAATAGTAGATTTTCATATTTTATTGTACAAACTTAATTACATTCAAAAAAAGGATAAAAAAAAAAATTATGTTCATGTCTATTAAACTTTTGTTTTTCAGTAGCTCTTTTATGTTTGGTATTACTCAGTGAAGAAGAAATATTTTTTAATCCACCCTTTCTTATCTTAATGTCGTGGGAGCCATTTTAGAAACTGCTCTAATCCCTTAAGTCCCTCTTTGTCCTATTTAGACCTGTTACGGCCACGCCGTTCCGATTATTAAGAATATCCGATAACTTAAGTCAACCCCGAAACCTCCTATAGGAACGCCTATTGTGGCCAACAGTCGGACTGAATCATTTATATTAAGAATATACTAGAATCATGAGTGGTGGAGTATACAAAATGGCGATCGTATTATATTGGCCAGTTTAGGAACAGGACTGGAGCTTAACATTTGGGTATATAAATATGATTCTTTTTTAATTTGAGTTAGTTTAAATTATGAAACCGTTCAGTACACATTAATGTTGTAAATATAAATTAGTAATAAGTAAATGTTCACATAAATTAATGAATAAGTAAATATGATATAATCTAGGGGTATTAAAAATTACTTATTTAATAAATTAGTTATAAAATATATATTAGTGTATTTAGTGTAAATAAATTAAAATAAATAAACTTTACATTAATTATAATGTTAATTTGAATTTAAATTCTACATAATTTCTTTGTACACACTTTTTGTGTGAAAAGCGTCAGTCATTAGTTTTAATAAATCGGCTACGATCGATTGCTCCCGAAATATTTACTAGGCTTGATATGAATACGTATTAAGCATACGTACAAACACGTACCTTCAATCAGGCACAAATAGATACGTAGCAGCTACTGCGTATGCTTAGCTGCCATTGGATACGTTTATGTACACGTTCCTAGTGTTTCTTTAACTCTTTAACAACAAACCAGCAAGTTATTTGTGAGCAATCCCGTAATAAAAGATTTTTCTCTATCCCCGTGTCGCGTAAGTTCCAAATAAAACAAATGAGGAGGTGATGACACCGACTTGGCGACATCAGGCCATAGCCGACTCGATGGGGGACTGTCAGAGATGTCACCGCCGCCATGATTAATCACCTCATTTTAATAATAACTCCAATGTAATGCAGTAGCTGGAATATCACCTTTATTACGGAAGATGGCGAGTCTTTCACGTCACGCTGTTTGCTGAAAGACACGTGGATTAGGATAGTTTGTTTATTAATTAAATAGCTCATTAAGAAAGAGACCGTATTTCCAGGGAAAGACATCTTTCTGTTATGGATTGCGATACAGAGTGTTTGAAGTTGCCAATATACTTCAAGTATATAAATCCTTTTTACAAAATTACCCTTTAGTAAAAAATCAATTATTAATATATCTTTAGTATCCTAGCTTAGAATATCGATGCCTTTCTATCGGGCTTTATTGTCTACGTCTTCCTTTCATTGATTATTATCCCATTCTGGAATAATAACTAACCAGTGCATAGCTACAAATGTCATAAATCAATAAAGTGTTAATAGTAAAATTGTCGTTGAAAAGTTCAGATTATCATCGTATCGCGAAGAGGTAATTAGTTTTTTTTTAATTGTACGTAAGTATATAAAACTTGTGTACTATCTGAAGAAAAACAGAAAGCAAGATTGCATGTCGGAAGTACATAAAATAAAACTACAATTTTTCCATTTACGATGGAAAATTGCAGAGGTACATAAATCTGTCCACGGATTATGTGTTCCATTGTTTCCATTGTAGTGGAATGATTGGGTTATATATTTTACTCTTGTGTATCGAAAATGACATTTTCTTACAAAAGTGCAAGATTGGAAAGTGTTGGTTAATATACGAGGGATAAGAAAATCAACAAGTTTTACTTTGAATTCGAGTTCAGAAATAATTTTGAAAAATCCATGCCTAGACATATAATGACATTTAAAGCAGATTTAAATATGTTTTGGATATTTTGGTCTAAATATCTCAACAAACTTGACAATACTAGGGAATTGCTCAAATTTTTTAGATAGGTACCTAAAACAATACAAAATTTTTCGTTAATTTTATCAGAAAACTGAAAGGCAGTCAATTTAAAAGAATATGTGCAGAAGTATGAGACCCATAAGTTTTTGTTACTTATAATGAAAGTAACCCAACATCAGCCTTATCGAAATTAATTGGTATCATGGACAATTTTTCTAGTATAGTCGACAATTTTGACCTTAGATTTAATATCTGTTTGTCCTTATTCTCCGGATTTAGACCGTTGTGATTTAGAAAAAAGGTTCGAAATGAATTTAGTAAAAATCAGGGGAAGCAGTTTTCGATGAGATGCACCAGTTTCTAGACATGCAGTTTAAAAAATACGCCGCCGGTCCGTATATGAAATCCTTGCATGATAAATAAATAAAATAGTATTCGTTTTTGTTTCATGATCAGCCCATAGATGTCGTCATTAATTATACATCTTTAGCGGACAATATATATAAACGTATGCAAATGTGCCAAGTCCAATTAGTTGAAATTATTGTTATCGAGCAATCGCGTGTCCAATACCGGCTCCGACTATATTCGAATATGTACCATGTAAGACAACATCGAAAGACGTGGGGTGTCTTAATGATTATTCATTAAACAGGGTGTTCTAAGACGGATATTTCGTGCAAAAATCTGCGACATATTTTGAACCCTCGGATATCAACTTCTTGATCTTCTTTAACCGTTTTATATCTTTCATCAAAGGCCTATTGGCCCAATGATTGTTTTGTTTTAATTTTCCCCTATCCTTTGTGATTGTTGTCCAGTTTCTTTAGTTTAAACTTGTTTAATCCACTATTTACTCTTGGTATATTCCTTCATGTATTGTTTAGAAATATTTTGTCTAATTCTTTCTTTATTATCATATGTCTTAGCCGCCTTATTCTTTCAGCTTTCACTATTTTCGTTAACATAGTTCTTTATACAGCTCATATAGTGCTTTTAAAGCCTTTATTACACCTTCTTTCCCAAACTCTATTTAGTTTTTTCCCTTTCATCAAGATATATCTATAATAAAGCCATATAAAATTATAACAAAACAAATAGCAGATCCACAAGTGGCAGGTACGATTCATATCTACGGACGGTTCTAAAACAAAACAAGTTCAGGATGTGGAATATACTCCAGATCCTTAAACCTAAACATAAAATGGACTGTGAGCAATAGTGCCATTGTAGTTCAAACAGAGCTTACGGGATTCTTATAGCAGCAAAAAAATCATCAGAAACAATATTACTGGAAAGAACATGCTCATCTACACAGATAGCAGACAATCACTACTCGCCCTGAACAGGCCACGAATTTACTTAGGGTTAGTAACTAGAATGTCACGAAGCTTTGACCGAAGTATCCATCAAGAATGTTGTCACTTTAATATGGGTCAAACGTCACGCCACATCGAAAGGTAACCGTCTTGCTGATTCACTGACCAAGAAGGCAACCAACCAAATACTTTTTAGACCTGGACCTTCTATTGGCCTGATAAAATCGGTAGTGACAGACCTAATTAAAAAACATTTCCTTGTGAAATACAAGGATAAAACAACAAACTACAGAGTTTCCAGGGAGCTTTTAAGTTATCCTGACAACGCTAGAGCAAAAAAATACTTGACTATGACCAGGCAGAATCTGCACCTGGTCACAGGTATTCTGACTGGTCATTGCCAAGTACAAACGCATCTTCATATCATGGGGCTGTCAGAATCCGCACTCTGCAAGGGGTGCGAACAAGAAGATAAGATCATCGAGAATATATTCTATGACTACCCGACGCTTTTATTTATAGGAAGATTTATGTTCGGCGAGTATCGGCTAACACCGGCCGATATAAGAGAAGCACCTTTTGGCGACGTTGTCAACAACATTAAATCTGTAGTCTGGCTTACGAGCTAGGACGTGCCTATCATCTTAAGAGGATGCGCAATGGGCCTAGTGAGGTCTAAGTTCATTGGGCTAATAAATCTTCCACACATTACAAATACAGAGATACGTGTCTTCTTTGTTATATCTCTAGTGGATTTATAATATCTCACAAGTAGTAGTTTGTCAGTATAATTATTACAGTGTTATATAACTATTTGTTTGACATTTCTAGATACATTTTGTGATTTTAACAAACTCATTAATCTTCCTTCACATCTATTTTTGATTTTTTCTTTTATTTATCCGTCATTTTTACCTTCTTCATGAAACATGGACCCCAAGTATTTATACTCCACTCTTACTTTCTCTAGGGTTTTGTTCTCAATTCCTTCAATTCTAATTTTTTATTCTTCTTTTCTCCTGTAGGACCAATGAGTAAATAATATAAGTATAAGTATATCATTCAGCTTTAACTAGTAAAATATATAAATAATGATGAGACAAAAGTTACTGCTCTTCTGGGTTGGTGCTGGGTTTGTTAGGTACACATTATAAATAAAAAGGAAACCTCCAACACATGCACATAAATTACCCCCTCCAAAGCTCAAACTCTGGATACGTCATTGTGTGGTACACATACTAACGAAAATTCTTTCCTAAAGTGACCTACTGTACAATGTTTGAATTGTATCTACTTATCAGATCAATTCCTCCTAGTGAAACAAAAATAAAAAGGAAAATACTTTGAATTGTTTAAAATAAAATTAGGAGTACCATATGGTAGTGTTGCTGACGTCCTTTTATATTTCCTATACATTGCTCAATTAACAATTACTAGACGACTACAGTCGTGAATGTTCCATATGACGTCATTGAGAAGGTATTTTTTTTTTGGAAAAATTCATCAGTACAAATTAATGATACTTAAAATAATGCCCTACAGATCGAAAGGACCCCGCTCAAACATAGAAAAGTGATCTATGTGGGAATTGCCTGAACTTTTAATATTGTTTAGAGGAAACCTTACTGATTAAAAGTTGCCATTGCGCCAAAGTCGAATAACCAATAGTTTCGGATATAGGACATACAAAAATTAATATTTTTATCCTTTTAAAAGAAATACATTATATAAATGCATGTCTCTGTCAATTCAATAAAGTAAGACAATAAAAACGTCTTACCCTATTCTAAATTTATTTTTTACCGTCAAGGAGTCGTTTAGCGGCATTCGGGAGGGATGTAGACACCCTGATGATTTTTAAAATGTCTTTCTGCAGCCCAAAAAATATGTTCAATAACTGAATTAAAATGCCTCTTCCAGCTGGGACCGAAATTCTGACAAATGACTAACTAAGTTTCGGCGGGGCCGCGTTAAAAAAGCGCTCGCTGTCGGGTGTTAGGGGGAGCGTTTTATGACGTTTTAGGGATGTTTTTACTTTTGGTCCAAAGCGAAAATAGATTTTCTCTTTTTTTTAATGCACTTTCCTGCAACGCCTAAGCTCGTTATACATTTCAGACATATTGACTGATTGGAAAAAAATATTTTATGTTTAGAACTGTATCGTTTTATTTTATTATAGGGTGTTTCATAAGTATCGTAATTTTTTTGACGATCTAAAATACTTTTTTTTGTCGTAGGCTAAACATCTATTAACATAAATATCCACTAATTCGGTATTGGGTAGTGTGAATAAAAATTAACCAATTTATTTTACTTAAAAGAATTATTTGTGTTGGACCAAGAATTAAATGTTTCTACTGGTCAAAAAAGTCGTTTTTCTAAACAGTATAAATGCGACTGGTTTCGGCCATAACAGGCATATAATACAAACAATTACATATTGTAAAAAGTATACAAAATTAAAAGAGTTACTTACATAATGAATAATATTATATTACATGCCCAGCGGGGAAGTATTCCTTTACTTCGAGCGTTAAGCTGCAGATGCGAGGCTGAAATAAGTTCCTCTATTTCCCAAGGAATGTATACAATCTACTACTATGTTTAAAATAATTATATGTCTTATTTGGTCTTTGTATCCAAGGTATCGTCGATACGAAGCAGAAGGTAACTGTCTTTCTTGGTAACATTGTTCAACTGACGGGTATTTACAAAAAACCTCGTAGTTCCATCCTTTTTCTGTACCAGGACTACCGGAGAGACCCATGGGCTGGTAGAAGGTTCACCCTGTCTTCCTTCATTTCCTGACCAATCCTTTTAGCTTCCCCTCTCTCGTCCTTTGGTAATCTTCGAGCTCATTGACGAATCGGCCTGGCGTCACCAGTGTCAATTTTGTGTTTTACGACAGAAGTTCTTCCTGTTTTTCCACCTTTTGGTACAAAAATGTCACGATATCGTCGAAGAAATTCCTTTATTTTCTTTTTCTTAATTTGATTCAGAGATTGACCAGCAACTGCAATCATTTGCTTAAATTAGTCATTGGAATTATCAGAAGTTGTTGTCTGACGAATTATGGAAGTTACTGGTACACAAGTTCCGATTCTGATCTCTTTCTTGATCGTAATTTGGTGATCATTAACGTTTATAAAACGGACTAGAATCTCTTTAGCAGTCGTGACCAACCCCTTCCCGATCAGAATTCTACGTCCAACCTCTTCATCGTGATTCCAAGGTTTCATCATCACAGGTGTTCCTTCTTCCATAGTTTCCTAAAGCCGTGCTAATACAACGGTTTCACTTCTGCCAGGTACCACCGTATCCTCCTGTACAGCAACTGGCACGGTACTGTCCCCATATGGATGTAGGAATACCTCTTCGGTACCAACTTTGATCACTCTGTTCTTATGAGTATGAGTGAACTTTTCTGAACCAATTCCTAATTGAACCTGGATTTCCCCATGAATGTTAGCACTTTCACCTGTGGCAGTCCGCAGTCGCAATCTTGTTGGTAGAAGTTTCTTACGGTTATTTATGGTTGTTGGTCGTATAATGGTCCTAGTTGCTCCAGTGTCCACCAACAGTGTATACTTTTTACCATTTACTTCGCCGTCTACGTATACATTATCATCGCGACATTTCAAAGAGGCTATCAGTATGAGAGGGTATTTGGAATGGTTTCGGGTCGAAGCTGCCCCCTCTAGGCCGACCCGCTCTAGTTTTCTTGCGGCGTGTTTTCTTCATTTGTTGGGATCCTAGGGCGTCTGCACGAACTGAAGTTTTTTGAATCTGACAGTAAGTTAATTATTTTTTCATGTATGAATAGGACGGCATTTTTAATAATCGAATTGTCTTTATATTGTTTCGGTTCCACCGCAATAATAATTATAATTTATAATGGTCTAAATAAAAGAAATAAATTACCTATTTAAACCTAAAAGCAAACTATGTATTGTCACTAAACACATTTATTTACAAGTTTATTCATTCAATACCAACAAATCGTGTCACAATAAGTAACTGCTTTGTTTATAAAATAGTAAATGTATATTATCATTCGGAAGTGGTGATGTCATATCTTCAAGGGTGAAGACATTACAGAAGATGTTAGAAAAAAGTTGAGCAGATTCAGTATTATAAGCACACTTATCTCCGTTTTCTTTTTGTAGAAGAGGTACGGACACTTTGGATGTCAGATTTATTCTATCATATTTATAGAACTTTTTTCTATCAGCACAGTTGGCGGTGTACTCCTGATAGTTATACTTTGCTTCAATAACTGCGGCCTTTAGTTGATTGGAGGATAGTCGATGAGCAGAGAAATCGTTCATGTTTTACTATAGACAACAGTTGATTATTTATCCAGGGTTTCATATTTGTTCTTCTGTTTATTTTGTTTTTTAGTATGAGGTTTTACACAATCATTAAGTGTATTTTGAAAGATATTCCACATGCAGCTCGAATCATTGTTTTCAGGGATAATATTAATTCAGTCTCGTTCATCTAGATAGGAAAAAACTTCAGCAAAGTTTGTGAGCAAGAAGATGTGATTGGATGTGCAAAAAGAGAATTATTGAAGTTGTAAACGACACGTTATGACTGCATGATCAGATATTCCAACTGGTGGAAGATGAGGTTAAGAGTTGTTCATCATCATGGACAATTTTTCTAGAACAGTCGACAATTTTGACCTTAGATTTAATATGCATTTGTCCTTATTATTCGGATTTAGACCGTTGTGATATTTCTGATAGTTCAAATCTGCTAAGGATAGGTATCAAATTAAGTAGATAATGTTAGTATTTGGGTTCCTTAAACCTTAAGTTCTTTCTTTTACTTCAGGGAAGTGACTAATTGCCTTTAATGTTATAAACTTTGGTCTGAGAAAGGAATTTCTAAAAGACTGATTTTTCCTATACGTTTTTGATACTTTTTTTAAGTATACCTCGTTGCAGTTATCATAAGATTACAGATTTTTAGACCTACCCTAAAACAAAAGAAACGTGGTTAAATTTGAATTATTCATGTTTGTTGAAATTGCACTATAAATGAATTTCTCCTAATTTGAACTGAACCATTAATAGTTCCCCAGGCCGCACTCCAACT
Organism: Psylliodes chrysocephalus; assembly: GCA_927349885.1. Lineage (NCBI taxonomy): Eukaryota > Metazoa > Arthropoda > Insecta > Coleoptera > Chrysomelidae > Psylliodes > Psylliodes chrysocephalus. The sequence continues at coordinate 16,717,084 of OV651820.1, forward strand.
TTGGCCTTTTTTCTTAGTTGTGTGTATTGCATATATAATACCTTGGCGAAAAGTAATTATCCGAATATTGTTGATAACTAAGTTGACGTTGCTTGCATCCAAGATAGAGTCTTGGAGCTTTCTGTATGCCGGTTGTCTATTTTTCTGCAGTCTTCCTCTGCTAATCTTGAATGCTGACTAAACAGTCTTCCTCAGTGGTCTAGCTTTATTGCATCCTCTAGAGCTTACTCCTTTTAGGTACCTGCACTTTTAACGTAAGATTTGTAACAAGAAAAAGCTTTCCAGTTTTAATACCTCTCCTTTCTTGTGGTAGTGGCGAAAAGAAACATTAACCCCATCAAGCCGCTGTTGATATTGAGAAAATCTTGTATATATTGCAATTAAATTTGATTTAGAGAATATTTAAAACGTACAGTTCTATGTGAACTAATTGGTTCAATTGGGGCAACCCTCAGTGCCCCTGGAGTACTGAGTAACATCATGTATATATACAAAAAGAGACTGACACAAGTTTTTTGACTGAGTATGCATAAAAAAGTTAAAAACCAGTGGTATCGGCCAGTAGTAGTAATCTGATAGTAGCTTGGATATATTATGGTTTAGGTATCTTGAGACAACAATTTTCTAGTCGTTGTGATCAGTATTGCAAAATGGCAAAATTAATGTTGAAGAAAGAGAATTTGCTTCGTTTTAGAAGGAAATGGTGTGGGCTGTATTATTTATTTTTGAAGAAGCTGATTTGTGTTTTTTTATTTGTTTTTAAATTCCATATATCGTATCTATAATTTAGTCCTTCCACTCATTAAGCTGCAATCAAAGTGGAAAAGATGATCCAGAATTACAATGGTTCCTTTTTTCAAACGAAGACATTGGTAGTGGATAAAAACTAAGTAAAAAAAATGAAAAAACATTGTTAATGAAAATAACCGACATCCTCTTATTACCACAATAATATTGTTGAATAAGGGTGAGATTACAGAACGTCTGCAACTTTGCAGATCTGCCAATATGGCGGCAACTTTGAAAATCTGCAAATATGACTGACTTACACATGCAAGTATCAAGTTTTCGTATTCCAAATTTGGGTTTAGTGTTGTTGGGGGTAATAAACCACAATAAATATTGCAAATTTGCAGATATTTTTTGGAATACTTACATTTGTTAAGTCCGCCATATTAGCAAAGTTGCAGATGCAAAGTTGCAGACGTTCTGTAATCTCACCCTTAGCCGATATTTCTTGCTGACCTGATAATCCTTAAAATGCTCTAAAACATTTAACTTAAATAAACTGTCACTGGATCTAGTAAAAATGAATAAAAATTACTAACGCTTATTTTTTTTTTGTAGATCTGATGAAGATTGAAATAAATTATTTATTTCCCTTTCAAGACTACAATAACAATTTTGTATAAAGTTCCTATAGTTAAAATATTCTTTTGACTATTTCATACTTATTTTAACGAGGTTCCTGTGTCATACCAGAAACTCGTTCTTTGTAATATTTAGCGTATAAAATATGGCAGCAATTTATTTCGAAATTCTTTCCTTTTAGCCTTTGCTATAATATAGTTTGTTTTCATAAAACGGTAGCCGGGATATTTGCATTTAATTAAAGTGAAACCTGGCACATTAATTTTATGCCCGTTGTTCACTTCTGTTCGCATTTACGATTAAATCGATTCTGAATCGAATAACGACCGCCCGATCGATGTTATACGATGTTACAACGACTTTATTATTATTTGTAGTGAACGAGGGGAAACCTTAAATATAGTTGATAATACCAGGAGAGATTGGAATTTATTTCCTGATAACTGTGTATAATACAACACATTTCCAAGCTATAAAATTCCAAAATTACTTACCAATCAAATGAACTGCGAAAGAATGACATCCGAAACAAACTTCTGTAAAATTCCTTGGGGGAATATCCGCCCAATTTGACTGAAAACCGAATCAAATCGGTAACTGGAGATTTAAAAAACGCTGATTAGCCCAACAGGGATGCTGATCTTATTTAAAATCCTATAAAGACGTCGGGTTTCTTATTCATTAGGCATCCAAATTGTAAGTCGAGCTACTTTTGAAGGAATCGAATCAACATCTGTAAAAAAGTGTTTTTTCGACTATCGGAAAATCGTTTTCGCAAAAAATGAAGCAAGGACCCCGCGCTTTTCTTATGTAAAATCAAATGTCATAAATTTTGGATATATTTCACTTATTGACTGAGTTCTAGACCAAAATATGTCCATGGGATTTTAAGGTGTTAAAATTAAAAAAAATCCTAATTTTTCTAATATTAATAAAAAAAACTAATGAATTTGTATTTATATTTAAACTGTTTAAAATCTTCACACATACAGGGCGATGCATAATTATCTAATACAAAATTTTAAAAAATTTCGAGAAATTTTGATTAGAAATGAAAGCCGAGGCATAAATAAAATGTTGCAGTTCGGTTGTGATTGTTGCATTAAAAAATTTATCCTACAAATTATGTATACAGGGTGATTCCAAATATCTCGGACACATATTTAAAAAAAAAAAAAAATTAAAGAACCCCTCCCCTGTATACTAGAATTAATTTTATATAGTTACAATATATTTATTACCAATACAATAATACTTTTTAAAGAATACAGGGTGATTCATTCTAATGATTTCTCTTCTGATCCGTCAAAACTTACAATATTTTGTTTGGAATTAGCTTGAACAAGTTACTAACCTTATACATTTCCTAATTTTATTCTAACCAGATTATGAGATGCATGGCTCCAAAAACTAATCTCTTAGTCTTTTTTAAAATCAGATATACCTATAGAGAAAAATGTAAAAGAAAAACTATTTGAAAATATCTAGATACAAATTGCAATAAATCTGCAAGACATGGAGGAAAACTTATTTTACAAATAAATGAACATTGATAGGAAATAGACCAATTTTTAAAGAATTGGGATATACCTCCAGTATAATAAAAAAAAAAAACACTAACTATAATCTGAAGTGCAGTAAAAGAGGAGAAATAACGTCACATCAAAGATTAAACAAAAAATAAAAAGTTCACGAACTATCTGTTAAAGTCACTGTCTTCACTATAACTACTGGTATCATTATCATTGTTTAATACTATAGGTCTATTAAGTTTTCAATTGCTAATATCCACTTTCCAAAATGAATTTTCCAAATTTTCCATCTTTTTCATCTGAAACTGCCTTGAACAACAAATGTCGTACATCAGGTAATTTAAATGTTGTATTGTTTCGAGAAACATAACCTTTTAATTGAGACCAGATTATTTTAATGGGATTTAACTCTGCGTGGTAAGGAGGCAATTTGAAAATTTCAATTCCTTTTTCTCGGGCCATCCTGTCTATAATATATTTTTTGGATTTGTTTTTATATTATTCCTTTAAGGATTTAGAGTAAGAAAAACAGAAAAAATATAAACTATTAAAAAATATATCCTTGCGTTATTTTGGAATGATGATACACCCAGTATATTTCTAATTGACATACCGATTTTAGAGTACGAAAAACTGAAAAAATATACACTATTAAAAAATATAGCCTTGCATTATTTTGGAATGATGATACACCCAGTATATTTTTAATTGACTTATACCGATAACTTAGGGTTTCCAACACCTTCATTTTTACCCGAAGACTCCGAATTTGAAATAGAGCGGATTCATATAGCTCTAATTTGCCTACGAATGACATAAGTGCAATCGGACCAATAGGTGGATATGCTACCACAACAAAAAACAAAAAAAAGAGCAAGAAAAAGGGATTTTAATGTGTATTCTTCAACAAAACAATTTTTCTCAGAGTTAGTATCGCCGCAAGGATGGCAAACCTACGCTAACCGGATTTATTTCATAAAACTTTAGTTTGTAAACGAAAACGAAGTATTAGCAAGTTACGTTACTTTTTGTATACACTGTATAATATCCTTAATATAATAAAAACATTATTAAGCAGATATCTAAAAATATATCTATTGTATTGCATCTTCTAGTTATTGTTATTTTACTTTATATCTTCATACGTCATGTTTCGCAAATTAAAATGAGGATGTAGATTGACATTGTATCTGTTAATTAGCACTTTTGCTAAAATTAAATACTCCATTTCTAATACTAATTTCTAATTCCTTTTTTTCTCTTTTTTTTTTGTATTTATAACAAAAATCTAATCAATGGGTTTGATAAAACAAGGTTAGAAATAATGTCATGCCAAATTTCAGTCAGCAATAGAGAATAGAGAGATATTGCAAATTTCTAGATTGCCAGCCACCACAATAGTGACATCGAAATTAGAGTCAAATAAATTCCATGCTAAAATCAGACTTATTGCAGACCTGAAATTTTGACATTAGAATCCTTGTCCTTATACTTATTTCTAACCTCATTTTAATAACTTTAAATCCTAGTTCATCTTTTTTGTTGTCTATAATAGTACATAATATTGAAGAGGCATTAGAAATTATAATTTTAGAATGTTTAGATGACGATTATATTAAATATTTATTATTAAAAGAACTTCGAACGAATACGAATGTCGGCGAGCATACCCGAAAGCTATAAAGTCACCACTACCTGTTGCCCTTAAACATCCACAATTAAGGACAGGCACAATCTTTAATAAAGTCAGTTTTAGAACATAAACGATCTGCGCATGCTTAGATGTCAAAATAAGAGCGGCACTAATAGTGACTGACCTTAAGTGAACTTGCAATAACTCCATCACTATAAGTGCAGTTGCAATTATTAATAACATAGATTTTTAAAATAATACCATAATTTTTTAAACGTAATGTCATTGTCATTCCACGCAAAGCCATTTTGCATAAGAAAACCGCAAGGTAATTGGTTTTAAATTTAAGTCGCATCGTTTATATTCATTGGACTTGCTTTTGTGCGACTTATTACTATTTCAAAACTGAATATTCCACCACATTAGACGCTATTAACGCTAACAATGTCTATTTCGCTAAATTCTCCCAACTTTCTTTTCTTTCGCGAGCTTTACAATTCACTAAATCACTATCCGACTGTTTAATTTCGAAAAGAAAATATCAAAACTCCGAAACTCTGGCTCTCCTTATCCAACCGATGTTCTAATGTCGATTTCCCTTCCATTTACCGGAGCAATAAAGTATGCATAAAATAATAATATATATAGAGAAGGCGGCCCTTAATTTTTTAATGGCAAAATGCTTTTAGACGACCTAACTTGGCTTGAATATTTAAAAGTAACGCCGAAGACTTGAAAGCATTAGGAATGAACAATAACCAACCGCATAAAGACAATATAGTGTTGTAATTTTCGGGCTAAATGTAAGTACAGAATGTCAGTGGCACACGGTAAGAGGGTATGTAGTAAATTTTGAACGAACTTTCTGTTAATATTGATTTTAATATACATATAGAATCATTAATGCAACAATGTAAAATACCAAATCATGATATTTTCCGTCTATTTACAAGTACTTTCTTTTTTAAAAATATCCCAGCAATCCTCTAGGTTTGTGTTCACCCATTTTGGATCGTCATGATGACTTCTATAAAACTTTGACCTTTATTTGCCTATTTGTGGCTGCTTGGACTTGGTGGATGTTCTGATTCATTCCTCGACTCCCACAAACTTGCTTCATTTGATTTTTATTTGTATAGATAATGAACCATCGTTTAATAAGCTTACTTTTTCCCGGATGATTATAGACAAATTAATGTCAATACAAGAGCAAACTGAATGTACTACTTTCACAGCCGTTCATTTCAGATAGATTCTTTAAAGGAAAAAAAGATGAAGCAGATACTAAGTTGAAAGCAATCAAGAAAAAGTACCACGATATGAAAGCGCCCTGGGTCCCATTCTGTACCTGCTATACTCCACTGGAGAGGTAAAGATTTATGAAGAGGCTATAAGTAAACTACAAACATCAGTTGATTAAATAAAGAATAGGACATTCAGATAGATCATTAAACTAAATGATACCAAATCTATTCAACTAACTATTTACTAACAAAAATTCTCAACAAATACCAATTTAACACAAATAATTCCCATATTTCTTGCTAATTATGCAAAATATCTAGGTATTAAATGTTTCGCTGTTAAAGGATTAAAAAAAAAAAAACTGGTTACCTAGTAGTTACTTCAGCCTATCTACATGTTACAAAATCTATAAACAAGTCGTCAAGCCAGTATGGACTTATGACATTCAGATTTGGGGTTGTGAGAGCGATAATAACATCCTTATAATACAAAGACTCTAGAATAAAGTACTAAGGGATTTATTCAATAGGTCTTTGTACATTAGAAGCAGCAACCTTCATCGAGATCTTCAGTTGACCAGTTCGCTGGGAGTCATGAACAACGGCTCTACTAACATATTAACGTTAAAGCAAACCAACTTCTTGACAACATCAACCTGATTGTGCTGGTGCAAAGCACAATAATAGTGTGATTAAGTTATGAGACTTTAAAAGGTATACAAGTGAGTAAAAACTTACTAAACAGAACGTCTGCAACTTTGCAGATCTGCAAATATGGCGGACTTACGTATGCATGTATCAAGTTATCTGAAAAATTCGCAATATTTATTGTGCTTTATTACCCCCAACAACACTAAACTCAAATCCATTACTATGTTTAAAAACTCGATAATCTGACACCATGAACTGTATTCAATCAAAAGAAACAGTAGACTTCATGGTTGAAGGATGTTCTAACCTTCTTAAGGGTGGATTTGGACTTAGTGTTGTTAGAGGTAATAAATATTGCGAATTTGCAGATATTGTTTGGATACTTGCATCTGTAAGTCCGCCATATTTGCAGATCTGCAAGGTTGCAGACGTTCTGTAATCTCAACCTAAGTTTTTAAGATTGCAAGAACAGTATATCATAAAATGAATGTTTTTAAATTTGCTTAACATTAATAAATGAAAACCCCGCTTCCTGTAGAATATATTCTCGGTTCTACGTCCATGAAACGGCAAAGATAGGAGCAGCAGGTGCAGGTTGTCAGAAATTTGATTTCGTTCGCTTTGCAAAGAGCATTTGATGTGAGAAATACGCAGAAAGGTGGCAAATGGCAAGGGAAAGAATATACCTAACGAGAAATTATTGCAGTTTATCTTTACGCCTATCCAGTATACAAATAATATTAGCGGTGATATTTTACGAGCTTTGCAGATAACTTGGTGAGACGAGGAAGAGTGAATATTTAAATTGAAAATGATGAACCAAAGTGCTGGCAACAAAATAAAATTAAGAAAGAATGCGTTCTTTTACATTTGTACATTGGAAGTAAGACAATTTGGTTTAGTGTAAAGATTACTGCCAACAAAATTTTAAGTAATTTTTTTTCTTCCATTATTTTTCTTTTACATCACTGTAAGAAAGGTATCAGAGTGAATTTATTAGTAATTTTTGAAATTCTTAATTCATTCCAAAATGAACAATTAAAAATTAAAGAAAAATATATTTTTTAGCTTTTATTTGCTTTTTATTCAGTAGCTCTATTTTGTATTTTTAGTCCCCAATTTTATGACTTAACCTCAAATTAATTAGTCGTCGTGTTTTTCTTATATTCTTATTTTCGTCTTTTTTCATTTGGATATTGTTTCTTTTAACGCAGCCACACACATGAGACATGGCTATTGTTTTATTTTACTTGGTCTCTACTCTCTTTTTTTATACTTGTTTTATTTATGCTCATTTTTTTCTTAGAATAACAATTTTTGTCAGATATTATTAGACATATAATGGCAGGAAAACTGGATTTCTGCAATTAAAAGTTCATCAGGTTACTCTGGATATGTGAAACTGTGTTTCAGCATTGATAGGGAAATTTGTTGTCCATAAATTAAACGCTGCCTAATAGCATACTGTTTATTCTATCAATAGAAACAGAAACAAGTAAGTTATTTACGTATTTACACCGCTTCAAATATGCCAAATATTCACTTTATGTTCTGATTATATTAAAAAAATCGACCCCGAAACTATTCACTTATTGAAAGCTTGAAGATAACGTTTGACTAACGTAACTACTAAACCAATTTTGTTTTCAAAAACCGAATTGCAACTATCCCCACTCACATTAGCAGCTGTCTCCTTCTTTCTAATGCGGCAGCCGATGCAACAGCTCTATTACGTTATAATGAACACACTGATTGCAATAAAAAAGGGCTTTACATTGTTCGCGGATGAGAAAGAATACATAGTTCGTTTGACAATATGCTAATGTATTATTATCGGCAGACAGGTATAAGGCAATGAGCTTGAGGCCCAAGAGTGGACACTTTTAATGTTAGTATTTTGGAGTTCGAAGGTTGAGTAAGTATTTAAAAGGAAATGTCGACTCTGAGACATCTTCTCTGTTGAACGATTAAAACTGGAGCGAATTTTCTAGTTAATTCTTGTGTGATTGGGCGTTCTCTAGTCAGCTGGAATAAAATTATGTTGAATTATTTTTGACTTTAGTGAGAGGGAGCGATAGCATACGAGATAGAACCTATGAAGTAATGTGGTGGACGTGATGGTACACACGCGTTGGGAGGCCAATATATTTAGTTTGTACTATATCTAGAACTGTATGAATTTTCAGAATGGGTAATATGCACTTCTTGAATGCGTGGGTAGAGTGAGATAGGTTATTTGAAAGATTAATAATATGCGTTTTTAAAATGTGTGGTTTTTAGACAAATGAAATGAACAGGTGCATTCTGCAAAATATTGTGTTTAAATTTAGACTGTATTTTCAAATTTAAACAGAAACTACATATATGTCACTTGTAATTTGCATTTTTCAAAATAAATTGCGTTATTTTGTAAATTTTGCTCTATATATTACACAGCTAAATTCGGTTTAACTTAATTCTTATTACCTATTTCTACCGTGCGGTAATGATCAGACTTAGCTACAGTGTATTAAGATTTGTTATTTTATTATTCCACTTACTTTAATTTCCTTTTCTTGTTCATTACCATCCTAACGACATGATTTGTCATAGTCTTTGTTTCTTATTGCCATTAATTAAATTGCTCTTGGTTCGATCTACAGTCACCCTTGTATCTGATCTTTCTGATTTCATTGAAGGTTCATATCTTACATTATGATTTAGAATTTGCCAAAGGGGTAAACCTATTTAATATATTTCACATCTCGTTTTCATCTTCTAACATTAAATGTAATTTTTATGATGTTTAATTGATTCTGCGTTCTACGTCCAATTTTTTCCACTGGATGTCTGATAACTAATACATACTTCTTTCTATTAATATTATTGATTAAATCTTCATAAAGGTAACCAGTAATAATGTTTTTATTTATATGCCTGATGCTAATATACTTTAATTTTCTTTATTCTATTAGTAGTTTTATTAATGTTAAATGATAAACTGTATTATAAATCCTGTTTTCTCTATGGAAAATTATAATTCTTTGAAAAAATCTGACCCTGTTTAAATTATCGATTGTTCTCGAATAAAGACCCTCGGTGTACTAGTCTAAATCGTATATATACAACCCTTACATCCCCAACTAAATTAATTCATTTCTCCCGTGTCATACAACTAGAGATATAAAGTAAACTAAAACCACTCAAAATCCGCTGACTTGGAGATTTGTTGAAGTGGACGATTTTTGTTGAAATATGTAAATTTTTCCTACCCCGGGGTTATACGCTATACGTCACTGACATGTCCTAGCATACTTTTATATTTCCATGTGGAAATAATTTACATGTTAAGTTTCGCTGGACCGTCTGCTTCAGATGCGAAATGGATGATTATAAGGGAGGTTAGGAAAACAAATGGTTTTTAGGTACAAAAATTTTTATTTGCTTTTCAATGGAGAGTTTTTTCAATTTTGAATTTCAGAAATGATAGAGATTTACATGTAAATATAGAACTCATTCATATTTTTTTTTTATTCAAACCCAATTTGGACAAAAAAGTTTAAAATATTTAGAAGTAATAAACACATAATATCCATTTTATACAAGCATAAGCTTTCAGTGATGAGAGTTGAATTTTGTTCAACTTTTCTTATGACTATGCTTAATATTAATGTATAGTCTATGTGAGTATACATTAACCTGTTACATTGTGAATGTTCAGCTTTGATTTAATCATTATGTTCTCTTTTATATTCATTTCTAGTTTCTTCTTCTGTTCGTAAATAGCTTCTTATTATTCAAACCTTTAAGTTGTCTGTCTGTCAAAAGTCTTGCCACTTGTTAGTTTTATTATTTTAATATTTTTTTACTCTTCGTTCTAATCTGGTTTGAACTAAATGAACATATTATTAGAATACATTTTTGATGAAGTATTCAATACTTCTACAAGAAAATAATTACACGCCTTATTGTTTAAATAATTCCAACTAAAATAGGATCCGGTACTGATACAGCAAAAACGAAACGTCAAATTTATGTAATAGTCCTCATCCCTCCTGGTTCAAGGACCTCTAAACATAATGTTTTAATTATATAAATTCCCGGCCCGTATACATATCCAAGAACGAAACTGGATTTGGAGCACGCTTCTTAGTTCTTTTATACTAATTACCTCGAGTAACTCGCAGTGTAGGTATCTCCGGGAACGAGATTTCAATGTATCCCCGAGGAGCAGTGCAGGCGCCCTATCGCCCTCTTCGACCCTGTACTTCCTCTAATTAAGGGCGAACATTGCAGACGCGACTGTCAACAGTTAACATGGAATCCGTTAACTGAACGCAGCATTTCCCAAAATACAATTATAATATTAGATTAGCGCAGGAGAGATAAGATCCTGGAATTGCTCTTAGTTTGTGTATGGAGCTGCTAAGTGAATTCTCAGCTCTAACTTGATAAGGTATTGTTACGATGGCTGATATAATGCTTTTTAGATGTTACAAGCAGGTAGGGAGAGGAGGCGAGTTTCTGTGTTTGATCAATTTTATTTCATATAAGGAATACTTCATCAATTTATTATATTTGAAAAGATATAGTATAATTTAATTCAATACTTGATATAAACCTTTATAATCTATGGTGCAGTGTTTTCACTCAATCCCGCGTTTCGCTAGTGTGAACATTGTCAAAAAGATGACGAAAAATGGACAAAAATCGTTTTGATTGTTGCACCGTCTTACGGAAACAAATTAAATGTTTAAAAAAGTTCTGTTTATATTGTTAAATAATCTTTCCAAATACCATGCGAGTTGAGAATTTTTTTACAAATTATGCATATTTCCAAAGAAACAACAAAAATTTTTCAAAAAATTCTTGCCTCTTGTGGTATTACCCTTGACTATTTTATTATGAATCTACAATTGTATCGGATGTCCAAATAAGAGAGTTCGCCCAACAATTTCTCAAAAACCGTCAGCAAAAAAAATGAAATCCGTCCTGAAAAGGCGCTGAAAATAAATTTCGTGTTTTTAAATAGCCGCTATGAGGCGTGACTTCTGAGACCAGTTATAAAACAGTATTTTTTGCAAAACTTTAATCTTGATAATGTAAAAATTATATATATTTTTTAAATACATCTCTTAAAATTAAAATCAAAAAGTCAAACTTTTTGTTGTTAGAGAAAAATAATATAACTGGTTTAAATTTGGCCAGTAGGACCATGGAGAAAGTACTTTAGCATGGAGAAAGTATTTTCAATGGATTTTCAAGCCGAATTTAAACTCTTAAAAAGTATTTCCTTATGGTTCTTCATGACCGGATCCTACAGAGCAGGATTTAAACCAGATAAAAAGTAATTTTCTCATGATATTTTGGATCCTGATACAGAGCTGCATTTGAACCAGTGAAAACATTTTTTTCGTTGTCCTTTGAGATCGGATTTCCAAAAAAATTATGTTATCTCTTGGGTCTACAGAGCCGAATTTAAATGAGTGATAAGGCATTTTCCATGGTCCTTCGTGACCAGGGGCCTGTTTCATAAAACTACTTGGTAACTTTTCACTTTGCAATTTTATGAGTGCAAAAAACTTGTGTTTCATAAAATAATATAGTTATCTTTGCAGATTAATAATTTTTCATTTTCGCTTTGGAAATTGCTTTTCAAATGCTTTACTGAAGTCGTTATAAATAGACCGCTTTTTCATAAAATAATATTTTTAAGATAATGCACAATTTAGAAATAGTACGGTAATTTTTCGCTAGATATTTGTTACCAGATTTTAGAATAGGAAGAATTAATGCTGTTTTCCAAATATCTGAAAAGTGACCTTCTTGTAACGATTTATTGAATACGATAAATAGAGGTTGCGCTATTTCTTGAGAGCAATTCTTTAACAGACGTAGAGATTTTATCAAAGCTCGGAGCTTTGTTAGGAAGTTGTTTAAATTTGTTAGTGATCGTGGATATTGGTATATAAATAATTAGGTATATATGTATATTTGGTGTGTCATTTATTAGAAGGGGCATAAGTTTGGTTTAAGTTGGGCGAGTTGAATACATGGTTAAAATAGGTAGAAAAAGTATCACAAATAATTTGACCACCTGTGTTCATTTCTTTATTATTTTTTAAAGCCGGAATAACAGATTGTTTACCGGTTTTTGATTTTAGAAACTGCCATATTTGCTTAGGATCCGTTGAAATAGAGGTCTCAATAGGATTCACATAACTATAATAATCTAAATCAATTAAATATTTAGATCTTCCCCTTAGTAGCTTAAAAGTTAAATAGTGAATTCCATTTTTTATATTTTTTCCACTTAGAATGATATTTTTTTCGTTTCCTTGATAGTTTTAATAGTACTGGAGCTATACCACTGAGGAAATTTACATTTCGAACGACAAAGGAATGGAATATTCTTGGAAATAATTTTTTCAAGTAAATGATAAAATCTATTGACACTGTTTTTAGTATCAAATTTTCCAAATTCTTTTTCCCAATCAATTAAATCAATATCTATTTTAATATTATTAAAATTAGCTTTTTTAAAATCATATAAAATTGTTGATATTTAATTTCTTGGAGGAAAGTGTGTTGTGCATTACAAAATTGAACTCCAGAGTGGTATGGTGTTTATCTTTAACAACAATTGGATCTATACATATTTTTACATTTTTGAATTTGAAAACTGTTATTTAAAATAAGGTCAAGTATATTATTATAGATATTATACAATATAGTATTACCAAATAAATTGGAGTCTTTGTTAGAAAAGTTAAGGGGTACGCAATTTTTTTTAATGGGGTCAAAAGACCTGTTAATACTGGGTAAGTTAAAGTTACCACATGTTCTATTTATTTGATATGTTCCTAAGTATAGTGCTCTTGGATTATGGAGTGCTACACATTCAGTCAGAATGTAAATAGAGGTTTCGTATTTCTCCTCACAGAATATGCACTCCTTCTCTTCTACTACTCTCAGTTTACTGAGTCGGTAATGATCCCTGTTACAATGCGTAGATTCCGATCTTTTCTGCTTATATTCACCCAGAAGTTTCTTATCCTGTCTTAGCCCCAAGAGATTGTACCATTTATCAGTTTTTATACTGCCCAATCCTTTTTAATCTCTCCTAATATTGTGTTACTGTTAATACCGCAAACGGCTTAGGTCCCACAAAGGGTGTTTGAGTCTCTTTCCTTGTGAGGCTAACTGCAATCTTGTTACCCTTTACCCCGTTATGTTCTAGGACCCAAGTGAGGTAACTGCATTTTGTTTGCCTAGCTCATTCAGTTTTTCTAAGCATCTCTAGACCATTTTTGAGCTGATTACGTAAGAGCTCAGCGCTTTGATTATTGTTTGGCTATCGGAGATGATGACAATATCTTATTTGCATTAGTTTCTTTCAAATCCGAAACTGAATACACTTCTGAATGACGTGAATTTCCGCCTAAAAGATGCTTGGGTATTTTCCCAAATTTTCATAGTACTTGGTTCTAGGACCACACTTCTATTTCAGTTTCTTCTAAGGTTTTGGAACCATCCGTATACCGTATACTACTGAATAGCATGTCTTTCGGTTTCAAACACGATGGTTAAGACATTGGTCCGGCAAGCCATCAAGCCCAGGTTAAGAGAGAGAGAGAGAGAGAATATATGTTTATTGTCCAAGTTAAAATACTTATTGACAAACACAATAGTGTACAAATATTGTACAAATTACAAATAAATAAATCGTCATACAAACACAATATTGTACAAATTACAAATAAATAAATAGTCATTAAAATATAAACAAACATTATTATAAATTAACATTAATATATAAATATAAAATAAAATAAAACAAAATAAAACACATATCACAGTGTCTCGTCATTATAAAATTCTATAATATTATAATAAGGGCTATTTAACAGAAATCTCCTGAGCAGCTTTCTAAAACAATTCTGTGACTCAACATCTCTCAAAGTATGTGATAGCCTTTTGTACATCTTGATACCATTGTATATAAAAGAGTCTCTTATAAGCTCAGTTTTGGGAATAGGCAACTTCAAGTTACCCGTTTGGCGAGGTACACGGGATGTATTCGATTTATATTTCGACTTGTTCTTATGGATCATGCAACAAGTTTCTAAGATAAATAAAGATGTTAATGTTAATATTTCTTGTTTTAAGAACAGCGGTCTGCATAAAACTAATCTGTGTGCTCCACATAAGAACCTTATTGCCCGTTTCTGCATTATAAAGACTCTGTCAAATAACTCTGCCCTACCGGGGTGCACAGATTTTTTAAAATTTCTCTTTGGTTTAATTTTACCTTTGGTTGTTTATGAATTTATTTCTGGATTTCCTATTTTTTTTTCATTTTTCGACACTCTAACCGATAAAAATTAATTTACCTTTCCTTACTTATAAGTTTACGGAGCTTATAGATAATGTTGTAATGGCTAAAGAACAAATGAAAAAGGACCTGCGTATCTTGGTTGGAATCGAATATTTCGGTTCTAATTGTTTTGTAGATTGCAAGGCAGTAAGTGTCCTGTATTCGGAAGGATATATTTCAATTTCACTTTGATTTGCTTTCACCTTTAGTTATTTGTTAATAAAAAGAAAGAATTTTTGAGAAATCGAACGACTGTTACAACTCTAGTAGAAAATCAGAAACGCGCCTAAGCGAATTTCATCCCGTAATTATTATTTCTCTCCCGAATAATTCGATCAGAATCGTATGAAGTAGATTCGTATGATAGCGACGCGTCGATACTCCAACAGCGGAGATTCAAATTACATTTTAAGATTTAATTTGGGGCCAGAGATATGTGCGTATATATCCCTTTCGCAAGACTCGATACCGGGACCGGGAAGCGTTTCCTCCTTTCCTCCTCGATCTCTTCGTCTCTTTTCCCGGCAATTAAACGTCCGCCGCTAGCGCTAAGCCCCGCCGCAAACAATGCGTGCTTTTTCAGATAGTCCTTTCTGATCCTTGCGGGCGGGATGGACACTGTTGAAGTAGTACGTTTGATTTATAAGTACCTGGATCTTTCGTTAATTAAAATTTGAGTTTGTTTTTACGCTTTGGGAAGAGAAGAGAGTGTCCGTCGTCCCTTTGATATACAACACTCAAGGAACGGTTCGAATGCGATGCCGACGAAATGAGTTTTTTCCTTTTGATTGTCTGCGGCCTGGTGGACGGCGATATGAAATTTTTATGTTGGTTGGGGATATCGAAAAAGATTATAAGAGATTTAATCGGATTTCTTTTTTTTAATTTCGGATTTACGAATGTTGACGTACATGGAAAATGGCCGAGTGTTTCAACAATATTGAGTCAATATATATCTTATCTTAAATAGTAAGACAATAAAGCAAAATCAATCTCACATAAATTTCATTTATTATAAGTAACTAAAGGGCAATCTGTTTCATCAGGGCTATTTATAATAGGAATAACTAACTGTTTCATAGGTAAATGTGATAAACGTCTCAAGGACTACCATACTTATATTTAAACTATCTAAGGTCACTTCCATTACCAACGAAAACTTGGACAAACTAATGTGACATATTCATGAAGAAACAGAAAAACACCAAATCTTAACCTCAAAAATCCTATAACAAAAAGTATTTTTAATAAACCATCAAAATTTCCAAATTTTCTTTACTTGCCTCCTAAACTAGTCTTTGTTCATCCATCCTATGAAAACATCCATGCCATGTTAGTGTTTCATCTTCTTATATTGACATGGTCATTCTTATTTTCCTATATAACCTCTTTATTCAGTATATTTTTTGTGATATCTCTTTTCCGATAAATGGAGAAAGCCATTAGAGCAAATCAATCTAAATTACATTTGTTTATTCCACGACTTCTTCTACCATTTGTGTAGAGGCCAAATTACAGTTATCGCTAATATCGTCGCCCATTTTACAAAAGGGCATAACTAATTTTTTGCAACTTTTCAGGATAGCGATTTTAACATTTTAAAAATGAGGTGTTCTCAGTTAATTAATCATAGTATGGAAATGCAACTCCCGATTTACTTGATTTTTTGAACAAGTATAGCTAAAGAATGTAATTTGTATTGCCTTATGCTATTTATGAGTTATTGTGAGCAGTTACCTAGAAAATCAGGTTTTATTGAGATATGCCCTTAAGAGACGAGAATTTTTCAAAAAATGCATTTTTTGTTAACAAACATGATATTGTTGATTTTTGTTTTTTGTAACATTATTGAGGAATATAAATGGCTTTAGGAAATATTCCCTTTTAAACAAAACAATTTTTATTAAAAAATGTGCTATTACAAAAAAAACTTAAAAACAAAGATTTGTTTATATTATATTGTAAGTACTTAGTCTTTGGTCCCAGGGAAAACTAATTATTCGTGGGGTAGGTGAGTGTAAAAATGCCTGTGGTCCTCCGACCGTATAACACTCTTCTCTCCTTGACATAGAGAGCACAAGTCTCTATTTAAGGTTCGGTATCTAGATTGGGACTGTATTTAATTTAGGAACTCGATTCTTAAGAGGGTGATTAGACTCTATATTTCTCTTAAGAGAAATGCTGCTGTATGATGAGCAGCTAAGTTTAGTTTTGAACTGAATTGTATTTGGCTTTAGTTTCGTAACTAGCAGCTCAGATACCTTTGTCGAGTAGACAGTGTCACCGTGAAATGACATTCCGGTGACAATCTCCGGCGAGTCGCCAGCTTTTTGGGCTTTCGCCGGCGGATCGCCAGCGAGTCGCTGGCGATACGCCGAAATGAATCTCTGGCGAGTCGCTGGCGATCGACTATGCATACGGCTGTAAGATTTTCATGTAAATATTCACGAGTTTAATTTTGACGGCAATAATGAGATTCAACACTTCCAAATTTATTTATGTGTTTGGTAATTCCAATAATTAATTGAAGGTCTCTATCGACTTGTGACTTATACCTTCTTCCTCTCTGTTCTTTTTCTATAATTCCAGTTGTATTTTTCTTCGATAATGTTGTACTTATAATCTTTGCTGTCGTTGCCAGAGTATTAATAAAAAATGTTTTACAAACTGGTAGTTCGTCGCCGTCTAACGGAAGAAAGTAATAATTGCTTTTATTTCTTCGAGATACCTCTTTTTGTGTAGTTTTTAGTTTGACTTCTTCCATTTTGATGTACCTTGCAATGTACTCTCTTTGTAACTGCAAGGATCCCATGGAATAAAAATCTTGCACAATCTCTTGTCTTTTACCATCACTGTAGAGACTACATTTCTTATTACGTTTTGAACATGATTCCCCATTGCTTTGAGGTCCCAATTATTTTAGTGGCATGAAGTTCATTGTCTTCGGTCTTACATAAAACTGTCCTTTGTTCTTTAGTTCTTTAGCTAAATTATATGAATTTATTTTCCTGACTTTTTTAAATGAAACTTCTCTTGGAGATCCCTCGACTGGGAACAAGCTCTCCGGATTGTAATCTTGGTGTGAGCGGCAGTTATTATCTGCTTCAAAGTGTTCAAAACAGAGTAAGACTTTTAAGCAGATAAAAGATATTTCAAATGAACAATTTGGGTATTCACAGAGCTTTCCGTTGCTGTCTTCATTACCTAAGTTAGCTGCTTCATTTGCCTTCGGGCTTCTTTTATTTGTCTTTCTAGACTTTTTCTCTAATTCTTTATTTGTCCAACTTTTTAGACTAAATAAGTGACGCCGACATAGATCATGATTATAACAAACAACTTCTTTGCAAAGTAATGCACTACACTTATTAATGCCTTTGTTTTTACAATTTGTCGAGGTACATTTATAAACAACAAAATCAGGGTCTTCATCACTGTAATCTCGAAATAGTGGGTCCTCACTTTCACTATTGGATTGAGTATACTTTCGTTTTTTAGCTTCTCTTGTTATCGGCCATCTCAAAAGTGTGTTTGGTACATCAACTTTATTCTTTTTTTTTAACAATGGGAGGAATATTATCATCAGAGCCACATTCGCTTAAAGGAGACTTTGATAAGCCAACTTCCTCCTGGCTATTATCATCAGAGCTGTTGTACTGTGCGTCATTATCATCATTATTTTCTGTAGCAACTATTATTCCATAGTAAAATTTTCCATTAGTCCATTTTTACTTTTTTATTTTTTTCGAAACGGTTTGATCGATCAATAAGAGACAATTCTTTAATTGCAACAACATTTTCTGTTCCATTTTCCCATTTAATTAAAACATCCATGATTATTAATTAGTTATCTGAAACAAATAATAATTACATGTACCTACATAATACAAAAATATTTTTTTCTCCTTGATGAGTGCTCCGCTAAATAGTATATTGTATTCCTAGGCAGTAAAGTGCCTTTTCAGGCCTCAAGAAGTGGCCAGGCTCGGCGCAGTGGTATACACATAATTTTTTAACCTACACAATAATTGTTTTCAAAAAGTGTAAACGTCTAATCTCCGTTGGACTTGTATTATGGATAAAAAATGGCGTCGTTAAACAAACATCAAACATGACAGATTATTATTTTAATGATTCGGTATACGTCTAATCTCCTTGAAGCCAGTAAAATTCAACTTTCTCATAGTGAAGGATAAACATTAAATTACATTCAGCCCTGTATAACTGGGCCAAAATGAACCTACAGTAGATTAGGTACTGTTGGGACAAATATGTCACGCATTGTAATTACGCTTATTTTTCGATGAAAATTACTTTTAATCCTAATCTAAATCCTAATATACATAATTAGTAATACATACCTAGTTATTTCACAAAGAATCTTCAATAAAAATACAATATAACTAGCATTTAAATCGTCAAAGAGTTACCACACAATGTTACTCACTAGACAATAACACACAAACTGTGAGGTTTGTTATTTTGTCGCGCAAACGAATCTCGTCTTTATGAATTTGAATGTGTGGTTCCCCTATACCTACCTACAGTATTTTTAAATTGTCCTGTGACAAATGAAACTCTGCAATGTTTTCAAAACCAATATTTTGAAGAAAAAAGTCGTAGAGGAGTTAAAACTTTATTTATTTATTTAGTTTTTTTTTGTATTAAATTGAGATATGCCCTTATGTGACGCAGATATTAAATTTGGTTGATGTTTTCTAAAAAGGGTATATCTTGATGAGCCCTTTTGTAAAAATAATAATTCGTTTCGACTGAGGTATGCCGAAACACACTTTTCCCCATAACTTTGTTGCCTTTTATCGTAGAGATATGCCGTTTTGAGAGAAGAAAATATACGCTGCGGGGCACACCGTCCACTATATAAATCAAAATCGACAAAAAATTAGTTATGCCCTTCTGTAAAAACAGTGACGATATAATAAGTATCAAAAAGTTCCTTGTAACTATGAAATGTATGTGGAAATGTAACTTGATGAAATATTAATCCCATCTTACACGAAGGTAAAAAATAGCAGCTGATATTGGAAGAAATACAAAAAATAAACTTGTTAATATGTGTAGAAGATCTCAGCTGATCCTCCAGAACAAGCTTCTCATCGAAAAGATTATTCTGGCATCAATATGGGCCACATGCCCATCAATAAAAAATAAATGACAGTCCTTATAACAAAAAAGTTATTGAAAACGGGGATTCACCCACAGTAAGTCAATTATAGATACAATCCATGCAATAAAGTAAATAATGGAAAAGGCGAATGAGCACAAAATAGAATTAGAAATGCTTTTTAACGTTAAATCAGCCTTTGACTCAATAAAAAGAACAAAACTACGGCTCGCTCTTTAAAAACTAGGAATACCAAAAAAGTCAAAGCGGTTATTAACAATGCCGCTACGAGAAACTAAAATCAACATTAAAACATAAAAAGAACGTATGGAATAATTCACAATTAATAAAGCAGAAAAGCAAAACGATTTGCCATCAACCACGCTGTTTAAACTGTAATTAGAATATGTGACGATGAGAAATAATAAAGGGAAGTCATTCCATGCGTCGAATACATTGTGGTGATTGCAAAAACATGACAAATCATAGAAAAGATCTTGAACGAAGTTGTTCCACAAAGGAATATTATGGCACTAAAGCTAAGTCAAGAAAAACAAAAATAATAATATTAACACAGCAACTTCAAAAAGTATTAAAATAGGAATACATGAATTCGAAGAAGTGAAAAAGTTTTACTATTTGGGAATTACTGGAGACAGAAAACTTGAAATAATAGAAAAATATACACTATCAATAAAGCCTTCCATATAAACAAAAAAATATTTAAAGGGCAGAGAATAATTGTATTTGTAAAAAAGTGCAGGATAGAGAAACCTGATCTACTCAAAATTTGGATCCAGAGAAAGAACATTGGCTTAGTTCCAATGGCCACCCTATGTATAATAAGGGCGGAGAAACTAAATTTTGAAAACTTGCTAAAATCAGAAGACTCCAACATCTTACAGACATTACAATCTAAGATGATTCGCAGAATGACTAATGCTCCTTGGTATACACCAAACTTCGAGCTAAACGGAGACATTTTTAGAATATGTTATTGCATGTGTGCTGCATGAATAGTTTTGATAACTCTCAATTGATATAACTTCTATCAACTGACCTCTATATATTATATATTTGTATATTTATAAGTGTGTACTATTCCATAAGTATATCTAAGGTAATGTGTGATAAATGGTATGTCGAATAGCTTGGAATATTTCGCAGTTAGGAAAACTCAAACACTTAACCAACTAAACTATCTTGAACAAGGGTAGTGAATACCCTGTGTAATACTCTCCATAAATTCGCTACTTGTGAATGTCTGCCCCATACACCTACGGAGATCAGATAACATTATTTAATTAAGAAACATTCGAAATAATCAAAGTAAAACATAGGTTGGGACCCACGGAAGGGCGGCCGCCGTATCTAGTCGATAAGAATCTATTTATTAGCGTATTAAACCGTTCTAATGTACTCTTTAATCCAATTATCTAAGTGCGAATCGCCAACTCTCCCAAAATTAAACGCCATTTCTAAGCTAATTCCCAGCGTTGGCGTTGGTTGGTCGGCCTGCTGAGATTTCTGTATCGCAGCCGAAATGGTTTTTGGTCCTTTATGACCCTTGCCCGAGATCGTCTGTCAATTTTAAGAAAGTGCTGTGACGTTATGAGGGTGTGGGTCGTATTTATGACTTACTAGGATGTGAAAGTATTGTCATGCTTTCGACACATAGTCAAATATAATATTTATTTCCCTTACAAAATTTTCCTAAATGTATTAATATTAGATCATCGCCTTGCTGCTAAAACAAGTACACTTTTTCTCGTTTTTAGTTAAGCGTAGACTTTAATTTACAATTTGCCATACTGTATTCTGAAAAACCAGATAACTAACTCAGGCATACAGAGTGAGTTTTGAGTATGGAACGCCCCAATTTCGGCAGTTAACTTATTTTGTCTCTATTATTTATGTTTTGTATCTCTATACATTTGTGTAATATTTCTATTAAAGCAGACTCATTCAGTTGTACAAAATAGGAATCATAATGTTAGTTCATTACTACTATTTGGTTCAAAAGAACTCCAATTTACTATATGCATACAAAACAGTAGTGTACGGCAAAAACGGAGAGGTAGAGAAATCAGAGAGGAAAAAATCTATGGGAGAGTAAATGGAGAGAAAGTGATAAAAAAGATGGATATTATTTTTAATACCAAGCGTTAAGAAATGGTGTGGTCGCAAGCACAATTATTTAGAATAACATCTTACACTGCTGTTTTATGAGATATCTGCACAAAGTAAGTATAAAAGAAAACGACAATTGCTTGTACTGTCTGGAAACCGACTCTGTGAAACATGCTAAAAGTGGAGGAAATTGGAGCAGAAATCGAAAATGAAATAAGTGAAAAGTTGACTAAACAGACCATTATCCATGAAATAAAGTAAATGAAGAAGTATTGGAAAACTCTAGCAGAAATAATCAGAAAAATAATGGCGAAGAAGAAAAATGACAAGCGAAGGCCCCTGAATAAGTAGCCCTTACTGACCTAGAGAGGCGAAGTAATACCGAATAGGCGTTTCCACCCCACCAAAAATATCCCTAGAAGGCGTTTGTGCAGTAGAAATCACACACTACCTTTAGTTATACTCTTTTTGAAGATTTTTCTAGTCCTTGGCAAAAAACCACAATTTATAATTGGCCGAACAAGCTGTCATAAATACCACAATGAGGTTGACAGAATACTTAATGTAATTAAGAAAGCGCTAATGTTTGGTCCTGTGTAAACTATACACGATTGAGTAACCATTTTTCGTATGGCCAGAACGTCTAGGTCAAATAAAAAACCTTACCAGGTTCAAGATTTCTTGAGTTAGAAAAATTATCAACGTAAAAATTAAAAATTAGTGGGGAAAAGTTAAACTGGCTTAAACAGTGCTTCAGGTATCTAAAATGCAAGCCGTGGCTTTTACAACATCGATACAATCATAGTTGCGCTCTCCATATTTAAATGAAATTGAAATTACCAAAGCATACAAGAAAGTTAGAACAATATCGATCAAAAACTTTGCAAAACTAACGCCAACATTCAAAGAGATAGTAGATTTAGTTCCAGAGCCAGCAAATGAAGATTCTGATGTAGAACGAATTACTAAATTTGGATCAAGTTACTTCCAAAAGATGATAAGCATGGAAAATAACAATTTTTTCATAAATTTGATTAATTTTACTTTAAATATCAAAATTTAATTTTTTAACTTTTTACAAATGTAATTTGTCTGATTTACTGGCGATAACAATAAATAAGTAAACCTTGTGGATCATGAACAACTATTACTGTCATTTTTGGAGATATAGCAGTAAGATCTTGACAGAACTATTATAGTATTAATAATATTTTTCTACCACTATCCAAAGTAGGCTTTTCCGGCTTAAGCCTTGGTTTCTTTGAACACTCCGTCGCGGTGAGCGGACAGTCCGTCGACCGCTGAGGACAGCAATTTTCGCCCGAGGTGGTTTGTTAAAAAATATAGAAAATGATACTTTCTCTATGTCTGTACGTGCTGTTTATGTATTATGAATGTAAACGAAAGGTACTAAAATGGTTGCAAATAAATTGTTTCCGTTGTTATTATTGTTGGAAGAGGAAGAACAAGAGGAACTGGCAATTGCAACCGTCAAAGTTTCCAATAAGCCAGTGAATGAGTTGTTTTTCTGTCGCGATGCAGAAGGTGCCTTTAATATCACTATGCAGCGGAGGCTTTTTGGAAATGAAACCAAATTTAGGGAGTATTTTAGAGTTTCTACAGATCTTTTTGAATTCGTGTTGAGTTTTATAAAGGACATAATTTCCAAGAAACCTAAAAATAAAGTCATGATGTCATCTGTATGTGTGAATTTGTCACTCATTGTTTTAAAATTATTAACTATATAGTCTCCGCACACGCCGACGATTCCGCTGATATCAAACTCAACAGATATCAACCGACTCTTCGCGACAAATCAGCGGCATGACGCCGTCCTGTTCAGCTAAGCGGATTCAAGAAAACCATTCCCATTTAAATACTCTGGTTGGATAAAATCGTCAAAACGCGACGGTTGACGGACTGTCCGCTCACCGCGACGAAGTGTTCAAAGAAACCAAGGCTTTAGAAATCCAACCGCAAAGTTGACGTTTTCCGCTGACATTAATTGACAGCTTTTTGCTCGCCTAATTTAAATTAGCTATAATATAATAATATTTCTTTTTAATAAACGATTTTTAAGTTAGTTTGTACGTAGTTACATGTTTTTTGTTATATTATCTATGTTAACATGGACTTTGAATATTAACTGCTTTTTTTCATGATTAACCTAGATATAGGCAACACATTATACACTACTTACGACAAATTTTTAGTTTTTATATTGCGCGGGCAACTTCTGCCTCAAGCGGCATAGTATCACTTTTCGCTCTTATTATACAAATATCTATTTTATTCCCTCCTTATTTTTTTAAAAATTAAATGAAATTGATTAATGTTATAATTCTGCGTTAATAAATTAAGCCTATGCCTCCAAACTGACACATTATTTGTCTTGTTTTAAGGTAAGTTTTTTTCAGCTGGTTTCAAATAAAAACCACTTATTTCCAAAACTAAGACAAATACCAATTTTTCGAGTCAAAACCGCCTAATTGCCAGATCCATTTTCATTATAGTTTCATTATAAATGCATTACATTTGGATCTCAAAACATGCAATCTGTCGATTCGGTATTTACCAAAAATGCAAATTTCGGCAGTGTTTTACAAAACCAGCTGCCCTCACGTTAAAACCCTCAATTAAAAAAATACATCTGTTTTAATTAGGGCATTGCCAATAGCTCGCGCTGGGGGTAGAATGCTATGTTGTCACATTGTACCAAGTAATGTATCAAGGAAACTTTATTATCCTAGACTTCCAACTAATCCAGCTGGATACGATGTATTTTTTTATATTATATTATTACAAAAAATTTCTTTTTATAAAAATATTAGTGTTACTTTTATTAATAGAAAATACAAAATCTGTAGATATTTATTTACTCACTAACTTATTATCTTTCAGCACATTAAACAGTATTAATTCACGTGAACATTGATTAAAAAAAAACAATATTTTCCTAGCTAAACTGAAATATAATGGTCTTAGCTTTCATCTAATACATTTTTTCTTGTCTTTTGTAAAACCGAGGTATCGATACGTAAAGTTTGATGGTGAAGTATCTCATACAATCCTCGCAGGCTCTAGGGTCCCTCAGGGGTCCAATTTAGGCCCGCTACCTTTTTTAATATCTGTCAATGATCTCCCTTTAATTTGATGAGCATATCAATAATATTACCAAAGAAGCTAAAAAAAATTTAGATTTCCGCAACCCCACGAGTTGGGAAACGTTCGTAGCAAATTTGTCAATTTAAAATCATAGTCCATTAATACAATAAATTATCTTTTGTTTAACATACACTTCGAAGTCAGTTCTTTTGGTATTTTTATAAGCTATAAGAACATATTATATAGAAGAAAATTAAAAAAAAATTGTTGGCCCCGGCCAAAGTGACATGAATTTGTAGGATTTGCGTGACTTTGGTGTGGGGTCTGAATATTTTAGCATTTTTGTTTTTCTATAAACTTTATAGTAGCGATGTTTGTTTATTAAAGTGAAGCTCATGTCTGTTTTTTTCTGAAGGTAAATCATTTAAGAAATTGTATCACACCCATACATTTTTCAGTTTATCCAAAAGCGAAACCACATCTGAATCTTGATTTTCAGCAGGAAAAATTTCTAAAAATGTAGTTTAAACACAAATTCAGGATGATTTAGGATGGTTTAGGATGGTTTAGGATGATTTAGGATGATTTGGGATGATTTAGGATGATTTAGGATGATTTAGGATGATTTAGGATGATTTAGGATGATTTAGGATGATTTAGGATGATTTAGGATGATTTAGGATGATTTAGGATGATTTAGGATGATTTAGGATGATTTAGGATGATTTAGGATGATTTAGGATGATTTAGGATGATTTAGGATGGTTTAGAATGATTTGGGATAATTTAGGGTGATTTAGGATAATTTAGGACGATTTAGGACGATTTAGGACGATTTAGGACGATTTAAGACGATTTAGGACGATTTAGGACGATTTTTGACGATTTAGGGCGATTTAGGGCGATTTAGGATAATTTAGGACGATTTAGGGCGATTTAGGATAATTTAGGACGATTTAGGACGATTTAGGATGATTTAGGACGATTTAGGGCGATTTACTGACTATTTAAACTAGATGATCCTTCAATAATCTAAATTAATCGAATATCTTCAGAAATAAGGAATTCTTAAACATCCGGCAACCTCGCCGAGAGCCCCAGCTATCTTGATGGTGTACTCAGCAGGAGTTCTTAGTTCTTACAACCTTCTCGTTTAAGCTTTCGCGATATTTGATGACTGCAGACCGTATTTCTCCGCTTGCTAGATTACCAATTTTCATTAACAAACTTTCCAACGAAGGGTAGCAAATAATTATTAATGAAGTCTGAGAATTCGCATTTTGCATGTAGCAACACAAATTTACAAGATGCACGAACGGCGCTGGAAATGAAGACGGAGAAAAAGGCATATATACGAGTAATATGTAGTATATCATCAATTAATGATATGCTAGGTTATAACCATCCGAATAAATTAATCGTTTTTGGAGAGTTAAATAGTATACTTTATCTACAACCATTAACAGATTATCCTCATTTAGATATTTTTTGGAATTTTAATTTTTTTGTCTATGAGTTTTTTTGAAAAAGTGGTTTTATATTTTTTCTTGCACTATAAATAAAAAATAAACTGAACTATGAAACTCTTGCATGCCTAAGAAGCAAAGTATACAACAATTTTAGTATAATATAAATTATTTATGTCAATTTTTGAAAAAGTTGTTCTAGAGAGGTGTACCAATATTTAACTAGAGCACGCGTACATCTAAAATATTGGTGCCAATTGATGACCTTTCTGAAACTACTTGTTTTATTATGTCATCAATAATAATAAAGAATTTACAAGTGAATTAGTAAATTATACTACAATTCGAGAAACGTTAAATCATTTGGAGTGAGGTGTCACAAGCAAACTCGTAGCATAAGGGAAACGATTTGATTTTGAACCAAAGACCGAAAGAGTTTGTCGTTACTTAGGCTTAACCATGTAGAATGTAGACATTATTCACATTGCTTGCCCTGGTTTTTGTTTGAATTTCTAACAATGTATGTAAAAATATTTGGTCCCTTTACTTCTCCGAACTGCCCATATAAAAATATCTTACCTCTTTATCTCTTAAGCATGCACATATAAAAATGTTTAGAGCCTCTGTCCCTTATGTCAGCAAATGTAAAAATATTTGGGCTCGTTATCTTTTAAGCCTGCCCAAGTAAAAATATTTGGTGCATTACCAAACCAAAATTTGAATCAGTTAGAGAGTGTTTAGGGGTCTCTATGAATTGCAAGTTATGCACTTTTATTTTTCGTTTCTAAGAGTTCAGGAACAAGCTACTATTTGTGTAAACTCTCTGGATGATTGGAACCTAAGAAACAATGTGCATGTTCTAGTACTTGACACTACGGTTGCCAATACAGATTTGAAGGTGTGCTGTTTTTGAAGATAGTTTAAAGACTAGTCTTGTGTGAATTCCATGTAGGCACCATGTACTCAAAATTGTGCTCTCGTTTGTTTTCAGCTCAGTTTTTGGAGTAATTGGGGGTTCAGATATTACGTTTTCCGAAATACTGACCTTAGTTTGAAGAAGATACGAGACAAAAATGATGTGCATGACTGCGTGCATGATTAAACGAAAAAGATTAATGAAGAAATGGTTGATTACTATACTGTCATTTTAGAGGCCTCACATAAGTCAACGCAGCTCCAAGATGATTACTTAAAGCTTTTGTAGTTATGTTACGTCTTTCTTGGAAATACAAGGCAAGGAAAAGTTTCAAGCCCCAGGTGGTTTGCACAATGCACGTTGGATAGCATAAGCTATTGATTACCTTTAAATATATTTCTTCAAAGAGTACCTAGTTTACCTTTAATTCTGGAAAAGAAAAGAAAATCATTGAAGTAAGCTTGTTTTCAGCCTTCAACTATAGTCGGCATTGGACTGAGGCACCCAAGACTGCTGCTGCATTAGAAAGAAAGAGACAGCTGCTACTTTGAGTAGGGATGTTTTGTACGAGTATGTTTATCTGAGGAGCGATCAGGCGTTGTTTGAATGAATCAAGTATTTGCATCTACTACGCTTGCTTTACACTACTGTCACACTTTAAAATTAATTTCGTACTTTATATACAACTATAATAGTGGCAACGAGAAAAAATATATTATACTGATAATAACTGGCATTAAGAATGCAAATATACGTCTTTAATGTAATTTTAAAAGCCTTTTGTGCGCTTCAGACCCTTATGTTTAGTCAAAGCCGAATTATAACCATAAACAGTCCTTGTGACAATACTCTCCCATACTTTCTTATAATAATTTGACAACTACGTAGATGAGACCGTGAATGTTTGCAATTCGATTTAGTCTAGTTAATTTTTCGTCTTTAATTAGGAATGATGCAAATTAAATTGCAATATTAAGAAGGCTGCTATTGTAGCATTTCAATGTCACCTGTGTTTCTTTTCTGGCACACTTGGTTGGACTTGGTCTATTTGATTTCCATGTCAATGATGACACCAAAATTGTGATGGTTAAAAATCTACAGCTCTCACATAATACTAAGACCCTTAAGAGAGTAGAAAGTAACATGTTTAAGCATGAGTATCTTCTGGAGACGCAGCGAACAAAACTCGTTGATATCCTTCTTACAAACAGAAAAGGAAAAGCTGCCTCTTTCCTTTAAGAACCCTTATGATCCCAACTTCATTGATCTCAAGAAGAAAGTAAGCGAAATCACAGTGTCGATAGGGGTATTGCTCTGACCTAAATACCAGAACATGAAGAACAGTTCCAGTATCTTATCCGGTTAGTTCAACTGCACAGAAAATGTTTCCAACGTCCAAGAAGGCGATCCTGATGTTGGTAACAATATATCTGTATTTGTTTATCATTAGTAAAGTTTTTAACAAAGAATCGGTGTTTTAGTATAAACTCAGTGTTAAATCATAGGAATTCCTAAATATTAACTAATTCACCTGAATGTTTGTTTTAATTTTATAATACCCTAATAAGAGCAACATTTTTGATTACCCTATTGTATATTTCAAAAACATGAACGTGAAATTGAAATAATACATACGGAAACGCTGGTTTCAGTTCATTGGTGGTTAAGAAGTTTTAAAACAGCAGAAGGCTGATTATATTGCATGATAAATTGATTAAAACACCTTTGATGTGAATTTTTTATTATCGTCCTACGATACCCACCACTCTTGCAATCTAATAAATAAAATTCCATCTGCGTTTTCTATTAAAATTTCCCGTCTAGGACAGACAATCTGTACATTACTCCTTCTGCTTAATGCTTTTTAACTGCCATAACACATACCTAATTATGTGTTCAATCACCTATACGTTGTTATGTTGTTAAACGTAATTTATTTCAATGGCTTTTCTCATATTATTTATTTATTACTGTTTCCATGTTGCATAATAATGCAATAAAGTATTTTTATTTAATTATAAAATCACATTCAATAAAATCGGCCTTTAATTCAGTAGTAGAGGCAATAAAAATAATTCTATTAGTTTATTATGTATATTATGTTTTTTATTGAATGGCTAGGTGTAAAAAATGAATTGATAATAAAGATAAATTATGCTTGTAAATTACTTACCGTATGGTGCTGGTGATTAATTAAAAAATTCTAATTGAAAATCTACAGCGAGAATTTTATAAACTACTTTACACCACTAACGATACCACGAAATTTTCTGTCAATCTTAATTTAGGAGTCTGAAAGTTAAAATTATCGCATTATTTATAATTTTTTTGTGTTCATTCAAAAATTCTAATTTAAATTCAATTCAAAAATTAAAATACAATAAAAAAAACAAAAAGTATTTTTGAACTCACCGCCTAAATTATCTTGCATAAAATGGTCGACAGGGAAACACTGCTTCCTGGATACCTATTAACTGACTCGTGAGAGTGCTCCTAGACGACTGCTCCATCACAGGACACTTACTCTTAGAACGGTAACTCCTATGTTAGAAAACAGTGATAGAATTTCAGCGCCACCTGGCGGACGTGGTTGATTTTTTTCGAGTAAGTCCTTTATCGGGTAAGAGGCCATATGTAAGAAGAATAATAAAAAGAAGAAGAGAAGAAAAGCGCGGGGCCATTCAAATTTGACAGTAAAATTATTAGCTAGTTTCCGGCGTTTCCGCCATGTCACCTGGCCCCCACAACACAAAAATCAATATTAACCTGTCATCTGTCACTACACTCCCACCCCACCACACGACTGTAGGGCTGAAGTGGAGGTAGTTGATGTTAACGCTACCCTAGTCTTGTGCTGTGCACCCCCCCTGTGCTACATCATTATCTTTAGGCGAGTGACATTCGCAGTAAGGAAAAATAGGGGTTCTGGTCGAGTCGACATCTTTCGCGCATGAGTACATAAGGAGCGAATGCTTTAAGATGCGCGAATATTTTTCCCGCACTTGGTTAGTAAATAACTATATTTCAGTACTACTGTTATACACCTTAAACAAACAAAAAACAACATATTTGTTTTCCTCAAAAACTCAAATTACTAGTTAAAGGTTAGTAGAATACCTACCACTATTAAGCAACACTAGAATATAAGATTCTAATTCAAAAAAAAAATACTTAGGCTAAACCTAGATATAAAATTATTAAAGGAAAGAAAGAAAAAAATGAAAAAAAAAAAAAGGAAAAAACAAAAATGGGAAGAGGTGAGAATTAAATACTGAAAATCATTAAGAGTTTCACAAAAAAATGTTCTAAAGTGGGTCTTTGAGCATATAATTCTTCTTCTTATTAAGTGTCAGTTTGGATTTAATTCATAGCCGTTTGCAGTTATTACTTACATAACTCGTATCTCTGTCTTTGTCGGTCATAACCTACTTTAGAAACATTTTTGATAGATCACTCTTTCTATTAGTCGATGAAAAGAGAATTAATTGAAAATTTTTTAATAAAAAATAAAAAAATATTATTATTGTAAACAAATATTGAAGTTGGTATGGGCTTACGGCAATAGAGCTCCAAGGGGTCTGCCAGTAAAAATCACATAAATATAATACAAAATTTTCAGAATAAAATATTGAAGTTCTACATCTTTTGAACAACCTTATAGCTATGTTATGTTGGGAAGAGATTGTTAATACACTGCGACCTAGAAGATCTAATGTACTCCCTTCTGTCGCTAATACAGCAAGGAAAATCTCTCAATGAATATAACGACCCTTCTTATCCTATCTTGTTTAGAAAGTGTAAGATTTAAAGTGGCTTCAAGTTAGGTAGATGTCCCTTTTCTATTTGATATGTTCCTGGATATAGTGCCCTTGGATTCTGGAGTGCTACGCAGAATGTGAATGGAAGTTCCGTCCCCCTCCTCCTCCTCTTGCTCAGAATTTGCACTCGTTATCATCTGCTACTCTAACGTGTCCTTTGAGTCGGCAATGCCCGATAAGGATCGCTGCCACAATGCTTAGACTGTTCTTGCTCAGGCCGATACAGGCTTTCGATCTTTTTTGATTATATTCACCTAGAAGTATCTTAGCACGTCTTAGCCCCAAGAGATTGTTCCAATTATCGGTTCTTCTGCTACCCAATTATTTTTTAATCTATTCTAATATTGTGTTACTGATGATACCGCATAACGGCTCAGGTCCTACAAAGGGTGTTTGAGTCTATTTTCTTGCTAGACTATCTGCAATCTCGTTACTCTTTACCGCATTATGTCCCAAGTCCCAATTGGGAGTAACTGTATTTTCCTTGCCTAGCTCATTCAGTGTTTCTAGGCAATCTCCAAACCATTTTTGAGCTAATTACGTAAAAGTTTAGCACTTTGATGGCTGCTTAGCTATTGGATATAATGATAATCTCTTGCCTATTGTATACCTGACGAAAAGACAAAGGTATCAAACCTTTTCAATTAGTGATATGAAAGCAGAACCAAAGATGGAAGGTGCAAAATGTTGGATCATACTTTCTTGCCATTTTAACAAAATTGTCAGGAATCTGACGACTGTTAGTGTCTTTAAGGAGTTTTTCTTACTGACAACATAGATTTTTTCTTTCTTTAATAATATGAGTTACCTATAGTAATAATCCTCTCCCAAGCGGACTATGAAATGTGCGCGGACAGCACCAAAATTAAAAATTGAGTAGAGGTGAGAGTTTGCGACCAGAGACCAAGAATTGACATATTAATAAACCTGGGCTCTCTGGCCACGACTTTTTAATGATTGTTATACAATTGGAAGGGAGAGAGTTGATTATATTTATTCCCGCTAACAAAACTATGAAGATTTTTTATAGCCTGGCCCTGAACTCTAAACGAGTTATCTCAAAGCTGGTTTGGAACTGTCTAAATACCCTTTGATCTAGGTTCCGGGACACAGCAGTATAGAGGACAATGAAGAAGTCGACGCGCTCGCTAAAAGAGGAACCGAATCTCAGTTCATAGGTCCAGAAACATTTCTGGGAATTGCAAAAAGCACTGTCAATGAAATTATCTCAAAATAGGCGAAGAATACAATAGTCACGAATGGGAGAAATAGCCCAGGGCTAACTCATTTGAAGGCGTTTATAACCAACCCTTCCATGAATGCCTTATGATCAGATCCGGGAATGAAGTAAAAAAGATCTATGCATTCTTACGGGACTGATGACAGGACATTGTCGTCTAGGAAACCACATGAGAAGGATACGTCTACAATAGACAACGAACTGTCGATTCTGCAGCGTAGAAGAAGAATTTGCAGATCACATTCTATGTATCTGCTCGGCTTTGGAAAGAACTAGGTTTCAGATCTTTGGATTCACCCGACTAAAGCCTACTGACTTTAAACAGGTCTCACCCTCATAAAAAAGTGTGGCTTGTAACTTGTAGATCCATGTGAGTCGCAGTAGAAGGCAGTAAAATAATCTCACTCATTTTCAATCTAACCTAACCTACCTGTAGCAGCATATTGCTACAGGTAAGGAGCATTCCCATTAATTTCATTAATAACATCTGGCGGTTCTTCACAGATGGATTTCTATGAAGTCTTAATCTGTACCCCAGAGCCAGAGTATGTTAAGTCCAAAAACTTAGTTTTTCAGGAGAGCATTTTTTATATATTCATTTTAGACTGTGGAGTGTGGGCTTAGCGTAGTTAAAAAATGAGCTGTTTTTGTTATTTTAAAAGATACGTCAAAATGGAAAATATCGAACCATGCGCCGCAAAATTTTAAGTCACTTAACATATTTACCTAAAATTTGGCCAATTTGGACTTAACATAGTCTGGCTCCGAGGTACAGTAATGTACATTCCTTTTGTGTAAAATGTATAGTAATCCGTTGATATCAGTTTATTCCACGACTCACTGCTAGTCTCTTTCCCCGCGGAGTGCAAGAATCATCATAGTTTGCTCATCATTGTAGATTAACCACTATATCAATCATTTTGTAATTCAAGACTTTTTTAAATGTTATGTTTCACATGGTCAATAACACTTATTTATCAACCACACTGTATACTGGAATCTATATCTATAGCTTTAGAAGTTACATTTTTTAACACTATTTTATGTAATTATACACAACCATATTATTTTGATTCCTTCCTGTAATGGAACATCTTTGTAATATATGCTTGAAGATGGCTAAATAAAGCCGAGACTAGTCGCTTAGCAATAATCAATAAAGTGTGGTATTGATTTTGAGTTTCATTCTTACTTTAAGAATACCTACCACATTTGAGAATATGAATAATATTTCATTCTCTTGGTTTTAAGCTTCATAAGTTTACTTGTTTGTGTAGTACGTGACAAATTGCTGGTTGGCTTGAATATATGAACACAAATAACGAATACAAAAAATCTTAAAACCGAAAATGTTACTCACTGGATTATGTTTTACAATAATGTTCATAATAAAAGGGTTGAAAAGATGGGTGGTACATTTTTTTATAAGAACCTACTATGGTTAGATAAAAAATAGAAGATGAAAATTGGTATCTAAAGACGTGGATAAAATGTTTTAAACATGTATTCTTATTATTTCACAGCCCATTTATTCTATCGATCTTACCTTTTCTATTTAGAGAAAAGTAAAATGTTTTCGAAAAACCAAAACATCTGTATAGATTATTTTTTACTTTGAGATTTCGCTCCGATGTACTTAGGTTCCGTAGGCATATTGATTTGTCTCATCTACTTCGCTACAAAGTTCATATAATTTTTAATACTAGATAATAATGTCATTTTTTTGTTACAGGTTACGAGAAGAACGGATCGATCCCGACAAACCTTTACCGTTAGATCAGAAACCAAGAGATCTCAGCAGTCCCCGAAATTGTAAGTAAATAATATTTTTATTGATTATACTCCAAAAAAACTGTATTTGCCCTGGAAAAAGATGACCGCTCGCCTTGCAAGATGTATTAACATAAAGCCTGTTTGAACTTTAAAACTGTTTTTATGAGTAATTCAAAGAAAAAGTTTTATTGAGTTAGCCATTTCACCAAGAGAACAGACTGTGGTTTTACATGGAGTTAAATCCAAATACGACATCACCGTCTCATTGAGTAAACAACTGTATTTCAGACTAAAAATACATGAAATTTAATTGTATGCAAGATATAACCAAAAAGGAAGTATGAAAAACAAACCTGCTTAATTTTGTTAGAAGGCCAAGCAGTCTAAGTTTTGGTTCAAACAAATCAAGTATAAGCTGGTCTGGAACTACCTTGGAATACCTACTTAATGATCTGGCAAGTCAAAATAAGGTAAAAGGATATAAAGGTATCCAAAGAAATGAAGAGGATGAGGAATTCGCCACTAAGGAATCAAAACTACCATTTACAGGATCTGAACCTGAATTTGGGATAAGCAAACACTACTAAACGCCAAACCAATGGACACAGACAAGAGGACACATAATTAGGAAGCTCATGCTAAGAAGATCAAACCTACGTATGGCTGCTGAGCCCCAGATATCCATCATTGTGGCATTACCAACAGGACACTGCTTGCTGAAACACCATCATGTGATAGGATTACATAATGATCCACCACGTGTAGACTCTTGCATGGAAGAGGAAAAAACCTCATACCAAGTTATCTTTGAATGCGAAGCTCTAGATAGGAGACGAAGAAAATGTTAAAAAACCTTAAACTTTGGACGCCTTAAAACAACGAGAAGAAGAAAAGAAAAATAAGAAAAGAAAATCTATTTAGAATTATCACAAAATTTTGAAAATACCCCACGTCGACGTCGATTGGAAAAGCTAAAATCGAGAGTTCGGTAGGTATCTAGGAATGCAATTGCGTTTTTGATAAAACGCGAGGTTCGGATGTGTCGGATGGCTGGTGGCTGGCCGCCGCGATAGTCCGTGCAGGCGGTGACCGTTTAAAAGACGAGGCTCATGTGCCACCGACTGACGTAAAAAGTTAACTATCGCATTCGTGAATTTAATTAATGGTTGTAAAAGTGGGATTTCAGTCGGACGGACGCGGACACAAACCAATCTAGAGAGGCGATAAATTACCGGGAGGGTCACAATTAAATACGCATATGCAGAAATTGAAACGAATAACCCCGGACTTCGGACGTGATAGTCTCGGTGTATGATGCAGTGGCGTAGCGTTGTGAACTTTATACCAAAAAATACAAACATTTGCAATTAAATAGCTTACTAGCTTCTTCCTGTTTGTTCAATAACTCTAAAGTTTAAAGTTTTTAGAACCTCTCTCTTCTCTCTCACAGCTTCTCCATTTCTTCTTTAGGTATCTCCTTATTCTTCTTCCTTCTGGTTTTATTCATCCGATGTTTTTAAAAATTTAATTATTGTCGTTCATTCTTTATAGATGCCATAGGTGTGCAAGCTATGGGCAGGGCCGCCGAGAGCCAGGCCGGGCCCCAGGACAATTCTCTAGATCGGGCCCTGTGACAAAAAAAAGCTCTTCAAACAAAACTTTTCCTTTTCTACTTGAATTGAATTTTCTAAAAAAAAAGGTCCCCAAGCAAAAACTTTTCCTCCTCTGCTTCAATTGCTTTCTCTAAAAAAAAAAAACAAAAAAAAAAGAACCGCTCCCCAGCCAAAAACTTCCCCCTCTCGTCTTGTGTCGAGTTTCTCATACAAAACAAAAAAAATCCAGTTGCCGGGCCCCCCTTATACCGCTGCCGGGCCCCCATTTGAGTCCGGGCCCCCGGGAATTAGTCCCGGCTACCCCCCTCTAGTCGGCCCTGGCTATGGGACTTTACTATTGTTAAGGGGAAACATAAGGAAAATATCTAAATATCCAAACATCCAAATGAGAACTATTGCTTATTCTTTGAATTAGACCTTTGTTCTAATTGGGAGTAACGTGGGGGTAATTAAGGGATACATTTAATCTAATAAAAAATAAAAATTCCTTCAGAAACGATGATAATATTTAAAATTACTATTTAAAAATTGCGTTATCGGTAGTAGCAATTCATATTAATTAAATTAGAGTAGTTATACGACTATATAAAATCGGTGATGGTACTCTCTTCAACTACAGTCAGATTTGTCTCATACCAACTCGGGGTAAAAATTTTGAAAAACTTGTTAAATTACGATTATATAAGTTTGGATTTCGTAAAAAATATAGCACGACAAATAATTTACAACAGCATTAACGTAATAGCAGCCTTCTGCGACTTAACAAAAACATAAAAGCATTTGATTGGGTGAGCTGTGAACCATGGTCAGATGCTTTAGAAAGCTTCATCACTATGGTATTAAAGATATTGCTCAGAAATGGATGGAATCTTATTTGTCCGGACGAGAACATAATTATTATAGATTCTCATTTACTACATGGATGTTCAGTAGGGTGTTCCTCAAGGGTCAGTTCATGGTCTCTTCATGTATATGAACCTGCATTTCTTGATATTTCAGCCCACTTTCAATAGTTGCTAAATATACCACACTTTTATGGCATTCTAAAGGTACAAGTAAGCTTCCTGATATAGTATATCGTGGTCTATTAAAAGTTAATGAATAATGTAAGAAAAACTTGAATGCCAATAAAACGAAACAATTAACTTTTAAAAATACATTACCTAATTGAAAGTTTAAGTTTATCATCTGGTTGTTTTGCGTTTAGATCTACCAGGAGGGAATTGCGGTTTGCAGCAAGTTTATTTTGGTCCAGTTAAATCTAATCTAGGAAATACGGTATAGTTTTGGGAATTCTATAGCAATATTTGTTTATTTTTGTTAACTATGTCAAGACAAATATTTTGCCTCTTGGAGGCCACTCATTAATATATTAAAACAAAGATGCCTATGCAAACACTACTAGATCTGCTAGATTTTTTAGATATTTGATTTTTATTATATCTAAATATAAACTTAGTCAAAGAATCACTAATATATAACGGTTTTTAAATGTTTAATTGTAATTATCTTTGACAATAAACATAAATTCTCTCCCTCTGTTGGTGTCACGCATGGCTATTTGAACACTTCAGTAGCCTCGTACCAGCATTCATCCGTATTTCCCGAAAGATATCTACTCTTTTCCTTCAAATATCATCTGTAGCATCTTCTAGCTACAAATTATATCTTCATTTGGTTTTTCTATATTAAAATTTTGCAGCACTATATCAACATTGATCTCGGCATGTTCTAATAATATCTAGAGTTTTGTTTTGCATAATAAACTATAACGGTGTTTATTTACTATAACTCAAAAATCGGTGTTAGTTGGTAACCTCCTAAGTTTTGTATATTATTATTTAGAATTTAGAATAACCGTTTCAAAAAAAGGTTATAGTGTTCTCCTAGAGCTTAGAGAAGAAGACCACTTCGGCTAGCTGTCGGGACAAAAGGTGTAGGTCATTAGTTAGTATTACTATTTTATATATGTTCTTATAAAATTTCATAGATCAGATAGATAGGTATATATTTACCTAGAGCTCTTTTAAGATACAAAATGACAAGAAAAATTACTAAAGCTAAAGTAGAATTATCTGAATTCAAAATTATTAGAGTAAAAGAAACAATCAATATTACCCCGTGATCACTAAGGCTTACAGCAGGTTAAGCTTAAGCACAATTGATAAAGTTACAGAATTATTCCCATAAATAAAAGTTAAATGACAAATCAAAATATAAATTACTAGTATCACTGAAGTTATTAGACTGAAGGTCTTTCATACCTTGGTTCACAGACTTTCAGATACCTGATTTCTGGTAGAAATCCATTAAGCGATGGAACTCTCCACCACTGGTGTTGGTTACGATTACCCCGGACAGGAAACTGGCTTAGAACTTGTAGAACTGCAGGAAATCAATTGAACAAAACTGGACTTAAGTACAGTAATCACACTTCACAGCGCATCACCCAGATGCGTCTGGAATATCCGGAACAATGGAACAGCGGCTGCGGACGGAATCCAATGGGGTCGTTGACCCTCTGGAAGTCTGATATAGGCAGTCGGTGGTGCGGGCCGTTAGCAGGCTTCGCTCACCACGGTCGTAAATATCCCAAAAATGGTTTAGGGTACCAACCCCTGCGCGACACAGCAACGTGTTTAATAATCCGATCACTATCGGCGACAAACGTTTTGGTTTTATCTACGTGCTTCGCGACGACCCTCGACTCACAAGGCCAGACGAACAGTAAACCACGTACCCCCGGTACCTTTCCCAACAAAAAGACGACAAATAATGTTCCACGAACCTCATGGCTACGGCGTATTTAACCCCTTTTTCAAAAGTCAAGATGGCTTCACCAAGGAGGATATGACCATGCATATTTTGGAAATCACACTTCCGGTGATCGCCACAAGTTACCAGAAAACTTATCTAAAGTAATCTAATTCGACCCCAGATGTATTTATACGTCCTAATAAAATATTATTCCTAACTAGAGTTAAGTATTAAACCCAATTTTCCTAGGAAAGTACCCTAATATAACATGACGTCATGGACAATCAATGGTATTGATCTCAAATATCCCCTTAATGTTATCTGTCAAATTCGTGCCACGGAACAAGAATTGGCTATCGGACCGTACAAACTAGACGACAGTTATTTCCTAGAAAGAAGAAGATAACCAGAGTTTCCATAATTAATAATGTCAAAACATTGTTGAAATAAAATGTAAACAAACATGAATTACAACTAAATAGTAATATAAAAGGGGTGAAAACTAAGTGAAATAACCACCACATACTCACAGCATACTCGCAGGTCATTATGCTACACGTTTTCTGCTCATAAGACCATCAGGATCTTAAAAAAAAAGGTAAGACAACAATTGCAATGAATTGAATCATATTAAAAATTTTATTCAAAACAAAGCAATGCCTTTTTAAAATGCTGTATATTAAGGATATGTTTTAAATGCCTGTATCTTTTAAATTATCAAAGATTCTTATTCAAGACAAATCAATATTTTATTAAAAGTAAATATTCTTTATACTAAGAATGTGTTTTAAATGCCATACCTATTTAATTATTCTAAAACTAAAATCAACATGTTACAAAACTTTCTATAATTGCAGTATTGGGCCGGTCATTCGTCTGCTATCTATCGATGATAATGAATCAGTCTACTGAAAGAAGTCGTTTTTAACTATCAAACAAGGTTATTATCATCATAATAAACTATATTTGGTTAAAAATTATCATACACTTGAGAGATTTAAAAAATCGTACACCGTTAAAACTAAAATGCCGTATATATCTACGCCACTGGCTCGTTCTAAATAGGTATATATCGGACTTTACGCTGTTTTTGGTTCAATTCGTCGACGCATCAATCTGGATATACGTGCGGATGAACCCTTTCTGAATTTATTGCCTGTTATTCCTTTAAAAAAAACAAGGATGTTTAATTGCACGCTGTTAAATTTGTATAAATCCCACTTCTCGTTTACGTAGATAAAAAGATAATTGGTTGTAAAAAAGGCTCGTGCATGGATTTGTTTCAGTTTAAACGGTTTCATTATGTGAAATAAAAAATAACGGAATTGTTTTCTGAGAGAAAATATTTATTTTATAATAATATGCCGATACTATATGCTTAATGTACTTCTCAGATGGGAATGGAACAAAAAGACGTCTCGAACCATACAATAAAACTTGTCAGTCATACTCTAAGACATTATATATGGAATAAAATATTTCTTGGCACTGAAGACAGTTGAAAACAAGTAAAATAGAAGAAGGCTACAAATTCTATGAAGAGACCAGCAAAAAAGATCAAGGTGAAAACGGCGTACCCGAAGTAGTCCAAGCTGTGCTAACCATAAGCACCACTAGCTAATAAAAGAAGACCCTTAAGCATAAAGAGAACGAACATTATTTAATACATTTAACTAGTTATAAGCAAACTAATGTTATTGTTTTGTTACAGTGTCGCCAACAGAACACAGTCCAGTTCTAAATTTATCAAAAAGCGGGGGTGGCAGTGCCGGTTCCCTGGGGGATAACGACCATTCTGGTAGCGAAGCGGACGGGCCCGATGTACCCCCCTCGCCCAGATCCCCCCGGTCAGCAGTCGAAGAGGAAGACGACGACAATATATCAGAACCGGAAGACGATGACGATAAGGATCAAGGTAAGCAAAAAGGTTCTACCTCTTCTTCTGCTATCATCATTCGGTAACTCTTGTTATCTACTTCTAATATAAATAATATTTCAACAATTTCTTTATTAAGCAAAATAATGAAGCCCAGAAGCAATACCCCATATATTTAATGATAAGAGAACGGTTATGTGCGATTAGTTTAGTCACTTCATGCTTAATACTGTTATACAAAAAATACCCTTAAAATTAAAAGATAGTTAATTACTTAGAAATTTACATGATGTTAAACAAGCATATAGTTGTTTTAATAAAAGGTCTGTAGACTATATTACTAGATTCGGATTCAAATCGAATGAAACTGATGCTTCCTTGTTCATTAAAAAGGCACACTCAACAAATTATGCTTCTAGTCCATTATGGAGGTCTCTTGGCATCTAACAACTACCAACAATTGACAGATATCCGCAAATTAGAATTCAAAATGAAAGCTACATCAACCAGAGCCATGGAAGACATTCTGAGTCACCCTCACCTTGACATTAACATCAAGAAGGTTGCTCTGATAACAATGGACAATGACACGACTCCGCACGGTTAGAATAGAACCTGGTGAGGCGAGAATACTTCCACTGCTTCAAGCGAACATGGACTCTATCTCACCGAGATATATCTTCCATAAGCCATATAAAGTTATCACAGAACAAATAGAAGAGCTGGAAGTGACAAATACAATTCAAAGCTTGGGATGCGGAATATACCTTAAACCTTGACATAAAATAATATGTAAGCAATAATGCCAGTGCAGTACGAATCGAGCTCACGGATATTCTCATAGCAGCAAAAGAAGTTACCAGAAACAATATCACTGGAAGGAACATAGAGGAGCTGATAGTAGACAAGCACTACTCGCCCTGGACATACCACGAATTTACTTAGGATTAAAACTAGAATGTCACGAAGCCTTGGCCAAAGTTTCCACCAACAGTGTGGTCACCTTAAGATGGATCAAAGTTTACGCCACATCGAAAGGTAACCGTCTAGTTAAATCACTAGCCAAAAAGACACCCAATCAAATACTTTTTGGACCCGGCCTTTCCATTGGCTAACACAGACCGATATAGAAGAAGCAACTCTTGACGATATTGTCAACTACATTAAATCTGTAGGCTGGCTGACGAGCTAGGAGAATGTACAATGGGTCTATCGAAGCCTAAATTGCCATGGGCCAACCCACCTTCCACACTTACAGGTACAGATATAGATCTACCGACTAGAACTTGAATGAATAATTTTTTGAAGATTTGTAAAAAGAATTCAAAATTAACTTAAGCCATCTACCTACTTCTTAGGTCTAGAAGTAGATAAAGATCGATTCGAATCGGCCTTCTTATACAAGAAACGTTTGGGACAGACTAAAAGACCAGTTTCCATACCCATTACTAACGATACTAATCAGGCAGATGAAGATTGTGCATATACTTCTTCATAGAAGCAGTTAGAGCCCTAATGTATTTCATGTAAGGTTCCCGTCCTATGCAGTCAATGTTTTTAGTAGATACCTTGAGAACCCATCTAACACTGACTTTATAAGGGTCAAAGGGATTTATCGATACATCAAGAGCATTAGCAGCTACTATAACCCATATAGTGCTGATCCAGAAGCTATGAGATTTTTTTAGTGACGTAAATGATGGCGAGGATAAAACCACTGGTCGTTCAAC
Source organism: Psylliodes chrysocephalus (assembly GCA_927349885.1). Classification (NCBI taxonomy): domain Eukaryota; kingdom Metazoa; phylum Arthropoda; class Insecta; order Coleoptera; family Chrysomelidae; genus Psylliodes; species Psylliodes chrysocephalus. The sequence goes on from OV651820.1 coordinate 16,759,417, forward strand.
AACTGGGGCATTGTTTATCTTCTTAAGAGCAGCTGTATCTTGGCACAGCCAGAGACAAAGTTCAGCGATATCCTCTAACTGAGGCAGAGATAGTAGCTGCTAGTGAGGCATCTAGAAAGTTAAAAGATTTTACGAAAAAATTATTAAAGAAAAATATAAAAAATACGAGGTGTTAACATTTAATAACGAATCTACTGTAAAATTGTCAAAAAACTCGTAGTTCTATTGAAGAACCAATGTCATCGGAATTAGACACGACAACTTCTGGAGGGCGCTATAGGTCTGTTCGGGTTCTTTAAAAATACATTGAGAACTATCAGAGGATTAGTTTACAGTGGACACTTTAATAGTTGTATGCGACGATTAATTTGGAATTGAACTGTTCCACTGGTTCTCGGACTGTTTGCATCGAGTTTTAAATAAACCTGAACAAACCTTATATATATCCAAAAAAATTTCTTTGTTCAAACTAATTTCTTGACGAAGGCTTTGTTCAAATTAAGATATGAAAAATCATGGGAGTGATCGAAAATTACTCAATGAGGGAAGATGCTAAATTATGCAAACTTTATGCCTACATTATACTAATTTTGATATCATCGCCCAGTATATTTAACATTTTATAATTTTAAATAGTCAAGTTTTACTATCACATAGTTTTTTCTATGTCTTTAAATAAAGAACAGTTTATAGTTTCTCATTATTATTTCATTTAGTATGTACATCAATGTAGGTTATGATCTACTTCAACAATAATTATTATTACTCAATAAATTGTAGTAATACCATTTTACCATTTTAGGAAAATACACTCTAATTAACCAACTATAAATAGGGTCAGGGGTGCAGCATGGGGAATAATACTCGTATTAAGTATGAAACTTCTTCTATATTTGTCATTAAAAGTAATTTTAAATGTTTCACAATTGCCGCTACATCAAAGGCGTTCAGTGAAAGGTATAATTGCAATACTGAAATCTCAACTAGAAAGAGTTCGTATTATTTTTAAGTGCGAGTATAGGAGTTCCTTCTATATCAAAAATGATACATATTCGATTTTACTTTCACCCTATTATAAATTTCTAATTAAAGAGGTAACTAACCGTCCTTGGTAGAGGAAAAGACGTTAATAAATATTCGGAATGACGAAATGAAGTGTCTTGTCATCAAAGGGCCATTCGATATATCACTGAGGTAATTCAATTCGTGCTTCGCACGACATTAGTAACCCGATTCTCGTTTGGGTAATAAAATACTGACTTGCTGGCTGGCGATGCTCCCAATCGAGGACCGGACCAGTTTCTTTCTTTCTCTTCTTCTCTCTCGTCTCTACGAATGCATACATAGTTTGCAGGTATATTATCGATTTGATAAGATCGATTGGAAAACACTGGAAACAAAGGGGAATTATCATCACTTTTTTATTTCAGAAATTGATTGATATTTACATATGAATATAGTTATTCATATGTTTTAAATCCAAACCTGTTACTGAAACATTTTTGGAATCGGAGGTTTTAAATTTTAAATGGTTACATTTCTAGTTTGATGTGTGACAACGTTTACGACAGTCGTGTAAATGTCTAATACCAATAACTATAACAGTGTCATTTCTAGAATCATTATTGGCTTACAGTAAATGTAACTGATTATTAGATTATAGCCATTAAATAGTAATAATGTGAAAAGGGTTAAAATTAAAAAACAACCTTTTGAGGTTAGTTACTTGTTTTGATTTTTGACTTGTTTTTATTTTATTGTAATATTATGCCATAAGTAACTGAAGAAAGCTATCCAACTGCTCTAATCTGATCCTCTTAAATAGTCATTGTCTTACTATAAGTGTTTATAAAAACAAACACTTTTTGTAGAATGATTAAAATTACTAATGGTTTTTTAGTTGATTTGCTGGTATAAAATAACTATTTCAGTTTTGCGTAGTAATGTGGTGAAATGCAAAACAAAAATCAGGACCGACTTTAAATAGGTTTTATTAAACTAAAAATTAAATTGTTTACTAGATACAGGGTGCCACTATATTCGACTGTCAACGCCCTACTATTGAGAGCTCTCGTTAATTAATTAATTTTGATAAAGGAACATGAACCCTTAAAGGGCGTAGTTACCTAAATACATGGTGTTAAAAGTTTGAAATCAAAATTCAAAAATTCAAAAAAGCCTTTGAATATTTTTTTTCAAATTTGATTTACCAAGATCTTGTCAAATACATAAATTATTAAAATTTGACACGTATATGCTAAATTAGAATTAAGAAATATTGAATAATCTACCTAAGAACTTGCAGACTTTTGTTTAGAAAAAATGTCTTCAACACACTTCATTTTAGCTCTATAAAAGTTTATTACTTTTTTATTTAACAAAAAATTAACATAAAATTTAAAAAAAATTTAAAAAATAGTTCCAGTAGCGTAAAAAAATAAGATTGGTTAAATTTTTCAAAAGTTAGTATATATCAAAATATTACCTTTTTACCAAATTTTAAAAAACTATTTAAAGACATTTTTCATTTATAGAAAATTTAAAATTTTAATTTCTAACTTTTAACACCCTGAATCTCGACAACTAAGCTCTGTGAGGGTTAATGTTTTTATGTCAAAATTTATTAATGGGACAGATCGTTGTTGGTCGAACATAGTGACACCCTGTATATTAAATAAGACTACTTATAAAGTTTAGTTAAAACTAAAATAATTTTTTAAAATGAATAAGTCTCAGTAACTTTTTCAAGTTTTCAATAATTTGTGGATTATCTTTGGATATACAGGGTATTGCGTTATTGCATCACAAATAAAAAAAATTATATTTTCTAAATAATTATTTCAGTTTTAGAATAGCTTGGTAATAGTATATTCAACCTTAGACTTTTTTAAAAAATATTACAGGGTTGCCTAGCCATTATTATTTTTTATTAGAGAATGATGCAGACCCCAAATCATAATTTAAGTAGGTTAACAATAATTTTAAAATTGTTTAAAATACATATTATACTAAGCTAACGAACAGTGGTGACACAACTGGATTATTTTATACAACGTTTTGAAACATGTGTTAAATATGGCTAATTTTAAGTTTAACTCACTCAATTTTTTCAAATGCAACACCCTGTGTAATATTTTAGAATAAAATTCCTTATAAAATTACCTATCTCACGATACCAGCATGTTAACCACTAACACATACAGGGTGCTTACTTGATCAATAGCTGTTTTATTATTGGAAATACGAAAAAAAATATAAACGTTTTATGAACATATTTAACAATTATTTTTAAATATACAGGGTGGTTCATAAACGGTGGACTGACCAAACCTAAACATTTTTAAAGCAAAACCCCTTGCAGGTAGTTATACATATTTAATTGTTTTCACGTCGCCAAACAATTTTAATAGGCTTCACTCATTGTATATAAAGTATGTCAAAATGCGAGATTACGACTTTCTCAATTTTTTAAATGGAATATTTTGTATGTTATACCACCAATTAATTAATACAGGGCATTCCATTTAAAAAATTAAAAAATTCGTCACCTTGCGTTTTGCCATACCCTATATACCACATAGCAAATGAATGAAGTCAATTAAAATGGTCTGACGATGTAAGAACAATCAAATATGTATAACTACTTGCAGGGTGTTTTGCTTTAAAAAAGTATAAGTTTGCTCATTACCTCAATTATGTATCACCATGTATATTTAAGAATAATTGTTAAATATGGTCATACAACTTTTATATTAAAAATTGCTTCGTATTTCCAATAATAAAATAGCTATCGATCAATTATGCACTGATGGGACACCCTGTATATAGATTATTGGCTAACATGTTGGTATCGCCGGATAGGCAAATTTGTAGGGAATTTTATGCTAACATAATATACAGGATGTTGCAATTCAAAAAATTGAGTAAATTGAACTTAAAATTAGCCATATTTAAGAGATGTTTCAAAACGCTCTGTATAAAATAAACCAGTTCTATTATCATTATTCGTTAGATAAGTATCTTATAGGTCTGTTCAGTAAACAATTTTAAAATCAATGTAAACCTACCTAAATTATGATAATTTATTTTTGGGGTCTGCATCATTCTCTAATTTCATAAAAAAAATAATTTCTTGGCAACCATGCAATATTTAAAAAACAATTCTAGGGTTAAATACAGTGTTAATAAACATTTTTAAACTAAAATAAAATACAGGGTGTTCAATTTAAAAAATATACTTTTTTATTTGCCAAACAAAACTGCAACACCCTGTGTATCCAAAAATCATTTTAAAATACGTAGTTACTAAATCCATTCAACTTTTATTTACAACTTGTTTGCGTGTCTATATCACAAATAGAAATAATGAACAATTACGCACTAATGGAACACCCTGTATATTTTTTTATTATGGATAACGTCAAGGTGCGAAACCATATTATGGTTATTTCCTATGTGGTATTTCGATCAGTTTCATATATGATAACAGTTTTTAATTAAAAAGTTAAAATAATGAAGCTTATTATCCTGATATTGATTTCGAAAAGTGGTGTTTTAATCAAATACCTCTACCTACTAAATTTGAAGTTAAATACAAATAAATGTTTTGGTTGGTTAAACTTAACTCCTCTTCGCTGCTGGAACCTTTGAAAGAGATTTCTAGTTTCACACCACCTACTCTTACTCTTTCCCAAGCCTAAAACTTTATTGCTTGGACAACGTGGGTTCAAGATATCACAATGTATCGGAAATCTGCAATTACTGCCCTTTACTTCATTATAATTGATGACCTCATTGGAAATATATATTTTTTTCAAGAGATATAACTTTCTTATTGTTTTCAGCTTTTTTTAAACTATGTAACAGAAATATTAAACACCCTTTTAGTAATAAAGTTAATATTATTGTTCCATAGTTTAAAAAAACTGATAACAATAAGAAAAAAACAATAAATCCTGTCATCTGAAAAAAAAATATATTTTGTTGGTTACAACGTTTTTCAGGGAGGTCTTCAATTAATAAAAACATAATAACATCAGATTATCAATATTTTAAAATAAGAACAGTTCGTTTATAATAAATATTAGACATATGATTTACTGATCTGTAACTTAAATTATACATTTAGGTACTTTGAATTAGACTGAAGGTATAACAAAACACTCTTGCGAAAAAATTCATAAAAAAAATCTCGAAGAATCATTGATTTCGACTTTTAAAGGATTGATTACGAAATTTCTTTTAATTTTTTCCAGACTAATGTTCTGAAAGGTCAAAGATGTATCTCGGCGATCATTAATAATTGAACTTCTGACACTAGTAGAAAAACCTCTTCAGGTTTAATTTATTACCGTCACGGCCAGTGTTTTGTTGGTTTTAATTTCAAATAGAACACTTTGAAATGCCTGTAGAAATTTACAATATACCGTCCATCCAATGTAGTAGCACCCGAACATTAAATTTAAAATAATCTAAAATTGTTGTAGGTACAAACTTAAATAATATTTGTTTGACCTAAAATACAACCTTCGATTAAGGGTACCTTCTTTTTATTTTAAACCTTCGCTTGCAGGATTCATGCAAAATTTTCGAGTAACAGAAACAACTTTATTGACAAAAGATCTAGTATTTGAAAACTTTCAATTTCTGACTGACTGACTGACTCGTTTGTATGTGTAAATAAAACAACTTAAACACATTGAAGCCTTTACCTACTTTATAATATCGCATAAAAATCTTGTTTGACCATTTTAAAATATTGGTACCAATGTTAAAGCGATTAAAACATAGCAGGGGTGCTACATTATAGCAAGCAAGTATTCTCGAAATCAAAATAAGTCATCATGTGTGGAGCATGTCAGCGAGCCATCTATCTCTTCGGTGTGGCCTTTGAGCCACATTAAAATTCCCTTTTTCATTTTTCCCATGACTTAAACAAACAAATTAACCTTCCATAACTCTTGTTGGTTCCATCGTTAACATTGAAATCTTTGCACGCACCTCTAATCATCAATGATTTATATTAATTCGTATATTTAATTCTGAGTCGACTGGCGAGATTGCGCCGAGCAGCTAGGACTTACTTTATTAAGTTGTCGTTTTTGTTAATAAAATCAGTACCGGATCAAGATTATTTCTATTAGTACGAAGAATATAACTTATACCATAGTGCGTGAAAAAGTCGAGGGCCTCGATGAGAGACAGTTCTATGAGACATCATAAAAGCGCTTTCGACTTTGTATTTTACACTACTCTTCTGGAATTTTGCGGGGTAAGAGGTACTTCTTCTCAGGAAAAACTTGTTTCAAATATTAAAGCAGTTGAGCGCTCCAAGGATCAGTCCTTTAACCCCTGCTATTTTTCGTGTACATCAATGATTTCAGTCGCTAAATGCAACACTTGTTATTTTTGAATTTAGAGATAACGATATTGGCAATAAAATACCAGCAACATTAGATTTAGCTATGAAGCTAAATATCGACAAAACTTACTTTGTTAATTTCTCTTTCGCTTATAATAATAACATAAACAGTGTCAAACTATTTGGTGTGTACTTCGATAGGTTTACACTGGTTCACCCAGATGAATGAATTGAGTCAACAATTTTCAGACAAATCTTCCTTCTCAGATAACTAAGGTATGCTTATGGCTGCCAAATTTTACTTATAGCATGTACTGGACTAATTCATTGCTATCATACAGTACTATACTTTAGGGAAAGTCGTGTCATTCGGATATTCAAAATGCAAAAAAGCGAATTAGAATTTTAGCTGGTATTAATCCGAGTGAGTCTTATAGTGAAGGACCATCCACTGTTTATCCATTCCAAGACGACAAAAATGGTCCTTTTCACAAAAAATCGAAATAGAAGCTTCAGAGTTCCTAAACACAAAACTAAACTATTCATCAGAAGTACCTAGGTCTCACCTTTGACAGTGTTGACATGGAACTCATACCTAGAAAACCTAGTCAAATAAGCAACATTGCTTATTAAAAATGTCATCGAACCGTAGAGCGCACCTGGGTCTCTCCCCCAGATACTGTATCTAGTACCATGTGCCACAGTAGAGGTGATAGCCCCCTTCCCTTTGCACATCCTCTCTTATATTCAGATCTTTTACACTTATGTCTACTGCTCGCTTTGAGAGCATGTCATGTATCCACCTACTCTGTGGAACATTCCTGTTGTTTAGTGAGTGTATTATCTTGGGGAAGGTCTATGAAAACACCTAAGGCGGACCTCTTATTGTTCAAGGATCTCTCTAACCGGCCACCAACTAGGTGAAGGGCTGAATCAGTAGATCCGCTCGGAGTGTATGCATGCTGATTTGGGTTTAGTGGTGTAGTTTTAATCACCACATCCCTTATGTAATTTTTTCATAGCTATTCCAATGTCTTTATGGTACACGATGTCAAGCTGATTGTTAGAAATGTTTTTGGGACAGTCTAAAGTCTAATCCACCTTTCCAGGTTTGGGTATGAAGACCATTTTTACCACTTTCCATTTATAGGTGATATTCCTTAGAGACAACGAGGATCTTAATATACCTACCAGGCGTGGTACGAGTTCTTCTAAACCTTACTGAAGTAGGGCTGGATAGATACCGTTAGGTCCTGGCGATTTAAATGCATAGAAGCTAGATATTGCCCATCTAATTTTGTCATCGTCTACAATGTGTTTGGCAGTTTGCCAATCGTATACAGATGGGTTGTATATTTCTTTGCTTAGTCGAGTCGGCCACGTCTGTGATGACCGAGTCAGAAGTTTGATACAGTCTTTGAGGTATGCAGTTTTCTTTATAAACCGCACCAATATTGCGGTGTAGATCTCATGAGAGAAATTTTTGAAGCTCTGCAGAAAACCTTCGATTTCTTCACAGTAGGATCTCCATGCATCTCTCTATGTTTGTCTAACGATTTTTTTTTATTCATTAAGGTTACATTTGTAAGTGACCCAGTCCTCTTTGAGTTTTGTGGTTCTTGCCTTATTAAATGATCTCTTAGCCATCTTCCTGAGGTAATCCAAATCGTGACACCACTATGTTGTAGTCGTCACATGACGCTGGACCAGCCTTAGGGGGCAGAATTTCTTATAAGCATTGTTTATTGTGCTTTGGATAGTATGTGAATACTTTTCCAAAGCGTTGTTATTGTTCGGTGTTTCGACCTCCACCTCTCTCAGAGCCTCTTGGAGAAGGTGAGCATAGGCTGCCATGTCCGTCATTCTAGGATTCCGAGTTAGCGTGGAGGTCGGTAACATCAAGTTTATTTTGAATGTTAACTAGCGGTGGTCTACCATCGAAATGTCGTCAGACTTGCCAGTTTAGAATTGATTTATAGATACCAGTTGTGGATAAAGTGATATCTATTGGTGTTTGACTGCAATCAATGAATATTTAGAAACCATATTTAATGAATTGTAATATTGTGACTTATTTTATGTATTGTATTTTTAAATCATTGTTTTTTGACATCTACCTGGGATTTCCAAATGACCAAATCCATCATTGAAATTAATTTAATCGTACCTTTTATTTCCAGATATGGATGACGGAGACCTACCTCTTCCTGTAGCTCCAGGAAGCGATTCGCAGCACACAGCCCTTAATTACTCAACCCTGGCTAGCGCAGTCGCACAAGCCAACGGCCCCACCAACGATCCCAGTATCTCGTCAACGGAGACCCTCCTCAGGAACATCCAAGGCCTCCTGAAGGTCGCCGCGGACAATGCCCGCCAGCAGGAGAGACAGATCCATTACGAAAAAGGTACAAATAGCAACATGGTGTATCTTTTGTCCTTAGCCCAATATTATATGTACTTGGCGGCCACGCAGAAATGTTGAAGGCGTTTTTTTGTTCTATAGCGTGATTTTTAGTTGTGTAAATATGATGTTTTCCTGAATATTGTTTTCGAAATGACATTTTTTTGGAATCGGTCGGGAGCCGATGTCTTTGATTGAGTAACCGGGTCATCATGCATGGGCAGTTTACTTGATCATGGCTTAGGGATGTCAGATATAGGAAAAATGACCTTGTGTATAATAAATTAATGAAAAAAACTGAGAAGTAGTACTTACTGTATAAATTGGATATAAATCTTAGCAGATATACTATAAAAGTTGACCTGTTAATGTTATTGATTAATGCCGCGATATATTATGTGGTTCAACACCAAAATTTTTGAACAAAGAGAAATGGAACATAAAACCAACTGGTAATTAGTTTTCTATTTTAAATAAGTACTTTAGGTCTAGGACATTTGTTTGGATTTTTTAAATTCTAAATTTATGTAATATATAGACACTATTTAGAAAATTGTCAGTTTTTGATACAATAGGATTTTGAAAAACCTATTTTTATTAATTATGGAATAATATTTAAAATTCCTTCAAGAAATAAATACAATAAGTAGTAATTTTGTTATGGTATGTTTATTCTGCAAATTAATTAATTGTGAATAAATTAAGTATTATTTTTTTATTGATACTTATTTATATCAAAATAAATTTTCAATAATAGGTAAGTTTTAAAATTTTTTCTTTCTGATTTTCCAAAAATATATTTTTTAATTATATACCAAACTGACCTTAATAGAAAAATATATGTATGTACCATAAACAAAATTGTTCGTAAATTAAATTTGTATCATTGAGATTTACAAATATTTTTTAAATAAAAATCATTTTCTGGTTTTTAAAATGTCAAAAACAAAAAAATCTTAATTTTTTTTATTTTTGTGAATTTTGGGAATTATTTTAAAAAAATTTTAATTAATAAAGTACTTAAATAGTAATAATTGATTGAATCCATTTTACGTACAAAATTATCTGCTTTACTTAATCAATTTAACAAATATTTTTCTAGTATCCAATCTGCTAGGGCATGTACAAATTTTTTCAAAAAAAAAAATCTTAAAGCACCGATATTGTGCACATATCCTAAAAATAAGTCTAGATTTTATAGATGTATATACAATAATTACTACATAGCGAAAATGGGTCCATGTGCTGAGTCATACAATTTTTTTTTATACAAAAAATACGGAAAATAATTAATATTTTATTAAAGCAAATATTTAAGGAATATGAGAATTTTTCGTACTAAACTTCTTATAGCCTATTTTGTATTTATTTAAATATATAGGGTGTTCCGTAATGATTTTCCAATATTTTAAAAAGGTATCTTATTTCGGGAGATTTTTCTATAAACTTTTGCAATTTGGGTCCTCTTTGTCGAGATTTTTTTGTCTCAAAATGGCTAGAAAAAAAAAATGGTATAACCTATTTTCATCAAAAAAATTAATAATACCATTTTTTTCTCGCCATTTTGAGACTTTATTATCTGGACAGAGAAGATCCAAATTGCAAAATTTTATAAGCACACCTTCTTAAAATAATGGAACATTAGAGAACATTTACGTTAAAACATTTATATTATTTATAAATTGTATAATTCAATGCAAAATATAATTTTTAGAAGCCCTGATGATGGTTTTATACATCGTCGAAATAGGTATGAGCAAATAGTGCTATTATAAACAAAAAAGAAGTTTAGTAATATAAAACAATAATTTATTTTTAAGTCCAAGCAATTTTATTTTTATTACTAAAATATTAATTATTTCTATGCTAGAAATTCAGAAAAATTATTTTTATGTTAATAAAAAAACTTGCACAATTTTCAAAAATTTCCTTCCCGGTGATGTATGGCAGTACGTGGACATAGCTAAATAAAAAAATGTTATTGTAATTGTTAGTGAGAACAGCTTAGTTTTACTGGAAGGGGCACGCAATTATATATACATATATATATAAAAAAAACAAAAACTATAAAGGAACTGACCCGGTGTTTTCAGTGATGGAATTTTTAGTATTCTGTCAAAAATTATTCAAGTGGTTGATTTTAGTACTTAACTATTTAGTGATGTGCCATTCTTAAAAGTGTTGTTAGATCGTAGCATTCATTTAAATAACTGCTATAGTTAATTTAACTTAAAATATTTATACATACTTTTATCGGATCGAAAAGAAAAAATTTGGCATCTGGATTTTTCTATGTTATTTTGTATTACACATAAACAAACTCAGTGTAAAAGAGTTACCCATGTAACTACTGTCGAATAGACTAACATTACAAATTTTAAAAGTTATACAGGGTATTTCTACCACAATATGTCGATTGACTTATTTAAACATTATTAAGAAATGTAAAAAACCAATTTTGAGTTTGAACAACTTGTATCTCTTTTAAATAAACAGACAATTTAATTTCAATCGACATATTTTGAACTCTATCTAGTACTTACTTATGTAGTATAAAATCATGTAAAAACTAAAGAGTGTGTAGTGAAATTTTAATTTCTTCAGGACAAACCAGACTTCTAAAATTTTTATCAGTCTTTTCAAAGGTTAGATGGGTGGACCTATTACACATTTACGCTGTGTATATACACTTTTTTTTTAAATATACAAGATGTTGCAGTAGATAAGAATTATCCTAATCAGTGGCATAAATAGACCACCCTGTATCGATTACGTAATAAAATGGTTTGTGTAAAACTTGAAAGGCATAATGGGTATTCTATCACAAATTATTTTTATTGTGCTGCAAATTTTCGGTATACGTAGTGCAGCCTTTATAGACTAACCCTGTATTTAGCAAGTCAAAAGTAAAACTGAATATTATTTGTTGCAAGCCTTCTCTTGTTATTATGTCCAAATATATTCTGTAAATATTTTTTGATGATTTCGAATTAAAAAAAAAAAAAAGTATATATTGTAATGCGAGCCATTTTCGACCCGTAAGATCTTGCTCTAATTCCTTAAGCTCCTCTTTGCCTTGTTTGGGCTTCTTACGGTTCCACTTGTTCGATTACCAAAACCAAGTGATAGAGTTACGAAAAAGGACGTCAAGGCCCAAAAGAATATTTCTATAAGAAGAAGAAGCGCAGGAGGAAAGAAAGTTATACCATTTACATTTACAACGTTTTATAACAAGTACATCCTGATACTGGTATTTCAAATAAGGTAATGAGCATTATGAACAGTTTCGTAAACGATATTTTCGAACGTATTGCTGCTGAACAATGTCTTAACTTCAATGGACTGTCTTACAACAACAAAATAGCCTATTTATATAAAAAGGTTAAGGTTTTCGAACCTTCCACTGAATTATTTTTATATAAATAGGCTGTTTTGCTGTGACAGATCAGTCAGTTGAAGTTGAGACATTACTGCGGGTAGTTAGATATAGTTAGTTAGATTAATCTGCTAGTAGTTGTGGACCGTTTATTGTAATGTGTACGACGAGAAGAAGAAGATGTTATATTATGTCGAGAATGGGGTGTTATTACAGTGCGACCTAAAAGATCTATTGTGTCCCCTTCTGTCGCCAATGCACTAAGGAAATATCTCAATGCCTATAACGACCCTTCCAATCCTATTTTCTCAAAAAGTGTAGGATTTGAAGTGGCTATTCTCCCTCTACTATTTGATATCCTCCTAGTTATAGTGCCCTTGGATTCTGGAATGCTACTCATTCAGTTAGGATGTGAATGGAGGTTTCGTCCTCCTCCTCACAGAATCTGCACTCACTATCCTCTACTACTCTCAGTTTACTTAGGTGTCCTTTTAGTCTGCAATGCCTAGTAAGGATCCCTGTTATAATACGTAGCCTGTTCTTGCTCAGGCAGATGCAGGCTTCCGATATTTTCTGGTTATATTCTTCCAGAAGTATCTTGGCCTGTCTCAGTCCCAAGAGATTATTCCAATTATCGGTTCTTCTACTGCCTAATTCTTCTTTAATATCTCCTAATATTAAGTTACTACTGATACCGCAGAACGGCTCAGGTCCTACAAAGGGTGTTTGAGCCCCTTTCCTTGCAAGACTATCTGCAATCTCGTTACCCTGTATTCCGTTATGTCCCGGGACCCAAATGAGAGTAACTCTATTTTTCTCGCCTAGCTCATTCAATTGTTCTAGGCATCTCCAGACTATTTTTGAGCTAATTACGTAAGAACTCAGCGCTTTGATGGCTGCTTGACTATCGGACATGATGATAATCTCTTGTCTATTCCAGTGCTTTCTATGGTTTTGGAACCGTCCGTATACCACTGAATAGCACGTCTTTCCATTGCAAGCGCAATGAATTCTTGGCTCCATTATTTCTTGCAGTCCAGCTCTGTGGTTTTGAAGTTTTTCACAAAACTACTTCTTTAGCATTTTATCCTGGGGCATGTCCCAGGTATCTTTAGTCCTGAAGCAAGTAGACTTTCGTCTGATGTGAGGCTGATTGGTCGGAAGGATTTAGTATCCTTTTTCCCTACTTTTGGAATAAAGGTGACTCTGGCCCTTCTCCATGTTTCTGGTATATATCCCAGCTCCAGACTGCTCCGGGATAGCCGAATTATGTGTGGTAGTAATTCCTCCTGTGCCTGCTGAAGCAGGGCAGGAAATATTCCATCCACACCTGGAGACTTAAACGGTTCAAAATTGTTTACAGCCCACTTTAACCGATTTCTGCTGCAAAGAAGACTGTTCATAATTGCCTTATTTGAAATACCAATATCAGGATGTACTTGTTTAAAAACTTTCGTACCCTAGGTTGTTGAATCATGTCTCCAAAAATAAGCTGCAAAAAGGCCGGCAAATCTCAAAAAATCTTTCTAAAACCGATAAGAAGAAAAAACAGGTAGAAGGAAAGTTATGCCATTTATATATACAAAGTTTTAAAACAAGTACACTCTGATACTTGTATTCCAAGTAAGGCAATGAGCATTATGAACAATTTCGTAAACGATATTTTCGAACGTACTACTGTTAAAGCTTCTCTGATTACACATTGCAATAGGAGGTCTATACTTGCTAGTAGATCGATCTGCTTACAACAATGTCTCAACTTCAACTAACTGACTTGCAACAGCAAAACAGCCTATTTATATAAAAGGATGTACCTTCTGGAAGCTTTCACTAAATTCTTCGACTGTTATAATATGTTACCTTTGCCAAAAGTTGCATTAGGTGGGATATCGGGATTGAGTTATTTTATCGCATATTTTTGGAAATCGAACAAGTAAAACCGTAGAAGGCTCAACCAAGGCAGAGAGGAACTTAAGAGATTTGAGCTATTCCGGATTGGTCGAAAATGGCTCGCATTACAATATAATAGCGTTATTTTTTTGTATATAAACAAATCTTAAATTTAAAAATAGCTAAAACATATCAAGAGATGGTTTGCAAAAATATATACAATATACTTCGCATTTTTACAGTTATGATTTCGAAATTAGGTATGTAACATTTATTTTATTTTCCTGAAAGAAAAAATCCAGAATGCCGGTTTTTCAAATTTGGACCCGATACTGTTCAATTTTTATGAAAATTTTGATATATACTATTTTTCGTGTAATATACATTATATATTTATAGGAAACTATATATTTTAAAAGCCCCTAGCTATGTGCGAAAAAGACTCTCCAAAATTCGTTTACTAAATTTTTTAAAGACTGAAACAGTGAATAGATGTATGTACAGATACATCATATTTTATAAGTAGCGTAATTACATAATGGAGATGTCAAAGAAGAGCCTCGCACAAATATTATGGAGTCTTAATTATTTGTTATTCAAAGTATTTAAAATTGAATTTGATCAAAAACCTGTAGATACTTTTTAAACATTTTTTGGTACTTTTTCTAAAACTACTGCCTTCCTTTTGGGTATAGGCAACTTTAAAACTATATTCAGTAGTCTTTCTTTAATTTAGAGTTTTTCCTTAAAAATAATAGATCAATGAATCAAATTTTCTTCCAAAAACATTTGATGTGTACGTAGAATATTGTTAACTTATAGTTTAGTAGCAAAGGGAGCAGCATGCCCCCCCCCCCTATTAAACTGTTTATGCCAAACTTTGGGAATAATTTTGTTTAAGGTAAACCAACTTTTAAATTTTCCTAATTCTAAAATTGTATTATAATTCCCTTTCAAATGAACTATCACTCGACCAATTTAAATTTTTTAAGCCTCTGTCCAAGAAAGTAATTTTTTTTAATAAACGACATAAATAAAAACGACGTATCTGAGTAATTTCCCGAACATTTTTATATAAACGAGTAAGGGGGGGATTGTTTTAACTTGCGCACTCTATATGGACGGATACAACTTTTTGTCATCCTTTTGGTCTTATTAGTGGATCATATATTTTTAATTTTTTTTAACTTTTTTCATTTTGACTTTTTTAAATTATATTTTTTAATTTTTAATGTTGATTCTACTAATTTTCACTCACTTTCTTCTGTCTCTAGTGGCATATAATAAACTTATTAATCCACCTTAGTTGACCCTTAATATTTTTTGTCTTACCTATTATTCATATTATTTAGAATAAAAATAATGAAGTTTTGGGTATACCTTATTAGATCTAAAAATTAATCATAAAAAAAAATTACGTAAATAAGTCAAAAAATTATTAAATAAGTAGTATCTACCATTATTTAAATAACTTTTGTGCGCGGTTCTTGGGCTAAACAAACGCTTTGTACAAAGTATGTATTTGTATATCAAAATTTTCTAAGCACCAAAAAACAGTCAAACCATCGATCTCGCTTTGGCGAGATCCCGGTTGAAATTTTAGATTTAGGTATAACTCTGTGTGATGTACATGTTAACAATTCAAAATTGAAATAAACAAAATTATTAAAATAAAAACCAACCGTGTCTTATTTTTCCCGAATTCTTTTCAGTTTTAATTGGCAAGTTTTTACGTGCTTTTGGGAAATGATAAATAGGTAGGTGGCACTTTTTTATTTTATTTGTTCATGACGAAGCAATTTTTTTTGATATTGAGTGAAATTTGAGCTTGGTATACAGATACTAAATTCCAGCACTGGAAGTCATACGGATCAGTTGCTCAGGTCACTCGTGCAATAAACTAGACGAAAGCACAATTTCTTTGCTTTATTTTTTCTTTTTTAAATTTATACATGTAATTAAGTTAGCAGTTATTGGAATTCTAGGGGAAATGGTTGTCTAATTTGTACAACTTTTAATTTTTTTAAGGTACGTATGTTCACATTTTTTTAATAACAACTTCAGCATGTAGTAAGAGAACTGCTGCTTAAACTTACATATAATCATTAACAATTTCTATGATACCACAGAACACCATATGAACAGCATGATACTATTGAGAGAATTGGTATAGTTGTGGAAATACCTCCGGGTAATACCTCAAGTCACAAATCCATTTCATTGCTCTAAAGTGAACTAAACAAAACAACAAAATAATAAAAAAAGGGCTCATCCTGGGTGGTTTCAAAGCTTTTAAAATGTCAAATTGGCGTGACCACAAATTATAAAAGTAATTTTAAAAAAACGACTTCAAAATCGTGCAGATTCCCTTAAAAATTGCGATTTTTGATTTTCTTTTAAAATTTAAAATTCTGACCAATTGTATATGGAACTACCCCTGAGGTATTCTCTTTCTACCAAAAAAGAATCATAGAAATCGCACAACGTAGTAAAGAATTATCGCTGAACATACATAAAAAAATATATATATTTCGACGAATTGAGAACCTCCTCAAGTCGGTTGAAAAATTAGCATTCAGAATATAACATATTTGAATTTAAATTATCAATTGAAATTGTTGAGTGTACCTGTAATTATTAAAATATGGGAAAACGTTTTGGTGATAAATCCAAACAAGTAATTTTAAATGTAGTTTCATATTTCGAAAAGAAGAAAGGTCACTGTAATGCTTTACAGAAAGACATTTATAAAAATAGCGGCAGAATCACTGGAAATTTAAAAAAGATATATGAACGTTTCTTGTAAACGTTTATAATTTCTTAGTCTTCATTCTTCAAATTGTTGGTAGTAAAAAAATACGAAGAAATTTATGTTTAATGATAATATGACAACTGACGTTTCTATAACTGCGCATATGCCAAATATAGTAAGAAAACGTATATATGACAAGAAATGGGTCAGTTAATGAAAGTTGGCTATTTGGCAACGGCGTAGCCGTGAAATCAAAGCGAAGCAGGGGTTTGTTTAAAAAAGTTTACGGGTTGGAAGCAACCCACAATGGCTCCAGGCCGTATGTGTCTAGGCCATACAGCGTAACCGAGAGATCTGAGCGAAGCCGGAATATGTTTAAAAAAAGTTTACGGTTTGCTTAGCAACTCACAATGGTTCCAGGTCTTATCGATAGCTCGCACAGGTTAGGTTAGGTTAATTTTTCTTATTTATTGTATATTTTTTGCGAAGAAATCCGCGATCGCCTTAGGCCGGATAGGTAAGGTAAACTAGTTAAGTTTTTTATTTTTTTCTAATTTATTTATATATTTTTTTACAAAGAAACTTGCGATGTTTCTAGGCTTTACAACTTAATAATAATAATAATAATAAACTTTATTTGCAACTTCCAGTTTTTTATACATATAAAAATATTCAGAAAAAAAAAGTGCCAAAGAAGGCTGCAAAAAGGACTGGTGAACAGTGGATACTGATCAAAGCACCAGCCCTGAGTATTACCAACGCCACAGGACATCGTACAAAAAACAATATAAATATAAACACAAATGATAGTGAAAAAAAAAGTATAAACATTCTAAAAAGTAGCTATCACTCTGCTGTGTCAAGAAGAAACTTTTTGTAAAATTTTTTAAATTTACTTACAGACATTTCTTTAAAATGTTGTGGGATAACCTTGTACATTGCATAAATATTATAAGTGAAAGACCGTCTGAAAATAGCAGTATTATGTATTGGAGGTGAGATACGACCACAAAAACGTAGATTGAGGTTATGAACATCAGAACGATACATTATTTTATTAAAAAGATATGGAGGGGATTTATGTAAAATAACAGAATGAAACAAATTAGCCGAGTGTAAGTTTCGTCTGGATTGCATATCTAGCCAGTTTGAATCCTTGAGTTTATGAGAGACTCTATCAAATTTCCGTATTCCATAAGAAAATCTTAAACAAGATTTCTGTACTCTCTGAATTCTAATTATGTCTGCGTTATCTAAACAGGGCCCATAAACTGAATCACAAAAGTTAAAATTACTCAGAACCAGGGAATCTGTTAATAACAATTTTGTTGTAGTTGGAAGAACATGTCGATGTGGGTAAAGCATTTTTAAATTCATGTATGCTGTTTGGATGCACTTGTTAGCGTGAAGTTTAAACCTCAAGTCATTATCAATTACTAAACCTAAATTGCGAGCAGATGTGGAAAATGATAAAATATTCCCATCAACTAGAATCTGCATTTCATTTTGTAGTTGATGTCGGTATTTACCAAATAACATTACTACACTCTTAGCTGGATTAATATTAAGTTGATGAATATTTGAAAGTTTAACTAGTCTGTCAAGATCTTCATTAATATGATTATTAGCTTCTAAGGAATCATTATGATTAAAAGAAAATTTAACTTGAGTATCGTCAGCATAAAAAAATGGCTTACCATTCCTAATGCTATTCTCAAAGTTGGAAGTATATAGTGAACATAATAATGGCCCAAGTATTGATCCCTGAGGAACTCCACAGGAAATCTGCTTAGTATTTGATGAACCTGCATCAGTAACCACAAATTGTTTCCTGTTATACAGGTAGCTATTAAAAAGTCTGATAACATCATTAGAGCAACCAATAAAATGTAATATTGAGAGTAAAATTTTATGATTAATAGTATCAAATGCTTTGGAATAATCTAGCATAACAAGTGCTGCCGTTTTTTTGACATCAATATCCCTGAAGAGATCATCAGTGACATCCAGTAAAGCTGTAGCACAACTATAGCCAGAACGAAAACCTGACTGTCGCAGTGGAAGTATTTGATTATTTTTTAAATGAATATTTAATTGAAATTTCATGATTTTTTCAATCACTTTGGATAAAACTGGTAGGATAGAGATGGGACGCAAATCGTTCACACTAGTAACGTTCTTTTTCTTGGGCAAGGGAAAGACTTTTGATAGCTTCCAAGATTCCGGAAAGATGCAATCGGTGAGGCAAATTAGTTAAGTTTTTTTTTCTCATTTTGTGTATAATTTTTTGCGTATCAACCCGCCATGGCCCTTGGCACAGGTTGAGTAAATTTTTAAGGTTTTTTTAAAAAAATTTCTCATTTCATGTATAATTTTTTGCAGATCAAGCCATGACGGCTCTAGGCCGCATAGGTTAGGTAAATTAATTGATTTTTTTTAATAATAACATTTTATTTATAATTTTTTTTTAATTAGCAACCCGCGACAGCTCTAGGCCCAGGCCTAGCGGTCCCAATGACAAAATTTTTTTTTTGCCATGATTTAACTTTAGCGGAAAGTCATATATGGTGGGGGACACAATAGATATAAATGCGTATTTCGATAAAATTTCAAATACCACCGATTTCGTGCGGATGTAGGTGGGGACGTTGCCTGCCGCTTTACGATGCTGCATTTTGTGCATTTATTTTTTACCATAAATTGGTTAATATACAAAAACGCTCCAAGAAAGGCATCAGAGCACCTTTATTAGACTAGTATGCTAGCAAATGCACTTGATACAAGTTCTTTGCACAAAAAATAGCATTTTTGGTTATGTATAAACACTTGCATTTAGTAAAAAATCTAAGTTATTTTGTTTAGTGGCTAGGGGATTTCCACTATATTACCTTATTAAAAATATTACGAAAAAGTAAAACAGAAAAGTGGATTTAACACGAGAAAATATCCCATGTTAGTCTTTAGCTGTCTTTTTGGAATCTAACACTAACCTATAGCGTTAAAATAAAATTTTTGATAGTGTAGTTTTCTTTAATATACCAGAACAACATTATAGAACTGGGCTCGTACAAATTTGGAACAAAAATCAAACAAGAAATACAAATTTATTCTGCGTTGCTTAGATATCGCAGATTGTTTTTTTTTATTTTAAAGAAGCTGGTACAATATTAAAATTCGGTGCAAGTTAGTTAATATTTGGTACAAGGTACAAGTTAGTTATTATTTCCTTTTATACCAAATAGTATCGATATTAAAAATATTTTCACTTTATTCAGGGTGTTTCAAAAAGAAATGACATACCAAAGTTGTGTTTTTTAGATGATGGGGCAAGTTGCTATTTACACCTAAGATAGCTTCCTCTTTTTTTTTGGTATTGTAATTTAATTTAAAATTTTCAAAACCTTAAAAATGGTATCTTTTTAAAAATTGTTTCTCGTACCAGACACCAACATGTTCCCAATATCGGATAGTATAGTCTGACTTATGAAATTGGTAAAGAATTATCCGATCTCCCAAAGGGCTTTTGGGAAATGAAAAATTAACGGCTGCTAACTTTATACTAAACTAATTAGACATATGACACTATTAACTGGGTCTTTTATGACTGCTTCGTTCAGGGGCGCATATACGGGGTGAAGGAGGGGTTATTTTATAGGTACTAAAATGTATTATTATTAAAAATAAAGTCTTAAATATTACTACTACACCCCCTACAGTCTTAAACTTTATTACCAGTAAACCCAGACTTAAATTTTATTACCACTACTCCTCGATAGACTTAAACTCAGGATGCGCCAGTTATACAGAATGGCAATAATAGGAACCGTCCACTTCGAATTTTCTATTATTTACTGTCCGGTAATGGGAATAGTAACACTGTCCGGTAATGGGGCAACGCAAGGGGTTAGCACCACGTGGCATTCAAATCAGTGGCGGCTCGTGACCAAACAATTGGTCGTTCACAATGAGAGAATATAGGTCTCAGTACAATTTAGGTAAAAAAACGTTCAATGTTTTTGGAAAGGTAAATTATAGACACTGAATCACTTCGATGTCTATCTGGCCGTTTGTACGTAGGTGACTAGAAAAAAACGATCCTAATTCTATATTTTAAATTGATGTTATCAGTCAATGTCAATGAATGTGTAGATCTTCGCAATCGAGCAGGGGAAGGAAAAGAATATATCAGTGAATTTATCAATGAATTTTTCAGTGTCGAGCAATATATTTTTTAGGCTCTGATAAATTTATATTTTATTTATAAAACTTTTTTTACAATTTTTACTCCCTCTTTTACTCTTTCGATAAGAGCAATTACGTTTTCATCTACACTTCTTAAATTAAAACATTTCACTATTTTTTTGGTAAACTATTATAGTTAATATGATCTATCGCCTTTCATTTTTTATTTTTTGCAATTCGTTTTATAATTTATTTTCTTTTAAATCTTTAATACCTGAGTTATTGAAACTTTTGCTAAATTCAGAACACTTTTTAAATAAACTTTAAAGTTACAAAATCCTGCAAGAACATCATCATAGAAGTTTTTTATTATAGAGATAAATTAGATCACCTTACTTTTTTACAGTGTTATTACGAGTACTACATATAGTATTACTCTCGTCCGTTTTTAAATAATTTATCTTGAACTATAATTAAAAGCGAAATGATAAAAACCCGTAACTTACCTATTTCAGCCGACGCCGATGCCAATGCACGACCATTGAGACTATTAAAACGGTATATTGTCATGTGCTGCAAATTTTCAGATATTGCTGACTTCCTCTTCTTGGTTCATAGGTATCTGTAAGAGACAGACAATACATTCTAGACGATATGGTAAAGTAAGATACATTTTTGACAATCTGATCTCACATATTCGCATGATTTCCAAACATAGGACAATTTTATTTTTATTTATCATAAAATAAACAAAAACGAAATTTGTAAAAATAAAACCAATAAAAATACGCGAATTAATTAAAAGGCAAATAAGTTTAAACATTTTTGTTTTATGCAAAACTTATTTATATTTTACTATCAACAAACTAAACGACTAAAGGTTTCCAATGTTTTTATTAAATAAAATGAAAACCAAATAAGAAAAAAATTAAATCTTTACAGTAATAGGCCACATCTATCTATCTATCTATCTATCTATCTATCTATCTATCTATCTATCTGAATTAGGGCGTGATTCAAAGCCAACTTGCACTGAAGATCTAGGCTTATTGTACCCCTCACAGTTTCTATCCCATCAGATTGATTTTCTTGATAAATTCAAGAATATGTCTGATGGTCGCTTTCGCGATTTCTTCAGGTTCCGGATATTGTACCCCGAAGTACCATTCCCGTTCCCATTTAAGGTTCCGACAGTGGCATAGTATGTGAATAGGAGTTTCGTCCTCCTCTTCACATATTCTACATCAGATATCCCTAAGAGATTTAGGTGTCTTCTAAGGCCGCAGTGTCCCGTAAAGATTCCTATTACGGCCTTGAGTTCGCTTCTGCTAAGGTTTAGCAGTTGATGTCTGCTCGTGGATGGCCCCTCTATAAATCTTTTGGACTGTCTAAGTCCAGGAAGTTCCATCCAGAGCCGATGGTGTTCTCTTTTTATTTGTTCCTTTAACACCCATTTAACATGTTGGTATGAGATACCACACGTGGGTTCTTGTCCAATAAGAGTTTTTTCGCTCCCTTCATTGCTAAGAGGTCTGCTTTCTCGTTTTCAAACACTCCGTCATGTCCTGGCACCCATTCAAGGGTGACCTTGTTATGTTCTGCCAGGGCCTGGAGGGACTGTTGGCAATCAAATATTGATTTAGATTGATCTTCTACCCTTTTCAGTGCTGCCTGACTGTCTGTCATGATAACGATCCTCTTATCTCTAAGAGAGTCATTTAGCATGACTTTGGCGCAGGCATTTATTGCTGTTACTTTAGCCTGGAAAACTGTTGTCAGTGACCCCAGGTTCAAACTAATTGTCCTCCCTGAGTTCACATGGTAGATCCCAGCTCCTGTGCTGTTTTTCATTTTCGAACCGTCTGTATACCAGATCGATTTGTTTTGTTTTTCCCTACTTTCTCGGCTTTTGGCCCTTTCTGGTATTTGAATATCAAAAGGTTTTCTGAAGTCGTGAATAATGGACGTTCTATCCGATGGCATTCTTAGTACCGGATTTTGTTTTAATTTCTCTATCATTGTGTGGTGTCCTTTTCTCGAAAGTTCCCATCCAAATCCATTAGTAAACAGCCTGTATGCCGCCACCATAGCCTCCTTCTCCACCACAAGGTGTAGTGGAGGAAGACCTAGCAGTAGCTCTATTGCTGCTGTGGGCGTAGTTCTAAATGCCCCTGTTATTATTAGACAGGCTAGTCTTTGTACCTTGTCTAATTTTCTTTTAGCTGTTATGCTTTTAGTCTTGTGCCACCATATGACTGATGAGTAAGTTATAACAGGTACTACAACCATAGTGTAAGCCAGTGCATCATACTTGGTTTAAGCCCCCATACGTTCCCTACTATCCGTCTACAGGCCCATAATATTCTTACAGCTTTTTCTGTTGTTTTTTCTATATGGCTGCAGAAGCTAAGTTTTTATCATCTAGAGTGATTCCAGGGTATTTAACCTCTTTTGCCATTTTTAGATGTTGTCCCCACATATAAAGCTCCTTCATTCCTTGAAGGTTCCTTTTTCTTGTGAATGCAACAACAGAGGTTTTTGTCGGGTTTGTGGCCACATAATCGTGTACATTTATATGTGACACACAATATCATGCAAATGGGCAACTCAACTTCTCTGCCAGGAAACAACTCTTTTGCTAAAATTTTCTAGTGTTTTCTTCACATGAGCTTTACCGCACGCTATTTCGAGACTTTTTATTGTCTGAAATAATCAATATGGGTCTTGACAATAAATTTTTCCAATAAAACGGTGCAACATCTTACACATTAAGAGAAACAATGTAGACTTCTTTTAAAAAATAGAGATGTTAACTGGCCATCTAGATCATGCGATCTAACGCCACTATACTTTTTTTGTAAGATTACATCAAAAGTAAAACATATGTAAACAATCCCCAAACAATTCGAGAATTACAAAATTAGATTCGATCCACCACCAAAAATGTGTTCAGCTGTGATCGAAAATGTTTGACAAAAGATTTGTGTCCTGCCAGAGAAGTGGCGACGGTGGTCATTTGCTCGATATTGCGTTTCACATATAATTGAATACGATTATGTTACCTATTGCTATTAAATTTAAATTTTTTTCTTATTTTGTATTCATTTTATTTAATAAAAACATTGGAAACCTCTTATTGGAATACCTTTTACAAGCATTAAATATGTTTATTATCAAAAACTGTTATAGATTTTATTAGAAGAAAAAGTTTATAGCAAAGTTTCTTATGCAAATAAGAATTTTTTTGCTTTTCTTCCTCAATAAATATAGTAATACTACTAATCACTTGGTATTTTTACCTAATTGGTATAACATTTTTGATGTGATTTTGTTTAAATTTTGCTACAAAAATGCCTCAAGTGGTTCAAATTGTTAAATGTAAATTATTATTACAATAAAAAAGAAAATAAGTTTTTTTATGAATTGACCTCGCTTTAGGTCAAAATTAAAATAAAAAATGTCTTTTAGGTACATTCTTGGATTAATTTAATTTAAAGTATATAATCCTAAAAAAAAATGAACTAAATTTTAAAGTATAATTTACTTTATGACAAACTAGGGGAATAATAAGCCAAAAAAATAAAGTAGAAAAAAAAGTAACTTTAATAAAATAATTAATACTTTTTTACAGTTTTATATAATTATTGACTATTGTACTGACCTCGCTATAGATCAAATAAATATTTGATGAATGTCAATCTAACTTTGTAGCTATGAAAACCTGACTTCATTGTAGATCCAAATAAAAACAATATTATCTGATCTGACTATTGTACTGATCTTGCTATAGATAAAATAAATATTTGCTGAATGTCAATCTAACTTTGTGGCTATGAAACACTGACTTCGTTGTAGATTCAAATAAAAACAGTGTTATCTGACTATTGTACTGATCTTGCTATAGATAAAATAAATATTTGCTGAATGTCAATCTGACTTTGTGACTATGACAGAAGAACTTCGCTATACAAAAATAATATTTGACCATTGTTCTGATCTTGCTATATATCAAGTAAATATTTGCAATAACCAACTCGTCTAAAAAACCATGTGCAATAACTGATATGTCTTTAACTACTGTTGTCAATATACTATTACTGGATAAAGCACTGTCACCAGTCAAAGGATCCTGGAATTCGAAAGAAACATCAATTCACCAGTGGCATAAAAAATGATAAAAAACCAAAATAATTCCTTAATAGCATAGCCGAGCGGTTCTTGGCAACTAGTTATAGACTTTTCTAGTCCTTAGGGGTAAAAAAACCGAGGTTTCACAAATGCTCGGAATATTTTATAACTGGTTTTGGAAAGAGGAGAAGAGAATCATAATACGTGTTAAAACAGTACTATACCTAACATGCCTCCCTTAACGCCCAGTTTTAATCAGATTATTTTCAGAATTAACAAAATCGGTTATATACCAGAAATACAAGCATGTACAGATTTTCAAAAAAATATTTATTAAAAGAAATATGAACGTACATAACAAAGTATAAAAAGTACAATCTAAAAAACATAAATCTTTTAACAAAACTTTAAAAATACGCCAAAGAATTACAATTTTATTTTTATTTATTTTTAAAACCACATACATTTTCACAATTTGGACAGAAGTAAAAATTTCCGCTTTGAGTTAACTTTTTTCCTTTTTCTCTTTTGAGTTGAAATTTCCCGCACAACGGGGAATTTCCCTCTAGTTGGCAACACTGCCACTGTGAACTATCGACAGTCTATTTATTAAACCCAAAATTTACTTAACAGTTTTACTTTTTAGAATGTCAACGTACTACCTTGGATAATTATTTAATTAAATGACATTGACTATAGTAATAACCTTATTGATTGGTTTATTTCAGTACATGTTTTCTTTTTAAATATTTAGAAAACATTAAAAAATACTTTTTTTAGAAATTTTGTATAATATATTATATTTTACTAATAATAATGCCAGTTATTACATTATTTCACATCCAACTTTGTTAGTATTGAAAAAAAAAGGTAATAATAAGTTCCTACTAGCTCTAATGTTTTAAAAGAAATTCCAGAACTCTGAGTTGTTTTATATCATAAACTAAAAGTATTTAAATCCTAGAAGAAAAATATCATAAAGCCAAAGTCTAAATCATGAGAAATTGATAAAAGTTTAATTATTATATTTAACGTTTTTTTACGATATTAATATTAACTGCTTACATTATCAGACAATTATTAGAGTGCATATAATGCTAATGATTTAGGTTTCTTTTCTGATCACAAAGTTTTCTTTAAATATCAACATGTAGTAATTATTTACGAAGAAAAGCGAAGCAAAACTAAAAGATTGATTGACTTAACTGATAAGGAAGATCAATCGGAATTATTAGAGATTGTCTTCCGAAAATAATTACAAACCATCCCTCCCTTTATATATCCCTCCCATTTGATCTAAAAACTATTGACAAACACGAAGATTAGTAGCAAGGGAACAGCTAGAGAAAAGGATAGTAAGTGACTCATTTATGTTCGAAAGACAACATCGAAAAATTCCGATTGATTTCCCGTACCAGGTAAGTGAATGAAGCTTCTGATTATTGTATCTAACAGAAACACGTAATTTTTGCTATATTTAAAAACGTTTTAAGCCATAATATCAAGAACCCAAAAGAAAGATAAAAAACAATAATTTTATTACAAATTAAAAATAATTTGTGCCATTTGGACCGTTTATAGCCCAATTCCAAACCGATTATGCCCGCAATAACAGAAGAAAACCTCTAAGCGACCAATAAGTTAAACATTTCGTCCGAACTACTAGACCCCCATCTAATTAAAGTCCGATGATTCGAAAACTCCATAATTTCGATTTGAACGATTTGAGCGATTCGAACGCTTTAATTCGGCGATGGAACGTTTTTGATGGACATTTTAATGGTCCTTCGACTTGACCTAAGGGTACGAATTAGTGTGAATGGTATGGAAACTGACGAGAGCGGTGCGGGAATCGGGGATCGATCTCGTTTGTGTTGGTATCGATTTGGAATTATGTGCGTACCTCCGGGCTGATAGATAACATCTCTCGATGTTTCTCCATTAAATCTGAATAAATTAGAATATATCAAATTACTGGGGAACTGTTTGAATGATTTCGGGGCGATGCCTTCTATCAACACTAGTATTAAATGGTTTTCGGTTCGGTCAACGCCAACGCTGTTACTTATTTCTAAAATAATTATCTTCACAATGCAGTATTAAGAAATATGAATATAAAAATTGTAATGGATATAACTAAGTAAAACAACTTCTTGTATCTCAGATTTTGAAATATTTCGAAAAAGGCAATTTTACGAATAAAATCTTTAAAATGTAGTATAAAATTTAATCAGAATAAAGTTAATAATTTTATTTACTGGAATAGAGCTCCAAACATCAGATGTATCAATCACAATCGCATTTAATTCTTTTTTTGTAGACACAAAGAACTCCTCCTTCCATTGTAATTTGTGCTAACTCGTAATTATATAGATGAATCCTATAAAATATAATGTATTCTTAATTTTTGTATCAGAATTTTATTTATAAAAGTAACTGCCGATTCATTTTGTAAAGAAAGATTAATTCTACAAACTTTCAAACGCAATATAGCGGGGGTACTTTGCACGCAGAGATAACTTTGCCCTTTAACAAAAAAATTTAACGTTTTAAATATGATGGAGGTGGAAAAGTTGCCAATTAATTAGTAATGGTATTGCAATAATTCCATAAATAAATTATTAAAGAAGATAGTCGGATTCCGTGTTGATTTTTGGAAACGTATAGCGAATTAGTATGGAACGGATTCTTTTTTAACTACACAGACTGATTGACTTGCCAGTTAGAGGCCGAATAAGAAAGAAAAGCGTTTAATTCATTTATTTATTTACATTTTTTGGCATTCATAACTCTAAAAATACTAATATTTACATAAAAATATTGTATTTAATGTAAACATTAGTTTTTTAAGTAATAAAACCTCAAAAAATATAAACAAAAAATATTTACATTAAAATAAAATATTTGAAATATATATTTCAATTATTCATTATACAGTAATACATATATAGAAATGAGCCTAATATTATAATATTAAATAACAATTGTAAGTAAAATGTGAAATAAATAGCAGATAGTCTCCCCCATTCTAGGAAAATGGACCAGGTGTTTTCTATGAAAACAAAACAAAAAGTGTACGAAGGTCTTATTAAACAAATTTCTCTTATCAAATATTAATAAAGTACAGCTTTTTATCTTCAGGACTTAAATGTCTGACTGTACTTTAATTTATTTATTGCAAAAAAGGTTTTCTTTGTTTGGAGGGTCGTTCAAATTGTTTATCACTAATATTAAATGTTTGCAACTAATTCCTTTTTTTTCGTTGGGGTTTAGCAAATCTATCTTATGCTGCTGTTTGTGCGTTAGCTTCAACATATTCTAAAATCTGACTCTCGGGTTGAATTTTATATTTGAACTGGATCCACAATTATCTAATGAAATTGGTACAGAATTTCCAACCGGCAGTTTACGTTTTGAGAAAACCTTACTAAAAATGGTCATCACAAAGATAGCGAGTATTATTATCTAAAGTTAAATTTAAATTTTTAAACCAGTTAAGGCAAATTTTAATATCAGCAGGAAAATGAAAAAATGTTTTATTTGAATATCCAACTTGCTGAATTTTAGACTAATAATACTTATTTAAACAATTAGGAGCTGAACAAGAAATACTCTCGAGAATACTTAACTATACCCATTCCAGACATTTTTTGTTACAATTATTAAGAAAGAATTAAAAGCCAATGAAATATGAAATTATATAAGGCTAAGCAGACAATGATAGGTAAACAAAGTCCTTAAACAAATCTAAACATCTTTAATATTAAATTAAATTGCTAATACTTACTAATTGCATCAAATCAACACTGTTTATCTTATAAATAACTTACCAATCTATGGAACTTACATCATAATTCATAAAATAAGTTATATTTTATCATTTCATTAACATATTTGGCCTTCCGCCATCACAGGTTTTCATTTCTTACGAGGTTGTCAACTCCTTCTTTTAAAAATCCCAGCAATAGTATGGACATTGTATGGGTGGTAAGGTTTGTATGTAGATTAATGAAAAACTACTAAGTATTAAAAGTTTTTAAAAAACCGACTTTAAATTCGTGCAGATGCCATCACCACATCTTGGCCAAATTTATATGGGATCACCCTTGAGGTAATCCTTTACTAACCAAAAAAAAATCATAGAAATCGGACAAGGTAGTAAAAAATTATCGATAAACATACATAAAAAATGAAGAGTTTGAGGATTTTCTCGGACCCAATTATTAGATTTTGACCAAATTTATATGGGACCACCCCTGAAGTACCCCCTTTCTAACAAAAAAAAAAAAAGAATCATTAAAATAGGACACCGTGTTAAAGAATTATCGCTGAACATACATAAAAAAAATATTACGATGAATTGAGAATCTCCTTCTTTTTTGAAGTCTGTTAAAAATAAGATGAAACCGGCAAAATTGCTTTCAGACTATTGCGATGGTGGCGCTAATAGTATGCTTGGAACTACAACGTGTTGACAATGGCGTGTATTTAAAAAAATCATCTTCTTTTATTAAATTATATTTATTTATCTCGCCGACAGGCAGCAATGAACAGGTTGTTTTGGCGCTTAAAATATTTATGTAAGTAAACACGAGGTAAAATGCGTATTTATAATACCGTTTCTTCTAAGATAATATCCATAATACCCATCTTCTAAGGCCTATCGGGTCGCTGGGATCAAATCAGGGGGTGTTAAAATTTGATTTTATCAAACTAGATACCTCTCTTAATGATATGCCGGATTGGTAGATTCTTTTAATAATTTGTGTGCAACACATTGAATAAAATATGGCGACATGTAATTTTTTTTATATAAAGGGGGCAACTTTGCCGAAGAAATTTTTAGCTTGTATTTGACAATAACTCTCGACGGTATAAGGATTATTACCGAAGAAAACTTAGCATTTGTTGTTCGCGCCGTGCGAGAGAGAGGTATGTCTTATGCAACAGCTGCTGACTTGTTCAATGTCCAAAAACGTACCGTAGGTATATAATAAAGTTAAAAACCTCCATCAAAAGCATATTGGGACACCAACCGTTTATGAGGCTTATGAAGAAAGACAATTGATAAATCTTCTAATAGCAAGTGCAGAGAATGGATTTCCCCTTATAATGTTTGACCTTAGAATGATTATAAAAGAGTATTTGGATTGTTTGGTAGACAGTTAAAATATTTCCCAACAATATGCCTGCAAAAGAATGGTGTTATCGGTATTTGAAAAGATATAAACATCTTCTAACGCAAAGATTATGTCAAAATATAAAAGGAGTACGTGCTTAAACAAAAGAAGAGTCAATAGAAGAAAATTAGACCAAATCTACACTTTATATCATGTTTGCTCTGCTACAGCTGTAGGAGAACTTCTTCCGCCCTATATCGTTTATAAGGCGGAACGACTTTATGATAAATGGTGTCTAGGTGGGCCCCCTGGGGCTCGCTGTATTTCGACTGCATTTAAAAGGTAAAGGTATATATCCAGTGGTTAAATTTCAAGTAACAAAAAGAATGCCAAAGAACAAATAACAAGAATTTAGAGAAGCAGGACTGATTAATGAAGATATTTTTGATTTTCTAAAAAATAAGCAGAGCCCTGAATTGCAACAAGGAAGGCAGAAAAAAAATGTTGTCTGTTTCTACAGGGTAGTCTTATTTCCATTTGGATCTGCTTCCAGGTGAATTGAACAAGCTTAAGGCTGGACCATCCAACGTAGTCTCTAATGCTCAAGACACCCCTAATGTCGTAGAAGCAACACCAACTATGGATATAGATGAAGTAGACGAAATCGGATTTGCAAAACTTGGAGACTTTGTAGTTGTGATATTTGCTACTAAAAAGTAATTCGAATATTTTATTGGTATGATTTTATCTCTTCAAGATGAAAACTCATATGAAGTAAAATAACTGAGAGAACAAATTAAACATTTGCTTGTTTTCCCTAATATCGATGACATAGCCATTACCTTCGAAGAGGACATCGAAACTATTCCAAAAAGAACCAAAAATTGCCAGAGATATTTTTTGATTTAATGAGGATTTAAGTGCCTTTAACTTTTAAAGATGTAATTTCCAAACGTTTCTAGATTTATTATTAAGGTTTTCTTGACTTTCAGACGCCTATTTCCGCGTTTAGGCTGATTTCTTGTAATGTTTATAATAGTTTTCTAGTTGTAACTTTTAAAAATGTGATCTCTAAAATATTCCTAGATTTGTTTTTAAGGTTTTGCTGATTTTTAGACGTTTATTTTCGCGTTCAGACTGTTAAGAGAAAAAATCTGATTTTTTATAACGTTTATAATATTTTTTTAGTTGTAGTTTTAGGTTTTTTTGACTGAAAATGTTATTTTAGTTTACCTGCCTACGTAAGTTATTTTTCAAATAAATATAATGTGTAAAAAGTATTAGATTCATTAAACTTTACTCATCTATATGTTTAAATTTTCTGACCCCCAAAAAACCTAATTTAACTGTAACTGTTTGTGGCAATTTTTAAGTAGGCAAAGTTACGGCTTATCCAGCATATAGGCATCTTTATAACGATTTTATACGTGATGACAAATTAGCACCATATATGGGGTAACTTTGCTCAATTCAAAATAAAAAAAAAACACTGAAACATTTTTACAAGTCTAAAAATATATTATAAATTGCTAACCTTCGTTTCAAAAAAATTATACGGCAAAATATCCCAAAAGCATTGCAAAGTAACCCCACTCTATGGTATACAAATAATATTTTGAAAACTTCTTGTAAAACATCTCCAACTGTGGAGATTTTTTTATTCACACTTTACATAAATAGTAAACGCTAATTCTTTAAATCATTGTGCATTGTAGGTACATAAGGGGCCCAAAACCGGTCCCTGTAGAAGTCCATATTCGGTAACGGATTTTTTTGTATTGCACTGACGCCGTGAGTACCTAATCTTATCGAAAAATTCGTACATGGGCTTTTATCGGTGAACCTTAAAGCCGTCGGCACATAATATGTCAGTCGTACGGAAAAAAAATTCGCGGAATGTTGACGCGTACAATTTTCTATTGAACATAATAACTCAGCTTTGAGATATTCTCGATATACGTGTACGAAGAGTCGTCTACAAGCTGGTAAAAAGCTTTGCGTGGTACTTAAGCTTTATGGGCTTTGATAGTGTTCAGTGCAATTCGATGTATTGAACATGGGCGTTCGTCTGGACATAGACGTTGCTTTGGCGATGTCTGAAACTGGAGCAGAGTGTTAAATAGCAGATATTCTTTTAGATTAACACGAAAATTGGATATTTCTTTTAATTTACGTCCCACCTTCTATTATTTAGGAAAAATGTAGAAAATATTTCTAAAAGAATGAGTAAACAATAGATATTTTTCGAGAATAATGCTCTACTGATATAAAATAATTTTTCCAATATAACATGACGTAAATTTTATTAGTTACGAGGTGAGTCATACATTTCTAAAAAAATAATTTGAATTTTTTACTTTCGTATGAAAATATTGTCCAAATTAATATCTCTCTGAAATAGCATTGGCTTAAATATTCAAAATGAGGGACTATTACAATTTTTGATTCAATACAGGTTGAATCAAAAATTTGGTAGACCCTGTATGCTGTTTTTAATAAAATTTAACCAATTTTATACCGGGTATTAATAACCATTTTAAAATGTGTTTGTTTTTTAAACCATTTACAGTATGATTCAAAAGATATGCAACGGGAAAAATCACATCTACCATTTTTCTAAACATATTTTTTTTAAATATTTTTGAAATACTGAAGAATATAGATATAGGAATGTATACTAAGTGACATAGAAAACAGAACACCCAGTATTAATGAATTTATTACAATAATTTTTAGTATACATGTGTCTTTGGGTTAGTTAAGTAATTGATCAAAATGTAAGAAAAATCCAACCGTTGGAAAAAAGTAAAAAATTAATAGTGTGTTGGTCCTCCACGATGTCTTATGCACTCAGAAACACGTCGGGGCATACTCCTAATAAGATGGTCGATTTCCTCTTGAGGTATCTTATCCCAGGCAACTTGTACCTCATGCTGAAGTGCCCCTAGAGTCTGAGGAGGATGGGGTAAATGAAGTAATCTTCTTCCCATAATGTCCCAGACGTGTTCTATGGGTGAAAGATCGGGAGATCTAGGAGGCCAAGGCAACAAATCGACTTGATTTTCTTCAAAATGGGCCAACGTAATTCTGGCTACATGTGGTCGTGCATTATCTTGTTGGAAAAGTAGGTTGGGGAGCGTCCGAATATAAGGCAGAACATGTGGTTCCACCACCTCCTGGATGTAACGCACGGCGGTCATGTTGCCTCTGATGAATACCAAAGGTGACCTACTTCCATAAGTAATGGCCCCCCATACCATAATACCGACAGTGTGGTGCACATGCCTTTCCACGAAAAATTGAGGATCTCGTCTTTCACCACGCCGCCTTCTCACCCTTGCACGTCCATCATGCATGCCCAAACAGAATCTGGATTCATCACTAAAAACAATGGTATTCCATTCATGGTCCCAGTTCAGCCGTTCTCTGCACCAAGCCAGTCGATCACTTCGGTGCCTAGGAGTGAGAGATAGGACAAACTGAGGACGGTATGACGTAAGTCCGAAACTTCTGATACGGCGATAAACAGTTCGCATTGTTATTGGCCTGCCATGTTCTGCAAACCATTGGTCAGCAATTGACCTTGTGGACGTGAAGCGGTCCCGTAGAGCCAAAAGCCTAAGGCGGCGATCTTGGAGTGGGGCCGTTCTTCCGACACGTCCTGTACCTCTAGCTCTTCGTGTACGGCCTTCTTGATTCCATACCCGACAACAAACCACCACCGTATTTACACTTCTGTGCATCCTCGTGGCTATTTCTCTGAAGGACAAACCAGCCTCGCGTAAGCCCACTATTCGCCCCCTATCAAACTCGCTAAGCTGTAGAAAATTTTCTCGTCTTCTCACTCTAGGCATGATAAACAAATCCAAAATGCTCTTCACAAAGTATTGTACGACGATCAAATGCGAATTGTAGCTACAAAACACAATTATCGCGTCTTACTTTTTTGTGAGAACAGGACGATAACACAAAAACCACTCTATCGATATGGCTGAAAAACTGATCGTTTTTTATTCTAACTTAAACAAACATATTCCTCGAAATTCTTTGTAATAAATTTATTAATAGTGGGTGTTCTGTTTTATATGTCACTTAGAGTTATTCTTAAGTGATACACTACATTTTAAATAGTTGTATAACTGTGGCTGTCTTTAATATCTCCGGAAAACATTTTTTTTGTAAGATCTGTTAATTAAAAACGTTAGTGGTTAAATAATACAAAAGGCAACATATTTAGGTATATTGGAACTATTTTTTTTTATTTCCTCAAGAATTAGATGTTTTCAACTAAATTATAGTATTGAACACTGATATTTCTGCAGAATTTCCTGAGATTTTATTTAACTAAATCATCATTAATAATTGATCAAACCGCTTATAATTTGTTAGAGACAAAGTAATATTCTCGAACATTTTCTAATTTTTGGCAGATGCGCAGACTTTTCTATAAATCGTTTTATATCTACGGTAATAATGTTAAGAAGAACATAGTACCTTATTCACGAAAAAAAAAGCAAAAAGGCTTAAAAAAAGCTTAAATTAAACGTTTTAATTTATAGTGATTGGGATTGGGCGTATACATTCAGTCTAAAATGGTATGGTCTTACCAAATTTTAACATTGGCCAAAAATATATACAGGGTATCAGGAACGTAAAATTAGATATTTAAAAAAAACCCTACATCTAGTCAAATAGAAATTAACAGCTGAAATTCAGTAAAGGCGTTCACCTTTTTATTAGTGAAGGCTGGGAGCATGGGTTTTGAAAACACTTTATTTTTAATTCGATTTTCATTGTCTTATTTTACTATAATTAAAATACAGATAAGCAAATCGTTTAAAATTGTATTAAAAATAAGGTGATTTTAAAACCCATGCCAGCCCTAAATTTCTATATTTTTTTCGAGAATAAAGTACTATGTTCCTCTTAATATTTAAAGTTAAACTGGATTTTTATATTTTTTACATTGGTTCTACAGAATGATATACAAATATCATAATTTCTCTCGATACAAAAATCTGATGTGTCCAACACATGACTTTCCTATCTAGTTATTATAGGCGTTTTCCGGTTATTTTGTACAACCTATTGCAGCACCTCTATAAATGTTTAGAGAATAAACTAAATATATACATTTTCCACATACATCTACCTCGAAACATTTTTCTATATTCATTGAAAACGAAAATACTGAAAAATTTAAATTTAGCACTTTTCCTACAATTTTTCCATTACGGATCATTTTAGAAAAATCATGTTTAAATAAAAATTATAGAGATCGATATCGCAAACAACTTTTAGTTTAACAATTTTCATAAAAATCAGAATTTTGCATATTTTGTCAAATTTCTCGAATACGGACCATTTTAGGAAATTTTGACATAAAACAAAAATTATAGATAACAATATTAGAAGTAACTTTTATTTGAGCAATGACCTCCTATAAAGTACTCCCCCAGATGTTCCGACTCTGCCCAAAATCTAATCATTTCATTGGACGCTGGAATAAAGCTTAGGTTTAAAATTTGGTGTTTTTCTGTGTATCGGTTCATGAGTTATGGTGGATACAGACACACACACATACAGACACACAGACACCATCGCGAAAATAGTCAAAACGGATTTAGAGGACCTCAAAACGTAAAAATCCGTCGAAACTCGAGGTCGAAAAAATATCATGATTCCTATACTTTCCTTATATCTGTATACAGATAGGAAAGTAAAAAGTAAGACATGATAATATGGTGCTCCCCCGAGATAAATACTTTGACTTCACAGGCCTTCTTCTGGAATGTTTGTTAGCAAAATGGATACTTGGTACAGAGATGGCAATTTACATTTGTAAAAAACACACCTAAAATAGAGTTGTTACTATCGAACAAAATGTGGTTCATGGTAATATGGTGCTATAAATATTTGTAGTTCTTGAAGTTCTGCAAGTTTTTTCTAATATTGATGTTTGTTCTGTTTCTACTCCTTGTATGAATAAAGGGGGAGCTACGCAAATAAAGAGAAGACTACTGTATGCATCAGAGATTTGGAAAAATGCTTTGTATAGAAAAATAAACCAAAAAAAGCTAGCACAATTATAAAGAACGATGGCGATTAGAATCTGCAGTAAATATAAAACAATATCTATGGAAAGCAGCCTTGTTATCTCCGGAATTATACCTATGGACTTGCTGATTGAAGAAAGATGCGAAGTTCAAGGCAAGAACATAACTGAAAAGAAAGAAGCTAGAAAAAAACTTTAGAAACATGACAGAGAAAATGGGTAACATGTGAAAACGGAAGATATACTTATACCTTATATTGAAAAATGGAATAAATGGAAACTAGGAAATGTCACATTTCATATTATTCTATTTCTAACTGGTCACGGCTGGTTTATGATGGAATACCTGACTAGATTAGGTGTGACTGAGCAACAAGAAGGCATGTACTGTCCGAATGTGGATACAGTAGGGTATACCCTGTTTCAAACCGGACAATGGAGAGAGATCAGGCTAGAGCTAGAAGAACGTATTGGAATTAGGCTCTCTAAAGAAAACATTTTAGAGGTCATAACCAGTAACATAGAGTAATGGCAACAGATAGGTAACATAATAAAAATGATACTGGGACAAAAAGAAAGATATTTTAGAAGAAGGAATGTATGAGCATACCCTAAGAACTTGTTGAGAAGTACCTGCGACTATCCTTACATCACGTCTCTTCGAAGTTATGCCGACTGGTGATTCCGAGGTGACATTCCTGTGATAAAGAGTAGATGTTTTTTAGTCTGTGGAAGTCTTTTGTAGATTTTGATACCACTCTCAATAAAAAAAAACTCCTTGTGTGAAGAAAAGCTTAAGAAGCTTACTTTCTACAAGGTACTTAGGTAACTGGTACTTAATTGTGGCGTTAATAGTATACATTTATATGGAAATATATTTCATTGAGCCGTCATATTTATATACATTTTCCTTATTTCTAAGAAATAAAGAAAAACAGCATGTCAAAAAAACAAAAAACTAGTGGTTTTATAAAATGTATGATGCATAAAGAACTTTCTTTTGGTACTATGGAGTGATAATAAAATTATTCTAAAGTAAGCCATGGAAGAAATCGTCAGTCAGAGCACAAAATTCTTTATTTTTAGATGACAGTATGAAATTTTAGGCACGTTATAATATTTATTTAGAAAGGTATTTTAAAAATGTATTTACCTCGACTTTTATGTTTAGGAGTTTTACTTTTCTTACCCTACATTGTAATTTATTTTACCTTTTATAAACTTTTTAAAATGCTAAACAAATTATTTTGTTTCCCTCATATGTTTTTCGCTCTGGCACGTTAAAAGTACGCTAACCCTCGTAAAAGTGGACAGAGTTGGCCATAAATCAGCTGACAAGCACAAAATTTGAACTGATTCCGATTTTACTTCCCGTTTACCGCTATACAGTGGTTGAACACAAATCAGTATTACTGTGGTAGAAAAGAAAACTAATTATGCTTTAGTATGGATATAATCTATTGATTATTGATGTCGTGCGAGCCATTTACAATCTGTGCGGCAGTGATCTTTATTTACGTTATCACCGTTCAGCCGTCCGCCTGTATTTCGCTGCCGTTAGTCGATCAAAAAAAGCAGTATCTTACGAGAAGTTACTGGAAAGTTATTTTGCACACTTGTCGACTCGTAGAGGTAGGGTTTCGAGAACGTCTAGAGATTTCGGAACAGGTCCGGCACGCCTAATTTTCATATAAATAGCGCGACTTTGTTGATAAAAGTTCAGTTGTAGATAGAAATTCGAATTGGTAGATAAATTAGATTATAAGTGTGAAATATAAATAGTGCTGATATAGAAAATAAGTAGGTATAAATCAATTAATTAGTAATTAGTGTATGTAAATAAATAAACATAAAAATATTTGTCAATATAAATTTATATCGAAATACTTGCATTCTTATTTCGCAAATGTTTTATTTCTGTTACTTTTGTTTTAAGAAATTAATGATTAAAATCGTCATTCGTCAATAAATATTTAATGAACATCTACAGGCACTATTCACGATATATTTGTTCGTTAGTTTGTTTCGAGCCAGACCCGCATTTAAAAAATGGCGCCACGGTAGCGAATATTTTTCAGATACCCATCCACGTATATCTTGATTAAATGAATATATCATGGAAAAGAAATTGGCACGTGGGTGGACGTTATAAAGTGGTTTGTCTGTCTGTACCTCCACCGCGCCAGTCGCTACTGGCCATTTCGAATTATTCCAGCTACTGCATACTGACTTTAGTTGGATTTTGCATTATTATTGTATCGAGAATATATGTATGACACGTGTGCTTTTCTGCTCCTTATTTATATATTAGCCATTTGCTAAATAAAGTAACTAGCCTCGGGCCTGATATCAGATGCGAAATACGAAGATTAACTCGTCTACATATACAAAAAGTTGAACAGTAAATTTAACCACAGTTTCAGAGGTGGAAAATAAGTCGATTTCAGCTAACTTGCTTGTATCAAAAATGTTTTAAAAAAACTTACAGGGTGTTAAAGTAGAAAATACAATGACCAATAAAATGCAGTTAGTGGCGAATAAAATTATTTTAATTCTATAGGTTTTTAGAGGGGTTCCACACAGGGCCGACAAGAGGGGGGGTAGCCGGGACTAATTCCCGGGGCCCGGGCTCAAGTTGGGGCCCAGCAGCGGCATAAGGGGGGTCCGGTAGCTTTAGATAAGGACACAAGAGGGCTTTTTGTCACCCTTAGAAGTTTTTGTTTGAGGATTTTTTTTAGAGAATGAATTGAAGAGGAGGAGAAGTTAGTTTTAGATTGAAGACTTTTTTAAAGAATCAATTGAAGAGAAGGAGAAGTCTTAGTAATTTTAGAAATGTGATATTGTCGCAGGGCCCGACTTGGATAATTGTCCCGGGGCCCGACCTGGCTCTCCGCGGTCCTGGTTTCGCACACCTTTAACCTCTCTACTTTTTTAGACAATGAGATTCAGTTAAAAACAGAACGCCACTGAAATCCTACATCTGCTTTATAATTTTTGCTTAGTACTATTTGTGTGTGAAAGACTTAATCACTATTAAAATTTCTACTTTAACACCCTGTAAGTTTTTTACTATCCATTTTTTATATAAGCAAGTTAGCTTAAATCGATTTATTTCTGACCCCAAAAACGTTGGTTAAATTTACTGTATATCTTTTTCTTATACCCGTATGAAAAATATACAGTTAGTCCTTTAATAATTCGCAAAATAAAAAATCTGATGTGTCCAACACATGACTTTCCTATCTAGTTATTACAGGCATTTTCCGGTTATTTTGTACAACCTATTGCAGCATCTCTATAAATGTTTAGAGGATAAACTAAATATATACATTTTACACATACATCTACCTCGGAACATTTTTTTATAGATATTCATTGAAAACGAAAATACAGAAAAATTTAAATTTAGCACTTTTCCATTACGGTCCATTTTAGAAAAATCATGTATAAACAAAAATTATAGAAATCGATATCGCAAACAACTTTTAGTTCAACAATTTTCATAAAAATCAGAATTTTGCACATTTTGTCAAATTTCTCGAATACGGACCATTTCAGGAAATTTTGACATAAGGCAAAAATTATAGATAAAAATATTAGAAGTAACTTTTATTTAAACAATTTTCTTCTCCAAACATAAATTACAGATATATTCCATAAAATATAAACACGGCCTCCCATAAAGTACCCCCCCAGATGTTCCGACTTTGTCCAAAATCTAATCATTTCACGTCAGGCCGAAATAAACCTTAAGTTTAAAATTTAATGTTTTTTCCTTTATCCGTTTTTGAGTTTTCTTCAAATTTCGAAATTTACACATTTTCTCAAATATCTCGAATAAGGTCCATTTTAGAGAAATTATGTATAGGACAAAAATTATAGAGAATTATATTACAAACAACTTTTATTTAAACAATTTTTATAAAAAATTATTTTTTTTACATTTTGTCAAATTTCTCGAATACGGACCATTTTAGGAAAATTTTGCATAAAACAAAAATTATAGATAATTATATTAGAAGTAACTTTTATTTGAAGAATTTTCTTCTACAAACGTAAATAACAGATATATTCCATAAAATATAAAAATGACCACCTATAAAGTACCCCCCCAGATGTTCCGACTCTGCCCAAAATCTAATCAGCTCATTGGACGCTGAAACAAAGCTTAAGTTTGAAATTTGGTGTTTTTCTGTGTATCGGTTCATGGGTTATGCGTTATACAGACACACACACACACACACACACACACACACACACACAGACACACACACAGACACACACACAGACATCATCGCGAAAATAGTCAAAACGGATTCAGGGGACCTCAAAACGTAAAAATCCGTCGAAAACTCGAGGTCGAAAAAAATCATGATTCCTATACTTTCCTTATATCTGTATACAGATAGGAAAGTAAAAAGTTGCTTTCAGGTGCAAATTTGAAAAAATTGTATTATACAGGGTGTTTTTGAAATACATGTACGTATTAAAACTGGTTAATATTTTAATATTAGTAATTATTTTTATTTAATTATCTACTTGTTAATAAAGGTCTTATTAAGTTTTGAACAACGACTTTAAAATGGGCGTACGCCACTGACATGTTGAGGTAGGTTAGTTAGAAATGATTTATTTAAATAGGGCATTGTGCCGATTTTATAGTTTAATATCTATAGAGCTGCTTAGTGGGTCTTTTATTGACGATCTTGTCAAAGCGTTTTAATTTTGATAGGCAGGCGGTAATTCGAATAATTATTATTATATTGTCATCCTGGAAAGATAGGATTGGAAGGGTCGTTGTAAACATCGAGACTAGGCACAATAGATCTAAGATCTAGATCTAGATCTAGATCTAGATCTAGATCTAGATCTAGATCTAGATCTAGATCTAGACAATAGATCTAGTTTCCTATATACCGGGTGTTCAAATTAAAGTGTTACAGTTAAATACCGCCGAAAATATGCATTTTAGAAAAAAAAAGTTCAGACAAAAGTTTTATGGTTTTTTGGGGGAAACATTTTGGCTAAATTCATTTTTTTATAGCTGACCATAATATGGCAATATCGAGGTGGACTTTGTTTTTTTAAATTGGAACCCCATTTGTTTTTTACATATTCTTAAAGTACATAAAAAAATAAGAAACTTTTGATAGAAATTTTTTTTTTACTTTTACTTTTTGAGTAACAGCTACTTGAAAATTTTGCTAGGCGAAAAAAAAAGTTGACCATATTATGGTTAGCTATAAAAAACGATTTTAGCCGAAAGTTTTTTCCCACAAAACTATAAAACTTTCGTCTGAAACGTTATTTTTATAAAAGGTGGTATTTAGGTGTAACACTTTAATTTGAACACCCGGTATATAGGAAACTACGACCTAACATATAAATAAGGTAGTGGATCAGGTCTAAGGGTTCAGGATCTGAAAATTACAATCTAAATCCCGACAACGGGGATATTCTACATTTTACTTAGAAATCCAGGCCGCCGGTATTTATAATAACACAATTAAACTCTCAACATTCAGGATTTCTTACATTTAAACCATAAATTACTGCATTGATTTGGTTCATCAAAAATTTTGCAAGTTTAAATAATAATGGATGTTGCCAACAATTTTTTATTTATGACTATTTATTGATTTATGAAAATTAAAATTGTTTAAGTTAACGAGGTGAGGATGTCTTATCAATGATTTTGTGTCTTTAAAAATCCATAAAAATTATAATTTGTAAAGTGATCTCGTGTCTCACTGAGTGTATTTTCACTTTCTTCTTCTATACAGGGTGTTATTGAAATACACGTACATATTAAAATGGGGAATAGTATGTAATGACCAAAAACGATTGGCACCAATTTTAACTTCAAATTCTAAAATTTAAATATTGGGGAAGAGTCCCCTTTTCCGACCTACTAGTATCCATATTTAAAGAAGTAAAATAAATCGAAATTGAACTTACCCATAGAAATTGCACTGTTGCCGTAGCAAAACCAATTAATTCAAAATAAAGTTTATTACAGTAATTGTTCAAAATGCCGTCCATTATTATTTACACACACTTGCAATCGTCTTTCCAAAGAACTTTGAACATTAGAAATTAGTCTTGGATTTTGTCGTAGTTCCTCGGCTACCGCATTAACTTTATTGGTTAATTGTTCAACACTAATTATAGGTTCATTATAAACCAGTTGTTTCATGTGACCCCACAAAAAGAAATCGCATGGATTTAAGTCCGGAGATCTCGGAGGCCACTTAGTAGGTCCATTTATGCCTATCCACTTTTGAGGAAATCTAATGTTCAAAAACTGCCGTACGTTTAAATCAAAGTGAGGAGGAGCGCCATCTAGTAGGTACCACATCCGTTGCCTTAATTGTAACGGTATCTCTTCTAGGAGTACTGGCAAAATATCTTTTAAAAAGTGGAGATATCCTGGCCCATTTAATCTGTTCGGGAGAACATAAGGCCCGATTAAATACTGATCTATTATGCCAGCCCAAACATTTATTGAAAATTTTCTTTGATGCCCAGTTTCCCTAATGGCGTGAGGATTTTCATCACTCCAAATATGCGTATTGTGCATATTGAACACGCCATCACGAGTGAATGAAGCCTCGTCAGTATACAATAATATTTTTAGAAAATCAGGAATATCAACACATTTTTGAGTCATCCATTCACAAAACTCCACTCTCTTTTCTTCATCACCTGCATATAAGGCCTGGACTTTTTGGATGTGATAAGGATGTAATCCTTGTTCTTTAAGTGTCCGCCACACAACAAATGAGGACACTCCAATTTCAAGTCTCTTCTACAGTCTTCTACAACTTAATTGAGGCCGGTTTTCAACAGCTTCCAATATTTCTTCTTCGGCCGCCAATGTTCTTTGTGTTCTTGTTCTCCCTCGATCTGCATTGACGCTCTCAAATTTTCCATGGTCTCTTAGATGCTGAACAGTTGAAATAAACGTACGACAGTCCGGAATTCTCCGATTTGGAAACCGTTCGCGATACAGGATTTGTGCTTGCCGAGAATTTTCTCCAGCTGCCTCATAAACCAGCACTATATCCGTTAGTTCAATATTCGTAAATAGTGGCATCGTAAAAAAATATTTAAAAGTAATCGTAACAACACTTTTTACCAACTTGGAAATGACGCGCTCGTGTTAGCCAGACTCGTAAATCAACTAAAATTTTAATAATCTATAGTTTCAAAAATGTATAGTTTAAAAACAATCATTTATCAAATATTCTAGTTTTTTGATAACGAGGGTAGTAAAAACCAGTCTTCGGAAATAGAAATTAATTCGAAAATCTTGGCAACATGGTTATTTCTTACAAGACTAGTTTTCTTATCATCTGACAAAAACTTGCATATTAATTACTGTTGATGTTTAAAATAGGTAAATAAACCTAATTTATATAGGTCATCCTCAACATATCAGTGAAGTACGTTTGTTTTAGAATTAATTTTCAAAAATTAATAACTCCCTTAATAAGGGGTATTTTTAAAAAATAATATTTTTCTACATTCAGTGGGGATCTGCGCAATACCCAGTTTTAATATGTACGTGTATTTCAATAACACCCTGTATATCGATAAACAAGGATACAAATATATTCAGGTCCATATATTTATAAACAGAACTGAGTCGGAGTTGGGTAAGTCGTCCTTGAACTAAAATCAAAGTTCGGTTACAACGTCTCTAAAGTTCCAAGTGGTTCCGGTGTCACACTGGAATTTAGAGATGGATATTAGCAAATCTGTAAGTGTTAAGTAGATACATTTACGGATTACTACTCATCTCTAAATTCGCGCGATATAACCGATTCCCAGGTAGACGGAATGACAGTTTGTTTGATTTGGTACAGTGTTGCCAGAACATATTTTTGTTATGTACCAGAGTTATCTAAAAAATGTACCAGATTCCTTAAATGAACCAAATTTTTCGAATTCTATTTGCAGTGACATCTAATTTATTGAAGAGGAAAAAAGGGGGTTTTTATAGATAACGAACCCAAACAAGGAACACAATATATTTTACACGCGAACACTGCCTCAAGCAGAATGTACTACATCTAGTACAATTGTGAATTGTACTAGACTGGCAACACTGGTTTGGCAACCTTGTTTGTGAGCGGCGCGCCAATTAATGTGTTCTTTTGACGTTTGAAGGATATGTTGGCGTGTTGTTTTCTCTTTTCAACTTTATGCATTCATCAAATCGTCTCACTCGTGTTAGGCTCACTCATCATAATGCGCCACAGACACAGTATACTTAGGTATTCAGTGCCACAGAGACGCGATCAGCCAGAGGGCAATGATGTACCAAAAAATATAGATTAACACGTATGAAAATAAAAATATTAAAATTAAATTTATATATTTATGTTATTTATGTAATTTTAAAATAATGTTTTTTCATGAAATTTAACTGGGTGTTCACTGCACAATGGAGAAACCGCCCCTGACCGATACTGTATTGGAGGTATTTGTAGATGTATCTAATAGTTACAACTTAAACTTGAATGTCACAACTGCCATTGA
Organism: Psylliodes chrysocephalus; assembly: GCA_927349885.1. Taxonomy (NCBI): domain Eukaryota; kingdom Metazoa; phylum Arthropoda; class Insecta; order Coleoptera; family Chrysomelidae; genus Psylliodes; species Psylliodes chrysocephalus. Next base: position 16,804,226 of record OV651820.1, read on the forward strand.
ATACATTTTTAATTTGGTAGTTTGGTGATCATTTCGTATCACAGGATGGTGGGGGAGGAAATATTTGTTCTCATTGTTTTCATTTTCCTTATTTGTGCATGGCCAAGAAAAATATATTCTTCTATAAATGCTTTGTATTGAGAAAATAAATTACTATTACGCACAAATCTTCTTTTCAGAGACAGAAATTGCTTTTCTGCAATATAATAAGAACAACCTAGTTTTAAATGTTCAGTGCAACTTTTTAATGGTAAATTGACTTGAAAATATCCATTATCTAATAATTTAGTTGTAGCTAAAAATTCATTTTCTACATATTGTTCTTCAGGAGATAGATTTGTATTATGAGGAACAGTGAGGTTTTCAATTTTCCAGAATTTTTCCACAGTTTCTTCAAGAAAAGCTTATGAGAAGAAGCATAAATCTTCAGAAAGGGTGACAACAGGTCTTTCTACATAATTACACATCACATACTTTGATTACTATACGAGGCAAGAGAGAGGTCCGACACGCCCAACATAAAGCGCGGCCATTTTGAACCCTGTGACACAGTTTACAGCTAAAGAATCAGATCGCTCACTCTGCGTCGGCACTTTTTATCTCAATGTTCCAGTTTATACACTGCGCAACTCAGATAATACAATATATGAAACAGCAGTCTTCTGCGTATCCTGAATTGGTATCCCTGGAGTGGATGTTATTTTGGAACTTTCAACTGGTCCGAGTGAGCTTACTGATTCTTTGGCAATAAACTGTGACTCCAAAAATAATATTCACTGACACTGACAGCAGCAAGCAAAATATCAGATGCGTTTTAATCATCCGCTTGTGCTTCCAGAATTGTCGGTTTAGTCGTTTTAACCTGTCAGATTAAAACAAGAAAACTGATAATTCCGAAGCAGAAGCGGATGATTAAAACGCACCTATTAAAAATATTGCGCCAAGATGTAGGCAACACGTAATAAGGGTTCAAAATGGCGGAGTTTTCTATCTCCTTTTAAAAGGCACTCAGAAAGCTGCGCAGTGCGACCATTCTCCGTATAGTAAAAGAAAATCAAAGTATGTGTTACACATAAATTGAGATGGTATAGGCCCACCTACGATATATCCAAGTTCAGTATTTATTAATGTCAAAAATGTGTCTTGTAATTTAATATCACCACATACCAGTGAGTAGTATGCATCTGTACCTAATAAGAGGTCAATATAAGAGGGAACATTAAATGTTGGATCTGCGAGGAGTATATCGTTAAGTGATTCCATTTTTACTTTCAGTAAAGGATAGTGAGGAAGAGAATTTGTAATTCTTTTTAAAACTGAACAAGCTACACTGAGACTAAAGCATTTGTTCACATTCTAGTGTATTTTTAATTGGAGAATTTTGTTTGAGTGGGTCGCAGTGCCGTTCACATCTGAAATGGAGACACTTTGTTGCTGTAAGGGGTAATTCAGTTGTTTAGCTAGGGATTCTGTAATGTGAGATGTTGTACTACAACTGTCTAATAGAGCTTTAACTTTGAGGGGTTTATTATCAGCTGTATATACAGTAACTACAGCTGTAGCTAATAATACTTCACCAATAGGTGTGCGAGTATTCAAAGCAGTGTGGTCATTGGACTGAGAATTTTGAGTTAGAGAATTGTTTGAACCACGTTCTAAAGCAGAACCGTGTGCATTGTTTTGATTATTTATAAGATAATAATAATTTGAAATAGTATTTTGCTGATTGAGGTTTAAAAACACTTGTTGATTTGGGTTATTTTGAAAACTTCTGTTTTTGGCAGACATGTTATGCTTTCTAGTTGTCTGAGGGGAAAGTAATTCTAAATTGTGGTTTTGAGTAGCATCGCTGTATCTCTTAAACCGAGAATTATACACATTATTATTTTTATGCAAGATAGTAATGTGTTTTTGTTGACATATATTGCAAGTATGAGATCTATAATCATTTACTTGATAACACTACTAAAACAATTGAGACATAAATTTTTGTTTCTCACAAAATTTGACTTTTCTTTGTGTTGTATGTTTTTAAATTGAAAACAACTATATATGGAGTGATTTTTCATATTACAATAAATGCACATTTTATTAAATTGATTCAAGTTAAGAGGACTGATTTTGAGATTGAACATAATGAGTTACCCTAGATATTCTTTGATTATGATTTACCGAAATGCTAGAATTGTTTGACACCTCTGGAAGAAATGTATTTTCCAAAGCTAAACATCTATTCTCAAGAAACTCTAAAAAATCATCTAAGGTTATCAACGAACCTGCTGGGGTGGGCCTTGAACATTTGCCCAACTCGTATGCTCGGCGAGTGCCTATATCTAATTTATGTACAAAATTGAAAACCAGTATCAAGCCCTACTGGTGCACACGTACATTTAAATTCTTTAACACTTCGACATTTTGTGTAATTTTAGTAATGAAATCTCTGAGGGAGCTGTGATTGACTCTAGTTAATTCAGAAATGTCTGAAAGTTTTTTAATATGAACAAAAATGGTTTCTACATTGTATCCAACGCAACTTTAAGATTATCATAGGTTAATTGCAAATTCTCAATTAGTTCATTCATTAAATAACTTTTAAGATATATAAGTTTTTGCACATCAGTCAGATCATCGTTGTTATTTATCAAAATATTAAAAATTTGATAAATGGAGTTCCATTGAGTTAAATCGCCAGAGAAATTGGGGACGTTTATTTGAAGAAGTTTAACTCTAGCAATGATTAGTGGTGCAGTTTAAACTAATATATTTTGAGAAGACAGTTCTTTGAGAGTATAAGTTATAGGGTTTTTCAAATACATCATAATCAATTATTATAGCTTATTGCTTATAGTCCTGATATGCTTCTTCACGTGAGGAAAATTCAAATCTTTCAGTTTCATTTGGAGCAGTTTTTTTAACCAAAGTTCAATTTTAATGAGCACAGCTTTTTGTGCATTACGATTGTGTTTTAAAAGATCAAGCTTAGCCATTGTAAATAAAAATACTAAGTTTTATGAGAACTTCACATAAACAGCAAGAAAAGTCTATGATAGCTAGACTCTTAAATCTAAATCACTTTATAATATACGAGAAACAAAACACCATTTTTCAGTTTTATTTGTAGAAAAAACTCACTTTTTAATTGTGTATTTACTGAATTTCATAGATAAATACCTTGAAACAATTGACAGTTGTCAATTACGTGTCATCAGTTTTCTTCTTTTTTTGTAAAGAACACCGACTTCAACGCTAGAGAGTAGAGTTGACTGCCTAGTCTAGTAGAGTTGAGAGTAGTGCGGCTGACACAGTAGAGACGCAGAGAAGAACAAGAATGCAATAAACTGACAGAGATAGCACCACGCTTATTTTTGGAGGGAAATATTCTACACTTGGCGGGATATTTAAAATTTCTTACTTGTCTTGGAGAACTTCTCTATACAATTCCACTTCATTCACATAATTTTCTCTAGACAAGAGAGACATCCGGCTCGAAGGACCAAATTTGTACTAGTTACAACTTATAGGGGCCCCAAAACCTTTTTTTAGGGCTCTTGACTGTCTCCTGCACTGCGTGGACTCGTTGGTAAAAAAACACAAATTCCATTAGTTTACTTCATTTCAACAATACAAATCACATCAGATTGCAATATTTTAAATAAAATACTTTTTTAAAAAGGTGAAGGGTTTCCCTAAAGGGGCCACCTTAATTAACATAAAACTAATGGCGGTAATTGAGAGAAATGAGAGATGACAAATGACTTTTGACAAATAACAAAGTTTGTCATAAAGCCATAGGCATTTTTAAGGGATACAAATACAAAATAATTAGTACCATCAAGGAACTGTATTAATAAGAGGTTCAATATTGTGAATTGAACAGTAGGTTTGAAAAAGAACCTGAACGTCGTTTGGCTAGAACTAACACTTCAAATTTCCGTTTAGGAATCTCGAAGTCAATGTCGTTGATAGTCTAACGACAAAGATACACGACCGGCAAACGTGGAAGTCTGGGTTCGACTCCCCAGCGGCGATAGATTTTTTTTCAAATCTATAACGATTTGTTTTCACATTTGGGGTCCGGGGGATGGTCTTAATAATTCGTAGGGGGATTGTTGAGATTTGTTTCCGAATTTTTAAAATAATTCAGTTGATTAATAACAATTGATGCGTGGATATAGTAAATATACTCATTTATATTTGCAAAGCTGAGAAATATGATAATTTCCAAACGAAACATATCCGTACTTAGAACCTAAAAGGGTAATCTTTCTCTAATTTTTAAGTAAAAAAAAAATAACAAATGTGTGTTTTATAGAATTCTATATCTATTAAAAAAAAAATGATTACATCAAAAATATCTAAAAATGTACAAAAAAAGGAAGCGTCCATATTGTACACCAAAGGATAGAATTACATATCGAACAACATAAAGCATTTTCAAACATACGATTATCTTGCGATTCGCAATAATTAAAAATGCAGCAACGTTGAAAAGACAATGTACAGGCACCTTCTGCAGTAGACATTAAAAGTTTTACAACCAATGTTATGCTATTAGCAACGCTGTTGTACTCCATACTTTCATACCGACCGCTCGGCCACTATGGCCAATGCAGTCGATTCGTCGGCAAGCAAGTGTACCAAAGGCGTAACTAGATCATTTTGCCGAAAGGTTGTAATAATTAATTTACGTAAAAATTTTAATCGTGTGTTAATATATAAAAATATAAATGTATTTAAATAATAATACTTTATCTGTAACTAGACCCCTTACCAATTAATCCCTGAAGGTCTGAGAGAAGAATTTTGTATCGGAGGGGTTTTTATTGCCATTATTTGCCGTGAAGAGTTGATGGTGCTATTCTTACAGGTAAGGAAAACTCAGAAAACCTCATACTACTTCATTGACTTGACACAGTAGCCCAGTGGGATTGAAATCTTGATGAATCTGTGTTGTATTTATCTATATTTCTTTGCATTTATTGATTGCGGTGGGTTCCTATCTTTGTAATTTTTATTTCTAATCTTTCGTGGTTTTACTTTTCTTATTACACAATTCTTGTATCAGCTGTAACAGAATTTCTCTGTCTTTTTCGTTATCTTCGTTTTCTTTGAACTGCCTCTATTACTACTCTCACAAGGTTGTCTTCTCTTCTTACAAATATGACCAAACCAACTTAACTATTTTTGTTCTATAATATGTATCTCTGGTTTTACAATATTTCTAATAATTACATTGATTTCGTTATTACTCTTGATTCTTCTCAAAGGTGTTTCTTAGCTTAGCTTCCTTAACAGGAAAATTGATTTTCAGTTTTACATTAAATATTATAAAAACAAACGACACTTTCAAACTACTCGCGCTCTACGCGCCAAATTTGCCACATATGACGATAACAGTGTTGCCAATGTGCTCAATTAAGCGGTTACTCGAGTTCGCACAAAATATCACTGTGATAGGATTTGTTACATTTGACACCTGTTACTTTCGACACCAGTCTCCCCTACTCTATATTTACTTAAGAATTTTTAATAAATCGTTTTAATTATATTGAAATTTTTTGATATTTATACAGTTTTCGCTTGTCAGAACTGTCAGGTATGTAGTATTTAAGTAACATTTCACTTTTTAAAAATCCTTTCTTCATACTTTAAAATATTTTTATTATAAATATGTTATATGTTGCAAGCTAGTGCTCCCTCAAGGAAAAAGGGAACTACCAATCTTCTTCGGGAATCTAATGGTTCTTCAGCAAAAAACAAACAGCAATTTTTAACAAGTGATTGAACGGAGAAACATATAATTGCTGAAATTTGTAGATACTTTTATGTACATTAATTTTGAATAGAAAGTTTATTTACAAAAAGTTAATAGTTTCCGAGTTATAATCACAATACTCAACAAGGATTTTTTATCTTTTTTAATTTTTTTAATGTTACCTCAGAATAGAAGAAATTAAAACTATACCACAACTTTCCAGGTAAAAGCAGAATTTGACTGGATTATAACCGATTCAAAACCAATAACGAATGAAATCAATTTTACCGCGATAGAAGAATTAGAACCAAGAGTTAAATTTTAACTACTGCTTTTGCAAAAAGTTAGGATTAATTCAGAATCAGTTCAGAATTTTTACTGCTATTATTCCCCGGTGAATCCGCTACTGGCGACTTTATCCTCGGGCAATTGGGTGCACATATAGGTACAGCCGGCATGACATCAGATCAACCGCCGCCATTCGGCATTAACATTGCTCATTTAATACCGAGCTGCATTTAAAAAATACGATGACAGTCCCTCGTATTATTGGCGCATCCATAAATTTACGATATTAATACTTAAAATTGTAATTTATTGCCACTTTTAAAATTCCCTTTATGCCGTTTCGCTCTTTATACCATTTTAAACATGTCGGATGGGTAAACTCAATCATTATAAAACTTTTTATTAAATACAAAATAAAACAACTCATTCGAATCATAATCGTTTAATATCTTTCTTTTACTACTTCAAAAATCGTTTTATTTAAAAGCTTTATTAATTCCCATACTAATCGAACTCAATTTTATATAAGCTCTGCTAAAAGATTATTTTGAATAATTACAGCAATTGTTATTTAGATAATTTATGTCTAAAAACAAAAATATACAAATAAATTAAATTATTGAATAATCTGTAACAAAAGGATACCTTTAATGCCTTCAATTTTATTGTATTTACTATAAATTTACCTACAAAGTTCGTTTGGAATAGTATTACGTTGCCCCCTCGACTGATAGGGGATGAAATTTTTTATTAGCTAGCTCAATTCTTTAAATTTCATCCGAAGAGTGGGACGTAAAAAATAAATCAGGTAACACTATTTAAGGGCAATGTTTTTACTCAAATGGCTATTTTCTTTACGTTACAGAAATATGATGTACATAAAAATAAAGAATGTACACAGAAGTAAATTGTTATAAACTTACTAAGAGCAATAACTAAACCAATGAGGTTTATTCAGCCAAAGGTAATGATCAACTCATTACAAAAGTCCTTATTTGTAGGAATAATATCCCCTTAAGCACAAGTAGTACTACTTGTTTACAAAGAATCGGCGAGTAAAAATCTATTTACTGAAATTATTAAATATGTGTTCTATATTAGTAATTCTACAAACGTTTCCTTTTACTTTGGGGTTGTGTGTGGTCTTGCGAAAGGTAGAGGGTGACTTTCAAGCAGCGGGTAGGTTGGTTTTCCTTGACGTTTACAAGGTGTATCGATGGAGTGACAGACAGCACAGCAATATTGCTGTCTCAAAAACCCAAAAGCAGCAATTATGCAGTAATATTAAGCTCCAGAGAACCTTGCCAAGTAGGTAAAAGCAATAGATGGAGATATCAAAACCAGTGAAGCAGACTCGTATTCTAACTGTAAATAACAGGCCTAAAAGCATAAATAGAACCAGCTATAGAGATGCACACAATTTAGGTGTATCTGGGTGACTTACCGGATAAGGTAGGGCCATTTATTAAGTAGGTATTGCAGATTCACAATGCGTGTACTAAAATCCTAAATTTTACAAGCAATGCTTAATGTTAAATGACTTGATGGAAAACCTCTCCTTTAGAGGTAGTAGAAAATCCAAAATATTCGCTTCTGTTTTTAAAAATGAAACCATATGGCCCAAAAACCAACCCAGAAAGAGATAGACAACCAGAAGATACAAATACCTGATTTAAGATGGCTAAACTGCTAATAAACATATTCAAGTTAACTGTCGGACATATTTGTAAGGAAGATTTTATTATTAAGAGTGTCATTCAATATATAACAGACAAAAATAATGATCTAACTGTCAGATTTAATCAACTTATATATTATATTGCCTAGAAACACTATCTGTAAAAAATACTATACTTTTACTCACAATATATTATTAGTAATTCTATTAAGGTATCAAATAATAATATCTGTATTAAATTTGATGTTTTTTATGGAACATACTTGTAAGACCGATGCTAGGTAATATAACAAGTTTGTTGAATCTCACAGTGAGATAATTATTTTGTCAGTTACATATTGGACGGCATTTTTAATAATTAAATTGTCTTATATATAATGTCCGACAGTGAACTTGAATGCACCCCACCAGAACTGCAAGTAGCTGCAGCAGAAAAGGCTACTGAAGACATGTAGAAAGCAGGGAGATATGTAAAATACTTACGAAGCATATGGTAAATGCTGCGGGTAATAAATAACATGTACTAGCCGGGAAAATGTAGTAAGCAATAAGGTGCTTCTCGACTATTTCGAAGGATTTAAATCCGTAACCATATCCAAATCCAAGTCCATAACCGATTTTAAATAAAGTAACATTTCAACCCACCCTAGCAAAGTAGTAGCATTCTCTAAAGTTTCAGTCTCATACTTTTTCCTCTAATTTTTTCTTCCCTTATCAATCATTTGTTTCATTATTTCATTGATATGGAGGATCACCTCTGGACCATACACTGTCTTTACATCTGATCACATAGATTTAATTTTCTTATATTTATTATTCTTCTTGTTCTTCTATATTTTTATTATTATTTTGTCCATTTTTTTGCTTTATCGCTAACGTCTTTATTATGACGCCCCAAACGTTAATTCCAAACGTTCTATCGTTAACTAATAACCGATTTTTTTATTTAATTATTAGATGACCAGCCAGACTGCAGTAAAAATGGGTTTATTATATTATGGTCGCCAGAAAATTTTAATTATTTATTGTGCATCTACAATGTGCATCTACAATTGTCCACTACTGACTTACAAACAATGTAAAAATGATATTATACCAGATCATGGTAAAGATTAAGAGGATATAATAAATAGTAAACATCAATATAAAACACAGTGAATATATTTGTATCTGTGAGAAGGGGGAGGGAGGGTTTGTTGTCCCACAGTGCTTAGGCCTTACTAGGTCCATTGTGGATCATCTAGGGGAAAATAGGCCCTGCGTTTTAGCTCGTCAAAAGCTTGCTAAAGGACTAGCCAGCCTCTCAGCTTAACAAAAATCTGCAGGAACGTCACCGAGGATTCAAAGATGCCCCACTTCTGGACGTTGCCATTTGGTGGGCTTCTACCACCCCGATGGTAAATGCCCGGGTGGAGCTATACTGTTCGCTCACTCCACAGGGTGGGACGGTGGATATATTATCCATTGCTATTCAAACTACTATAAGAGCTTACACTTAAGGGACGAAGACACAAGAGCGTTGTAAAGGACACAAAAGTCAAACTAATAAAAGGAAGAATTATTGCGGTTCGCACCTTGTCTATATATTATTTATATATAAGGTAAATAATTTAATATAAAGTCTACCTGTCGATAAAAGAAAACACAAGATTGTTCAAATTATGTATTTTGAGTTTCTATAAACTGTACAATATAAAATAATTGGTTGACATAAATAATCTTCACATTTCCCCTTCTCTTTTATAAATCTAATTGCAATAGACCTTTTCCATTATTGATTATCTCTATAACTCATGCGCAAATTCTATTTCCGCTTAAAATTATCAAAATTTTATATTTCCTACCCAGACTTCCAATTACACATGTAATTTTGTTTTTGCGTTTGATAGTATTGGTAGGGGAGCAAGTGGCACTTTTAGGTGTTGGTATTTGCGAAAGGCAAAATTATAACTATATCGTACATTCTTACCTCAAAGAAAATAGAATCATGAGCCCTCGATGAAGCCGTCTTAAAAAAAACAATTAATTTGGAAAATTACAGGTTTCAATATGTCCGCACTTTTTTAGCGCATGAGTAATGCGAAAATGTCAAATAACAGGAAGGTCCATTGTTTAAATTTTATTTTTTATTTATGCAAATTTATGTTCAAGGCCAAGGTTATCGGTCTTAAAATATTATTGACAACCTTAGAATGTTACTCTGTTTGAAGAACTTCCTTCCTCTTCTGTTCTTTTTCAACATAGCTTGCTTTGGTACCTAAAAACAAAACCAATTTTATTGAGATATTTGAACTAATAAAATTGAAAAAGTTATTTGTAATTTATTACAATACTTTTTAACTAACTTCAAAAAAGGAGGAGGTTCTCAATTCGTCGCAATATTATTTTTTTTGTGTATGTTTAGCGATAATTCTTTAACACGGTGTCCGATTTCAATAATTCTTTTTTGATAGAAAGGGGTATTTCAGGGGTAGTCCCATATAAATTTGGTCAAAATCTAATAATTGGGTCCATGAGAAAATCCTCAAACTCTTCATTTTTTATGTATGTTTAGCGATAATGCTTTACCACCTTGTCCGATTTATATAATTCTTTTTTTGTTAGTAAGGGGGTACCTCAGGGGTGGTCCCTTATATTTTTGGTTAAGATATGGTGATGACATCTGCACGTTTTTGAAGTCGGTTTTTTAAAATTTTTAATTTCTAATACTTTTTTGAGTGGAAAGTGATTTTCTTCTAAACGTCTTCAACATCCTCTATTTTAGGCCATTTTTGTGTCCTTTTACTCTGTACCGCTTATTATTACCTTGTTGTTGTTGTTGTTGTTGTTGAAAGTTATATTGTTTAACCTTGGTGCTTCATTTATTCATTTTGACTATTGATTTTATTGATCTAAGTAGGTATTTAGTATTCTCTACCTATCCTAACAGTTGTCTGCTTTTTGCATTGCTTAAGGTATCATTTTGGTAGGCGCGACAGACGACCGCCGACGCTACATACGACCGCCGACGCGACCCAGAAGTGTCGCTTCACATCTAAAATACATACAATTATATGAAACACATTTCGCACGGCGCGACACGAGAAGTGTCGTCAAGAAGACACTTCCTGCCGACACTTCTGAATCTGTCTCGGGGTCACTGTCCTCAGAGTGTCGCACTCGAGGTCACTCTCCTTGGGCATCGCTTCTTTTTGGGGGTGATAAGGTTGGAAATTTCTTTCGTTCTAGGCAGCGTTGCCAGATTTTGGAACAGTATGGGTAAAAAAAACCGTAGATCTGAACAGTAGATTTTAATACAGGAGGAAATAATTATAATTTACAGTGTAGTAAATAAAAAAACAAGTATGTATATAAGAAACGAAAAATAAACTTTTTTCTTAGTAAAGTAAACAAAGAATAAAAACAAATAAAAACATTTTTATTATATACTTAACGTACGGGAAAAAAACCAATGAAAAATAATAAGTACCTACTTCTTTTAGATCAGTCTGAATCAGATAAATTAAAATCGTAGTGTTTGGCATATGCATGTTCTTTTTATGATGCCCTATTAATTCTTTGTTTCATTTTAAATAAAAACAATGATTATCTTGATGTTTTTTTTATGGAGCCAACCTACAGTAGTGGATGCCTTATTACGCTGCTTTTACTGCAGAAAATTTACTAGAGAAAATATTCTTTAACCATTTGCTGAAGAATGAGGCAAACTTAATAAATTAAGAACAAAATTTACTAGAGACAAAAACTGGATCTACGTAAAAACAGTAGGTCTGGCAACGCTGATCGTTCCCTCGAATGGTTATTTGCAAGTGTCGCGCGACACTTCTTCAAGCTTCCGAAATGTACGAAGCGTAACATTTATGCATCTGTCGTCCTACTGGTCTCCTCAGTGGTCTCCTGTCTCCTGACGCGGCTACCGAAATGGTACCTTTATTCAGCATCTTGTAGAGCTGAAATAAAATAAAACCTAGTCAAATAACCTAATTTTATTGTATAATTAACAAGAATAAGATTATACGCTTGTTTACTTACCTGTGAACGATTGGTACAAAACAGGCAACAGGATTATTTCTCGAATTATCATTTAATTACTCCTTATATTTGCCAATTTATTAATTGGACTACTAACCAGTTTTTGAATTATTAAAAGGTTAAACAGTACTTTTCTTTATCTTTCTACCTATATCTCTGTTTATTGTAAAGTGAGAGCTAAATTACAACCCCAAACCTTGAGGCAACGTAGCAGAATGTAGTGCCCACTGTTGTCGTTTGTATAAGTTCTTCCTTGTACTCACAGAAGAACCCTATCGCTGGTTGAAAATTAAAGGTTTCGGAAACATTTCTAGTAAAGGTCTAGCGCGCTCACTGATGAAACCTCGTAGATGGAAATAAGCCGACAGCAAATAAAATACAAAAAATTTATATTTATTTTACTGTGATTTCAGACAATTCCAGTCGTTATAAATACCAGCAAACTGAAATCGAATAAGATAAAAGTCAACCATAAAAGTCTTTAAAGCCCATCAGTCGGCACACATTAAATGCCCATATAATAAAATCCGCTTCCCATTGAATTTCTGCAAATGCGACTTATGTAGTACCATTTGGTGAGTCTCTCTGCCTTCTTATATAAATAAATCTCTATTCGAAAGATACTGAGTGCGGAGATCAGATTGCCGATAATTTTAAGTGGCATTTCTTGCAGTTTATTGTCATTTTAATGGTAAAGGAAAAATGGTTTGGATTTCAGCTCTCGGGCTCTGGTGATCGTGTCTCCGAGTACCGCTTAATGGTAGTGTCGTGTGTGGTGGTCCAGATGAACGCAGTCCCAAGCGATCGCGAAGATAACGCGATTTAATCTCTTCATCGGTACCATCGGGCATGTTGGACTGTGTTAACGCGAATTATTGCTACTTCTAACCGACTCAAATTGTAAATCAGATGGAGATTGTGTTGTTACAATGACTTCATTTGCTGGACGCGCAAGCTTTAACGTCGAAAAAGCTGTTCGCTTTTGTTTTGCGGTACGCGGCTTATAGGTGTATACAGGTTGGACGCTTTTTCGCATGAACATTATCGCTTAGGTTTCGAAACTTCTTATTGTAAATTTGGCGTCAAGAATTTAAGTAGACGAAGGAACCAAAAACAGAAAACCTTTTTATAGTGTTTTCTCTTTGTACAAATAAAGACGCTATAATAGAAACAGGCCCAACTTTATTTTTTCTACATATTAGGAACAGTTCCTGATATAATTTTGTTCGATTTAATCGACCAACATGCTTTTTAAAACCGTTGCATTGATAATTTATAAAGCAGTGTTGCAGTGTTGTCATATGAAGGTAGGAAGCTTCAAAAAATGTAAAGTTATAATTTTTTTTTGTTAGTTAATAGGTAAAATTAATTTTAAACTCATTTACGATATGGAAATTATTGAATTCCCTTATGCATAATTCAAGAATAAAATTGCTAAAATTTTGAATACAAGAATACATTTTTTTAAATATTTTGGAGCTTTAGTAAATTTCACTTTCAGTAGCTAATGGTTCTGTGCTTCGAGTGTTGAACATCACCAGAGTTGTTCCTGTGTAAAAAGTGGATAATCGTTAGTCAACCAACAACTATAAACTAATATCGCTGCTCCCCTTCAACTCTAAGGTTATTGAAACATGTACGAACAACAGACTGATCACTTAAATATCAAGACTCCCCATTCTGCCAGTTTTAAACGACATTTGAAAAATGATTCTTTATTAATGTACAAGTGTGACATATTCTTCTTGCTGTAAAATCTAGTTTTAATTTTCAATATTCTTTTATAAAAAAACGTTATATTATAATATAGTTGTTTATTTGTACTAGTCTTTTTTAATTAAGTTATTGTTAATATTATTTAATGGTATAGAAAGCACATAGCGAAAGATTTGTTTAACCCAGATTTCTTCCCGATTTTTCTGAAGCTCATTATTTTCAAAATTCGCATACTTTTAACTCAGCAGGCAGTTTTCTATACTTATGATGAGTCTGTAGCGAAAAAAAGCGCAGATGATGTATGCTTTATGTTTCGGCATTTTTTTATACCTTCATCAGGTTTTTACACCACCTGGTTACAAAGGAAGAATGTTTTGAAACTATTAAGGTCATATTTTCGATAATAATAACAGGGGCATTTAGAACTACGCCCACAGCAGCAATGGAGCTACTGCTAGGTCTTCCTCCACTACACCTTGTGGTGGAGAAGGAGGCTATGGCGGCGGCATACAGGCTGTATACTAATGGATTTGGATGGGAACATTCGAGAAAAGGACACCACACAATGATATTAGAGAAATTAAAACAAAATCCGGTACTAAGAATGCCATCGGATAGAACGCCTATTATTCACGACTTCAGGAAACCTTTCGATATTAAAATGCCAGAAAGGGCCAAAAGCCGGGAAAATAGGGAAAAACGAAACGAATCCATCTGGTATGTAGGTTCGAAAATGAAAAACAGCACAGGAGCTAGGATATACCATGTGAACTCAGGGAGGACAATTAGTCTGAACCTAGGGTAACAGTCTTCCAGGTTGAAGTAACAACAATAAATACCTGCGCCAAAGACATGATAAATGACTATAAGAGGATCTTTATCATGACAGTCATTAAAGCACTGAAAACGGTAGAAGTACAATCTAAATCAATATTTGATTGCCAATAGTCCCTCCAGGCCCTGGCAGAACATAACAAAGTCACCCTTGAATGGATGGCAGGACATGAGGGAGTATTTGGAAACGAGAAAGCAGACCTCCTAGCAAGGAAGGGAGCGGGAAAAAACTCTTACTGGACCAGAACCCACATGTGGTATCTCATACCAACATGTTAAATAAGTGTTAAAGGAACAAATAAATAGAGAACACCATAGGCTCTGGTTGGAACTTCATGGACTTAGACAGTCCAAAATATTCATAGAGGGGCCATCCACGAGCAGACAAAATCAACTGCTAAACCTTTGCAGAAGCGAACTCAAGGCCGTAATAGGACTCATTATGGGACACTGCGGCCTTAGAAGACACCTAAATCTCTTAAGGATATCTGATGACTCCCTATGTAGAATATGTGAAGAGGAGAACGAAACTCCTATTCATATACTATGCCACTGTCGAAACCTTAACACTTAAGTGCGCGCGCGGGGGCACTAAGTGCTCCGTTTTCAGTAAAAGAGTCATAACTTATTTGATTGGTCCTAATATTGCCGCCCCGCCCATCTAACCTAACACTGGGATGTGCAGTGCCTGTACTAGCGTTTGTGAGTAGTTTGAATAAGGGTGACTTGAGATATATGCGAATAAATTGACCGATGCAGAACTAGCTTATTATTTAGAGAATGAGCATTGGTTCTGCAAGAGAGACTGACACCTACTGTATTGAATCTGAAGATTCCGAAAAAGAAATTCTTCATGAGAGTGAGCTTGATAGTGACTCAGAACAAAGCGTGGATCAGAATGTGGAGGAATCTGATAACGAAAATATGGTTGACTCTGACGACGAAAATATGGATGATTAAGACAAACTAAATGGTATAAATATCCAATTATTTCCAAATTTAGTAAAATTGGGGCTCAAAACATCATCAAAATTTTACCTGGACCAACACGTATTGCAAGATATACGAGGTGTGACAATTAAGTAATGAGACCGATTGTGGTAAACTTGCGACCTTGAAACTCCCTTTCCCCTTCCCCGACATCCTTTCCCTTAATATTTTTACCATCTCTCTAGTTTGTTTAGTTCGCCGGCTGTGTCGTGTTTAGTAGACGGGTCTTGGTGGTGCTCGTCACGAAAATGGAGAAGAAAAATGTAGAGCAACGCGTTGCGATTAAATTTTGCACCAGATTGGGCGAAACAGCTTCGGAAACGTACAATAAAATCGTAAAAGTGTATGGTGATAGTGCTCTCAGTCGTGCCCAGGTGTTTGGATGGCATAAAGCGTTGAAGACCAGGCGCGGAGCAGGAGACCAGTCGAGGTGCGGACTGACCTTTTTTGATAGCCGTGGAATTGTCCATAAAGAATTTGTTCCATCGGGACAAACCGTAAATCAAGTTTACTACCGCGAAGTATTCGAAAGATTGCGAAAACGAGTCAACAGAGAGCGCCCAGACATCGCAAACAACTGGATCCTTCATCACGACAACGTGCCGTGCCACACCGCCCTCAGCGTGTCCCAATATTTGGCCTCTAAAGGGATCACTGTGTTTCCACAGCCGCCTTATTCACCTGATATGTTATCCTGTGACTTTTTTCTGTCCCATAGAGCAAAATTAATGTCAAAGGAATCTACTTTGAAGGGAATGGCAGAGTTGTAGAATAATTTTTAAATATACGGATTTTATGAAATCAGTCTCATTACTTAATTGTCACACCTCGTATTCCTGATGAATCTACAGCTTCACAAGAATTTATAGATATTCAAATGATTGATGAAATACTTATAAATACTAACACTAACACAGAAGTTCTTTTCAAGGATAAAATAACACTGGTAGGTACATTGAAAAAGAACAAAAGAGAAATTCCCCCTGAATTTTTGCCAAATAAAAACAAGATTGTAAAAAGTTCAGAAAAATATTCTGTTTGTTAACAAAGCCGTTCAGATGGAAGTGCGCTACGTGGTTGCCCTGGTTGTGTGGGCAGTAGCACCATCTTGCTGAAACCACATCTCTGGCATGTTTTCTAGAGCGGGCCGTACAAAATTTTGGAGCATGTCTCTGTACCGTTCTCCAGTAACGGTCTCAGCATTACCGTCTTCATCTTCAAAGAAAAAAGGTACAATGATGCATTGACTGGAAACTCCACACCAAACTGTACACTTTATTGGGATTAAGTTCTCGCTCATGAATCACTCTTGGGTTTTCTGTTCCCAGAACTGACAATTCTGTTTGTTAACAAAGCCATTCAGATGGAAGTGCGCTTCGTGGTTGCCCTGGTTATGTGGGCAGTAGCGCCATCTTGCTGAAACCACATCTCTGGCATGTTTTCTAGAGCGGGAGGTACAAAATTTTGGAGTATGTCTCTGTATCATTCTCCAGTAACGGCCTTCATCTTCGAAGAAGAAAGGTCCAATGATGTCTTGACTGGTAACTTCACAACAAACTGTACAGTTTACTTGATAAAGTTCTCGCTCATGAATTACTCTTTGGTTTTCTCTTGCCCAAAACCGACAATTCTGTTTGTTAACAAAACCATTCAGATGGAAGTGCGCTTCGTGTTTGCCCTGGTTATGTGGGCAGTAGCGCCATCTTGCTGAAACCACATCTCTGGCATGTTTTCTAGAGCGGGAGGTACAAAATTTTGGAGCATGTCTCTGTATCATTCTCCAGTAACGGCCTTCATCTTCGAAGAAGAAAGGTCCAATGATGTCTTGACTGGTAACTTCACACCAAACTGTACAGTTTACTTGATAAAGTTCTCGCTCATGAATTACTCTTTGGTTTTCTCTTGCCCAAAACGAATAGCGAATAGCGAATTCAGTTCGTTGTCTAAAATCTCTGGGACCCAGTTGATGAACAAGCTGTATTTTGTAGTCAAACATGCGCAAATGTTTCAAATTCCTATGCAGATTTGAACGGAAGAGCCCTAGCTGAGTGCAGCGTCGCCTAATGGATGTTCCCGCATCATCTTCTATGCTAGCCACCATGTACTCAATGTTTTCTCCCAAGCTTCTATTTTCTAAATCTGAAACAAAATTAAAAAAAAACAAATGCCCAAAGTTATTGAATTTTGAAATCAGCTAGTGGCTTTTGGGTCACCCTGTACTTGAAATTCTTTTAAATCTTTTGGTTGTAAAAATATAAGTTACTGATTTAATTCGATGTTATTTTTGTTAATTTTTCGAGCTTCCATGGAATGGAAAACATTCAAATGTGTTTTTCTCAAAATTAGCTTAAATAGTTGGCAAATTAAACTTAAAATCATATTCTGGCCTTACTAGTAATTTCTCCTGAATTTCAATGGGCACGAATATGATACATAAATGTAATAATTCACCTCATAGCGGAAAATACATAATCAGTATTTAGTATCCCGGAGAACCTTTAATTTCTAAAATTTTAAGATATGTTTTGTAGAGTTCATTGAGAAAAGTTGAATGCCACAGACCGTGACTCCGTAGCTCAAATGGTTGCCGAGATATTTCATTTCATATAGATTCAGAAAATATATGCAAGATAATTACACAGTAATTAAATTTTTACCCGAAATAACGTGTGAAATGTACTCCGAACGATAAATATAGCACAGCAATAAAATTGATCCAAACGCAGAAAAAAATAATTGCGAATTCAGTGGCGTAGAATACCTTCGGTATAGGAATTAATAAAATCGATTTTAGAAAGAAACAATTTTATAATATAATGAAGTAGTATTTAAGGGATTACTTCTGACAGTTCTAGAGGGGTTCCAGAAATAGAAAATGTATCAGCACTTTTGACTTTTTATAGTTTAAATTTTCGAAGACACAACAATTAAATTTATATGCATCAAATTTGACAACTCGACATTAATACGTTTCAATATTTACGCATACAATAATTTTATTAATAATCATTTAGTTTTAAATAAAATTATTGGCTATTTTTTCAAAATTAAACAAAATTTTAATGTCCATCAATTTCCAAATGATCTACAGAAAAATAGTACGTATTAGTCGAATATTTCATCAATTGTAATATCATTCATAATATTTTGTTATTGTTATCGCGTAAAAAATATTTGAGCAGCCGCTACTGATCGCACGATCTTTTGCAAACGCCGCTGCTATGACTTATGGACGCCATCTGTATCATTACCCACAATTTGCAAATGACAACATAATAATTTAATTGATACATATCGTAAGGGAATCGTGGCGATCGCCGGTTGTGCTTGTAAGACGCGGCCATGATGGTACTAGGAGTGGCATTTCGTCGATTCCCAACTATCATCTTGGGCTTTCCATTACCATTAACCCATTTATCCATAAACTTTTGCGAAATCGGTTTGTCATGTTCGGGAGATTCCTCTTTCGCCGATTTTTTGAATTTTCTATTCGTAAAAAAAAACACAAATCGATTACTGAAACCGAAAAAAATAAAATTGAAATCTATAAATCTATATTATTAGTTGTTATTTACAATATATACGAGGGTTTATTTTTATACCCCGCCACTGACCTATTTATAATAAAAATTATTTTTAACAATTACTTTCTATCTGAATTAGGGCGTGGTTCAAAGCCCTCTTGTACTGAAGCTCTAGCCTTATTGTACCCCTCACAGTTGCTATCCCATCAGATTGATTTTCTTGATGAATTCAAGAATATGTCTAATGGGCGCTTTCGCGATTTCTTCAGGTTCCGGATATTGTACCCCGAAGTACCATTCCCGTTCCCATTTAAGGTTCCGGCAGTGGCATAGTAGGTGAATAGGAGTTTCGTCCTCCTCTTCACATATTCTACAAAGGGAGTCATCAGATATCCTTAAGAGATTTAGGTGTCTTCTAAGGCCGCAATGTCCCGTACGGAGTCCCATTACGGCCTTGAGTTCGCTTCTGCTAAGGTTTAGCCGTTGATGTCTGCTTATGAAAAAAACTTTCAGTGTTTTAGAAAGCTTATAGTATACCTTTCTAAAACAGTGACAGTTTTTTACCTACATCTGTACCGGGATCTATATTCTGCTACCGTTAACCCCCAAAATTTTGGTCACGAGCCGCCCCTGGATATACCTTTATATTCGGGGTAGATTTTCCAGCCGAATTCCGTGACGACTATACCAGGTTATGAAACAGGATATAAATCAGAATGAAAACTAAAAAAAAAACACAACGAGTAGTCAATTCAAAGTCTTTTTAAAGCTCGTAGTGTAAGTAAAATTATTTATTTATTTCTAAATATAATATTTATTGTAAACTAGTCAAAACCCGTACTTTACTGTAGTTTATTTTATTACAAATTTCTATAATACGAGTATAAAATTTTACAATCATAAATCCTCACTTACAAACAACAATAATTACACATTAGATTCATTTAATTTACTAGAATAGAAAATTTGTTTTTTCAGAGTTTTAATGTTAGATGAAGAGTTACTACTAGTATTTGTTTGTTGAACCCCAATTTTGTCATTGTATGTTTTTATAGGATCCTAAACGTTTAGGACAGTGGCAGCATATCATTCTTATGGCTGATAAAGCACTTTCTAGAGATGTTGCTATTTGCGAGCTACACTTTTTAGGAGATATTTCCAATTATTATTATTTTTACTGATCGTATTGTTAGGAAAATTAAAAGTGGAAGGCCAAAATTAAAGGATGAGGCAATGCCATGTTTATTTCTAAATCTCCCTTTATACTTGTATTATAACAATAAAAATTGATGTGTTTTATTTGGCTATTACATCTATATTTAGGTATGATTCTATATTTCTATGTCTATTCTCTTCGATAGACATATCGATACTAAGTAATCATTAAAATAAAAACACCTAATGACTTTGAACGGAAAGAAACAAATATTGCCATACACCTCTGCTTGCAGGGTGTTTCCTAACCTCTCTGACAAAAGAAAAGAGGAGAATTCTCACCCAATTTAAAGACGAAAATGTAAAAACAATTTTTTTTTAGAATGTCGCTTCCTTTTCGAAATACAGGAGGTTGAAAAAATAAAATTTGATGCGTTTTAATTTCATTAAGTAGTGGTACACGATATTTTAGTGATATTTGGCACACATAATAAGGTGTTTTAGTACTTTATTTTGTGTCAATTTTAAACTTCTCAGTTAGTTCACTGGGGGAGATCCGGGTAACAATTACGCAAAAATAAATAATACGGGCCTGTTTGGCATTGAATATTTTTATCTTATTTAACGTAAATAGTAGTTTGTGCAACAAGAGTGGTTATAGACAATCCATTTTAGTTGTACAGTATATTTTTTCTACGACTCACTATCGAAAATCTACAAATTTAAAAATTATTTTAGGTTATTAAGATAAAATAATTAATTTAAAAATAATTTACGACTTTTACTAATTTATAAGATAAAGTACTTAACAAAAAAAAAGAAAAAAAATATTTCATTTTAGATTTGAACTGGAGTCTTCCGTATGAAAGGCAAGAACGCTGACCACACGACTATCGATGTGCTTTTTTGTTTTAATACTCGTAATTAAACTGACCTCATACAGTTACTTAAATTAACAAATTATTTATGATTATAGACGGAATAAAAATATAAATGCTATTATTTATCGATTTTACACAAGAATAACTCATTTTATTGTATATTTAATCTCAATAACTAAAAAATATATTGACACTTAGTTTGACAGAATTGTCACTTATTTAAAGTTTTAAAAATAATAGCATTCGGTTGCCCAGAATATAAACTGTGATTGATGGATTTCATTTTTTGCAGTGTTCTTACTACCTAGAATGAATATGAAATATATTCGTTCAGTTGAAGACAACTTTTTCGTTTTGTAATATGTGCGTAGATAAGCTAATATTCACGTGGGTGAAGAAAAAATTAATTTTAAGTAAAGTACTTAAGCCCCTTAATATGTTTACCAAATATCTCTGGAATATCGTTTTATTTTTGTTACACCCTATATTTCAAAAACGAAGCGACATTCTAAAAAAATTTATACTACATTTTCGTCTTTAAATTAGGTAAGAAATCCCCTCTTTTCTTCTGTCAGAGAGGTTAGGAAACACCCTGAAATGTCCTATATTACATAAGTATGTAATTTCCCCTAGTCCCCTGTTTTCCTATTTAAATCGAATAATTATTAACGGAGACATAAGGTTAGATCCTTTTGGCAATACTTCTACACATAATTTTTACTTTCCTATCTGTATACAGATATAAGGAAAGTATAGGAATCATGATTTTTTTCGACTTCGAGTTTTCGACGGATTTTTACGTTTTGAGGTCCCCTGAATCCGTTTTGACTATTTTCGCGATTATGTCTGTGTGTGTGTCTGTGTGTGTGTCTGTGTGTCTGTATGTCTGTGTGTCTGTGTGTGTGTGTGTGTGTGTGTGTGTGTGTGTGTGTGTGTGTGTGTGTCTGTATAACGCATAACTCATGAACCGATACACAGAAAAACACCAAATTTTAAACTTAAGCTTTGTTTCAGCGTCCAATGAGCTGATTAGATTTTGGGCAGTGTCGGAACATCTGGGGGGGTACTTTATAGGTGGTCATTTTTATATTTTATGGAATATATCTGTTATTTACGTTTGGAGAAGAAAATTTTTCAAATAAAAGTTACTTCTAATATAATTATCTATAATTTTTGTTTTATGCAAAATTTTCCTAAAATGGTCCGTATTCGAGAAATTTGACAAAATGTAAAAAACATAATTTTTTATAAAAATTGTTCAAATAAAAGTTGTTTATAATATAATTCTCTATAATTTTTGTCCTATACATAATTTCTCTAAAATGGACCGTATTCGAGGTATTTGAGAAAATGTGTAAATTTCGAAATTTGAAGAAAACTCAAAAACGGATAAAGGAAAAAACATTAAATTTTAAACTTAAGGTTTATTTCGGCCTGACGTGAAATGATTAGATTTTGGACAAAGTCGGAACATCTGGGGGGGTACTTTATGGGAGGCCGTTTTTATATTTTATGGAATATATCTGTTATTTATGTTTGGAGAAGAAAATTGTTCAAATAAAAGTTACTTCTAATATTATTATCTATAATTTTTGCTTTATGTCAAAATTTCCTGAAATGGTCCGTATTCGAGAAATTTGACAAAATGTGCAAAATTCTGATTTTTATGAAAATTGTTGAACTAAAAGTTGTTTGCGATATCGATTTCTATAATTTTTGTTTATACATGATTTTTCTAAAATGGACCGTAATGGAAAAGTGCTAAATTTAAATTTTTCTGTATTTTCGTTTTCAATGAATATCTATAGAAAAATGTTTCGAGGTAGATGTATGTGTAAAATGTATATATTTAGTTTATCCTCTAAACATTTATAGAGATGCTGCAATAGGTTCTACAAAATAACCGGCAAATGTCTATAATAACTAGATAGGAAAGTCATGTGTTGGACACATCAGATTTTTTCTTTAGCGTTAATCTATGCCACGTCTCCTTTATAGTGTCGTTTATTTTATGCAAATCGACCCAATAATAGCCGAGATATAAGCTTAGATATTTTTGGCCCTATTTTTGACTGTTTTTTCGTTTACTTAATTTATTTTTCGTTTACCCATAATATGTCAGCGATGGCTGCCATCTTGGACCGCTTAGTCAATTCGCAAACCACTTATCCAAGTTTCAATATTCAACGCCATTAGGTGGCGCCATCTCGCGGTGACTCTTGATACAAATGTGCCCGAGCAAACGTTGCTGATTAACTATCACCCCTCCCCCAAAAACCATTGTCAATTGTTTGATATAAATTGCAGGTATCAAACAATTTATATATTATTATAATAATATTAATAAACGAATAAGAAACAAGATAAATATTTTAAAAGAAAACTATTTAATGATAGCAATAAGTTATAAAGAAGGTCCAAACTAGGTACCTACCTAAAACTATACAAACTTAAAAAAACACCATTTTTATTTAGCGGCAGACAGATATACGAGTCATGTAGTACCTAATAACTGCATGCGTCAGAACTAAATCCTTTGTTTCATTTAAATAAAAAAGAATTATACTTTGGGCATGCGTTATATTTTCCATTGCCTACTTAATAGACATTTTTTGTGAACCAGTCCATATTATTTAGTTCGGAATACTCAGGAATAACCCTGTCATTACTACTTTTTTTAAAAATTGTCATGTCCTGAGGACTACAAGACAAAAGTGCAAAATAACGTACCTACAATAGTCGGATACGCACGATATGCGTATAAATGCATTCACCGCAAGCTACAGGTAGCCAATTAGATATCCATTTACAAATCCACACGATTCCGACAGATATTCATTCACATCCTCATCAACATTCCCAATCCGCACTTGTTGCTCGAAACCAGCAATCAGAGACGGTTCTAGAACGATTTTTAAACCAATCGTTCAAACTACCCTTAAGAAAATGTGTCTGGAAAGTTTAGTAGCTATGTAAAATATAATACGCTCAACGAACAAAATCAATATAAAGCCCAAATGATAATATCTCATTTATCAGAATTACTTGCCTTGTGGATCGGGCGGACAAAATAGCTGCAATAGGGTATTTATCATCTGTGGAGAAAGTCGTAAGAGGCGATTTAAAAAATGGGGCCTTCTAGAGACACCTCTAGATGGCGTTAGTATGTTAGTAACCTACAGAACTTTGACCTTTGACGAGCTAAGAGGCAATCACTAGACAGTCACTTTTTAGCGACTTTATCAACCAGAAGGATTTTTGACGCAGTTTCCATATATTTCTGGAGAATGTATACAGTGTGAGGCCTAAGTAATATGGGGAGCAACCTAATCTTTCCACCTTACAGATACAGATATAAATATACAAGCATTTTAGGATGAAAAAGTACCGTTTTTGCAAGTGTAAGAAAAGTATGGAATTATCTCAGGTCCTAATAAAAATATTTACATTTTAAAAACTTTAAATTGTTGACATTGCAGATTTCTTCAAGGGTACCTATTTCCAACTTCATTCTACGTACGAGGTGTTACCCAAAATTTTAAAATAAACAACCACCTTGATTTTTACCACGTTTTAAATTGGTAAAAAAAAAGGAATCTTCACGACAGCGACTCGATATCATAGGTTTGTTCGTAGAGACAGTTTCCAACGGTTGGTGATTCTTTTATGAGGCGCATGTGCGATTTCCAACGGTTTGGGATTTATTGTCATTTGTATGCTCTACGAACGCATTTTGTACGGTTATGGATTTTTCTTTACCTATTCTCATGAGTTAGATACAGATTTAGTAAACGGACAAAATAGAAGAAATGCAGTTGTATGTGTCACAGCATAACCAAGTATGTGTTCTGTTTGCAGTTTTAATATACACTAGGTAGGTATATAAAAAAATCGAAAGTCAAATAGAAATGTTTATCACAAGAAACACAAATACCAAAAACTAAAAAACAACTAATCAAATCAACATAAGCATGGACGAATGATAAATACATAAACAGACATAAACTTTAAGCCAAAAATTGTGGGTTATTAAAAAATATTTCATGTGCGCATGCCCCAGATTTAAAATCCGGAGAATAGTCAGAGATTTTTTCAACCGTTCCAAATTGGTTGGCATTCGCTTCATTTGTTTTTACGAACGCCAAACTACTAATTGGAAACTATCAGTGATTTTTCTACAAACTCAAAATATTCAATGAGCATGCGCTGTTCAGTTGGAAACAGTTGTGGATCGCTCTACGAACAAACCTATTATTACATATCCAGTGATTTGCTTTTTCTACATTAAAACTTCAGATTGCTTATTTAAATGAAAATAATTATTGTTGAAATTTATTTCATGATATAAATTATATCTCCCAATATTTTGGATATAAATAACTTTTAGATTGACTTTGACAAATGACATAATAAAATGTTTTACACCGGAATATATTTTCCTCTTTCGAATACGAATGCCCTTTTTTTAGTTAAACAAACAGGTATTGTTAATATGATATTATTTATTTTACGTTCAGAATTATCGCAAAACGGACCTGCCCAGAATGTCAGAATTAGACTTTTGGTGAACGCGTATAAATGATTTCATTATCTTTTATTTGATAATGGAAATGGACTGAACATATGGGACTGATACTGGTTAAATAATTCAAATGCATATCTCGCTGAGTGATTCTATTACGCTGTTTGGTTCATTATTTCTTTACAAATATTTTAATAAATTCTGTTTGTAACTAGAAACAGTTTAAAACAAAAATTGACTGGCCAAAAAAGTGCAAAAATCAACCAAAATTGTTTGGAATTGCGAAATAAGTAGGTAAAAGAATATAGTAAAAGAAGAGTCTGACGGCGATGCAGAAGTTAGTAGGATAAATATGTAGAACCCAAAAAGAGGGATAAAATGGTAGTACAAATGGTACTTCAAATAATATAAAATGCATTAAATTGATAGAAATGAGACTAACATAGACTATGGCTAAGGTTGTAACAGAAGCCGTTACAAAATATATGTAAAATTTTTTAATATTTTATATTTTTTAGAATCTACTTTTTAAATTAGATTACATTTTATTTTTCCCAATTACTATTTTTTTTTTTGATGTAGAGGGCCATGAACTTGAAAATATTTTTTTTCTACACCCACATAGATATTAGCTTATCTACGCACAGATTACAAAACGAAAAAGTATGCTATTGCCTTCAACTGAACGAATATTTTTCATATCCATTCTAGGTAGTAAGAACACTGCAAAAAAATTAAATCCACCAATTACTGTCCATATTTTGATCAACCGACTGCTATTATTTTTAAAATTTTAAATAGGTGACAATTCTCTCAAACTAATAGTCGGTATATTTTTTTAGTTATTGAGATTAAACATATATTAAAATGGGTTATTCTTGTGTAGAACCGATAAATAATAGCATTTCTGTTTTTATTTAAATAAAACTATATGAAGTCAATTTAATTACGAATATTAAAGCAACAAAAGTAAAAGAGTAGGTGGTCGTATAGTCAGCGTTCTGGCCTTACACGCAGAAGACTGGAGTTCGATTCTCGGATGAGGAAAAATCAAATGAACTTTTTTCTTTTTTTTTAGTTTATTTTATTTTAATAATCAGTAAAATTAATAAATTATTTTAAAAATTAGTTATTTTGTCTTAATAACCTAAAATATTTTTTTAATTTTTAGATATCCGTTAGAGGGTTATAGAAAGAGTATACTGTATAACACGAGTGCATTGTCCATATCGCACTCATACTCTTGAGCACTCCGTCTATGGCGAAGTGATAAAATTTTGTCTTCGTGCGATATGGCCATCATATCCACTCTTGTTGCACAAACTACTCTTTTAAGTGTTGCATAATGCATATTGTCAAATTGGTAATATAATTCACTAACTAATCGCAAAATGATCCCCTATAGGTGTCATTTAAAAAGTTATATTTTGATACATTTTATATATTTGATATATATGATACATTATATTAGATGTAGTACTAGTTCTACGACGCTTCCTTGAGGTACTACAGTTTCCATTTCTAAATATCACAATTAGAAATAGACATTTTTTTTATCAATAAAAATACAGAATGGTAACCGTACGCCAAAATGTATACACCTCATTGCCTTTTACTATCCAATTCTCGCAATTCCTTTAAAATTATCTCTCAATTTCTGGGCAATTCCTCTGTAATTCCATGGCGATTCCTCTGCAATTATTTATCGGCAACTCATCAGCAATACGCGTAATTTCCCGGCAATTTCTCGGCAGTTCCCATAATTTCCTGGAAATTTCATAGCAATACTGTCAATTTCTTTGTGAATTATCTGTCAATTATCTGTCAATTATCTGTCAATTATCTGTCAATTATCTGTCAATTATCTGTCAATTATCTGTCAATTATCTGTCAAGTATCTGTCAATTATCTGTCAATTATCTGTCAATTATCTGTCAATTATCTGTCAATTATCTGTCAATTATCTGTCAATTATCTGTCAATTATCTGTCAATCTGTCAATTATCTGTCAATTATCTGTCAATTATCTGTCAAATATCTGTCAATTATCTGTCAATTATCTGTCAATTATCTGTCAATTATCTGTCAATTATCTGTCAATTATCTGTCAATTATCTGTCAATTATCTGTCAATTATCTGTCAATTATCTGTCAATTATCTGTCATTTATCTGTCAATTATCTGTCATTTATCTGTCATTTATCTGTCATTTATCTGTCAATTATTTGTCAATTATCTGTCAATTATCTGTCAATTATCTGTCAATTATTTGTCAATTATCTGTCAATTATCTGTCAATTATCTGTCAATTATCTGTCAATTATCTGTCAATTATCTGTCAATTATCTGTCAATTATCTGTCAATTATCTGTCAATTATCTGTCAATTATCTGTCAATTATCTGTCAATTATCTGTCAATTATCTGGCAATTATCTGTCAATAATATGTAAATTCTGTGTCAATTCTCTGTCAATTCTTTGTCAATTCTCTGTCAATTCTCTGTCAATTCTCTGTCAATTTTCTGTCAATTCTCTGTCAATTCTCTGTCAATTCTCTGTCAATTCTCTGTCAATTCTCTGTCAATTCTCTGTCAATTCTCTGTCAATTCTCTGTCAATTCTCTGTCAATTCTCTGTCATTTCTCTGTCAATTCTCTGTCAATTCTCTGTCAATTCTCTGTCAATTCTCTGTCAATTCTCTGTCAATTCTCTGTCAATTCTCTGTCAATTCTCTGTCAATTATTTGTCAATTCTCTGTCAATTCTGTCAATTCTATGTAAATTCTACATCAATTCTCAGACAATTTCCACACTTCCCGATAATTTCTTAAATTCATTTAAACCTGTAAATTCCTCGACAACGTGGGCAATTTCCCGTATAATTCTTCGGACATTCCTTGGCAATTCCCTCAATTCTCCAGTAATTCCTTTATCATTACTTGGCAATTCTCGCAATTCCTAGACAATTCCACACTACGTCTCTGTCAATACCCATAATTCTTCTCAATTCTCTTAAATCTGCAAATTCTTAGAAATTCCCTACCCTTGTACACCTAAATCCCTCTGCGGTTTACCTTTCGAAAAATACCAAACTTTGGAGACAGTAGTGCTGTGCTCAAAAACTTTGAAGCACATTCTGGATATCGATAACCAATCGGTAGTTTGTACTCATCAAGAGCTTAAACATTTATCGTATATTCATTGTTTGTTATCGAATTAGATCTGTGGCTTTTATAGATTTGCACAATTAGTAGTGTATACAAGTTGATTGATATATTTGAGTGAGATAATCATTCCTAAAAACATGGTTGACACAATTTATACAAAACGAAACATCAATAATCAAGTTTATTGGTTTAGTTTATCTTTTTGTATTTATGTATTTTATGCAGAACATTGGAAAAATGAATTTAAAAAAATTACTAGTTCATTGATTTTTATTATATTCAATATTGAAAATATTCATTCCTAAAATATTTTTTTTTACGACAACTTAGGGACGTGACACAGATCGCACTATATAGTCCTAAGGAAAGTTCTCTATATCACACGAGTATGAATAAGAATTTACTTTCCACCCGTGTACGAATATGCTACTTTCCGCATCAACTGTCATAAAATGTCAAACGCATCATTTCTATTTTGATCTATGTAATGTCCATATTAATACTAAAATCGATATGATTGTTAAATTATTGAAATTGTTGTAAATTAGATCCTAGATATTTATCTTCTACAATTATTATTAAAATAATTTTAAAATAACTAAGTTATGTTTGCTTTTTATTCTGGTAAAACATATAACCGATTAGATTATTCAGTTGACGCAAGGCCTATTAGCTTAGGTGGTTAGAGTATCAAACTTTATCAACTTTGCCATTTGAGACCTGCCGAGCGACCGCGTTCAAATCCTTGCGGGGGCAGAATTTTTTTTGTTTTTTTATTTTTTTTTTGTTTTTTAGTTTCTTTTTGTTTAGAAAATATGAAAATTGAATAAATACGATTATTGTTGATTATTTTTTTTAATACATTTTAATTATTATAATAATAACCTGGTTTTACATTTTTTGATGAAATTATTTTGTAGTCGTAGGAAAAATATTGTACATCACTTGTGTGAAAAGTGATTTTCGTGCCTCGTGCGACAATATTTCCCACTCGTGTAAAAAATGTCACTTTCCACACTCGTAATGTAATATACTATATTATTATACTTAATTCGTATTGAAACAAATCTGGCCGATCATTTTCATAATGTAAATAAGTTCTCTTTATGTAATTTTTTCTTAATTGGGTACCAACTTCATTGATCACTCTGATATTTTATATTTATGACTGCTTCATATTAAATTAGAATAAATTCACAAAATATGCTATTTAACGAAATAGATTTTAGATTAATTTAATGTTATGCCTTGTTGGTGGTCATTTTTTAGCCGTTTGTCTTCTTATTTTTGTTGTCATTTGTCTTATAGCATAACAGATACCACCTCTTGATTGGTTAAAATTTTGAATTCGTATTAGATTCGCCAATGAAATGGTTTGTATTATTTTAAAATACATATATGGTACTGATTTTAAACTGCCAACTCCAATCTATTCCATATTTGGCACACTCGCTTCTCTACGTTCAAGAAAGATTGTTACTCTCTGACTCATTTTTGTAATTTATGTAATTTTTTGTTTAGTCGCCAGTAAACAGCTATACGGACGTATTATTTAGTTTTCTTTACATTGTTTTAGTGGCCTTAAAATGTCTAATAACTAAAACTTACTAATAGTACTTCCGCGAGACAAGACGAGAGAAAACTGTTCTCTCGTCTCGACGAGAAGGCGCTTCTCTCGTTCGAGAGAGCCTTTCTCTTGTCTTGTCTCGTCTCGTTTCTCTCGTGATTAAACAATATCAAATTTAAATTTGAAAAAGACGAAACATGAAAAAACGGTAAAATTTTTCAAGTAATTTGCGCATTAGTACCCAAATTTGGCAATAAGAAACACTTATGTCTCTCTGTCTGCCCGTCTGTCACAGTCGTTTTACAATTGAAAATTGAAGTAATAAGTGGCCCAGATTAGGCGTTAACAAAAAACGAAAATACTTTGTCTTGTAAGTCAGTTGGGGAGAGGGGGAAGAGGTTAAATTGGAAGTTAGAGTTTTTCTAATGTTTTCAAAATGCAAGAAGATAGAGACATAAAACAAAAATGCTGTGAAATTAGGAAAACATTATGATATTTTTGTTATAATGAGATGCACTTTACTTGAGACGTAAAATAGAGGGCGTTACTATCTTTAAATTTTCTAATGGAAATTAAAGTCATGTAATACCTCATTTGAAAGATATTATTATATTTACGTCCAAGCACACAGTTTTATTTTTTTTTGATTTTACAAAAATTACATTCTTCATAATCCTCGTGTGCCGCAATAATCCTACACAATTTTTGTCTTCACTGTACATAATACATTCGTTTGTATTACCTTTTCTTCGACAGTTTTTCGAAAAAAAAAAAAAACGCTTTAAAATTTTCAACCTATCTTCAAAAGTAACCTTAGAAAAGCAGAATGGATTAAATATAAAAAATGATGTATAAATTTTAAATAAATGAAATGAGAAATATTTTTTCTTATAAATCACTATTTATAAAATCCTAATAACACAAGTATCATTTTTTACTATTTCATATATATAGAATATTATAGGTATGTTATAGTTAATTTTTTGATTATCTCGAAATCTAATATGTTAAAATTTTAAGTTACGATAAGCAATTGAAAATTTCAAATAAGCAAATACGAAAATTGTTTGAGAGAGCCCGAGAGAGCTCGAGAGAAACGAGAAATTCTCGTCGAAAGATGACACTCTCTCGTCTCGAATCTGTTTTCGAGAGAAAATGTCTCTCTCGTCTCGTTCGAGACGAGACGAGAGACGAGAATCTCTCGTCTCGCGGCATCACTACTTACTAAAACTAAAAATATCTACTTTTAGATAAGTGTGTATAGTTATAATTATTGTGAAAAATGCATTTGAACTTATATGCCTGTCCGCTACATGTCATTTGTTTCCTCGTGCCATATTCGGCACAATTTGAATTAAAGCTGACTCTGAATAATATGGTTTTCTTAGGTGGATCCGAAGCGGTTTCATGGTATCAAAACTGTTGATACTCCAGATTTATGTGGCAGTGAAGATGAATAGTTATCTGATGATAACATATACCTTTTTCTCGAGTGAAGTTCTAGTGGAAGAAACCAGCGAAGAGTAACATTCTGATAAAGAGGTCGAAGCAGATAATATTGAAGAAACTAATAATTATTATGATAGTGAAGAAGACGTTGCCCAGTCTACCATAGATACAGTAAATAAGACAAAGAAAAAACAAGGGTTACATGGATTGGGAAGAAAAATACTTGAGTGTCCCTGACGATGACATTTTATGTAAGGGGACTGAGTCCTTAGAAAATGATAATTTGAATTTTGATAGTATTTACGAGTTCATTATTACTTTAAGCCAAATTGTGTCATTTTTGGCACATGTCAAAACATTGACAGATTTTGGGTTAAAAATTAGGTAATTTTTTTAAATATTTTTTTTAGACTACTACGTACATAACACTTCACATAATTAAATTAACCAATACAAAAAATGCATGCAGTAAGAGGTTAAAATAACAAAAGAAAAACGGAAAGCGATATGACAGCCACACATTTTTTGAGAAAAACTATGAAATGTCAGTATTACTGTACAGAGAGAGTCTTCTCCAATTTAAAAAGAAACTGAAGGGCAATCTCAATTATCCTATCTCTGGAATGTAATGAACAGTTTGTCAAAATCCAAGTGCTACTCCGAATAATGAATATCACGATGAAGAAATGAGCAAATCCCGAGCAATTTCAAAATAAAATGAATATTTGGACCATTCATCGTAATTATCTACGTTTTAAAAACCAAGGCTGAATTATATTTCTGATTCATATTCGACTTAAGACCTTTTACTCCTAACATTACTCTTCAGTGATATCTAATTTCATTCAGTTGCAAAACTATGTAAGTATCTCACGTCTACGGAGTGGTAAATAAAAGTTGACCGGCATATATTAGAGTATAATATCGCGCCAACGTTCACCACCATCGACCATATCTATCTAAGGTCCCTAAATGGGTTTGTGCGCTATTATATGTAAATGTGACACCCGCTAATGAGGTTAGCGTAAGAGATAGCGATCCCGGTGATTCACCGCTATCGGCGATGCGATGTGCTCGCTCGCCGGTTAAAGAGAGACCATCGGCCACATACCGGCGAACCTCATGAGCGAATAAACCATCTTAACAGTAGCCGCTTTATCTGGCATGCCATCGCGCACACACAGATACACACAACTTCATTAGGAGCCAATTCTCAATTATTTCGACTATGTCGAACCAAGAGCAGAATTCGAGAAAATATATATCCAGTGTACTGAGACAACTGCAATGTCATCGATGTGTTCTTTGTTTGTGGATATCTGAAGTTTCAATCTCGTATAGGGTAGCGCTGAAACATTGTGAATAAAGCTAAAAAGAAATCATATTACAAAAAATAATATATGCAAGGTACTTATTTTAAGTGCTAATGATCACTAGATGGTGATATTGAGATTTAATATATTCCATGGTAGATTAAAGGTAAACATTTCAGAACTAAAGAAAACGCGGTTCCATTTCAGTGTTACAAGTTACAGATAGTGCATTTACTGCAACAGTGTCATAAATTGGTGATTATTATATTCATCAAAATTTATAGTGTTCTCCATTTAGTAGAATGCCGAGTAGAACACACTATTGATTTGCAAGGTCATCTCTGCATTTGTATTATGTTGAGGGTGGGTTGCCTCACGCCACTTAGGTTTCACTAGGCCCATTGTGTATGCTCTTAAATTAATAGGCCTCTCGTAGCTCGTCAGCTAGCCCACAGATTTAATGTAGTTGACAACGTCGCCGAGAGGTGCGTTTCTTATATCAGCCGCTGTTAGCCAATACTTGCTGAACATAAATGTTCTAATATATATTAGAGCGTCGTGCAATTGTAGGGTACATGCCAATCAGTATTTATTTACTGTATTATTGTCGGGATAACCTAAAAGTTCTCTGGAGACTCGCTTATTGTTTAATCCCATCTTAAAAAAAAAATCCAAATAAATGTTCTTTAATAAATTATGTTTGTCACTATTAATGTTATTAATCCAATGGAATGACCAGGTCCAAAAAATACTTGCTTGGCCGCCATCTTGACTAATGAATCAGCAAGATTGTTACCTTTCGAAATGGCGTGATTTTTGTTCCATTTTAAAGCGACCCCATTGTTGATGGGTATTTTGGCCAAAGCTTCGTGACACTCTAGTACTAACCCTGATTCATTTCCTTAGTCAAGGGTGAGTAGTGCTTTCTGCTATCTGTATAGATGCACATTTTCCTTTCAGTGATATTGTTTCATTTGCTGCTATGAAAATCCCCGTGAGTTCGGTTTGACCTACACTGACACCATTGCACACAGCCCAGTTTTTGTTCAGGTTTAAGAATCTGAAGTATATTCTAAATCCTGATCCTTGTTTTGTTTTAGAACTGTCGGTGTAGATATGAATCGTACCTGCCACTTTCGACTCTTCTATTTGTTAGGTTTTAACTTTATTTAGCTTGTGGAAGAAATATCTCATTGACCTGGGGACCATGTTCGCTTAAAGCAGTCGAAGCATATCGAGCACCTTCCGCCAAAAAGCAACCTCACGCCTCACCAGATCCTACACTAGGTTTTATTCCAACTGTACGGAGTAGTGTCATTGTCATTAGAGCAACCTCCTTGATGTAAATATCAAGGATAGCGTGACTCTGGTAGATCTGGTTTTCATGGAGCTTGTTATGTGGAGACATGTTGTTCTTTGTAATTGTTCTTGTTTGCGGATAGCTGTCAATTGTTGGGTTTTTGGTACCCAAAAAACCGTGTAAGTTCAAGTAACGACTGTGCGGGAGAGATCTTTATAGTTTTTTTATTTGTACAGCTAGTCGTTAAGAAATAAGCAAACCTTAAAAAGGCATATATATTTTTCAAGCACAGTTTTTCTCAGATAATACTTGTATATATCATGACTTCAAATTCTGTGACTCAGATTGCTACTACTCGAATGAATGAATATTTAACAACAATTTAGAAATACAATTGGCAATTAAATCCATCTAAATCTCAAATGTTAGTTCTTGACAATAAACTCAACTGGTTCAATCTTCACAATAATAATATTTCTATTAAAAATTTAAAATGACTTTATACCTAGAGTATAATCGGCCAAAATGTTAGACATCTACTTTTATGAAGACTTCAGATTTTAACCTCAATTCCAGCATGTGCCACAACAATGTTTTTTTAAATAATAAAAACTAAGAAGATAAAAGAAATACTCAAATACCCTGTGAAAAAAGCGTTGGGAGACTGTTTTCTCCTAAAAACAACTACTACTTTGGCTAATATCGCAACAAGAATTGAATTATATCAAAAGAAAAATAGCAGAGATAGGTAGTTTTCAACATTCTAAGGAGACCGTCATTCTTGGACCGGTTTCGGCTTTATTATGATTCGATTCCAAAATCTAATAGAACCAGTAAAAGAGTTATATTTCTTCGCTATTCAAAGCCGATGGTTGAGTGAGAATTAGAAATAATAGAGTAACGCAATCTACGCTTAGGAAGCAAAATCAAAGCTCGCTATGGTACCTAGTTCATAGAACAGGGCGGAATAATACCCGGACTGGAAATTATCAAAGGAAATAAATTCCTCTTCTCAAATGTGACCAATTTATAAATAAAAACAAAACAAAAAGAGAAAAATTCAAAGACCGTGTCACAGAAAATTAAACTTTTTAATCTATAGGTATCTAATTTAATTAAAGTTAAAACACACTAATGAAATTTTATATGAAAGTCACTATAGTTATTAGAAGAATATTATGAATATTTTTAGTTGTTCACTTCCTTTAGTGATTATTATTATTTTTTTTTTTTTAATTTGGTGTCATCGGCATCGACTACTAAGGCCATTAGCCTCGTGTTATGTGTAGGCTTTGTTACTGTTTCCTAGCGCCACTTTGGGAACAGCACTGTTAATTAGAACCCAACAGTGAATGGTCGAGTGGGGAATCCTACAAAGGCATCAGAATTAATTTTAAATAATTAAATTAAATGAAAAAAATCCGGCCAACGGTGGGATTCGAACCTGGGACCATTGGATTCACAGGCAGAGACTCTACCACTGAGCCACCCACCCCCTTTAGTGATTATTAATTTTAAAATCAGCAATTTCAGCCAAATCCCAGCAATTCAAACCATTTTGCCAAGACACTGGATGTGATGGACCTACAGACCTATAGATGTGTCGTTAATCGCTTTCAAAGTCATTTAGAAATACTATTACATTCATACTGCTGTCGCTCCTGCAGTCATCCTCTGAAATGTCCATTAGGTAAGCCTGTATACACAGTAAACATAAGAGAGTCTACAGCAGGCCTGCACAACTCAGATTTTCATAGGGCCAGTTTCAAACACTGTAAGTGTACGAGGGCCAAGAAAAAATAGGTCACCAAGTCCAGATCCTTCTATCGAGCTTCTAAAAAAAAGGTCATCAGCATATACTTTTATACACCAAGTTGTTTCTAAAAAAAAAAACAAAAAAAAAACAAAAAAAACAAAAAAAAAACAAAAAAAAAAACAAAAAAAAAAAAAGAGAAACAAAACAAAAAAAAACAACAAAAAACAACAAAAAACAAAAAAAAAACAAAAAAAAAAACAAAAAAAACGTTATCAGCCTATAATTTATAAACCTACACCAGCTCTCGAGCTGCTCAAAAAAAGTCATCAGCTTATAATACACCAGGTCCTTAATACCTAAATATAATTTTGTTACTGAAAAATGTATAGTTTGACGTAGGCGGGCCTAATTGGGCAACAGACAAAGGGCTAAGAAAATGACAATGGCGGGTCGTATGTTGTGCAGGCTTTGCTTACAGGAACATCAATTTCTTTATGTTCACAAATAAAACATCTTTAATTTCATGTTTAGCTTCGGGCTCCATAATTTTTTTTATAACATCTATGGATAATTTTTACTCTAGCGCCACCAAGATGTTTAGTACGCATGGTTTTGTAACTTATAAACAAAGTAATTTCTTAAAATATTTAAAAATCGCGAATATTCTATAAATAAACTCTTCCAAACACAACCTCAAACTAAAATAAAAAGGTGGCCACTTCTAAACGGCGCTGATAAACGTTTCTAAGCATTGTCAGGTAAATAAGTCAAAATTAATATTTTCTATAACACCTTCATATATTTTTCAAATTCAACGGACTTTAATAGTTGATGAAACTTGGATATATTCGCATTAGTCGAAAACTAAGCAACAAACAACTGTTTGGGTGTTCCAAAATAAACTGAATCCAACAAAAATTGTTCCTTCACGAAACACTTACAAGAGAATGATTACATGCTTCTTGGGTTGTACTGGACATGTAGATGATCAAAAAATAGTTAATGCTGAATGGTATACAATTTTTTTCTTAGAAATCACAGATGGCATCAGGAAAACCAATCGAAAACGTTGAATCATCCTTCATCATGATAACACAAAATAACGCATATTAAGGCTCTCACACAGCAATTAATTATTTGAAAGAAAAATCATCAAATTAATGTCTCATTGCCCTTCTTCACCCGATTTCTTGCCTAATGACTTCTTTGTGTTCTCGAATGTCATGCACAGCGATTTACATCATCTCAAGAAGCTATTAAGCCTCCAATACCTATACTTTTAGAGCTATCATACGTATTAGCTAATATACAAATAAAGTAAATGAGTTTCATGTAAGTCGGTCCACAGAAGTTAACTCTTTTCAAAAATATTCTTACATTGTATTGTGTTCCTTGATTTTAGCAAAAATTTGTAAATAGACTGACTGCTCAATATCAGTTGATTCAGTCACTTTTTACACAATCTTTATATTTGCAAATAGCACTTTGCATGTCAGTCTACATTCAGCCTGCCTGATCCATATCTTCCAGCGATCTTTGCATCCGAAGATGGACCATAACGTATTCTTCTAATGATAAACTTAAGATTATCACCAACTAGACACAACTGCAAATAGTTTTGCGTACTTACGCAAACCACTATCCTGGGCTTACAAATAATCAGGTTGTGTCTGAAGAGAACACCTTCAGACCAGTCAGTGATACTATTTAAATAGCTAATAGAAAAATAATTTCTCATAGTCACGTGTTATTTATTGTCATTGCCGTTGATAATAAATTGGGATAACTATAGAGAAAGGACATATTTTACACTGTAATATAATCTTCTGAAGCGATCTATGTATAAGATCTAATCAACCCGCAATTCTTGATTTACCTTAATGAGCAGAAATGAATAGCTTCCTAGACGTAGAGATGCCACTTTTTCATTTCTCAAAACCCGGACCTTTGTTTGTGAAAATTCTAAAAAAAAGTTCTCAGCTTATAATTTTATTAATCAGGCCCTTCTATTGAGAGCTTCTAAAAAAAAGGACCTCAGCTATTTATACACCGGGTTCTTCTGTCGAACTTCTCAAAAAAGTTATCCAGCTATTCCCGGATATTTTAATCATGCGACCGGACACCGGACAAATTGTTCAAAACCCGGACAGTCCGGGTGAAACATGGACAGGTGGCATCCCTACCTAGAAGGCAGTACTAACGAACCCAGTTTAAATTTCTTTGGTGTTGTTTAAATTTGTATGCTTATTTATAATTTATATAAATAGTCTACTATATTGACCAACATAAAATAATATAACGGCGATTGATAACGCGCTTATAGACATCATCCTGGACTATATATCTACTAAATTATACAGAAAATAAAGACGTAAATAGCCGAAATAGCAATTGATTCGCGGCATTGAGTCGTATAGCGGTGAAAAGAGAAACCCCCTCCGGTGACTGGTTGGTTTCTTTCTTCCGCATAGTGCTCAGATAAATACGGTCCATTTATCATCCGAAATTTTGCGGTTGATAAAGATTTAGTTACATTTTCTTTCCTTTCAGACTGCTAATTCGAACGCGGGGAAATTTTACATTATCATTCTTTCATTATTTATATTCGCTTTATGCGAATTCGATGTCGGTCGGGTCCAAAGAAAAAACTTTCGCTGTCGGCTGCCGCTGCTGCTTTTGCCTTGGCTTACGCTTTTCACAAGAGAACGATACTTGTTGTAGTTTTTCAGTAGCTTAAGGGAAACCCTTATATACCAAATCGCTTTGGTATATGGTTTACGTAGTAGTTCTTAATGTTGAAGGGCTGATGTTTTATGCTCTTACTCCTGACTTTTTAACTGTATTTTGTCAGATTTATATTTTTGACAGTTTAACACATTGATAATAGGTTATGTGTATTATTATTGTACCTAGTCCAAATATCAGTCTATTGATAATACGGCTTCTTATTTTATTAATCAAATATTTTTATATTTTGTGTAACAATAATAGGCAAAACTTTCATTATTATTCCACTTCTAATCCATACCATATAATTACTTACAGGCAGGAAAGGTGGTCTTTAAATGTTTGGGGGGGTATTATCGGCGAGAACCAGTAAATGGGGAATTGTACTTAGACTTTCTAGTAAACTCTTCACCAATATTGGGTGAAGATCTTCCACTTGAAGTACGCCGGATCAATTTCTAGGATAGGAAGAGGAGGGCCAATCCGTTGGCCAGCTCGGTCACCAGAATTAACTAATATGGACGTTTTTCTGAGGTTTCTAGTGTATAAAATACCTACAGTGGATGATATGAAAATACAAATAGAAGAAGTATTTCAAAGTGTTACTGTGGAAATGCTTGGAAATGAGTGAACTTTGAAAACCGTCTTTAGGTCTGCATAAATATTATGGGAGCCCACGTTGAACAACTTTTCTAATTAAATATAATTTGCAAAAATTACATTTAAATAATGAAGTATGAATTTGTGCTAACTAGTGATATTTTTTCTTCTTTAATGTAAAAATCGATAATAAATTACAGCTGGGGTAATTCTAATAATTACTAATTATCAAACAATGTATTTTCGATAAATTCTTTTCTGAATTATCGTTTTTACCACTAAAATTTTTAAAAACTATCAACTCTTGGTATAGGGAATGTTAAAGCCAAATGAAAGTATAATTAGGATACTTTTGAATAAAATACATGGTGATCCATTAAAAAAATGTAGAAAATTATATATTGAGTTTTGACTCACCCTGTACAGATTTGTTACGAATCGAAAAAAATAAGTATTTCAGGATAAAAATTGATCATCATCGAAAAATTGTAGCAGAAAAAACTTGGTTTTCAATTATTTCTTTTGCATGATACAGGTCATACGATTTTAATATAAAACGGATTATATCCTGCAAAATACGATGTATAACCATATAATAATTTGTATTTTTACAATAAGTAAAGCGACGGTAATTCAAATATAAAATAAAATACAGGGTAATACATTAAAAAAACATAAGTTTGTTCCAGAGACAAGTTATTAAACACCTTTTATAATCAAAAATAATGGCGGATATATTGGACTTATTCACACTACTAGATAATAAAAGATAATCGTTTCGATAGAACGAAGGAGCTTTGGAAAACTTTTATCATTTTGGTATTTTTTCTTGCTGATACACCCCCTTAGCTGAATGTCATAAAATCTAGTTATTTATTGTACACTGACAGATCGGATTTTTATTCTAGGAGACAATGTATGTGCACTTTCCATTTAAGTCATGCATCTAGATTCATCCCTAGGTATTTGACCGACTTGTGATGGGGATTAACATCATTGTTTATTATTATTTGTTTTGGTTTATTTTGCCGAAGACCAAAATCAACAAGCACAAATCAATGCTATATCAATCTAGATTTGTTTTGATTTTTTACATTTTTGTCCATCTACGGTTTCCTGCCAATATTGCTGTGCCTTTTTGAAATATTGCTGTTTTAATACATTCTTGTTGAGGGATATCGTTGGTGTATAATAAGTTAAGAACCGGTCCTAACACACTGCCCTGTGGAACACCTCTGCTTTAATTTAATTGAAAAATGACTAAAGAATGACGACATGTAGTATTATCAGTAGTTTCTGTATCAGGCCATTGTGCCACATTTTATCAAAAGCTTGGGCCACGTCAAGGAATATAACTGAGCATCTAAATTTTTCTTTTATTGTAATCTCGATTATATCAACTATGATGTGTACTTGAACCATTGTCGAGTATTAATGTTTTTAGTCTTTTTAGTAGTAGGCTCTCAAAGAACTCATATATTATTAGTAACAACGATATACGAGGTTAGATCTCTATGCTGCGCCCATGACCCCCTTATACAGTAAAACTGCAGTGGCATTATATTTTTTAATTTTTTGACAAAATCTCCCTCTACACTAATGCACTTGGTTAATCGGTGCTCCCAACAGCCTCCAGGAACAAATTTTGTCCGACTTCTGCAAACCTCCTCTATACAGCTTGCATCAGTTCGTCAGTACTGGAAAAAAATGTCCTATGTAGGTTTCTTTTTAATGTGGAAAAGAGCCTGTAATCACTGGGGGCAAGATCTGGCGAATATGGTGGGTGCTCCACTAATTCAAAGCCTGCTTGATATATAGCAGTCATGGTAATACATGATGTATGGCTGAGAACATTATCCTGATGGAACAATACACTGTTCCTTAACTTTCCTCGACTTTTTTCCTGAAGAGCCTTTTGTAATTTAGAAATCAATTGTACGTAATAGGCCCCTATAATGATCTGTCCCTTTTACAAATAGTTAGTCAGGATGATTCCTTGAGCATCCCAAAACACAGACAGAAAAACCTTTCCAGCAGACGGTACGACTTGGAGTTTGCGTGGAGAAGCAGAACCGCTATGTTTCCACTCTTTACTTTGCGATTTGGTCTCGGTATCGTAGTGGTGCACCCATGACTCGTCCATGGCATTATGCCGACTAAGAAAGTTCGCTTTGTTTGCTTGGCACCTTTCCAAAAGTCGCTAACAATTTAAGATCCGATTTATATTTAGATCAATGGTAAACATTTGGCACATCTATCCTGCACTTATCTTTTTCATCTCTAATACTTTATTCAATATGTGATGCACCACATGATATATGATAAGCCAGTATCTTCCACAATGTCCCTGATACGTACTCGTTGGTCTTGCAGTACGATATCGTGTACCTTTTTAATGTTTTTGTCTGTTATTACCGTTATAGGAGGACCACCAGCATGTTGATTTTCACAAGATGTTCTTCCGCATTTATAATCTTGACACCAGCGTTTGACTATGCCATAAGAAACTCCCGAATAGTTGCCAAAATGTCATTATGAGTTTAAATTGGCATCATGCGTTTTCCTTGAGATATTCTATTACAACTCTTTGTCCTACAGGATCCATTTTTATAAACAATCACGACACACAGTTCAAGAACTATTTTGTAGATAGTATCTACAAAAGTCAGTCTTAGAAATAAGTCAGAAGCTGAGCTTAGGGATCCACCCTCGTAGGTTTATATGAAGACGCTTTATTTTCTATTTCCTAGTTTAGGAATTAGAATAATTTGCTGTATTTATAAAGTATAT
This sequence comes from Psylliodes chrysocephalus, assembly GCA_927349885.1. Taxonomy (NCBI): domain Eukaryota; kingdom Metazoa; phylum Arthropoda; class Insecta; order Coleoptera; family Chrysomelidae; genus Psylliodes; species Psylliodes chrysocephalus. Next base: position 16,846,268 of record OV651820.1, read on the forward strand.
CAATAATGCCCTTCCTTGGTAGTTTCTTTAATATTTCTCAGATAATAAGGTCATATCCTAAGGAATTCTGTGAATTGATGTTTGTCTGAAATTATTTCAAGTGTTTCCATATTATGAATCGTCTCGTTAGGAATATCTTGATTTTCTTCTAATTGTAACGTCTTTTGTAGGTGGTCAGCAAAAATATTAACTTTTTTTTTGATTATCTCTTGTCCATTTGTTATTTTATATTACAATAGTACACGAATTTTTTTATTTTTTTTTTTGTCTTATAGATGACTAATCAGTTCCTTCATCATCAATTAGCCCTAGGAACTAGGTATCTAATGAATGATTTTTTTTGTGATTTATGTATTGTCTTAGTCTTTGAATGGCCTTTATTTAATATATAATAATAATATTAATAATAATAAAAAAATTTAATGACCTCCTATTAACTATTTACAAATAAACTATATAATGCAAACAAAACACAAATGGTCAAAAGGACTTTTGATCAGTTAAAAACTGTTCTTCCTCAGAAGCCTGAAGGAAAGTAAAAAAAAAAGAATATAAAAATAAAAATATGTATACATATAAGTAAGTACACGATTGAAACAAAAAAACAATATAATACAAAACAAAACATTTTTTTACACATTTTTTCAATAATTTTTTGTTAACAATTTATTTCTAACAATTTTTTCCCTAACAATTTTTTCCTTAACAATTTTTCCCCAACAATTTTTTTGTTTGACATTTCTAACCGATGAGTTAGTGTTAGAAGAATTAGAAAAAAATATAGTGCCCTGTTCGTCAAATAATAGCTTAGTTATACGATTTTTACAAGTTGACAAGTACATTTTTCAAATTCATTAGAATTTCATTATGTTTTGCAATCGATAAGAGAAGGAATTTTTATATTGAGATGTTCTATGTTTAGGGATATCTATTAGATCCTTTTTGCGTATATTTATACACGTGTTGTTAATAATTTTAATATTACAAACATGGTTACTTTTAGGTCCGAAATGTAGAACAGTTGATTTTGACATGTTAATAACAAGGTCATGACTAGATGGGAATTCTACTAATGCATTGACATCATCATTGATAATTTTTTCTGAAGCTTTAATCTCAGACGGGTTAAAGAAGTAGTATATCTGGGTATCATCAGCATACATAATATGAATATTGCATCTACTTATACTGATACCAAATTGTGAGTATAAATGGTTTAGAGTAAAGGGCCTAAAATGGATCCTTGCGCCACTCTTCGCATTACGAGACCAGCATCTGATTTGCTTCTATTAAATACTACTCTTTGGCACCTTCTTGTTTCTATAAAAAGTTATAGTTGTTTTCTCGAATCCTATGAAATTTAAAATTGTTAATAATGTCTTGCTGTAATCTAATAAAACTAGGACTCAAATTTTACCTTTATCTCGTTGTTTTAAGATGTCATCTGTTATATTAGATAATGCTGTACCCCAACTATATCCTGGTCTGAATCCTGATTGGGTGTGAGGCAGTATGTCATATTTGTTTAAATGGTCACGTATTTGTTGCTCGACAACTCTTTTTAAAACTTTGGAAATAGTTGGTAGAATGGTAATAAGACGTAAATCAGGTACACTTTCTAAGTTTTTGTTTTTGGGATTGGCAGTAAAAGCACTTCCTTCCATGATTCAGGTAAAACTGATTTTATTAAACAGTAGTTAATTATATGTATTATGTATAGGATCAGAAAGGGACACATTAATTGTAATAATTTTATATTAATTCCTTCTGAGAAATTCAATTATTTATTAATATTAAAAAACTGAGCTAGTTGTTGATAGGCAGGAGTACGTTGGAAATTTTTAAAAAATGGTTATAAATTTGATTTGCATATGAAAATTAAAATTTATTTCCTCAATTTTGCTTGTTAATATATTATGTAGGATTTTCTATTTAGCTTTGGAGTCAGAGTTTCGAAGTTTATGTTCTAAATACACTTTTTTCTATGTTTTAATTGCATTATTTATAAAAGTTCTTAATTGTTTATAATAGTTCCAATTAGAAATAGTTTTGTTTGATTTATATTTGATAAGTGCTTTGTTTCTCAATTGAATCATAAATTTTATATTTTCAGTGATCCAAGGTTTAAACGGTTTTTTAAAATTAGTGGTTTTGAGAGGTACGTAGTGATTTTGTTATCTGCCAATTCTTTATTAGTTTTCTCTTTTCTGGTAACAGTTATCTCAATCTCGATAGAATGGTTTTTTAGTCGTTAATATTCTTACATTTGGTGTGTTCCTTACTCCTTCTAATATAAGATAAAGGTTTTAATGTCAATATTTCAAATAATATTTAAAATTAACTTGTTTAATTTGAAAATTTCAAGAAAATATTTTTTTTGTCTGAAATATGATGGAAATAGAGTAGTAGAACCACTTTTTTAGTTTTATGTAAAGTCTCTGCTCGTATGTCTTCCACAGATATTTTTTAATAATTTAATATCGAAGATTTGAGAATTTACACAAGGTTTTCAGCAAAGAAACACCGGAAGTATCCTTTTGGTTCAAGTAGGTATACATACCTACCCAACGAAATAATAGTACCTATACGTTGATTAATAATGCCTATACAAAATATAAAGAAACATTTTAATCGGTTATAACAGTTCTTAAGTTTTGTTTCGAAAACAATTATCAGCACTTATGCCTATGCATCTCGTACTAAAAATAATTCTGTAGAAACAATGTATTGTTAATATCCATGGTAGTTTCAGTCTGTAATTTACTCTTATTGTTAAAATTAATTCAATGTCCCAGGCAGGTTCTTTTTTTACGGTATATATTAAGGATGAGATCGATATAATACAGTATAATAACACGGTAGGATTGATTGGTTGGCTCTCAAAAATAATAATCGCCCGAAATTGATCGAGAATATTCTTTTGGGGCATTGTATTTGAAATTAGTTTCGAATTAAAGGCAGACGATATTTTCCTTTTTTTTTTTCATTTGATCGACTATTCGTTTAACACCTGTTCTTTTTATTTTTGGTCGCTTTTAATCTTTTAAATGTTTGATTTGATCCCAGATCCAATTTTGTAATTTTGAAATTGAATGTTGATCCGGATCACCTTTAGATAAATTCAGTAAAGTTGTTTAAGTAATTAATTTTGTTTCGGAATTTAATAAATCGTAAAAACATAAATGTAATAGTATATTACATGACGAGTGTGGAAAGTGAGATTTTTTACATGAGTGGGAAATATTGTTGCACGAGGCATAAGCTGAGCGCAATAATCACTTGAGTGTTAAAAATCAGTTTTACAATATTTTCCCTACGATCACAAAATAATTTCTTGAATAAAAAGTAAGCCCATAAAATCTGGCTATGGAAGTTCACTCAAGATGTGGCTTGTATTAGATTTTTTAAATAATTTTAAAAGTGTGGATAGTGTTTAGTCGAAATTAAAAACATTATGATTTCATTTACAAATGCTTTTATAGGTAAAATACCATTAGGTATAACAAATGTTTTTCATTACAACATAACATATGTCAAAATTAAAATGAAACGTTTGACATATCAGGTGTCAAATATTAACCCATTAACACCCAGTGATCTATTTATAGATCATAACAAAAACAAATTATACCATTGCAATCAATTTAAAAAAAAAATTCAAAGTCATAGAGGTACATATTTAGGTCGACGTCAAGAGTATACTTATTATTTTTCATAACTGAAGTACTTTTTTCCGATTTTTTTTTTAATTGAGTAAAAATAGGTTTCTTGTATTACCAAATAAATGTATTTATTGACGATAGCCAAATAGCTTTTAAAATATAATATGTAAGTTATTGGGTTCCTAAAAAAAGTAGACTTACCACTCCATCTCAAATTTTATATTGTTTTTTAAATTTTACGTTATAAGCAAATATTTGCAGATCTATATTTATACCACTGGGCATAGCAATATCAATCTATAGAACAGAAGTAAAAGTTGGAAATGCTTTTGCCAGTTCTCCCACTTTATACACATAACTTGACAGGTTGTCAGCGGATCTCACCGAAGTGGACACGATACATTGGCGTACAAAATTATTTTATAGATGTTAATAACAATTTCGAGTAAATAGTTTAATAAATTGTGAATAGCTGTTGAAATTTTGTAAAATTATAATTTGAATATTATAATACATGTTTAATAATTATTTATAATCCATAAATACATGCGATTGTCCGGTTCCGCCGATAACAATTTAAAATTACTTATTCTATGAAACGACACTGGCAGGTAAACATTACTGTGAAATTCTCGGAGCCGCCCGACGTGGTTTGACGTTTACCCCCTCTCTACCTACCAAAAGACTTTTTAACTTTTACTTTCTCTATACATGCAGGTGTAGAAACAGTGATTCACTCAAGAACGACACGTATTCCTTTTGCTTATTTTTTTTTTCAGTTTTAGTCAATGTGTGAAGACGGATTGATCGGTGCGGAGTATTTTTTGTTGTGCTGTTAAAAATTAGGTATGTAAGGCTCTTTATGACGAAATTATTGATAAATCAATGTATATAGTCATTATTGATATTCGATTATTGCATTACATTACAATATCAAAACATAATATACAGGGTGTTTCCTAACCTCTCTGATAGAAGAAAGGAGAAGAATTCTCACCTAATTTTAAGACGAAAATGAATTATAAATTTTTTAGATATTTGGTACACATAATAAGTGGTTTTAGTACTTTACTTTAAGTCCATTTTAAACGTTGCTATTAGTTCACTGGCGGAGATTTGGGGAGTAACATACGTTCGCAAAAATAAATAATACTCGTTATCCGGACCTCCGCCAATGAACTAATTAAAAAGTTTAAAATGGACATAAAGTAAAGTACTAAAACCCCTTATTATGTGAACCAAATATTACTGGAATATCGTTTGCCACTAATTAATAATAAAAAGAAAACGCAATGGGGGTGGGTGGCTCAGCGGTAGAGTCTCTGACTGCGAATCCAAGGTTCGAATCCCACCGTTGCCGGGGATTTTTTCATTTAATTTATTTATTTAAAATTAATTCTGATGCCTTGGTAGGATTACCCACTCGACCATTCACTGTTGGGTTCTAATTAAAAGTGCTGTTTCTAAAGTTGCGCTGGAAAACAGTAACAAACCCTACACAGAACACGAGGCGAAATAACCTTAGCAGTTTAAGCCAATGCACAGAGAAAAAAGAAAACACCTTAAATTTTTATATTTTCAACACCCTGTATTTCGAAAACAAAGCGATATTTAAAAAAATTTTATATCACATTTTCGTCTTAAATTTAGGTGAGAATTCTCCTCCTTTCTTTTGTCAGAGAGGTTAGGAAATCCTGTATTATAGTAAATATAACTAATATTTGAAAGTAATAATAATAAAATTATTAAAAAGATATACAAAACTTTTTTGCAGATGATGGATTCAAAAAGAGCACTGACTATGCAAGAGCTTGAAGATATTTTTAACGATCCTAATTTTATTATTGATGAGGATAGTCCGAATTTAGATATCGTAGTTTTAACTCCGGATCCAGATTATGTTACTGATGAAGACGAAGTTGAGGATGACGAATTAGGTATAGCGGAAATAAAAAATGTTCCCGGCCAGTTGTTGGAGTTGCAATTCTACAACGAAGATAATGAAGTACCAGGGACAAGTTCCGAAAAAAAAAACAGCGACTTTCTAACGTGCTACCAAAATGGAAAAAGTGTGATCCTAAATATTAATTTTCTGATAGCGGTTTTGAAAGACTGGAAAAAAATAAAAAAGAAGCCCTCCAAAAAGAATATGGCAATCTTACTCCATTACAACTTTTTGAAAAAATTGTTTCAAATGATATTTTCGAATATATAAAGGAAGAAACCTTGCGCTACGCTCACCGCGTAAAAATGATACATCTTTTATTTTAGATATTGATCAACTAAAGTGTTTCATTGGTATACTCCTGTTTTCTGGTTATCACCAAGTTCCATCCGATAGAATGTACTGGTCTACGGATGCAGACTTGGGTGTTGCTACTGTTCAATCCGGAATGTCACGAAATAGGTATCACATAATAAAATCAATGCTACATTTTGCAGATAATGATAAAATTGATAAAGGAGACAGAGATTAAACACTTCTACCTCTTATTACAAAAATAAATGAGAAATTCCAACATTTGGAATTTTTACTTCATATTTGTCAATTGATGAAATTATTGTCAAATACTATGGGCATCATGGTTTGAAGCAATTTATAAGAGGAAAAGCCATAAGATTTAGCTACAAGTTATGGGCGCTTTGTGGTTCCAATGGGTATTGTTTTAAGTTTATATTTTATACCGGCAAATAGTTCTAACTTTAGGGTCAAGAGTGGTGACAGAATTGTTGTCTTGTGTGTCAACTTTAAATGAGCACATAGTCTTTTTTGATAACTTCTTTACGAATCGAGACCTATTGGTTCACTTAAAAGATACTGGATTTCGTACAACAGGAATAGTACGTAATAATAGAACATATATATGTCCAATGAAGTCGGCAAAAGAACTGAGTAAAGAATTTCGTGGTTCTTTTGATTATAGGTATGACACCATGTCTGATGTTCTTATGGTACGTTGGCATGACAACAAGTGCGTGATAGTGGTAACTAATTATGACGAGATAATACCTTTAGCTAGGGCAAGCCGCAGGAAACGTGAAAATAAGCAAAGGGTTGAAGTGCCGCAACCAAAACTAATTCAAAACTATAATAAACACATGGGTGGTGTTGACCATCATGACTGGCTTATTGGTAAATATAGAAAAAATGGTACTGGCCAATATTTATTCGCATTATGGATATGGCACTTGCAAGTGCCTGGATTTTATACAGATACTTACATGGTCGCGAAGCAATAAACTCTCTAGAATTCCATAGAGCAGTTGCAGTTCCTTATATGAAGCTCACATCGTGTGTTAAAAGAAAAACCAAAGCTACAATAGCTCCTGTAGATGTGCGTTTTGATGGTCTGAATCAATTTAAGCAATATCGTGATGGCCAAAGAAGATGTCAAAGAACAGGTTGCAAGAGCAGACCCAAAAGTTTCTGATTAAAATGTGATGTTACTCTATGTGCAAATTGTTTCCTTCCTTACCACCAAAAATTAGTATTTTCACTATTAGTTACCTTTAGAAGTCGGTTTATGTTTTATGTATTAACAATAAACTTTTAGTTTTATAAATAAGGTTGCTGTTTGGAAATTAAATGTGTTTTAAATATATAATGAATTTGTCCAGTGATCTATTCATAGATCACCACTTTTTTTCTTTTTTTCAAAACTACCTAAGATATTTTTTTAATTATTTTTTATTAGTATTTAGAGTTACTTTAGGCACAGATACAGAATAATATTTAAAAATTCGGACTTTTTTGTCGTGAGCTTTAATGGAGTGTCCCACTTGCTTATGCCTCGTGCGACAATATTTACCACTCGTGTGAAAAAGGTCACTTTTCGCACTCATAATGTAATATAATATTTATTAAATCTCTTTTTTTCTGAGGTAATTTTATTTTATAAATTAGTAAAAATAAAATTAGTTTGAAATAATAATTAAAATATATTGCCAGTTTTTTGGAAAAACGGGACTTGTTGCAACAGTTGCATTAGATGAGACAAAACCAGTCAATGTTACCTCGTATACTTTAATTTATTTGCTGGAAATTATCGCTAAACGTAACCCGGAGAATCATTCTTCATCATGACAATGCAAGCTGTTAAGTTTTTGACCAGTAACAACATTCAATTAATAATTCATTTGCCTATATTCACTTGATTTATCGCCCAATGCCTTCTTCTAATTGCGAGGCGAGCATTTTTCATCTCCTAAAGAGACCCTTGATCATTTAAAACCCTTTTTTCTGAGGTACCTTGCATAGTGAAAAAACTGTTTCGAAAATTGGTTTCGTAGGATGTAGAAAAATATTTGGAGAAGCAATAAAGCGTTTTGCATTACGTAATTTGTATTTTGTTTTATATTTTCTGCGACTTTAATAGTGTTCCTGATATCTGCTTCTATTCGATGAAAAATATTCGAAATGAAAAGTGTTCGTTAATGAAGAAGGACCACTCTGTATTAGTCACCATTGAAGAAAAACAAAGGAAATAAAAGTTGTTAAATTAATAGACGGGTCGGTTGGTGGGAACCATTCGTCGCCACCCCTGCAATTACATCAAATAGTGCGGAGGTGGTACGGTTTTTTCCTTCTAAAGAAATTTCTGCAATATGTTGCCATCAGAATCTCGCAAATTATTACTCATTGTACGAAACAAAACACTCAGATAGACGATGTGGGTTGTCCTGCGGACGTTTTTTAATTTTTGCGAAAGAGGGAAATCGTGAGCCAGAGAAATTATGTCTTGCCAACAGATCATATCGGGGTATTGATTTCGCGAAATTGGTCTGTCTGTTTTTCAGGAAATTAGCATTCATTTCAGATCGTATTGAGAATAAAATCGTGATTGGTATGCCGAGCTGTAAGTAGTTGTTTCGGTTTAATGAGATTGTGACAACGTTTTTGCAATGTTATTACTTAATAATAACTCCATAGGTACGTGGCCTCTTAGAGGACAGACAAATACGGGCTTGAAGCCAATCTAACACTTAATACTTTACGGTTGTTAATATGTATAAAAAAAAAACTATATTTATTATATACGTTACTTGATTTGATGCAAGCAGGTTTGTTTATGTTAAATCATCTGATTATTTCCTTAGGTAGGTACCTACTTTGGTTTATACAGAAAATTATATCATACGAAGTATTCGGAGATAAATCAATTGGACAATTCGTTTAAGTATGAAGATTACAATAGCTAGAATACCACTATGGAATGGAAACCAATAAAAATGTAAAATGTCTAGCTTGGAGAAAACACGAAAGGTATGTAGATTAAGAAGAAGGTGGAGCCATCTTGTAGAACACAGCAAGAAACAGATAGAAATTCTAGAGAAACACTCTGCTGTGGTGCTACAAAGGCGCGTATCGTATGAAGTCATTACCTACCTTCTTTTACTCAATTTTACAATCTTCCTAGTGGATATTGTTTATAACATGACATTCATTTATTTCAACAGTTTATTTATATACACTAAGACACTAATTTATTTTTGTTTAGTGCTTACCTACTACTTTATATCACGTTTAGTTATATAAAAGCTAAAAAAGCACCCGGATGGGACAACGTTAGAGCTAAAACAATTAAAGATAATAAAGACGAAATTTTACAACCTATCTACAACTTATCTAATAAATAAGAGTTTTAATGACGTATGCTTTCCGAAATGCCTGAAAAATTGGAGTTATCAAACCGCTTTAAAAAACAGGTGACAAAACGTTGACCCAAAATTATCGACCTATATCGTTGTTATCAATTTTTTCAAAAATGTAAGAAACAATTCTTAAATTAAAAATAACAAAAAATTTTTAAACAAATTCTAAGTGGTAAGTGTTAATCAGTATGGGTTTAGAAAAAAAGGTCGACGGAAGATGCAATACATGCTTCTTAGATTTTATTAATTATCAAGTCAAATAATTATTTATTTACCAAATCATCACCGATAGAACACAATGCATAAGAATTAGCCAACACCCACATTAGACACTCAAGGCACCTCACTTCGTTCTGCCTGGGGGGGGGGGGGGTGTCGACGGTACTACCGCAAACGTTTCCTCTCACCCCCCGCTCTTGACTGCCGTTGTTCTATCCATCATGTTACAATGAGTAATCACACAAAAATTTGTTTACCTGCTAACATGCTCTAATCTCCAAACTATACAATGCTTTAGATGCAAAAACACCTGCAATTTGCATCTTTGTTGACCTCTCTAAAGCTTTTGACACGATATGCCACAAGCGTTTACTAGAAAAAATTAAATGTTATGGACTGCGTGTAAAAATATACAATATATTAAAAAGTTATCTAAAAAATAGAACGATTAAGTGGTCCAAAAACAGTTACCTAAGGCGTTCCACAAGGGATTGTACTTGGACCTTTTTTATTCACTTTATATATAAATAGCCTAATGACATTACATACAAATGGATAAAAGTTTTTCAGATGATACTGACAACTTACAAGTCAAAGAACTGGCACACGCTGAAAACAAATATTGAAGATGATTTTAACCCTAGAAGGCTATCGTTTAATTTCTACCGCTTGTTGGTATCGACACGTAAAATTTACGCATTCGCAAAATTTTACATGTATACTTTGTAAAATTACCTGTTTCAGTAGTTTTTTTATCGGAATCCATAATAGTGTTTTTAACATATTTTAATAACAAAACAATATTTTAAAATAAAAAAATTACAGTAACTGAATTTAAAAATAAAGAGAACATTTTTTTCATTTGATTTCTATTCATATTTTTATTTGGTATTCCCAACATATTGTTTTGGTACATTACGCAATACGTAGTTGCCATTCTTTCCTTTATTGTAGGACAAATATAGCAATATTTCTCTGATCCCTTTTTGATCCCCTCTCCTTCTATATTTGTACTGGGTATACAGGCTTCTTTAATATCTACTGCACTTACTGTACTTAGGTATACTATTTACTGATGTTCTGATTGCCAGTGTTTAATAAAACTTTTGTGAAGTACTCAAAACGTGTTACCACCTAATGCTTCAACATTGTGAGAATAAATTATGTATGAATTGATGCAAGGCATATATATCATATTGTAAAAGACACAAAGGGCCATTTGAACCGACAGTTATTAAAAAATAAGCGAAGCCTAAAATTTTAAGCTTGGTGACACGTCTGATAAAAGTACAACAAATAACTACTTATTGGTATCGATGCGAATTTTTTACGTGTATACTTTTTAAAATCAAGCCGCATCTTCTTTTGCTAAATAGTTGCAACTCTGACACCTACAAATCTTCACAAGTCGATGTTTCCTGACGCACTGCTGAAAGCTCAAGATCGTGTTTTAAAAGAATTAGTGGAGAGAGCTCTTTCGCTGCAAACCACACGTAAATTTTACGTAGGATACCGCTCTAGGGTTAAAGTAGTTAAAAGATTATTTCAACTTAATAAACTAACGTTGAATATAGAAAAAACGAAATATTTACCATTTACCTTATATGTAAATAATTTGCCGAGTTTTGGTTCGATACATATAGATGACAATTCTCAAATACCTGAAGCATCATCACCTAGTAGACTGTCAGATAGTGACCGATTTAGGTGCCCCATTTTCGTATACAAGCCTCAAAGAGGGTTGAAAAGTACATCGATGTTGAGTAGAATAAAAGAAAATTTACGAGTGGCTCTTGAGGATAACATATGGAAAATTCGATTTTCTATATCAAAAAAATTTTCGGACCCCAAAATTCACTTATACATTCGGATCATTCAAACCAATATGTTTTTTGGACTAGTGACGATGTACGTTTTCATACATTCGATGGGCTTGTGTGGAAAAATAGGGTAAAAATCTTGATTTTTCCTTAGAAGATTACGCCCTTATTTCAAGCCTTTAGCCACGTGCAACATTAAAGCCTTTGGTTTTCCGAAGCCTAGTTCTATTAATTAATCATATAGTGAACACGGCTTGCGTGGAAATATTGGCAACAAATAACTTTTCAGTTTTGTTAGGAAAAATCGAATTTTCCATGTGTTATCCTCAGGAGCCACTCGTGAATTGTATTTCATTCTACTTAAAATCCATGTACTTTTCAACTCTCTTCGAAGTTTGCATTCGAAAATGGGGCACTATCTGACATTTGAAATGACATTTGAAATGGAATATACAGATTAAAAATATTACCCAAAAACACACTTTATATTTTTCTTTGGTGCAATCGCACCTTACTTATGGGATTATTGGGTGTGCCATTTGAAGTAGTTGAAAAATATACAAAAATGGTTAATTAAGCTTATATACAAAAAAACCTATAACTTATCCTAGCAACGCATTATTCAGTGAAAGTTCATATTTGTATGAGACAGCTATACTGTCAAAACATTCTTATAAACATGTTTAAAAAGAAAATTCAAGTATCTTCTTCTCAACATAATTACCCTACTAGAGGTAAATGCATTTACCTTTCAATGTCCTCAAACACTGTTGGTCAACGCTGTACGAATTACTTTGCACCAAGATTATCTAATATGTTACCAGATTACATTAGGGATATTAATAAACTCTCACGTTACAAATATTCTATAAAAAAACCGGATATCAATTAATAACAGATATATGTTTAATGTCCTTCCACCTGGAAGAGAAAAAAAAAACAAAAAAGACAAAAACCAACAAAAAAAATAAAATATGTATGATCATTAACTACCGATTTAACTCCCGAATATATCTATATCTCCCTATTAAAATCTATTACCTATGTCCCAAACCGGATACTTTTTGTTATATTACTTGTTTTATTATTTATTTATTTATCATTCTTATTTATTTCTTATTATTCTATCGAATTTTAAATGTTTAAAAATAGACTAGCTCGCACACAGGCATTGATGCCTCAGCGAGTCATCAATGTTTACTTTCAAATTTATACTGTATTTGTACTTATTTCATATTTATTATTTGTATTTATTTCATATTTATATATCTTTGATTTGAATAGACATTTTTATTATTGTTATTTATTGTATATTAATTTATAATAAAAATATTAATCTGCTCACATCGATATCTCAACTTGAACTGACTTAAATTGAAATCATAAGGGACCAAAAATATGTATCACAGAATTATAAAATTTCAGCCTTAGGTACAACTAATCCAGAAATTATTGGTTAATCAATATGTATACAGTGCAAATCGTTGAGTCTTCGTAGGTACAGATACATTTTTTGAAAATATATCGAATTTTGTGCACATTAATTGCTCGATGGTGCGCCACTGGATCTTAGTATAGTGCGAAATTCAAGCACTGTAAAATATGGAGCATTATCCGGAAAGAAATTCAATTTAAATAAAGCGCAATGGGGACTCAAAAAGAAAGAGGGGATCCGAGTAGGTATATACCTGGGCAAATTTCGTTTTAATGGAATAATCATTTGTGCAAATATTTGAATGTTTTTTGATATTGAAATGTAAAGCTCATTTCTTATTTCCGACTTTGTGTGCACAGCATTCATGGAAATTTAATCAAAAAATTATGAAACATCGCCGCTCAAGGCGATACGGCGTTTTCCTTATGATCGATGAGCCGACTTCTTTTAAAATAACAACCCTGCTTAAAATTCACAGCAGAATTGGATTAGCTTTTTGCCGGGGACTCCTCTCGATTCGTGCAAAAAGAGGGGAATTATTATTGTGTTTCCCCTATACATCGACTAAGGATAATAACGAAATTACCGCAATTTACATAAACCAATGCTTTTCATGACAATTACACATACCGCTTAATTCACAAACATCCGTTTTCTCAAAGCAATTTTAAGTAGTTACCTACTTGTAAATCTTTAAAGATAGAAACGTCAATTTATATAAAAAGAAGAGTGATTTTTAAATCACAATTTGTTAGCAAAATTCAAATAAATGTGGACGTTCCCTTAACATAATAAAAATATAAATATCTCTTAAAAGTTTTCTGGAAGAAATCGATACAAAAACATATAAAGATTGTCATTTTACCAAAATCACAACAGTAAAAAAACGAATTCAATCGCACATAAAAATATTTAATTAAAAAATGTTGACAATCGATTTAGACCATAGACAATTCTGACTGAAAAACATTCATCTTTAACTACAAATATTAGTTTGTTTACATGGGCGTCCTTACACAATTCTATAGGGAGAGGCAAAATTTTTGAAAAAATTTAGAATGTTTATTTGTTAGAAAACAAAAAAAATTAAAAATAAAAGAGAATTTTCTTATGATCGATTTAATTATTCTGAGACGTCATAGCTTACTTCCGGTTTTTCTTATTGAAAGTTTGAATTTCTGGGACGTTTTTGTATAAGAAGCGTGTATTGAAAATTTTTTGTCAGTACATATTAAAAAAAATATTTTCCAATATGGTGGTCATTTTGACAGCTGATAGAAAATTTTCAACACATGATTCTTATCGATAAATGTCCCTGAAATTCAAATTTTCAATAAAAAAGGGGTTTCTATGTAAAAATTAAAAATAAATTGAGATTTTCCGTTATTTTCGATAAAACAGAAGTAAGCCATGAAGTCACACACCAGTATATAAGAGTATTTGTCCCAAGCTTTTAAACAAATAAGTTTTCATTCCAATATCTCAATTAACATTGAAGGTAAAAGCGGATTTAATTATTAAACGGTTTGCTAATAATAAACATGCTTAGATACGCCACTGGTATACGGTAAATGGGTCTCAATGGGAATTTTAAAGTTCGTACATTCCTATTTGTTTTTCTATAATCGAACTAATAGTAACATATTTAGAAAAAATATCCAATATGGCGGCCATGTTGACAGTTAAGAGAAAATGTCAATACACGATTATTATACAAAAATGTCTCTGAAATTTAAATTTACAATAAAAAAGGGGGTTTTCTTTTAAAAATAAAAAAAAATCGATTTTATGTTATTTCCGAAGATTTTAGAAAAAGCTCAAGCTGTCACATATAATTTTTTACCACTAAAATCCAAAAAAAGGTACGAAATTACCTATCGAAAATTTATGAATTGGCGACACAAGCCTATGTCCTTTATTAAATAGAAGAAAAAAAGTAGGCGTAAAAAAAGTATAGTACGTTACACGAGTTGTAAGCCCATTACGCAATCGCAAAATTAACGCACTCGCCGATGCACGGCTTCGTGCGTAAACTGCGTAAATATACTATTAATAGAGTTCGTAATTACAAAATATATGTCAATTTTAATAAAAGTATATATATTTGTAAAACAAGTGAAAAAGTTATTATTATTATTATATATTTTTATTACTTCAGCTAAAAAAGTAGTATAATCAATAAAAATCAATAATAAAACATAGGCAGGTATTTGCGAGAAAATGTATGAATAGGTTAAATAATGTCAAAATAAAAACATTACCATTATAACGTAGAATTGAAACGTATTAACAAAAATAATTGGTATATTTGCAATTGTGATTTATATTTTCTTTATTATTAGTTCAAAAGAACCCATAGAAATTAATGATTAAAACTGTTTTCCTGTCAATAACTCACAAGATTGCATTTCAGCCATATACAATAATCAAAGGCAGAAATCTTATCATTTGCTAAACATTTAAGATTTAAGATAAGAATATCATAAAATAATAATTTATTGTTTATTTAGCGATATATAGTTTTGTATGATTACTTATTTTTCGCTAAAGAAAAACGAAAATGATATTAAAATTTTCTAAAGTCTGAAGAAAACAACTTTTTTGAACTATTTTCTTTAATATACTATTCTTCCAACTTGGAGTATTTCAAATTTTGGTAGGTACTCGATTTTTAAATCGGAAAATACAAACTCTTTCTATCATTTTAAAGATATGTAGTTTTTGCTTACTTAGTCCTTAATTTTAGCTAAAGAAAACAACTTTTTAGAGTAATTTCTCTAATGGTTTCTCTTCCAACATCCTTAGAATCTTTTTTACGCCATTTTGAAATCAAAAATTGTTCTTATATCCATATATAATTTAGCAGAACATTCAGACAGCGAAGATTTCCAATCAGTCTCTGATAGCGATGACCTACTGTCCTACTGATGATTTTATTTGAAAAATACCTACGTAAATTATATTTTTCATATTATACAAATACAATTTAAAACGACTTTTTTTAATTCCAGCCTTTAAGAAACTTACCTTTTTACAATAACTACTTAATATAATTATTGTGGGTTTATAATTATTTATATACTTTATATTATAGCCTTTTTTAAAAATATTGTATTAAATTGAAAATATCGTAGTACATCTATAATGAATATAATATAAAATCATCAATTGTATCCATTTTACAATTTTAGAACTATACATATAATATAAATATTTAATACTAATAAACGTTACAACGCGGCACAAATATTTCTCTCTGCCGTATCTCACGCTGGCGCATGTCGCGATTTTTGTTATTCCTGTCGATGTCCAATTTAATTGTTTCTTTATTTTAAAATTTGTAATATTTTATGATTCTACCGTATATTAATAATAATAATTCCTTACTGTCTCAATAATATTCATAAATTACAGTTGGCGTTGATAGGTGATGCGGCAAAACCGGCAACTTTTAAACCGCTTATGAGCGGAATACGATAAACTAGTTAGAGAAAGAGAAGTGTTTGCCGTGTTTGTGTAAGGTGTATAGAATAAAGAGAGCAAACGGCACCGTACAGCTTATACGAGGAAAACGCAGCCTAAGTAAGCGCCTCAGGCTTCCTTACAGACCCAAGTGCCACGGTTCCCCTCACAGCATATCGGTTCGAAGTTGAAGTTTTGGCGGGTAAGATATTTCGTAATCCAAGCAGCCTCTGGCTTCGTCACTGTATACGAGAGACGGTCTGAAAGTTTGCATACAGTTTTTTAGTTGTCGGCCATTTCGAATTATAAATTCAAAAACTTTTCTTAGTGCAAGGGCCAGCTCGGGCTATATAAGGTGGAGTGCCAAAGTCGTCTATGACATAACTTTTTTTAGTCCTATTTACCCATGGCGTCCGTATGTTACAAATAATAATATAATAATAATGATGGACTAAAAAGTCTGAACAAAATTGTGTCACCTTGAGCTATACTAACAAGCTACCCTAAACTGTTCTATTTTATTAATATTTAATGTGAACATAACATTTATAATACATATTAAGTAATTTTCCTGAAAACATAATAATTACAACAAAACTAATAAAAAATAAACTATACTCTAAAATAAAAAAGTATATATATTTTCTAATTTAAAAACAGGAATGTACCATGTTTTACACATCAAATTTTATGAGGAATTTAACATTATGAGGGTTAATTGTGCTACTATAGATTTTAGCGCCCTCTAGCGGGTCAAAAAACTGTTATTACATATTGTAAAGGGTGACTTTGATACATCATTTAAAAACTAATACAAGTATTTAATGAATGGCCAAAATTTGCTATTTTGGTTGGTTGAGATTAAAGTTGATTTAATCTTAACTTTAGTTCAAGGTTTTAATTATATTTAGTTAGATTGTGCATTAATACTAATAAAATTAGCTTTTAAATGAAATATCACACTTTATATTTAATAATTTTTATTCCATTATAGGGCGCTAAAATCAATAGTAATTCGAGAGGGTTACGGGTCACTTGCCCAGTTTTTGCGCGAGAGAGAACAACATAGAAAGAGAGCTCCTGCTAAGTATGGCAACATCGCGAATAGGGGTGGAGCTATGAATGGTAATTACTAGTAGTTTCATCCCCGTAAAAGTCACTTATAATTATATTTATCCTAAATTCCTATTAGGAACATTGTGTAAAAAATTTAATATATTTCGTGGAAAAAACTGATACAAATAGAACGGAATAAAATAAATCCTGAATTTAAACCGGAAATGTTTTTCTAGCTTAACATATTAACTATTATTAAATACATAAATATTAACTATATCTACCAATATCTATGAAAATTATTCGATAAACAAGTTTTGAAGATTTCAAATAATAAGGGTACCTAGGTAGATTATTTGCCGGCAAGAAAATGTCACAAAAATTAGATTGCAATCGATTTCAGACTGATAGTGAAACGTCAATAGTTCCTGTTATTTTCACATTACTGCCTAACAAAAAGTATAACATTTATAACATAGTTTTTAAAAAACAGAAACAGTATCTACCGGAATGGAAACCAAGCCGTTTTATGATAGATGTTGAAACTAAAGTTATTGAAGCTTTAAACAAAAT
Organism: Psylliodes chrysocephalus; assembly: GCA_927349885.1. Lineage (NCBI taxonomy): Eukaryota > Metazoa > Arthropoda > Insecta > Coleoptera > Chrysomelidae > Psylliodes > Psylliodes chrysocephalus. The sequence continues at coordinate 16,864,147 of OV651820.1, forward strand.
TTTAAGAATTAAAGGACACTTTCACTTTAGTCAGTGTTTGTGGAGAAGAATCCAAAGCGTAGGATTAGCTTCTTTATACAAGAATGATATGAAAATCGAAAACCACATAAAAATGTGTTCTTCGCTGGCTCATTTACCCATAAATCTTATTGATGAAGGCTGGCTAGAAATAATGAAGGATTGTCCAGTTAACAAAAAAATAGAAGAGTTTAACAACTATTTCATAATCCAATGGCTTGAAAATAACCTGTTGCCAAGAGATTTATGGAATTGCTATAATTTAATTTAAGTAATTAAATGTTACTTTTTAACTTTTATGAAATATAGGGTGTCTAAAAGGTTTGGATAAATATTGATTTTATAACCCTTGATTCTACGCCAATGGATTATCGTAATTTATAAAAATAAAGTGTGTTAACTAATAATGACGATTAACTAACATATCATATTTGTAACTTAAAATATTTACCGTAAGGGAAGTTATTTAGAAAATTTTGTATTTATGAACTTTATCACCCTGTAAAATAAAAACTGAAATGTTTGAAGGTAAGTTATACTTAACTTTTCGTATTAATTTGTTAAGATCTATAACTATTTTATTCTGAAACACTCCAGTATTTTATTCTGAAACACTCCGTATATACCTACTTGAAATGCAAGAATTCACACCTTGTCTATTCGAAGATTTTATTCACTTGTATTTATAGTTACTTTTTTTTAATTAAATATTGTTTTCTTATCCCCTAATTCTAAAATTTCCTTTGCCAATACTACTGATGACGTAATCCTATATCCCTGGATCCTATCTATCAATATTTATCGTACGACTATGCGTGCGCATCTCTCCGATGCTTTGAGGTGGTTTGGTACCATCCCACCTTAAGTGCAACGTTGCCGGATCAAAATGTACCTAAAAAAAACTGGGCAAATGTCCCGACACCTTCGAGAGACGCTAAAATGGTGGTTCCCACCTTATCGAGACTGAGGCCCACAAGAGCAAACTCGTAGCGTAACAAAAACGAGAAATGATTTAACTTGGAACGAAATACCGAAGGCCGATAGTAGTGTTAGCACGTTGAATTTTTTGGTTTGTGAAGCATTGGCATTACTTAGGTTAAACCATGTAATGATTTTCACAAGCCCTGATTTTTAAAACCATTCTACATCGCCTTTTAATTAGGGTTTAAAAACTTGTTCGAGCAATTTATCCAATAATAATTGGTCCCTTTACCTCTTAAGCCTGCTCATTTAAATATTTGGGCTTCTTACTTCGCCTATTTATATTCTATTAATAAAGGATAGAAAGATGAGTATTGCAACTATGTTAAAAGAAATAAATTGGCTTTCAGTTCAGAATTATGTTCAGTATATGACTGATATTTATTTATAAAATAAAAATGATATAGTACTATCGCATCAGATCTATTAGAAAAAAATCAATATCATTCGCAATATCACAACTATAATACAAGAAACCAATCTGACTTTCATGTACGGCAAGCCATCACTAAAAGTTCCCAAAATACAATTTATCTAAAAGGTTTAAAAAATTTAATAGACTGCCTACAGAAATTAAAAAAAAAAACAATAAATGTGTTCAAAAGTAACCTCAAACATTACTTGATAAATAAACAGAACGGATATACTTTCTTGTGATAATACTCTTTAAACCTTCCCTTTGAAGTATTTCCCTTAATTTATTGTTATTTTACCCCTCGTTTCATCCGCATTTATTATAGATTATTTGTTTTGAGATCATGTACTTTATTTTAAAAAATTACTTGATGAAATATTAATACTACTTACTATGTTTAAATTATGAATAGTTTTGCGACGATAGGTTATAGTAACGTATAGCCACAAAACTAATTTTGTGTTAAAGTAGATCCATGGAGAGCAATGTAATTTACAAAGGCCTTCTTTCAACATACAAATAAATGGCAACTTTATAATTAAAATGAAAAACACAAAAAAATACTTCGGTATCATAATTGATCCAAATTTGAAACGAGCATTATATCCTACTTCTCTTTTATATAATAAAAAAGTGCTTTGTATAAGAACAATTTATTATCTGTCTTGCTATACCTTTATTTATGGAAAGCCTGAATTGAGATATTTATTATTTGCACTAAGTATCAAAAGAAGTATACATTTTTAAATAATTTGACATTTAAGAGCCATTCACATATCATAGTTGACATCTTGATACTTGAAAGGCACAGCCAAGCATTATTTTGATTTTTGCCAAATAAAATGGTCGGTTAATTATTCTATGGGGTTGCGACAGAGAACCAGTAAATTTAATGAAGGTGTTTTTGTGGCTAGTTGCGAAATAGTAGTACGCTTAATAGCACCACCTTAAAAAAGTAATTATTAAGTAACTGCTTATATATTTTTCATAAATTGGCAGGCTTGGCGACTAATTTCGAATGAAAATAGCCTCCAAAATGGCTATAGGGTTGCAAGTAAAGGTTGCAACCTGCCTTAGATATTTCACCTTTACAATCAACAGCTGTTGTTTGACAGGTCGTTAGAGAATGTTTGCAATTTATGGAATGTAAAGAATGTTGGGAATTTAAATTCCTAAAATTGTCTCATAAGGAATGCATAGGCGGATTTTAAGAAAATTGTTATCAAAGTAGTTAGGATGAACCGAAAATTCTGAAAACCAATAGTTTAGTAAGTTAGAAGTTAGAAGTTAGAAGTTAGAAGTTAGAAGTTAGAAGTTAGAAGTTAGAAGTTGGAAGTTGGAAGTTGGAAGTTAGAAGTTAGAAGTTAGAAGTTAGAAGTTAGAAGTTAGAAGTTAGAAGTTAGAAGTTAGAAGTTAGAAGTTAGAAGTTAGAAGTTAGAAGTTAGAAGTTAGAAGTTAGAAGTTAGAAGTTAGAAGTTAGAAGTTAGAAGTTAGAAGTTAGAAGTTAGAAGTTAGAAGTTAGAAGTTAGAAGTTAGAAGTTAGAAGTTAGAAGTTAGAAGTTAGAAGTTAGAAGTTAGAAGTTAGAAGTTAGAAGTTAGAAGTTAGAAGTTAGAAGTTAGAAGTTAGAAGTTAGAAGTTAGAAGTTAGAAGTTAGAAGTTAGAAGTTAGAAGTTAGAAGTTAGAAGTTAGAAGTTAGAAGTTAGAAGTTAGAAGTTAGAAGTTAGAAGTTAGAAGTTAGAAGTTAGAAGTTAGAAGTTAGAAGTTAGAAGTTAGAAGTTAGAAGTTAGAAGTTAGAAGTTAGAAGTTAGAAGTTAGAAGTTAGAAGTTAGAAGTTAGAAGTTAGAAGTTAGAAGTTAGAAGTTAGAAGTTAGAAGTTAGAAGTTAGAAGTTAGAAGTTAGAAGTTAGAAGTTAGAAGTTAGAAGTTAGAAGTTAGAAGTTAGAAGTTAGAAGTTAGAAGTTAGAAGTTAGAAGTTAGAAGTTAGAAGTTAGAAGTTAGAAGTTAGAAGTTAGAAGTTAGAAGTTAGAAGTTAGAAGTTAGAAGTTAGAAGTTAGAAGTTAGAAGTTAGAAGTTAGAAGTTAGAAGTTAGAAGTTAGAATCTTGAGTTTTTCATCATATCTTAATTAGTTTATAAGTTGTATTCATTTAAAAGACAAAAACCAGGTGAGAATGGTAGAGTTACAGCTAAAGGTAATTATAAAATTCGATAAAAAATACAAATATATTTTTTAAATATTACATGGTTGTTTTTGTTTCATGTGGAAAAATAAAAACAAATATAAAAAAAATTAATTATAACATATAACAAATTATTTATTAAATAAACAATGAAAATTTAAATAAAAACAATTTTTTTAGTTATCAAAGAGTAAGATAAATTATGATTTAAAAAAGTGGATCCTTAATAATAATTACAGGTGATAAAAAAAATTATTAATTAACAAATACGTTTTAAGCAATAAAACTATTTTTATTTAAATCATAATTTGCATAAAAAAAATTAAATTATCTTATAAACAACGCATTTGTTTATAATAGTTTTTTAAACAATAGCAAATAAAAAATTTTCATATGGCTTCTAACGATAAAAAAAGGATCAATAATAAAAATAATAAAAAAATTTTTTTTAAATAATTAATCAAGCTTTTTATTTTTAACTTAAGTAAATTTATTTAACAATTATCGCACTTGCAATGTTCATGTTCAAGTAGGAAAAAATTGTTAATTAACTAATGCATAATAAATAGAAAAATCGCGATAAAATTTTTTGCAAGCCAGAGTATCCGTTTTCGGCAGTATTTTCAACCCTCTGGAAAATCATAAATATTCGTCCTACAGTTCCGGAGGTGGAAAACTCCCTCCTGTTTTTTAATCTTTTTTGAAATTTAGAAAATGTCAAATAGTTTTTGAGATATTTGCAAAAAACCAAAGCCTATTTTTTTTTTTTTTCAGTAAATTGTTTATAACTTTTGCAATTTTTGCAAGCGGCTCTTGAAGTTTTTCAAAAATCATCTACACGCTATTTCGAATCGAATGACACCTCCACCTCGTTCATATTTTTCGGAGGCGTAGAAAAAAGTTTGACCCAAAAAGCACTTATTACCTAGACTATACGTTCTGCAAATTAAATTACTGCACTCCTTTCTTCTCTAGACTATAATAATGTCACAGGGTTAATTCACTATCAAACACTGGTACTACAAATAATAAAAGTAGTTGCATGATATTATATTTTTCTGGGCTACCTAATATAACGTTTTTATGTTCACAATAAGTTTCATTATGAATAAAAATAAAAAGCAGATCGACCGGTCACGCCCAAATATAAATCAATTTAATTCTTTAAAATATTCGTTTAAGTCGACTGACGCGTCCGGATGATCTGACAAGATCCCGTTTATCTTTTTGTTAGAGTTTTAGAGTCAATTCGGATACCGATACAGATTCGATATCTACGCCAGAGCATAGAGAGTGAGATTGGATTCGGAATAGCTGTCCGTACGATTTATTTAGATTCATAATAAATTTCTTCGGAACATAAACTTTACAAGCATTACAAATTAAGGACTTTATAATCCTTCGAGCGGCTGATGCGATCTCGGCATTTTTAATTCTTTAATTCCAGTTTAAAAACCTACACTTATTAGCGATAATGTATTGATTAACGAAATAAATATGGCCCTACCTATTTTTTCTGTTCTTTTTTTTTTAAACTTATACAGGACAAGTCACGGGGATGTGTGCTTACTTCTACGATACAAACCCGAATTGATAAAGTTTTGCAATAATTATACATAGAGAGCAATGATGAAGTAGCCCTATAAGAGAATCCTACAGAAAATATCCTTGTTTAGATTTTAAAATAATGGTGTACTCATGGTACACACTGTCAATAAGTCAGAACATAGCCAAGAAAAAGAGAAATTGGCCAGGACTAAGGGGGAAGAATTCATCACTATTAAAGGACTCTTAGTTAAGGCTAAAACCACGGGACCAAACTTTTCCAGCCGTGATAAATGTATGGACAATTTTTCAAATGAAAATAAACACAATAATCACGTCTTTAAACAATGGGCAACCAAAAAATGAAAAAGATACCTACTTGATGGGTCTGATAAAAAGACATGACGTTTCAAAGCATCGTCCTATCCAAGCAGACTCAAAACAAATCCCTTCTTCTTTTACATAATTCTCTAAGCAAGGCAATATTCGTATTAAAGTATGCCGTAATGCATTCATTAGCTTGCATGCTATATCTAAAAAAGCATTGCCACTACTGACACATCTGCTGAATGCAAACGAATCACCAAGAGATGGTCGTGGTCGACATTCTAACAGAGCACGTGCAATACCAGTCTCTGTTACTAATGAAATACATAATCACATCAAATCATTTCCAACCCACATTTCTCATTATAGTTCTAAGCATATAACTTGCTTTGAAGCAGCGTTGACAACGACGAAAATGCATAACCTATTCTTGGAAAAATTCCCTCCATACAAAACAGTGGTGAAATATGAATACTACCTCAAATATTTAAAAGAAAATTTTACTACAAATTTGGCCGACCACAGGTAGATGTTTGTTCTACCTGTGAAGAGTTAAATACCAAGATCAAAACAACTTTTTAAATGATGGCGCAGAACGTGTCGCTGCTGCTGAACTCAAGGTGTATTTGACTATATGCAAAATTTGCCTCTGCCTTTTATGCCTGTGAAGGAGATGTTTTACCTGAGTAAACTATGGTATTATGTGTTCAATATTCAAGACTTCAAAACTGGAACGTCTATATTTTATAACTATCCGGAAGGAGAATGAAAGAACGAACCTAAACGAAGTTTGCACTTTTGTACTAGATTTACTTGAAAAGTCTGTTCCAAAGGAAGTAGACATTCTTCATGTTTTTTGTGATGCGTGCGGTGGGCAAAACCACAACCACAATCTTATGAGATTGTTGCTTACTCTAACAATGAGGGGTCGTTTCAAAGAGGTTAACCTATACTATCCTGTTATCCGGTTATAGTTGTATGCCCTGTGACAGGACTTTTGGTGTGGTCAAACGTGTAGTACTTAAACATGATCGAATTTATTCACCTGGACAGTACAAGGAAATTATATGCAATGTTAAGACAACTCATTCCAAATACATGGTAAGAGATATTAGATATTAATCATGAAGATATTCTAAACTTTAAAAACTGGAGGCCTCAATATTTTAAAAAAACATGTACAAGTACGCCTCCTACTGGATCAACCGTCAAAGTAACTTTAACTATTAGTAAGTACAGACATAGTATCTTCAAACATATCCAGTGTGGTGAATAAAAAACAGTTTTTGTGTCAACAAATTTAAATTGAGTAAGGTTGACAACGTGCCTTTACCTAGTACAACGGCATATATAGGAAGAGTCCCGATAAAAAAGAAAAAGATTGAAGATACTTCAAAAATTTTCCAATACATACCTAAAGACTTTCTTCAATTCTTCGAAGAAAAACTGACATGGCCCACTGCAGAAGGTGACGGTAATGGTGACGAGGAAGATTGATATACAACTCATTCCAAATACATGGTAAGAGATATTAGATATTAATCATGAAGATATTCTAAACTTTAAAAACTGGAGGCCTCAATATTTTAAAAAAACATGTACAAGTACGCCTCCTACTGGATCAACCGTCAAAGTAACTTTAACTATTAGTAAGTACAGACATAGTATCTTCAAACATATCCAGTGTGGTGAATAAAAAACAGTTTTTGTGTCAACAAATTTAAATTGAGTAAGGTTGACAACGTGCCTTTACCTAGTACAACGGCATATATAGGAAGAGTCCCGATAAAAAAGAAAAAGATTGAAGATACTTCAAAAATTTTCCAATACATACCTAAAGACTTTCTTCAATTCTTCGAAGAAAAACTGACATGGCCCACTGCAGAAGGTGACGGTAATGGTGACGAGGAAGATTGATATACGATGCCAAGTTTGAGAGGATAATAATTTTAGTGTAAAAACAAGTTTCTTTTCGATAAAAAATAAAAATTTGTTGAAAAGTTGGTATTTTTATAATACTTCCTTATTTTGAGTTGAAAAAGGATAATATTCCAAATATTAAAACCTCTTTAACTCAGGTAAATGAATTAATAAAAAATTTTTAAATTTATCACTAAAATACTTTTATATAGAACTACAAGTTAATAATAGATCATTTTTCTGTTACACTAAAAATAAAGCTGTAAAATAGTTTTTTTTTTAATTTCCCAAAAGTTAAGATTTTGGAATATTATCCTTTTTCCATTAACCGATTCATATTATTATTTTACATACTACTCCAAAAATTGCCTTATACGAGACAAGTACCTAGTACTACTCTCATCTCATCTTAGAGAATATAAAATAGTCATTTGACAAAAACAGAGATACATGGACAGCCTACTTCGAATAATAGAACCCAACCATCTATCTACGATTGGGAAACTGCCAAATACTTTGTAGACGAAGGCAAAACTAGATGGGCAATATCTAGCTTCTTTCGATTTAAATCGCCAGGACCTGACAGTGGGGTCTGGAAAACTAACACCGCACCTAGTTATATTGAGATCCTCGTTGGCTTTGAAGTGTATTCCTAAAAAATGAAGGGTAATAAAAATGGTCTTCCAACCTAAACCTATACTGTCTAAAAAACATATCGATCAATTATTCTGACATCGTTTTTCATGAAGACATTTTAAAGGCTATGCGAAAGGTACATAAGGGATGTGGTGATTACAATAACACCACTACACCCAAAACACCTAGTTGCTGACAGGACAGAGAGACAATAAGAAGTCCGCCGTGAGTGTTTTCATAAACGTAGAAGGTGTTTTTGATAAGATCACCTTCCCCAAGATAATAAACTTATTGAATAACAGGAAAGTTTCACAGATGGTTAGGGGGTGAATACATAACATGCTCCCAAAACGATTAGTAAACATAAATGTATAATATGAGAATAGAAGAGGCTTGGTTGTGAGAGAATATCCACAGAGAGGAGTACTATTACCTCTACGGTGGAACAGATTCTGCGCTTGAATGCAGGCATTCTCACAGGTCATTGCCAAATACGAAAGCATATGCTGCGAGCATATCCTCTACGATTGCTCGACGCGATGCTCCCACTTATTAGAACATTTGTGTTTTGGCTATGACAGAAGCACGTCTCAGCGACGTTGTCTTAAGTGCCTAAGTGCCGTGGGACAACACCCCCCCCTCCTTCAAACGATGCACATACAGAGAGATAGAACTCGTATTTAGTTATAAATTTCCATCATGTTATACATTTTTGAAATCTATTCATTGAAGATAATCCAAATATAAAATTTGTAGGTAGTCTTGGTGAATGTAAAAAGGTATACAGGTATTCTAGGTAAAAGTATGGATGGTTACGGCAACATACGAACATTATATTACTGAATCATTTTTGTTTTACAAAAACAAATACATCAAAATCAAATTATAGTAGACAATTTTCATATATAAAACAAAGAGTTGTATAGAAACTATTTATAATGAGATAAGCTTAATTAAGATTAATTTGTATAATTATCCACAGTCCTGATACCAAAAGTTGTATTCAATAGAATATATCACGAATTAATAGAATACGACAGATTAGTAATTCACAGTACACAAGTTAAATACATACAATGAGAAGCTTACTATTTGATCTTTATAACATTAAATATGATATACCTATTGTAAAGAATAATTAAACAATAATGAAGTTGATTGGAGAAAAGAAAATAAAGAAAATATTTGAAAAATGTGCATAATAAGAAACCAAAAATTAAATAGCTCTTGGGGAAATGGGCGTGAAAAAAAAATTACTAATTATTACATAATTCTAATGTATCAAGTCAACTACATAATATATGATTATCGTTTATTAATCAGTATAGAAAATAATTACATTGTGATACATTTATGAAAACGCTCTCCCTATGGTACCTTTCCCAAATATACATCTTTGCTTCACCATAATTTACGTTCATTATTAATATAGAATACCACGTTATATATTTAGGTAACCAGAAACTTCCTTGATTCTTAGTAGATACAAGTAAATCACAGAGGAGCTTGGTAATCATAGTCGCTGGAACTCAAAAATTGCTTTGGGTGCCCGGCCTCTATACAGGAAATGGTAGCTCCTTCCCATCCATCCACACAACATTTAGGGTCACCACTGGTTTGTAAAAGCACTTTAAAAGCCATTTTAAAGCGTTGACTTTATGAAAATGTTCTTGAAAAAAAAAAGATATTGTCCAATGTCGAATTGCTGGAATTTTGAGGATTGAAGCGGCAGACGGGAGTATCAACAATCGGTATGCTCGAGGCTCCCGCCTAAATCGGGATATCTAGCCTCTGGCAACCCTATATGCTCGATGCATCCACCACTGGTATTTAGTGGTGCTGCGGTGCTAGAGTATCAATGAAATAAGTAGAAACACAATATAAAACATTTATTAACTATCATGAATTTAGATGATTTTTGATGATTTATTAATATACACGTAATGTATATATACAGGGTGGTCATTTGGAAACGAAACAGAGCCAATTTTGGGTACCTCAGGTCATTTTCGAAAAAACGCACGGACCCGTCAATTTTTGATTTAAGGGGGAAATATTTCTTTACCAGTTTCACCCGCTGAACGGAAACCCTTTAGCGGGAGTGAAACTTTCCCCTAAAATCTTATTTTGAAGGTATTTTTACCTAGACTATAACCCACAAGTTTTAAATCGCTAGTGTCATCAATTATCCGATTTTACAGTGATGTTGGCTTAGTGGCATACATTTTAAGTTTTAAGTGGCCCCATAAAAAAATTTAACGGGGTTAGATCCGAAGACCGTGGAGGCCACTCGATACTTCCTCTTCTTCTGATCCATTGACCTGGAACCGTTTGATCCAAATACTGAAGAACAGTCAGTGCCAAATGGGATGGCGCATTATCTTGCTGGAATATTAAGTTGTTTGCTATATACTGATCGTCATTCTCAATCAACTCTAGTAATGCTGGATGAATGTCGTTTTCTAATAATTCCAGATACATTTCTGCGGTTGGAGTTCCAGGTAAAAAAGAGGCCAATTATACGGTTCCCAAAAATTCCAGTTTAAACATTCAGTTTTTCCGGATGTTGCATATACAGTTCATGAAATATTCTGGAATTTGAATCGGACCAATAATGACAGTTGTGACGATTTACCGTACTATTTTACAATTTAGAAAAAAGTATATTCGTCAGGAAAACATATGTTGAAAAGAAATTGCTGATTATTTATTGCTCGTTCAGTCATAATTTCACAAAATTGTAATCGCCTATCAAAGTCGTCTTAGTTAAGTTCTTGTACCAGATGTATTTTTTAGGGATGATGCATGTGTTTTTTCAATATCTTCTGAATGCTACTTCTCTTAATACCAGATGTTATCGCCAACTGTCTTGTGCTCAATGTAGGTTCTTGATAACATGCCCTAAAATCGCCACCTCTGTACCATTTACAGTTCATCAAATTTCTAGAGGTGTTCGACGCCCAGACAGAGAACGCGCTACGTGTGACTAAGATAGCTATTGTACAGTCTGCTAAACAAGTTATTTTAAATAGTTTTTAATATTTTTAGGTAATTAAATTTTAAAAGTGTGGAATAGTTTAGGGGTTAAATTGGTCTGATTGGACTTTCTTAGAACGTTTTTAAAAGCAGCTAAAGATAGTATGTAGAATTGAAAATAATTATTATGCCATAAAAGGTGTTTTGGAATTCCTTCAACCTTTTGAAATTGAGTCAGAAAATATAAATTTTATAGGATAGCGGAAAATACCTATAATTTTTTTGTAGGCCTTTGTAAATCGTGGAAATAGTTTATATTTTATTTCTACCTTATTAAGGAAAATGGTACATATTATTAATAACGGTTGTTTCTGAAACATTACTAAAATTTTCGAAATTTTGTTTTTCTACAAAATAATAAACTATACTATTTAGAAAAAATTTATTTCTCTTATAATTTTATAAAAAATAACAGGGGAATATTTACATTTCTTGATCTATTAAAAAAAACGATAAATTATCTCGACGAATGACACCATGTTCTAGTACGGAAGCTAGCTTTACATTTTTGTTGGTGGTTTCATGGGTTTCATATCAATTTTTTGTAATTGTAGTTTACACGTACATATATCTCTTGACACTTGTTTGCTTTATTAAAAAAGTGTGTTGTTGTGATTTACGTCGAAATAAGTCAAAAACAACTTGAAACCCCATATAAAATCAAAAAGGAGAAACGGAAAAAAATTGAGCCTGTAAATGAACACAACTCAGAAACAAAAATAGCTATCTAATAATAAAAAAATAAAATTTGATTCTTGTGCAGCTTCATCTATATCATTAACTGTTTTTGGTTTTTTAATGGTTTTTCTTGGTGATGAAAATTCCGATATCTCACGGTTATCGATTCTTTTTTTCTCTCCAGAAATGCGGACGACAGTGTTTTTAGATACTCCTGTGGCTGCAGCAACACGATCATTTACATTTTTAAATGGTATTGAAGGTGAATTAAAGTTTCCTTCTCTTCTCATAAACTCTATAATATTGGCTATTATTTCGCGAGATTGACTGTTAATCACGCGGCCTCTTAATTTGCTATTAAACTCCATACTTAGGTTCTATTAAACTGTAATGAGCAAAAAACACAAACGAAAATAAAAGAAATGTTTTAGCGAAATTTACATCTGACATTTACGTCTGAATGAAATAGTGAAATACTTGATGCGTAGAGTGTACTTTCATTGCGTAAATCCGTCGGGATGCCTGTCAGTAGTGCTTTCTTTGTCTAGCCGTCGAAAGCCTCTAGAAATTTGATGAACTGTACTACAGCATTTTCCATTTCACGTTATTTGTTATTACTGACCTTGTTTCCCAAAATTTATAGACTAACTCCAAAATATACTTGCAATGGGCTTGTCGATTTTGATTGTTAAAAAGTTGGGCAATTCTATTAGCACATCCATTGTTTGCAAACTAAGTGAAATTATTTGCACCCTCTCAGCAATTGAGTAAACCATTATCACTGATGTGCCACTTCTATGACGACTGTATAACGAAATAAACTACACCTTACTACTTTACGGCGACCAAAGAATATCATTTGATAACAAAAACAAAAAAATTCTTTTTTTTTAATAACAATGTAAAGATTATGTTAAACCGGTTTTGTACTTTTGGTTAGCCACTATATGGGGCTACGTTGATAGTAGCGATGTAAAACTCGGGGCGTTCTAAACTAGGTAAAAATACCTTCCGCACCCAGAGTCCCGGGGATTCGGCGCCTATGTTGGTAATCGAATAGTGGTCTTTATAGCGACATAATTTTGTCTTTGACAGAAGTAGTTGACCATTAATATACAGGGTATAGGTACGTAAAATAACGTATACTGTCTGAAAACGGTTCGTTTCGGTAATAAACGTGCCGCCTGGGCAAGGCATATGGAAATTGTGGATACACGCTAAGATGTCCAAAGGATACCTCAATAATATATGAACAATCTTGGTAAATATCATTGAAATCGGTTTTTAATTAATCTAAAAATCGATTTTCTTTATCTCGGTTAAATTCCCGTATTCTGGGACATATATTTAATGTTTAATAATCAAAAAATAATTATTTTCGTGTCCCCTACTATCGCTTAAAGTTAGTCGATATATTTACGGGCCACCCTGTACTTATAGACAGATTAAATAATTATAGATTCTGGTAGATATAAAACTCTTTCGATGGCTATAAAAAAAAATTACGGTCCGAATGAAACATCTCATATTGAGGCGTCGGTTATCATTTTGGGTAATAAAAGCGGTGCCGGTGGTGGCATCCCTTGGAGAAAAATTACAAATTGGTTTAGGGCTGAATTAGCAGTAAAATAAAAAATAATAACCGTCGTAGATTTTAAAAATCCGCAGCCGAGCCATTTACTATAATTGCGGACTCTGATATTAGCAATAAGCTGATTTTTTATTCACCCTGTCTCTTATCACCCCCAAAAACCTGAGAACAATGGCTAATCCGAGGGGTACACTCGTGTAGCTTCGATTACAACCACCAAAGGCGGAGAGGCGCATTTTTACGTGTTACGAAATGAACATTAATAAGGGAGAATTATTAAAGGAACTCAGAGGAAAAAGACGACTGGACAATGTTTAACAGTATCTACGAGATATCTTTCACTTTATTGTGAGTCTGACCCTAACATATTTATGATAAATAGAATATTTCAACAATTACTTTATTTTTTGGAATATGCTCTATTCAAGCCGTTCATTTACTGCTAAAATAACATCAACATCATTGTAACTTGAACATTTTCTCTCATGCAAATGTCTCTTTTAGTTTAGGGAACAGAATTTCAGTCGATATGGGACTAATATAGTGAATGATGGATGTCTTATTGAAGTCCTACTCGATGAATAGCAGCTATTGCAAACACAAGAGGTATGAATGGGAGCATTCTTTTAATGGAAATAACACATCAAGCCATTTAGAAATTTATTCTGCGTAATAATTGCTTATAATAATAGCTCCTTTCTGTAGATGGTCAACCAAAATTAGCCCTTAATAATCCGAAAAAAACTAAAAGCATTATCTTCCCAGATGATAAAACCAGTTTAGTTTTTGAGGTAATGTAGACTCCCGATGCTACTACATTTTAAAATACCCTTACAAATAAGTTGTTGATTTCGCTTTTGATGAGCAGGTAATATTTGAGGTCCTATCTTTCGTTCCTTAGAGAAAATATTGTGAGCTGTAACATGTATCAATCAATCAATATATGTTTATTGTCAAAGCTACAAGAACTTATAGACAAACACTTATAAATATAATTATTATGTAGTACTAACAATTACATGCATAAAAATTTAAAAATTGTATAAAAACGTTAAATATAAAATTAGAGGTTAATTACAAATACAAATACGTAACACAACATCGATAAAATTATATAAATACAAAAACATGTACGTTAAACAGTCACAACGATTTAAGAGTCATTGTAAAATTCCGTCAAAGCATAATATGCTTTTGTCATCAACATATCTCTAAGCAGTATTTTAAATGTTGTGACCGTTTCCGTCGATTTAATAGCATTTGGCAACTTATTGTACATTTTAATCCCATTATAAATGAAAGAGCCCCTTACCAGTTCAGATTTGGGTATGGGCAACCGCAGGTTGTCAACTTGTCGCGTTAGCCGAGCGTTAGTATTGACATAGTTCGATTTATTTTTATGTATAATACAAGTGGTTTCAAGAATGAACAACGATGTTAATGTTAAAATTTCATGTCTAATAAAATGTGGCTGACATGACTCAAGCTTGTTCATTCCACATAAAAATCGTAATAAGCTAGTGTCCTTTACAATTTGCCTAATATGTACAAGTCAATCTTTAAGCACTAAATCATTAATGTTTTACCTTTTTAATGTTTTTTATCTATAGTCTGCGTATCTGTATCTGTAGCGTGTGGAAGGTAGATTACCCCCACGGCATTTAGGCCTCATTAGGCCCATTGTGCATCCTCCTAAGATGAAAGACACCTCCTAGCTCGTGAGCCAGCCTACAGATTTAATGTAGTTGACAACGTCGCCAAGAGGTGCTTCTCTTATATCGGCCGGTGTTTTAATAAATGAGAACGTCGAGCAATCGTAAAGGTTATGTTCGATGGTCTCATCTTCTTATTCGCACACTCTGCAGAGTGCGGATTATGACAGCCCCATGATATGGAGATGCTTCCGTACTTGGCAATGGCCAGTCAGAATGCCTGTGACTAGGCGCAGATTCTGTCTAGTCATAGTCAAGTATTTGTTTGCTGCAGTGTTGTCAGGATAACTTAAGAGCTCCCTTTTAACTCTGCAGTTTCTTGTTTCATCCCATCTTTCCTTGAATTTCACAAGGGAATGTTCTTTAATTAGGTCTGTTACTACCGATTTTGTCAGGCCAATAGAAGGGCCAGGTCCAAAAAGTATTTGGCTGGCTGCTTTCTTGGCTAGTTTCGATGTGGCGTGACCTTTGATCCATCTTAAGGTGACCACATTGTTGATGGATACTTCGGCCAAAGCTTCATGACATTCTAGTATTAACCCTGAATAAATTCGTAGTCTGTTCAGGGTGAGTAGTGATTGTCTGCTATTTGTATAGATGAGCATGTTCCTTCCAGCGATATTCTTTCTGGTTATTTCTTTTGTTGCTATGAGAATCCTCGTTAGCTCTGTTTGAACTACACTGGCACTATGCTCATAGCCCATTTTATGTTTAGGTTTAAGAATCTGGAGTATATTTCACATCCTGAGCCTTGTTTTGTTTTAGAACCGTCGGTGTAGATATGAATCGTACCTGCTACTTCTGGTTCTTCTATTTGTTCTATTATAACTTTATATGGCTTATGGAAGATATATGTATCTCGGTGAGATGGAGTCCATGTTCGCTTGAAGCAGTAGGAGCGTATCAAGCTCCTCCTGCCAAAAGTGACGTCTTGCGTCACCAGATTCAACATCAGGTTCTATTTCAACCGTGCGGAGGCGTGTCACCGTCGTCAAAGTAACCTCCTTGATGTAAATATCAAGGGGTGTTGTTTTCATGGCTCCTGTTATGTTGAGACATGCTGTTCTTTGAATTTGTTCTAGTTTAGGGATAGTTGTTAATTTTTGGGTTTTCGGTACCCAGACAACTGCACCGTATGTTAGCAGAGGTCTTATGATAGCTGTATAAGTCCATGGGACGCCTCTGGGGAAGAAACCCCAGGTGCGCCCCACGGTTCGGTGGCATTCTGCATAAGCAATGTATGTTCTTTTAACTTTGTTTTCTAAATGCGAGTTCCATGTTAACTTGCTGTCAAAGGTGAGACCCAGGTACTTCACCTTTATTGCAAAGTTTAGTTTTATGTTAAGGAGTTCTGGAGGTTTTAATTCCATTTTCATCCTTTTCCTTGTGAAAAGGACCATTTCTGTCTTCTTAGGATTGATAGACAGTGAATGGTCCTTACACCACTGGTCTATAATTTTTAGAGCTTCTTGCATTCTTTCGCAGAGTATGTTCTCAAAATTTCCTGTTTGCAGAATGACCAGGTCATCTGCATATGCTATTGTGTAGTGACTGTCATTATTGAGGCGGCTGATGAGGGTGTCGAGGTCTATATTCCACAGTAGAGGTGATAGCACCCCTCCCTGTGGATATCCCCTCGCAACCAAGCCTCTTATATGTCTATGAAAACACCCAAGGCGGACTCCTTATTGTCCAGGGATCTTTCTATCCGGCCAGCAACTAGATGAAGGGCTGAATCAGTAGATCTGCCTGAGGTGTATGCATGTTGGTTTGGGTGTAGTGGTATCGTTTTAATCACCGTATCCCTTATGGACCTTTGACATAGCCTTTCCAATGTCTTCAATTGGTCGGTATGTTATTGGGACAGTGTAATCCATCCTTCCAGGTTTGGGTATAAATACCACTTTTACCTCTCTTCATTTTTTGAGGATATACCTCAGAGCCAACGAAGATCTGAATATACCCACCAGGTGCGGTGTGAGTTCTTCCAGACCTCACTGAAGTAGGGCTGGATAGATACCGTCAGGTCCTGGCGATTTAAATAGAGAGAAGCTGTAGTCTGCGTAATTTTTGGTCCTCCAGCATGAAAGTTTTCACATTATGGTCTTCCAAACCTTCGTTTTATTACAACATATTTTAATGTATGCTCATATCTTAATGTATTGCAATAGGCGTCATACCTTTTTTCTGCAAATATTTTAGTACTACTCTTTGCTAGACTGGTTGAATTTTTGGAGATATACACGACATACCACTATCACTAATTAGTCAACAGAATGATACTTTAATCAAACAATAATAATACTCTGTACATATAACCTATTAAGATTAGGTAATTTAGTTTTTCTAATAAAAAAGGGATAACTTCGGCTAATGATGATGTATTTAAAATAGTATCATAATTTTTCTATCGCAGTGTTATTGACATTTAAAAAACAAACTTAAAACTATTTATCATTAGCAGAAGATTTCCTTTTTTTATTTTGAAAATATAAATATGAATAAACCCCCATTCCCCCTACACCTTGTGTTTTAACGTCCCCTGAATCCGTTGACCATTTTCGCACTGATGTGTGTTTGCATTTGTGTGTATCTATCCACGATAATTCAAAAACGAATAAAGAGAAAACTTCAAATTTTAAACTTAAGTTTTAATCAATCTTACAATCAATTGATCTGATTTTGAGCTTAATCAGAGAATCTAGAACGGCAATTCATAGCAAAACATAAAAGTTGTTTTTCAGGTCATTTTCTATCATTTTTGTCATATACATAATTTCTCTAAAATGGAGAAATTTGAGAAAAAATACAAAATTTTACTATTTTCGTCGATAATGAAGATATTAAGTGTTTTGAATAAAATGTGTATGAACATTTTTTTATCTTTAGTTCATATTTTAAACACGTTTATGATTGTAAAAGCCGTACTCAATATATTTAATACCTTTAAAGAAAAAATCATGTGTTGGACACATATAATAATATATTTATTACAAATATTGCATCATCTAACTTATAGCACATAACCTCCATACCTATATTGTCAATATGGCAAACTGTCAAAAATTTTATTCTGACAGACTACTTTAAATAGGTGCATTGGGAATCAACCCTCGTACTTACTTATACAGGGTGTCCCGAAATTAGGCGGTCATGTTTTAACACATAATCTACATCCTAAAATAGGAGTAAAAGTTTATATCAACATAGGTCTGAAAACGTTTTGTTTCCGAGATACAGGGTGTTAAAAGTGAAGTCCTGATGACACATTTTTGTAAATATTTTCTAAACTTTTAAAGATAACTAAGTGAAATTTGGTACAAATGCTTAACTTTTTACACTCTATTTAATGGACTAAACGCCAGTTTTTGATCATCTTCATAGGTATGAAAATTTGGAAAACCAATATTTTATTTATAATAAAGCTACTTATGTTGTATCTAGCTAGGACGCACCATTTTCAAAAGAAAAACATTTGAAAATTTCATGATAAGTTGATATTAACTTATTCGAAAGTTATTAGTAGGCCTGTGAAATTAGAAATTTTATTTTTTTTTTAAACTTTGGAATACCGGTGACTAAAGAAATTTTAGAAAATATTTAAAAAAATGTGCCATTAGGACTTGTAACACCCTGTATCTCGAAACCGAAACGTTTTCAGACTTATGTTTACATGAACTTTTACTCCTATTTTAGGATGTAGATTACGCTGTTAAAATATGACCGTCTAATTTCGGGACATCCTGTATATTTAATAACTTTTAGCTACTTTGATGGGGATTTCGCGTACATTGAATAAAACTAAGACAAAAATGACAGTTGCGCCCCTGCTAAGTTTCATGGCTGATTTTTTCGTAGAGGGCAAAAAGCAAGAAGTAAAAGACGGTATTGGCGACCCGCAGGAGAGGCGAATGTTTAAAAAGAAAGATACAATATGCCCCGGCGATAACACTAAAAAGAAACGATGAGGGCCGCAGCGGCCGCAGAAGAATATTTCCTGAATATTTTATAATTTGTAACAGAAGTCGTCGAGCGAACTTTTTGATGAGTGGCTCCAATTAAATATGAATAATTTAGTTAATGGCGACATTACGTGTAATTGATATCCTCCTACTCCAAAAATCGTAATTAGATTTTTGTAACGACGAAACCGAATTAATATCCAAAACCAACTAAAAGTTTTAATATTTAAATTGAATTTGCGGAAGAGAAGTGGGAAAATAGCGGGCCGTGGCGGAGGGGGGGAAAGGGGGTTGGGTGAGTAAATAATCCCGATGATGGGGAAAAGATGTTTTCAAGTTAATTTTATTTTTTAAAAAAGTAAGCTACATTTTCCCAAATATCTGCAAAGCATTATAAAGAATATTATTTACTTAATTCAAGAAAATTTAAAGCAGATTGTTAGTGTTCCAATTAAATAAAAGTCCACTAAAACATATTATTCTATTCAAACCTAAGTTATATGTCACCATTTTTTGTTAACCGAATTATCATCCAAAGCCAACTAAAAGTTTTAATATTTAGATCGAATTTGAGGAAAAGAAGGGAAATAAAGCGGGTCGGGGGGAGGGAGTGGGTGAGTAAATAAACGCAATGATGGGAAAAATATATTTTCAAGTTAATTTTGTTTTAAATTGATTGGAAGTCCCCAAATAAATTACAAAACTACACCAAAGAAATAATGAAAATTATTTTTGAGCCTCCCAAAGTGAAAACAAATTTAAATAATTTTTTTAAAAAGTCTGTGTATGGGGGTTTCGAGCTTACCTATTCTTGTTCTAAGCACACTGCCCTAAGTATTCAGTAGCCATCACGGCATATAAGTCTCAGATATTCAAATTGTCAGTTGAATATACCTAAGATTTCTAATCAAATTACACGAATAGATGGGTTCAAATCTCCCTATGGGCATATTTTTTTAATTTTTCATTAGCTTTCACTTTGGGGGTTCAAAAATAATTTTCACTTTTTAATAGGAGTAATTTTATAATTTATTTGGTACCTTTGTTTTCGGATCTATAACCGATAAGTTTTTGGAACTTTTAAACCGATTTTTACTATATAATTTTATTTTTTTTTTAAAGAAAGATACATTTTCTTGAATGTCGACAAATATAATATTGAAGAATATTATTTACCTTTAATTCAATGCAGATTTTTAGTGTTCCAATTAACTAAGGGTCCACTAAAACATTATTTTATTCTATTCAAAACTAAATTACATATTATCACCATTTTTTGCTGTTATTAACATTACTATATATACAGTGATGGGCAAATGTGTGGAACCAAATAAATATCTCTGGAATTGTTAAAAATATCGAAATGAAAATTGAAAGGTAGGTATAACATTAAATTGCCTATTTCATTTTATTTTTTTTTAACAATTTTAAACTTCTGGTTTAACCGGAAGTAATATCGATTTTAAATTTTTTAATAAAACACCCTGTATATTATTTTAATTTCGAATAAAGTATTTTATTACGAATTCAAAAATATCGAGTTCGATATTTTTTATTTCAATGCCAACCGAGATTTAACAAAAACATAACTAAAGTAAGGAAAATTCTAATGTTATCTAGTAGTCCATGTAAATCATTGTAGAAGTGTCATTAGATGTCAAAATAAGTAACTAGTATTTGAATTTGAACTTAAAATGGCCGCATTAAGTAAAAGAGAAAGAATAGAAATATTAATGATGATTGGGTATGGGGACAGGAGAAGGACGCATCAAGAAGTTTGTGATCTTTGGAACAATATTCATCCGAATCGACAGATATCACGTTCGGTAGTAACAAAAACTGTGCAAAGGTACAACACAAGTGGAACCGTCAGCAATTTACCAAAAAGTGGATGTTTAAAAAGAGCAACAACTGAAAATGTTGCTCAAAATATTGCTATATCTTTAGAAGAAAATCCTCATTTATCCACAACTGAATTCGCCAATACGTATGCAATTAGCCGTCGTTCAGTAGGAAGGATATTAAGGCGAGAAAAATATCATCTATACAAAATTCGTCTTGTTCAAGAGCTCACTGAAGACGATTTTGACAGACGTTTAGAATTTTGTGAAACGATTATGGATATCTGAAACCGTGATAATGATTTTGTAAGAAATGTGGTGTTTTCAGACGAGTCTACATTTTGTTTGAACGGTACGGTTAATATAAATAATTGCCGCTACTGGTCGCAAAATAATCCTCTTTGGGTACAAGAGGCTCATACACAACATCCCCAGAATTTGGAACATTTGGGCCGGTATTTACAACAACAAAATCGTGGGACCTTTCTTCTTACAAGAAAATTTAAACGGGGAGAGGTATTTAAAACTTTTAGATAGACAAGTGATTTCGGCAGTGGAGGTAAATGGACATTTGCCAAATAATATTTGGTTCCAGCAGGACGGGGCACCACCCCATTACGCTCGCATTGTTCGAGATCGTTTAGATAATACATTTCATCATAGATGGATTGGAAGAAGGGGTACTTATGAATGGCCTGCGCGAATTCCCGACCTTAATCCACTGGACTATTTTCTATGGGGTTATTTAAAGTCCAAGATTTATATTAACAGACCAAATAATTTGCAAGGATTAGCTGAAATAATAACACAAGAGATTCGGAGAATTCCACCAGAAGTAATAGCTAATGTTTTAAGAGAATTTACAACTCGACTTGCCTATTGTCAAGAAGTAAACGGTGCTCAGTTTGAACATTTAATACATTAAGTTTAGTTTCGGTTTACATGGTATTCTTGTTTTATTTCAATGCTTTGTAATTCATTTAGTTTTAATTAATAATAAAATTATTATTATTATTATTATTATTACTATTAACTTCTTCAATTAGACTACTAGGTATCATTAGATTTTTCCTTATTTTAGTTATGTTTTTGTTAAATCTCGGTTGTCATTGAAATAAAAAATATCGAACCCGATATTTTTGAATTCGTAATAAAACACTTTATTCAAAATTAAAATAATATACAAGGTGTTTCATTAAACAATTTAAAATCGATATTACTTCTGGTTAAACCGGAAGTTCAAAATTGTTAAAAAAATAAAATCAAATAGGCATTAAATAATTTTTTTATTTCTTTGCCTGATTCAAATGCGACTACTTTAGTTTTATTTGCTCGCAATAACTTCACGTACTTCTACTTTAATTATTATTATACAGTTTATCCTCATGCATTTATAGGTTTGTTGAGAGAAGAACTCTTTTAATTCAACCCACTCAATTTCATTATTCATAGTTCAAAGATTCGGTAGATTTTAGGTACATTCCTGGAGCCGGGAGATTTTGAAAATGAAATGCATTTTTCCGAGAGAATCCCGAAATTCCAGGAGAATTGGCAACCCTACCTTTAATCCATCTTAAGGTGACCACATTGTTGATTGACACTTAATGTCTTAATCAATAATAGTTGATAAAGTGTAGTTTTGTATTATAGCCGTAGAAAAACACTAAAACAATACTAATTTAAAAATAATTAGAGAAGCCAAAAACACAATAGCTAAATGACAGACGCGAGAAAATTAATTTGGATCGCTAACAGCGGCGGCTGTGGTAATTTAAAATGGGTGTTCACTTTTTCCAATAATTTTATCATGCATTTGTAAGTTCGGATCAAAACTTTGTACAAGAGTCAATATCGCTGTTTTTTTTTATTATTTGAGTTTGTATTAAGTGTAGTTATTATTATCAACATCATACTAATTTCAAGCACTACAACTATTAATAAATGAATATTTTAGTTAGTGCAATATTTGTTTTGTTTTTAATACGTTGAAAACCATCTATAATCATTATTAGTTAGTAAACTGACTTTTCTTCATGATTTGAGATTATTTTTAAATATATATCAGGTTATGTAGAAAGCTTGACATTGATTTTTCTGTAAAAATTTTTAGTTTTTATTGTAAGTTTAATCATTTTCACAATTTGTCACACATGTCAAATAAAAAATATATTTTTTAAATACCTTTTATTGGCAAATAAAATAAGAAATAAAATGTTTTTAAATATAATATTCATCATCTGAAATATAATATTACACAGACACAAACTAGAATAAAGATATATAATGCCTAGCATTCTAAATGATACTCTTCGCAGTTTAACAGAGCCCCTTAACCCCCATTTTCAAACAGATTGTAATCAATAGGCCTCAACTCCTTATAGAGCTTGATTTTTACTAAAAATTTCATGTTGATATCGCTTTTCATTTCTGATTTTTTTTTAATTTCAACCTCCCTTAAAATCCCCATATTTAATCAGACAAAGTAAACCTATAATACTCTTTACAGAATACTGTATCAAGAGTAGAAAAAAAAATGTATGAGGTAAAATAAACAATTTAAAAAAGGTCAACAATAATATTCAACTTCTTTTATCAAAGGATACTAAAAGTTTGGAATAGCAGCACATAATTGAACACAGAACACAGAAATCTGTGAACTAAACTAGTGAGATACATATCGTAAAATGTTATCACACTTAATTCTCCATATGACCCTTTCTAACTGTATTTCACGTCACATTCCAAAGTATTCTTGCTCTCACTAATGTCCTACCCCTCATGGCTGCTTTTTCGTGTCCAAGTTTACTAAAAAATAATGTGTTTTAATAAATAGAATAATAGTAATTTTGTTTAAATAGGTAAATCAGCTTCATCTGTATTTTCAAATTATTGTTTAATTGTAGATAGTATATTAATGCTTTGATATGTACTTATAGTCAGAGCATGTAGATATGTGGAATGTGTTAAGTGCATAATCAAAATCACAATTTATGTTTGATACTTATATTCGAGACTTTTTTCGAGACATTCTTTATTACCAACCTGTAAACTAACTTACCAATATTATTTTTATTTAATACCTCTAGGTAATTCAAATTACCATAACATCTAATATTTTTGAAAAATACTAAATTATACAAACAAGGCAATAAAAAATTGTCATTAAAATAAAGAATTTCTGGTTTGTATGCAACAAACGATCTTGGTTAGAGGGTAACACGATGATAATTACAAGCAAAAATAACTTTATATAGGTAAAACTATTTAAATGTACATACTTCTTAGGTAAAATTTCTCATCGAGTATATTAAAATTAACTGGAAAATTTACAAATTTTTTGCTTACTTCTCAGTTCTCAATTAAACACACTTTTTTTAAATGATCACAAATAATAAAATAATCTTAATTTTATTAAAACCGTTTCATAATGACAGAAAACGAAATGACAGTTTGTTTTATTTGGTACAGTGTTGCCAGAATGTTTTTGTTATGTACCAGATTTGTCTAAAAAATGTATCAGATTCCTTAAATGTGTCAGATTTTTCGAATTCTATTTCCAGTGACATCTAATTCATTGAAGGGAGAAAAAGGGCGTCCTTTATTGATAACGAAACCCAAACAAGGAACACAATATATATATTTTACGCTTGAACATGCAGAATGTACTACATCTAGTACAATTGTGAATTGTACTAGACTGGCAACACTGGTTTGGCAACCTTGTTTGTGAGCAGCGCGCCAATTAATGTGTTCTTTGACAGTTTGAAGAATCTGTTGGCGTTTTTTTTCTTCTCTTTTTAGCTATATGCATTCACCATATCGTCTCACTTGTGTTAGGCTCACTCATCATAATGCGCTACAGGATACAGTATACTTAGGTATACTGTGCCACAGAGATGCAGATCAGCCAGAAGACAATGATGTACTAAAAAACATAGATTAACACGTATGAAAATAAAAATATTAAAATTAAATTTATATTTTTATGTTATTTTATTTATGTAACTGGGTGTTCACTGCACAAATGAACCAATGGAGAAACCGCCCCTGATCGCTAATCTTATAATTTATGAAATGATACCCTGTATTATAAGTGGCATTAACTCAGTTTCTTTTGCGTTTGACTTCCACAATTCGCAACATATAAAATCAAATAAGCGCAATCGTAACGTACCCTCGTCCGTAGTAATAACACAAGCAAAATTATTAGATGTGATGGCTGATAGCGTAGGGGTGGTAAGATAGCGTCCCATCATAGCGAATATAAAATATAAAACCCCGTGTCTAACTACGTGTATCTTTCTTTACGAGATGTGCACAATAAGTTAGAGAAGCAATTTGCATATGTAACTAAGTATGTACATTTCATATTGCTAGAGCAACAATATTATACGGACGAAATTTTATGCTTTCGTGTGACTTACTTATGGCTGAACGAAATATCTTTTATATGGCCCGATGTAGATGAGAAATCTGGCAGGTGGGATAAGAAAAAGTGCCGAGGTTCTACTTTTAGGGTTACGATTATTGCGCTCTGTTAGATTTCTTACTTTTCAGCTAAAAAGTTGCTATTTCATTTATAAAATCTAATAGAAGATATTTAAAAATGTTAGGTGACAGGTGACGTATATTTATTTAAGACATTTTAATTGTTCTAATTTATATTCACTAAATACATTTTATAACTAATTTATGTGTAATTAAGACTAACACTGTTCTCGATTATATTTCTAAATTTAAACTATTTAGACTAGTGGTCGCCAACCCTGTCGATCGCGAGCTACCGGTAGCTCGCGGAGGCAATTCTGGTATCTCTCACAACGATTTTAATTTTAAAAAATACAAACTGCAAATATCAGAGAAGCTTCCGAAAATTTCACAAAAAAATCTAATTGTCATAATATTAAACATAAACAGCGGCAACGTTGCGGTGAGCGATCTGCCACTGACGCCATCAAGCTAGAATCGGCTAGAACTGGCCAGCCGGACCAGCGCGTTAGTGTTCGAGAACGATCAGGGATTGCTTTGAACGGGATAAATAAGCACGGCGCGGCGACCATTGCGCTTAGTTTAAACTGAACGCGTAACCAACGTCCAGCGGTTGGGTTAGTAGAGAACAACAAAAAATAATATTATGGCAAGCAGTTGTAAGAAGGTAAAGACATGCCCACTTTCATTCGGAATGGGAAGAACAATACTTTTTTCACAGAAGTTAAAGATAAAAATGTGTGTTTGTTATGTAATACTTCGTCTCCGTTGCTAAAAAAGGAAATATTGAGAGGACATCATAAAACTGTACATTCTAATTTTGAAAAATCATTCTCACTACATTCTGCTGCCAGAAAGGAGAAACTGAAACAGTTAAAAAAGCAGTTAATTGGACAACAATCAATATTTTTAAAAATAGTCGACAAAAATAAGGCTGCAACTGAAGCATCGTACCGTGTGTCCCACATAATTGCACAAAAAAAGAAACCTTATGAAGACGGGAAAATGATAAAACAGGCGTTTTTAGAAGCTGCTGATTCGTTATTTGCCAACTTTAGAAATAATAACGAGATAGTTTCAGCTATAAAATCTATGCAACTTTCTGCTAATACAGTGATGTAGATGTAGAAGCAATGAGCAATGATATTTTTTTACAGTTAAGAACTGACTTAGATAACTGTGTTTATTTTTTACTTCAACTGGATGAATCAACAGATGTCGCTGACACTGCCCAGATGGCTGTGTTCGTCAGGATGGTTTTTAGTGATTTTACGATTAAAGAAGATCTTTTGAAGTTTATTCCACTGAAAGGACACACTACTGGACAGGAGTTGTTTTCTCATTTAAAAAATATTATTTCTTCCGAGAAAATTCCAATATAGAAAATGGTAGGCTTGGCAACCGATGGCGCTCCAGCTATGGTGGGTTGTGATAAGGGTCTGGTGGCGTTATGTCGTAAAGATGAAACTTTTCCGCAATTTCTCTGTTACCACTGCATTATCCATCAGCAAGCATTATGTGGAAATTTCCTGAAACTAAACAACGTTATGAAACTGGTGGTAAAAATTGTGAACAAGATTAGAGCTCAAGCGTTACAAAGAAGATTATTCAAAACCTTGGCCGATGAAGTTAACTGTCAATACGGGGACCTACTCCTTCACTCTGAAGTCCGATGGTTAAGTGGAGGACGGGTGCTGAAACGTTTTAATGATGTCCTATCTGGCATAGTTCAATTTTTCAAACAACGCGATGAACCGACTCCGGAACTAGAAAATTCAATCTGGCTTAGAGATTTTGGTTTTCTCGTGGACATTACAGAGAAATTAAACGAACTTAATTTGCAGCTTCAGGGGAGAGACAAAAAACTAGCGGAAATGATTTCTAATATAAAAGCATTTATCAAAAAGCTGGAGTTTTGGGAACAAAACCTAATTAACAGCGATGAAAAGCATTTTCCTATTCTTTGAGAAAAAATATCTCAAAATCCATTAGAACCCTATGACAGCAAATATCATGTAGAAATAGTTTCTACCCTGAAGAATAACTTCAAAAATCGTTTTAAGGATTTCAACGAAATGGCTTTAGTAGCGCAGTTTGTTGTTTCACCCTTTATGGAAATTGATATCCAACAGTTTGCAACTTGTGTTATGCAGAACTTTGGCGAAGACATCGCTGCAACAGAAATGGAAGTAATTGAGTTTCAAAATGATTTAGCCTTAAAATCGTTAGTCTCAAGTACCAAATGTATCTGGCCCATTGTAAGTAAAGACAAATATTCAGTTCTATGCCGTGTTGCCTTGAAAGTGAAAGCATTATTCAGTTCAACCAATTTGTGTGAATCTTCTTTTTATAATATGAAGTTTATTAAGAACAAATATCGCAATCGACTTACAGATGAACATTTGGATAATTGTATTCGAATGGCTGTATCAAATTATACTGCAAACATTAAAAAAATTATCGATGAGTCTGAGTGTCAGCCTTCTCATTGAACGTGCTTTTTTATTTTTCAATGTTTATGTTCATGATAGTGCGTTACTTTTTTGTTGTTAATATTAACTATTTTTAAATCTTACGTGACATGCCGTTGTGGCTGGATAAAAGTTTGTGTTTATTTTTCAAACACCTTCGTTTAGTAGGTAGGAATGTAGCTATGAACAAGTACGTACTAGTAATATTAGTTATTTTGTTATTAGTTTATTATTAGTACCTATGTATTATGTATTACCAGTTAAATAGTAAAATAAATACATATAATGATAAATTAACTGTGGATTATTTCATTTACGTTGCGTTACGTGGCTTCCGTGTGGGTAGCTCGCTGTTTATTCCAAAATTAACAAAGTAGCTCAACACATTGAGAGGTTGGCGACCACTGATTTAGACAAAGTCGCCTTTCCTCTATGAGTATTACATGTGAATCGTATTTCAGTACCTTTTCACAGCGGAAAACGTTCACACCGCCAGACTAGTTGGTGTCATCGAGAAAGGATCGGACTGATTAAAAACGGCTCGCACAACATTTATAACTATTAAATAATAGAGGCATGATGTTTTGACAGTAAATACATACCTAATCTAATGCGTCGTTAAGAAAATACTGATATCGCGCTCCTAATACTAAGATAACTAGGTATTAAAATTTTAATGGGTCGATTTTTGGTATGAGTTGAAAAAAATTAACAGGTTATTATTTAATATTGAACTTTATTTTGGTTTCAGCGGAATTAAAAATGGACGTCCTTCGAGAAAGAGAGGAAAAAGAAAACCTCGAAAGACAACTACTGGAAGAACAAAAAATAAGAGGTGAGTTTTTATATGTATATTGTTTTTATGCTAATGAACATTTTTCTATTTATAAAACACTCTTAATAAAAGTAAAGAGTTAATCATAAACGAATAATTGACATCACATCAGTTTGTATCTAAAATAATTCCATTTATCATTTTCGGAATATAATCCGATGTAAAATGTTTCGATAGCAATTTCAATAAACCTGTTGAGAGATTAATTTAGTAAATGGCAATTATTTTGTGACAATTCTATTTATCCATTACAATCGAATGAAATTGGATACACAAACACGAAATGGAGATAGATACAAAGCATTAAGGGCATTGGCGTTCGTAGAGGATATATTTTAACAACGGTTATAAACGCCACAAGTTTTATTGATTATTTTCGTAAAAAAGTTTCTAAAATAAGTCTTGGGTTTGGAGTCCACTCTGTAGAAATAAAATTTATAATTTTTCAACATTTTTTTTAGTGAATTAACGCGATTAGACTCTACAATTAGCGATAATGGAATCATTTTGCTGTAATAATTTATTTCTGAAATCAGTTCGAATGATTTCGAGATATTTCGAAAGATTACGAGAGATTTAGAATGATTTCGAGATATTTCGAATGATTTCGAGATATTTCGAAAGATTGCGAGATATTTTGAGATTTCGTGAGTTTTGTGAGATTTTGAAAGATTTCGAGAGATTTCGAGAGATTTCGAGAGATTTCGAGAGATTTCGAGAGATTTCGAGAGATTTCGAGAGATTTCTAGAGATTTCAAGAAATTTCGAGAGATTTCGAGAGATTTCGAGAGATTTCGAGAGATTACGAGAGATTACGAGAGATTACGAGAGATTACGAGAGATTACGAGAGATTTCGAGATATTTCGAGATATTTCGAGATATTTAGAGATAGAGATATTTCGAGATATTTCGAAAGATGACGAGAGATTTCGTGAGATTTCGTGAGATTTCGAGATATTTTGTGAGATTTCATGAGATTTCGTGAGATTTCCTGGGATTTCGTGAGTTTTCGTGAGATTTCGTGAGATTTCGTGAGATTTTGTGAGCTTTCGTGAGCTTTCATGATATTTCGAGAGATATTGAAAGATATCGAAAGATTTCGAGAGATTTCGAGAGATTTCGAGAGATTTCGAGAGATTTCGAGAGATTTCGAGAGATTTCAAGAAATTTCGAGAGATTTCGAGAGATTTCGAGAGATTTCGAGAGATTACGAGAGATTACGAGAGATTACGAGAGATTACGAGAGATTACGAGAGATTACGAGAGATTACGAGAGATTACGAGAGATTACGAGAGATTACGAGAGATTACGAGAGATTTCGAGATATTTCGAGATATTTCGAGATATTTAGAGATAGAGATATTTCGAGATATTTCGAAAGACTACAAGAGATTTCGAATGATTTCGAAATATTTCGAAAGATGACGAGAGATTTCGTGAGATTTCGTGATATTTTGTGAGATTTCATGAGATTTCGTGAGATTTCGTGAGATTTCCTGGGATTTCGTGAGATTTCGTGAGTTTTCGTGAGATTTCGTGAGATTTCGTGATATTTCGAGAGATATTGAAAGATATCGAAAGATTTCGAGAGATTTCGAGAGATTTCGAGAGATTTCGAGAGATTTCGAGAGATTTCGAGAGATTTCGAGAGATTTCGAGAGATTTCGAGAGATTTCGAGAGATTTCGAGAGATTTAGTGAGATTTCAAGAGATTTCGAGAGGTTTCGAGAGATTTCGAAAGATTTCGAAAGATTTCGAAAGATTTCGAAAGATTTCGAAAGATTCCGAGAGATTTCGAAAAATTCCGAGAGATTTCGAGAGATTTCGAGAGATTTCGAGAGATTTCGAAAGATTTCGAGAGATTTCGAGAGATTTCGAGAGATTTCGAGAGATTTCGAGAAATTTCGAGAGACTTCGAGAGATTTAGAGAGTTCTAAAGGAATTTTAAATGATTTCGAACGATTACAGAGATTTCGAATTATTTAGAGACTTAAATTTCAGTATTTTAAATACCTAAAATTCGGCAAAATAAGGTCTACGCTATTTTAGTGTGTAATTTTTACTTGTAAACATTTTGTTTCATTGCAATATCCTGCTAGTTAACCAATGGTGACAACTGGAAATAAAATAAAATGTGTAATATATAACTCTTATTTCTTACACATTTATTTAAATAATACAAAATAAAATTATTATTGCTTAGTTAACAAAAAAATAAATAAAAATATATTCTGAAAACAAAAAAAAAATAGTTTCAGAAACTTAACAAAATAATTTTATAGGGACATGAGTAAATATTATTAACTAATATCACGACAAAATTAAAAATATATTTTCAAAATATAAAAAACAATGAAATAAATTGCTTTTAATGGAACGTATTAATAACTAACATTAACATAATAATAATAATAACAATAATAATAATAATCTCACAATCATTTCTTCGAAATTATACAAGAGCTGAGAATTTATTGAGAACATTTTGGGTTTCTTTGGAAATTATGCGTTTAAGAGTAGCATTTCGGGAGAATTTTATTGAGAGACATTTGCATAATTTGTAGAAAACTACAAAATGTTCTTAAATGAAATTCTTACCTCGCGTGGTACTTGGAAAGATTATTAAACAATATAAACAGAACTTTCATTAACAACATTTGCTTTGTTTCCGTAATAGACCGTCAGATAGTGACCGATTTAGGTGCGTCATTTTCGCATACAAGCCTCGAAGAGGGTTGAAAAGTACATCGATGTTAAGTAGAATAAAAGAAAATTTTCGAGTGACTCTTGAAAATAACATGGAAAATTCGATTTTCCTTATTAGAAAAATTCGGGTAATTCAAGAAAATATGTTTTTCGGACTAGTGACGACGTACCTTTTCATAAATTTGATGGGCTTGTGTGGAAAAATCGGGCAAAATCTTGATTTTTCCTTAGAAGATTACGCCCTTATTTCAACCCTTTAGCCACTTGCAACATTAAAGCATTTGGTTTTCCGATGCCTAGTTCTATTAATTAATCATGTAGTAAAAACGGCTTACGTGGAAAAATGGGAAAAAAATAACCTTTCGTTTTTGTTAGGGAAAATCGAATTTTCCATGTGTTATCCCCAGCAGCCACTTGTAAATTTCCTATCATTCTAATTAAAATCGAGGCTTGTATGTGAAAATGGGGCACATAAACCTGTCACTATCTGACGAACTATAAGATAGAGTCGATTATGTATTTAAAATATTCATTTCAACAACTAAAACGATTTATGTGTATTTTTGGTCACCTTTTTGAAAAAATTCATATTGACGTTTCGTATAAATCATTGATACACGTTATTTTGATGATGAATTGATTTTTTTGAATCCAATCGGAATTAGGTGAAAACACTGCAACATACAGTGTTTTCAGATACAGTTTGGTTTGATTGGCGTGTATTGGAGTAAAAGATGATTGTTATTGGTTGATATATTATATTCTTAAATAATTTGTTAGTAACATTTTTGAAAATGGTATTTCTCAAAGCAACTGTATATTTTAATAAAATTATCTTTGATAAAATTTAAAGTATTAGCGCAAAAGTTTGAAAGTTGAGTTCCGGTGCGAAAAGGTATGTAAATCAAATTTTATTTTATGAATTCCTAAATTCAATTGTTTGTGTTAATTATTTTTAAAATAGTTATTTTATCGTAATAACCTCCGAATTATTTTTAAAAATTTGGTAGATTTTCTTTAATGGGTCACAGAAATAAATATATTATACAACTCGAGTGAATTATCCGTATGGACATCACATTAAATCTTGTTGCACAAACTATTATTATCTTATATCAAATATTTGCTTACTTTTTAACTACGTGTGTGCTCAGGTTACTTTTCATTACATCGCCAAATTTTAGTATTTTCTAGAAATACTTTTTTTTTCGGCCGTTTTTCAAAAGAACCATTGTTTAATTTAACTCAATTGAAGCCAAAAACAAGAACTTTTTTTTAAATTCTTCCATGTCTTCATTCAACAATAGGGCATATTTATTTTTGTTATCCAATATAGATGAAAAGACTCGATAGTCAACATAACAGAATCTAATTTCATCAGCTGGTGACTTATGAATTGACTCTCATATTATTTTGTAGCTTTTTTGTGCCTTGAGGCTTAGCAGGTTCATTTCTATGTATTAATATCTGTAATTAAGCATGACCACGCGCGTTTATTACTTGCGCGTGTGACCATTTTAAGGACAGGTCCAATAACTGACCGCGTAGTTGCATACCACAGCCGGCAGCTGCTATATCAATGAGTACGATATGTGGTGTGTCATCTTTCTGAGGAGATGTCGGTTCCGAATCCATAGATGTTGGGCTCGTTTAAGATTTCCTACTTCTGCTTGTAACAACAGAGGATCCGGCAAAATTTCTGGTATTTGGGGGTAGCGTACTTATCAGCGTCGGTGTTTAAACCTCGTAGTTAGAAATAGGCCGACATTAAATAAATAAAATAAAAAAATAGTGCCTTACTTACGTTTATTTGTTGCTTACTTTGTCTTGACTGTAAAGCCAGCGATAACAGCCTATGGCTTCTACTTTTGCGGTTTTTTTTGCTGTCTCCATTGTTTAACTGAAAAGTGAAAATAATTAAATGAAGTACTTCAATTTTGATTATTACGAATTGATTTTTTAGTATTATCAATGGAAAATTGCAGAGTTTCTACTACAAGAATTTATTTATTTTAAAACGTAATCATTTACAACAACGAGCTAGTAGGAATGATTTTAAATGCTTTCGAATGATTTTGAATGAATTTGAATGAATTTGAATGATTTTGAATGATTTTGAATGATTTTGAATGATTTTGAATGATTTTGAATGATTTTGAATGATTTTGAATGATTTTGAATGATTTTGAATGATTTTGAATGATTTTGAATGATTTTGAATGATTTTGAATGATTTTGAATGATTTTGAATGATTTTGAATGATTTTGAATGATTTTAAATGATTTTAAATGATTTTGAATGATTTTGAATGATTTTGAATGATTTTGAATGATTTTGAATGATTTTGAATGATTTTGAATGATTTTGAATGATTTTGAATGATTTTGAATGATTTTGAATGATTTTGAATGATTTTAAATGATTTTAAATGATTTTGAATGATTTTGAATGATTTTGAATGATTTTGAATGATTTTGAATGATTTTGAATGATTTTGAATGATTTTGAATGATTTTGAATGATTTTGAATGATTTTGAATGATTTTGAATGATTTTGAATGATTTTGAATGATTTTGAATGATTTTGAATGATTTTGAATGATTTTGAATGATTTTGAATGATTTTGAATGATTTTGAATGATTTTGAATGATTTTGAATGATTTTGAATGATTTTGAATGATTTTGAATGATTTTGAATGATTTTGAATGATTTTGAATGATTTTGAATGATTTTGAATGATTTTGAATGATTTTGAATGATTTTGAATGATTTTGAATGATTTTGAATAATTTTGAATGATTTTGAATAATTTTGGATGATTTCGAATTATTTTGAATCATTTCAAATTATTTAGAATCATTTCCAGTGCTTTCCAGTGATTTCGATTCCAATTTACATTTAAAATGTGCCAGTAATTTAAGAGCCCACC
Source organism: Psylliodes chrysocephalus (assembly GCA_927349885.1). Taxonomy (NCBI): domain Eukaryota; kingdom Metazoa; phylum Arthropoda; class Insecta; order Coleoptera; family Chrysomelidae; genus Psylliodes; species Psylliodes chrysocephalus. Next base: position 16,898,422 of record OV651820.1, read on the forward strand.
TCGAAGATCATTTAAAAACTAAAATTATTTTTCTATTATACATTTTAGACTAAGACGTTTAAGATAGCTCGTAGCATAACACAAATCGCACAGTGTATAACAATTATGATTTACAATTAATTACACACACACAGGTAACTGTTGAAAACCTCGTAAAGAAGTTTTATTATACACATGATCACAAATTACAAATTGGTGTTGCACATGAAATACTTCTTTCTGTTTCAAATGAGATTCACTCAGTGAAAACATGGGAATGATTATTATCCTTATAATTAATTCTTCCGGTTTTATCTATGTACCTATCAACAGCGACTGAGTACCCACCGGTACTTTATGAATCAATTAGTTATATTCTTTGCATAATACAATACAGTACAATTCAGAAAACTGGCAACAATAGCGTAATGTTGTTGGTACCTTTTTTAACTTCTATTGGCATCTAATATAGAAATTGTCTAAACTGAAATTGAAAGGAAACCAATATGGACGAAATATATTAGTAGGTTTATCCAACGACTATTAGACTAATCCATTTACGCAGACAGAGCTGTCGCATCAGCTGCTGCATTAGAAAGAAGGGGACAGCTGCTTATTTGAGTGAGGATTGTTTGTGCCAGTATGTTTATCTGAGGAGCAGACATACGTTTAAGAATGAATCAGTATTTACGTCTGCTACGCTTGCGTTGCACTGCTGTCACACTTCAAAATTAATTGCGTACTTTCCTGAGAAACACTATACAACTATAAAAGTTGCAACGAGAAAAAATACATTTGAAAATATTTTGTTCGCTTTAGAGTCGAATTATAACTCTTCCATACTTTTTAATAATAATTTGGCAACCACGTGGATGACACCGTGACTGTTTGCAATTCGATTTTTGTAAACAAAATTAGTTTGTAGTTGTTTGTGGTTGGGTTTATATTTATCTCCAATGCTTAAATAATGTGTTAAACAATCAATCATTAAAACATTTCGCCCATCTTTTATAGTCACTTGGTATAATATTTACAGAAAACTATCTAAGCGTTCGAGTTTAGAAAGAAAGTTGAAAATCCGTGTACGCCGGTTAAAATAGCGAAATTAGAGGGAAATAGACACATCAGGTAGAAGAAAAGGGTTGTAGCGAGACTGCAGGGAGAATGAGTTTGATGTATGGAACTCGGAGAATGTTCCTCATCTCTGGGCGTCGTTTGCAAACGTCTTGCTAAACTTCCCTTCTTGGGAAGAGAAGCGGAATGTCTTGTATATGTTCGCAGAGAATGTGTTAATGACATATTTGTCTCTCGGTGACTCCGTTCCTGCGATTAATATGAGAACGAAACGTTTAACATTCCCGATATCCCCTATAGGTATCAAATTTTCGGATCTGATCATCATCTACATCACGTCACATATAATATGTTGAAAACAAACTTCTCTATAGGTATCTCCTCCGCTGTAGACAAGTTTTCCAACATTATTATAATAATAATCTTGCTAAAGTAAATGGTTCATCTCGAGGTTTCATGATGATTACATAAAAACCGACTAGATGGCGCTGTAACCACTTTACTATTAACGTTTCATGTATTTTTATATTGCGACCATTGTATGGAATAGTTTTTACAATTTTAAATTAGAAAGTGTCAACAAATAAGTAGATTAATTTCGTGTATTAACAGAACTCGTAAAGAGCAATGACTTAAAATTATTCTAAACTTACCGCAAATGCCTTAGTACGTATTTATTTAAAAAAAATAACTTCTCTTAAAGGCTCAATCTATTAATTGTAATATACGAGCACTCTCAATATATTCTGAATCTACTGAAAGTAAGAGTGGTATTTGTAAAGATTCGCTATTACGATAATGAGTAATATAAACAAATGTAATCGAAATATCTTTCCGTATTTTTCCTAAATAATTGTTTTGACGTGATTGTTGATAAAAAACGATGATGGCTGTTTTTTTTTCAACCTCCGATCGCACAGTATGAAGGCCAGGCGTGCGGCATGTAGCTGTCGTGCGTAGTAGGCGACTGCGCCTCTTCTCCTACACACACTCTGTCACTACACGTCATTTCTTGTTGATCTGCAGTCACATAAACATGGCTGTCTGTATTGATTCTCCCGCCAAGTGTGAATTGCGAAGTGGTATTGCAGGCAGAAGAAAATAGTGCAGCGGAAATTCATCGAAGAATGAACTGAGTGTATGGAGAGAGTTTACGTAGAGCTATTCAAAACAATAAAAGAAGCATGCTGACTTCTGGAATTGTTCTCATCCATGACAATGCCCATCTTCATAGTGCTCGTGTAACCCAACGGCTCCTTAAGCAATTTCAGTGAAACCTTTTTGAACATCCACCATATAGTGCCGACCTAACGCCGAGTGACTACCGTCTTTTCCCTGAACTGAAGAAGTGGCTTAGGGGAGAAAAGCTTCTAAAATGACAAGGAGCTCAAAGAAACAGCACAATTCACTTCATGTCATTGGCGGCAACATTTTATGAAGAGGGTATTGCCAAGCTTGTGCACAGAAATACCTCAATCGTCAAGGTGAATATGTAGAGAAGAAATCTTTATTGTACATTATTTTTGGTAATAAAATAATTTTTTTATATTCACCCGTCTTTCCTTTACTGAGGTATCTACTAGATTTTTTGATGTTTCATGGATGAAGCGAAACACCAATATGCAAGATCTAGGTTGCAACATGAACATCAAAATTAACTATATTAACTGTCATCTAGACTATTTCTTAAAAATCTTGGCCTTTTTAGTAATGAACAAGGAGAATAGCTCCACCAAGAAATTCTAATCATGTAGAAACGATGCAAGATTAGATGGGACGTGCATATGAAGGCAGATTACTGCTGGTGTTTGAAAAGAGACCTGCCTCAAACATTTAATTTAAGAAAATCATTGGAAAAGATAATTTTTGGCTACTTTTGAAGAATAAATATTCTTCATATGGTAAGTATAATAAAGCCTTGTTCAAAGTAGAAGCGGCGAGCGTGGCAATGAGATAGCGTTACGTTTAGCCACGGGATTGATATTTCAGAGCATCGCATCTCTGGTCGTTCTCACTTGCTAACATAGATTGTTTGACATATGACGCGTCTCTGGATGCAACGCTATCGCATCGCCTGGTTCGCCGCTTCTGCAAAAGTATACAGAAAAAATGTGCACATGCACATTTTAGATTTATTTTTTTTTTTTTAGTTTCTGGATGTTTTATGGTTATAACAACTTACAAACAAAGAAGAACATGTTTAATAACAATAAATTATTTATTTGTTTATTTAAAAAGAAAAAATCTATTGTTGTGCCAAAGTGACCTTAAATTAGTGAAAACTAAAACGTATTGCTAGCAACAACTGAAGAGGAACAATTTTAATAACGTGCCCACACATGCCTGAATTATTGATTGAATTCTCCTTAGCATACCTAGAATCAAATGGCGAATATTTTCTTGAGGAATAGGGTCCCATTCCCCCAAAATAGCTTGCTGCAATTGATTTGAGGGGTAGGAACACGAATTCATATTCTGCGCCCAAGCATGTCCTAAACATTTCATTTAGTTTAGCATCTGGACTTAACACTGGCCTTTCCAACACAGCAATATCTATGTGGTTAAGGTATTGTTGAGTAATTCTCGCGGTGTGAGGCCTGGAATTTTCCATGTATTAAAATAAATCGATATAACAAAATCCTGTAGAGTTTCATCAATGTACCTGGTAGCAGCTAAGAAGCCTACTAGAATGATGTACAACTATGTATGTGCCTCCAGAGAAATTCCAGCCCACACCAAAACTAAACATCCTTGGTAGCTTACCTTAGAACTGAAGGTATATTTTGCAAAACGCTCTTGTGGTCTTTGCCATAATCTGTTACAACTATCTGGAGACTGCAGGCTACATCTCGACTCATCAGTAAACAAAATACGCCCCCATTCATTTCACCCCAGTGCTCATAATTCCTGATGACGTCCAAGCAGCTCTGGTTACCCATTTCCTAAGTGTAAGTGTTAATTATGAATTGTTGGACAATACTTTGATGAAGACACTGTCTAAGCAGAAGGCCTTAATTCTCCAAATATAAAGAATTACTTTAATTAAGTCTTTACACTGAGTCATGGGCCCCAACTCATGAAATCAAGACAAAAATTCTCATGAAAAAATGACTAATTCTTCTTAAATTGTCTAGGTTTCATGAATTGAGGTTCACGTGATAAAAAAGATCAAATCTTTCGAATCGATCATCTATTCGAGGTTAGCTTCCATCCTTAGCCGCGTCAACAAACTAACTCTGCTTTTGTCAAATGAAGTATCGATACGCAAAACAATCAGTTAAATAAAAGTGTCGATCTGAATCATCATAAAATTGGCATAGGCATGTCAAACGCAGCAGCGAAGGCAAAAAGCAAAAGCAAAATCGCCACAAAAGGGACAAATTCCCTGATTTATTCATCGAAATTGAAATGGGCGGAATGGAAATGGACCGCGGAGTGAAGTGTTGTGTGCGAGTGTATATATATGTTCATGGTCGGGCATTCAAAGGGGTAGCGCCGCGACGCCATAGCTTTCGAGCTTTGATCTCGTCGACTGCTCCTAATTTTATTCCACTCCGCTCTAACTCATTTATATTGAACACAAATGACCAATGGTCTCAGTAAATTACTTGTCAATTGCTTCCACAAAGCAGTGCAAACTTTAATTTAAATGTTAACGCTTCCCGCATTACTTCGGAGGGATTGAAATGCAAGCGAACTCCGAGCTATTATTAACTCTTTCGTGTTGTCGAATTAATTACGAACTGTCGCATTTGAATGGTATTTTGTCAATACCTACAGAGTATAATCTTACAATGATCTTAAAATATTACGATTGATAGAGAAACTCAAAAAGTTAAAATAGTTTAATTGGGATGCATGTATAAAGTCAGTGGTGACTTGTCTGTAGGAGCTGTGGGGCTACTAGCCCCTCAGTACAAGGGGAAATCAATTTATATAAAAATGAAAGGAAAATGTACAATATTATCTACTCATACTATTTTTAACAAAAAATACTATATTTCGCATCTATTTATAACTTTCATACGGCTCCATTTGGTTTAGTTGTTACAATCATAATCTAGCAAGCTGTCCCTTGCGTTCAATATATTTTCTGTAAGCTATTCATTAATGTTGCTGGCTAGTAGGGCTAAAGTTGTAGCGCCCTTAATTCAGGTGTTGTAATGGGTGATTTTTAAGCCGTTTATACTAGGTTTGTATGCTACTTTTTCTGTTTTTCAAACTAGTTGTTTTTTCTTCTATAATCCATATTGTGGTTAGGAAAGCAAATGTTTCTTTTTTTAAATAAACTTATAAGTGGATAATCGTGAATATAAATAGTTAGTCGCGAAATCTGCCAAGATATATTATTCGCTCCCTGTATTTTAAAATGAAATAGTAGCAAATTCTAAAGTTAAATCGAGCAAAACGCACAGAAAGAAGAAGTACATACCGAAACAATCGTCTTTTGGCATCATCGTGCAATTTGTCTTGGCATTTCGCAAAGGTCATTTCGGGGAATAACAAAAGGCAATAACCAACTAACCCCTACACTACTATATCTTCTTTAAGGGTGAACGAAGTAGGTATCTCTTTTAATACTGAAATTAATATGACTTTGCAGTCGGTCGAGAGTCTCGAAAGAACCCCTTCGCAAAGAAACTCGCTTTGAATTCCAAATGTCATAAGAACTTTAAATTATCCTTTCTTTTCTTATTGTATTGTTGTCGATTGCTAAGTTCGGAGTATTCTGCTCTAATTTCCCTTTTGTCCCTTATTTCGTTTCTATTCTTTATGACATTTTTTGTTATCGCAGCAACCAGTTGCATAAAGTTGAACATTAAGCCAAAAAGTCAAGAAGCGAGTTTCGAGAATAAGCAAATTGTCTAAAAGTAGTTTTCGCGTTCCCTCGAGTCTAAAAAAACTAATTTATGTACCGTTGGATTACTTTAAAATATTTATTTTTTAATATTATTTGTGTTCTTGTGCATATATGGATATGCAGCTATTTAGCTTAGTAATAATGGCATGCATACCTCTAAGCCTTTTCGTGAAGTGAAATTCAGATATGTAAATTTGTCATAGATTTTTTTTAAATGTTCTAAGAGAGATTTTGCCATTTTTCTTAGTTCAGCTGATGCGAAATTTTTCAAGCTTTCTAAAGCGTTAAATAATAATATAATACACTTCCCCAATAAATTAACGCACCATCAAAAAATAACAAAAAGTTTAAAGTAAATATTTGTCAAAACCACTTGTCTGATTTGGACGATTTTTTTTTAATGATAGGTTGACTTTTCCACAACGTCGGTGTGCTAACTGTGTTTGCATAAACCCTCTTTTTTATTAACACAGAGTGTAGCAATTATAGCGTGATTTTTCATAAAAGTTGTAACACTCTGTAGATTGCAACAGTTACATTACCAAGTTCGCATTGATATCACAATTTAGCCTTATCTTCTCTTAACAATTTCTTTATTTATTTACTTCATTGTTTCCTATTACACGAGAAACTCAATTTTATAACTTAACATGACTTTATTCATTTTCATTAGCATTATAATCACTAAAGTAGCATGCTATGGAAAAACCAGTAATGGTCAAATACAGATGCGTATTGTCAGTATTAGTCTATTCGCCATTTTTTGCAAAAAAAATTATTAAACAATATGCCACGAAATCTTACTCGCGAAAAATGTGCTCAAGCTTTAATATTGTGTGAAGAAGGTTGGAGTTACCGAAGAATTGGTGAACAATTTGACGTAACCCACACAATCGTTTCACGAGTTATACAAAGATATAGAGACACTGGAAATCATGGTCGTAGGCCAGGACAAGGAAGAAACCGAGTAACTACTCCGATTCAAGATGGATGTTTAAGACTGTCAGCATTAAGACAACGTTTTGTAACAGCTCGGACCCTTCAAACCCAGCTTCGGGATACTAATGGTTTAGAAGTTTGTACAGAAACTGTTCGTCAGCGACTTAGGGAACATAATTTGAGGCCTAGAATAGGTGCTCGAGGTCCAGTTCTAACTAGAGTTCATCCCAGAGCAAGGCTAAATTTTGCCAGAGAGCATCGTAACTGGTTAGAGGCTATATGGCAACAGGTATTATTTACTGATGAGTCTCGATTTTGTCTGTATAACAATGACAGGCGTATGTGCGTATGCCGACGCCGTAATGAACGGTATGTTCAGTGTAATTTCTCACATACAACATTATTTGGAGGAGGATCTATGATGGTCTGGAAAGGCATTTCTTTGACTGGTCAATGGAAGCCTTACAGTAAACAGGTACATATTGGAGATTTTAGACGAACATGTATTTCATTGGCACCCTATATAGGTCAAGGATTTTTGTTGATGCAAGATAATGTCAGGCCTCATGTTGCTCGAGTTGTGAGAAATTATCTAGAGGAAGTCGATATCGCTACAATGGCATGTCCAGCTCGGAGCCCGGATTTAAATCCGATAGAAAATCTCTGGGATACTCTTGGGAGGAGATTACAAGAGGAACGTAATCTGAACTCTCTGGAAGATATACGGCAGAGACTGGTTCAAATATGGGAAAAATTGGATCAAAATGACATAAGGTATCTTATTTTAAGTATGGGCCACCGTTGTCAAGAAGTTATTCGTGCCAGAGGCGGAAATACTCGCTACTGACACTTTCGTCTAACTTATTTCATTTTGTTTCGTGTTTTTTATTTTTATTTTTTATTTTTAATAAAATCATGTTATGTTATAAAATAGTGTTTCTCGTATAATGACAAAGATAATGGAGTAAAGAAAGAAATTGTTAAGGAAAGATAAGGCTACATTGTGAGATCAATTCTAACTTGGTAATGTAACTGTTGCACTCTACAGGGTGTTACAACTTTTATGAAAAAATCACGCTATAATTGATACTAATTGATATTAATAATTTGGAGTGAGGGTAGCCATATGTGAGTAGTAGGGATTAAGTGTAAGGGGTTAAAGAAAAGGTCCTTTATTTCTCACAAGTCAATTTAATTGGCGACCGGTTTCGAAGCTGTCACTTCATCATCAGGCACACCTTGACTATTTCCATATAGTTAGTTTTAATAAAAGTATATGGATTTGTAAAACAAATAAAACATTAATTTATTATTATTATATATTTTTATCACTATCAAAAAATTCAAGTTTAATCAATAAAAATCATTAATAAAATATAAGCAGGCAACAGTATTTACGGGAAAATGTATGAGAAGTTGCCTAAGTCTATTAAGTTGTCTTTGAAGATTTAACCTATTCTGTAAAAATAAAAAAATACCATTAAATAATAGCGTGAAGTTAAATTGTATAAACAAAGGAATTGTTATTTATATTTTCAATTTGTTCGAAAGAAAACATAGAATGAATGATTAAAACTGGTTTCCTATCAGTAAGTCACAACATTTCATTCCGGCCACATACAATAATCAAAGGCAGAAATCTAGTTTTTTGCTTAACATTTGACTAAAAGAATGTTGAAGAATATCGCAAAATGAAAATTTATTCTTTAACTAAAACCTTTCAAGTTTCTACTATTTCCAGTATTTCTGTTATTATTACAAAAATAAAGGTAATTTTTCTTATTATTGTTTACCTATCCATTTATTTCTTTGATTTAATTTCCACTTTGCTACTGAAATTTTTTATAATTTACCCTGTTTTTTTGCTAGTATTTTCACAATTTTCAACATAGCAACTCCGGTTGCTTATTTTACCTATTTTTTTGAAAAAAAAGTAAAATATACGTGTATTTGATATACCAAAATTACAAAATATCGCCCTAAAATGCACGAATTATCCGCAGCTAGCGTTAGTGTAGCTTTTGCTTCCCTACCATGACTGAGCGAATTTAAATAAACGTCAGGTCATTTATATTGTCAATTTTTGTAACATAATATTATTGTATCCAAACATTTTACTTAACTTTACCAACGAATACGTCTGTTAGTATTGAAAGTGATGAAATTTTGAGCACTCCACACAATTTGTTACCTCTAAAATCCAAAGAAAGGTACAAAATTACCTATCGAAAATTTATTGATTGGCGACACAAGTATAACATTAAATCCTTTTTGGAGAATGTTTTACTTGCATATTTTGAAAAAATATCAAAAACAATAATAACATCAACATAGCAGATTGAAAATGAAGTTTAACATCATCTGTTGGTATTTTAAAAATATTCTTTGAAAACTGTGTGAAACAAATACAAGCTTAAAGAATTAAAAAAAAAACATCACATTCAAAAATGATTATAATTCAAATTACATTATCAAAATCCATACGATTCTATTTGTATCTTGCCTCCTGTAAGCGTTGATCTAGGCTTTGGCCACGTCTGTTTTCGGAAATCCAAAATACTTCATGTTTGTTCCCTTTGTTTTTCGCGAATAGTTTTTGTAGCCAAACACTGCACAACAAGTGGCGTTTTGCTGGTAACTGCACTACCTGAAATAGTAGATTTTAGTGTATCAATAATATAATTTGGAAACTATTTTTTTTTCTATCTTTAAAATACATCAGAAATCTGACACAACCTAACTTTATATCAATTACACTATCAATTTAATTAGAAATTAATTGAATAATACGTACCAATAATTACTAAAAATACCTTTTGATATATAGAAATAATATAAAATGTTAAAATAAATATATCTATAAAGTTCTAAGCAGTATCAGCAACAGTGGCGGCTCGTAACAAAAAAATTGGGGGTTAACAATGAGGGAATATAGGTCTCAGTACAGATTTAGGTAAAAAGCTTTTAGTGTTTTGGAAAGGTGTATTATAAAAACTGAAAGTTTTTTACCTAAATCTGTACTTATATCTATATTATGTCATTGTGAACCACCATTTTTTTGCTCACGGGCCGCCACTGATCAGCAAGATATTAAATAACTTTAAAAGTCGCTTTTAACATTCAAAACATAGGCATAATAAAAATCTATATCGAAAATGACGCCATCCACAAGACTGACCGAAATTCGTACCGCTAACCGCTACACCTGTATTTTTCCACCATGTTTTAAATCCCATTTGACTTGTTTATTTTGTCTATACCTAATTTTTGTTTCATAATCACATACCACTGTGTTCAAAAATTAACAACTTTTTGATAATCCTACTACTTTAAACTATTTACTGCTTGCACCAAACCTGGCCTATTTACAAGGAAACAATATTTCAACATCTTGCCCCTTTGAAGTTCGAGGTTACATAATTTTAATTGCACTTAAAATTTCTTTGATGTTTTGCCGGGTTTTGCACTGGATTCTGAGAGCTTATTTAGTTTCTTGGTATCCTTTTTATATGATGCATTTATTTCTATGGATTCTTCACTTGATAATTTCTAAGAAATAATGTCCTCTTATCGACAATATTGAGTATAATTATTTGAATGCTCGTGTCGATATGTACAGACCTTGAGTAATAATATGCGTCTTGTAGAGCCACCTCGTATAGTTGCACTCATTGTTCCAATCTCACAGACATTATCGTTACATTGTTCCTGAGTTTCATTATTTCCCCAGACAGCATTGTTTCAAAAATAAAATAATAATTTAGCGCACGCCGCATTGGCGACGACAAGAAAACCTAAACCTATTATTGTTCGAAATATTCTTTTCGTTCGAGGTTCGTTTTTCAAAATTCGTTCGTCGGTATCGCACTGGCACTGTTCGATGAATGGGACAACACCGTAATTAATTACCGGGCCCCCATTATTCCGTATACACGGCGAAGTTCAATTACTTGAAAAATAAAATCATTGTTCGATGGTTGTTAGTTGGTTCGATCGGACGGACGTCGGCGAGGTTGAGGTTTTATTATTATTGAAATCGGCCGACCGTTCATTGTCAGCGATGAGATATTTTTCATTTTACCTTCGAGTAATTACATACGGCTAAATTTAAATTAATTTCGGAATGCCAGTTTATTGTGTATAATATAATTACGCAAAAATCCTTAATTGGAAATTCAGAAAAAACTGTATTACAATACCTGATTATAAACTCACATTTTCAGACGTGGGAAATGAACAGTTTACTTTAAGTTACTAAACATCTTTGAAACCTGTTACAGCTTTTAAAATGATCCTGTTTATATTTTTTGTTTTTATATCTAATTAAATGATTATAATAATAACTATAACATAAATTTAAGAAAATATGCTAAAATTCTGGACTCTTACAAACATTTTCTGAGGTTCATATTTTCTAGAAGAAAACAAGGTAAGGAATAATTGTTTTCTCTTATTTTTCAAATCTGATTAACCTCAATCCAACTAAATATACAGGGTGATTCATTACTAATTGGAAATATTTCAACTATAGAATCCTGAGCTCAAATTATGAAGATTTAACCCTAATCACCTAGATAAAATGTGTCTCCATTCTGATCCATAGTTAATATTTTCGGTCGTCCCATACCACTGTTACGCCTAAATTGTCCAGTTTCTCCTAATCGACTAAAAATCTTACTGAAAGTCTGGCAATTGGGATGAACTCTGTGTGTATGGATTTCTTGATATCTTCGAGCAGCAGTCATTTAATCGATTTTTAAATTTTACAACAATCACAATCTTAAGTGTCAGTAACAACTAACAGCAATGACAGCATCCTGCTAGATCGAAATAATAAAGTCAGACTAGAGCCAACTACACAAAACCTAAGCTTCTTATTTTGAATATGTCGTACTATGCGAAAGCATGTATCCTGCCAAATATGATAATATTACGTCAAATAGTTTTGAAGTACTGCGCACAAATAATTTTTAAATAAAACAGTGTGTAACTCAAACAGGAGACACATTTTTGTTAATACGGATTAAAGTTTCATTTGCGTAATAAATGCGATCCAATGTCCCAAAACACCGACATAATTATTAATACATATTAAAATCAAAATAATTGTACAGCTTTATGTTTAACTTAAAATATCTCGAAAAATAATAACTTAAGTATTGGAGAATCTAAAAATTGTGATAAAATTGCAATTCCGCCAGTGGCTTAGAATTTGGAAAGGATTAACCAGTCACTTGCCCATGTCGATGGTAACCAGAAACGTTTATTTAACATAATTTAGTAGGGTGTATAGTATCTACCCTTCCTGTCAAATATGACAATAATACACTCACCGACTTAAAATTCGATCCATTCAAAATAATGATTTATTTAAAAATACTCTAATTTTCAAATGAGGAGGCTGATTTATTTGAAGTTTTTAGATAAAAGACTGTAGTTTTAAGATTGTTATTCGGACATCTAAAAGTAATTTAGTACTCGCCGGATATACAGGGGGAAAAGAAAACAATTTTTTCCTCTACTTTTGACACACCCTGTAGGTTAATTAACTTTATCAAGAAGACTAATTTGTTTCCAACATTTGGTTTTTTTATTTACCCCAATATCTTAATTTGTTTGTAAAATGTGACGGTTTAAAGAAAATGCAACATTCTTAATTTTTTTATTCAGTTTTAGCAAAGTAATACATAATTTTATAAACAAATCAAACAACAAATAAACTAATAATTATTACAAATTAATAACGGGTATTTCACGCACGAGCGCGAATAACTGCCTCAATGCATCGTGGCATACCCTCTATTAGATGTCGAATCTCCATCTAATCAATCTGATCCCATTCTTGGACCAAAGCATCTCTCAAAAAATTTAAATTACTTGGAGAAGAAACTCGGTTATGAACTCGTCTGCCCATCATGTCCCAGACGTGCTCAATTGGATTGAGGTCTGGGCTACGTGATGGCCAGTTCATCCTTTGAATTTCTGTTTCGTCCAAATATTGAGATACAATCCTCGCAATATGTGATCGAGCGTTGTCATGCATAAACGTGAATTCGTTTCCTATAAACGGTGCAAATGGAATTATATGTGGATCTAGCACATCACGAATATATCGGTTAGCTGTTATTGCTCCGCCGCCAACAATGACTAAATCAGTACGAGCTTCCATGCTTATGCCGCCCCAAACCATTACCGATCATCCTCCACAACTGAGTCTTGTGGTAAAATTTGCTTAGTCAAACCTTTCGCCTCTTCTTTGGTATATTCTTTCACGGCTATCAGGAGAACGTAAATAAAACCTTGACTCGTCAGAAAATAAAATCTTGCTCCAGTCATCGACATTCCAATGTTGATGCTCCCTGGCAAATCGAAGACGTGCTGTTCTCAGATTCCTAAGTAACTCCGGACCAGTTGCAGGTCTTCTGGAACGTAATCCATGTTCTCGTAATCGCCTTCGAATCGTTATTTCGTTAACAGCTACTTGACGTACTTCTTCTTAACGATTTCGAGTCATGACAGCAGTAGTATTTCTTTCTCGCAAAACATTTAATGTTACAAAACGATCATCTCGAGCATTTTTAGAACGTCGTCTGCCAGATCCTCTTCGTCTCTAAAAACTACCAGTTTTATCAAAACGTTGTACAGCTCTCTGGACGCTACACCTTGTAACACCCAATATTCTAGAAGCATAATACTGAGACCAACTGTCTTGTACCAGAGCAACTGCTCGTGCTGCATCAATAGGCGTTAAAACCATGATGTTATGCTGATAATGAATATTTGTTATGATGATAATTAAACTGCAATTGCCAAGTAACGAATGTTTGACAGTTGTCATATTGTGAGTTGGCCACAGCATTCTACTTATTTTGTAGTTTATTCTCTACCGTCATTTAAATTATGACCGTTTCTGAAATGTAGCATTTTCTTTAAACCGTCACATTTAACAAACAAATTAAGATATCGGCGTAAATAAAAAAACAAAGTGTTGAAAACAAATCAGTCTTCTTGATAAAGTTAATTGTGTGCAGATCTACTAGCAGAATTAACCTACAGGGTGTGTCAAAAGTAGAGAAAAAAATTGTTTTCTCTTCTCTCCTGTATATGCGGTGAGTACTAAATTACTTTTAGATGTCCGAATAATAATCTTAAAACTACAGTATATTATCTAAAAGTTGCTAAAAATTTCAAATAAATCGAATTTTAAGTCGGTGAGTGTATTTTAAAGTAATGGACAGAAATAATTTTTAAATTTTTAAACAAAACACCCTATAACTCAGAATGGAGACACATTTTATCTAGGTCATTTGGGTTGAATCTTCATAATTTGAGCTCAGGATTCTATAGTTGAAATATTTCCAATTAGTAATGAATCACCTTGTATATTAAAAATTAAAGCATCAACTTTTGAAACACGCTATATTATAAGTGGCTTTCAGTTTGAGTACGCCAATGACTGGTTATTGCCAAAATCAGTTTTAATTAAAAGCCATGCAAATTTTAACATTAATATCATTAAATGCCTGATTAGAGATATCATTCAAAGGGAACCGAATTATACATACATTACTGCTATAATTTTATTGTATGTTATTTTGTCAGAATTATTGAGTTAGGTACATGTTTGTATTTATTATGTTTGTGTATATACCTAATTTATGATAATACTTTGATTTATGATTTAAAATACAAGGGGTCATTTTTATATACGTGTTCCAGTAGCGGATTTGTTGCGGTAATGGGACAATTTCCTATCCCCAAAGTGTAAAGAGGGTTACATTGTTTTAGTTATTGAAAACCATAAATAAGCACAGAAGCAATATAAATATAACAATACATTCTTAATCAAGTAGAAGTTTTATATGCATATTTACAATAAAAATATAAAGTTAATGAATATTTAGATGCCCGTATCAGAAACAGAATCAAAATCGAGAAAAGTCAATATCAGAGTGTAAGTCAAACTCAGGGTAAAATTTCAAAATCGGGTAAGATTAAAATTTTTTTCTGCATCCACAAGGATATTAGCTTATCTACGCACAGATTACAAAACCAAAAAGTATACTATTGTCTTCCACTGAACGAATATATTTCATATTCATTCTAGGTAGTGAGAACACTGCAAAAAAATTAAATCTACCCATTACAGTTCATATTTTGCACACTCAACTACTATTATTTTTAAAGTAACATTTCTTTCAAACTACCTAATTGTCAGTATATTTTTTAGTCATTTAGGTTAAATATACATTAAAATGAGTTTGTGTAGAATCGATATATCGATTTGGTCCATATTTTAAAAAAAAATAAATTTCAATCAAACTATATGAAACTAATTTGATTACAAGTATAAAAACCAAAATCCTTAAACTGGCGGTGCAGGCCACAACAGAGCGCTTGTCTTCCACGCGAAAAGCAAGGGATCGAATCTGGGCTGAGGAATAATTAAATAAAATCATTTTTTCATGTTTATTTTATTTTATAAATTATATTTTCATTGTCCTAGGTAGAAGTAAATATAATTTAGGTGCTAAAAAACTACGATGCTTTTGTCCAATAGTCTTATTGCAGCATGGAATGTTGTATATATACTATTGGTATTTTGTCATAGGTATGCCTATTTTTTAAATTTTAATACTTTATATTGATTTTTAATAATATTTCTAGACAAAACAATTTCCTGGTATCAAGTACACAAGAATCTATCTGGAATATAAACGAGCTTTGTTGTAAATAATCTTATTAAGTTGTAAATAATTGTCTCTTTTTGTAATACTTACGTTTTAGATGTTCAAGATAATAATGACCACCCCGCCCTATGCAATAATAACATAATATATGATATTAGAGGACTTCTATATAGGGACAATGCAACCAACCTAACAAAATAAAATTGACATAAGAAACTGGGTCACAAAGAAGCTGTTTTTTCGTTTCGTTTAGTTTTTCTTCTATACTTTTATGTTGTTTACACACCATGTTGTACCAGTAATGTAAAAAAGGATTTTTTAGTTTAGGGTTTTTACATTTAACGGTTAAAAAACTTTGACAAAGTCAGCTGTCAATAATGTTGATGGGTATGACATATATATAATCATAAATTAGCATAACGTAACTGATGTTGTGTGTGTAATTATGCTGTATAAAACTTATACTTGTAGCAGCAGCATTTTGTATTTAATATAAATTGATAAAACCAATTCAAAAGAAATACTAAAAAAAGAGGAAGAAAAATAATGCAGACACAGATAAGCAATAAAATGAAATGTGAGACATTTTTTACAGCTTATATTAACAATTTTTTTCAACCTTTAAATATAAAATACCTTAAATAATTTAAACAAAAAAAAGACTTTTTTACGGTATGGGTACAACATGGTATGTAAACGGCATTATAATTTATAAAAATAATCAAAAAGCAAACTAAAAAAAAGCCTCTTACTGTTACCCGATGTCTTATGTCATTAGTGTCAATTTTATAAATATTTAGTTTTTTTATGGTTTAAAATTACTGTATTATTATTAAATGACCTAATTAATTTCTTGAAGTCCTTTGCTACTTTTAATTTGAGGTCCCTTCAAGAGCCAATATTGGTAAATTATTACAGAATAACCTACAAAAATATGTCCAGTCGATGGTTGTATTTGAAGCTTTTTATGTTGGTAACAGTGACGTTTTGTTTTTAAAAGTTGGCAACACTGAAATTGTTGATCATCTGTTAAAAGTCATGTCAATTTTAAAATGATATAACATTCGTTATTTTATGTTCATGTTCGTTTTCTATTCATCCATTTGAAATAAATAAACAATATTGTTAAAAACTGTTTTAGTAATCGATGCAGAATCATATATTTACACAAGAATACATAAATTCTACAAGAAATTATACAGGTTGAATTATTGATATTAATATATATTGTAAAAAGAACTGGTCCAAGTACCGTACCCTGAGGAACTCTAAATTTCACTTCCTTAGAATTGCTAAACGTGCCGTCAATTCTAACTACTTGTTTCCTATCTACAAGATAACTTTCAAATAAATTTAAGCAATTCCACGGACTTCGATTTGATGTAACTTTTGTAATATTTTTTTGTGACCTATAGTATCAAATGTATTTGAAAGATCAAGGAAAATGCATGAAGAAAATTTAAAATTATTTGAGGAATTGGTTATCGGACAAGATTTTAAATTTGTCTATGAAATTTGTCAAACGGATTTTAATGGCCTTCTCAAGATTTTTAGTAACAATAGGTATATATTAAGTATCTTTTCAGTATCTACATTTTTAGAGGATAGGTTTTATTAATCCTAATTTAAAAACTAATGGAAATAAATGTTTTGTTTATTAAGAAATTTAACGGAGTAACTATTAGTACATTAGAAATATCTTTTAAAGGTCTGAAATAATATTATCAACACCTGGCGATTTATTTGATTTTAAAGATTTTATTAAATTTGTAACTTGAACGGAAACATAAGAAATTGTTCTCGTGGATGCTATAAGCTACAAAACACATTGTAAATATTATACAATATCCAACAGATCAAGCGTTAGTTAACGTTAAGTCACAAATAATGAGCTAAAAGCACTTGATAAATGACTCGTTGTTTCCTTAACCAAATATAAAAATATTGAGTAAATAATACGCTGTAACCGGCAATTACAAAGCCAACAAAAACTTCATAACATTGAAACGGACACTGATTGGCTGAACTATGAACCGTTGGTGCCACAATCATGGATCATCACACCGAGATAATTGAGTTATTTCAAGTAAATATGGCGAACTTTAACGTGACCCGAATGGGGCGTTTTATGCCATGAGAAAGAACTATTATCTATATTTGCGAGAAAAAAAAGGTTTGTTTATTTAGCGGATATAAATTGCCTGTGTTGCGGCTAGAGCAAAATTAAACCTTTGGTGATTGTAGGTAAGAGGAGAATATACTTTGCCATTTGTCATATGACTAATACGAAATTCACTTTCAGTTTTACAAAGACATAAGAAACTTTACTAATTCAGGGATTAAACTGGAAAATAAGGTATTTTTGCTTATGAGTTAAATATAAATAATTCCAAAACATTGGGGAATACTTTGAAAACCTATATTATACAAAATAAATAGAAATCAATTCCTAATAATTTGAAAAATCATGAGTACATAAATGATTTTTTCGTTTAGGTCTTTTTTCAGCAAGATAGCCTCCTCAACATTTGATAAATTATTATAAGGGAGGGGTTTGATTTTTTGATGGAACAGTAGAAAAATATAAAATCGTTTTAATAAAAGAAATAAAATGGTGTTACTTATCATATATATTTATTAGAAAACCATTACAGAAATATTAACACCTTATTACAAAATTACATTTAGTCTTCTAGCTTTCGAACAAATCAATTACCTCCTCGGTGTCGATGTCAATTCTGCGGTGGATTATTTCACCACAAATTGCAATAAGTTCATTTTGTATGGTCGGGTTTAGGTAGGTAGCGTTTAATGTTATATTTTCTGTGTGCTTTATTAGATTTGAGTTTCCACATTTGCTTGTCATCCGTAAGATAGCACGAAAGTTTCCATCATTTGTTTCTGGCTCATCATCAATAATTTTTATTGGATCTGAGTCGCACGTACCTCTCAGTGCCAATTCTTGACGTCCACATAATTTAATTGTTTCAATAATCGGAATGAGCCGTTTCCGATTTTCAGCTATTTGCTCTAGGTATCCGCTGTCAATCTGATTTATATTTGGTTGAGTTTATTATACACCTTCATAAAATTATCAGCCAAAATACAGAAGATTTGTGGTACTGGCTTTCACTGTGATGTTAGAAATCATGTACAGCACCTTTCCATTTAGTAAGCGGCTGAGTAACTAAGGATTTCAACTGCTGATGAGAGCTTTTACCTGCGCAGTCTCTGGCAAATAATACACCATATTTGCATAAAGCACCTTATTGCCCTGCACTCGTGTAAACCAACCACAAGAACCGTTCAAACCATTGCATTTGAAATTTTAGCATTCTTTTATCGTCACTTACTTGAAACTTGAATGTCTTTTCTGACATCAAAGGAGATTTCAACAATCTGTACTTTAAATTATCATCAATTTTTGTGTTTGATCCCGTAGCCCACATCTAAAATATGCTGAGAAACATCATCCACAGTCCCAGGAACGGCAGCAGAAGTACCAGAACTACTTGTAGCACTGTAGCAGTATCACTGTCGAAAACACTTGAACACTGATTTTCAGTAGAACCTTCACTACCAGTACCAGGTTTACATTTTTTAAATAAAGATTTGATTAATGTATTTTCTTGCGTCCTTTTGCCATTTCAAATGTTGAACCGACCTGTAACAATTAAAAAAACAGCCAAGTAATAATTCCATTTGTATTCAAATATTTACTTCGATAAAGATTTAAAAGAAAATAAATACGAGTAGGTAGTCTACTATTAGGAATCCTTTAATTTTAATTTAAATTGCAAAAATTATAACACCACTTACTTCAATACTAATTCACAGCACTATTATTTCACACAGTACACTATTACTTCGCTTATATAGCCTTAGTCGCATCGCATTGGATCACTTTTCAAGACAGAACTGCCTCTCCGTGCTCGACGGCTCTCTTATATATTCCGCAGACGCGGCGCAACGAAACATCGAGAATAACCCATCTCATATTATGCTTATTAAATATTTCCTAAATGCAGTTCGAGCACGTCCCCGATGTTGCGTTGCTTGTGTAGTTGGCGTAGTACGTAGTTTCGCCGCTCCCCAATAGATGTCGCTGCGCCGCTATTTTAGTATCGTCGTGCGAATACCAAGCGAGCATAAAGTCATACATAAAAATAACAGTAGGTAGAGAATTTTGTTTGTAGTGATTAACTATTATGTTGTGTATAACAACAAAGTGAGACGGGAGCACTGTATATAACTGCAATCTCATTAATACTTATTAAAATTCTAAAATATAGTATATTACATTACGAGTGTGGAAAGTGACATTTTTCACACGAGTGGGAAATATTGTCGCACGAGGCGCAAGCCGAGTGCGACTATCACACGAGTGTGGAAAATCACTTTTCACACAAGTGATGTACAATATTTTTCCTACGACCACAAAATAATTTCATCAAAAAATGTAAAACCAGATTATTATAATAATTAAAATGTATTTAAAAAAATAATCAACAATAATCGTATTTATTAAATTTTCATAATTTCTAAACAAATAAAAAAAAAATAAAAAAAAAAATTCTGGCACAGCCAGGATTCGATCGCGGTCGTTGGACGGTCTCAAATTGCAAAGTTGATGCTCTAACCAACTGAGCTAACAGGCCTTACGGTAATTGATTGATCTAATCGCTTATGTGTTTAACCAGAATAAAAAGCAAATATATCTTAGTTATTTTAAAATTATTTTAAAAATAATTGTTAAAGATAAATATCTAGGATCTAATTTACAATAATTTAACAATCATATCGATTTTAGTATTAATATGGACATTACATAGATCAAAATAGAAATTATGTGTATGTATATGTATATTCTCACTTGGGTGGAAAGTAAATTCTTATTCATACGCGTGTGATATAGGGCACTTTCCATAGGTCTATATAGTGTGATATGTGTCACTTTCCTAAGTGGTCGTAGGAAAAATATCTTTTTTCAATATTGTAACATTTACCTTTATGCCGATGACACTCAGCTATATTATAGATTTAACAGAAGCATGTAAAATCATAAACATAGACTTAAACAGGTTTGTTAAAGCTGCATCTGATCACTGCCTAAATATCAACAGTGACAAGGCCAATGTTATTATTTTTGGAACTAGGGCAAAAAGAAACGGGATTAGTTCAGATTTTTGTGAAAATATACCGCTACAGATTGTTAGTGAAGCTAGAAGTTGGGGGGTGATATTAGATTATGACTTGAAGTTTAAAGCCCATGTTAATCAACTATACTCTGTTTTTAAACTAAGAGGAGCGATTTGAATTTAAGTTGGCAATTCTGTAGCCTTCTAATTGGTCAGATTACAGTCAGTTTCACACATTACTTTTTGGCATGAACATCAGCTAATTGATATTGTTGACAGTTCTGACATTTTATAATTTGATATCTCATCCTTAGTTTTTTACTTTATTTCGTAAATAATAGTTCTTCAGTAAGCAATTGTATTGAAAATCTACAATTATGGATCCTTCTACACTGAGTACTATTAAAGGTAGCAATTCCTGAAAAGCCTTACAAGAAAGGGAGGACACCTTATTATTTTACATGCTGATTCTGAAGGTTTTGTAGAAAATGCATTATTGGTTTTTGAAGGTAAAAAGATGGGAGATTACCATGAAGAGATGAATTCCGAAGTATTTTAGAAAAAATAATTTTATTACTGAGTTTTTAAAACTAAAAATTGATGAATTTCTAACAAAAATGATTAAAATGTAACTAAATATTCAAGCAAATTTTATTTATTAGAATAGAATAAAACTATTTAACATTTAAAACACCATCTACTACTTTAGGGACAATCTTAATTTGGCACAATGAGTTAACATTACTTTCACAAAAAATATTTTAAAAATACTTAAAATTAATACATAGATATGTATGAATAGTTCACTTTAAAAAATATATGTTGACATGTAGTGTTATGAAAATGTTGGATCCAGTTTTCAAAACAAATTCTGACTCATAGGCCTGTAAACTTTTGAATGCCTTTATTTGCCCTCTAGCGCATTAACCATGGGTTAACACTAAATAGGCCATAATATCCACATTACTCATAGAAGAGATACCAGTTACTGTGTGATCCACTTGTCATTCACTGATTAACTTTTACTTTTTATACCTATAACAAATATATCCTTAAAAATGTAAACAGATCTTTATATTTTTTACTAACCTGGCTACATCTGGATATTCCATTAACAATTTTCTTAAATATTTAACATTTTAAAAAGATCATAGTTATTCTCAAAAAGTCGATTTCAAAAGCAAGAAAAAAGTATTTCTGACATCAATCAACAACCATATTGACTTTAATTTGACAGTGACATTTCATTTTAGACACACATTTCAGATCACAATAATGTGAAATTTGCGACCGTTGTCTGGGACCAATTAAAAAATTACTTCTATGACATTTATTCGTTTCTTAACCGCTCATTGGCCGTTCACCGGCTAAGGCCGATAAAGATAATTATTTTATAAATTTTGAACACGACTATATTTCGAAACTCGCTCTTAGTAACAAATCTAGTTACTTTTCCCTGTGTAAATGCGTCTTTTCAATTCGCTCCTCCTAGTTTTTTTTTTTTTTTTTTTTAGTGTACGGCTTCAACATCTAAGGTCATTAGCCTAGTGTTCTATGTAGGTTATGGATTGTACTAGTAGTCTAATACTCCATAGTGTAGAAGTATTAGTACTCTAATACTCCTACACCCCTACAGACAGGCCTTGTTACTGTTTCCTTGCGCCACTTAAAAACAGAGTATAGTAAAGTATTGTATGGGAGTAGGCATTTGTTATTATCACATATCAAATCGAGACTATGTGATACCCTATCTATCTATTTATCTATTTTTAATTATGCAGATATACTCTATGGCCCATATTTGAACAGCTTGTGTACGGTATTCGTAGAAGAGAACACAACACGAGTCACAAACTGAAAGAGAATGGCTGGTTAAATATGGCCGATAGAAGGATTATTCATGCAGCAGTGGTTTTCCATAAAATTCTAGTTAATAAGACACCTTCCCACTTACACAAAAAAGTCACAATCTAAATGTTAGATATAAGGGTATTCTTTCTTCTTCTTTTTTCAGTTTAGAACTTTTAGACGCAGCTTTAACATACCAAATATGTTCTATTTATAATGATATCCCCGCATTCTATAAAACTTAGTCAATAAATAAAATTAAAAGGGCTTTTAAACAATTTTTATTTAAACGGTAATAAAGGAATCATTGCGTTGATACATTAGAAATAAATATGTAAAAGTAAATCCTACAGGCAAAGTATAAGGTAATATGTTTTATTGTTTATTATTCACATTTGACTAGCGACATTTAATTTCAGGTTAAGTGGAAGAACAATTTACAATTCACCAGAAAACTTCGCCTATTGTTTTTAATTTTAAGAATTAAAAGTTAATAAAATTGAGTCTTAGTTTAAAAACAATAAAGTCGATTATTCTTATTATTATTTTTTTATTAAATATTACCATGTACTTTTGGTAGTACTATTGTAAATAGATCCAAGTCAACGTAGGAGTATTCGAGTTTTTATATCATAAATATATTATACAGAAAAGCAATATATTCTCTTTTGTACCTAATAGTCTCATCACGACAGCAGGCACTAAGTGATATTAGTTAATTTAGCAGTAATGCTGGAAGGATATCCAATATGCAATATTATACAACAATTCACCAATGTTTTATATCTTCAAACAATCTTGTGTTATCAGTATAACGTCTCCCTTGATTGAAAGTAATTTTATAAATACTCCCATAGTTTTGAGAATAGTTGGAATCAATATAGGAAAATTTCCAAATTTTCTGTTTATTACTTTTAAAAAAAAATTCCAAGGTTTGCGAATTAGGTAAAAGATTATTTATTCAATAAACACAAATAAAATTAAAAATCTAAAAGTCAGGTTTCTGTTATCACTAATTAAATATTTTACGACACAATATATCCTTTATTGCCTTTGGAGTCAGAATGTACATATTGGAATTTATTTGAAGAGCAGAGTAGAAAAATACATGCAATCTATATAATACTAAGGTTAAACTAATTATATTACTTATAAAGAAAAACGAAGCGAGGTATTTTCAGTGTCTAATTTTTTTAACTCCCGTCAATAAGTTTATTCTCGGCTATTAGCCATTTTTGGAAAACTGTAATATGAGTAGAAAATAAAAAAAATCTTATTTAATCGTCAAATTGTTATAAAAAAGACACAAAGTATCAAATTTTAAAAGACAAACAACAACTAAAACGAACAGACATAGATAGTAATAAAATTACACAAATCTGAAAGTTTACCAAATGGTAACACGTGGATCGTGTCAATTTGATAAGTAGGTATAAATTACATTGTTGTAGTTAATAGAAGTTTGAGATTGACAGATGACAAGAAGTTTTAAAGATGTTTGCAACGAAGATAGAAGGTAGGGAGACACTGTCGCGTCGTCTAATACGGGTTCACTTCCGCCATATTGGGTTTTATTTTTATATCTTGAGCAAACTCAATATATTGTACATATTAAAATTTAAACAATGGTGGCTTGTGCTCAACGTAGTTGTAGCAGCCTAACAGATATTTATACGAAGAAATTATCTGAAATAACATTCCACAACTAAGCATACAACATGGTAAACAATGTGCAGGGCGGTATTTGGGAAATTAATATATTAGTTGTGCTTTGAGTGAGAGCAGGGCCGCCGAGAGCCATGGTGGGCCCAGGGATATTTTATAAGAATTCAGGTCCTTTCTGTAACATTTCTAAAAAAAAGTTCTTAAGCAACATCATATCTTTTCTTAGTGAAATCTAAAAAAACGGTCCTCAACTTATATTTTTCGCAAACCAGGTCCTCCCTTTTGTGACGAACTTCTAAAAAACGTCCTCAGCTAAAGCTGCCGGGCCCCGGGAATTTGTCCCCCCTGTCCCACCCCTCTCGTCGGGCCTGAGTGAGAGTGGTGCAACTGCATTAGGGTTTTGTAGAGATGAATTAATAAGTTATAAAAGTAATTTTAAAAAACCAACTTTAAAATCGTGTAGTTAAAAATTGAGATTTTTGAATTTCTCATAGATCATCAGATCCTGACCAATTGTATACTAAACTACCCTTGAGATATCCTTTTTTCTAATAAAAAAAAATTGTAGAAATCGGACAACGATGTAAAACAAATATTGCTGAAAATATATAAAAAATTAAGGTTTTATGATTTTCTCACGGACCCCATTATTAGATCTTGACCAAATTTATATGGGGCCATCCCTCCCTTTCTAACAAAAAATTATAGAATTATAGAAATCGGACAACGTAGTAAAGAATTATCGCTGAACATACATAAAAAAAATATGCCGACGAATTGAGAACCTCCTCTTTTTTTGAAGTCGGTTAAAAATGACAATTTGTTGAAGCTGGTGCAACAAATTAGATTTAAAAGAATGATTAAATAATCTCTTTGATATCTTAAATTCTAGAACTTTACTTCAGTTTTACTATATAAAGACTCTTTTAAATTTTTAAAAACACACGTAGGTAACATTTTAACTTTAAACACACAGAAAAAAATGATCATCTACATTCAAGAAATGCTTTACACTTGGAAGATTACATTTTTTGTATGAAATAAAGCAGAGTTTGCTTCAAATAATATTTCTCGATACAATAAAAAATAAATGTTGAGTGATTTAAAGGCATAATCTTGTATTTTAAGAGTTATAATAATTAATCTGAGAATAAATTATTTTATTCAAGTATAGAGTTATGAATTAATCCAAGAAAGCTCTTACGTTTATTATAAGTATGATATGCTCTTAAAACCGACTATTGCGTACTTGATTCAATGTTAAAAAAAGATTCGATTCAAAGCATTTAAATTTCAGAACAAGAATTAAACAATTCGAATCAAAAACCTATGTACTTCACAAAAGATTAGCTAGTACAAATTCATTGCACGGTGTTGCCAGCTATAACTTATTTTAAAATGCATCCCCTGCACTGATACGGTAGATATATGACTGGCATATTTTGAGATGTGATACTTATTATTCGGAAGTCAGAGACAACGCATTTATAGAGAATCCTGCAAATTGGCATTAGCATGTGTTCATCCTATTGTCCATTTTCTTAACATGTTTGTATCGTATCGATAGGGTTGCGTTTTACTTTTTGTTAGAAATTCTTTGTGATTTAATTAATAAGTGTATGAATAAATTAAATTGAAATGGAACATTTGTTAAATGAATGGGGCCTCA
Organism: Psylliodes chrysocephalus; assembly: GCA_927349885.1. Taxonomy (NCBI): domain Eukaryota; kingdom Metazoa; phylum Arthropoda; class Insecta; order Coleoptera; family Chrysomelidae; genus Psylliodes; species Psylliodes chrysocephalus. The sequence continues at coordinate 16,924,285 of OV651820.1, forward strand.
GCGACCTGATACCAATATTTAAATGTAAGTATATTTAGTTCACTTCTTGTTAGGTATTGTTATATATAAGTAAATTTATAATCATAAGAACACGAAACAAACTGGAATAGAAGTAAAATCTATGATGCTGTATGACGCCTTTTTGCTAAGACAAGAGGTTGTATCTAAGAAAATTCTGATTTCAAGATTCTTACAAATTTAATAAGCTTACATTTTATTTTATTATAACACAAAATATTAAAGGAATATTTGCATTAGAAAATATTTACTATAATTATAAGAAAAGGTTAGTAAAATAAGCAAAACATATAAAAGGACATATTTATTTACCTTGTTGGGTTCTAATTAACAGTGCTGTTCCTAAAGTGGCGCAAGGAAACAGTAACAAGGCCTGTCTGTAGGGGTGTAGGAGTATTAGAGTACTAATACTTCTACACTATGGAGTATTAGACTACTAGTACAATCCATAACCTACATAGAACACTAGGCTAATGACCTTAGATGTTGAAGCCGTACACTAAAGAAAAAAAAAAAAATATTAGGTGGGACACCTCAGAGGACAGAGAAATTTGGTATATTAACTAAAAACAATTTTGAAAAATGTTTTTCGGTGGATAGGTACCACTGAGAACCCTATTAAAAAGCAAGAACAGCCTGATCTTATTTTAAGATTCCTTCAATGAAACTATCCTATAATTCAACCGAAATCAATATATTTATGTCAAAGAGCATATTATTATTGTAACAAATTTAGTTGTATTCGATTTAAGAACAAGGTATTATTGAATATAAATAAAGTATATTTAAAAAAAGTGTAAGACTTCTTATTTCAAGATTATTAATTTCTTCAATGAAACTATCCTATAATTCAACCAAAATCAATATATTTATGTCAAAGAGCATATTATTATTGTAACAAATTTAGTTGTATTGGATTTAACACGTTAAATGCCACGGCAATTTTCAGAAATCTGGCCTAAAATAACAATTTGATAAAAACTTGTGTGTAACTCGAGCGTAAAGCTGTTTTCCGCTTACGATAAACTTTTTATCTAAAGGCGGCAAAGTAGCACTTTCCGCTCTTAATACACAAATAGCTATTTCGTTGGCAATGAATATGTATCTTTAGTTCATATTAAAAACACTTTTTGATTAGATGTCAATATAGTTGATAAATTTAGAGGATTGTCATATTTTTAGAATCTTTTATAAAAATCCTATCATAGAAGACATATACCAAGGGAGTTGGATAAGGATATAGATGTCATAAAGGTTTATCGCTGTTCTAAGTAAATAGCATGACAAAGCGGAGCTTATTTCAAAATTAAATATTAAAATTAAAAAAAAATCTGTATATTGAAATTCCAATATTCTAAAGTTCGGAAATGTTTTTCATGTATATGTTACGCATACATTTTACAGGGGCGTCAGCTTCTCTGCCAATTTTTTTATTGGAAAACTGCATTTAGAGGTTTCCACATATTCAATGAAACACCAGGAGGTGCTCCGTCATGTAAAAATCACATATTACATCTAAAAAATAATGGAAAATCTTCTTATAAGCTTAGTGATATGTCTTAAAAAAAATTTAGGAATATTTCACCATTCAAATTAGCAGTAAAAACAAGGAGACGTTGAAATACATCAACATATCTGTGCCATTTGGGCCATTCATTTGTTTGCTTTACCAATTTTTGTTTATCAACACAGTTTACTTTAAAGCGGCCCTGGCATTTCTAAAAGCAATCGAATGTGGTTACGTCACCTTTATTCGCGCTCAAGCTAAGAACCACAAAATGCTAATCAATCCTCTCACGTGCTCCTCGTCACGCAGATAATTGGTTGAAGCTGACCGACGCGACAGGCCATTTTTAATTTTTGTAGAGCACACCGCAGCGTGCATCGCCATGTTGAAAACGTAATTCTTGTATAATTTGGTACCAAATGGGTATGTGACCAATGTTCCCAGTTTAAAGTAATCATAGTACAACAACTCAAGATATTAAAACACATATACACTAAACTTGTGAGTTTAACATATAACTAACGAATAATACTGATTTGACGTTTTAACCTATCAAAAATTCATAAGTCATTTGATTTTATGTTGTTGTGGATAAATTACAATAAATCTTAAGAATATATCTTTTAAATTAGATGAAGTTGATATAGTTTATGTCTATAAATATCCTCTATATATAACATCTTGTCTTATAGGTAGAACATCCGATACTTATGAGCTTTGTTCCTATTTTTATCACTGGACACTCCTTCTTTTTCTACTTCTGCCACTGTTGGTATATTACCTAAACTGAAATTGTTTGTGCGCTAATTTCCAAGTAACCACTCAAAATCGAATTGTAAAGAGGACAAGAGAAAGAGGTCTGTTGTAACCCCCGTTTTTTTACTTTTTCCAAATTGTGTTATCCAGAAAAGTCCTGAGTTATCGGAGCGATTCGAGGGAGATGTTCCGTCACGTGAAAAATTCCCAATGAACCCTTAATTTTCGCGTATTATACCGACGGAAAAATAATATTTATTCCATCGAATTTCGTGCTCTTTATTTAGATTGAGAACGAGATTACGTACGGTCCATTGCCGCCGAATGGCTTCGGGGTGTCGTTTTTTAATTGTATTTGTTATGTGGAAAAATAAACGGTTTCTTCCACCTCGTCGACATCTATAAATATTTAGAAAATTCAATTTAATTGTGGGATGTAGACGGAGCATATGTGCAGAAATATTATAGCACGATTGAGAAAGTCTACAGTGGCATATATAAACTTCATATTTTTTATTTTTATTCTCAACAAACATTTATAATCGGTGGAAATTTCCGAATAAATGTTTCAAAATAACCCCTACGAAATAATGAATAGCTATTTGTATTACTAGGGAGGAAAGTGCCACTTTTCCTCCCGCAGGATGAAGTTTACTGCCCGACGCGAAGCGGAGGGCAGTAAACATCCAAGGGAGGAAAAGGCACTTTACTCCTAAGTAATACATATGATTTTTCCGCCTCCCTCAAATAACAAGTCATTTTTAAATAATTTATTTATGAAACTAATAAACAGAATTTATTAAAGAACTAAAATTATGAAGTAGGTATAGTATAAATTATAGGCATGTTATTTTCATTCTTGCATCCTACATATTTTTAATTTGTGGTAGAGAAATTATTTTTCTGAGTAAGTACGAATATGCTTTTCTTGTGCCCATTGTTTGAAATGTAAATACCGTTTTTCGTATTTTTCTTTAGATTTTTGGGGTAATAGAGATTGAACTGTTGCATTAACCTGTTCCAAAATATCCGGTGGTGTATTATTTATATCTTAAAATTCGCTTGAATCACTCATTTTTTAAATATTATTTTATATTTTGTAGATATATTATAGCGTAACACACTTTAAAACTGATCTGTCAATCGACCATAGCATGCTATAATATTTCTGTCCTAAATTCGAAAATCGGATCAATCTATGAATTAAAGTCAAATTATTAATGTAAAAATCGTTAAATTAAAATAACAATTTACTGATTTTACTATTTTGCAAAATACAGGGTGTTCTATAAATAAACGGTAAATTCATACTTATACAATAGAATATAGTTTAGGTCGTCAATGCCGTATAAGCTATTTCATTTATGACATACCATGACGTCACTTGTACTTTTCCTCCCTAGGGAGGAAAAGTATGACTTTGCTCCCTGCAATGAGGTCAGGAAATGTATACTTTGGATAGAGGTAGGCGGAAAAACTATTTTTGAATTCCTAAAGTTCTAGAGTTTAAATTTAGGATTAGAAACCAGGTAATTCAATTTTTTTATTTTATTTATATATTTTATTTATTTTATAAATTAGTAAAAGTGAAAGTATTTTTAAATGAGTTATTTTATCCTAAGAACTTAAATAATTTTTAAAATTTGTAAATTTTTAGGGTCGTAGAAAAAATATACTGTACAACTCGAGTGGATTGGCCGTCTCGTACTCAAACGATTGAGCACTTCGCTTACGATGTCATATTCACTCTTGTTACACAAACTACTATTTTCGAAAATTAGTATATAATCGTAATTTATTAGGTTTGCGCCCGGTTTTTCTTTTTTAAAATAGCTAGGTATTTTCAATAATAATAATAATGCTTTTAAATACGTAAAAATACACAATATATTCGTCCACTACTTTGAAACCTATCAAAGAGGTAGAAAACAAAATAATCATATATCTAGTACCCCAAAGTATTATCTAAGACCCTTTATTATTTAATATCAACATGTTCCAATTAAAAAACAAAAGTAGTAAAACTAACGGATTTGCAGATTTTCATTGAAAAATTGCTTTGGTTTAACAATGAAATTGATACAATTAATGATTGATTTGACAGTGAAGCTGTCATACGAGATATAGCGTGCAATAAACAGGAAACGGGTAACCTTAACCTTAAATAATAATAAAACAATAAGAAATGTAATTCTTATACGGTAGTTTCAAGGATAAATACAAATAGGAAAACCAGCATTTTCCAAAAAGCTGTTTCTTTCTATAGATACCTCGAATTTAATATCCCATCGGTGATTCCGTTTATGAGAAAAAACTGTCACAAAATCGACACATATGCCTTGTTCGAATGCTTTATCATGCGAATTTTGACGCGAGCTTCCACAGTCCTCGTCGCCAAAAGTATAATAATGATTTATTTCGTTGGCGTGTCGAAGACACGCCAGCTCCATCAATCTTATTCGGGCTTTCCTCAAATGCACGTACCTACGTACACACAGAGTAAGAGTATATTCAACAACAGCAATCGTCTTATCAGTTTTAATCAGTCTCAAATTCGATCAATTGAAGAAAAAATTGTCTATATTCAAGGATAATATACCATGACCTTGATAATAGTTAGCTATTTTTGTTGAATCAAAATCTCGAGGATACTTTTATATCAATTTGATGATACATAATTTTTGGCATTAATAATCTGATTAGACCCCAAGTGCTTTAGCTCGAAGGCTTTAATCAATCGATTAATAATGCCAAAATTATGTAAAATCAAATTGTAAAATATTCGAGAAATTTAGCCACAACAAATATAGCAGAATATAGAGAAATAGTCGCTGATATTTAATCTAGGCAGTAAGGTATTGTAAAGACATCAAAAAATACTCATTGATTCTAGCGTCCTTAAAAAGAACATACTGTTGTGCAGATCACAACCACAAAATACTTATAGGTACAAGTAGAACTTTGAGTAAAATGTTCACGACGGTATGGTCCTAACTATTCTGAAATATTTCTATTTAATTTAAATTGCTAGAAGAGATGGAAGTGCAATTCTTGAAGGAACGAATAAATCCTTAAGAAATAACCTTACACATTTGCCACATATCAAAGTAGGAACACAACATTATAGTTTAAATATTTGTCATCTATCTTTAATCTTAACTATCTAGCAATTATTTTTAAAGGGTATACATTTCTTTTGTCAAATATTTGAGATATTTTTCGTGGGTGGTACAAAATTGATCGAAAACATTTGATCGAATACATTTGATCGAAAACATTTGATCGAATGAATTTGATCGAATGAATTTGATCGAAACAACATTTTATCGAATAACAATTGATCGAAAAGAAAAATGATCGAACAGAAAAATGATCGAAAAGAATAATGATCGAAAAGAAAATTGATCGAAAATAGATTTGATAGAAAAGGCTATTGATCGAAAAACCAATAATTCATAAAATTATAGAATAATAAGAAAAATGAAAACAAATTAACCTAACCTGTGTAGCCTAGAATCATCGCTGGATGCTTCGCAGAAAAGAAAAATAAAAAATAAAATAAACTCAAGTAACGTACCTAACTAACCTAACTTGTGCGAGAGCAATCAGTTAAATTTGAATAGTACAGGTTGCGTAAATTAGTTTTATTTATTTTTATAATTTTTTTTGCGAGGCAAACCGCGACGTTTTCAAACTGGGGAAATTTAACAGATTGCTCTGAGGCAGGTTAGGTAAGTTAGTTAAGTTTTATAAAAATAAATAAAAATAAAGAAAACCTAACTAATTTACCTAACCTGTGCGGCCTGGGGCAATTTAACTGATTGCTCTGACAGAGCTTAGGTAAATTAGTTAGGTTTTTTAAAAACTTATTTACCTTACCTAAAATTTAACTAACTTACCTAACCTGTGTCACAGCAATCAGTTGAATTGCTTCAGGCCGTACATGTTAGGTAAATAGGTTAGGTTTTCTTTATTTTTCCCTTTTTTGTATAATTTTTTTTGCGAAGCCACCCTCGAGGGCTCCAGGCCGCACAGGTTAGGTAAATTAGTCAGAATATTGTTTAAATTTTTCTTATTTTTCTATATTTTTTTGCGTGGTAAACCGCGACGGCTCTACGTCGCACAGGTTAGGTAAATTAATTAAATTTTTTATATAAAAAAAAGTTAAAATAATTTACCTAAAATGTCCCATCGGGAGACAACTCGACCTTATTGAAATACATATTTTGTGCGAATTATTCACATTTTTTAATCCAAATAACCGTTTAGCTCTAAAATAATTAATTTTAAATTAACAGTATTGTAAGGATAAAATTTGAAATTTGACATTAGTACCTAATTTTGATAGCCGCTTAGTTTAGTTCCCTGGTAGTAGGGATTAGACGGACGGTTGAATGGTATCGTTTGATTTTTTACTATTTTTAATGTTGATTTTCGATATATTGTCCTTTCGATCTAATGAATTTTCGATCTATTGTCTTTTCGATAAAATGTTATTCGATAAAACATATCTTCGATCAAATGTTATTCGACCAAATGTATTTTCGATCAAATGCCATTCGATAAAATGTATTTTCGATTAAATTTCCATTTCGATCAAATGTTTTTCGATCAATTTTGTGCCACCCATTTTTCGTAATATCTGTCGTAGAGATTAATCACAGTTAAAAAATATAGAGTTGTAGCAAATTAATTAACTCTTAGGAGTTAATTAACCCATTAAGTGTTTCAGAATACCTATTTATCAAAACGTTATGACTCAGCCATTTAAAAGTCAAGAATTATACTTTAATGTTGTGTTGCCATTTCAATAGAAACAAATAAATCGTATGACTGGGTAAATCTAAAAGTAACAGGTTAGAAGTTAAAAAAAGGAATAACTTGAATACATACCTATTAGATCTACTTACAATCCATAATAACAATAGATATAACGTTAAAACAAAATCAATTAGGGTGGTTTTGATATATAGAAAACCTAGAATGAGAAAGTACAGAAAATAAAAAAATAGTGATAATGAAAGTATCATGATACTGAAGGGGTACCAATGGAAAGAAATATATGTACGGATACCTTAACTACAAAATCGTACACTGAAAATTAGGTATATTTTCGGATGAATTAAAGTAAATTGTAAATTAGTACCTACAACCTAGCCTTAACTGTCCTATTTACAACTATGTCTTGAAATACCAATATTGTCGCAATTCGTGAATAATGAGCTCCTAATCATCTATAGTAGATTAAATAATATCGTATATTTTGCCTTAAATAAAAATCACCTCAAATTTCGAGGAATATCTTTTTCGCAGTGTACATAGATACACAGGAAGAGTCGATGACATCCTCCTGACGGCGATTCGGCGTTACCAATCGATGCCTTGTTGTGACAGCATCAAGGGCCCCCGACCGAAATGCTACAGAAATGTAAAGTGTATTATTTCCCCTCGCGACACCAAAACTTTTATGTCAAATCTTAGCAGGAGCCAGGAGCAGATGAAATGTGACTTTCAACGAGTTCATCAACTATGTTTTTAACTCATTTTTATCCACGTAATCGTTGCAATTTTGATATTGATTAATTAGGTTAATTTATACAGGATGATTCAATAGAAAATGTGCATATTTTGTAATCACACTGTTGCGCTGCGTCATAATCTCATGTGCATAGAAGAGCTTCTCATGTAAAACAATTTCGTTTAGGGCATCAATTAAAAGAAAAATTTTCGGAAATTTTTCTGGTTGTCATGGAAACGTTTTAAAATAAGAGCATTTGATTGGCTATAAAATCGAGATGTAAAATTTTCATTAAAATATTATATTTTTTAGATATATCTGAGATACAACGCGACCAATGATGTTATGAATAAACACGTCTCTAATGGAGGATTAAAAAGGAACTTCAATTTGAGCATTTTTAATAGGTATTTTAAGAAAAGAATATTATCAAAAATTAAAGGTTATGAAAAGAATATTAGTTTGGAAACCTCTTTGGGCTTTCTGATTTTCAATCAATTAATAATTTCAAATGGGGGTGGAGGGTGGATTCACTGTTCACTGATCTAAAATATTATATTAATTTAAATACAAAATACATTAAATGATTTGTCTTCTTCGTCTGCTCGTACGTCTCTTGTCTGTATCTACTTATCTCTCTGTAGTCTCTGTCTATTTCTACCTATATCTGCCTCTATTCTATCTGCTATTTTAATATCCTTCTATATCTGCGTCTCTGTTGGTGCTTTATCTCTGCGTCTGTCTTTTACTTTTGTAATAAAATTTTCAATCATAAAAATTTTAACAAAAATCTTTTCTCTCTGACTTTTTAATACACATCAATCAATAATTCATTCATTAAAAAAAATCCCATAAACAAACATATCCCTAACAGCTACTACAATTTCTATACCCCACCCTGATATTGCTATCTATAATTTTTACTTATGACTTTCAAAAATTTCCATATCAATATATTCAATAGTTATTTGTTTACCAAGGCAGTAAAGTTTATCTTTTTTGGCTGGACCAGAAACTTGCGGTCAAGGCCAAGCAACTTCCGGTTAGGCCAACATTTTTTAGGCGAGTGTCTTATGAAGTAGGTCTAACATAATTTTTTACATTCTTGTTCCAGAAAATATACTTAAATAGTTTGAAATTTTGATAGATCGAATAAATATACATATTATTGGAAATTACTAACAATAAATATAATAAACTTGTGTCTATAAAAAGTTGCCGCAAAGTAAATGCAGCCAAAAAGTGATACTTTAAAGCTGACGTAAAGTAAATGCCGCCAGAAATGGTATGTTAATAAATTCGTAAAATGTAATTTTTCGTGACAGTTGCTAAAAAGTTTTTATTTTTAAGATTCATTAGAAAAATTAATAAAAATCCAGATGTCTTTAAATTGTATCAACTCTCTCTCTGTATCTATATCTTTAATGGTTTTTTTTTTTTAATTCTAAGACGCTCCCCTTGTTGATATCGAATTTTCATTAGCGGAAGAAGGTACAGTTCTGTTTACTTCCTTAATTTGTTCCCCAAATTATTTGAATGCTTCTGGCAGTTTCGAGTATTAAATAAATGATTGGCCATTGACGTCTATAGGGGAAGGAAATAATAAGGACGAAACAGTAACGTAACTAAACGGAATCATAAGGAATTTCCATAGACATATTTATACATATTTTCTAATTTATATCGTAAAAAAACATTTTTGATTTATTTTAATTTTGTTTTTTTTATTATTTTTAAATAAAGGTAAATTTGTATTTACTCTTAAAATTAGTCATGATGTTTCAAATCAGACATTGTTTAATACTTTGCAAGTACGTGTCGTTTAATTTATTTTAACAAAATTTTGGTATAATTAAAATTTGAGTAATGGAGGTTGAAATATAATAATATCAACTTGAAATTTTTGGCAAAAATCATGCTCTATAAGGGGAATTTAAAAAAAAATCTGAATAAAGTGGGGGTAAAAGGGGGTTCAAATAAAAAAAATAGAAATCAAAAGGGATATCACATAAAATATTTAGTAAAAATCAAGCTCTATATGGAAATGAATAAATAAAAATTGGGAGATAGGGGGGTTGAAATATTCAAAAAAGGGCCTATTTGCATTAGAAAATATTAGTAAAATATGCAAAACTTATTTGCGAAGTCTAAAAGGACGTACTTATCTACCTATCCACATTTACTGAAAATATTCATTGTGTAGATACGAGCTCTTATCTTAGTAGGACTTTTATGTTCCATTTAGGTTTTGAAGTTATAAAATTATTATTTTTTTTTTTTAATTATAGGTGGGATACCTCAGGACAGAGGAATTTGGTATATTAACTAAAAACATTTGAAAAATGTTTTTCAGTGGATAGGTACCAGTAAGAACCCTATTAAAAAGCAAGAACAGCCTGATCTTATTTCAAGATTATTAATTTCTTCAATGAAACTATCCTATAATTCAACCAAAATCAATATATTTATGTCAAAGATCATATTATTACTGTAACAAATTTAGTTGTATTGGATTTAAGAACAAGGTATTATTGAATATAAATAAAGTATATTTAAAACAAGTGTAAGACTATTTCATTTAAGATGTACATAATACTGCAATTGAGCAATAGATACTCTTCATTTAATTAGAGGTATTTTGGTTAGGGCAAGTTGATTCTAATCTTGAAGCAAGGCCTAAGAGCTATTGATGAACAAGTATTTCTAGAATTTCAAATCGACGAGTTTTACTTTTGGATATACAAACACAACAAAGCATTGAAAAAAGACCATTTATCTTGAATATAGTACACCTTTTTTTCTGTGTGATTGTTCAAAATTACCTCATTAAGAAAATATTGTTGTTACGCCGCTGGGGCGGCAACAAGAGCAGTTTCCAGATCTTAACGGTTTGGTCGGAAGTTCTGCTAAGATTTCCATACGGTACATTACACATTCAACCGAGATCAACACGAGAAATTCATGAATACTTCCGATAATATTACAACCACCACCACCACCCCTCTCAACTCCCCCATACGTTTCGCGAAGGGTTTAATACGGTTTAATTTAAATATATCGCAAGGATTACGAGTTATCGCAGATATTCATAAATTGTATTGTGAACTTTGTATGGCTACGCTGGCTATTTTCAAGATTATGTTTTCTAATCATTCAATCTTTAGATTTTCCGGTTTTCAAATAATTTTTTGGTGGTATATATTAATGGTAAAAAAAATTATATTACTGTTCAAAATTATCGCAACACTCAATAGTTAGAATAATGTTGCAAATAAAAATGTGTCTATTTTTGTTCAATGGCCTTGGACCTTTTTCTTTTTATACTGGTTGTGAGTTTCTTGAGGTAAGCACTATTTTGTAATTCGTAACAAATCTGTACAAATTAAATAAATCATTTAAACAAAGCGTTTTTGGATATACAGGGTGTTTCAAAAAGGTATGTCATAAATTCTTCCTCAGATAGATTACCAAAAAATAAGTGGATTTGGCTATATTTACCTATATCAAAAACAAAGTTACAGGGAGTTAAACTAACATTTAGAAAAACGTTTTTTTTTTTGTAAAAAGTTTTGCTGTTGCGATTTTTTTTGAAATTTTTGCCAGTGCCGTAGTTTTGAAGGCCCAATATTCTAAACAAAAAAATTGAAGCGATCCCTTTAAAAAAAGTTGGGGGGTTGGGTACCTTTTAACCCCCCCGTGTTTTTTTTTTTTTGTCATAAAGCAACTTGCTTTATCGATTTTAAATCAAAAGGAACTATGAATTTTTAAATTTTTTTCATAGCAAAATGAACTTTGTATCTTAGTTAACGAGCTATTTACAATTTTTAACTGAATTTCTAGAGCAATTCGTAATTCGTCCGTCCTGGACTTAACATATCAACAAAACTAAGAGTAGATTAGGAGTTATTGTACAAAAAACGCATATAAAAATCAGTGGTGTGCACATCCCTATGCTTGAGTCGCCCCTGCAAAAAATACCTCTTTTATTTATATTTTTGTAAAAAAGGTATTTATAATATTGGATTGGCGCCATAAAAATGGTGTCCACCCTTCCTCATAGGTTAGTTTGGAAATGTATTTATTAAATTTAATAGTAATTAAAAAAATTATTTTTTTATTTAAATAATTAACAAAAAATTAACAATTAAAAATAAACACTTGACAATAATTATTATACATATTTTATAAACCATTTAATTTGGTAAATGTTCAACATGTCCTCTTGCTTCTTGAATACAAAAATATAAATAAAAGAGGTAGTTTCTGCAGGGGTGGCTCAAGCACAGCCCTAGACACACCACTGATTTTTATATGCGTTTTTTGTTCAATAACTCCTGATCTACTCTTAGTTTTGTTGATATGTTAAGTCCAGGACGGACGAATTGCTCTAGAAATTCAGTTAAAAAATTGTAAATAGCTCGTTAACTAAGAAAGATACAAAGATACAAAAAAAAAAACGTTTTTCTGAATGTAAGTTTAACGCCCTGTAACTTTGTTGGGAGCCAGTTTTTGATATAGGTAAATATAGCCAAATCCACTTATTTTTTGGTAATCTATCTGAGGAAGAATTTATGACATACCTTTTTATAGGAACTTTGTTCCATATTTTGGCTTAAGAAATCCCATCTTAAATCTACGTGTGATATTAATTAATCGCTCTTATCATAATAAATAAATCATTTCGATCGCTCCTCGTATACCGATCAGACGGTGGAATCGAAAATCAGTGAAGAACGTGTTAAAAAAATGTGATAAGATACCCATTATATAAATACAACATGAACGGCAATTGAAATTCAAGTTGATATTTTAACATAGATTCGAACATAGATACACTTCAGGACTAATAGTAGTTGTACATACTTAGATAGAAAATGGGCATTCGTCACGCGATTATTTGTCTTTATATTACCAATTCAATATACGGGCCAGGTGCGGTCTGGCTAGTAGGACAATGTGTATTGGGTTTTTCTTTGGATCTTCGGAGAATATTCCAATACGATTTGTTCTTAAAACTAGTAGGAAAAACATTTTTCTTTTCTTTCTTTTCTTCCTTTACATCTTCCTCTTTACTCTTTACCCTCCCTTCTTTCTTTTTTTTTTTCAAGAGTTGTTTGTCGTACCGTAGACGTATTAGTCCCTCGCCTGACTGGGGAGGGGGAGGGGCAAACAAATTTTGCTTTTTGTTCACGATGAAACAGATGCTTCCAGCCGGTGTTTTCTGTTGTTTGCTACATACGGTGTAGTGATTTTTTGAAATAGGTGGTGACTAGGACCTGCAAAACTTTTTTTTAATAGTTTTACTCCATCTAGCCTTTTATTCTTCATGGGGTTTTCTTAAATGTCAAAATAGTCTAATTTATGGTGAATGAGGTAAAAAAACTAAAGAATAAAAAACATCCACAGGAAATATTCTTAGATGAAAGTTATACAGGCCACTTTCTGCCGAAGACCCTTTTAGTGACACCTAAAATGCCAGTTCAGAAAAACTGCGTTTGAGGTATATCCCGAATGTCATTACTGAAAGACCGAAATTCCTATACCGGAAGTAGCAAAATCAGACAACACAAAAGGGATTTCTTTTGTTTTTGTCGTCTGGAAGCATAATTTTTATTACGACCAAACAAACATCCATTGACGGGAACTTTATTTTACTTTATTTCACAGCACACATGACCGCGCCCACCGCCCGGACATAGTACAACTTGTAAACGCTTCCCTTGTATATATCTCCAAAAAAGTAAAAAAAAGCTATATGCCACTTTTCGCATTCAGATGAGGGACTATTATATAGCGAGTTAGTAGTTATAGTAATAATATGAAATTTTTGAAATGTTCCGAAAAAGCAGATTTTTTGGTATAAGTCTTTCTTCTCTTTAAAATTTTTAGGTTATAAAGAGATTTTTTAAATTTTGAATTATTGCAATATCATTAGCATTCACCTGTTAGCTCAGAATACATATAGCGTCGATATTCGCTGAACTGGAGGATTTTCGACTTAAATTTTTTAAATTATTATCAACGTGTAACATAGGTACAATTTTGTAGGTGACGTTGAGTAGATTCCGAATTACTATTGACTGCGGGTCATGTTTAATTTAAATTTACATCATTAAATAAATAATTGTGGATGTATAATATGTAAAATATATTTAAAGTGGAAGCCGGCTAAAAGGAAGGTATGTAGTGCATCTGCGCCACTTTTTTTATCAACTTCAACTTCATAAATAGATAAGAGTTTAAAAAAAAGATGAAGCCAAAATTTTCAATAATTTTGATCTTTTTTATGTTGTCTTATATATTTAGAGCACATATTTTGTTTATTTTAATGCAGTTAAAAAAGAAGTATCAACATAGGACTTCTGTATATGGATCTGTCTTTATTGGTAGTGCCTCAAACCCATCTCGAAAAGTTTAAAAATCGTTTAACGATTTGATAATTTTCTTCAGCATGTTGAATTTTATATAAATGTCGAAACAGCTATCCCGGTCCTGCTCGTTTTTTAACGCTGTTTTAATTCATTCTATTCTACGTTCAGCATTTCAACACTGATTCATAAATAATGCATATTTATATATATTATTTATAATAAACACGAGTAAACGGAGTTGTCAGATGAGGTAGATAAATAGAAATAGAAAAAAGAAACAATTTATCTTAATAGGTACAACAATGTATATGTTCTCGTTATCAATCACGAAAATCAAAGCAAAGCGGCTGTTTACTGCTGGATTACGCACTATGCCCATCCTCAGGCGATCTAGTCTAGGATAATATTGCTTATATACGTAGGTACATACCGGGTGTTTCATTATTATCTAAGAAATTGCTTACCCCAAGTGGGAAGTAGTTTAGGTATCCAAATACATCAATGATGGCTCATATTTTTTTTATTTACCTATCAGGGTTACTAGCAGAAATAATGTTTATTTATTTTATTTGGGACACTATAGGGTAAGTCCGGGTGAGATGCCCCACCGGGATAGATGGCAAAGTGCCGCTATTCGGCTAGGCGATAACAGATGGAGCTGCCGATACGCCAGTTCGTCATTTAATAACACATCTCAATAAGTAAAAGAGTACTGTGTCAATAGTGTATCATAAAGGTGAGTTATCAAGTTTAAAATATTCTAAACAGGTTTGAAATTGTTTAGATAAATATATAAATGTTTGTACATTTTTAATGCTGTTAAGTTAAGAGGTGATTTTAGTAGAGTTTGTTATGGTATTTTAAGGTTATGTAATGGGCTATTCGTAAATCCAATAGCTCACGTAGTTTCTTAAATATAGGGTGGGGCATCTAACCCGGTATTTGGGATAGATGGCACACTGTTAGTCGGGTAAGATGCCTCACTATATTTAATAATAAACATTGAAATAAAATTCAAAAACATGGTCATTCTCTATGTTATAAATATTTATTATTATATGTTTTCAGATGCCTACGAAATATATTAGAAAACCAGGTTCCACAAGAGGTTCTTGGTCGGAAGATGCTCTTCAGCGTGCGATAACCGCAGTTAGAAATGGCATGGGAATAAACTTGGCTTCCAAAACTTTTAATATACCATCAAGGACATTACGGCGTCGGGGTGCAGTATAATGACTCATCAAAAAAACCTATGGGGCCAACAGGAACTTTAGGAATGGCTAATGAGTCGAAGTTAGTAGCTCACATCAAAAAGCTACAAAACAGAAGATTTGCTCCCACTCGAGATGATTTGAGGACCATGGCATATGAATTTGCAGTTAAACTTAAATTGAATCATAGGTTTAACCATGAGAAAGAAAAAGCTGGTTACGATTGGTTAAATTTGTTTCTGTTACGTCACCCAGATTTGTCTGTGAGAAAGGCTGAAGGAGTTTCCGTAGCCCGAGCTGAAGGTATGTCCCGTAAAAAGGTCTTGGCGAAAATATAGAGAAGGCAAGATTATTAAAAGAAAGACTTGCAAAACGTAAAGGTGTGGTACAAATAAAATCTGTTTCAAAACCAATTAAAAGGGCAAAGAGGACCAAGCCTACATTGCCTTCCTCTGAGTCAGATGAAGATTTTGAATCCAAAGAAGACAGTGATAGCGACATCAATGAGGAATGTAATGAAAACGAATGTGTTGGATGTCTGGAGGACTACAACACCACAACTCGTTCAGATGACTGGATCCGTTGCATTGATTGCAATCGCTGGATGCACGAAAATTGCACTAAATTTAAAAATAAGTGTGACTCATGTGGGAAATACGGCCGAAAATAATTAAAAGACATTTTTCTGTGTTTCTGTTAATCCAAAGATTTTATTTTAGATTGAGCCATCTATCCCTGACAAGCTGGGAGAGATGGCAAAGTCCTATTTTTAATAAAGAATTATTTTTTCGTTAAAAGTTATATAAATTAATTTGTTTGTGTTTAAAACATGCTTAAATAAACTTCGTTGCGTCATTTGTTTTCGACATATAAATTTTGCATTTTGAAAAAAATATTTTTTTCGAATTGTAGGGCATCTCACCCGGACTTACCCTATATTCAACAAGCAATGCCCGATTATAGAATAGGAAAATATGATAAATGTATTTAGATGTATTACACAAAAATAAAAAATATTACAGGATATATAGAATGATCCTAAGGCTCTTCTATTGCTTTCCGTTCGGTCGAAGTTGGGAGGTACATCATCCATTTCATAGAATACCTCTGTATGCAACCCTCTCTTTGTTTATGTAATAATTCTATCTTTCTCCGTTCAGTATAATGGGACGCCTATCTTTCTCGGTATTCATCTCCACCTGAAACGCTGGCTGGCCAAATTTGTCGGTATATTGTATTATTACTTCGACGTCAGATTCGAAAGTTTCTTTATTTAGCGGAATTATTTTTTAAATAAATGATTAACTACATTTAAATTGCTTTTATTTATATTCTAAGGTGAAATAGTAAAGGGTTTTTATACATATAATTATTGATCGTATTTTTTGTAAATAAACATTATTGTTGTCATTATTACTAATATTCGATAATATACACTTGGTATCCGCGCGAAAGCTTTGGATGGCTTTATTTATGGTATATTTAAAGTAAGAAACTGATTTTTGGAAAGTGCTTTAATATACAGTGGTACATAATATAAAATATTTGTTTTTTTAAAATAATTGCATCAATCTCACAATTAATTTGTATAGTGTAGACGAAACATTTTTTAAAAACTATTTTATCGTACGCATATATATTTTATTGAACATAATATATGTTTTGTTTTAATTTCATAAAAAAAAAATAAAATGTATTGATTTTATCTTTTCTTCGTTCACTGAAAGTAAAAATAGGTCAAAATAAATTAAATACCTAAATAAAAAAAAAAAAAAAAAACGTTAATTACCTACTATTTCAATTAACAAAATAAAATCAGAAAAAAAATATATTACATAAATTTTTTCTTACAATTTTTTTTATTAAATATTTTAAATAAAAATCAACTAACTTTGGTTCAGCACATAACCAAAAATTGTGATCTCTCTCAATGTTCTCAACGAACATTCCTAGTGTGGCACAAACTATAAAATAACAATATTTGGCTTTCATTATAGCCAATTATCCTTGTACCTGATAATAACAATTATCTTTTTTTTTAATTTAATTTGGCCATCTGTATTGGCTAGATATTTATTTTTTTTTACTACTAACATGAGATATCACCATTATTTGCTCCATTCCTCTAATGAGAAGTAATATTTCTCACCCTAGGTAAATAATGATAATAAAAAAATACCTAGGTAAATAATGAAACTAAATTTCATTAGTTTCATTTTATTAATTTGACAACTAAACTCCCAGACTACTTGATATTTTGAAATATTTGAAAAATAAGTAGGAAATAACTAAAGCTGGGTTTATTGAAATATAATCAAATCAAATATGATAATATATATCAGTGTTAATAGTAAAAATATATATTAACTAGGAAATTCAACACCGGTAATAGGCTTCAAAAATTATTAATTAATACCAATAAATCCATGTCACTAAAATATCAAAAATGCAATAGGATATTTCCTACAATCATATCAAAATTTGACACATGCCAAATTTTTACATAAATAAAGCCAGTCTGATTAGAAACACGCTCCACTCTGCTTGATATTTCGAAATATTAAACAAATTGTTAGGAAATTACTTATGTCAAAATTAAAATTGCTAATATATTAATGTTAGTAGTAAAAAAAAATCTATATATACCTCACCCTAGGTATATAATGTACTATTTCTTGAATTCCCATTTCTGGTGTCAATTTGGAACAATAATATACACATTTAATTACAATTATTTCATTATTATTATTATTAATAATGCCGTCTGGACTTGCTCCCAACTATGGACGTTTTTCATAAATGAATAATTCACATTCTTGTACCGTTTTTCCATATTTATTTTTAAATTCTTCCATCGCAATAGATTCAAGTTCTTGTCCGCATTTTGTAGCGACTGTATCTCGAAAACTAGTCATAGTATCGGATTTAAAATTCATACTTCCTAAAACGACATTAAAATTATTATATACTAAGAAAATGGTTACATTTGACGGGGGAAATTTTAGGTGTTCGTGGTTTTTGTATTTTTTTGAATATAGAATACCTTCTAACAAATAAATCACCTTGTATATTTTTAAAGCTTAAAGGTATATTTTATATATATTAGTTGTATTACCTTTCCCATAATTCAACTCATAAGTACAGGGTTTTGAATTAATCGTTAAAAAAATAATTTTATGTTGTTGTTCTCTCTATAAAATACCCTGTATAAGAAATGTGTACGGTGCAATAATTTGTCGTCAAAATACTATATTGAGTAGTACTTTTTGAAAATATGCTTCTCTGACCGCAAGTAGAATTAGTATGATTTTACAAAAAATTACCGTCATATATTTGTGAATCACCCTCTAATTATACATATTTTTAACTATACGTATGTACTAATGTCTTACTAAAACTCATAGGAAACGTGTGTATGCATCAGAAATTCAATCTAGCTCGTATGTTTGCAAATAAAAATTCCCAAAAACTGGGCAATTTTCAACTTTAACACCCCGTATATCGAAAACTAATCATAAGATTGAGTTGGCCCCATTAACACTTTTGGTTACTAGGTTGACTACAACAACATACCAGAGTTTCAGAAAATTTGACGGGTCGCCACTTTACGTAAGAAAAGTGCGAGGTCTGAAGCCATGAGCATATTACTACGATGTTCTTTCCACAGATCATTACTGGCCTGACCTCTAGTGAATACTTCAATTTTACCAATATCATCTATTGATTTTGGTAAACTATCAAAAAATGCAGTTTTTTTTGTTCCAAAACATTGTCATCATCATCGCATTGAAGTCCGTATCATTAGGTGCGCCACTTTTGCGTTTTTTTTAATTGAGGGCTTTTCTACTTGCTCATGTGAGTAACCAATCTTTGTGTGTGAATCCCAGGAATACTTTTTGACAGCTTTTTATAAAGAGTGGGAATATAGTTCTTTTTTTATTAAAAGAAATGGCTGCAGCTCTACACCGATCATTATATCCTCCTTTTACTGCAAAATTAATTCGCTTTCCTCTTACGTCAAATCAGGCCCTTTAGATGGGTTTTTGATGGTTATCAGATCACGTGGTTTTCTGGTATTGTTGAAGAGCTGGTATAAAAGGAACAATACTAAAAACGAGTTTAAGAAATAGATAGTGTAAAATATAAAAAATATATGTATGTTAAAGCAAGTATGAAAAAGTAAAACTTTCATTTTTTGTACCACTCTTCAAAACATTATCCTGGGCAAAGAGCGTAGTAGCACGATACAAAAGTTCCCTACAAAAATACCTAAAAATCAAGCGTATGAACAGGAGTTAATTTTAAAAAATTGGAGTAGAAACTGATTATTTAGGTACGCCAGAATCTAATATTTTTAGGTACAATTTCTCATACAAATACAAACATGCATCATATGCTCTATAACAGCTTTATAAAAAAGTCCACTTAATATTTTCTATTATACTAAATATACATACATACATTATACAAGTAGAAAATTATAACAATTTCTATTTGATATCAAGTTTTTTCATTAATTCACAACTGATATAAAGCTGGATGATGATTATCTTCAGCTACTAAGGGACATAAGGGTTTCTCTACAAGTCAGCGACCGTCCAAGGGTATCTGAATATTTGGTATTCAACAGTGGCGTGCGGTGACATTTTTGAAAGGGGAAGCGATTGTATAAAAATACAGCAGGCCAGTAAGCACAGTGCCGCAGGCGAAACTTTTTCGCGGCGCATTCACCATTTTGTCAAAATCATGCTTTTTTCCTCAGTATTACGGCTATTCGAGATTGAGATTTTTGAAGTGTTACTATTACTTTATTATCTAGTTCAGTACTAGAAGCTATAAAAAACGTACCATTGAAAAGCTTCGTTGATTTATTTAAACGTAGAAAAAACATTTAACTGAATTTTTTTTATATTTCCAGCATTTTTCGCACAGTTGACACATTAGTTGACATTTATTTATACTTAAGATCTATTCGCCTATCCTCAATGGCTGCAAATTTGTCTATAACATCGTCGTAAAATTTTGGATTTTCTAATAACTGTTTAACAAGCTGTTTTTCAATGGATATTAGGGCTAAATTAGAGAGTCTATCTTCACTTGTTGAATTTCGTATAAAACTTTTAAAGCTGAATAACTTCGCTCAACTGGCGCACTTGTGGCAGAGATGGTTAGTAGGTACTAATTCACACAACTTGACGATTTCACAAAGGAACTTATTTAAACTAGTTATAAAAAAATTTAACACATTAATGGGCGTCTTTTTATCACTAATTTCAGTTGTTTTATAAACAAAACTTAACTGGGACTTTAATGCTGGAATATCGAAAAAATTTCCATAATTTAATTTAAGTAAATTAAAAGTTTCCGATGGAAATTTTGATGAATCGTAGTTACTAATATTAAAATTGCACAATTCAACAAATTTTAATTCGTTAAAGTTTTGAAATCGAGAGTTCATTTGTTGTAAAATATTATCAAAAATTTTGGCGTATAATCGACGATAGGAGGTCTCTCTGATGCCGACATTATCAATTCTAATTCTCTTTCGTTCAGGTTCTAAGCCAATGTTTTGAGTCTTATTCCAAAAGTGAACTCGGTTTTTATTCATTTTATTTTTAAAATCATCAATTTGTTTGATGCAAAAGCCAATGTCATTTGACTTTGTCTGTAAAATGTCGAATAAAGTGTCGGTAAAAGTGAAAATCTCTGCAAAAATGTTGAGCAAAAAATTGAAATCAAAGTTTTGTTAGCAGCAGTAACAGTTTCAGCATCCCATGTTTCTTTATTATCCCAAACGTCTTAAAAAAAGTGTATCAAAGAATCACCGTATTGAAACACTGTTTGCACTAAACGTCCATCGCGTCGGAGCAACTTTTGAAAACCTTTTTTGAACGTGAATTCCCAACGCGCGAGTTCTTTTCGATGACTTTAAAAACAAGGAAGCCAAACCACTAAGCGTCGAAAAGAAAACTTTGCAATCTTTAATATTATCCATGCTTCGATATAAAACCAAATTAAGTGTGTGCTATACAGTGAACGAAAATTGCATGTTTAAACTTCTCTTTCACTTTAGCTTGAAGGCCTCCTAAATGGCCAGCCATTACGGCAGCACCATCATACCTCTGGGCAATAAGCTTAGAACCACATTCTAAACTTGAAATAATGTCACATACAATTTTAAACATTACATCTGCAATTCGTTCGCTAGTGACGTCCAAAAATCCTAAGAAATGCTCTTGAGGAATGCCATCCAATACATATCGCACAACAATGGATAATTGACTTAAGTTTGCTACATCTGTGGTTTAATCAAGCGCAATTGATACGAAAGGTGATTTTTTTATTTCACTTTTAATGTGATCCATCACAACGTCGGCAGTGCATTTAATTAAATCATTTTGAATTCGGTTTGAAGTACCTCGGAAAGTCGTCGAACCAATAAAATGATTTTTTAGGGTATCATCGTATTTTGCTAAAAAACTTAGAAGGTCCATGTAATCTCCTCGATTGGCGGTTCTACTTGCTTCATTGTGACCCCTAAAACTTCATGATCTCCCAGGAAACAAGTTACATCTATTGATCGTTGTAAGACGTCCCTTTTTTACCCTTTCATTGTGAATTGTGTTGCTTATTTTTAAATGATTGTTCAAACTATGTCCAATGCGATAGGTCCCGAATGTTTTTTCTTTAATTGTAATACTTATATGACATTTGCTATTTACATGTCGTTTTACACTTTTGTGAAAATTATTCACGTCTGTAATACCGACTGAATTCCAATGTGTTTTTTCGGCTATATTAAAAAGTAGGCAAAACCAGCAAAACCATTCATACTTTTCATAGAACCCTACGTGAAAATGCCTGGTAAATATCTTTGCTGACTTTTCTACTTTCGTCTCTAAATTGATAGGATCCTTTAGTCTACTAGAATTAATAATTGGAAGATGAGCCGGCTTTTTCAAGACGCGCTTCTGCCGACGGACCCAAAGTATATGGTGTGGGCGTTTACACAATTAATTTTCTCATGGGTGGTGCGTGCGTTTACACATAACACCAATGAATTGTTAGTACATTTATGAAGTTTACGTAATGTTTCAAAGAAAATATAGTACCTAATTTAATATTAATTTCTATGCATTGTAAACTGACAAATATTTATTTTTTAATCTCAAAGTGTAGGGAAGCGGTGCTTCCCCCGCTTCCATGGACCGCATGCCCCTGGTATTCAAATGACTCTTAAGTCTACAAATTGTCCTATATTAGTCTTCAAATGACTTGAAAGCATTTAACTCAACAGCGTCGTCTATTTATTCAGATATGATTGATACATTTTCTACGAAAAACGGTGATCAGCCACAAACCCCAAAGCGTGCAGAACGCGATAACCTTTCGACGTTAAGTATTTTTCTGGTTTTGGCGATACATATATTCAAAAAATAAAAATTGACTATCACAAAGTACGAAATTCAATTTCGGCTATTATATCGGAAAGTCGAAGTAACCGTTCACAAAAGCAAAGCCGAAAAATTTAATTCGTTTTCCAGTTAGGTATAAATAATCCATGCATTTGAATGAGAACGTTTTAAAGAAAGAAAATGGAAAATAACGTGCTTTCATATAAAAGGAAAAGCTTATACCATCATATTTTCTCTTTGACTGTATGTATTAGTATATGTAAATCAAATTTGTAGCATATTCCAGCCAGTCATATTTCTTTTTCATTGTTGTCTAACAATGGACGATTTCTTCGGGGAGTTTCATATAAAATGGAACTTGGGAACTTCTCTCCCGGATGAATGACGAAAAAGAAATGAGATAATTAATTCCGCGAATAGGTACCTTATACCTCGTAGGTATACGCTTTTTCACTTATTATTTTTTTGTCTTATAAAGACGGGATATTAGCTTCGAGTACGAAGTTAAATAAAATAAAGCGTGGAAAAGTTTCAAGTTTTCAAAGTACAAGTCTCATCGGCTTTAATATTTTTAAAATTTCTTATCTGTTTTAAATATACAGAAAACCAATGAAATAATGAGCGACCAACAAAAAATATTTGTAAAGTGGGCCAGCTGACAGAGAGAAATACTACTCACGTGCGTGATAACTACAACACCTGTGGATGAAATCCAAATATTCAAAAATGTTATTTAACTTTAAATAAAACACCCTATAAATTTTGACATCTTCGGAAAGACCATTACTTCCCCTTTTCAAAAATGTATACATTTGCACAATTTTTTAGACATTTACTTTTTATGAACTTATGTCAATAACTTCCAAGTATATCACAATTTATAAGCCGAGACTAAGACAATGTATTAATAAGCGGTTTTCACTAAAATTCTTGGATATATTTAATTTTTTTAACACGGTTGCCAAGTAAATCTTTCTTCTGGCACTTTTTTATAGTATTTTCAAAACTTTGTTTCACCCTTTCATGCATCCCTTTGAATAAATACTGTGTGAGTTTGGCATATAAAGCCGAATTCCCCACCCTCGCCCATTGATAAATTAAATCTATTTTTTTGGTGGAATGTATTTAGGATAGCTGAATCTTTCGATACGTTGTCTATTAAAAAGTATGGTTAAGATTCATATTTGCCTGTTACCACTAATACTTTTAGTTACGAATTTTCACATAAAGATTCGCTCGTTACGGCTTGGCGAATCACTCGTTACAGCTTGACCAATCACCCGTTACATCTTGACCAATCACTCGTTCACCACGGAGATTCAAACATCACGTGTGGTTGTTTGAGATTAGTTGTATCGCGGAAAGAAATGGTGACGTAATCATCTCGTAGATTTCGGAACAATCGAGAAAGGCCAGAGACGGCTCTAGTCATAACAAAATAAATGGCGTGGGCACAATGTTGTAATATTTCATTAAACACATTTAACAAAAATAAGTAGCGGCAAACCACTCCCGAAATACTGGTACGTTTTCACTGGAAATCACCGAAATCACTATACATTTGATCGAAAATTCCAAAATCATCATGTAAAATCATGGTCAAAATCAATTCGTCGCTCACAACCCGAAATGGCGAGAAAAAAGATCATCGTATAAAATTAAGGTGGATTTTCATTAGTAATACCACTAGAGGTCAAATTATTTCCGGAAATTTTTTCGAGCTCACGAATATTTTGAAAATTTCCCGAGTCGCAGACGAGGGAAATTTTCTAAAAATATTCATGAGCGAGAAAAAATTTCCTGATATTAATTTGACCTCGCGTGGTATTCGGTAAGAAAATTCCACGCCGAATTATGGTTGAAAATTAAATATTTTTAAAATTTATTTTTCGTTTCTCAACAATGCAAATTATTTTCTCCAAGTCACCAGTGAAACATAAAAGGTGTTGTCGCCTTGATTGTTGAGTTGTCATGGTAACTAAGTGAGACCCTAACCTCGAATATAATTTCAGTTTTGAAGTTGTCAAGCGGCCCGACGTAAAAAAATGTTTCGCTGCAATTATTTAAGCCTTCAAATTGCTTATTTCTACTCATTGTAGTTGCATGGGAATACCATTTGAAAATAGAAAATAGTATATTCTTTAATTTTACGTAAGTTTTGAATAACTACAAGTGGTAGAAAATTGTTTTTCTGCGTTTTTATTAACATGCGTTATGAGCGCTTTAAAATGGTATGAAATTCATAACCAGCGTCAGCAAGCATCAATCGTAGGAGGCTGTGATCATTGTATTTTGACAGTTCAAAACATTAAATAACTCGCGTTTTGTTGCGATAAAGAATATTGCACAGCAAGTAAAACCAACAAAATTAACTATTTGTTTAAAAATGAATCGATTTGAAAATCATACGCTATGCAAAATATGCGTGAAATTGTCTGATGTAATGATCAATCATTGCACCATGACTTACTTACTCGGATTAATAGAGGATTGTGGCTCCAACTTGAAAAACGAAAATTTGTTCCGAATTGTCCACGAATATTTGCACCTAAACTACGCAAAATTCAAAGTGCTGAATGGGAAAAAGGTGAATAAATTAGTGTCTAAATATTATATATATTTTATTAGACATAGACACATAATTCAAAGCATCCAAAGTCCTGCATTTTCGCCATTAAGAAGAAAAGAGGTGGCCGAAGAATATAGAAAACACCTTAGCATTGTAACTAAAATGTATCAAAACTAAAGCTATTATGTGAACAAATAAAAACCAGTCTGTCAAAAATGGTCTGTTATTGTAAACGTCAAAAAATTTCCAGTATAATTCGCTGTTGGGTACCCCACGAGAAAAAAATTTCCACTAAAATACCTCCGTTGCCATGGTGATCTGTCAAAAACACGTATTTTGATTGGTTCAAAATTACAGGTGTGGAATTTTCAGTAAAATCACCTAAATTGCGTAAAAAAATTTTAAGTGATTTCCGAAATACAGGTGCTTTTTGATCTTATTGGTTCCCCTCGGTTTTGGCCTTTATTTTGTTTTGGCAGGAACACTATTAAGAATCGGACTAAATATATTTAGCAAAAATAAGTTATATGCTTATTATCTGGTTTTGGTAGACACATTTATCAATTGAACACAATGTTATGATTATATTTTGGTATAAATGCCACTCCATCTTATTTGTCCATATTGTTAATGTATTAAAATGGAGTTAGTTTTTATTGGCTATCTGTTTATTATGAATATAGACTTCTTTTACACTTGTAGAAAGTGTACCTACTTAACTCGAAATTTCCTAAAGTGAAGCTATCTCGTTTTTGCAGTAACCCACCAAAATTCCAAACGGTTATATAAAAATTAGCATTTATACAGTGGTGTGTCCCAAAAAGTTTTATACTTACAAATGAGAAAAAAGTGTATCTTACATTTCATAATCTTTCCTGACAAAAAGTTCTGCATCACTACAGAAAATAAAAAAGACATAATCAAGCATCAAATTTGCAAAATATTTCCAATAAACACTTTAACATTTGTCTTTAATTATGTATTTAATAAAGCAGATCGAAATCACTTGAAAAGTGCGATGATTTAAACTTAATTGTATTTTTTAATTCCCATCAACATTTTAACTAATATTTTGCACTGTATTGAAATTTAAAAGTATTTTACTCTTCAATATAAATTACTATTTTTATTTTCCCTGTATACCAACTATATTTTACAAAATTTAAGGCTTGATTATGAATTCCCAACTGATGCACAACTTTTTAACAAGAATAATTCTTTTGTGAAATATAAGATAAAACTTTTTTTATTTGTATAAAACTTTTTGACACTCTCTGTTTATAAATTTGGATTTATTCTTATAATAAACTAACAGAACAAATAATATAATATACATGTCTATTAAAAAAAGTTAAACAGCGTAATTTCAAAAACGTTTCGCCGCTACCGGTGAGAAAGCAGTGAACTCTGCTATCCTGTAGCACTTTTACACTTTTACTTTTATTGCTTTGGAAAATCAGTAAATTTCTTTCAATTTATCTAACACAGTCACAATATGAAAACTTTAAAAAAAAATTAAAACAAATTAGAAAAATGATTTGTCGATAATTATGTCCTTGAAAATATAACAGTACATTGAATAGTGTATTTAAATATATCTTTACTTTTTCAATACGTCATTTCAGTAAATATTACATGCGATTTTCCAATATAAAAAATAATTAAACGCGATTTATCAAGAACTACATTTTTTGTGTTATGACACTCTATATAGTTGCCGATGTGCGATATAAGGTAAAAATTACACTACATATTATAACTGGATTTGTATTGTTTAAATGTTTATGCAGGCGTGTATGGTCTACCTTAGCGTTCAGAATACGTTCAGGATCGGTTCCGCGAACGAAGCTATCAGAAATTAGGCCTCAATAAGGCAGCGTGAAAAAGACTTTGCGCGTCACCACCCTGTATTTCGGATAAGGCATGTTCGGGCTAATGGTCATTATTTGACCCGTACTATCACCAGTTAACGGTTTTCCCATTATTAATGAAAAACCCTGTAAAATGACAATCCAGCTTACAAATCACATATTCAAGCAGTCAGTTCAGGAAAACGACCCCTTTACTCCCAGTAAATCGGCCACTGATTAAGCACGCTAGTTTATTTCGAATCCTGCCTATACAATTCGATCCTAGACACACCAAAACATAAATTATAATAGTCTAATTAAATTAAAGTTGACCTCAGAACAAGGAGAACTAACCTCAAAAGGATAATAACGGCCGTCGCACGCACGGCCCTGGTAATAAAATAGAGCCGGGGAGGAGGCCCATATGGCAACCCTGTAATTACTACAATAGCCATAATCTATTTCAAACACGTAATATGACAGCATTAAGACTTCTTTCAAAGGAAGCCATTTAGGCTACGCGATATCTGCATAAACAATCTTCCATATATCCTTACACAGCTGTTCTCCACCGAAAACGGACCAAAACGACCTCTGGGGCCAGTGGCGCGTATAAGGTGGATCTTATAGGTACAGCAATAGGTACAGAAATCTTGTGCATATGTCAATTTTACATCGGTTTTAAGGTTGGAGTTCGCCCATCGAAATTAACAGTATATGCAGATGCTGTAATTACTTTAAACATAGCTATTGGGAAAATATAATTCCTGGAATTAATTTTAATACTGAAATCAGTTCATAAATTGTGTTTAGGGCTTGTAAAGGTCTTAAAAATACTCTAAAAATTACTATGACTTTTGAAATCTAGACCTCATTGAATCATTGAATTATGAACTTCCTTGAAAAAATAACATATTTACAAGTTTTCTTTCCGTTACAACCAATGCAACTAATATAAGAAAATAATGAATCACATCTCACTTCAAATAATATTATTTAGTTTTCCTTTAGGAAGCTATAAAGTTAGGTTTAAAATGATAAAATAAATTTTAAGAAAAAATACATATGCATTTTTTAAATGATATATCGCAGGACATAGTGGCAAGTTACAAAGTTAAAATATTTTTAAGTATTTTCTTACAAATAACTTTGTAAAAATAAATCCCGAAATTGTCAGATAAATGGTTTCCGAGATATAGTCGAATGCATCCTTTACAATTTATTAAACAATACTGACGAAAATTTTTTATCGTTTAATTGTCTCTTATTATTATTCACTCATCCCTTTCCAAACACCAGTTTCTTTATAACATTATAATATATTTAAATAATATATTTATTTTTAAATAATATCACAATATTAATATCTTTTTATTTTTATATTTACGTTAAAAGTAATGCCACTTACTGTTATTTTTATATTGTAAATTGTGAGTACTTTTTTGGGTTCGTTCTGTTCGTAAATAAATAAAAAATAAACAAATAAATGAAAATACTCCAAGCAATTAAGAGGTCTTGGTGTTCTTACCCCTAAGGACTATCAGAGTCGTGAACAAATTGCTAAAATCTCTCAACTATGCTACTAAGGGTTTATTTTGGTTGTTTTTTATTGTTCTTATTATTTTTTTTGCGACGGGTGAATTGATGTGCCAATAGGACTCCAGGACCCTATGGCTGGTGACAGTGCTTCCCTATCCGTTTAGTATATTGGTGATAGTCGTCTAAATTAGTTTGTTACACTTGTTACAATTTTATAATTTATAAACCTAATTATAAGTCCTACTGATAATTGACACCATTTTAGAATATATAGATCTAGAACCACCGCTTCAGACATCTATAATAATTTTTTTTTTGTGAAGTTTCTTGTATTGACCATAAAAACTTATTATTACAATCATTGTCATCTTAGATTTTTTAGTGGATACCATTGTTCCTATAATAGCAAGTAGTTGCAATTAATTATATAAGGAGTTTCGTCAATAATAGGTATAAGGTATAAAGAGCGGGTTGCTCCACATAACTAATGCCTTACTAGGCCCATTGTGAATACTCCAAGGAGGCATGTAGGATCTCTTTTTCACCTTGTCAAAATCCTGCCGATTCTCTCCAAGAGGTGACTGAGGACAGCCAGCCTCTCAGTAGCCGAAAAATATCGGAGGATAGCCATTCTCTCAATGACAGACGTGTCTGAGGACAGCCAGCCTCTCAGTTTACCAGAGGTATCTGGGGACTGCACAGATATAACAGAGATATAACCAATCTTTGATAAAATATAATATTCACGATGCCAGGATTAATTCGACAATCAATACACTCTATTTGTAGGGACGCGGCGAAGGGACGAAAGGTGAGAAGTAAGAGAGGGAATAAAGAGAAGAAGTTTACGCAGATAAAACTTTTTTTATTAATTAATAAATGTATAAGACGTTGTGCGCTTATAATAAACAACGTAAATATCCATGCCATTATAAGCTCTGTTGCCACTTCCAACCCAACATGACTAGGTTTTGGAATTTATTGATAATTATTACATCTAATTTAGTGATATTACATCCAATTTAGTTAAGTTTGACATAACCAATGATTCAAGATTTTTTGGGTTCAGTTGCAATAAAATAAGTAGAATTATTTTAGCTTTTTTAATATATATAAATAATTTTATAAACAAAACGAAAATAATGAAATAGACATATGACAAAAGTGGATATTATACCCTCCTGTGTCCCTTAGAATATGTTTTATTCAGGGCCGCACGATATTTGTTAGTAGTTACATCTCCTGTTCTCTGGGACTACCAGTCTCGCAGTCGCCAAGAGGTGTCTGATGACAGCCAGCCTCTAAGTTGCTAAGAGGTTTCTGGGGACAACTATCCATCTCATCAAAGTCAAGTTATTAACATCGCCGAGAAGTATCTATAGATAACCCCATTTTTTTGCAAGTGGCCAGTTAGTGGGGTTCTACCTCCCCGATGGTGAATGTCTGAAGGTTCGAATAGGCTCCCATAAACTATTTATATGTCGACAATGTTTTGACAAAAGGACGTAAGCGGCTTAAACTAGATGCACTAGAGGCAAAAAACATGTTTTAGCTTTATATTTTCATTCTTTTTTTGCGTTTTTTGTGTAAATCATTTCTATTTATCTTATGGTAATTATATGTAATAAAAATTATTACAAACAAGTTTAGTACATAAAATAATACCAGTTTTGTCGCTTACGCCTTTCACATAATATCCTATTTAACAAAATAAAATTACTCTTTTTTTGTGCAATTACGCCTTTGTAAAAATAGAAAGAAAATGGCGAATTACAATTCCCTTACTCTTTCCTTGTTTCACTACCCACCGATTTAAAACCCAATAATTAAAAAAAAAATATATCGAAAGACAATATATTATTTTAAAATGTTTAAATGTTTCAAATTATTAAACAAACAAAAACAACAAATTAACAAGTCCTCGAGACATCCTAGAAAAACATTAGGTACTACGAT
Source organism: Psylliodes chrysocephalus (assembly GCA_927349885.1). Taxonomy (NCBI): domain Eukaryota; kingdom Metazoa; phylum Arthropoda; class Insecta; order Coleoptera; family Chrysomelidae; genus Psylliodes; species Psylliodes chrysocephalus. Next base: position 16,954,995 of record OV651820.1, read on the forward strand.
ATTTTGAAACAAGTTAATTGTTTTCATATTCCATATAAAAAACATAATGTTGTGAATGTAATAACATAGAATATTTTTGTAAACATGCACTTCTTGTTAAATATTATAACATGTTTAAGTATTATTTTAACAAATAGGATAATTTATTCCATTTAAATTGCATGGCGGAATGGCAGTTACTTTTCAGTTTCAAAAAGGGCGTAAGCGACATTGCACGTTTTAGTGAAATAATTAAAGAAATATTAATGTTAAATAAAATTCAATATCAAATTTAGATTCTATACGTGCAATTAGTTGTATAATATACTTTAAAACCAAACTATCTAACATTGAAATGTTTGCCACTTTACGCAAAGCGCAAAGCAGGAGTCTACCCTCTCTAATACAAGTTTTCCATAAATAATGTATTTTACTCTTCTTTCATTGCCATAAAAGTGAGTATCTTTCAAGATAATATACCTAACAACATATCCGTGCTGTATAAAGTATTGTCTTCCGTTTTAACTCATTCGGCAGGATTTACCTACGCCACTGCGGGAAGCTCTAATATACATACAAACTATCTAATCGCATCTTTTGTCTCTACGTTAAGACGACTCGTTAGTGCGCTCGCCTCGCTATTGCCGTCTCTCTTTGTCTTGTTATTAGTTGGCGAAATGACCCTTCTTCTCACTACAATGGACATGCTAATTTAACGTGGAACGAGATCCAAGAGAGCTTTCCTAAATGTCAACCAGACACTGGCTACAATATTTCGAGCAGATTTATTAAGATACGTTTATTTTTGAGAATAGAGCTAGAGTTTTCTAGAAAGTGTAAGAAAACAAAAAAAACAAGATCTACAAAAAATATAAAAATGTAATAAACAGAATTTGAAAAATAAAAAAATCACGAACATTTTTGTTTAAATAGGGATCTTTTTCAGTGTTAATTATAGCTATTGTAAGGCATTTTTAAAAGAACTTTTAATAATCTGGTCATCGATCACTTCGCTAGCCAAAAATCTAGAAGAATGGACTTCAACTATAAGAAATAGTATACAACTGCAGCAGTACCTAGCACTAAGTCTTCAGTTTTGTAATATTTAATTTGTTTTGAAATATATTTAATTTTCATTAAGCGGAGAGCTTGTTTTCCTAAGGGAAAAACGAATCCCGGGATTCCTTTCCAGTGTGTGCCCCACTGCCGCTAGTGCCCACGAGCCGCCACTGAACTTATATACTCGCTAAACTGTCCACTAGTCAACTAGTCCTCTGATAGTTCTCAATGTATTCTTGAAGAACCTGAACAGACTTATGTTTAAGAAATTTCTTTTGCACCCTTTCTAATGTATTGATGTCACATTGATAAAAAGGATACCACACAACAGATCTAACAAGTGATTTATTGTTATATTTTTTATTATAACAGACGTTTTATTAAATTACATGTCATAAACTGACTTGATACATTAACTACAAATGAAATAGTATAAAACAGGGTGATACATCACAAATATACAAGTCGGTTTAGTCGTTTTAACCTGTCAGATTAAAACAAGAAAACCGAAAATTCCGAAGCAGAAGCGGATGATTAAAACGCACCTATTAAAAATATTGCGCCAAGATGTAGGCAACATGAATTAAGGGATCAAAATGGCGGAGTTTTCTATCTCCTTTTAAAAGGCACTCAGAAAGCTGCGCAGTGCGACCATTCTCCGTATAGTAAAAGAAAATCAAAGTATGTGGAGAGAGAAGAGAACAGCGGAAGCGTTGTAAGTCGAGTCCATAAAACTAACTTTTTTTAACGTTATTGTCATATTTCTTTGTGTTAATACATTTCTAGTTTATTTTTGAAATAACTTGTCCTCTAATTAGCACAGTTGATCGCAGATGCACTTACCATGTTTGTTTACAAATTTAAAACATTAAAAACTTTAAAAATCTTTAATGTGGTTTAAATTGAGAGAACAAAATACTTGCTTATGAAATGTAAATTATTCCTTTGTACTTTTAGCTGTGCTGCTATATCCACAAGACGAACAACTGACCATATTGTCTTGTTTGTCTTTTAACGCGGAAAATTTAAAATTAACAGTAATACTAAATAAATACTAAAACACTAAAGACTTTTTAAAAATGTCTACAAAACATACGCTTGATAAAACTTTAAATTAACACATAAAACATCCAAATTATTAACAAATTTTAATCACTAAAATTATAAACCAATTTTAGAAACCATTTATCATATGATGATGAGTCATCCATAGTACAACATGGTTATCATTTCCGTCAGATCGATTAGATTAACGCGGACATGACATGCTCCTTCCTGACTATATATGTTCTAAGGTTTAGACATCCGTCCACTTTCAGTTTTTCGACGATACCAGTCTCTCTGAATAACTGCATATAATTTGTCAAAACATTGTAAAAACCATTGTAGTCAAAACATCAAATCAGGATTTTTTTCAGGAAAATTAGCCATGCATTCTGGAATTGAATCCGCCACTTTAAATTTACTTACACACCTGTACACTAGTCAAATTCGATCAGTTTATCTTTTTGCTGTGTTGAATATAATTTTAAAAATTTAATTTTCCTAATAAATGATTTGTCAAATTTGACACAAACGTTAATTCTGTGGAAATTACCAATTCAAAACATTTAAATTTCACAGCCAACTCTAACTATGATTTTTCTCGATGGCTCGTTACTTTGTACAACATTTTACGTAATTTATTATTTTTACAATACTTAATTAAAAACTAAGCGTTATATAGTAAAGATACCCAGTAAGGCAATACGACGTTGGCAACGTCGCAAAACCCACCTACCAGTGCTCGACATAATTAACTATGCTATTTAATACAAATGGCGCGTCGAACGCCCTCTATGTACATATTTCAATTAAACATGAGTAACAAGTGTGTTAACTCTGAATTGAAAATATAAATGCGTTTTCTCTGTACGGATTCGATTTGAACCCCTCTGGCAAAATATATAGTTCACAGTAATTAGCCCCATTAAATCCACTCCATAAAGTATTTATCATACAAATAAACAGTTTGTTGTAACTACATGGAAATACAATTTCCATGAATGAACTGATTCTATTAGAAAACAGCGAGGTATGCATTGTTTGTATGCTAATGTTGAAATTATTAAATTGTAGAATAATTCAATTTTAAAGCCCAACTGAGGGAATACAAATACCAAGATTTTATAAATAAATACTAGGTCTAGCAGTATATTGGTTTAAACATGAATTAATTTCACATCTTTATAGTTTAAACATAGTATATTACATTACGAGTGTGGAAAGTGACATTTTTCACACGAGTGATGTACAATATTTTTCCTACGACCACAAAATAATGTCATCAAAAAAATGTAAAACCAAGGTTATTATTACTATAATAATTAAAATGTATTTAAAAAAATAATCAACAATAATCGTATTTATTCAATTTTCATATTTTCTAAACAAAAAAAACTAAAAAAAATAAAAAAAAAATAAAAAAAAATAAAAAAAAACAAAAAAAAAATTCTGCCCCGACAGGATTTGAACCATAGATTGAACGCGGTCGAAAAATGGCAAAATTGATAAGTTCGACGTCCTAACCAGCTGAGCTAACAGCCCTTGTGTCAATTGAATGATCTGATGGAATGTATTTAACCAAAATAAAGAGCAAACATTATTTTAAAATTATTTTAATAATAATTGTTAAAGATAAATATCTAGGATCTAATTTACAACAATTTCAATAATTTGACATTTTTTGACAACTACTGCGGAAAGTAACATATTCTCACCTGGGTGGAAAGTAAATTCTTAGTCATACGCGTGTGATATAGGACACTTTCCATAGGACTATATAGTGTGATATGTGTCACTTTCCTAAGTGGTCGTAGGAAAAAGTACTTTTTTCTACAGCCACATGAATATTAGCTTATCTACGCACAGACTACATAACAAAAAGTATACTATTGCCATTAACTGAAAGAATATATTTTATATCCATTTGGAAATATCCTTTGTGATATAGTCCAAAGAGGACTAGAACACACCAAAATATAGTGCTGTTAGGTGGGACCTAGTATAAACGTCTCAAAAACAACACTAGTAGCCCTTTAAAGGAAAAGAAAACTCAATCTCAAAACCGTCAAATTAGGCGGGATAGATATAGAATGGAAAAAAGTTAAATATCTCTGAAAGTTAAAAATACCTAAGCATCTTGCAGGCAGAAATTCACGCCATTGAAAAGTGTATCCAGTTTAACATCAAGAGAAATTATCGTAGACAAGATATTATCATCATGTCCGAACGCCAAGGAACTTTCAAAGCGCTGAGCTCTTGGGTAATCAGCTCAAAAATGTTCTGGAGATGCCTAGAAAAACTTGGTGAGCTAGGCGAGAAAATTACAGTTACCCTCACTTGGGTCCCGGGATATAATGGGGTAAAGATTACCGAGATTGCAGATAGTCTGGCAAGGAAAGGAACTCAGACCAAACACCCTTTGTGGGACCTGAGCCGTTCTGCGGTATCAGCATTAACACAATATTAGGAGAGATTAAAAAGAATTGGGCAGTAGAAGAACCTATAATTGGAACAATCTCTTGGGACTAAAACAGGCTAAGATATGTCTGGGAGAATATAACCAGAAAAAATCGGAAGCCTTTGTCTGCCTGAGCTTTGTAACAGGGATCCTTAAAGGGCATTGTCGACTCAGAGGACACCTTAGTAAACTGAGAGTAGTAGAAGATATTGAATCCAGATTCTGTAGAGAGAAGTACGAAACCTCTATTCATATTCTGACTGAATATGTAGCACTCCAGAATCCAAGGGTACTATACATAGGAGCATATCAAATAGAAGAGGGAGATTTATGTAACTTGAAGTCACTCCAAATTTTACATTTCCTTGAGCAGATAGGATTGGAAGGGTCGTTATAATATGCATCGAGACATTTCCTATCTGTAGTAGCAACAGAAAGGAGCACAATAGATTTTTTTAGGTCACAGTGTATTAACACCCCATTCTTAACATAACATACAGTTGAAGATTTCCATCCATCATGGTGGTTTGATGTTAACATGTATGTCTCTAAATTCACAAGTACTGTTGCAGAAGAGCTGCGCAAACACTGTCCTATGGAATGCATTGGGTTTTAAATATTTAGGTATTTTGCAATACTACTTTGTTGAACTGAACATTTTCCATTATTATATCTTATGTAAAAAATCTAGTGTAATTGGTAGACTGGAAGGAAGGGAAGCATATTTGCGATTGTACATTTAAATAAAATATAAATATCTAATTTTACGGCTTATTACAAAAAATTATCGAGGTTTATTTGTTCTGTTATCGAGAATTTTTACAGTTATGATAGAATTTATGTCATTAATATCATTTAATGTCAGATTCTATAACTTGTCTGTGCAGCTATAAAAAAACTGTTATAAAAAAATACCAAGTAAGTGTAAAGTAAAATGAAAATCTTTTCCATGTATTACCATCATTAGATATTAATTATCTGAAGCTTCAAATAAAAATTTGTCAAATTCCGTCCAGGTAAAAATTTTTAATTTCTTGGAACGGTATCCTACCGTCTTCTTCGAAAATGGAACTAATTTGGTAAAATCGCGAATTTCCACATTGTTATTGATTAAAAGTGTATCCTTTAACATTGAATACTCTGTCGATAACTGTAGTATCCATGATTTTTCTATTAAATAAGCTAGGAAGACTGTTTCACTAATGTTCATAAGAAACTTTGTGTTCACACTAATCTACAAACCGTCTATAACAAATTTCATACATTTTTTAGATTTATCGGATAATAAATCTGCTAAGGCTTTATTTGCTGTTTTAATTATATCTGGAGGAATACAAATAGTACTCACTTTTTGCACGATAGTATATAGAAAAATGTACTTTATGCGTACTTATAGTGGTCTGGTATAAGTAGTTACAAATAACAATTTTTTAGATACCTGTAGTATAATTCAATATTTTTTACCTCCCAGTCGCCAATTCATCTGAATTGTAATTTTTTTAGGAAGACTATGTCAATCGAAGTCTTTTTATTTAATAATATATACAAGGTGTACCAATAAAAACTCCCAGGCCGGATATTTTGGTAAGTAATAGAGATATTTTGATTCTGTAAAAGCCAGTTCATAGAGCGCTAAGAGAGCTTCAGTTTTAGATATAAATTGATTTTAAATAGGTCAAAATGCAGATGGCGCTGCGCTCAATAATTTTTTTTCGATGGGAGGATCTTTCTTATGTAGCGCATCTTGTAAAAAATGCATTTTTAAGTAAATTTTGTTTTATGAACCAATTCGATAAATCTAGCCATTTTTGATATACAAAGTGGGTCACTCAAAACAGTTTCATCCTGTTTTTCAGCATTAACCATTGGATTTTAAGAAAATGCTTAAACAGGTCGATTTTTATTGCAAATTGAACACATTCTTACAATATAGGTAATGTACAATGGTACATTACCTATTTAAAATTAAGGTGTGGAGAAATGCAAGGGAGGGGGTTGACACATGACAGATTTCTGTATTGTAAAAATGTTTTTAATTTGGAATTAAAATCGACCTGATTTAGCATTTTCTTAAAATCAATTCAATGATTAATGCTGAAAAACAGGATGAAACTGTTTTAAGTGACCCACTCTGTGTATCAAAATGGCTAGATATATCGAATTAGTTCATAGAACAAAATCTGCTTAAAAATGCATTTTTTACAAGAAAGATCCTCCCATCGAAAAAAACTTATTAAGCGCAGCTTCATCTACATATTGACCTATTTAAAATCAATGTATATCTAAAACTGAAGCTCTCTTAGTGCTTTGTGAACTGGCTTTTACAGAATTAAAATATCTTTATTACGTACCAAAATATCCGGCCTGGGAGTTTTTATTGGTACACCCTGTATAGTGCATTAGAATAAAATTGTGGGTTGGTCATCATCGACCAGTTGCATCACAAAATAAAAACATCCGGAATACGGCTAAACTCGGATATTTGCGAACGGAAATGGAACGCAGGACACAGGAAACATTTTATCCCTTCTTATTCTTTGCAAACAAATAAGACCATCGTGTCGAATATCCCGCAGCATAAGTTACCGACAAATTCGGAAATAATATATGGCATATTTGGGGCTGGAAATGGAAAGAGTGGAAAGCGCTCTCATCCCATATCCACAGCCGTAAATTCGATTTAGATGACCACAGATCGACTAGCGATGACAGTTGCTCGGCTCTGAGTGGAAAAAGCTATTTCTATCCTTTTACTTCGAGCTTTTTATATTCACAGTGAAAGGTTCCATAAAAATTGCATAAAATGCAAAACGGCGTATGCTAAGGTACAGGGTCGGTGCAGTTTTGATACAGTTATGCATTTTTTAAACAGAAATAATATCGAAATTTAAAACAAAGGAATAATATATGGTTCATAAGTTTACGAACAAATATTTGAGGTTTTGTTTTAACATGTTGAATCTGGAAAAAAGTGTGTTTATTATCCAAGCTTTAATTTGACATTAATAAATCCAGATTTATTTTACGGAAAATGATGTACACATTGGAAATTCCAAAAAGTATTTACAATTTGATTGGTCGAATAGAATGTTTCAAAACCAAGATATATCCATGTTAGATTTTTATTAATTAATTAATTATTAAGTCAAATAATTATTTAGTTACCAAGTGATTACCGATAGAACACAATGCGTGAGATTCAGCCAACAGCAACAGCTGATCACACTAGACGCTCCAAGCGACTCAAATCGTTCTGCCTGGGGAAGCGCAACAGTTCCCAGCACTCCCTGCTCTTGACTGCCGATGTTCTCTAACTATATTTAGTAATCATACAAAAAATTTTTTACCCGCTAACATCCATGAGTACCATAATATCGAACCATACTAGATTGCGAATACAATATACCATACCAGCAGGGTTATTCTACTAAATTTATAGCCCGGCTAAAAGTTTATAGCCCGGCTACAAGTTGGATTTTGAAGTTAGGAACATATAAAGTTCAAGCCAAAATCCAACTTGTAGCCGAGCTATAAATTTAGTAGAATAACCCTGCAGAACCTACCAAAAAGTGGAAGACTATATCACTTCAACCCCCAGCAGTAGTAAAGAAAAAAAGAGAGAAAAACGAAAAACAGGGTACGGTGTTTCTCTTCGAAAAATAGCCAAAGCAAATAATACTTCCTACAATACTGTTTCCAGAATTTTGAAAAGAAGTGGTGAATATATCGTAAAAGATAAAAATCTACGACGTACCCATTTTGCAAATAACAAGTCGATCATAAATTGATGAAGAGACAAATTTCACTTCTGGGAATTCCAAAATCAAATATAGTGATAGATTTTGTATAGATAATTCAAAGGGTTTTTAGCAAGGATATATATTTTATTTAATTTTCAGAATGATCTCGTAGTAGGGTCCGATTACAATTAGAAAAACACAGCTACGTCATAACTATTACTTTAAATTTTGAATACATATTATCTATAACTATTAATAAATGAAAAATAAGTACATTGTTTGGTTTAAAAAAGAATTCCTATATTCCAATAATATTAAAATACTAAACCCCCAGTAGGCGGCGATAACCAATTAATTAACTTTGCCAAATGATGACGTACCTGTGTTCTCCTAATAATTGTAATCGGACCCTACTGCATTCAACCCAAAAATATGTTTGAAAAATATTTCAGGGTACCAAACAATTATTTTTTTTTTTGTCAAATTAGAGAATTATGGAGACCCTAAATAAAAATGTAATAATTTAGGTAATTTAGCAATGACTTCAATAATTTTTAAATTACAGACTTTTAATGTAACAAGCTAATGAATAGTGGTGATAGAAATGGTTAACTTTATACCTCTTGTTTTGAAATCTGTCATAAATGTGGCTCATTTTAAATTTAAAATATTCAATTTTTTTCAAATGTATATTGTTTTAGTATTACCTTCATTATGAATTTATCTATCCTGCGATACCATTCAAAAAGGCTTATTTAGAATTTAAGTTAAGAAATAATTGCGGAAATCAAAAAACATTTGGGAAGGAAGTACGTAATCTTGATATTAACTCTAAATCTAAGAAGAATTCCTAGCCAATAAAACTAAAAAATCCAAAAGAAATTAACGAGTATTTTGTAAATGCATCAAAATCTGATTTTCCTGTGGATAATTTAACAGTCTATTATTACAAAAATAATATATTGTCTAATATTATATCTTTTAATTTTTCATTAACGAACGAACTAGAAATCTATAGAACTATATTACCGTTAAAGTCCAAAGCTGTTGGACCAGATCTTTTAAGTGTTACTGTACGCATGTCCATTTATTTTAAAATATATTTGTCACATTTTTATTACTTGCATTACCCATAATGTTTTTCCCTTTACCTGGAAAAAATCTTTAATCCATCCACTGCCCAAAGTTGGTAAATTGTTAGATTATAAATCACTTCGCCCTATTAGTATATTATGTGTTCTTGCGAAGTGCTTCGAAAAAATTGTTCATGTACAAATAAGTTCACACATTAATAATTATACTATCGTATCTCAACAATAATCAAAATTTAGACCTAAACGTAGTTGCACTACCGCTTTATTAAACATTACTAAAGATATTCCTTAGGGCAATTGATCGTAATGAATTAACAGTACTTGTACTATTAGATTTTACCAAAGCTTTTGATAGAATGAAACATGAACTGTTGCTGGCCATATTTCATTACATTGGTTCCTCTGATAATGTAGTTCAGGGAAGGGAGCAAGCTGTTGTTGTGGACAAAATAGTATCGCAATATTTGATAGTTGAGAATGGTGTTCCCAAGGCTCTGTCTTGGGACCCACTGTTTTCAATATTTACACTTCTGAATGTTATGCCGACGATACTCAACTTTATATTTCTTTCCCTGAAAATAATCTTGAATTAGCAATAAAACAGTTAAATAGGGATTTTCAATCATTAGCGGATACTGCCAGATATTTTTGCCTCAGTCTCAACCCATCGAAATCCCAAGTTCTCTTATTTGGAAGAAAAAAATCCGCGACATCGAACCTACTTTTTTGAAAAGAAAATAAAATGTATACGTGAATTTGATATGCCAAAATGCACGAATTATCCGCAGCTAGCGCTAGTATCGCTTTTGCTTCCCCTACCATGTCTTCGCACTGAGCGAATAACAAATTAAAATATCAAGCAATTGCGCATTAATGGGACAATCCTAAATTGATTAGAATAATGTCAGCTGACACTGTTTTAGCATGTTAACTATTAGAATACATCTTTGATGCATCAATATCATTAATAACGCCACCAGAATTGAGATTTAAATAATAATAAATCAGTCCAGTCCTGGAAAAAGGTAAGCGAAGATCGTGAATATTCCCAGTTTTCAGTTTGAGAGCTTTAGCTATGAAAATGGAATTGATGTGTCCGTTCCATTTCCATACGAGCTAAAGTTTATATTTTGGCTGCAACAATGTTCTCTAGTTTTTATAACGGTTATTAAAATTCCTTTTTTACAACACTTGTAATATAAATAAAAACTCCATATTTTATTTTGTAGCACTCACTGCCAGTGAACAGTAAAATGGTACTGTTTTTAGATAAAACGTATAGTTGCGAAATTTTCGTCCTTTTCTTCAGTTAGTTACATATTTTTTGCACACCCTCTTTTTTTCCTTGTATACAATGGATTATAATGGTAATATAATGGAATTAATGATCGCCAACAGTATTTTTTCTTTTCTGTTAGTTCTGGTGACAAAAAATACACAATAGGAATAGAAGAAACACGTCTGACATTTCGTTTTCAGTGTTAATGGTCTGTTGTTTGATTGCGCCTCGGGTTTCCGTCGGCACGTGACTTCCGGTTCTCTAATGCAACCGCATTTCCACTCTCGATTATAGCCCGGAGGCTGGTCGACATCCAAGTACATCGTCTTTTAATGGATTACTTATATAACCTTCATAGATAAAATATTGACTAAGCGGTTGTCTGGTAGCTTTCTAACAACCTGTTTTGGAGCTTCGTCCTTAGATAGATATACGTTTAGATATTATTCCTTCCTAAATATATAAACAAGGAAATTTATATGATTTCAATAGTAGAAAGAAGTAAATTAGATTAAAAATATAAAAAGAAAGAAATTTTACTTATTCAATAATTATAAAAGATCTTAATTTAGTTGGTAGGATTGTTGAATTTGTAGATGCCCGGCAAGGCGTCCAAATCTTTTGAATGGCCCTTAGTTTCAGTAATTAACGAATTTTTTAAGGTAACTTATAAATTGGGCAATCGGAAATAATTGTTCTAACGTTTCATCGTTTCATTGAGTATATCTGATTAGTATTTATTTTTTACGGGCTGTCGTTTATATAAAGAAAAAGTGTTTGTTTAAGATGTGCGTAATTGTGTCAGCATTCTTTAATGATATAAATGAGATGAACCGTGCAGGTAATTATTTTACACTGAGAGAACAATTTGTTACTATTAAAGAATATGTATGAACAGTTATAATGAGTGAGTTGCATAAGTTATGTCGTTTTAATGTTAAGCTATTTGAATATAAAATTCGAATCTATCTCGGTGACCTAGTTTAAGAAGTACTGCATGAGCTTTTTGATACCACATTCTAGCAGATTGCTTTAAGCCATAAATTGCCTTTTTTAATAAACAAACTTTATTTTCTGAACCGCAGGCTCTTTAAAACCTTTAGGTTGACACATATAAATTTCTTCATCAATATCTCCATTCAGAAATGCGGTTTCTACATCTAAATGATCTGCTTCTAAATTTAACTCTACAGCCATAGCAAGTAACATTCTTAAATTACTACAACGGACAACAGATTAAAAGGTTATAGTATATTCGAGGTCATATTTGTGAGTAAAGCCTTCTGCAACTAACCTAGCCTTATACGTCATTATTTTGACTTCTTGATTTTGAATACCCATTTATTTTTAACAATATTTGTTTTGTATTAGATGGCATGTCAACTAGTTCCCAACTATTATTAATTTTAAATGCATCTAGCTCTTTTTTAATAGCTAGTTCCCATTAATTTTTTCTTGGACTAGGAACAGTTACAAGTTCAAAATCCAAAACAAGTGACATAGCAAAATCAATAAAATTACAATCCTCATCTACTATACCATAACATTTTGGTTTATGTGTAATTCGTTTTGGATACCTACTTACAATATTATGATTGGGGCTAGAATTCGGTATAATATCTGTTAAATCACCAATTTGAAGTCATTTCAGATGTACGAAAAAAATCTGACTCAATTTGTCCAGGTGTTACAGTTTCCTTTTACCCGCAAATGCTAGTAGACGGTTCCGACGAAATTTCATCGTTTACGATCGGTTCGTCTTCATCATCTTCTTCAAGCGAAGATAAGTTTAACTTCACAGTACCTGAACACTTCGGACGATCACTATAATCCTCTTCCATGAAAATGACGATGACCTACAGGATCTAATAGTATATAACCAACTGTGGACTCGGAGTAACCAACGAATATGTATTGTTTACTCTTCTCGTCTAGCTTGTTCCTTTTTATTTCGGGTATGTGGGCGTAGGCACGGCATCCAAATATCTTCAGGTGACTTAAACAGATCTTTTTTCCGCTCCATATTTCTTCCGGAGTTGCACCACGAATTTTCTTAGTTACTCAAATACACTACAGTGTTGGCCGCTTCAGTCCACATTTCTTTTTCAGAACTATATTTAGTCATTATGGAACGAACTTTTTCAAAAATAGTACGATTATACCGTTCTGCCACACCATTTTGTTGTGGACAATACGGTATGCTAAGTTCTTATCTTATACCACGTTCTTTTAAAAATCTATCTAATGGTTTGTTGCAATACTCACCTCCATTGTCTGTCCTCAAAACCTTTATATTCTTTTCAGTCTGAGTTTCCACAAAAACACAAAATTTTTCAAAAATATCTGCTACTTGGCTTTTCGTTTTCAAAAAATACCAGAAATTTTTTCTTGAGTAATCATCTATAAGAGTAAACATAAATCTTGCACTACCCTAAGATTCTACCTCCATGGGTCCAACGAGGTCAGAATGTATCAGATCTAGTTTATTATTAGCTACAACCTTTATTTTGTTATATGGAAAAGGCTTTCTGGCATGTTTACCTTTGATACAACTTTAACAATAAGTGGGAGTTTTTGAATCCTTATAATTTATACCAATTGCAAGTCCATATCTTAAAAGACTCTTGCTGTAGTGCAGTGGTTCCCAAAGTGTGCGCCGCGGCTCCCCGGGGGGCCGTATAGGGTAAATAGGGGAGCCGTGAGGAAACTAAACACTAAACTTAGGTATACGCTTCGCGGCTACAAAATAAACAATTCAAATCCTGCTGCTTGCGTGGGTCATAAAAGCAGAAGAGGAATTTTTTTTAGAAGCTCGCCGCCAGAAAGACTTGTAAGGGAGCCGCGAATTGAAAAAGTTTGGGAACCCCTGCTGTAGTGGTTGAGATGACCTAGCCTTTTGTGCCATTATTTATGAGTCAGTGGTTTTAACAATATTTACCACGTCATCCAGCGTGTCAAGCTTGAACAATCCATTGGTATTTGAGGCAGTAGCAAATGGTTTTCCTTCAATAAGACAATCTTCTCTGGATATTCTCTGGATATGAGGGCATTAACAGACAATAAATTTACTGATAAGTTGGTACAAACTTTACACCAGAAATAATTTTACTAGTTCCATCTGTTTTGAAGGTAACTCTTGAATTATCCACTCCTTCAACGTTTAATTTTGTATTATTGGCTACAATAACTTGTTGGCCAGAATGAATATTTGATAGATCAATTAACAATTCTCTTTGTATATTTATCGCAAGAGCAGCAATGAGAGTAGATCCACGTCCATTTGTATTATTATTCTTATTGTCTAAGCCTTGTGCATTTGAGGTTTGTTTTGTTGAGGACATTGATTTTTATAGTGTCCTTTTTGTTTACAAAGCCAACAATATGGTTTCTTGTTAAATTTCTTTGTTGCAAGAGCGGAATTTTCAGCACTGTGGCGGTCATTCTACGAGTTTTGCTCTTGTAATAATTTAGTTTTAACAAAATGTTATGTCTGTTCTCAAATTTTCTAAAGCCATTACCATCGGTTCATATTCATTAGATAGACCTTGTACACAATTGCACCCAAGAATTCGTCATCAACTGGTTTATCAATTGAAGATAGTTTCTGAGCTAAACTCATGACTTCGTGTACGACTCTTCCATTGTATTGAAGTTTTACTGAATATAAACTTCTCAGTAATTAGGCATTCCAACGACTTGTCAAATTGCTGACATATATTAAAAATAGTATATTACATTACGAGTGTGGAAAGTGACATTTTTCACACGAGTGGGAAATATTGTCGCACGAGGCGTAAGCCGAGTGCGACTATCACACGAGTGTGGAAAATCACTTTTCACACAAGTGATGTACAATATTTTTCCTACGACCACAAAATAATTTCATCAAAAAATGTAAAACCAGATTATTATAATAATTAAAATGTATTTAAAAAAATAATCAACAATAATCGTATTTATTAAATTTTCATAATTTCTAAACAAATAAAAAAAAATAAAAAAAAAAATAAAAAAAAAAATCTGGCACAGCCAGGATTCGATCGCGGTCGTTGGACGGTCTCAAATTGCAAAGTTGATGCTCTAACCAACTGAGCTAACAGGCCTTACGGTAATTGATTGATCTAATCGCTTATGTGTTTAACCAGAATAAAAAGCAAATATATCTTAGTTATTTTAAAATTATTTTAAAAATAATTGTTAAAGATAAATATCTAGGATCTAATTTACAATAATTTAACAATCATATCGATTTTAGTATTAATATGGACATTACATAGATCAAAATAGAAATTATGTGTTTGACATTTTCTGACAGCTACTGCGGAAAGTAGCATATTCTCACTTGGGTGGAAAGTAAATTCTTATTCATACGCGTGTGATATAGGGCACTTTCCATAGGTCTATATAGTGTGATATGTGTCACTTTCCTAAGTGGTCGTAGGAAAAATAATTAACTACACTTTTACTTCAAGACATAGGCTTACCAGGCCTGCAGGATTGCCATAATTTTGCTATATCATAATCTGTCAAAACCCACTGGTAGCCATTTTGTTTGGAATGCCTAATAGTAAACGACGGTGAAATTATTCAGCTTAAAATGCTTTTTCTAGGGCTTTCCAGGCTTCAGTAGCTGTATTCGCCTGCATAACGTGTGGATATGTTGATTTATCTAGAAAAAGTATTATTTTTGAAAGAGCTTTCTCTGACGACGTGTTCTCAATGCAATTTCAGTTGTATCACTAGCAGGATACCTAGAAATACATTACCAGAGACCATTATGTTTCAGTAATGCAGCCATTTGAAATTTCCAGTCGCTTTAATTTTCCCTGTCCTTAAGTTTTTCTACGGCTGCCGTTGCGGAGCTCGATTCACTGCTTGCCATATTTGAATTAAATGTTTTTACTTATTTTTTAACAACTCTACTGGCCTGGGCCCATAACCATTTGTTGGAAAAGTAGTAGAACGAGTTAAATGTAAATCAATTTTATTTAAAACAGACAATACATAAATATATCTGACAATATATATGTGACAGTTTTATTATATCTTTTTTCTAAACTCATAAACTAAACTATATACTTTTATCTACGTTCTAACAAAGTAATTTTAGATCTTAAGGTCAAGTTTTGACAGTAATACTTATATTTAAATACAGACACATCTAATAGATTCTTTAACTTATGCAACTTTCATATTTTTTTAAATAAAATTTCTAAGGTAAATAAAAATGCCTTCTTTGTATGGGAAATCATTTTCTGTAATTCTTTATAACATAATCTTTAATGCCAAAAATTCTTAGCTGTTTTCTGTAATAGCGACTGATCGTGTCTAAGTAACTTACTTAGTCAATTGCAAATGTATGATTCAGAATTGGCATGTAGATCACTAACAAAATAGTAAAGAATCAAAAAATTGAATTATTGTAAAAATTAAATAAATATACGCATTTGGTGGTTAGCTCCCGAAACATAACTACCTACACAATCATTCTATTATTTGAAATCAAAAAGCGCCACCACCATCCAATCCATCGCGTAATTATTGACACGGGATGTTTTCGTAATTTGCGCACGCCACAAAAGAAAATTAATTTAGTAATTTTGTAAAAATATATCTACTAGGTATATTATGGCGTATTGATTTCGAATTTTCTATAATTTCCTGTATATCCTCAAAGGAAATGAAATGGGATAGCGATCGTGACTTCGAATCAAATCTCTGGGGTTCGGGGGAAACGATTCAATAAAATTAATTTTCTGCCAATTATGTTCTGTTAGAGTTATGAACAGAAAGTTATATAGAAATTATAACTATAAAAATTGTAAAGAAGGGAAATAAAAACTTTTGTATATAAATGAATTTATAATTCAAACCAAGTATAAGATAGGAAGTTTATTTTTCCTACGGCCCCTATGAAAATGTCAGTTAACGCACTGTTTTGACACTTCGAAAATGCGAAAGATCATATGCGATCGGTAAAAGACGAAAAGAAGAAGGCATGTTACACACGTGTGTGATGTTTTTTAAAAACGCACAGTAACGATTTAAGTCATAATAATGCAAAAGAAATTAATAATTTATCTGAATAGATTATTTTGGTTTATTCGATTTGTTCAAAAAATTATTAGACTTTACAAGAATTAATAATTTACTTCTTAAATTACTTATTTGTGTATGTATCTAAAAAGTTTTGTTAGCTCCTCATAAACTAAAACTATGCAACCAGTTATACAGTCGATGTCAGCTGATCAATGGTTTGAAAATGTATATAAATACTATTTAGAAATATGTTCAGGTTATGTTTTAAATTGTTAATGTGTTTATAAAAACTATTTCAAAACTTCTCAATAAGTGGCACTTTTTGTGTGAAAATTTAAGTAAAAATGGGATAAATAAACTGACCGCAACCCGACATTCAGGTAAGTTATATTTAAAAATTACATCTAAGTAGACCAGAAAACTTCAAATTAAAATAAAAATTGTGCTACGTACAGGAATATTAGGTTTTGTGCCGTAAACAGAAACTAAAACAACTAACTGTTGATGCTATAAATGACTTGGGAAGTGCAGCAATAATTACGTTGAAAAATGCCAAAAACAAAGCAACTAGAAAATTTACACTACTGACAATTTTTATGGGATATTTAAAAAATACTTTAATTTAAGGCCAAAAAACAAAATGCATCAGACAAGTAGTTGGAATAAATAAAATTGGCAGTGTACCACGAGAAGTAGCGAAATTTTTAAAATTAAAAAACCCAAATTTGTGTCTGCAACAATACTAGTCGACTCAGGTGAAGACATCACCTCTTTGTAGCGGCATGGAGGCTGGAAGTCTTCAAATGTTGCAGAAGGTTACATCGAAGAGTCAAGCAAAACTAAAGAAAATATCAGAGAAAATAGTTGGGGCAATAACAGATCCTTCAACTTCAACAGCAACAGAAAGAAATCTGGTTTAAGAGGAAACATACTCAAATAAGATAGGAAATAGTACAGAATTGCACGACTTAAACGTTGAAAAAATATCCAAAATACTTTATTATCACATAATGTTTCTCAAACACCAATAAATTTACACAACTGTTCCAATAATCATTTTACATTTAATTTTTATGATCACATAACAAAAATTAAAAAAATGCTGTTTATTTTTTTAGTTTTAAGGTTAGAAATAGATTTTATAGTAATATAATTAAATTGTTAATATCTGTTTGTAGATAGATTTATTTTCAATAGAAAAATATTTATTTAAAATTCTAAAACCTCAATTAAACCCTAAAATTATACATGTCTAATGATTATTTTATAAGATTTATAAAATAATCATTATTTAATAAAATTAAAAATTTATGAAGAAAAAAAATGTTGGGGTCGAAGGAAAAATAGTGTACATAACTCGTTAAGTGTATTCCTTGCACTCGTTACGTTTCCGCACTCGTGCGTAATATATCACTTTCCACACTTGTTAGGTAATATACTATATCAACAACGAACAAATTCATCTTAATAGAGTTCATTGTCATTTCATACGAAGAAAAATGTATATGCTCAGCTATATTTCTTGACGTAGCCCAAGTATTTGAGAAGTTTGGATACTGGCCTGATACAGCAACTTGAAAAAATGCACTCTAGACAATGTGTCGACATTCTTCAATTATATCTAACAGGAAGAATGTTTTAAACTTGAACAAGGGAAGAAATTAAAGCAGGTGTTTCACAGGGTAGTGTACTAGAACCGATCCTTTACTTATTATAGTCCAACGATATCCCTTAACAACACTGCAATATTGGCTGTTGGCCGAACCAATATAAAGACCTCTGAAAAACTCCAGGAAACCTGCAACAGAATCAATCGATGGACAAAAAAGTGGAAAATAAAAATAAATCAAACTAAATTAGTGCATGTTGATTTTACTCTTCGACAAAATGAACCAAAACAAATAACAATAGACAATGATATCATTCCGCATCACAATTCTAACAAATACCTAGAGATGAGATGAGAAGGTATAGTATGGATAATCGCAGATTACTTAGAAAAATGTTGCTAAGGTATAATCAGCTGTTCCTTCTTGTAAAATATCTTTCCTTTTGACTCTTCTTGGATCTTTTTCGTCAAATCCCTTATCATTTGCCGATGCTCTTTTTTGCTGGTCACGATGTCTAAAAGATATTCTCTTCATAAAGTGATCTTCTAATATTTTCCTCACATGCGTGCCTTCTCTCAATTCTTTGTAGTGGAGCAGAGTATTACTCTACCTTATATACATCATCAAACAGTACATGCATTCTGGATTCTCGCTAACACCAAGTCTATGCAGATATTTCATAAACCAGCCGTGGCCAGTTAAAAATTAAGGAATATCGAAGGTGACACAGTTGAAATTTGAATCAATTTTAATAAGTAGTAGCCCAAACAGAGGCGCCAACTAAAAAAGTAGATTTGTAAGGGTTGAAATTGAAGTTTGCAAAAAAATTATAAAGTCATCATGGGAAGTATTAAATGAAAGCTCTTTGAAGCACTATTTCAAAAATATATAATTCGTTCGTTTGCATTATTTAAAAATCACAACCAATTAGAATAAAGTAAGAACAAAAATTATCAGGAATACATTGTATTAGCGTCTAGCCTAAATCTATCAACGTATCATCTCTACCTTAGATTAAAAAAATAAGTACTACTTACACTTTGCCGAATTGTTTTTATTCAAAACACCATGTACTTACTATGTTTTGTACCTATAGAATCAATTTTGTTTTTTTTTTAATACCATCGACTACACAGTGAAACCAGACACAATAAATATAGAAACGGAGTGGAAGAATGCATCACACGAAAGTGAAGAAAACATAATAAATGGCAGTTTGGAGAAAGATCATAGAAATAACATGATCGAAACCAAGAAGAAAATCAAAGAAAGTGTGGAAAAAGAAGATATTCCACACGAAATCACGAATATATGCAATTAAAGTTCGGTTCCCATCTTTTATACAAAGCCAAGGTCAAAACCGACAACTGATATTTCTTATGTTACTTACTCAAAACACTAGATGTATTACTGGAGAAACAACCAAAAATTTGATGTGTAAATATATTTTTGGTTATTCTGATTGTTCTGTCTAATCTTGATTTTGTTGTTGACTTTGACTTTTGGTTTGTGTTCATAGTTTCTTCTTAGTTATTTGTAAAATTATGTATGCGTTATTTTCTACTGTTAGTTTTGCAACGATTTCGTGCTGCGCTGTAAATTTTGAGAAAAACTTTTCATTTATGCATTAATTTCGAAATCCGTGAAATGGGTAGAATAGTGGTTAGAGTCTGGACTTCCGAATCCAAGAGTCCATGTTTAAAATAACACAATTGGTCTAATAAATTTAACCTTTTCAGTGGAACACAGAAAAATCGTTTTAAAGAGTGTATTTAGCATATTATATCAAAATTTTGCAAAAGAAAAAATATCCGCATCACAATTTTTTGACATGTCCTTGTGTAGGGAAGATGAACTCCATTTGAAAATTAAATTTGCTAAAAAAAATTATTACGAAAACAAAATGCCTGGCAACAGTTTCTATTTTCAGCATTTTAAGAAACTTCAATTTTTTTTTTTTTCGATTTATGGCCTATATACCTAATATGCCAGTCTCAAGTTTGTGTTTAAATTCTCAAACATGTGTGTTCTGTGTAGGCATTGTTTCTGTTTCCCAGCGCCACTTCAGTGACAGCACTGTTAATTAGAACCCAACAGTGAATGGTCGAGTGTGGAATCCTACCAAGGCATTAGAATTAATTTTAAATATTTAAATAAAAAAATCCCTGCCAACGGTGGGATTCGAACCTGGGACCCTTGGATCCACATGCAGAGACTCTACCACTAAGCCACCCACCTTCAAAACTTCAATTTGTCTTCCTTTTTATCCTTAACGATGGCTTTTGTTGCTGCATCTTGATCAGTTTTAATTTGTCTTTTGTCACTGTCAGAATCAACATCACTCACTGTGTTATCCACATCCATAACGTTTACAATATCATTACTTTCATGATGTGTCCATTTTTCATCAACAGACAAAACATTGATATCGGACAAATTATAATTTTCCAAAAACTTAATATATACTCCTCAGTAAAACCCTTCTGATGTACTGTGCTCTAATTAACACTGCTAATGCCTACACTATGAAGTATTAAAGTAGTAATATTCCATAACCTACACAGAACACGATGCTAAAAACCTGAATTGTCGAAGCCAAAGACACCACTGAAAAAAGAAGTTTCAGAAAAAAAAAAGGAACTAGATCCCAAAATTATTTATTACACTAAACAGAGTATCTGTATTTTGAAGGAAAATATTTATCAGTGAATAGTAAAGTACAATACACCCCAAAATAACATATATTGTCATAAGAAATACATAAGTAAAATATTCAGAAAGTCTTGGATTGATATTAATAATTCAAAACGTTTCCAAAACTTATAATCATCTGTCCTTACAATTACCCGTCAGATCCGCCCCAGTGAAATTTACAACTAAATTTAATTCAACGTTTACGAGCTTACTTCGAACCAACTAGGTATAACTATAACCGATATATCAAAAAGTTAATGTCCACGTGGACTTTTGCGACTCTCACTCACTGCGACCAGACGGAATTACAGGCATTACTGCTTTTACATACAATCCAAATCCAACGAAAGGTACAAGACGATGGTCCTGGGCAGTAAAACGACTCTTAGGGGGCACTAAAACAGGTGATTCGCTTAAATCGTCCAACTTTGGGGTCCGGATTTGTAATTATAGCTAGATTGAGTCAAGATGTAGACGCACCAATATCACAACAGTGGCGTACGTGCTCAAAATAATTATGTTCAATGTTTAAATATCCTATACTGAACCCATGATATAATTGTTATATTTACCAAAATGGAACACCTATAATTTTGATTTTTTAAAGCGTTAAATAAACGATTTAAAATGTACCATTTTTAACATGTATTATTTTAGTGGCATACTATTTTAGTTGTAAACCATTTTAAGCGTGAACCATTTTAGTTACCTACCACTTTCGTTGTAACATTTTGGGTATACCATTTTGGTAAGTACCTACCATTTTACGGTGTCACCCTAAAGAAAGTACCTTCTTTAAATTTGTATTTATATTTTCATTTGACCTTTCTATACAAGGTGATAAAGAGTGCTGCTAAAATAATACAGTATAGAGATCTTTAAAAATATAGGTATTCGTATTTTTTTGTTCTGAACATAACAATTATTTGGGAGTCAAATGGGGGTTTAAAGGGTGCCCTTAATAAAACCAGTTTGTTGATTTTTAAAAATTACTGAATCGATTTACACCCAAAAAAAATTTATATCTATATTCAAGAAAAGTGAAACGAAATAATAAAAAAGGAGGAAATTGATTTTTTTGCGGAAAATGAATTAATATTGAAAATTAAAAAAAAAATGGGGGAAAGAAAAGAAAATATATAGAACATTAGTGAGGAAGCAATTTAGCAAAAGAAGAATTTTAATTTTTAACTGACTAATAAAAATGCAAACGAAAATTGAACTGTAAGCTAACAACTAGCTCAAAGGAAGTGGGTTCTCACTGCAAAAATAAATATAAAAAAATGTACATAGAGTGGAATATACCTTGTGGTAAAAAATGAGAATTTATTACCGACTTTTACGATAATTTCGACTAATATTGTATTTTACATTATTTATATAAATATTTAAATGAAAATTATTGCATAATTCAGTTTAATTCCCCATGTGATCTGAAGAATTAAAACTAATCAGCCAATATTTTGAGTAACATATTTATTGATAAAAGGTTCAGTTAAAAATTGTTTTATATATTAAATATTAAAAAAAAAAAAACGTGGCAGAAGCAACTCCGAAAAATATTATTCTGCAGAATCGATTAGAATCACCCTGTATATTAAAAAAGTCACGTCACGTGACATAGCAATTACCTATATTCTCAATAATTTATATATAAGTATATTTATTCAGTTAATTTTCAGAATAAAAAAAATATTTTTAAACAATTTTTAAACACAAGAGTCGATATTTGTACATGAATTGCCTACTTTGGCGTCAATTTTCAGGTAAAACCTTAAAAAATACGTATTTTAACTAGCACAAAACTCAGAAAGTAATTATTGTTAACTTATAACCGAAACAAAATTTGCATTAATATTTATCAATTTTTAATTAACTCCATTCCGCGAGATCGTCGACTTTACAGTGTTGCCCTCTATCTGCCAGACGTAAACCGATACATCTTTATCTAAAATCGAAAACAATAAAGGCGATAACGAAATCGAAATGACATTTCTTTGTGGAATAATATGAAACATTATCGCGTGGTACTTGTGAGGTCCCAATCGTTTTAGATAAAGTTTCCGCCAGTTTGCAATGACATGCCGAGATGCGGAGAATCGAAGACAACCCAGAAAGAGACGTGGACAGGCCTGATGTAAATAAACAGAAATTAGTCGGACGGAAAATATCAGTCCGAATAAAACTGACGGCTTCGTATATACAGCGTGATTCCCCCAACAATTTAAATGCATTTTTCTAAGAGCTTTGTAGCTTAAGAGCGCTAAATCTTGTTTAATTTTAATTAGATATTATTACATGTATGGACCGCTTAATATAAATCACTCACTGAGTTTCTCATCCGAAAATATTCGAACCCAAATTGAAACAATACAATGGGGCATGTTCAAAAATTTTGAATTTTTTTTTATGAATAATAGAGTTGAAAATAAAGCTACATTTTTTTTATCTCTTCATTTGCCAGAGTTATGAATGTTTTAAAATTTATGACGTCACCGGGAATAGACCAATAGGAGCTAGCGCCACAACGTTGCCGGCTAGAAGATTTACGAGAAGTGATTTACGTTCGTTTGTGTACTCCTTCTTACTTTTAGACTTCTAAAACATCGTTAAACAAATATCTTTTAAATATATAATATCAAATGTTTTTTGAAAGTATTATTTCTGTTTAAACTTTTACCATATTTAAAGTTTATTTTTTTTTTAAAAGTCACTTAATAAATCATAAAATGGCAAAATGGCAGCACTGTGTATGGCATCTGTCATCATAGTGTCTTGATCAAGAATTTATTTGGAATTTGAGTGTTTAATTTTGTACTTTTTATAAATATTATGGGGTCTATTCTGTAAAAATTCCTTTATATTTAACGGCCTTTAAAAATATTGGCGGCCTTTAAAAACATTTTCGTATTCGTTAATTTACTTCTGTCATTATTTAAACAGATTTCTTTAAGATAGTCCTCTAATGTATTTTAAAGATCCCTTTAAATAATGACAGAAGTAAGAAGAAAATATTTTTAAAGGCCGTTAAATATAAAGGAATTGTTACAGAATAGACCCCATAGGAATTGTTACAGAATAGACCCCTATGACTACGAAAAAGTGTTTTGTTCCAGAATGTGATAATGATTTACATTCATCTTCAAAAATATTTATTAGTGTTCCTAGAAATTTGGAAAGAAGAAAATCAACCTTCTACTAGCGATGAACTTTTTAATAAAATTACACCGGATTATCTAGATGTAGCAGCAATTTCTGCTAACTGTCCCCTTCAGGAAATTGAAAATGAGGCTACTATAAATTCTTAGGTGTATAACCTAAAAACCCTTCTGGAAGAAAATGCAGAATCTCCTGAAAGTTTTGAAGATACCGAATTTATTCATCATTTTGTGGAAGAACTAGTGATAAAGAAATAATAGAAAAATGTGGGTATTTAAACAAACTGGTTCCTGGATCCCATATAATGGCAGATAGGGGTTTCAGAATATTCAGCTACTGATGCACTTTAGTAAAGCCACACCTAGTGTATTACAGAATGAAAAAAGTTCTCCAGAAGATGTACAATTAAGTAAAAGAATATCTCTAAGAATACATGTGGAAAGAGTTATAAGAAGGGTTAGTTAATTTAACATGTTAAAACCTCATTCCTGTGTGAATTTTAAGCAAGTACATTTACTTAGTAATATCTTCATAATTGCTTGTTAACTTACAAGAACCTATTTTGTAAGAGTAAATATTAATTTAATAAACTTTTTTTATTTGTTTTTTAATTTAATTTACCTAATTATCACATTTCAGGGATTATAATGAGTTTTTAAACAGCCAATGTAATTTTTTATAAAATTTTAACTTTTCGAGCAAATCAAAGAGGAATGAGTACCTGTATATGCATAGATTTTTTTGAGACTAAAACTACCAAACCAAAGGCACCTATTTACAGCAGTTTAAAATGAAACATTTTAACAAAAACGCCTATGTCACAGTGATAAATATTAAAAACAACCAAGTTCAGTTGAATGTAGTAGCAAAGTCTATATATTCCAATAAATCGGGTAACTACATGTGGTATCACTGGTGATAAATTTAAAAATATCACAATTCTTGCTACCTTTTTCAAAAAACCAGAAAGTGTGCCTTCTTATCAATCCTTTACGAAAATGACAACAGTGATAAATGTGAAAAAAAAATTTAATGTTGCTATTCGTTATTACGATAGTAAAACATGTTTGCAGTTCCGTTTATTTTTTATGAAAATCTAAGTAAAAACAACCAATGTCAAAGGGTTATAATTTTTTTCTGTCAAACCAAATATATCACAAAATTAAAAATTGATCATAGGTCAAGCTAAAGTAATACGTTTATTGATAGTAGCTTTAAAAAAGGAGAAAGGATAATATTGACTTAAGTTATTATTATTAACATTGGTGATTTTTAATAAAAACTCTTCAATTATTGTTTATAAACAAAAATATAAAAATCTATGAAAATTTTATTTATTAACCTTTAAATAAAAAATGAGAAAAATGAAGTAAAAAACAATTTATTTACAAATAAAAAATATATATACAAATTCTAAGAATATAAAAGTACTGATTTATTTTCCTGTAGATGAAGAGATTTCTTTAACAACCTAGCCAAGTGTACATCAATATTTACGCATTTTGATAAATTATACCCTTTCCAATAACACGGAGTAGATGTTACAGATGGTTCCTCACTTCTTCTATGAAGCCACATGTTTACAACCACCTGAAAAAATAAAAGGGTTAGATATGCAGTTACAAAATAACTATATAACCAGCTACAAAATGCCTTATTTTATGTAACAAGACGAGCAGAGCTTTACTAGCTCTGAACGAATCCAGTAAAGAACCTCGGATTTTCAAAACTTAAAAAAAAAACAGTCTCACCACATTTTCACATTTTTGAAATATTATAGAGCTTTTCGAAAAAAACTGCTATTTTTAAAAGTACAATTTTTTGTTTACACAGCTATGTCTCATTTTAGGCTATTGAGTATTATAAAATAAAAAATTACGGGATGCTTTGTTAGCTTCAAACGAATTCAGCAGAGCACCCCAGTTTTTTTTTTAAATCACACCACGTTTTTTGTTATATAAAATATTCGAAATTTGGCATTTTTAAAAAAATTCGCAACACCTTGCTGACTTCAAATTTGTTTTTCTGAAAACAAATATACTTACCACATTTTTAGGATTTTAAAACACCAGTTGTTTGCTCTTTAACATAAACGTGTTGACAAGGGGGTCAGACCTAATTCTCTCTCGGTATAATACTCTTTTTTATACATACTTACTCTTAATTTATGATTAATTTTGTAAAATATTACATTATAGAAAACAACTTTTAAAGTAATAATCTCGGCCAATGGTCTTTTGTAACTATTTTTGGAATCTTTGATTCAAATTACATATCCCAAATATTTGTTTTTAAGTAGACGGCCATGACTGTATAATAATGTTTTATTAGTGTCGTTCATAAAATAAGTAGGCCACTCTGTGGAGTGGAGCCTTCTTTGAACATTATTTTGCCGACGAACTTCAAATAAAGAAGTATTAGCCATCGCTCATATGAACTGTATAAACAGTCACTGAGCCAACATCGCCTGCTACAAACCTGCTGGTTTTTAAACGGGGTATAGAGGGCCTCGTGTGTAGATATCTGTGATTCTACTATTATGTACGATACTAATAGACTCAAATAACTAATAGACTCAAATAACTCGAAACTGAAGCTATATTACCAGTTGATTTAAGATAATATAGATAAATTTTTAAAGCTTGTTTTTTTTACCAAAATCTAATTTTTTTTTTAAATGGCACCTATTAAAAGAAATTGCGCCTTTAGATATATAATTTATTTATTATTTAAATTTTAAAAATATGTTTATTTTGAGAAAAATTAAAACCTGGCAACACTGTCATATGTAATTTAAACCATGGAATCCAAAAGATTTTAAATGTACAAATCCTATTAAAAAATCAAACCATGGCATTTCAGATAAAACCATAAAACGGCCATTTTGTTTAAGTATAAGTGTCCAACATACAGCAAATAGCATAAGATAATAGCCCACCTATTGCTCAGTTAACAACAGGAAATACCTATCCTAAAGAAATATGGGACCTAATCTCTGCAAGAAGAAAACAAAGGAGGAAACGGCATCAGACCAGAGCTCCATCAGATAAAACCAAAATTATAACGCCACTCAGTTGTTAAGAAGAGAGATAAAACAAATCAAAAATAAATCTATTAGTAAGTACTTAGTGAGCTAACAAACGATAAAGCCACTGATTATTCCCTATGGAAAGCCACAAAGCGACTAAAAAGTCCCACTATGCAGAATGCTCCAATCAGAAATACAGATGGCAGCCGGGCTAGAAATAACATACAAAAAGTAAGATTCCAACCAAATGAAGAAGAATTACCGAACTCGGATCTTCCAGAGAGAGAGAGAGAGAGAGAGAGAGAGAGAGAGAGCTTAATCAATAATCATCAGACCAACCTCTCCAAAGGAAACTGCAAAAGATTTAAAAATAAATATTGTTCCAAAGGTCCTGGCTTTGATTTAATTACAGGAGAAGTTTTAAAACAACTTCTGAACTTATTCCGAAGAAAGCCATTATTAAACTTAAACACCTGTTTAATGCCTCATTCAAACTAAGGTATCTCCCTAGATTGTGGAAAGTAGCTCAAGTAGTTATAACTGGAAATCCCAGTTTCAGCCATTCATTGGCTAGCCAGAATTGGGCAAAGACTGGGAGACCCAGATTTAGCCTGTGTTTGACCATCCTTGGCCCAGGATTGGGTAACCGAGCCTCGGCCTTACCTGTGGTTTCCCAGTTCTGGGCCAAGACTGGAATGTCCAGCTTCGGCCATTCATTGGCTAACCAAAATTGGGCCAAGAATGGGAGACCCAGCTTTGGCCATGCCTGTAATTACCCATCCTTGGCCCAGGACTGGATAATCGAGCCTCGACCTTACATGTGGTTTTCCAGTTTTGGGCCAAGACTAGGATTCTCAGCTGTGATAATTTAGCGTTACAGTGTATATAGTTTAGTTAACAAGTTTAGTTTATTATATTTTGTTTAGTACATCATTATCACTGAGCGAGGCGTGCGTATTAATGGAAGAAGGAAAACGGGATGTCCACATTAACATTGAGAACTTACAGAAAGAGTCAAACTATTTTCATGTGCATATTTGTAGTTGAGTTTCTTTATTGTTAACCTATAAATCGTACTTTTTGTTGCTACTTGATAGATATCGTTATGTTAGATTCACACCTTAGAGTTAAAAGATGACATGAGAAGTTTTAAATACAGAAAACATTTTGAGTGTCAAAGCGCCAAGTTCAAGTAATGAAACTTCCAACAGCAGTGTATATAAGGTTAATTATCCCAGTGGTACAGAACTATGTAATTTACAGACGTTGAACAATGATTTTAATAAGTGATTCTAACGGTAGTATTGATAGTGATTTTTTAAAACGAAGTTTGGGCTAGTCATGGCAATCAAGCATGGCCCAGTCTTGGCATTTAAGCATGGCCCTATCATAACAATGAAGTCTGGACCAGTCTTGATAATCAAGCTTGGCCCGGGATTATCATTCCAGACTTCTACCAAGGCTGACCCAAGAATGGAGTGTTTTTCAAACACAAAGTATAAGTGTCAATTCTAAATTATGTGTTTGATCCAAATCGCTCAATAAATAAAAGTATATTAACATAACCCTAGTCTCTTTGTCACCCGGTATATCAGTGTCAAAACACTGATCAAATCAGTTTAATCGCCTTAATGTGACAGTTAAATTTTTCAAGTAGTTTATACTGAAATTTCATCTGAAATACACCATTAAATTAATTTTCTCTTTTCTTAACTAAATTCTTCCTTTACATTTAAATGTGTAAAAACCCTAAAACAAGCCTTGTTTTGTTTAAAGTGTATATGTGCTGCTCTATAGTCTACAACAAAGAAAGAAAAAGAGAAAGACAGAGACTTTTTAAAATGCAGAATTACGGCTTCCATGCAAATGAAAATGCACTCATCATTTGAGTCGGTCGCGATGTATTCTGACCTAGAAACGGTAAGTTTGTGTACGAAAAATGGCATCGATTGGAAAATCAATAAAGATGAGCCAGAACAGAACAGACCAAAAGAGTGTAACAACCACTATAGAGAACAGAGAGTGCAGCGAACGTGTCGGTTGGGAAAAGCTGAAACGTTGAGGGGACTAGTGTAAAGAGAACTTTTCGTCACGTGTCAACATTTTTCTCAATATCGCCTCTATCTCTGCCCTTTAATATTGCATTAGATAACGTCGAAACTAAATCGAAAAAGTTTTGGCATTACCGCAAAGAAAAAATATTGCAGGACATTTGTTTTTGATACGATTTGATACGTGAGGACGGTCAGAGAGGGGGCGCTGATTCAATAAATATGACATACCTATGCCTATTCTTACAAATATTTCATTACTTTTATTATAGCCTTCAGTTTACTCTAAAAATAGAAATACAATTATTTTTTTTTTGTGAAAAAACAAACCACTTCATAATGGGCGTTTATTAGTATTACAATCTTATCAACAATTGATCAATGAGTAATTGATGAGTCATTCAAAAACAACATATTGTGTTTAAAAATGCCCGAATTGGGTTAACTGTGACAATTAGTGGTCAAGTTTTGTATTTACCGGCACAAATGTTAATTTTCTATAAATGTAATACAGAAACACAGATATTTACTATCAAATATAGAGCGTTTCTACAAAATCAAATGAGATATTTCTTTGTCTTTCCTGAAAAGAGCTGATTTTGGGCATGTGTCATTTTTATACAGTTAAGTACAGTTGCAATCTTGAACACTAAAGTTCTACTTTTTTCATATTATTTTGATAATAAAGGCAATAGAGACTTTGACCTATATGACGACCCATCGCATCGGACGGAGGTTTTCCTGGATTCGTGGTCTAGAGTATCATAATTACTTCAACTACTTTCCACAACCTTAGTTTGAATGAGGTAGAGTGAGGTAGAGTGTAGATTTAATTTGGCTTTCTTCGTGAGCGTTTTTAGGATTGTCCTTTGACCTTTGCAATTTACTTTGGAGAGGTTTGTCCGATGATTGAGTTATCTTTATCTAGAAGATATCTGTTCGGTAATTCGTTTCATTCTCTAAAAAATATAAATACAAAATAGACTACCTAAGTTATACCTTAGTTATATCTATCGGTATACTTTTACTTTTAGGGCTTCTTTAATGCATTTTTTATTACCCACTTAACTTGTTTAAAGTTTAGGATAATTGTGTTCTAAATGCGTTTGTGGATTCCTGACTGTGCCATTGTTACATTTTAAATAACGCTAAAAAATACTTTTTGAACAATGTTTACATTTTAAATAATATAAAAAATTGTTATAAAAATTCTTTTTATAAGGTACTCCGAGGTAAAACAATACAAGCAAATAAAAACAAATTAGTTAAATTGATAAAATGAAATAAGCATACGTATGGAAAAAAAAACGTCGAAAACTGGTTAATAACCAAACGTATAAAACGTATAAAAATAGTTCAAATGCAACGATATAAAAAAACGTATTATTTGATCAAATTTTCAACATTCTGTTAAAACTTACCAGAAAAATACGTAATAAAATAACATATTATATACATTTAACCTATTAACTAAAATATCAACGTTAAATTTTCATCCAATAACGTTTTTTATACCCTACAACGTTAAATTTACGTTGAAAAAACGAGTGTGTGTTTATTGGGTAGCGCCTCAACTTCAAACACAATAAGATAAACTGAAATGAACATAAGCCTACACGTAACCTTCACTACAACAGAATGTCACCAAACAAAAAAGAATGACTCCAAACTAGAAGGTTGAAAATATGAAATATTACAGCTTTTTCAATCGGATGTTGTAAGATCAATCTCAAATGCTTCTTGATAATCCACCGATAACTTAAAATTAGTATAATTGTATCTAAGGTATAATTACAGAATAAATTATAAACACAGAACAAATTAGTAAAATAATAACTATAAACGAGTATACTTGCAGTATAATCTCTTGGACAACCTAGAGGACATAAGAAAAGTTGTAAACCCTTGTACCTTCCTCAAAAGAATGTCTTTTTAAAGTGGTAGACCTAATTCTGCCTCTACCTCTTTAGATAACTATATACGAGTAAATAAATAAATAAAAGAATTTTTCAAGCGGTAGGCTGGATTATAAAACCAACTCAAAATAAGGTTGGTTCTGCTTCTGCCTGTTCAATATTGGGATCGTTTTTCTTCCTGGACCCATTTCTTTCATTATTTTTTGTTTCTACCTAGTGTCTTTATCTCTTATCAAAAATTTTCCCTCTCTCTGATTTGGTTAATCAATTTTCTCCTGAACCTTCTTCGCTGCATTTCATTTATTTTCTATGTCCATTACTTTTCTCTCTATTCTGTGTAATTTTATTATCGACCATATCAGTTTAAGGTTTATTTTTTAACTTTGCCATTATTGTTTCTTGTTTGCTTAATTTTTTTTATATCTTATATCATTACTCTGTTTAGTTTTCCCGCTATTTTTCTCAAATGTTTCATTTGCATTTTTGTCTCATATTTTCTCTACAGTACCTACCCAGTTATTGTTGGCACTATAATAATTATATTGTTAATTTTAATTTGTGTGTCTGTATCAATATATTTATGTACCTACCCTATTGTTTTATTTAACGAGCAGTATAAGTACTTTGGTTGATTTACTTTCCCTTCTACATTTATTATTCTATCCTCTGTTAATATATTTCATAGGTATTCATTGGTTGTTACTTTACCTTTAATTTCTTTTTTACTTCTTTCATCTCTGTTTTTCGTTTACTATAATCACTTTGGTTTTATCTATAATTAGCTTCTTTAATGACCTTGCACCTAAGTTTATTTGTTTCTAAGTTCTTTTATCTTTTGGACTAATTTGTCTGTTATGAATATGTAGCAGTAGGCTTAGACTATTTCCTTGTTTTATTCCATTTTCTATTAAAAACTCCTCATTTTGTCCTCCTACCTGTAATTTTATTTAATTGTATTCATTAGATTTTTCTGCACTTTAACGTCTTCCAAAACTTTTTTAGTTCCATTGTGTTAAAAGCTACTGTCAGGTCAATTAAAGCTAGGTATATGTCTTCTGTTGCTTCTATTGTTAAGCTTCTCGAAATATATGCATCGTCATTTCTCTGACTTCCTTATTTGTTTTTATTCTCTACATATTCTCTTAATTTAGTCTCTTGTTCATCTCTTGGATAGCCTAGACGACATACACCCCTCAGTCCTGCCTTAAAAATGCTAGGAATGGATTGTGAAAGCATTGGAGAAGCAAAAAAATACGGTTGGTTATCGTTTGATAATAAGAGTTAAAATCGAACAACTCCGCTCATGGTGACGAGTGCAGTCAATTAGAGTAAAAGCGATACATATATGATAACATAGAGAGGCGGTGGGTATCATTTATTCCATGCATACAAATTCACTCAAACAAACATACCGCTAATAATTGGCGAATACAGAATGAATATGAATGCCGCGGATCGTAGATCGTATTATTCACATTCATTTTATGTATTTCGGAATTTCGAAATGAGTCGATTCTAGACCGTGCTCTGCTACGGTATAGCCAGCCCTCGGGGCTATCGTTTTACTCTCTTTTAAAGAACCAAAACCAAATGGATAACGGAACGCGTACTATTCAACTGTCAAACCATTTTCACGTTAATTCCCTTATTTTCCGCGTCTGACAACTTTTAACGCGTCAGCCGCCACCAAATCGAACTTTAAATTTTGATAGTAGATACATATATCTAATTAGTATTCAATATCACTGAGAAAAATATCGTTTTTTTTAACATATACTGCATGGCTAAAGACTTTGTTTTCTCCTTAATACTCAGTCTTTCTTCTTCTAACTTCTCACTCCAACGATCCTGCTTCTCCGTCAAATAATAATTATTACAATATAATCCATTGTTGATCTTCGATCATTTCAACACTAGATACGTTACGCATACCTTGCGCTACATGAAATGTGTTGTTCCATCATCTCGAGGATATTTCGGTTATTGTTGTTGTTTTAAAAATCTTGAACATAGACGGTAGAAATAATAATTAAAAGAGAGTCAGAAAAAAGCAAAATTGTTGAACAAAATAATGAAATTTATTCAATAACAAAAATAATAAACAATGATAATAATCAAAAAAATGATTTTCAAATGTGTCAAATATTATGTCTTATTAAATGTAAAATTAAAATAATGGAGTTACTAAATATTGAATGACTTAACTTTTTGGTGGATAAATATTTTTCGGTTATTTTACAGATATTTATAACAAAGTATGTGGCTGCGGTCACATACTTTGATTACTATACGGTGCAAGAGAGAGGTCTGACATGCCCAACATAGGGCGCGGCCATTTTGATTCCTATGCCACAGTTTATAGCTAAAGAATCAGATCGCTCACTCTTCGTCGGCACTTTTGATCTCAATGTTCCTGGTTATACACTGCGCAACTCGGATAATACAATATATGACAACCGCCTATAATAAAACAGCAGTCTTCTGCGTATCCTGAATTTGTATCCCTGGAGTGGATGTTATTTTGGAACTTTCAACTGGTTTGAGTGAGCTAACTGATTCTTTAGCAATAAACTGTGACTTCAAAAATAATATTCACTGACAGCAGCAAGCAAAATATCAGGTGCGTTTTAATCATCCGCTTCTGCTTCCGGAATTGTCGGTTTAGTCGTTTTAACCTGTCAGATTAAAACAAGAAAACCGACAATTTCGAAGCAGAAGCGGATGATTAAAACGTACCTATTAAAAATATTGCGCCAAGATGTAGGCAACACGTAATAAGGGATCAACATGGCGAAGTTTTTATCTCCTTTTAAAAGGCACTCAGAAAGCTGCGCAGTGCGACCATTCTCCGTATAGTAAAAGAAAATCAAAGTATGTGCCCGTCAAGAACATTCTAGATGACAGTTCGAGAAGGTTTGAGAAGGTCAATCAAGCTATATAAGTCGACGATCTGACGTCAGAGTTTCAGTTTTATGATAGACGTTACATGTTAATGTTATCAGTTGTATCGTTATTGTTAAAGTTGAATTGAGTTATTGTAAAGTTAAATTGAAATAAATTGTGATACCAAAAACCTGCGTAACAATATTATAAAAAAGTATCAGTACAATTTGCAACATATGTTTTGTATTAGTAAATGAGTCCTAAACCTTAGTGAAATTAAAGGAAATTACCTTACATGTGTTATGAACTGAAGAAACCCAGTCAAAGGTGTAATGTTCAGATTCATTAGATTTCATATGTCAGTGAGTAAAACTGATATTCCCGGCTAAGGTGTGGGCTAAATCACAATTTTGGCCCATAAATCTAAGAAAACATCAGTATCCTTAGATGGAACTTTGTTAAAAACAAATTACATTAAGGTACTATAATTTTAAAGTGAATGCAATTGTTTAAGTTTTTAATTATCTATAAGTATTAAATAACATTCTATCTACCATTTTCGAACAGATAAGCTAATATAAATAAAAAATATTATGGAATTCCTTCGACAGATAGAATCTCAATCTTAGACCATTCGTATGTAGAGTGAAATCATCTCTAGAAAAATAGTTGTTAAGATTTTCTTTTTGTTATGAATGATTTGATAGTGTGAACGTTGGTGAACGTTTTATTAAGACAGTTTTATCTAGATAGTGATAAGTGATATGACCAAGTCACTTAATTTTCCTTTAGTTTAATTATAAAAATTTTTGGTTTAAGTTAATTTTCAGATGTTAGCGTTCTCAAGAACCCCCGCTTAAATTCAGGTAAATTATCTGAACATTTTCGCAAATGTCAAAAGAAAATATTTTTCAGTCCTCCGATTTGTAAAAACTGGCTACTCTCACTCCGAATCAATAGTAAACCAAATTAGTCCGAGCGTAAAAAGTATAAAGCTGAGATTTCTGCGAATTATTCCTCTTTCCAGTGTCAAATTTCCGATTCTTAGTGAGTAGTCCGTTACAGTAATACCTTCGTTTTTTATTTTCTCTAATAACTGTGGAAAATATAAAGCAAGAATCTATCACTATTAACTTTTCTAATAATATTTATTTTTTGTTTTCCTGATTAAGCGTCGCTTGTTAAATATTTGCAAAGAAATAATTGATTATAGTCCGAGAAAATTAGTCTTTACTTGTCCCGAATTTTACACTATTTTAGGATTTTAGAACTTTCGTAAGAGCCAGTCCAGTGTTATTGCAGTCTTGTTTCAACAACGAAATTTCTTAAAACCAAAATAATAATTAGTTTCCTAACTTTGTACCATTTTGCGAGTTCTTAAGTTACGTAAGCGAAGAACGTTAGCGCAAGTTAGCGTAGTCTTATTTCGCTGACCTAATGTCTTAATATCCAAGGTTCCCCGAGGCAATAGACCCTTCACTACTCCTGCAATCAGTAAAATCTGTAATTCATTGCATACCGTCGATCAAGAGATAACGTTGCCCCTTATCCATCGCTGTATCAACTGTATTAAAGCGCATCCCTTTGAAAATAATATTTTATTTGGAATCCGACAATTAAAATAAGTGAACTTTAACCAAGCTTAATATTTCCGAAAATCCTACCACAATCCATCCAGGTGCAGCAAGAAGACGTTACATAATTTATATTTTTAATTTTGAATAACAATTATATTCTTCTTTTTCCCCCGAGATATATGTCATAAACAAAGAGCATTTGGTATTGTTTCTATTGACAAAACAATCCATATTGTTTTTAACATCTATCTGATGTTTTTTCAGGATGAATCCTCCTGTTTTTTTTTCGTAGATTTATTTAAAATATCTTTTGAAATCTTCATAACATACAGTGAAAAAAAATATGGTTTTAATTATTTGCCAGTGACGAGCAATAATTAGCTATAAACAAATGACTGTAAGATGGTGCGAATTTAAAGGTGCGTATAGATGTAACGGGCCGGACCAGGAGCGGACCCATACCAACAACGGGCCCAGGTTCGTTAGATTTTTACGTATGGAAAGCAAACGGGCCTATTTCGATCCTATTTGGCCCGGCCCGCGGTAGTATCGTTGCTTTTCATAGCGCGGTAGATATACGACGCCGTACAAAACTAACGAACCTGGGCTCACGACCAATACTAATCACAAACCGATTTGTATACTGTCAAATCAATTCCTGGGTTTGAGTAGGAACGAACTGTCAATACAGGCGCAAAGCCCCATTAACCTGAAAATTTCATGATTGTATTTATATTATTTGTGTTTATGGTCTCTTATAGCTTTTATTTGTATTTGTAAGTCGAGTTTAGTCTTTATAGTCTTTGTTTATTATTATGTATTTAATTTTGTGGTTTATTATTGTAATAGTGAGTTAGTTGAATTTATTAAAAATGTGTTTCAACATAACCTTGTACCGAGTTAATTTCCAGTTCCCGAAAGGTTGTCAATTATTAGTTGACGAAAGATTGTCAACAATAAGTTGTGGACCAGTTTATGTATGGTTCCAAGATCGTTGTTGGAATAAACCTATTACTGTACTCATTTTATATTCTGGACTCGGCTCATACGTCGCCTGTTACGTTAAACAACTCGTATTGTAATAAGTTATCTACCGGACTACTGTTTATATTTAATGTTAAGCTAAGTATTTTAGTTCCAGGGAACTTCACTACTGATTAAGCTCATTAATCTTCTTGTTTTTAATGCATCTAATTGATCTACCATAAACATACTGTAATCCAAGTCAAATCTATAAAATACGCGCAGAAATGGCCTAAGTACGCTTTACTGACGCACAACAGTATTCACTTCTTTTAGTTTTTCATACTCTTATTTGAGATGTAAGATGTGCGGTTATAAAAAAAAATCAGTAACAAAAGGCAAAAATAAAATTAAATTGTTGGATTGAAAAGGAGCTTTAAAAGGGCTTTAAAAATGTAAACTCGTCACCGCGTGAAGTCGAAGTGTGTCAAATTAAAATGACTCGATCTTCGAAGAGGTGATCGGAAGATAAATCGATAATCCTCATTTCAGTAGCTTCAAAGGACCGGCATACGAACAAAATCGAATCACAAAACGTTATTAAAATCACGTAGATTAAATATAAATCCCTATGTCACTTCGACTCATTCACAGGATCTTATCAATAAAAATATTTTAAAAGTGACATTGAATATACACGGCAAATGGACTTGGACCGGTTCCCAAAGGTATACAGTGCGCATCATAATGTTACCTTATCCCACCTACTAACTGGTAGTATTATAGGTTTAAAAACCTAAATAATCGAAATTGAAACAAGTTTTCTATATGTTTATCTACAGTTTACCTCAGCTTCTGTATAAATAGCGAAAAAGTGTTGTGTTGGGTTCGATTTTTATTATCTACCCGGGTGTTAGTTTCAGGTCGAACGGTTCCATAAAATCTGGAAATAATATTGTCAAAGTCTTTCAGGAAAACAGTAAAAATCATCAGAATCCAACACTCATTCCCTCCTATCAATGATAACACTCACTGTTCACATAAAAATAAATAGCTTTTAGGTTAACAGTTTTAACAGCACCGGACTTCGTTCATTTTTACTTCATCGTTGAAGTATAACATAACATAACACCTACTAGCTTATATTCTATTTAAAGGGATTATTTGAAAATATTGCACTATATAAAACTAGAATAAAATAAGCTGTCAAGCAATAAAAATAGTTATAGTAGATGTTTTATATCAAAAATATAATTGAAATTTCAAGAAGGATTTTATTGTTCTATAACACTCTGTTTTTGATAGGTGTCCTTATCTAGACTTAACCTTTTATATATATGTATACGATATAAAACAATTTGTTAAAATGTTTAGTTAAAAAATATATTACAAAATAGTTTTTTTTAACCTGAGAAGTCACTATGACTTATGAGAAATAATATTTCACTCCTTGGTAAATAATAGTAAAAAACAATAATAATAAAAAATTATGCGCCAAGGTGGCTCATATACTATTTTTTTCACTACTAGCATTTTAATTAAAAAAAAAATTAAGTTTTTAAAACTAATAAAAACTATTTCAAATTTTTTTTCAAATCAAATCGTCCATGCTTGTGACAATTAAATGTAAAACACAAACGTCAGTTTAGTACCTATAGAATTTACAGTTTATACGTAGAATTAAATGAATTTTTTTTTGCTGGTGGTCGAGTTAGTCACAAAATTAAAAAGAAATGAGTGATAAAATTTGAATTTTGAATTTATAATGTCGTCCGGATCTTGAACGGGTCACCAGTTACTCCCGTTCTACCTTGGCAACAAGTTACCCATTTATTTATCGATTTATTTTTATTTTGATTTGAAAACTATTTTATATATTTATGATAATGTGGAATGAAATCTAAAAGTGAATTGGTTTTATTTGAATAGTGGATATGACCATTAAATAAGTAAGTAAAATATTTTTACATTTTGTATTTGCATTTGAGCATTTCAGTTAACCTCAAAAACTGTCAAAATATGAACTGATATCATTTACATAAAATACAGTAGGTATATAGTTATCAGGGAGGCTCTGTAATTCTCTCCCTAGGTTAATAATGAACTACTTTTCTACCTGAAAATCAGTCAATAAAGTTAGCTTCTAAAGCTAGTAGTGAAAAAAAAATTTATACATTTTTAACGAAAAAAAAAAAAAAATCAAACTCGCAAATTCATCACTGGTAAGTGGTGTGATGGACATTTTAAAAAATTAATTGAAATTACAGTTAATTGTACATTTGTCCAAAAGTATGTGTATTCCTGCATTTTTTGTATTAATAGAACTAACTATTGTAACAGGTATATTTACTTCTGTATTATGAAAAGTTCTCTTATTTTTGGATCTAAATCATTAATAGCCTGAAACTTTTCTAGGAGAGCGTATTGTAAAGAAAGTTAAAGGTATCTAAACTGTTCATTAGATCAGGTACAATATGCCTTTCAACCACTGTAGCCGACCTCCTCCCACCAAGCCTTTTCAGACTTAATAAGTCTTCTCCAGTTTCCGCCAAAAGTGTTGCCTTAGATAATGCTCAGTATATCAGTATATCACTCATGATTTTGTAATTTTAGATATTTAGCCATGACATAAGGTACTTTTCCAATATAGTATTGTCCCTAATATTTAATTTAATATATATGTACCTAAACGATATAAAATAAAAACGTTTCTTACATCAGTTACTTCTAGCTATGTACTTTTTAACAACAATAATATTATTTCGGATGTCTATCTACATCAAGAACCATATTGCAGAATTCGTTTGTTCTGCAAGCACCATCTATCCTAATTACCATAATAGTTTAGAACATAGTTCTTGTAAAAATATTTTTTCGTTAGTTTGTATTGTACCTAGCTATATTTCAGCCAATCATCAATTTGATTTTATTATAATATTTAAGTAAACTAAGAGTTCACCCAAAGGTATATCTTTCTATATGCTGTTCAAACTTCAAAACTATGCACTGTACTGCACTGCACACGCGCGCTGTGCTCTATTTTTGCACAATTTCATATCACTAATTCAAATGATTTGTTCCTTTTGAGCCTTTTCATCACTTATTGGTTGTTCGGTAATTGTAGTCCTTCAATATAGATGTGGAGATTTTTTTTGCGATGTTTTTGCTCTCCTCTTTGACCACACAGTTCTATATAAAGGTCTTAGTTCTTTACATGCCAAGGAGTGTTTACTATGGGCCTTAATATTTTGTTAATATTATATTCATGTAATTTTTACTGGCGCATCACCAGAACTAAATGTCCATACTTTCTTCAGTACTTGTTTATATATTAAACATTTATTTTCTATTGAAATTTTTGATTTTCTATTCATCAACCAGTAACAATTTTCAATATCCATCTCTACCCATTTTTTCTTTATACATTCTTTTTACTTTCATTTTATATCTAGATTCATACTAGTATTGTTTATTATCACTGAAAGGTTTTCTACTGATCGGTTACTTTGCTTTGATTTCTTTAACCATAGCCTTCTTGTTGTATTCTGAACAACATATCCGTCAAGTAGGATTTAAAGATGTCACAATATTGCTTAGGTCAAAGTTTATTTATTTTATATTTAAGGCCTTCTAACTTCTAACCATACTTTATCGAAACCCTGAGCTACAGTGCAGACCTTCTTTTCTTTAAAAATTTAAACAAAAAATAATAATGAAATGTATCTTTTTTGATAGATATCATCATCAGGAACTTCAATTATAAATTTTTCGATTTATTCATTTATCGGTTTATAGCCACTGTTTTTCTGTTTTAGAAAGCCTGAAAAACTTTGAAGTGCCATTGTTTTCTTTTATTGCAAGAGTCGATTTTAGCATGTACGAGGGTGTTTTGACGGATAAGTGACTTTTCAGAGGTTGGCAACACTTTCGCTACGGTGATTATATTGGTAGTTTCCGCCATTTTTCTGATGTCATCTGTCAAAATTTTACATAAATCTGACATATAGATTAGTTTTAATACTCACGACAATGCGCCTGTCCATTCATCCGCTATTGTTTTAGAAAAATTAGCCGAACTGCGTTACGATTTATTGCCACATTCACCTAATCTGGCTTCCTCCGATTACTTTCTGTTCCCAAACTTAAAAAAATGGCTTGGCGGAAACCAATTTCAGACAAATTAAGAGGTGATGGCAGAGACAAACGCGCATCTTGCAGAACTTCCGAAAGAATATTTTTTGGATGTTTTGAAAAAATTGTAAACTCGCTGCGCTGAGTGTGTAGAGTTAAAAAGAGTTTGTGTTGAAAAATAAAATATTTTTTTTATGGTAAAGTAACTTTTTCATTGAAAAGTCACTCATCCGTCAAACCACCCTCGTATATAGTATGCCCACAATATTAATACTTTTTTTTGCAGCATTTTCTTTAATATACCAATAAAATATTTTATGCACGACCGGGCGATAAAGTCCAGATTATAAATACGTTTAGCGGGCGTAAAGTGTCACTTTACCGCCCGCGGACTACTTTACCGCCCGCCGGGCGGTAAAGTAACTTTCTTTTTTTTTCTTTTAAAAATTCACATGTAGTTAGTAAAACAAACTTTATTATTATTATTTATTATCATGGAAATATTTGGTACAATTAACAAAATATGAGTTTAATAAAGAAATTATAACTTTAAAAGCCCAAACATAAGATCCTCACACTTATAATTTTATACTAATAACACAATTTGAACAATTACTTATAGAAATGTTAGGATTTGCTACCTTGCTCTGTTGTAAGTTGCTACGAACTTCTACTAACTCCGTATGATTTGGGTTACTGCTGGAAGGTGTATGCTCAAAAGAATCGGTATGCAAATTTGAAAATTCAGCTGTGCGACTAGTAGAAGGCATATCAGCATTGACAATTTTTTTGGCGATTTTCATTTTATTTGCCACAGAATCTTCAATATAACCTTCTGCCACCGTTGTAGACTTCCAACCAGCATGTCGCTTTATGTTAAGGATATCCTCACCTGCATTAGCTAACAAAGTTGCTGAAGATCGTCTAAAACAATGGCCTGTGTAGTCTTTTGGAGTAGGCAATTTTAAATAAGTTGCTATTTTAAAAGGAATTTGACCAAATGTATTCTTTCCAACCACCTGACTGGAACATTTTCCATTACGATAATACACAAAAAAACGTCCGTGGTTGGTATTTGTCGTACGTAGTGAAGCATATTTTCGTTATAAGTCGAGATAACTTGGTGATTCCTGCTCTTTGTCAATCACACTGAAAATGCGGTCAATTTCAGTTTTAGATGCTCGTATGGTTACCAATAAGGTTGTTCCTAAATCTTGAATATCGTCTATTGATATATTAGCTAATTCCTCTCGACGACATGCTCCACAAATACCAAAAATTAGTGCAACCTACAATAAATAATCATATTAACATAATAGTCTAAAATAAAAAAAAAAACAATTAACTTACTTTTATCATAAGATATAAATTATCTGGAGCATCTACTAAAAATAATTCTATTTCTTCCCTGATTAGAATTTTTGATTTTTTTGGTTTATAACCGTCTGATTTCCGTTTTAAGAATGTTATCAATCTTGAATATCTAGCGATGTTTATATTAATGTGCAAATTTACAGTTGCTTTTAACATCGAATAATATGACCATAGAGACGACGGCTTACGGCATTTGGACTTTTCCAGAAAAAATGCAAGAAATACATTTTCTGTATAGTTACCGTCTATAACATTCTTCAATTTGCACCAGCTAACAAATTCATCGTAGACCTTATCGTATATTCTCTTAGATTTGGCGGGTAGTAAACTTAATTTTGCATCTTCTGCTGCTTTAAAAATTTCCGGTGGTATTCCGGAAACTATTTCATCGTCACTACTGTCCATTACATAAACAAAATATATAAAACTTCTTCGAAAATATACTAAGAAACTTGCAATACGTGAAGTCGACTGTAAATAAAAATGGCGTCTACCTATTCTTGTCCTATTGACTTGGTTGCTATGGTAACGCGTATAGGTATATAGATTATTGTTATTTTATCATCTTATTAGTTTCAATAAGACTTATTTTTATTTAACTATACAAATGATTTGGTAGATTGTTACACAGGGTGAGTTATAATAATATCGAGGTATAAAATTTATCCAACTTGAAACATTTATAATAACCTACTTACAAAAGGTGAAAAATAGAAAATAAAACATATTTATTAATAAACTATCTCTAATACGGTCGTGCATAAAATTTTGTATATTTATTAATAAATGACTATTAAAACGGTCGTGCATAAAATATTGTATGTATTTCGGGCGTAAACAGCGTTTATGGACCTTACGTGTTAATAGCTCTCGCCTAGCGGCTCGGGCTCTTACTTACACGTTGCGGTCCATAAACGCCTGTTTTACGCCCTTGATACATAAATAACTATTATGTTACTTTAGCAGCTTTCTTTTTTTCATACATGTTTTTAATTGGGTGTATGCATTTATGTACAGTCTCTACAACTTTTCCGGCAACAATTCGCTAATTGTTTTAGTACCGCTTCTCTAAGTTCAGACGAGATACACAATTATATATAAGGCTCGAAACAGACCGTTACGGTCTATGGCCTGGTTAGTTTCTTCCATTCGTCCCTATTCTTGGCTTTTTCTTTCCAGTTGATGATCTTTTTTTCCTTAATATCTTCTATAATCGATTCCCTCATTTTCTTCTAGGCCTTCCTCTCTTTTTTTTCCTTCTGGTGTTGTCCAAGCTACTCTTTTTACTGTCCTTGAGTCCTCCATCCTTTCTAAGTGCCCCAACCATTGTAATCTTTTTGACTGTATTATTTCGTATATGTTGGGTTCGTTAAATATTTCGTAAATTTCTTTGTTTGTTCGTCTTTCCCATCCTTCTTCTGTCTTTTTGCCCCCATATGTTCTTCTTAGTATCTTCCGTTCCCATATTACAATTTTGGTCTGTTCTTTCTTATTTAGTGTCCATGTCTCACTACCGTATAGCATTGTAGGTCTGATTATTGTTTTGTACACACATTTCTATATTTCCCATGATAATTCTTTAGATTTAAGTAAATTATTCATCTCTAAATCACTGTTCCTAAAATATTTACCCATTTTCCCATTTTATTCACACGTTTTACCAAGAACTTTTAGATAATATCTATTTTTATGGAAAATCAGATTTAATGTTGCATTCCATTTGTTTTATTGTGTTAGTGTGCCAACTGAATTCCCAGGATAACTCATATTTAAAAAAATGAGTGTAATGACCAATATAAAAACCCAATCAAATCAAATCAAATACGTAATATATATGATAATATATAAGTATCAAATTTAAAAACCATGAAGTCTATAACTAAATATAAATACTAATTATGACTAACTAAGCTGTTAAAGGAGCAAAAATAGATATAAGGTCACATACTATAAAATCAATACGATATTTAAAGCATCCTTTAACTATTAATAGCTTATGCAAATTTATTATGTAACAAACAAACAACTTTCATCTCGCTTTTAACTATTTTGTGAATTGCGTTCTTTGAGACATCACCATCTCAACCAGAACGGAGGAAAATAGAAAATATACTTAATGCGGTCCTGTGTTGGAGCTCCAGATACGTAATCGACTTCGGAGGCGAACATTTAAAGCATCTCATAAAAAAAGTATTGCATACGCATTGTGAAAAAAGCTGTATTATGATATA
The DNA here is from genome assembly GCA_927349885.1 of Psylliodes chrysocephalus. Taxonomy (NCBI): domain Eukaryota; kingdom Metazoa; phylum Arthropoda; class Insecta; order Coleoptera; family Chrysomelidae; genus Psylliodes; species Psylliodes chrysocephalus. The sequence continues at coordinate 16,999,304 of OV651820.1, forward strand.
TCATAAAAAATATAAAGACCCTAACTATCGGGGTGGATTTCACGACAAATCTGAGGGAATAATACTGGATAAATAGTTTTTTTTTTTGGGGTGATTTCACTGAGATAACAAAAGACAGATGGAATTGGATATTGAAAGATTTTTTATATTGAATTTCCAGACAGTATCTTTTTTTTGGTGGATAGTTTATCAATTTCTTTTTAGTTCGTAAAATGATATTTTTTATCTTATTTTATGAATATTTTGATTAAAGAATTTTTATAATTAATTTATATAACAAATTAGATAGTCTATGGTGGTGAAAAAAAAAAATGAATCATATGAATGTTAATTATTGAATCCGTATTTTCAGCTCAAATGTAACAAATTTTGGTCAATAAATTTGCGTGTTTTGATAGGATATCAATTTATTTTTGCATTTGAAAATGAAATAAATGAATACCTATAAACGTAAGGGTAGAGGAAGCACATTTTTTTCCAGCTTGTATATGGGAATTGCGTCTTGTAACTCTGAATTCCGTCTTGTAACTCAGAATTCCGTCTTGTAACTCAGAATTCTGTCCTTGTCACTCGTAATTCCGTCTTGTAACTCGAAATTCTGTCATAAGTCGAAATATCGAGATTACAACTTGGTTATCCGATCGGAATTTTACCTTGTAACTATGCTAAATATATAACTTTTTTAACGATGTCTATTATAACACCATAACATACTCATAACAAATTGCATAACCATATAATGCTGAAATTTGACCTTTCAACGGTTAATATTTTTTCTATAATTAAAATTCTGCACAAATCATATATGTCTTTGTTGCAGGGATATTCGTTGAATTTACAGTTCTCGAAAAGCAACTGAGATTTATATGTCGAAGTTATGTGTCTAAATTTTGAAGTTATATGTCAAAGTTTCAATTTATATACCAAAAATTCCGAGTAAACAATAGGAATTCAGAGTTAAAAGTCGAAATTCTGTCCAAGTCAGAATTGAAAAAAAAATAATCTACGTCTTTATACCTATTATTGGGCGAAATCAGGACAAAAATTTTATTGCCAGCAAAAATTATTGAAATCGAATTAAAATGTTAAATTTTTGAATATAATACCTATCAAAATATGATTTTATCGTTGAAATGTAATCGGAGCCTATGAAATGAAGTAACTTCTGTAAATAAACAACAATTAAGTGAATTCCATGCCAGGCATCGAATTAATTCCAGACAATGCTTCAAATTGAAATGAATCGTATTCTGGGGCACATCCATTCACCTGCTTATGAAGAATCCCTCTTCTCGGGAAAGCATCAATTGCACAAAATTAATAGGAATTGTATTTTGTATATTTATGGTATTTTTTCATTAGAACCCATTTATATATGTGTCTATGATAATATCTCCTGTATTAATTAAATTTTTGATGTCTGCGTAAAATAATAAATTACCTTCTTAAAATAATATGTTTCCTCAAATATTTTTATCACAAAAATGTACTCTTATTTGAAGGTTTTCGAGTATTATTCAACGTTATTTGTAATTCTAAAATAAATATAGTAAAATGTAACGTTAAAAAAATAACGAAAATGTAATATGTAAATTTATGTTAAATTTTAACTTGTCAAAATTAAACGTATTAGTTTATTTGTACCGGAAATATACAGTGCTTATTTTTTGTGTTATGCATACGACTTGTATAGAAGTTAATAAAATGGCAACTGGGCAACAGTCAGTCGTCGATGTAACGTGCATTTTAGTTTCGCTTGTTTTTCACCCGTGGAAGACTAGCAGTTTGGCCCTTTACGAGAAAGGGTTTTTTTTACCGGAGGGTTTACACTCCGGATATCAACGGTTTCAACTAGACTTAACCGTGGGGACACAGTACATGTGTTTACTAGCCACCTGGCTTACTAATAGCTAGTTTTACATTGACGATATAGTGATGGAATATTAGCCGACCCGAATGTGAGGTACACAGCTAAAGAGCACAGTGATAGCGGGGATATCGTAGTTGCCACATGTTTGCTATGAAAGCACAGCTATGCCTAATAAAAATATTTCTAAAGTAGGTCATGACCGATAAAGACACGAGTCATATCATGTCCATGTCATTTCCGTGATATCTACGCATAGGCCTGAATTAAATCCAAACTGATACTTAAAAAGAAGGATAATATGCTCCGACATGTGTGAATTTTTCCAAGTCTTAATTTAGAAACTTTTTTGTGGATGACTTGTTAAAAATTTAATAAGTTCAATGTTCGAAATTAACGAGTAGGTGCCCTATTAGTAGACTTTAAAACTTAAAACATAAAATTATGACTTTGATTTGTTAAATGCAACTTATTAAAGAAAATCATGGAAATAACACATTTTGCAAGTACATAATTTGAAGAGTTTCAATAACACAAATTTAATTAGAAATTTTATATTATATTTGTAGCTCACATAAACGTTTTGTAGATACTATTTATTTGTATAAAGTATTCTTTTTTGAATTAGACATTCGGCCGCTTCGTTATTTAATATTTTTTTTATAAATAGATATGCCATAAAATTGACAGTGAGGTATGAAAATCATTTGACATACCTTAAAACGTTTTATTTAACACAAGTCAAGGGTAAACATTGAATTATAACATTACCACTTGCATGCTGTAATACTTAATGGTGCTTCAACCATTTTTCAATTTAAGAAAATATATTTACTGCTATTTCGAGAAATATGGTCATGCTCACTTTTATCATAATAATCAAAAGTTGAAAGAATCCAAATGTCATTTATACAATATCTTAAAAGGAATTTAAAAGTATTTCATTTTCTTTAGTGCAGTTGATACGTTCCCGAATCTCTCGTTTTCCGAGTCAGTCTCAGTCTCGAGTTACTAAAAAGCAAAAACGTACTTTATTAAAGTCCGTTCTGATGAATTCTACCCTTCTTAATTACCAAACCCTCTATGTATTCGAAAACGAAAATCCCTTAACAATTTAAATCGTATCTACCACTACCGCCGACCGACCGAAGTCCTTTTTAGGGATACCGCAACTTGGACTAATACACACACACAGACAAATCTTTGCTTTGCATCCTGCTCTTGCCACTAATCTGCGGTCATTTTTGATAATTATACGAGGGAATATCACAAATTAATAACATTCTAATAAATGTCTGCCAAAGTTTAACTACATCATCAAAGCATTAAATAATGGTCTTGCAACGTGCTGACTGTTGTCCAATTTAATTGTTTTTCAATTAAAAGGAGGTGATTTTTTTTATAGCGTACCAAAAAAATATTATTTCCCCTGAATAATTGTATATGATTATCCAGTTTACTTGTCAAGTTTGTCACAATGGGAGGTAATATATTAATTATTACCAGATAGCGTTTATGTATCGTGAAGTGTATTAAACAACCTGTCAAAAAAATGTAAAGACAAGAAAAAGAAAGTTGCACTAAATGAAGACATCGATATCTACCACATAATCCCATTTATTCTAAATCTTCGAATATAAAAAAAAAACAGCCTTTGCCTCACGGTAAACACAGTGACAAAACAATAAAAAAAGTGCTTTCTATTAGGTAAAATCTTAGCTTGGACTGTTCTTTAACAAAAATGATCAATTCCTCATATTTTGGAATATATAAACCCTTCTTAATAATTATATATAAATGGTTTTAATCGTTTCCGGATCTAGCTTTGTAAAATCCGATTACAATAAGAATAACACCGCTACATCATAACTGTTACTTCGAATTTCGAATACATATTACTCATAACTATTAATAAATAAAGAACAAGTAAGTTGTTAAGTATAAAAAAATATTTAAGCAGCGATAACCAATTACTTTTCTATTTTTTTTTTTATTGTTACTAGTCATTATTGACTAACCTACAATTTTAATCTAAAAATTTTAAAAACTAATTACTTTTCTAAGAAGTCCCCATTGGACTATAGGAAAGCATCACAAGTTGGCGTGACGATTTATTAAACTGTTTTACACTAGCACTAACATTAACGTTCACTGCACTATCTCAAATGACTTCTTTCTTTTGAGCCTTTTGTTGAATGTACAGTTGTCAAACAAAATATATGACTTCCTGGAATTTTTTTTTACAGAAATATTACAGTTAAAGAACTAATATCTGATCACTCCCCAATACTCTACTATGGAAAACTGCTGAGGTAATAATTATACCCAAACCGAGAAAATCCAATAATGAAATAATATCATAGAATTAAAACTATTTGAGAAATTGCTTTTAAGAAGACTGAATAAGATCATCGACAACTCATCCCGTCTCATCAATTAGGATTTCGAGATAAACTTCTACAATTGATCAGCATTATATCATATTATAAATAAAGTTGAACATTCTCTAGAAAAAAAAAAATTTCTCGCCAGTACTTGATATTTAAAAGTGTGCTATCGAGGCCTACTATTTAAAATAAAGAAATATTTGACCCACTAGAATGCCACCACGACGTATATTCTTCGTTTCACTCATGATTTATCTACAGAAGAAGACTAGACACAAATACACAATATTTTTGTCCAAAAATGCACACAACGCAAAGCGTCACGACCGGACCTGATTGTCCTGAATGTCACAGAAATGTCATCTCACTTACAGCATCCTAAGCAAGGTTGTCACATAAAAAATTAAAATTTCACGAGTTTTCATTGATTGTCATTGATAAATGTAAACTATAAACCTTTAAATGGTTTTGTATTATTTTTGTTTAGCGGATTTTAATTATACATTATTTGTATGTAACGTCTGGGGTAACCACATACTAAAAAATCGAAGCATGTGGGGGTGAATAAAAAATGTATGTACATTTTCATTTGACTTAAATTCCAATGTCACATAACATCAGAAACCTTAGGAGCATCGGCAACTTCGCATAATGAAATACCTTTTGCCTTCGGAACTACGCGAGTGGAAACGAGTTGCTACGAGGGACCTTTAAATGGGTATGGCCATTTATCTCTCTTAATTTTGATGTTCTTTGTCAACTTTCGCATCTGAATCTGTGCCTTGGTGGTGCTCAACTTTTGTTTTATCCATTATTTCCTTTTCTATCTTAATGCAACTTAATGTAGATTTTCTTCCGAGAACAGGCCAAACTACTTCTGGATTTTTGTGAACTGGTCATTTCTGAGAATCCACGCTATACTACAAATTTTGAGCTTAATCACAGACACATAACAATTCGTCATTTCTAAAGCATGTCAAGTTGTTCGTCATGTAAATTAGAGTAAAGTGGCTTTTACTAACAGATGACAATTTTCTAATCGCCCCCCGTAAGCGATTCGTATCTTTCGACCGGCCTCTAATCTGTGGTCATTTTTGAAACCCGAATGTAATGGAAATTATTAATTTACAAGTTATTCAGCGGTTCGAGAGCTCTGCTACTCTGCGTTTTGCGTTTGTTCGGAAATCTATTTTATTATTAACCGCGCTGTCGTCAATTTAATATTGAATGATCGAATTAATTTTATATAAACGATGTTTTGACATAATAACATGATTTGTCGGCCGAATATTTTTATCTGCGTTTGGCAGAACGCACTTGATGTGGTTGTTGGATGAATAAAAAAATGCGATTGAATCTGAACTGACCGCGAAATAGCTTTTTAGATAAATTTAATGTCGGTTTATTATATTCCAATAAAAACGGTTAACAAGTTATATAAAGTTAAGGCAGAGTTTACCTGTATATTAGCGACCCTTGCGTTTAAACACCGATTATAGTATATTATGCAACGAACATTTAATGATAGCTATTAAGACACGATTATGAGAATTACGACACGTTTTAGAAAGTGTCGTAATGAATAAAAGTGTCTTAATAGCCATTTAATATGAGTTGCATACATTATTGTTTCTACTACCATCAAGTTCTAATAAAGAAAAATACATATGTTCATTTTAAAATTTATTAAACTTATAACGAAATTATCTATGAGTTATTAAAACTAATTATAAAAACTATAAAATTGTGAAAAATATCACAAACAAAACATAAAAATGTCAAGCTTAAAAAAGAGCAATTTTCGATATTCTTTTTGATTTTGATAATACAATGAATATAATTGCAAATGAACCAATGCAGCATCAATAGTAGTTTGTGCAACAAGAGTGGATATGGACAATTCACTCGAGTTGTACAGGATATTTTTTCTACGACCCACTAACGGAAATCTACAAATTAACAAATATTTTAGGTTATTAAGACAAAATAACTAATTTTAAAATAATTTATGAATTTTACTGATTTTTTAAAATAAAATTAATATGAAAAAAAAAAAAAATTAGTAGCTAGCCGAGAATCGATCCCCGGCTTTTCGCATGGAAGTCAAGCACTCTGTACATGCCTCTATGGCCACTTTGACGATTTTGGTTTTAATACTTGTAATTAAAATAGTTTCATAGAGTTTGATTAAATTTTTTATAAAATATGGTTCAAATAAAAATAGAAATGCTATTATTTACGATTATTTATCGATTCTAGACAAAAATAACTCATTTTAATATATATTTAATCTTAATAATTAAAAAATATTCTGAAAATTAGTTTTGCAGGATTGTCACTCATAGGCGCCGGAACTCAAAAATTGCTTTGGGTGCCCGGCCTCTATGCGGGAAATAGTGGCTATCACCGTCCACATCTCACTTAAAGGCACCACCGGTTTTTTAAAAGCACTTAAAAAGCTATTTTAAAGCGTTGATTTTATGAAAATTTTCTAGAAAAAAAAAGGTATTGTCAAATGTCCAATTGCTTGATAGGCTGGAGGCTCTCACTCAAATCGGGATATCTGGCATGTGGCAACCCTATATGCTCGATGCAGTCACCACTGGTGCTGCGGTGTTAGAGTACCAATAAAATAAGTAGAAACACAATATAAAACATTTATTAATTATCATGAATTTAAAAGGAGATTTTTGATAATTTATTATTACACATATAATGGAATACCCAGGTCATTTACGAAAAAACGCTTGGACCTGTCTATTTTTGATTTTAGGGAAAACATGTTTTGCTAGTTTCACTTCCTGAACGGAAAACCTCTAGCAGGGGTGAACTTACCCCTAAAATCTTAAATGGAAAGGGGGGTCGAATGATAGCTTATTTTGAAGTATTTTTACATAGATTATAACCCCCGAGTTTTAAATTGCTACTGTCTTCCTAGCCATGATCTTTTAAAGATTTTTATTTTCTGTAAAAGCTTAACAGTTACTCGAGTAAATGCTGGAAATGCTGACCCTGAGCCCCCATGCAAAAAAAGAGGTTTTGTTCAAAACGCTCTCTAACATTTTAAAGCATCTGTGGGGTGATTTATATTTATATTTATATTCATCAATTATCCGTTGTCGCAGATTTTTCAGTAATGTTTTTTTACCATATGTATTTTGTAGGGATAAAACTTGTGGTTTTTCAATATCTTCTAAATGCTACTTCTCTTAATACCAGATGTTATCGATACATAATGTGGATTCTTGAACAACATGCCCTAAAATCGCCACCTCTGTAGTTTCATTTACTACAGCACGTTATTTGTTAGCTACTGATCCCGTTTCCCAAAATTTTTGAACAAACTCCAAAATATACTTTCGATGGACTTGTCGATTTTGATGTTGATTGTTAAACAGTTAGGCAGTTCTATTAGCACATTTATTGTTCGTAAAAATAAGTAAAATTATTTGTACTCTCTCAGCAATTGAGTAAACCATTATTACTGATATGCCACTTTTATGCCGTCTCTACAACGAAATAAACTACACCTTACTACTTTAAGGCGACCAAAGAATGTCATCTGATAACAATAATTGAAAGCCACAGGAATAAAACTAGAATTGTTACAAAGAATTCCTTTTTAAAATAATAATGTAAAAATTATGTTAAATCGGTTTTGTATTTTTGGTGAGCCACTGTATGGACTACATAGATAGTAGCGATGTAAAACTTGGAGGTTATTATCTAGGTAAAAATACCTTAAAAATAAGATATCATTCGACCCATCTTTCCATTTAAGATTTCACTAGTGAGTCTTACCCCCGATAGACGGTTTCCGCTCAGGAGGTGAAACTGGCAAACAAAGTTTCTCCCTAAAATCAAAAAATGACGGGTCCGAGCGTTTTTAGTAGATGACCTGGTTTCTCACCAGCCTTACAAGAGAGCTGTTTTTGACTCTAAATGACCGTTCTTTTCTAACGATGATTGATCGGGAACAACTTTCAAATGATCTCCCTTCTCCCCTCAAGCATTTGCTCAATAGGATATGTACAAAGCTCTTGTTTTGATAATTGTAGACCGTTATTAGTCGTTCTTTTTTAACGTCATAGGGTTTTATACACCAAGAATAATAAACCCTTAAGTCCAAGTTCAACGCGTTATCTATGATAAGTCACGGTGACTTTTTTATCACAAAAATACAGCTCCGAACGATAATATTTTATCAAGGCATCCTGTCGTTATACCAACTTGGTCCACGTCAGATTCTTCATTTCACTTATTGGCAGTGTTTGTCCACGTAGTGCTCCGCACCCAGTTTAAAACTGCCCCGAGGATTCGGCGCCTATGTTGTCACTTAAAATTTTAAAAATAATAGTAGTTGGATGTCCAAAATATGAACTGTGATTGGTGGATTTCATTTTTTGCAGTGTTCTCACTACCTAGAATGGATATGAAATATATTCGTTCAGTTGAACGCAATGACATACTTTTTCGTTTTGTAGTCTCTGCGTAGATAAGCTAATATCCATGTGGGTGTAGCAAAAAGTAATTTAACCGATTTAACAGATTTATCAGATACTCATGGCAATATTTGAAACTAACCAAATATTGCTAGTGATGGTGATGCTGTTACTGGTAACACCCTACCTTCAGGTTTTTTATATTACATTGAGGATTTCATATCAGGCACTATGCCTACTAAGTTAAATATTCTTCTTTTTTCAAACAAATGGTATATTCAACTTCTATTTATAAATTTTTACACAAAATGTTTTAGTAGGTTTTTCTTTAATAACTTATGCATGGTACTGCAAAGTATTCTAAAGTTAAGAATTTAGTAATCTGCTTATTTAACAGGTACAATAAATTATTTCAATGCTGCCATTATAAGTCAAACCCCCGTAACTAACAAATATTTGAGGTTATTTGACCGTTTTTCTTTTTAAAAAAATCCCAGAAATTTTTATTCTGTATCCTAAAAAGTAAACTTGGTTATACACTGTAGGACATTTGTATCATTAACCTTTTAACCCATAGATAAACACAAAAAAATAAATCAAACTTATTTTTAACTAAATTGCTGGCCACTCGAACTTACACAGAGATTTTTAGGCAAAATTTAAAGTTCAATATTTTCAACAGGAATGAAAATTTTTGAACGCGGCTTGCAAATTTTAAGAGGTAGTTTTTTTCGGATTAAGCTACATGACGTTATATTTATCGTAGGACCATAGGTTTATTATAATACTGGGTGATCAAGGAAGTCATGCAAAAAATGTATGTGAAAGTTCGAGTGCCAGCAGTACCGTTAAAGGCATTATCCAAAAATTATCTTAAATTCAACAAAAACAACTATATTGGTACCACCGATCAAAATACTGGCACTAATAAATTTATTTTATTGCAAATATCTTAATTCTATAGATTATCTACGTAGTTGCTGGGGCTTATGATGGCAAAATACTTTGTGAACTAAGGGCTAGCCGCGAGCTTAGTGTGCATCCACTTACTCGCAACAGTTAAGCAGTGATCTCTCCGGTCACGTCGTGGATGGGTGACCGCTGGGAGGTTCCACCATGGGCCGTGTCATCCGACTAGCATTTAACCATCGACGACGTGGTATGAATGAATAAGGGTGTGAATGGGAAAGTAGTAGGACCTTTAAATGACGGTACAATAAGCCGCAGGCTGTAGTGCTGCCAGACTACAGACGGATTAGGATGTAGCACGGGAGGTCTGAAGGGTGTAAAACTAAAAAAAAGGGCTACAGTCAACATTTAATTTCTTATAGATTTCTTTATAAAAAAATAAGACTTAACGAATAAGGTAAACAATTTTAGAAGACCCGTAGTGTAGCAGATATTAAAAAATAACCTCTTCTAATTTGGGAACTTTAAAGTATACTGTGTTTATTAAGTCCTTTTATATTTTACTTTTTATTTGGGAGCATTAAAGATATTGTGCTTCACTATTAAAAGTTGTTTTTTACAAATAGGTATGAGCGCGTACATAGTACGTACATATTGATCTATTCATTTTCTTCTTTGGGATACTGTAGAATCGAAAAAAATAGAAATTAATATTTTACGGGTTATGTAATATTCAACTTAACATCTTGCGCTTGTTGTCCTTCGCCTTGGTACCAATGCTAATGACTAGCCTTGCCATGATGGATATATTATTCTTTTTAGGTTTATGCATATAACATATGACATATACTATTTAATTTCTTACTTTATTTAAGATAGTTATTAATTCATCACAAGTTATATGGTGTAGTTCTTGAACTATAATTTTGGTATTATAAGATGAGAAACCTATTGGGTATGTTTATAGAATAGTTTCTTTCATTATAATTTAAAGTGTTAAATATTGCAAATATTTGTTTTCTACATTTAAAGGAACACCAGTTTGAGGTTTGTCTTTTATTTCGTTCCTCATTTACTGATTTTGTTAGGAAATGCTAGCATAAACTGGCCAATATTGGAACTATTTCCGAAATTATTGTATAGCTATCCACCCTTAGCTACCGTCTAAACGACGTCGAAGGCCATAAGGTTGGCACAGGAGCAACCGAAACTTAGATGACCAAGTAGACGAAATTTGTATCAGTAAATTCTTTTTATTTGTTAAAGTTCAGTGTTAGGCAGTTTTCCTTACTGGAAGTTACGGAGTTTATTTGGTAGGTTACAATTCTTTTTAAATAGACAATTTCGTTTATTTGATATTTTAGAACTTTCATTGATTTTGTAACATCTAGAAATATACATCGCATGTTATTACCGTATAAATAATTGAAATTCGTTAAGATATTATTTTCGTACAATCGACCAGAGAATAATTGTTATTCAGATAGGTATGCATAATCTTAATGACTTTTTAATTGAAACACTGTACTCGTACTCAATATTATTAAACTTATATTAAACCTATTAGCACTGGGGGTGATGGTACAACATTTGGCATACAGCTGAAAAGAATTCAAATGAAAATGAAAGATCACGGATTTAGAAATCTAAATCCCGCATTTTGTTCGGAAATTCCCTTTCGACGTAAGTTAATAAAGGGAGTGATTTTTTTTTTCGGTACATTTGCCGATAAAACAGTGGGCTCGAGTGGTAAAAGTCTCACGAGAGCCATTTATTCATACCGTCATCGTATTTATAGGTATTATAGATTTTGTCGGCTGATTGAATGTTTATGTTGGCACGCTGTGGCACCCCACTGTCACACGTCACCCCCGTTGCCTCGCCGCGTCTATTCGATTCCATTCACTACGCTCTTTCACTTTTTTCTTTTTTATTTTCGGTGGGTCTCGAGGATTGGTTGAAATGACTTGATTTACAAGTTTATAAGTCACTATAATTTTTTTGTAAAGTGCTATAATAACATTAGAATGCAGAAGATGAGGAAGTTGAAAGAGCTATGATGTGTCACAAGAAACAGTTATAGGACTTTTTCTTTTTACTTTATCTATATATACCAGGGGTGGCCAACTTTTCTGTATATAAGCCCCTACTTTTTATCTTAAAATTTTATCGCGATCTACTTGTTGTCATAGGCGTAGTCTAAGGGGGAAGAAAGGGTGCGAAATGCACACTATGTAAAAAGGTCCTTATCAGCTTATATATTTTTTCGACACTTTCAAGATAGAGTTTTACTAACTTAAACCGCAATTTATTTGTTTTATCAACTGCAATGTGTAAGTTGAAATATGAAAAAATTGTTATAAAAATGTAGAATATGGTTGATAATTTTAAGTTTTGTCTTCTACAATCACTTCAAACTCCATGGTATACGGAATTCCTTCCCAAACATTGCGAGCGATCGACGATCGACCAAAATTGGCTTCGTGATCGACCGGTCGATCGCAATCGACTTGTTGGCCAACCCTACTATATACAGTTTGTTAGATAAGGACTTAAATGGTACCAAATGAACTTTGTCGATCACAACGCAATATTCTATTAGACTTTTTTCGAAAGTTAAAATGTACCTACGGTATATAAGGTGGTAATGTCCAAAGGAAGGATCGGTTTCGGTTGTAGTTTCGGTTGTAGTTTCAGTTTCGCCGGCAAACTGGCAGAAATTCCAGAAAGATACATTTCAATTTGCAAAACCGATTAAGTTAGCTTAAAATTCGAGATTAGAATTTCCCGAAGTTCGGTTGATGTGGGTAAAGGATTGCTAGCCTAATCCGAATTATCAACAATAAATCAGTCAAAAAATTACTTACTATAAAACTGACTGCAAAATTTACAAAATTAATAATAAAATTTATTAATAAAAGAAAAAACATTATAATATAGATACGTACTATCAGTTTAACACATTATGTAATCAATTAAAATATCTCCTATCGTCTCTACCATTGTTATAATAAATAATTATATTAATTTTAATGTATTTTAATGTATTTTAATTTTGACATATAAAGTTGCATAATGTTGAAAACTGGATAACTGGATAACTGGATAACTGGATAACTGGATAACTGGATAACTGGATAACTGGATAACTGGATAACTGGATAACTGGATAACTGGATAACTGGATAACTGGATAACTGGAAAACTGGATAACTGGATAACTGGATAACTGGATAACTGGATAACTGGATAACTGGATAACTGGACCACTGGATAACTGGATAACTGGATAACTGGATAACTGGATAACTGGATAACTGGATAACTGGATAACTGGATAACTGGACCACTGGATAACTGGATAACTGAATATCTGGATAACTGGACAACTGGACAACTGGATAACTGGATAACTGGATAACTGGATAACTGGATAACTGGATAACTGGATAACTGGATAACTGGATAACTGGATAACTGGATAAATGGATAACTGGATAACTGGATAACTGGATAACTGGATAACTGGATAACTGGATAACTGGATAACTGGATAACTGGATAACTGGATAACTGGATAACTGGATAACTGGATAACTGGATAACTGGATTATCGGATAACCGGATAACCGGATAACTGGATAACTGGATAACTGGATAACTGGATAACTGGATAACTGGATAACTGGATAACTGGATAACTGGATAACTGGATAACTGGATAACTGGATAACTGGATAACTGCTCTGCTCGTCCCATAAATATTCACTCGTTACAGGAAATAAGACATTTCTTAAGGGTTTCATAAGTAGCTATTGTATCGTGCTAAATTAAATGTAATAACTACTTTTAAAAATTTCATTTTTTAAGATTTTAACTGTTGCTTCCACAAAAGTTGTGGGGAAGAAGTGACAAGTGTAAAGTGACAACTGATGGATATTGATTTTCATGATTTTCTAGATTAAAAGATCCAAAGGGATTGAATTGATTCCGTTATGCCATCGCTGTCTCTATCAAAAGAGCCAGCCAGTCATTTTCAAAAATTTTACTAATAACGACCACAAAAAAAACTGTAAATAAAGCCCAAAATCATGAAAATAGTATAAAACACATTGCACTCATTTGTTTGTCCACTAGGTCCTTCATCGCTTGTGGCCAAATTTCGAATTCTTAATAAATAAAATATAATTTTTTTGAGGCTTTCGCGGTGGCGTTTTTTTGGTTCTCTTGTAGGAGCCAACAACAGCAGAACGAAATTAGTTATGGTCGTTTGAATATAAAAAATCATAAAATCAATTATCTTTCATTATGGTATAATTTATCTTATATTTCACTTTTATTTGAATCGCGCAACTGTTATCATTTGACCAAATTTTAGGTTAGAGAAGATGGACACAACATTGGTGTTGTCATCAATTATCACTTGTCTTTCACAACTTCTTTTCATTGTTACAAACAAATGAGTCCAATTTCTTTATTCTACTACAGTGCATTTATTTTTATTAATATAATAAACTAATTTGCAGTTTTTTTTAAAAATCAAAATCAAGTTGTGCTTATGATACTTATAACAACTTGAAAATTAGTCTTGACAAACTTTCTTCATCATAATACAACATCATATTATATACATAACAACTAACGACAAGCTCCTACAGTACTCTTGGTACAGAACAGAAGTTCTTGAAACTTTTTTTCTTCGCTCATAGAATGTCTGAAAATTAAAATATCTTTAATTTTATAATAAGTTTGAATTTTCTGATCTTGAAGTTTGTCCCAAATCGTTAAAAACACCTCAATTTGAAGGAGCTGACACTAGGCAATCACAGACGACCAAAAGGCAGTAGCCTAATTTAATAGTTTTTATTTTGACAAATTGGAAAATCAGTTTTGATCATATTAACATCCTATAGCCATAACAAGTAACTAACAACTAATAACAAGCTTCTACAGACACCTTCTTCATTTCTGTTACTAGACGTTTCGTAAATGCAGAGCCACTATCAAATTCTTTTTTTGAGTACGGATCTGTGTTGTCCAAACAACAAATTTCAATATTGAATATAGCCCTGTTATTTCCAAAAATTTTAAACAACTAATTCAATTTTGGGTACTGCTCTGTTATTAAAATTATTGATATTAATATAAACCAACGCAACGTTTCAATTAAAAAGTGACCACCCTGTTTAATAAGACCTCTATTTCTAAAACGAAAAACATTTTACTTGTTTGTCTGTTTGATGCAATCATTATATTTTGAGTTGTTTTAAATTTAGTTAGTCCTATTAGTACCTAATGAGTCGTTTTTAATTTAGAATAGTTTATTTCAGAGTAAAACAATTTTATTTTAAACAAAATATGGATCATTTTACCACTACAACTGAATCTGTTATACCCGATATACATATAATATATATGGAATGGATGGCAATTCTAGCTCCCCGAAAAGCTAAGTAATTATGAAATTTATGCTGATTCTGCGTCTTAGGGCCGTTTGCACCACTTCAACTTACGATTACGGTTTAGCTAAGGTGTACCTAGACTTAAGGTGAACCTTAAGTTTGGTATGTTTTGCATAGGTTTCACTTAACAAAATCTATGCTAAGGTAAAGAACAACTTGGCAGCAGTGTAAAATTTTAGAGAATTTGTATATAACTAATCAATGTCAGTGTCGAATTGTCATCTATTTGATTAAAGTTTGTGTTGTAATTTTGCATTTTGTACTTTAACAGTTAAGATGGAAAATAAAACAAAATTAAAAACTGAAACCAAGCGTGCACCAAACTATTCAGTTATAGAAAAGAGTTTATTATTAAACATTCTATACCTATCAAAACTTTCAAAATATTGCGTTCTGTGATAAATATGTCGAGATATCCCAAAAATAATTAAATTTAACTCATCAAAATCGTCATCATCATCGAAAATATGTTCCAAAAATTCCATTTATACTTTATTTCGGCCACACTTTTATCTAATTCTAATTATATTATTTTCTATTGGTAAACATATTAAAGTTGTCAGATTGACGTTAAAAACACGCAAAGTAGAACTTAAACCGATGATACCTTCGGCTTAGTTTCACTATTACTTAAGTACAACTTAAACTATTTGGATTGTGGTCAGAAAATGAAATGTGCAACTTAGGTGATACTCAAAGTTAAGGTTCACCTAAGAGGAAGTGGTGCAAACGGCCCTTTGTCGGGGCGCACTCTTCGAATTACAACAAGATTTACAATATTACCTTGATACGCTACTCCTAATTCTAATTTATCTGCCAAGGGAGTCCGGACGGAATTTCCCTTCTCCTAACTTTCGCCGAAATCTATTTGAGATATGACTATTGTGTTACGCGTTAACGGTTACAGGTCCCATTACAATCGTAAAATTAAATTATGACATTTATAATGGGCGCAGGATGATCCCTCCCGATTTATATATAAGTATTTGAAACGCGTGAATGTTTTACAACGATATTCTCTCACCTGATGCTACATTCACAATGCACAGAGAAATTAAGATAAGATGTACCACAGTTATTTTCATTCTAATGCTTCAAAAACTTATACTACTGTAAAACTGTCGTAATATAATGGGGAAGATTGAAAGAAAATGAGGACAGGCTGAATTTTTGATAGTAAGAAGATTATCCATCTCTCATATGTCAAACGTCCAGAAGAAGAAAAGTTAAAAGTCTTAACCACAAAAAATATAGGGGAGACTGGGGTATAATGATCCCCTTAAGGCTAATTTCGTTATATTTTTGCAAATACAGGGATATAAATTTATTTGCCTTTTCTAGAGAATTTGGTGTCCATTTGACAACAATTTAGTATTTAAACAATGATGTTTGTTAATATCTGCAAAAGGATCATTTTACCCAAATGCTAGAGCTAAAACGATCCCCTCACATGGGGCAAAATGATCCTATTTTCAAAATATTATTTTAATACTACACTTTCGATAAATAATATAACAATAAATGCAAAACATTAGTTTATTTATTAAAAAAGCATAAAACATAACATACAAAGTGTAGCGACATGCACTACATATCTTTATCATTTTTATTACGTCATACGAATTAAATTGTTGTCATCCTTTAGACAACTTTTCGTGGCAGTTCTAGCAAGGCAAAAGGTTGAACTCATTGGGAGGGAAATAAGAATTGTTTATTTATAATTATGACTTTTGGTTTTTTGATAATTTATATACATGTCATGACATCGAGTTTTATTATACGAAATTATACTTTTATAAGTACATTTTTATTTATTGATGGAATACAATTATTACGAAGAGTATTATTATTAACATTTAAAAGATCCCACAATTTATTTGCGTTTCGTTAATTTGTACGTTATTTTCGTAATTAAGTCGTCATGATTAGAATTGGTCATTTGTAGAGTTTATTAAATAAATAGCTTGTTAAAGTGTTATTAACATGGTCAAAAATATAAAAATATTGTTAAAAATGATAACTAATGATAAAAATAATGAATATCTTCAATTCGTGGCAGTCAGCGACAAAAAGATTAAACTCACCGGGTTTAATGTTCCAAAGGGTTGCGATATACGATGTAGTATACCTACAATACGCGAAATCATGGATAATGGATTAAATTTAAACATTTTATATCGAACACAATGAAAACCGATTATACATTTTTCATAAATTGGTAAGCTTGGCGACTACGTTTTCGATAAAAGTAGCGTCCAATATGGAAGGCTATATCGCAACCGCCTTAGATATACGAGCCCTTTCCACTAGCAGCTATTGTTTAACAGGATTCTATAATCTGCTAACTAAATGGCGTAATGTAACTTAATATATCAGTTATTTGACATTGACAGTTTGGCACTTAAATAACCTCAATATGAAATTGTTGTAGAAAATAAAAATACAATGACATAAAGTCAAAACTTAAAGGACTATGTCCAGATTCTGTGAGGAGGACGACGAAACTTCCGTTCACATTGAATGTGTAGCACTACAGAATTCAAGGATATCAGAAAAACTACCAAATTTTTTCAAATTAAAATGACAATTTGATTGTAGTACTACAGGTAATCATTTTTTCGAATAAAAAAAAGGATCTTATAAAAATGAAATGGCTGTTCTATTAGAGTTATACACTATGAGAGAGCTCTCTTCAACTAACAAAATTTTAAGTATGCCACGGACTTTGCACTTTTCTAAAATTTCCAAATTTTTGAATTAACGCGTTCACGGGTCCAAATCCGTCCAATGATTAGTTTTTTAAATTAAAGTTGAAAATTGATAATTTTTTTAAAATGAAGCAATTCTTTGATTATAAGCCTACCTATTTTCATTACGGAACACAATAATTCGAAATCATTATGAACCGAAAAGGACTAAATTATATCTATATAGGTACCTTAAAAAAAATACATGGACAAATGTTTAGCTTAATTATCACAGGTAAGATCGCAGGAGGTGACAATTTTTGGGAATATTTTGATGATTTTTTGGAAATTATGCGACTAAATTTCATGAAAGAAGATACTCCTTAAAATATTAAGAGACGTCAGTCGAGTATTTTGGGAAGATTTCAAGAGGATTTTGTTGAGTGAAACTTGCATAATTAGAATAAATATCAAAATGTTCTCAAAAAAAAAAAATCTCACCTCGGGTGGTATTTGGAAAGATTATATAACAATATAAACCGTACTCTTATATACAAAATTAGCTTTTTTTTTCATGAAATGAAGTCGATTATGTATTTAAAATGTATATTTCAACAACCTAAACGATTTATATCCATTTCTCGTCACCTTTTTAACAAACTTTACATTGACGTTTCGCAGCATGCAGTGTTTTCAGATGCAGTTTGTTTTGATTTGCATGTGTTGGAATACAATATGATTGCCATTGGTTGATATATTATAGTTATAGTGTTAAGTATGTAGTTTTTTAGAATTTGTGAGCCTAGTTTGACATTTCTTGGAGGAAACTTTTCTGCACTGTCAACTATATAGGGTGTTCCTATCTATTAAATTAACTAAATCATTTCAGATTTTAAGTTAGGTTCACAAATTTTGGCTGTGTCCATCTCTGTATAATGCTAGACTAGATGTAATAAGTAGAATTAAATTGGATAATAATATATGAGTATATCATAATTTTCTAAAAAACCTAAGAATTATGGATTTTTTGTCAATACTGTTAGTTTTAGAAAGATAAATCGCCTATAAACTCCATCTTGTACACACTGTATACTCACAAGAGTATCAATTTCTCATCTCTCCCTATTTTTAGCTCATTTTAAATAGTTTGTTACGCATCTAATTCGTATATGGCCTTTAGGACATAGAACGAGTCCGTAATAGTATTTTGTCCAGTCAACCGTGCAGCTATTATTTATTGATAGGACGTCCGATTACTATGTTTTTCACAAATTGATTCTCAGCATTATAATTTATGTAAATTGACACCACTAATGATACCATAAATAAAATCTCACAAAAGACACTAGTTTGCATTAAAACGGAATTACATACGAACACGGAGAATCTAGGGATATTATTTAATCGTCTTCGATACATGGATAACAATTTTAAACTATTTGTTATGGTAGATATACTTACTCATTATCTTAAACCGAAAATCCATCTCTGTATAGGTAGACTAAGCTACAGCACTTTATTCTCTATTCAAGGTTTTTCAGAATCTTCCTTTTCTATTCTCCGCAATTTTCAAGGATTCATAATTTTCCTGGCTCCATAATTTTCCTTGTTTCATAATTTTTTTGGCTTTATAATTTTTCTGGTTTTATAATTCCTCTATCTTTTTAATTTCATTGGCTTCATATTAAATTACAGCCTTTATTCACGTAATAACAAGAGTGACTACACATATTATAAAAAATATGTACACTGAACTTAAAAAGAACCAACAAACTTGCGTTAAGAAAACATATTACTACATACTTATACTATTGGTACTTTGTACATCTAGACTAGGCTAGTAGGCATCGTAGAGATTGCCCTTTATTTACATTAGCAAGTATTAAAGGGGTTCTGTTTCGTGGTCAAAGTTAGAATTTATAAAATTTTCTATTGCCATTGACCGGCAAGTATTGTGAAAAGACGACGTTTGCCTATGGGAGGCATGTTAATAGTTTGGTAGTCAGAGGCAGGCTCAAAGGTAAAATATGGATGGTTTGAAGATTGGAGACCAACTCGTTTTGTTTTGTGCTGGATAAGACGTTGTCACCTCCCTTCTTACTTCAAACACAATGGACTCGTCTGTTTATAGACACGGTGTGGTCACTGGGATTGGATTTTTTATCATGAAAAATTTTTAAGTTCTTGTGTAAAACGAGAGAGTTATTGTTATCTGTGAAATTCACTATGGATTACTGTTACTAGGCGGGTTGGTGTCAGTGATCTTTTTTAATATTTACGAAAATATATTTTGATTCAATTGTGTTGGAGCGAGAAGACAGTTGTAATTTAAGAGACAGAAGATGTGCCTTTTTAAATGTGCCATGTTGCTGAGTAAGCTTTGAATGAAAGAATTTTTAGTATTTTCTTATGCACATGCCCGACCTGGGAATGCTATAAATAAATTGAGCGATATATACTACGAAATTTAAACATCTTTTCCCTGCAATAAGATACATTTTTAGATTTGTCGTTCTATTTAATAAAGATAATTTCATTGTAAAAAAAATGTGCTAAGCATAGAGCTTGTAGCACCCCTGTTTATGACCCTTAATTCTGACAATCTGATTTTTACCGGTTAAGTTTGTTTTATTAATATTTTGTTAGTTATTTAGGATGCTAAAGATATGGCAAAGATGACGTCTTCAGTAAAGTAAAATTCTACATGATTTATTTATACATATTTACCGTCTAAAATATTGCTGAACTAAAAAAATGTATGGAACAAAAGCCTAAACCTAATTATGAAAATTAAAGTGATTTAAACTAATAAATGTGGCAAGAGATATAGGTATATGATATGATCGCATACATAAATTTGCACTATAAATAAAATATGAGAGGAATAAATTTGTAATCATAAGCAATATTTTGATTATAAATATAAATTGTATTATGCTATGATAATTAGCAAATGTTTATAAAATATAAAGTGCTACATATAGATATTATTGCTATAAATTATTTTATGACAAACAAACTCAATTAATAACACAAATAGAGTTTAAATGCAAAATACATTGAGCGACTAAATTATGGAATAAAATATTTTTTTTTTAATATTGAGGAAAATCTCGAAATAGGTTGATTTTTAATGGGTATGCATGTCAAAGAGGTTATGTACGAAATTTAAATGCAAACATTTATTGGAGTGATTTAGATTTTTAGTCCATTTAAAATAATGGTAAAAGGTCGAGAAACGCCGCACTTGACGAGACCACTTGTCCCCTACGTATTTTTGGGGCGCTGATTACAAAAATCGGGGTTAAAACTTGCAACAATGGTTGAACCATCCCTAAAATTGCAAAAAACACTCCCGTAATCAGCGCCATAAGAATAGTAGTTAATATTAGTTTGTACAACAAGAGTGGACAATCCACTCGAGTTGTACAATATACTTTTCTACGACACACTAATGAATATGTACAAATTTGAAAAAAATATTTTAGGTTATTAAGACAAAATAACTAAAATAATTTATGAATTTTACTAATTTATAAAATATATTTTATTTAAATAAACATAAAAAAAAGATTTATTTTAATTAGTTCCCAGCCCAGATACGAATCCGAGCCTTTCGTATGGAAAGCATGCGCTCGGTCCTCTCCTTCACCGCCTCTTTTAAAATTTTATTTTAAATACTAGTAACTAAATTATTTTCATATATTTTGATTAAAATTTATTTTTTTTTTCAAAATGTGGACCAAATAAAAATAAAAAACTAATATTTATCGGTTCTACACAAAAATAACTCATTTTAATGTATATTTATTCTTAATAACTAAAAAATATACTAACAATTAGTTTGACGTAATTGTCACTCATTTAAAATTTAAAAAATAATCGTAGTTGGTTGTCCAAAATATGAAGTATGATCGGTGGATTTCATTTTGCATTATTCTCAGTACCTAGAATGGATATGAAATATATTCGTTTAGTTGAACGCAATAGCATACTTTTTCGTTTCGTAGTATGTGCACAGATTAGCTAATATCCATATGAGTGTAGAAAAAGCATTTATTTTAAATGTTTGGGCTATTGGTATCAATTAACTTTTTCTAAATTGTAACAAAATTGTAACTCATTTTATTGTCATTAAATTTTTTATTTTTTTTAAATTTTATTGGTAATATATTGAATAATATTTCAAACAATTCTTAAAAAACTTAAAATACCTCTCAAAAACAATAAAATACAAGGATACAACTAACACAATATTGTGACATTTTTCTAACTTAGATCCCGGAAAATTGATTTTTTCCACATCCACATGGATATTAGCTTATCTACGTACAGACTACAAAACGAAAAAGTATGCTATTGCGTTCAACTGAACGAATATATTTCGTGTCCATTCTAGGTAGTGAAAAAAATTAAATCCACCAATCACAGTTCATATTTTGGACACCCAACTAGGTACCTACTATTATTTTTAAAGTTTTAAATAAGTTAAAATTCTCTCAAACTAATTATCAGAATATTTTTTAATTTTGGAGATTAAATATATATTAAAATGAGTTATTTTTGTGTAGAATTGATAAATAATAGCATTTTTATTTTTATTAGGACTACATTAAAAAAAAATGTAGTTTTAGTTAAACTATATGAAACTAATTTAATTACGAGTGTTAAAACCTAAACTACCAAAAGTGGTGATGGAGGCGAGGACAGAGTGTGTGCCTTCCACGCGAAAAGCCCGGGTTCGAATTTGGGCTAGAGACTAATTATTTAATTCAATCTTTTTATGTATATTTCATTTCATAAATTAATAATATTTATAAATAATTTTAGAATTAGCTTTGTCTTAATAACGAAAAATAATTTTATAAATTTGTAGATTTTCATTAGTGAGTCGAAGAAAAAATATACTCTACAACTCAATTGGATATGATACTTTTGTTGCACAAATGACTATTTAAAATTTTAAATAAGTAACAATTTTGTCAAACATATTGTCAGTATATTTTTTAGTTATTGAGATTAAACATACCTACATTAAAATGAGTTATTCTTGTGTAGAATCGATAAATAGCATTTCAATTATTATTTAGCCTATATTTAAAAATAGACCATACATTTTAACAAAAATATATGAAATCAATTTAATTACGAGTATTAAAACTAAAATATTATGTGTGTCGATAGAGCAGTGACTAGGTCATTTGTGTTTCACGCAGAGGTCCCGGCTTAAATTCTAGGATTGTAGATTAATTAAATTAATTTTTTTTCAAGTTTATTTTATTATATAAATTAGTAAAAGTCATAAATTAATTTTAAATTAGTTATTATAACCTAATAACCTAAAATTATTTTTAAATCTTTTAGATTTTCGTCTCTGTGTGATATGGTCATCATATCCATTCTTGTTACACAAATTACTATTTTGATCCAATTATGCGTTAAAGTGCTTTTTCTCCTTTGGGCGCTTTTTTTAATGTTCTTTCATAAATAATATTCAATATAATATTGTACTGGGTGTCGAATTAAGAAAGGAACATATCTTCGCGTTTTAAGTTGTTTGTGTTGATGAGGACTAGGTGCACTGGGGTAAAAAATAAAATAATAGGCATGTTAAATAGCATTTGTAATCCATTATTTATTTAAAAAGCTAAACATTTACAAGATAATAAATAAATTTAATTTAACACACTTTAATTTATGCCCAATATCACTGATAAGCACTACTCACCCTGGACAGACCAATCTAGTAAGAATATGAAATTCACCAATCACAGCTTAATAGTTATTATCTGGCCGACTATTCTTTTTAAAATTTGAAATTAGTGTCAATTCTTTCAAACTAAGTGTTAGTATATGTTTTATTATTGAAATAAAAAATAGATAATTTAGAAGATGTTAGCGTAACAGTTTGAGTGTTGAGTTTCCGTTCAAAAGGTCAGGGGCCCAATTCCCAATTTAGGTTTATTTTTTATATATTTTTTCAAGTTTATTTTATAAAATAGTAATAATTAAAAATTCAGATCTTTGAGTTAATTATTATTTAAATAATTATTTTATCTTAAAACCTCCAAATTAATTTATAAAATTTGTAATTTTTCTAGTGGATTGTCCGTAACGCACTCAAGATATGGCCAAATATGGCAATCATTGTTGCACAAACTATTATTATTTATTTTCCTCATAGAACAATAAAAAATTTAGTGGTGGTTACATCTTCAGGTACATAATGAATGTATTACTATGGAAATGCCCAGTATCCAAAAATTGTAATATCTTGCCCAAGACTCTTAAAAAGGGTCATTTGTTCTATAAAATTTATATAAATACCAAATAAAAGTTAATTTCTAATTTCTCCTATTTTCTTCTTTGATTCTTTCTTACTACTGATCTCCTCTACTCTCCTGCCTGTTCTCCTCTCGCAGTCTTTCTCTACTTTACTCTTATTCCTCCTCTGGTCAACTCTCCTTCCTACTATTTGATTCACCCTTCTCTTTACCAAAAATAATAGGTTATTAACCTTTCATTGTCTTTTTATCAATTTTATTTAACTTCTATCGTCTTCTAACATCTCATAATACTGTTAACCTTTATTTTCTAACTGATAATATTAAAACCTTTCTGACATTTTTTAAAAAAATAATCCCCTAACAATTCTCAAAAACCTTTATAATCAACAAAAAACAACACATCCTGATTTCCAAATATTTTTTATACATAAAACAACTTTTCACCACCCCAGTATAAGTTCAATGTTGACAAATTTCCATATCAGTAATTACAAATAGTAACCTTATCCCAGACAGTAAACAAATAATTCCCAGAAGAATGCTAATTATTTCCTACTGGTATGATTAACAAAAAATAAATATCATACTCGTAGGAAACGAGTACGATTCCTTTCTCGATAAATAAAATAGTAGGGTTGCGTATAGTTTTTTCTAATTTATAAGAAATAGTTATGGGATAGCTATTTACTTAATTTATATGATATATAGGTACATCCGCACCACACTTTTGTTTTTGTTTTTTTTTTTGTAGATTTACCTATATATCATTTAAAGATGACCACCTTTTAGGATTTGAATATTCTTCTTTACCTTGTTTTATGACACTTTTCTAAATTTCTGGCTTATCTCAAGAAACTTTCAATTCGTCAATTTCGAGCCGCCTCCGCCAGTATTCATAATTATTTCAGAAAGGCAAATTGAAAATGCTCAAAACCAAACATTAGCCATTATTAAGCAACCGTATTATCAAAGGCACTCCAAGTAAATCATGCAGCGCTGGTGTTAAAGGCGGCACAGCAGAAAACATGAAACAAACATTTTTCATCGGAGAAAAAGCATATTTGCAAAGTCCCACACCTATGGGGTCACACATACACGGCGGGGCTTTGATGGGTATATAGCGGCGTCTCGCACAGAGACTGAGAGCCAACCGGTAGCAACATAGCAAATAGGAAACAAAGCGACTCTATACATTGCTAAATACCGCAACACCTCGAAATAGTCGTGTAACACTAAGACAGTGGACATCAAAGGCCCTTAACGGGCGGGCAAGTCTGGAGCGGTCACTTTCCAGCAGTCACAAAGCGCCCCTTTGACACTCTACTCGCCTTGGACTTTAATCACCGCCCTCTGCCGGTATGCCTTTAAGATAGCTTTGATTCTCATTGCCATTTTTCGCAGCTTCGGTTTGTTTGCTAACTACCTGTGTAAGTATTTCGACCGCACAACATTAGGGAAGTCTAAAGTTAGTCGGAATTCGGGATAAGGATATAACGGATGGAAATAGGACACCTCACGTTTTCGTTTCTACTTTAGTTTTGGATCGATTTTCTTTGTCTATTATTATTTGTTCGGTCGAGACCGTCGCTAACAGTTACTATCTAAATATACAGATTGTCCCTTAGACTAATTTGGCCAGACTATCAAACATCAAACGATCATTAAAATTTACTAAAGATAATAGGATAGATGCGCTTTGTTTCTATTAAGTTTTTCTGTAAAATAATCCTGACGAGACGATATTCACATGTTGTCATATCTTCTCTCAAAAATACTGTATCAAATTTTGTTTTTATTTGTAGTTTTTTAGTCATTACAATTTCTTATGATTTTATATTTAGCTATTTTATATAACTCGTATGACGAAATTAAACATTCTGGTTCCTCATAACTAAAGTTTTGCAAACTTAAGGATTTTGTTATTTTTTGTGAGCTTAGAGTGTGATTTAAATATGGAACTGTTTGATGATATTTAGGATAGTGGGGAAATGTATAGTGTGCTAAAACACAAGGAATAAAGGTAGGGTCCGATTACAATAAGATTAGCACAGCTACGTCATCAACTGGCGGAGTAATTCGTTGGGTATCGCCGCCTACTAGGGGTGTTAATAATATAAAAATCTAGACATATTATTTTTAAACCAAACAACTTACATATTCTTTTTTTAATAGTTATAGATGTTATATATTTGAAATTCAAAACAATAGTTATGATGTAGTGGTGTTCTTCTTATTATACTCGACTTTAAGGTTATGTTAACATAGACGTAAAAATAAATAGAGAATAGCACCTGATTTCTTTAACACTGTAAAGCATTTAGCACTATTATTGTCTGTTCTGTCTTTTTCTGATCAGGTTTCCTATATAAATTATATATCGTCGAATTTGATTGCAGTAAATATTGTAAAGTTCAGATGTAGTTAGTTTGGAAAAAAATAAGTTTATTTAAGCCAATTTACCTTTGTAAAATTTTGCTTGCTTAAGAAGTTACAGGGTGGAGAAAATATTTTTTTTCAGTTATTTTTACGATAATTCAAATATTTTTTTAGTAAATTTACTCAAATTTTGTAAAACGAATATCAGCTTTTGGTTGTAATACATGTACAGGGCGTTTTAAACTGGCGTGCCAATCTAGTATTTACTTCAGATTTTTTAAGAATGTACATTTTTGAAAAATAATTATTATTTTGAAAAAGCGTTCAATTTGCTTTAAAAAGATATACATGTTGCATGTCGCTAAAATGCATCATTTGAAGGAAAACTTAATTTAAAATTAGTACTGCAAATGTATGGATTATTCCAAAATTTCTCAATTTGATAAAGTTAAATCTAAAGATAATACATAAATTATAAAAAATAATTCAGAACTTTGTTAAATATTTAGTAGATACTGAAACAACGCAAAAATATGACAACATAAATGATAAAAAATATTTCAAAATAACAAATTGAAAAACTTAACAATAGTAAAAGCGAAAAATTTATTTCGAATTATTTGTTCAAAATGTCCGCCATTTACTTCAATGCATTCCACATATTTTTAAGAAATTTCTTCTATTTACGAAGAATGAATGGTCTTGTCGAATAACATTAGCCGCTACTACTATTTTTTGTAACAATTCATTTCTGATATTTATAGTAGGACCAGAATAAATTAGAGTCTTTATATAACCCTAGAAATAAAAATCCAGAGGGTTCAAATCTGGACTACGTGCAGGCCATGGATGATCACTTCCAATCTATCGATGATGGAATACGTTATTTAAATGATTTCATATTGTTATGGAATAATAGACAGGGGCGCCATCTTGTAACTACAACATACCAACTCTTTTATTTAAGGGAACATCATCTAGCAGATCAAATAAGTTGTACTCCAGTCATTTTTGCTGGAAGTTCAAAATTATAATTCAGCACTTTAAAATACTAACAATTTATGCTATTTATAAGAAAAATACAGAACGGATTTTTAAATATTGTATCATTAAGTGTTGTACCCTACCCAGCGGCGGCCTGTCTGTGAAGACTGGAGGGCTGCACCCCCCCCCCCAGTACCATATAAAATTAAAATGTTTGTTTTGTACTCAAACTATTTTTTTATTTTTTAATAATAAAAAAAATATATTTACTGATTATTTATATCTTTTGTACGTCTCCTTTTGTTTTACTTATCCCAATCATAATCTAGCATGCCGTCCCTAATGTTCAATATATTATCCATCACCTGATGTTGCTGACTGGCAAGGAAAACAGTATTAGTGTTCTGAATTCAAGTATTCGGGCGGTCAGATCGGGTGACGTCGCTCACGCTCGTAGGTCTCATATACTAAATTTTTACATACAAGAGGGCTACGAAAATGTCAGCCTTGCTCCTGTTTAGACAATGTATAGAATGTAGAGAGTTAGTCTGTTTATTATCTTATTAGTGTTGTCAATGTCCGAATAATTATTGGATTTTCAGATAATTTCGTGTACCATCGGATTATTTGCAAATTTAATAACAATTCGGATAATTTAGGATTATTAGGTGTTCTACAAAATAGACGTATATTATATATTTCATATATACAACTGTATTTACAGTGTTGCCTAACAACAAGGCGATATTTACGTGTAGCATAATTAAACTAGGGGATATCCTCTACAGTAGAGTACATAAATAAACGCTCTATCTGGAGCGTACTTTTTTGTTTTTTTTTTGTTATTTTACCAAAAATAAGTAAGATATTTATTCTGAGAAAAAATCTGCTTGTGTCCAAAATGTTTTTATAGAAAAAAGGTAACAGAAAAAGGTAGCAGATTAAAAGTTAAAAAGTTCGAATAATTTCAGTTAGACATTTGGACTATTTCGGATCATTTGTCGACAATCATGTAACTTTTAATTTTTCATTAGTGTATCTTTGCCCGTTCCCGTGTTTGACTGTATTTTTATAACATGGCAAATAATAGTGTATAAAATATTTTAAAGAATAATTTTTCGAAACTTTTGCAGAATGAAAAATGCCATATATTCGCTTTGGGGAGGCCTTCTTCCGACTAAAAATTTACTCAGCAGACGCAGGTTCAAAACGATTTTCAAGGCAAATGCATAATAAAAACAAGTGAATATTTATTTTAACGAATTAAAAGGTAAATGTGACAAAACAATTACTTATACATGTTCGAAAATTTTGTACTTAGGTTATGATAAATAAAAGTGTGCTAAATTAGAGAAATGCTGCCTATCGGATGACCTAAGTTTTGATACATTTTATAAAACTTAAGTGCCTTTCAAAAGTAGCTCCCGCCCTATACACTAGGCCACAAGTCGCCAATGACCCTCTCATTTCGATTTACGATATGGACGAAACATTGTATCTGTTAACAGTGTGAAGGCTATACTATCTTAGATAATATTATGTCTACATATTTATACTGTTAGTAATTCGAGGTCTATCTCATTCAGACAAATAACATTTTCTAGATCTGTTAAAGATTATTAAGGTCATAAATGTAAAAAACGTTTTTTCTTTTTGTCCATCAATTGCATGTCGTTCTCTCTATTTCTTCTATAGTTATATTTGTCCAGGTCTTCACTTTTTATTTTTTCTTAACTTTTTTCTTAATGACTCTTTCAGATAGTCTTTCATCTCCCATTTGACATCAGGCTCAAATCGCCGAATTAAACAAATCAGAATGTTGTTTATGTTCCGTTATGATCACAACAATTTAATAAATTGCTTCTAAATACATGCTTTTGGTCTCTTGGTATTAGATTTATTGAAAAACTCTGCTAAACTGACGATTGATCTTTCTATATCTGCATTTGTTTAATTTAGGTATGACATTTCCTTCTCAAATCCTCAATGACCTTAATTTAAAAACTATTAATTTGACGAGTAGGTGCTTCAATTTTTTTTAAATTTTTGAACATTTTCCTTTAAATTCACTAGGGAGATTACTCTTAGTGATATTTATATTTTTTGCTTATAACTAGACCTTGAACTAATAAAATATTGTTATCCTGCTCCTTGCAGTAGCCTGCGGCTGTTATAAGTAAAAGTACGAATAAAAGAAGATGAGAGAACAGTCTAGAAATATAATTAAAAAACTTTTTAGTTACTTTTTTAACCTGGTTCTTGAAATTTTTGACTTTTTTAAAAATATTCCATTTCCCTTTAATTTTTTTGGAAATTTCGTTTGGATTCTGGATTTTGCCTTCTTTCTTCATCTTTTGTTTTTTCTGGGTACAATCTTTGGATACGGTCTTATCATTTCAGGACTCACCTGCCTTAAGATATATTTTGAGATTTCTATAATTAAAAATTTCAATCTGTTCTACGACTATTATAGAAAATTCCTTGTAATGCTATGTTGAGTAAACGCTTTTGGGAAGGGATTCCCAATAATAAACTAGTGTTAAAACAGCACATTTGGCAGCACTAACTGCATCGGCAATATTAATAGGTTGACAGTTAAGCATAGACTCTGACGGGAAAAAAAACATAAAACTTTAAGTATGTTAAAAAGCACCTATAATAGTATCTTTTGCCGGTTATCTCAGCTTTATGTTAATTTATTCTTGGTGAAACACTAGTTGTACTAAAGTATAAAATGTTAATCTTGCGCGTCCACCAAAATTTTAAATAGTCTATTTTAAAAAATTGCCGGACTCAACCGTTTCTAATTTATAATTTACCGTACATTTTTTAATTAAAACATCACACATCATCTAAACTTTTCGTTCAGGCTAAATTATAAGATCACAAACTTTAAACCATAGGTATTTAATGTGCTCTAAGATATCATATTCCAAAGAATTCTAACTAGTGATATATATCATAATGTACTAGTGCCTTACAAAAATTAAATGCTTAAATTTACTCCAAATGTTTGTAGTTGACGTCGATAACCTACATTTCTGTTAAAAAAAACGCTCGACTTCTTTCCCGCACCCTACCTGCCGGCTGTCGCCGATATCAGAGCAAACAGAAAGAAATAGAATTGTTATCAGAAGGGGTCAGAAGCGTCCAGGGCGCCCATAAATAGGGCGATTTGTCGGGAATCTTCGAATCAAGTTTTATTAGCCGAAAAGCCGAAGATATGTGTTTCTCTTTTCCACCGCTACGCCTTTTGTGACTGATAGTTTTTATATTGCCGTGCAGTCGGCCTGAACCGATCTCTATCGCCTTCTCTCTTCGAAAACGCGGCCAGTATTCGTTTGGATGATTTTGCTGGGTAAATAAAAGATTTGATGGCTTACATCCAATCAGTATTTAGAGACATGGATGACATCGTTTTTAGGGAATATGAACGTATGTCGGAATATTATATGATCTGGCAAATATTTAGTGATGTGGATCGGAAATAGAAATAGCTGACGCGAAACATTTATAACTTCGATTGGTTCGTGTCTGCGTAATACCCTGTAATACTATAATACTATAAAATTTATTGTCCGTGTTATATGATTGTTTTCTATTGAATACAGGATGTCCTATTGTCACAAATCACAAATGCAATTAAAGTATTTCCAGCATTTTTTTACTTTTTGACATTCGCCAGCTGCGTTAACTAAATAAATATTAAATCGTAAAGGACATTCTACTGCTCAAATGTGGTCATCTTCATAAAAGTCAAAAGAATACTCAAAATTTGTACCACAAAAATTTTTAATAATTAACTACATACAAAACGTTTGCCGGTTTCGATCCAAGAGACATCACAAGGCCTAAAATAAAGGAATGACAATCAAAATCTTATAAAAACTTTAAAGTGTTACAAACCTTAATAAAGGAACAATCTAATTTGGGGGATAAAAAGTCGAACGCAAAAATACATTATAATTTAAAAAGTAAACACTAAACACAGGCGTATTGGTAGATTAACAATATAAAAAATTATTATTATTTTAACTTAAAATAAATACTTGCTCATTTTCTCTCTCTTTCAATTTCTTTCTTTTCTTTGTTTTTCCTTTCATTCTTCAATTTATTTCTCTTATTTAATTTCTAATTTTAATTTTTTTATCAAAAAATCCATTTTATTGCCAATTTTTGCCTAGTTTTTCTTTAATCTTCTCTCTCTTCGCATGTGTATGTCCTTCTTTATTCATTCTGTTTATCTAATTCTGATTCTACAACTTTTTCTGATACCTATTCTTGGCTGAACTTCTTCTTCACCCTTATTTTCTGTATCTTGTATCTTTTTATAACATACTCGTATGTGTCTTCTAAAATATGTTCTTCTTCATGTAGTTTTTCTCCTTGTACTACTTGTTCCGCTTTTCTATCATGTTTATGTTTCACAATGTTACTGCATCAAACAATATCAGATCTATTATATTATTCAGACATGCACTTTGAAATAGGTCAATATTAAATAAATGAACAATACATACAGCACGTGTCTACTTACAATTGACGATTCTGGACTGAATTTTTGCGATTTCAAGATTATTTAACCCCACAACCTTTTAATAGGACGTCAAAAAGACTCGGATAGCACCAGATGGAGATACAGAATATTTCAGGGGACAAATTTGTCTTAACTTGGATTTAAGACCGTAAAAGTATTTAATTGTTTTTATTACAGTGGAGAATTTCAGGTGCTATAATAATAGTTTCAAATCGGGTTTTATTTAAATAACCATAATTATAATCCAAACAAAAATTAACAGATTTATTGTTTACCAAGTCTAACAACAATAATTTAGTCTTTATCGTACGTCAAATGTCACTCTTATTTACGTTAAACCTACAGGATAAAGATAATGAAATGTATCAGCGGGCAACGGCTAAAGCAAAATGGAACACTATCAGATGTTAGGTAATGAGGACCATCTTTACTACAGGGCTAAATTAGCTGTACCCCTTGGGTGTTAGACTTTTGGGAGCGGCCATTCTTGATTTTTTAATTTATTGTTTAAACACTTCTGCTAATTTTTATCACAACCTTGTTTAATTGTTAGCGTTTTGGTTACAAATTCATGATCAGAAAAATGTAAAATACCGTCTTGCGGAACGTTAACAATTAGTAAATATTAATGGAACAAAACATTTTTAGTACAATAATTACTGTTTATCAGTTATTAATATTTCGCAAGACAGTATTTTACATTTCCTGATGATATAATTTTAGTCAAACCTCTGAAATTAGAAACTTCTGGTTGTATTAAGAGTCGTCAGCAATGTTCAAATAATGGTGAAAAACGAAATTTGTTAAATTTGCAGTTTTTTAAATATTTACGAAACCATTTCTGATCGTTATTAAATTCATCCCAAAAATACTCAACCTTTTTTGTATTTAAGCGTTTTCATAACTCTAATATTTGGCCACCCTGTATAGCACTTTCGAAGAAACGTGTAATAGTCGTCATGAAAAGCAATGCATAAGTATTTAAAATATTTAAACAGTTATGTTACTTCCAACTACAACGCGTGTATAAAAGAAAACTTGAGAAACATGTTTTTCTACGCCCATTTCAGTAAACGTTAAAAATCGCACTATCAACATTCCTTGTAAATGACATTTAACAATAACATGCACGTAATGAGATCTCATAAGATACACGTGCCTTTTGATAAGAAAACTTAAATTTCTTAGTTTAATCAAATTGTAATCAAATGTTTATCTACTTATGACTTTATTTGGTCTATTTACATAAATTTAGTCAATTGAAAAACATAAAAACTTTTAGCATTAGCAGGACTTTATATACTTATGTGACATTCTAGAAGCTAGAACATTCCAGATATCTTTCGACTAAGAATCGGGACTTTTGTCAGAACACGATAGATCGGTGCATCCACCAAAATTGCTGTCTTCAAATGTTTCATCATCATTCATCGAAGGGTCCAGTATATTCTAGTTGAATGATTCTCTTCGACTGATGGTAGACTTATTTTATAGAGTATTCTTAGTAATAAAAAAAATTGAGGCCATTAAAGGTCCAAATAAGGCAGAGAAGGACAGGACCGAACTGATCGAAAATGACTTGCATAGCTCATAAATAAATAAAGGGGGTAGAACCCACAAAAATAATATTTGTTTACGTTTCTTTAATTTTCCTGCTATTTAAATAATACGAGCATTTACAAGAAAACATGATCTATATTGATGATTGGTTTTAAGTTGGAAAACAATACTGTTTAATAAAGCATGAGGAACTCTGGGGAAAATGTATTAAATATAATATTTTAAAGCAAATATCAAAACATGAAAGAACTGGTATCTATTTATATAATCCAAGGACAATCAAATTGTCTCAATATTTAAAAATTCCTATTTCACTCCTATACATCAAACGAACGGCTGAACACTTTTCTTTTTTTTTTTAACCGACTTCAAAAAAAGGCGGAGGTTCTCAATTTGTTGGAATATTATTTTTTATGTTTGTTTACCGATAATTCTTTACCACATTATTCGATTTCTTGATTCTGTTTCTGTTAGAAAGGGGGGACCTTAGAGGTGGTCCCCTATAAATTTGGTCAAGATCTAGTAATGGGGTCCATGAGAATTCATCAAATTCTTCATTTATTATATATTTTAAGCAATTATTCCACGTTGTCCGATTTCTATGATTCTCTTTTAGTCAGAATAAGAGTACTTCAGAGGTGGTCCCATATATATTTGGTCAAGATCTAATAATGGGGTCCATGAGAAAAATCATCATACTCATAATTTTTTATGTAGGTTCAGCGATAATTCTTTATCACGTTTTCTGATTTCTATGATTATTTTTTTGTTAGAAAGGAGATACCTCAGGGATGGTTCCATATACAGTTTGTCAGGATCTAATGATGGGATCTATGAGAAAATAAAAAACTCAATTTTTTATGCCATCTGCACGATTTTGAAGTCGGTTTTTTAATTTACTTCTTTTTTAAATGAAATATGATCTTCCAGTTCCTGGACGATTGGCTCCTGCCAATTTTGTTGTAGTTCTTTCTCCGACAATTTTCTTTTTAACTATTTTGTTGGTAAGTACCATACGAGACATGTAGACTCCACAACAAGGTTGCATCACACTCATCTAAAAATATCAGATATGTTTTATAATTTAGGTCTTATTATACGACTAAACTAAATCACACGAACTTGTGCAGTATGTATAAAACTGAAAAGTATGTTTTTACTATAAAATACAATTACGTCCGTTAGCTGCCGAGTATTTTCACGGATCTCTACTGATAAAAAGTACTGATACATTTCTAGCAAGGAAATATTTGAATATTTAGATTTTTAATATCGGAACTAAATAATAATTAATTAAATTAAGTTTTAAACAAGTACTAAGAGTAATTTTAAAAAACCGACCTCAAAATCGTGCAGATGCCATTAACACATCTTAACCAAATTTATATGGGACCACCCCTGAGGTACCCCCTTACTAACAAAAAAAGAATCATATAAATCGGACAAGGTGGTAAAGAATTACCGCTAATAGACATACATGAAAAATGAAGAGTTTGAGGATTTTCTCATGGACCCAATTTATATGGGACCACCCCTCAAGCACCTCCTTTCTAACAAAAAAAGAATCACTGAAATCGAACACCGTGTTAAAAATGTATCGCTGAACACACATAAAAATATATATACCGACGAATTAAGAACCTCCTCCTTTTTTTGAAGTCGGTTAAAAAATGCATAATTCAATTTCCTACGGCTTTTAGGTATGTTTCCAAATAATTAAATAAAAGTAACTTCCTTATACTTACATTTAAGAGAATGTGTAGAATTCTTTAGAGAAAATATTTTATCGATACCCCCTGTAAATATTAATCTGCTTGTATAGTGGGAAAGCAATCAATTAGATAGCAGAGTTAATAGAAACATTTCACGAAGGATTCGAACAATCAACATTTCCCATCAATAAACACAATAGCAATGGTTGAACGCACTTGAAATAATCGACATGACCGCCAGCTATCTAACTTAACTTAGCTTTATCCATCGAGCTATAAATAAAACTCCAAACCAGTCCTGCAGTAGGTATAGCAGTAAAGCGAAATAATTATAAAATTCCCCATAATACGCGCAGCATTCTCGAAAATTTACATACCTACCTACCGATGTGTTCGGCAAGTTCAGGTACAGTAAGACAATTTATTTGAAGGAATTGATTGTGAGTAGGTGCACCTGTTTTTTACATGGACTTCTGTAGAAATGAGCACTCCGGGGAGGGGCCTAAGAAGTTGGTACGATCATTGTCCAATCAGCTCGGGAAGTTAGTGCCGGTAATGTCAGGTTACAATGCATAAATGTGCATATAATGTTGGCCTTATCAGATATGCGAGAACCTACCTGAACTTGTCTCGCTCTATACCGGGTCCGGCTTGGGCTCAAATTTATCGATTTCTTTTATTTATTTATTCCAAATGTTCGCGCTTAGATTTTTAAAAAACAATTAAAATGAAAAAAGGAACTAAATTACCATCTTAAAAAGATTTAAAAACTTCCTTAGGACTTTTTAAATTATACCAAAAGATAAGATTGTTGTTGGTTATTTAGAAACTAATTTGGTAGAATAAGTTTCGGTAGAATAATGTACTGCTAGATGTGACCTCATCACAGTGGTGATTATATCACTTCGCCAAGAGGCTGGAGCATTGATTCCAGGTCAGATATTATACAAGGTGTCCCAATGAAAAGTAGCCAGTTTCCATTTGATAAAATTTGGTTACGGTGAATTTAAAAAAAGAGATTTTTAAAAAACACCTTAAAATGTACTACATAATTTCTGTGTCACTGGAGCAAAACTTATAGCAAAATAACACATATCAGCAAAAACCGCACGTTCTACGATTAAATGTTTAAAAGTTATAAGCTCTGGAAATGGGGTACTTTTCATTGGGACACCCTGTATTACAGAACCTGGAATCCAAAGCTTAACAAGGTACCGTCAATTTAACGCCCACGAGTACGTGAGGCAAAGCAGCCGTGTTGTTCGTCACTGCTCCTCTCCTTCCTACAACACAATCAATGCAGGAGAAGTGGTCTACCGATCCTTCCAAAAACGCAGAAGGAACTGGAATAAAATTGTGTGAGCCTAGAACCAGGTACTCTAAAAGTTTGGGTAAATTTTGAAGCATCTTCCAGGTGGAAATTAGAGCTACTGAGAAGTGTATCCAATTCAAACATCGGGAGAAACTATCGTAGACAAGAGATTATTATCATATCAAATAGCCAAGCAAACATCAACGCGCTGAGCTCTTACGTAATTAGCTCAATATTGGTCTGAAGATGCATATAAAAACTGAATGAGTAAAATACAGTTACTATCACTTGAGTCCCGGAACATACAGGGTGAAGGACAACGAGAATGCAAGTAATCTTGCAAGAAAAAAGACCCAAACACCCTTTGTGGGACCTGAGCATTTTTGCAGTAAAATAATTGGACAGTGAAGAACTGATAATTGGGGCTAAGACAGGCTAAGATATTTCTGGATGAACATACTCAGAAAAGATCAGAAGCCTGTATATCTGAGCTAGGACAGGGCTACGCATTGTAAGAGGCATCCTTACTGGGCACTGCCAACTCAAAGAACACCTTAGTAAACTGAGAAAATAGTGAGTGCATGTTCTGTGGGAAGAAGGACGAAATCTCCATTCGCATTCTGAGTGAATGTGTAGCTCTCCAAAATGTGTGGCGGCTCTACTTAGGAGCATTCCAGATAAAAGAGGGCGATCTACCTAACTTGAAACCACTTTAGATCCTACACTTCCTTGAGAAGATAGGATTTAAAGGGTAGTTATAGGCATCAAGACTATTTTCTTGCTGCGTTAGCGTTAGAAGGGTTCACAATAGATCTTTTAAGTCGCAGTGCACACAGAAAGAAATTAATGGTTATATTAAGCAAAAAATAAGCATTTTCGGGTTTGTTTTGGAGCCAGGCATGCCACAATATTTATTTAAGAAATTTTTAAGTAGGTACGCTTGCTAAAAAATCGTTGACTTTTTTTTTAAATTGACAACTTTGGTGCTTATTTATAGCTTTTGATTCACAAATTGAACACGGCAATGGTAATTTAAGAATTTAAATAAAAAATATTTTACTTCAATTAATAGTTATAGTCATGCTGAATTTAAAATACATATTCTTGGTCACAATACATACTCAAATTTCTCTCTGTGCACCCATACCCCATACCCAACATAACATAACTTAACATGCAGGAGAACCGCAAGATTCATAGTTAGCTCCAACACATTCCTTTTATATATCAACGTCCCAGTTTCAGATACTTCTAACACTACCCATACCTTTGCAGACGATTTACATTTAAGTCCATCGCCATTACATATATAACTACTTCTATTAATGAAAACCTTGGTTGAGCCTTTCACCAACTGAGGCCTCAAAAAACATCGTCTTGAAAAACAAGCTGATTTTTCGTGAAAGAACCAAAATAAGCCTCTAACATATACCTTTCCAAAAAGTAATATCGGATTTACTTATATCTATCTGAAGCATTAAAAGTCTAATCTTAGTCTACCGATTATCCAACGGCTTTTTTGCAATCAGTGAACTGTTTCTGTTTTGTTCAATTACTTACTTATTCACTAGATTATAGAAAATTGTTATATAATATTTTTTACTTTTATAAAAATTGGTAACGTATTTTCTAAAAATATATTTAACAGAACCAGCTAATATAGTCTAAGAACCTTTGAAATAAAATAGTGCCACATATATTATAGAATAATACTAGTCTGTGGTATCCAAACTTTTTAGAAACTATATAAAGTAATAAAGTATCTCGCTATAGTTATAGGTATACTTTGTTATTAAAATATGTCAGAATGAAAATAAGTTGTATATTGCAGAAGGTATTTAAAACACCGATCACATGAGTAGCAGTAATGACCTGGTCACAGACTGAATGAGTGACCAAACTCGTAAAGCTTGGAGCCTA
This sequence comes from Psylliodes chrysocephalus, assembly GCA_927349885.1. Lineage (NCBI taxonomy): Eukaryota > Metazoa > Arthropoda > Insecta > Coleoptera > Chrysomelidae > Psylliodes > Psylliodes chrysocephalus. The sequence continues at coordinate 17,037,746 of OV651820.1, forward strand.
TTTAGACGGTGGAATGTATGGGATAATACATGAATGGGAAGGAGTACGGCATCCAAATGGCAGTACAATGAAAATCCCAGAGAAGGGAAAGGCAGACTGAAACCCAAGCTTGACTGAGGGAAGCCAGTGGCTGGACCCAAACCAGATTGAGGGGATTCTGCAGCGGAAATAAATAGGGGGGAACAGAGGGATGTCGGAAAGGGTAAAAAAAAAAGAAAAATATGTTACGAATGTTATCTATAGATACTATATATCCTTCAACTTATCGAAATCAATCTTAGTTTACCTTCTATAGATAATTACCCACTAAATCCGCATACTTTCAAAAAATTCACCGCTGACGTGCCAGATACACATAAAGATTATCTTTTAAATACACCTACAATATTTAAATTTTTTGAGAATCTCCAAATGACCCGAATCCCGGCCCTGCGTTACTTTATTATTCTCAAGATGGAAGCCGTCTATATATGATTAATATATGTATTGACTTGAAGTCGCTTGGAGTATGCGTGTCGATTAGAATTGGTTTGCGGGGTGGTCTTGGTCTCTCCTTTTACAATTTTCAGTATGGCGTTAATAAACACTTCACAAATGGATGAATATTAACAATTAGAAAAATATTTTAATGATTCATTATTAAATTTGCTCATTGGAATGCGATTCGTGGTATTTTGTTATTTCACTCTCTGTTCTATTCATCTGTTTTATATTCCTTCAAAACTATCCAGGATAGTATGGGGTGAACATTTAAAAAAATATTGTTACGTTTGTACATTTATTTTGCATTATCAAAGTAAAAGTCAGTACTTTTTCTTTAAATTTAATGATAGAAAGGATACAATATCTATATCTATATTCTTTATTTTATCGTATACTAGAAATATGCAAATCTTCATCTGTTCTGTAGCAGTGTCTGAAAGAAATAAGTTATATTCGTTTTAATAAATACGATAATTTTTTTAGAAATAAGATATTTATCAATCATTAAATTAAATGATGAGATGAAAACTTCAGTTTTTTCTTATTTTTCGAAAATCTAAATCTTTGGTATCAGTGACTAATAGAATAGATCCTGAACTAGAAGCTTTTCAGCTTAAGAGTTGATAGTAACGAGGGTTCTTTCAGCAAAAAGAATAATCTATTTCCGCGTCTGCTTGCCTGCAATTTTTGGTCAAGAAACTTGCATGTTGCACGTGAATAGCATATTCGAAATCAAGGATTTTGCTACAGTTTTCTAGGGAAAATGTTCCTATTAGAAACTGTTCACTTTGTGGATTTCTAATCTCATAACAAATTGACTCGTGTAGTAGGCTCAAGACTAACGTATTTACCTTTTATTTTGCTTTAGGGCCTCTTTTTTTGCCTTTTCTCTTTTGTTTCTGCCTGCAGTAACGGATTCTTTGATCTGATGATTTAATTGCTTAATAGAATCGTAGTACCATGCCTATTTTGCTTGATACCAGTAGCGATAAGAAGTACTTTGATTCTTGCATTACCTGCATCAATTGCTGAAATCTTTGTAACAAAATTCAAGATTTGGACCATATTATGTACGGTAAATGCTGACCGCTATGTCACATACATTTGGTATGTCGTATAAACAATGTATATAATACCACACTTTACAATTTCATACAGGTAAGAATTACAAGCTCATTCGTTTCAAATTTAAAAAAACCTGTTGCTAGACCATATATTTTAATAATTAGCCTATATTTTTTTAATATAATACAAACTATTAGGTAACGGGCATGAACACATAGGTACTAAAAACCTATACATAAAGTAGCGGAGACTGGGGCTAGTTGTTTCTGGGGTAAGTTGTCGCCAAGTCCGGTTTAACTTGCATTTACGAAAGCAATACAATTCGCGATCTATGGTCACCAATCACGTAAAAAATATTTCCGAGCTCGGCCGATTATTAGTCATTTAATTGTCGCTAGTGTGTTTAAACGTAACACGTGTAAAAATTGTAATCGATAATCATCTCGTGCTGCGAGAGTGTGTAGAACCGGTAGAGATTTCTCCATTGGTTGATTTGTGCAGTAAACATGCAGTTCCATTTCATAAAAATACATTATTTTAAAATAAAAAACAATAATATAAATTCAATTTTAATAATTTTATTGTTTTCATATGTGTTACTCTCTATTTTTTGATACGTCATTGCGCTCTGGCTAATCGCGTCTCTTTGGCTCACTTTTCTGAGTGAGCCCAAGGAAGAGATGCTTTCCCGAAAGCCTCTAGCTAAAAGGAGATGTCAACACGTTAACAGAAACGAACAATGACCTGCAACGCACACACTGACGTCATAAAGTAGGGCGGGGCATACGAATCTTTAAAATCATAGATATAGAATAAAAAGATGCAATGACGGTACTAAAAGTATCTGCACTTTTGCATTACCCTTTTACGACATATGTCAAAATTAATATATTCAGTTTTGATGATATTAAAAGCCATTTTTTAAAATATCGCGATTTAAATTATATAAAAACATTTTCATTCCGTCAATCTTCAAATATAAAATTACTCAAAATATGACTCAAAGTGCCTTCACTTGTCATATCAAAAAATGGTGTATATGTCGTCTCTACCTACTTTATTCTCTATCTTCAACGTTTCCTACTTTCCAACCAAACTGTCAAATTCTAAAAATAAACATGAGACAATTTTAATTATGTATTGTATTTATTAAAAATTAATTTAAAATAAAACTGCGACTTTATTATTCAACGATAGTTACCGAAAAACGTCTCAGGTAAAAAAAAATACTATAATTTTTGAGGTTATGTTTGTTTATTTTCAAATTACGGTTGTCATATATATTTTTTTTGTTCCAGGGTCTACAGAATAGGCATGTGTTTTATACCATTTTTTTTTTCTTTCAACAAAAGACAAACGAAGTTTAATAAAAGTATGACAATTTTATTATATACTTTATTAAGGACCAGTCTTTTCACCTCTGAATAAAGTTGAAAGTAACTACTTGCTGATTAAACTATAGGGCTATTGTTTGTTAATCATCGACCCGTAAACAAGGATAATTTATTGACCAGTACAATTTTATATGAATAATTGTTTATTTTGTAGGTTGTCCCTAATGAATTTAAAGTTATATAAAATGCCCTATCTATAAATGCTAAAGGTACTGATAAACCGTGTCAGATTGATGTAGCAGTGAGGATTTAACTCGCATGATGGTGTCGCATGCATTCACAAAAAAAATGGAAGCTGTTTGCAGTTTTTTTAAGACGATATAAAATATAAATATTGCACTGGCCTAAATTATCTCAAGAAACTTAATAGTTGTGTCTATGTTAGGTATTTACCTATATCATGAAGAAAAAATTAAATATTTACTGATATCTAACTGGGAGGTAAACTGAACTATGTCGACATAGTGCACGAGCCGCTACCCAGAGAGCACACCAAATCCTTTGGATATCTACTGAAAGTCCCAATATCCACTGAATGTCCAGTCCATGGTGGATATCTATTTTATATCCATCAGATGTAATTTATAGACATGCAAATGTCCATAAATAATAGTAATTATATAGAAAATTATTAAAAAATTACGCCATTGTGCTCGCCATTGTGTCTAATGGTACCGTTCAGATATTTAAAATTAATTTTTTTAAGGTGTATTTAATATCCCATTGACATCCACTAAATAATCAAAGTCTAGGGCGAACGCAAACCATCGTGGATATCCACTAGATGTAATTTTTGATTTTGCTTACTAAGTATAGATGGCGATACCACTTTTGCATCTACTCATGCTCAACCCGCCGTAATTGAGTTCGATTGAAATTTGTTTCCCAGTCAGACTCCATTAGAGACTGGAGTCGAGAATTTCCATTTATTGCTGAAGAGTCCTAATAAGGATGACTTTCTCCTTAGTGGGCAAAATCAAAGGCAGAGTGTTGAAAATATTTTGAGTGTTGAAAATATTTTTTATCTCTGCTATTTTCTTTCGACGTTATTTAATAATCATTGGTTACTTTTATGAACCTCTACTAAAGATACCCATAAAATATTTTGCTGAATATCCGAATTCTTCTATATCCTATAGGCGGACATTTGGTTGGATATCCATATTGGATAAAATATATATAAAATATATATAAAATATATATAAAATATATTCTGTGGATATCTCTGGGATTTCTTGTATTTTCTGGAAGATACCCATTAGATATTTTGCTGGATAATCCATAGGATATCTTCTATATTTTGGATGTAGACGGACATTTGGATATCAATATTAGATCCACGGAATATTTCTAATATCCTGTGGATATATTGGATATCCACAAACGATATTCTGTAGACATATCTGGGATTTGGTGTGTTGTCTGGGTACTATGTGAAACCAAGATAAAAAATGTTTTAACAGATACTTACGGCCACTACTGTAGACTATATATTTAGACATATTTTAAAATATTTTTTTTTAATATTACTCCGACATTCAAACGCAAAAGGTCACGTGGAGCAACTTGTCAGAAGAGTCAATAATGAATTTGAGCAGGAAAGAAAGTCTAGACCCAACAAACGAGTAGTACAAACCAAAAAGTTCAAGAAAAATATTTCTTATAAAAAAACGGACTCAAAAGCAAAAAAAAAACAATAAAAAAATATCAGAAACTATATAGGCTCACCGTTATATACATAAAAATGAGGTTTTTCAAAAATATATTAATATATTCAATTTAAAGAAAATAAGATAATGAATTTTGAAATGGCGCCATTTTGATTTTTTCTTTTCTAATTGGAAGTTACAATTTAATTTCCGGTATGCCCTAATAAAATCGCATTATCAAAATGTAGAAAATATAGTGATGAAAGATACCTATTTCTTAAAATAGGTATGTCACAATTAAATCGAAAAAACATAATCGAACTTGGCACAACATTCGATCGTTGGCCATAACTATTTTTATTAAAATAATCTACTAATGTTATTTAAATTAGTTATCTTAAGGTAAATTATTTAGAAATAATAATTAATGTACTTACCACTTATAGAAGTTATTATTAAATTTTTTTTATAATTTTTTACAATATATATGTACCATGCTTTGTTTTGTGAACATGGCGAATGACTACTGCTGTCTAAACATTTATGGTCGACGTCAAAAAATGTTGGCAATAGCAGAATTCTGTTTTATTCACATGACTTAGAATTTCTACAATATTATAGAATATTTTTCAACAAAATTGAATTTTTATCATAAGAAGGAATATAAAGTATTACTATTTTTTGTAGAGAAAATTACTATTTTTTGTAGAGATAATTATTAATATTTGTACAAATTTTAACAGAAGTTAGTAGTAGTAATTACGATAATTGTAATAAATTTCTACTTCTACAAACAATAGTAAAATATACTAAACATTGTGGTCTTCTTTCTTATTGTTGTAGCATTTTATTCGACAATTCAGTTGCTCCAATAATGAATAGTAAAATTATAGTAAAAGTCTACTACTACAATATTGTAGTAAAATTTTCCAGGCACATTTTTTTCCGTGTTGAATTCACTTACAGAGTCTGTTGCATTTGTCAAATTAACAAACAATTGCATTAATTTATTGGCCTGATAAACAGAGCTTGAGATTGTGCTATGTCCAAATGACAGGAACTACAAATTATTCAGGGTCTAAACATCTGTCAAAGTTCATCAGGCTACTAAATTTTAATGGGCTGTGGGTGTGTTGATAGTAGGAGTAGTTCTAACATTAATATGAATTATACCAGCAGCTTATAATAATGGTCTGATATACCTTCTTTAGAGACTTCAAATGCTGCGACAACATTTATGAATTATAAATACAATTAATATTTTTTTAAATACATTATATCGATATCGTCGAAAGACAATGCTGATATTTAGTAGATAAAAAAATATTCTCGCTTTCTTTAGACTATGTATCATCGAAAAGTTCTCGTTTCGATTGAAGGACCTTAGCGCCGCCATATTAAAAACGCTCTTTTTCCCACCATTAAAAATCCGTCTCGCGTACGATTATTGTTTCTTTCTTGTCTCTTTTTTTTATTTAATATACTCGAATATACAATATGAGAATGAGAATGGACCGTAGATGTATACGAGAGAAGCAACAATGCAGCACGGCACATCTACACACATCCATCGACTCTGATTGCTATTGAACATTCGAACATTGATTAATAAACTTTTTTAATGAATGTTATAATTAGTTAGCGTATCTAAACGCAGCCAAGCTAATGTTCTTCTTCGGCCTCCAGTCGCTCGGCGGGGTGCCGAAAGACAGTGGCGTGCGCCAGTACAAATTTTACGTTTTTCTAATGTATTGTAACGGCCCTTCAATAAAGAATTTAAAAATGCGAATAGGTACTAAGTATATAAGTGAAAAACATGAAATGAAGATGTAACATTAAAAATTTCACACAGCTATTTTTATGACGATAACAGCCTATTTTTTTGTTTGGTTAAAATGGAAACCCAAAATCTTTCTGGAAATTTTAATCCTCCAGGGTACCCTGGGCGAAATAATAGGTGGAAATTTGTATGGCAAAATAATGACACATGTAATGGACTTGAAATTTGCTTAATTGAAAATAAGATTTTTGTTTACTTTTTGTGCAAATCAAAATCAAAAAATTACTACATCTTTTATTATTTTTTTTTTAATTTCTTTATTATTAATTACATCTACTAAATGTTTTTCAAAACATATTAAAAAAAAACTTCTTTTTTCAGTGATGAGTAAGAAAGAACACTAAATGTCTATGGTTAAGTAAATAATCATATTACTTTAACACGTTGATGGACAGTACGAAATTAATCACTGTATCAAAAAATCACATTGAAATTTTGAAAACCTATCGACCGATGTTTTAAATATTTTGACCACTAATAGGACAACGTCCCAAATTGCAAAGTGTTGCTATACGACCCTAGTTCTTAAAGAAATCAAATTTAAATCCAAAATATAACTGCCATAGGTGTTCTAGGACGATAATTTTAAATCACTGCTATAACAGTTATGTCCATATAGTTAAAATATTGAGTAAATTCTTCTGTATTGTACTAAACAGATTTTCCTTGGGATTTTGTAAACTGCACTCCAAACTACATTCATACACATTTTGAAATCACAAAGTTCCTCACAATAGTCACAATATTCGACCATTCACTGTTGGGTTCTAATTAACAGTGCTGTTCCTAAAGTGGCGCTGGGAAACAGTAACAAAACCTACACAGAACACAAGGCTAATGGCCTTCGTAGTCGATGCCGATGGCACCAAATTAAAAAAAAATAGTCACAATGTTTGTATAACCTATATTTTTGAACTTTTTTCCATATTAATTCGAATTACCAAGATTTTTGACACAAAAACTCTTCCACAATAGCTATTTATAAAACCAGTTACGAAATCCTTTATTTTATGTAACAAGTGAATGTTTGCGGGACGAATTTGAACGACAGTGTGTTTATATTGATTTTCTACTCCTATACTATAAGTTGTTAATTAAATGCTAATTTTCAGTTTCATAATGATACTCTTAAAACAGTGGTTTTCATTATGAAACTGAAAAATTGACCAATAGAAATCTAGATTTTTAAATAGCCAAGTAGACAGACCCAATATTTTCTGTAGAATGTTTGACAATTTCTAAAAGATTCGTGTTTTATGACAGTTTGAATCTGTTGCATTAGTCAAAAAGGTAGATAGGTACCTCTCACCTATTTTTAAAAAAACGTCGAGCGACGAAGAGATTTCATGCACACCACCTAAAATCGCTGAAAAGGCAAAAAATGTATCATCATAGTTATTATATTGATTATTGTGTAGGAATAAAAATTAAGTCGAGAAATTTATTTTTCTTTCTTAGTCGTAGAAAAAATAGTGTATGCAACTCTCATGTAATGGCTATTAATACAAAATCGTTACATACTATAGTATTTTTAAGGTTATTTACTTTTCAAAACAGTGGGTTATTTTGTCGTGTTTCGAGTTTTAATTATTTTGTGCTGATTTGGACTGAAAAATAAGGACCAAAACAACGTTATTACTAGGTTGTGAATTTGAAAAAATTATATTTTTATAAGTCAACCTGGCCTTCGTTGATTTAAACTTTCAATAATAATTTATAATATTGATTTTAAAATCAAAAAAAGGTTTATTTTTATTTGTTTTTTTTTTGCAACTGGTGACGTAATGAATTTTTCGAAACCAGTTTTATATTATTCAACATTATACAACTAGTTGCGTAAAGTAGATCATTTTGACACTAGCTGCGATTTCGAAAAATGTCACACTGTATGTCAAAATTAGAAAAATTACATTTATAGGTTATGTTCTGCACTCCCAGTGAGTTTAACTGCAAAATAAATGTCTACAATTTTTCCAAAGCCACCTAAGGTACTTGGAAATGGAAATTACAGTATTTACAAATTAATTTAAAAAAAAAAGATCCACCTTCCTATGTGAACATAACAAGTTATAACTGGAAAATAAATTTGTTTAAAATAATTTTTACTAATTCTATTAAACTAAAATCATTTTTACAATTTTATTTAGACTTTGTACATACAAATATAACACTTGAATAATGAAAAATTAAACATAACTTAGGTTATAACTGTAAAATAAATTTGTTTTAAATAACTAAAATCGGTGGAACATTATTATTTTTACAATTTTTTTAGATACTTTTTACCTGCAATTATAAATTTTTTTTATTTATTATGCAAAACTTTATTTATAATGATAACTTTAAACAATTATTAGTACCTTTTAGTAATATCAAAATTAATTATACCATATTGCTATTTTTAATTATTAGATTATCATATTTGTTATTAGTAATATTGAAAACACAATTATTATAAATTTATTATAAATATTTTTATTGGATGATTTCAACCTTCAGAAAACATGTTTTCTTTAATTTCAACTGATTTATGAAAAACGTTTGTCGAAGAATTGGTTAAGGGCTCATTTATATTTTGATGATGTTCAGAATCTAACAGGATATTTGGCTTAATTGAATGGCTGCTGGTATGTCCAGTTATTATAAGTTGCTGCTCACCAACTCCTTTTTTGACTAAGTTTAGAAACAGCTGTAGCTATAGCTGAATGATTTTTCATTATGTCGATACCAATATTAGATGCTGCTGACTTAAACCAAGTGGATATTGTATTCTTTCATACCGGACAATTCTTGTATCATCCCTTAGGATTTGGTTGATTGCAAGTTGGATTAGGGGTTATAAATAATCGTTTAGTTTTTAAGTTGTTACCCTTTTTAATAGATTTTTGATTAAGCTAACGGGGCAAATTTCTGGATTGTTATTTTTTGTAACCACTCACTTATTATCAGTTAACTTTTCTGAATCCCCTTGAGCTGTTTTCAAAAAAACTGTGTTACATTATATCCTTCCACTTAAATTACCCTCAATATTAATTTCCTCTATAAAATACTGGATATAAGCTGATGACCCTTCCCCTTCCCTCGAGGCTAGCTCAAGGGATGACAAAAAATATTCTTTGAGGACCATCTAGACAATCTACATCGCATTTCCATAATTTTGCTAAATTCTTCGTTAAATAATGCCAGCGAACTTGATTTTCTTTTTAAACGATCCCACTGCAATTTTCTTCGCATTGCATCACACGCTGCTCTGGCAGATCAAATTTAATATTATAATCATTTAAAAACATCTATTTTAACTTATAAACACCTGAGCTCTTTTTGTTCATATTAAATTCATAGCCTTCTAAAATTTGACTCAATGCTTCAATCGAAACAGATGTAATGTTAATTAACAAAGATTGTAAATTTGAAATAAAGGGAAAGCAAAGAATGGTGGCAGAAGTAAAAAAAAATTGAGCCTATATTAACTATAATGTATTGCCAAAATCTAGGATAGACATCAATCATCAAAAATTTAATAATTTAACAAACTTCATAAACATAACATCTTAAAACTAGAGAAACAACAAAAGATAGATCCGTAGTTCTGCTAATGAAAGACACAAGCTGTATATTAGAATCAAATAGGTAAAGGGCCCAAATAATATTTTTACATGGGCAAGCATAAGGGTTAAACATCCCAAATATTTTTATAGGGAGTTTAAAAGATAAAGGACTAAATACTTTTACATAGGCAGACATACGAAGTAAAGTGTCTAAATATTTTCAGATGGGCAGGCTTAAGAAGGTAATGAGTTGAATTGTTTTTACATGGTCAGCCTTAAAAGCTAAATGACTGACAGGTCAAATTTGGACAACATAACTAAAATAATCAAACGAGGTTATTGGGCACTTGGTGCATCATTATACTGGGTTTTAAATGCCAACCTAGTATCGCTCTGCATGCGCGCAATACATAAATTGCACTAACTCCAAGCATAGACATGTCTTGAACTTTCTTTAAATGTGAAAATAAAATAGTGATTTTTATTTTTTTTTATTGTATTTTCTAATTTATTTTAGTCAATTGACCAGTCAATTGAATAAAGATGGGCACAACCGATTTTCATTAAAAAAACTATGTAAAATCGCCTTAAGAAGTCATGTATTTCATAGATCACTTATTGGAACATCAGCACCCCTGCGATGAATTTCAAAAACTCAATTAGCGTCCTCTTTCCTCTCCTCTAGTAACTTGCCTGTGAAATGGTACATTGTTTTTCATCTATAACTCAAAATAGATGTTTAATTTTTAGGACCTACATTAGGACCTCCATAATGCTTTATGGGGTTATCATGTTGATCGGATCACATCTAAATTAGCAACTTAATTTCCTCTGTCAGCCAAGGCAGTTTATTTCAGTATAGGAAACTAAAGTAGGATAAATGTGGTGCTACCAAAAAAATGCAATTTTCATGGACACAACTTTTAAAAGATTTAAAGATTTTTAGCGGTATTTCGCTATATATTTTGAAAGAGGTGATATTTCTATAATTAACTGTAATACTTTGAGAAATGCATAAAATCTAGTTACACCAAGACATTAATTAGCTTTAATTAGTAAAGCAATCGAGCTGTACAGTATCTTTCGGAGCAGAATATGAAATGCGTAAATAATGTCAAGTCTTTCAAAAACCGCTTACACATTTTATAATATTGATGAATAACTCACTGAACTTTAAAAGTATTTTTTTTTGTAAATTTTATATGAATGACATTTTCTATACCTACGTATTCAGGTCTACAAAAGAAACAAAATTATTTAAAAAATAAGAGAAAATATCGATTAAAAATCCGAATATTAAAGGTAAATGTGAAACTAAAAACTCCAATTCCCCCTACTAAATTAAGGAATACATCCCCACAACCCCAAGGTGAAACCAAAATAACGAATAATTGAGGTTTTAAATTATTTATTTATAAACAACAATGATTTTGAAAAAAAAAGAGATATAAATAATTTACTCGAAATTTAAAAGGTATTTACCTTAGAGATTCGGTATAACGAACCAAGGGTTTGTAAGAACCCAAATACTTACCAAAAATGATAATTATTAAGAGTAGACAAGTTACCAAAAGAGGAAAGGAAGACCACAAGATCAGAAAAATTGCCTCATTGTTTAAAGTAAATCAATTCATTAGGATATTGACTTCTCTATGTTATGTTCCATGCAAATTATGTAGAATCGGACAGGAAACTCTTAAAGAAATTTTATTACCGATTATAAGACAAATGCACAACTCTGTAGTATGTGTTTGTCTTATCAGTTTTGCTACCGTTTAAAATAAACACAGTTTCCACAGTTTTACTACTCTCGACTTCTACTTGTTGGTTATTTACCTATCATTAACATTTATGGTTTATTTCCGTTCCGACCTTGATAGTTTTTATTTTTCACTTCCTCCATATACATACGAGTACCCACCTGAGAAGGAAATGTATACTATTACAGTAGAAATTATTCTCATCATAACAAAAACATATATTTATATAAATATATAAAGGGAGATAAAGAAGGTAGCCATTTTAAATTATATGAAATATGATAGGATAAGAGACTATTTTATAGAAGGATTTGTTGATTATTGTAATATTTATTATGTACCTACAGGTTGGTTATAAATTTTATTGCTGGAAATTGTACAACTATTATTTTTTTTTTTAATTTATCTCTGTGGGAATTTTCTCCCCATTTAATTATCAAATGTTATACGAGGGGTTTTCCTAAATATCAGTACTGAAAAAAGTAATTTTTTAAACTTGTATACAACCGTACAAAACCAAAAAAATTAAATATCAAAGTCAAAAATTACAATTTTAGAATATCAAAATCATACCTGCATGTGCATCTATATACTGGGTAGTTAAAATTATATTTTATCATTTTTAACAATTTGGCCCATACTTATTAATAAAATTGCATGGAAACATATGCACTAAATTGCATTTTTTAAGTTAAAGGGCTTTAAAATTTAAATTTTTTCAAGTTTAAATTATCCTCTATATTATGTAATAAGTAGGTACCTATAAACAAAGTTGCCAAATTTAATCAAAATCGCCAAAGAAGTATTTGGGATATTAATAAAAAATCAATTTTAAAAAATAAATTTGAGTTTTCCTCCCTCCTTTGCGGATTATAGTACATTTGTGCAGAAACACCCTTTATAATGTACAAATAAAACCTCAAACTATTCACACCTTTGAGGAACTTCCTTCCTCTCGACTGCGAGGCCATTTAAATCAATAATATTCATTTTTAAATGAAAATAACAATCATTAGACTGCTTTAAAAGCTCTTAATAAAACGAGTTTTTAATGAAATATGTCCAATTTGTTTCCCTTCCAACCCGTGATTTTTTTTTCCAATTTGATAATTATACGTTTTTCTCAAATCCTCTCTTCGAAATTGTGAAAATGATACTTTTAAAGACAGTTATCAGCAGTGGCGGGTCGTGGAATATTCTACGAGGTGAGGCTACTTTTGTAAGGTTCTTAAAATCCATAAAATTTATCAAAACTTATCAAAGCACTTTAGGTGATCCGATAAGAAGTTCCTCTAAATTAGCACACTTTTTATTTATAATAGTCTAAGTATTTGTGTTTTGACACTTTTTTGTCCAAATTGTCGATACTAAGAACAAGTAATAGTTTTGTCACATTTATCTTCTAATTCATTAAACCATTTGTCTAATTCGTTAAAACCAGAGATATAACCATTCAATGATAAAACATAATATTCACGATACCAAGATTAATTCGACAATCAATCGCTTTATTTGTAGGGACGCGGCGAGAAGACGAAAGGTGAGAAATTAGAGAGGGGATAAAGAGAAGAATTTTACGTAGATACAACTTTTTTTTATAAATGTGTAAGCCGATGTGCGCTTATAATAAACAACGTAAATATCCATGCCGATGTAAGTCCTGTTGCCACTTCCAACCTAACATGACTAGGTTTTGGAATTTATTGAAAATTATAACATCTAATTTAATGAAATTACATCTAATTTAGTTAAATTTGATCTAACTAATGATTCAAAATTTTTTGGGTTCAGTTGCAAAAAAATAGGTTGAATTATTTTAGCTTTTTTAATGTGTGTAAACGAGAATTCAGTAACGCACGATATTTTTTAGTAGTTACATCTCCTGTTATCTCTGGTTAAAATACATACTTGGTTTTATTACACTTGCCTGGAAAAACTTTTAAATTTTTGTTGCCTGAGTTTTAAATCAGAAGTAGGCCTTGACAAAAATTTAATGTGGCATTTTGCAGGTAAGGAAACTGTCGAAAAGTTAGTTTTAAAAAATTGTATGCATGCAGAGCGTTTATTTATATGTTGGGAAAATTCATATTGCTTTCAGAAAATCCCATAATTTGATTATGCTACACATAAAGATTGCCGTTTAGTTAGACAATTATATGTACATAAGTGGTTTAATATATTTGATTTTAAATAAATTCATACTTTTTTAGTATACATTCATATTAAGATATACGTTCATGTTGCACTGAATTATCCGAAAAATTACTAAATCCAAAAATTATCCGATAATTCTTAAAATTATTCAAAATTCTGATAATTATCCGTACATTAGCAACATTGCTAAGATAATATATAAACTATCTACACTCTACACAGTCTCTGCATAGGAGCAAGATGAAATTTTCGTAGTCCTCTTGCATGTAAAAATTCTGTATCTAAGACCTACGTGCTCGATCTGATCGCTCGAACACCTGAATTCAGACCGCTATGACTTTTATCCCAGCCAGCAACAATAGCTAATGAAAAATATATTGAGTACCAGGGACGGCCTGCTAGATTGATATTTACAAAAAAACACGTGTTAAAACCACTGATCTGTAATATTCAATGGATATAGGCTATATTTGTCATCGTAAAAATGTGTGCCAACAAGCGCACAGGAAGTGTCCTGAATTGGTAGATTTTGGGCAAATTATGGCAGGCTTATTTGAAATTCAACAAAATACATTTAATTTGAAAACTTTTAATTTATAAGAACTAAGAATTACTATTAAGCTCTTAATAAATAATTTTTCTAAACCCACATGGATATTAGCTTATCTACGCACAGATTACACAACGAAAAATTATGCTATTGCCTTCAACTGAACGAATATAATTCATATCCATTCTAGGTAGTGAGAACACTGTAAAAAAATTAAATCCACCAATCACCGTTCATATTTTGATCAACCGACTGCTACCTATAATTTTTAAAATTTTAAATAAGTGACAATTCTGTCAAACTAATTGTCAGTATATTTTTTAGTCATTGAGATTAAACATACATTAAAATGGGTTATTCTTGTGTAGAATCGATAAATAATAGCATTTCTGTTTTTATTTCGTCTATAATTATAAATAATTTGTTAATTTAAATAAAACTATATGCTGTCGATTTAATTACGAGTATTAAAGCAACAAAAATAAAAGAATAGATGGTCCTGTGGTTAGCGTTTTTGCCGAACTCGAGTTCGATTTTCGGATGGGGAAAAATGAAATGAAATTTTTTCTTTTTTTTTCGTTTATTTTATTTTAAAAATTATTAAAAGTCTTAAATTATTTAACAATTAGTTATTTTGTCTTAATGACCTAAAAGATTTTTTTATTTGTAAAATTTCGTTAGTGGGTCGTAGAAAAAATATACTGTACAACTCGAGTGAATTGTCCACATCGCACTTAGACGATATGAGATATGGCCATCATATCCACTCTTGTTACACAAACTACTATTCTATGTTTATAGAATTACGAAACGTTTAATATACTCATCATAAGAAATGTCTATCGTAATTTGACATATCTAACTTATAATTTGATTTTTTCGGTGCAGAAAATAAGGTGCATGTAATTTTTGTAATATTATTTAAGGTTTATCCACATACAAATTAAATCTGATCTTCTGATGAATGCATTTTGGATAGGAATAGTCTAATTAGTCGGAATACCTATTTTTAAACTTTAAATCGGTAAGTAGTATTAGTTAGTTAGTTATTTACATGTTAAGTCAAAATCACACAAGTTTAGTGTGGAATTGTTTTAATATCTTAGATTTGTTGTTTGAGTTTCTTATTAAGTTTATTAACGGTAATGGCTGCATCGTATTGTTATGGTGTTTCTAGTTCTAGGATTTAGTAAAGGAAATTGTCAGAGAAGAGTAAAAGTAGGTATAACAGGAAAGATTTCCTAATATTCACATACTTAAATCTTTTCTTCAGGGTATATTATCGGGTTTATTAGAAGATATTTCATTTAGTGATTGGCAATTGCTAAATCCTTCATCCAGAAATCCAAAATAATGGCGTAAAGTGTACTTTGCCAACGTTGTCGCTTCGTTAGACGGGCCTAATAAAATTACCAGCAATAAAAATTATTGGCGGACGCATGAACTTTACAGCATTTTCTTAGTTCGAACAGTAATGCCCAGAATCCGATTCGATCTTATTATTGAAATATATACACTTTCCCGATAATTTTACTACTGATTCTAGTGACAGACTTTATAAAGTAAGGGTATTAATGGATAAATTCATTCATATTTATCAAAAGACATACGTCCTTGCGAAAAGTCTTTGGTACCTTGGCTTAGAAGATTTATATTCCGGTAGTACATCCCAAACAAAGCAGTCAAATATTATGGCATCAAGGTTTAAAAACTTTGTACAGATAAAGGGTATACTTGGAACATGATGGTTTATTTCGGTAATTCAAGGGATCCTGTAACTCAGGTTTCTAAAAAAAACTGCCATGTCAGACGGAGGAAGAACTATGAACACAGATAGTGTACCACTCGCCTATCATTTGAGGCGCAAAAATATTCATTTAGTGGGAGCAAATCAAATGTATCTACCGAAGAATGTCATAAATACCAAATTGAAAAGGAGTGAAATGTCTGTTATGCAAACAAAGAAATTGTTGTTAATAAATGGCTTGATAAGCGAGATATCAAAATGCTTTTCATTAAAACATATGTACCTAAAACGACCTACAGTAATAGCCGAGGATATGTACACATAGTTAAACCATGTACAACCATGGTAAATCATCAATTGATCTAAGAGATCAGATAGCAACAAATGAACCAGCATTGCGGTGTATTACAAAATGGTAATCTAAACTTTAATTTGAAATTATTTATGGGACAAGTTTAGTAAATGCACATTTATTATGTAATGAATGCATAACAAAAAGATTACTATTACTGAGTTTAGGGAGGAAGTAATCATAAACAATGCTTGAAATAAATGTGCTGAATATTAATCTGCATCAAGAAGACGAATTGCGCCTCCAGAACCTAAACATTACTTGATAATAAATGAAAAGGAAGGAAAGAAATTGGGTGGACGGTGTTCAGAATGCTACGAGTATAAGAAATATGGAAGAAATAGGGAAGTCTGCATAAAGAAGTAAAAGCTTCGCAGGTTATTAATAAATGTACCATTTACAATATATTTATGCACAAATGTATCAATGCTCTCCACTAGTTACAACAATTTCTCAACTATGTTCTAGCGTTTAGTTTCACTAATTATTTCAAACAAGATACCCTTACGCTAATCGATTTAAAACTAACATTTAAAGTTAATTATCTTTGTTAAACGGAACCAATGGTAACTATATTACCTAAGTATGTAAGAAGTTGAACTGATATGTATTGACCAGTCGAAATAATAAAAGTTTAAATATTAGAAAAAGTATAATCGATAAACTGCTGGATTCGAGTTTCTGGAATTATGTTGTTACAGCAAAAATATATCTGGATTGAAAACGCTGTTGGATCGCAATCACTAATGTCATTATTTCTTAGAAGTAACATGTGGTTTTTACATAACGGTGCACCTTCTTATTTTTTATAGAATAGGCGAACCACCTACATTTACAGTTTTTCTACAAATGGCAGAGGAGCTGATTCCCTTTTAAAATGGTTACCTCGATCACCGGATCTAAACATTTGTGAGGAAGATTTAAGAGCGTAGGCTCTAAAAATATATCACCAAATTTGTATTGCGACATTTTTGCTTAAGACACTTACGACTGATAAATACCAAAATCGAGACCAAAAGCATCTTAATTAAACCATCTTAAAACTTATAGTCACAGAATATGCCAAAAGTTCTAAAAAACCCATGTTTTATTCGATATTTTTTTTACACCAACGACAAACAACTACTAGACTAATTTGTTTACAAAAATCTAATTGCAACCATTCACAGTGTTGTCAATTTATTATGAGGATATGAGAGAGTCTTGTTATGAGGATTGTTTTTGATTATAATTCAGAAATGACTTAATATAGGCTTTAAAAGGTAAAAAAAAATTACATTAGATATGTTTGCATTCTTTATGCTAGTTGTTTAATGTATTTTTCTTGTTCATAGTACGAAAGTGGAAAATTCGTAAATTTATTTTAAAGTGGGACAACAGTATAAGGTAATTATCATAGTCGTAGGTAAGATTTATTCTAAAATGTATGTTTGCGTTTTAGATAAACAAGCTCGTACAATAAATTCCCACTCAATTTAGCAGCCGACTTGCTCGTTCTAAAGCGGTAGCCGATACGAAAGCTTGTCTGTCTAATATAAAATATAATCTGTATGCTTGGAATAAATAAATAAAGGCGTAATTATAAATGAATGGATTAATCTAGTTTTTGCGTCGTTGCTTTACATCGACTAACTAGACAATTCTAGATATCTAGGTACAGATAAGTTGGGTTAAATAATCGATCTGTTTAACAAAGATTATTTATTATTGTAATATAAAAGCATCTAAAAAAAAATTAACAATTTGTAAGAACGCATTTACGTTACCATCAACATCAAGCTTGGTAAACGTTAAAACTTAATTAGGTACCTGCTAAAGTGTGCAATTTCGATTTGTCTATTTTATTATGAAAATAGGACAGTTTAAAAAAAATATCTGTGATGCATATTTTTAAACATACTTTTAACACTTGTAAATATCTTAAATAGCTATTTTGAGTATTCTTGTCTACTCGAATGAAGGTATAAGAACATTTTAAACTATCCACTATTCTACTTCTTTCGATAACGTTTATCGCTATTAGTATTTTCTGGGACATCCTGTAGACAGATACCACTTTCCAAAATGGAGTTCTAACCAAACAGTCGAACACTCAGTTGTCACTGTCGAGCTCTTTACGAATCCTCATTATCAACGTAATTGTATGTATAATTATGTTCGGAGCAACGCCTACTGATATTTACTTTGTATTGCACCGCCTACTGACTGATATTGTGTGCAACTCCTTGCATTGTCGTTTGTTTACTGGGTGGGACTCGCCTCGAGTACTTTTTTTTCTTCTTAACTAGAGGTACCTATAGGTACCTATCGACTAACTCGATGCTATTCAGTATTTATTCCAGCCAATAAGTAACTTCATATATTTCAGAAACAAAATCACAAGTTTTCTTTCTATTTTCGCAATAAAATTTTAAAATATATTTATTGCAAAAAGTACCAGAGATAATACAACGAGTTAATATAATAAAAATAAACTAAAATGGGATGCTGATAGTGAAAAGCTTGATATCTATCAGGTTAATTATGCTTCCAAAAATTCCTCAACAGATAGGTACCTACCTACCTAATTTTCAATTAAAAGTTTAAGGATCTGTCTTTTAAGGAAGTAATGTCAGACTATCGATACTGGGGTGTCGTATAATTTATTTTTAGGTACAAAAACTTGGTTTAAAAGAAGTTTAACACAAAACAAAACTTAATCACAATAACAATAACAACAATAAGTAAGTACCGACTTGTCGTGCCGTGTGATGATTTTAAAAATACTTTTTACAGAAATTGCCGAAAAAATAATTAAATCGCTTTCCTATATACCAATCTAATTTTTGACGGTGTATACGCCAAAATTTTAAAAATTAAAAAAATTACAATGTCCCTCGTTTCAAAGCATGGGCGTCGTTTATTGGGGGATAGCAGAGGTAAGTGTCCCTTAAATCCTATTCGTACTATTTAAAATATTAAGGAAAAAACTCGTTCTGAAAAAATAACTTCTTTTTAAGTGTGTCGAATTTTCTAAAAAAAAAAAATCATAAATATCCTGAAAAAAAAATCAATCTAAAGTTCGTTCTTCTCTTTATTTTCTACTGCTGCGCTCTTGTAGTTTGATCACATTCTCTCTGCTGGTTCTGCTCCGTTTTGTATCTGCGTCTCTGTCTTTTAATTTGCATACAAATTCTCGTTTTAATAAAATAGGTATATTTATTGAAGAATTTGTTAAAATTAAGTTGGAATTTAGTTTTTTGTATAGAGAAAAAAATAACAATTTTCAACCCCCTTGATTTAATCTTAGACGAGGAAAACGAGAGGAAGGGTAACAAGTGTATCAAGCACTCGTAGTATTCTGTGCCGATTATCGATGATTGGCCGCCATTATTATGATGCTAAGCATTTCGACGACACCACAGCTTTCTACTCGTGCTTGATAATTAGTTTGTTAAAATGGTTTATTGTGTTGCATATCAGTCTAAAAGTCGTAGCAATAAGAAATAACCATATATTACGTTTTGCAGGTAAATAATAAACATCAATCATTTATATTTTATATATTTTCCTATATTTTTTATTTTATTTGGTTATTATACAGCTTGGTATTTATATATTGTACATGTCCCACTCCAGAGTAGTAAATATTTACCCGACAACTTTGTTTATTTTATGCTTTTTATTTAGTTTTAAGCACCGAAAATAAACATGAATTTCGAACTCTAGATCGACAACACGTTTATGGTGGAATTATAGGAAGACAGTTGGTAAGGCCCTATTTTTTTGATTGCCATTTAAATGAAAGAATTTTTTTTAAATTTTTGAAGAAAGATTTTTGGAACCTTCTTTTGGATATTAGACGAAAAATGTGGCTACAGGTCAGCTAGATGGAGCTCCCGTCCATTTTTCGCATAGTGTCAGGATATATTTAAACCAAAAAGTTTCTGAGGAATAGATTGGAAGAAGAGGCCCTACTAATTAACCCCCTAGATCACCCGACTAATCACTCTAGATTTTTTCCTATGGGTAATGTTTAAAATGTAGTTTATCAATCACAGCCGACCAACTCTAATTAATAGTTTTATTATCAATACAAAAGATAAAATAAACCGCAGGTGCCTAAAAAAATTGTGCTACTCTTGTAATGCAGTCTGCGTCAGTCAAAATGGCCGTCGTATATCTAATAGATTGAATTCACAAATTCTTCTTCTGTTACCCATATTCTCACGGAAAAACATTCTTTAATTACTATTACACTATTACTATTACACTAATTACACAATTGCACTAACGGTATCCGAATGGACTTGTTAGAAATCGCTGAAATTTTTAATAGTAAATATTTAAAGGAACATAATATGCCGAGTATTATGAAATTTGGAAATGATATATTCGACAATCCTTCGTCTATCGCAAATGCATTTTATCATGTTATCAGAACTATGATTCTGTCAGCAATGAGCACAGAATACCTCCTAACTTTTTTTGTAATTTGCCCTCCCACACTTTCACCGAGGAAAAGATTAGAAGTAAGCTTGTGAAACTTGATTCTTCAAAAGGAACCGGACCTGATGGAATACCATCGATATTACTTAAAAATTACCCTTCTTTAGTAAATCATCTGCATACAATTTTCCAGAGGTCATTTGATAGAGGTTATTTCCCAAACAAATGAAAGAATTCTAAAATAATTGAAATATTTAAAACAGGTCAAAAAAATAACGTTGGAAACTGCCATGGAATTACATTACTCTATGCAATTCCGAAAGTTTTTGAATCTACACTGACATATGAAATCTTTAACTATTATAAACACTACATTATTCCCAATTAACATGGATTCTATAGAGGCAGATCCATAGCAACAAATTTTGCATTCTTCCAGGAATTTCTCACTACCTGTATTGAAGGGAGAAATTAAAATACATGTTATTTATGCAGATCTGTCTAAAGCTTTTCATAGAGTTATTCAGTATCCCTTGGTTGAGAAACTCGCCGATATTGGAATATCAGAAAGTTATCTCACTTGGATCAAGTCCTACCTTACGAATCGACGACAACGTGTTCTATTTTGCGAGTCAGTGTCACACGAAGAGTTTGTTACCTCAGGTGTTCCACAAGGTCATATTATTTATTAATGACATTTGTTTATGCTTCAAGTATTCACCGCTTCTCACATATGCAGAAGATATAAAAATATTCTTGTCAGTGTCACTAGAGATTAATTACAGTTAGATCTGAATAGTTTTGTATACTGGTGCGAATCAAACCTTCTGCAACTAAACGTATCAAAGTGCAAATTGATGAGATTTTACCGATATACCAACTCCAGTAATAAATAACGACTCTCTGGAAGTGGTTTCATCAATTAAAGACCTTTTGGTCCTATCCGACAATAAGTTACTCTTTAATTTGCACTTGGAGAGTGTCGTTCTGAAAGCTTTTATCCTGCTAGGCTTCATCAAGAGGAACACCAAATACATCCAGGATACTAGAGCAATTTTGTGCCTATTTAACAGTTTGGTGGGCAGAAATCTTAAATACTGTTCCATAATATGGTCACCATCTTATACTACACACAGTAATAGACTTAAAAATATTTAAAACAAATTATTAAAATGTCTTCTCATTAAATTTCGATTTCCATCCCAGGGAATTGCTTATGAAGCAAGACCGTGTGGGGTTCAAAGTTTGGAACGAAGACGACAGGAGGCAGGATTGTTCTTTCTACACAAGTTGATTAATGGCTAGGTGGATTGTGAAGATTTGCTAAAATTAGTCCGTTTCTCAGTTCCTTTAAGACGAACACATCACTTCACCTTATTTCATGTAAGGACTCATAGGACTAATTACGGCAAAAATTCATTTATTGACAGGTTATTAGGTAACTGTAATAATAATTTTTTAAATTACGATATTTTTCATAAATCACTGCAAACTATTAAAAATAACAAGACTTTTCTCTACCTAAATTTCATTGGTTTTTCTTTTTTTAAATTGTATTTGTTTGCCATTGTATTTGTATGTTTTTAAATCAATTTTTATTCTTTTGATGCAATTTGAATTTTTATATATTTTATATATTTGTCTATACTATCTTTTGCTATTGCCATGTACCAATCAGATTATTTATGTAGTATACTGCAATAATTTTTTTAAATAAACAACTTTAATTTAAAGACAATAACATTTTTCTTAAAGTACCTTTTACCTAACTAAATATCCATATTGTACCCTCTATTGATGCTTCTCTCCCTATTAGATGAATACTATCATTTATTTCTATAATTTTTGGCTATTAGAACGAAGATTCTTATTGTTTTCAGTTTCACACATTTTTTTGTCATTCTTTATAAACTTCAACATTTAACTTGACCATTGATGTGACATCTGATATACCAGTTCTTTTTTTCTTCTCCACACCTACTATGGACTTGTTCTACTTTACCTTACTCAAACTTTCTTGTATTCTTTTGTTAATTTTATTGTGCTTAAGCTTTCCTTCCAATCTCTTTTTCTTGAACTTTATTACGTCTTCCGTATCTTTTCGTATTGTTTGTTTTCAGACTTTTCCATAATTTCTAAACAATTATGTATTTTTGTAAGTTGACCCAAAGCGCATGCTTATTCGCCATTTTATAGATTCTAATTACGCATTGTTCATGGTAGGGCATCGACTTACGTTTTTCATCATTTTTGTTCTTCTCATTACCGGACATAAGTTTCCACCAGCCTATTTTAATAATCTGCAGGTGATAATCACCTTGTATCTGACAGCGGACAAAAGTTAATCCTGATATTTTCAGGGATCTAACTTCTGCTTTTGCTTCCTGATTCTTTGGGGTACTTACCCTTTCTTTATCCTTTTCCAAGATTATTTGCTTACAACTTTTAATAGTCCATCGTGGTGGAATTCAATTAGATTACCACACTTATTTTCCTCAACTAATTACCATAGCGATCCAGTGGCGGCTCGTGGGGTGGTTCACAGTGACAGAATATAGGAATCAGTATAGATGTATGAAAAAACTTTCAGTGTTTTAGAAAGTTTATAATATACCTTTCTAAAACACTGACAGTTTTTTACCTATATCTGTACCGAGATCTATATTCTGCTACTGTGAAACCCCAACATTTTGATTACGTGCCGCTCCTGGCGATAACCCAGGGTAGGTATTTAATTTTGTCTAGCAAATAAAGATAATTGTAAATATATAATAGATGAAATAATGGGTAATATTTTACTTTCAGATTCTATAGCGAAAAAGATGTTTTGCTTAATAATTGGCAGTCAAATACATCGCACTATGAGTACAAGATCACCATAACACAAAAACAAGCAACTGAGAAAATGGCGTTTGAAGTTTTCAGATTTTTTGTTTTACAGTTTTTTAATTGCTATCTATTAAATTTTTATTTATTTGGACTTCATGATTCTTTAAACCCTCATTTATGACCTTCTCTTTAGTTATTAAGCAAAATTTTATTGACAAATTGTAAGAAATTGTCAGAAAATAAGGCAATGTTTCGTAAAACTATTTAACAAAGCTGGCCAATCAGACACTTGAAATGTGACAAATTGCTTTGGAAAGACATTATACAGATTTACTAAGGATTAAACATTTCAAGAAACCGACAGTTAGTGCAATAAAAATGTTTAGCACCTGTTATCTTTAGAGTATTATTTTTTCAACCAATGCACAAAAATTTATTTTAAATTAGTTGTTTTCATAATGGTCGAGAATATAATTTAGGTATTATTATTAGTCCTCGAAACAAACAAAAAAATTAGTGATGCCGCGACACCAGAGATTCTCGTCTCTCGTCTCGTCTTGTCTCGTCTCGAACGAGACGAGAGAGACATTTTCTCTCGAAAACAGATTCGAGACGAGACGAGAGAGTGCCATCTCTCGACGAGAATTTCTCATTTCTCTCGAGCTCTCTCAGGCTCTCTCGAACAATTTTCTCTTTGCTTATTTGAAATTTTCAATTGCTTATCGTAATTTAAAATTGTAACAATTTAGATTTCGAGATAGTCAAAAAGTTAACTATAACACACCTATTCTATATATATTAAATGGCACATGTGTTATTAGGATTTTATAAATAGTGATTAATAAGAAAAAATATTTATCATTTCGTTTATTTAAAATTTATACAATCATTTCTTATATTTAATCCATTCTGCTTTTCTGAGGTCACTTTTGAAGAAAAATTGAAAATTTTTAATCGTTTTTTTTTTTTTAGAAAAACTGTCAAAGAAAAGGTAATACAAACGAATGTATTATATACAGTAAGGAAAATTGTATTCTCCTCTATTTTAACTTCTAAATGAAAAAAGATAATGACAAAACGAAAAGGAGGTAAAACTCAAAGATATTATATTTTTGTTATAACGAGATGCACTTTACTTAAGACAAGTAAGATAAAGGGAGTTACCAGCTTTAAATATTCTAATGGAAATTAGGGTCATGTGATACCTCATTTGAAAACTATTTTCTATATTTTTACGTTCATGTAAACAGACTTAGGTTTTCATGTTTTTACAGAAATTACATTAAATAAATTCATATAGTAGGGTAAATTCTTTTTTTTATTTACCGCTTTAACCTCAAAGGATCATTACCGGAGGTATAATACCTTATAAATGCTGTTTTTTTACAATAGTATACAATGGATAATTAACATTTTGGCTAGTACAGAGTAAATGTCAGTATTTTTTATAAATGTAAGTAATTTTTTACTGTTAGAGCGATTTAACACTGCAAAAATGGCAATTTTTTTAGTTGGTACTTTGTTCTTATACAGACATGTTCTGGACATTTACTCATAACTTACATTCTTGATAACTCTCGTATTAACAATTATTGTTTATTACTAAGGAAACGCTTCTTGTATTTACTAAAATAAATAAATTAAGAATATCAAAGATAATTTAAAAACAACTTGACGTATTAAATTTTTCATAACTTCTTAGCAAAAAAAAGCTTATTAAAAAATTATCGTCTAACATTATCTAACATTTATAGGATTATTACGGCACACGAGGATTATCAAGAATGTAATTTTTGTAAGAATAAAAAAAATTAAAACTGTTTGTTTGCACGTAAATATAATCAAATATCAAATATCTTTCAAATGAGGTACTACATGACTTTACTTTCCATTAGAAAATTTAAAGATAGTAACGCCCTCTATTTTACGTCTCAAAAATATCATGTTTCTTTAATTTCACATCGTTTTTGTTTTTTGTTTTATGTCTCTATCTTCTTGTATTTTGAAAACATACTACAAAATGCTTTCGTTTGACATCGCAGGATTGCATTAGAAAAATTCTGACTTCCAATTTAACCTCTTCCCCCCTCCACAACTGACTTACAAGACAATGTATTTTCGTTTTAGTTAACGCCTAATCTGGGCCACTTATGACTTCAAATTTGAATTGTAAAACGACTGTGACAGACGGAAAGACAGAGAGACATAAGTGTTTCTTATTGCCAAATTTGGGTACTAATGTGCAAATTACTTGAAAAATTCTTTGTTTTTGTCTTACAAATTTTATCGTTTTTTCATGTTTCGTCTTTTTAAATTTAAATTTGATATTGTTTTATCACGAGAGAAACGAAACGAAACGAGACGAGACGAGACGAGACGAGACGAGACGAGACGAGACGAGACGAGACGAGACGAGACGAGACGAGACGAGACGAGACGAGACGAGACGAGACGAGACGAGACGAGACGAGACGAGACGAGACGAGACGAGACGAGACGAGACGAGACGAGACGAGACGAGACGAGACGAGACGAGACGAGACGAGACGAGTGAAAGGCTCTCTCGAGCCAGAGAAACGCCTTCTCGTCGAGACAAGAGAACAGTTTTCTCTCGCCCTACGAGACGAGACGAGAGAAGCTACTCTCTCATCTCGTCTTGTCTCGCGGCATCACTAAAAAAAATAGACGTTGAATTTTTCGTTTAATTTTTATTTAAAAATTATCAAATACAAAATAAGTAAGAAAATATTTTTTATTTAATTTTTTACGTGATACTGAATACAAAGACTTCTTCTGAGGTGGCAGCAAAGACTTCTTTTGAGGTGGCACCAAAGACTTCGGAGGTGGCACCAAAGATTTCTGAGGTGGCACTAAAGATTTTTTCTTTTTGTGGTAAAACCAACAAATTTTGACTTAGGTTTCTCTTGCAATCAACAAAACGCGTACGCGCATAATAACTGTAACGGGTTTCTGCAAAATTTTGACTTAGGTTTGTCTTGCAGTAAAGAATATCCTACACGATAATTTAAGAATAGAAGAATATAAAACATATTTTGACTTATGGTAGTCTTCATTTAAAGAAGTGGCTAGTTTAATTACTTATAATACTTTAAAACTAAATATGTTGGTATTTCTGCATTTCAAAAGTTCAAAAAGGAACAACAATATTTTTAGTTATGTTGATGTTGTATCAGGAAAAGTATTTTCAGGAAAACTTCAGTAGTAACACTTGTGTTATTTATAGGACATTCTTCTTTTGATTTAGATATATGTTGTATTATCAAAGTTAGCATCTAGAACACTATAATACCGCACAATCTCAAAATCGATAAATTTTGAGTTATGGTGGTCTTGTACTCATAGTGCGACATGAGCTTATTTGATTGATTATCTCACGTCAAAAAAAACTAATTGTACCGACTTTTATGTTTATATATGAAAAAATAACTGAAATATAACAACATTATTTACTGATTTTTATATCTGTAACCCCGTATCTCAGTAATTACTAACATTTGCTTACAGTTACTAAAAAAAAAAGATGTTTTTCCGATGTAGTTAAAATATTACCCACTTCTTATGAATATTTTAATTAGAGAAACAATTATTTTTTAAATAAAATAGAAAGTATTTTATCGAGTATCGAGAGCATATCAACAGAAGTTCTTGCAACTTAAAGGAACGTAGAAAATGCTGAATGTACTATTCGATTAACAAAATTTCGCAGTGCACTTACATTATTTAGAAACAAAATTATCCGTACCTAAGTTTAGCAATATATGCAAATTCGTCTAAAATTTCGACAAAGATCAGTCGGTTTGCGTGCGACCGATAATTATTATTGAAATTTTTCCTCGGAACGTTTCCATAATTCACAAAGTCGTGCAAAGTGCAACAAATCAAAAATCAGCATGTTTTATCTTATAGCAAAACTTTGGTTCCTCATAAATATGCAAATCGACAGGACTGTATTGATTCCTACCCGGAGGTGATGTTCAAACCTGTAATCTATACCGAGTGAAGACTGTATTTTTTCCGCTTTCGATTATAGGATGTTATGTGTTTTCAACCCAAAATGTTATGAGAGAATCGGGTATAGATCGGCTTTAAAAAAAATTCTTACTGTACGTGTTGTATGTGTTGCAGGAATTAACATAACACCTTTTATTTCAATTTAGGTACTTGAAAATATACAAGGTGTCCAGAGGGAACTGTACATTAGGGTCGAACAATTGTATCTAATTATGAATTGATGAGTATTCTTTAGATGGGTTTGATAGGGACTTCAAAAAGTGAGAATTAGAGATGAACAAGGTATGTCATAAACGACAATAAATAAAAAAATATCCTTCATGGCGTGCAAGTCAGATTACGTTAAAACTACAAAAACTGCCTGCCTTGACGTATTTAAGTTTATTTTTTTGGTCACATTCACGATATACAATTACCGGTATGCTACTATTTTAACCGAATTTTGCACTTTCTGCACATGACAGCGTGGTAGACAGCGAACAGAATTTCATTCATGTTTGAATAAGAATTATTTTTAATACGGTTTTATTTTTAGTTAAAAATGTGTTATTTTTGGAGATTGTAAATTAAATTGTTTGTGTGTACGATTGTTCTGTGAGTTCTTCACCTAAATCATTGTGACAATATAAAACTATAACATATCAAATTGTCTGCGGCTATTTGTAGAAACTCACGAAAGGAATGGACATGAAATATTTTCAATTTCAGAATATAGTATGTTGTGAAACTTAAATAGAAAAATAAGTTTTATGAATTGCTAAAACAAAAATGAGAAAAAAATCAATAACAATACTGTTTGTATATAGTTTGTATAAAAAGTAACGTACCTTAGTAATATTTCGATTTCTGATAAGTCAATTACTTACCGATTATTGAAATAATACCGCAATAATGGAACAATATCTAGTCAAAAAAGTATTTATGCAAGACGAGGACTTTTAAAAATATTTGATGAGAGGTTATAAGTGCTATTGGAAGATTAGTACAGGGTTTCTTTTTTAAAAATGAGTTATCTAGATTAAATAATTTTTTGCAAGAATTGAAACATTTAAATTTGCCACAAATATATTATTTATCTTTATATTGTACTTTCTTAAGACATAATAATTAAGTAAGTTTGTAATTTTGAACAGTCAAATGTACTGTTTATTTATTATGTATATATTTTTTAGATATTTGAAAAGAAATTGTCAAATTGTATTGTAGATTTAAAATCCATCAAACAATATAGAAAACAGGCCAAGCTTTTACTTAGATGAAGGTCATAGTAAGGTTTATCCACGGGCCTAAAAAGCCTTACAAGAAAGGGAAGGCACCTTAACATTATACATGCTAATTCTGAAGGTTCTGTAGAAAATGCATTTACCATGAAGATACGAAATCCCAAGTATTTTAGAATTGATTTTCTACCTTTTTTTCCAAAATTTCCTAATGATAATATATTGTGATGGAAAATCATAGTCGAAAAGTTGAAAAAAATCCTTTTTCATCAAGAAAATTTGAAATGCAGGAGTGGTTACAAACTAAAAATATTAAATTTATTTATAATGAAGCGATATCAAGTTTTACACCTAATTCGGCAACAAAAAGATGCACATAATTTGTATGTTGTTGATGAAATGGCAAAAGAAACCAATAAACTGCGAGTTAAATCTCATAGAATTGATAGAGGCACAAATAAATGAGGTGGCAGCTAAAAACATAATGAATCTTCTAATGCAGATTAACGTACTTTGTGTTTTTTGTTTCTGTTTCAATTTAAATGTCAAGATGTATTTTGTCTTTTCACTTATTATGTTGTATAGGCACTTCTTATTCATTTTTGTTTTTTTTTTCAATCTTTATTATTAATAATTAAAATATAGCAAATTTACAAAATAAAGATACTACTATTCATATGTTGTTTTTCTAACCCATATTTAAAAAAAAAACTACAAAACTGTACAGTGTAGTATACAAAAATTACAACTGCTCTCATTTTTATTGTAAAATTTAAAGGGCGCTACCTGCGGTACCTTACATACATTTAAAACGATAACTTTCTTAACTTTTAAATAAAAATTCTTGTTCTGCAAGGTATTAGTGGTAAGAGTAGATTTGAGCAGCCGTTTTTGAGATATCTGGATTTATAAAAAGGCGTCCTTTAAATTTTACAATAAAAATGAGAGCAGCTTTAAATTATTCACCCCACAAACCTCTCCTAGCCAAATATTTTAAAAATATACCAATTATTAAAAAAATTATTCTTGAATTGAACTTTTAACACTGTCTTCCCGAAATCCTCCACTTTTAAACTGATGTAAGTTGGGTTAAATCGTTATATTTATGCCTCAGGAATATGTGGTAGCATTTTTTCTGCAATATTATAAATTGGTCAACATTGGTTTTTTGGTGTTCTACTTAAAAAAAATTACAGCAGTATTACTGATTAAAAAAAAAATTGAATTTCTAATCAAAATTATTAAAATGTAACTAAATATTCAAGTAAATTTTATTTATTTGAAAATAAACCATTTACAAAATTGTTAATTAACATTTAAAACTACAAAATATTTTGGATATATTTAAAAATGCTATTCCCATCTGAATATGTCCATAATTTGTGGTATTTATTTCGTATATTTAATAAGCTGTTACCAACAAGTTTAAACTGTTGAATATAACATCTTGTTAGTGAAGACAAAATTCATACAGTTATGATCCTTATCCATTTAATTTACTTGATTTCAAAACACTTGTCTTCAAACATATCGTATAATATACTACATTTTACCTGAAGAAAGAACCTTTATTTAATTAGGAAATCCATACAACTAATGGTAATCCTGTAGTTTAATTTTAAGAAAAAATTTTACAAATAAAATAATAAAACTACCTATAAAGAAATATAAAAATAAACATTATTTTTTTGTACTTGCCAAAATTCTGCGTTTTAAATAAGTTCTTCTTTAACTAGGTAGGTAATAATAGGTTCTTAATTTCATTTCAACACATAGAACTGGCATACCTATTTATTTACTTTTTTCATCAAATTGAAATACCTACTATTTACTTTCTTTTCTGTTATTATAATAGATATATAATTTACTAATCACAGTTACTTATAAAACAATGAATAAAATATAGAATTAAAACTCTATGTTAAACTCAAAATGTAAAAAAATATTTTGTATTTTGTTGGGCGACATTTTACTTTAATTTACTGACATTTAGTCGCTGCTTGGGCGATTCTCTTATCATCATACTGGGTGCGAGCTGCGATATTAGACGAAGTAATGAAAAAATAAAAGTACAACTCAAATACAATAATTATAAATCAAAAACGGAATGAGCACAATTTAGTGTCATCTTTATTCGTTGGTTATCTAAAACTTTGACTTCAATGCATTCATAACAAAGTTTTGAAATGTTTTTCTTGAAATGATACATGACAAATTCAAATTTACCGCTAAAATGATATCTAGTTACTTTTTTAGTTATATTTCCCTGCGTAAATAGGTCTTTTCAATTCGCTCCTCTTAGTTTAAAAACAGAGTATAGTATCTTTGATACGTCAAAATATGAATTCTTATTTGACGTTATTTGTCAACATTTAAGTAAGAATAGATTTCTTTAAAATAAAGTGCCTTTGCTCATTCTAATTTTAGTTGCATTACATTAACTAAATGATTATAAAGTTTGTGCAATATTTATATATACTCAGGAAAGAAGTTTTCTATTTTCACTTCACTAACTTTAACAATAAAGTAGTGATACAAGTTTTTTGTTGTTGAAAACCTCTCTTTACTTGTATTTATCTATGCAGATGTGGTGGAGTTGTAATTCGCATGACGTCATATAATGTATCAAGGATAGAGCTAACATGCGCAAGAACATACCGTTTTAAGCTTACAGCATATCTAAGGTTTTAACTGTATCGTGATCATAATGTAAATATAATTGATTATTTTTCTCTGACAGGCTATTCAAAATAGAACACATTGTTTTACTTTGTCATATTTTATTTAGTGTGTAATATAAAAAAAATATATAAAAATAAAAAACCATTAATAAAAAAAAAATTAGTATAATATTCTGAATTAAATGATGCCCGGATAAAATCGTCGCGCGAATCTTTGCCACAAACTGCTCTATGATTTTATCGCTAACTTGTTTTAACAAATTGGCGTTAGACTCGCCATTTATTGTTTTTCCCCATGAGAATTCCAAAAAACAGTTGTCATTACCTTTCCTACTGACAAAACCGTTTTTGCTTTCTTTGGTGGTGGAGAATCTTTGTATATCCATTGTTTGGAGTGTTTTCTGGTTTCGTAGCATAATAGTGGACTAAAGTTTCATCGACGATTATGAAACAGCGCAAGACCTCTTTCGAATTGTGGCAAAAACCTGCTAAAAGGTCGATAGTTTGAAAAAAAAATCTCTGTTCATA
This sequence comes from Psylliodes chrysocephalus, assembly GCA_927349885.1. Lineage (NCBI taxonomy): Eukaryota > Metazoa > Arthropoda > Insecta > Coleoptera > Chrysomelidae > Psylliodes > Psylliodes chrysocephalus. Next base: position 17,070,006 of record OV651820.1, read on the forward strand.
TCTCTTTATTAACTAACCAATAATTTTTATTTAAAAACGTTAAAATATCAATATTTTTTGGCTTAAGCATTGACCATCTCTCAGTAGCTATCTGCCCTGTACCACTGAAGACACGCTCAGATTCTACTGAAGTAACGGGCACACATAAATATTTTTTCCTGCAATTTTGTAAGGGATGAAATTCAGTTCCATTTACTTGAAACAATACAAAACTATACAGATTATGAACATGATAATACTTTTAGCTTAACTCACCTTCCAAAAGAGTAGAGGGTCACTTCCTTCATTTGAATCTCTAGGTATTGCCTCTTTATTATTATGGCATCTACTTTCTTTTTGACCTTTGTTTATGACTTGCTCTTTCATTCATAAAAGAAAATAATGATGATGGTGATGATGATGATGATAATGATGACTTGTTACTATCACCACCATTACTACCTTTATTAAAACTGCTAATCGAACTGTTTTTTCTATCATGATCTTCGTTTTTTTCTTCATTTTCTGCTTTATTTAAAATGCTTACCATTTCTTGCTCCAAAAATTGTCCAGCTAATTTTTCATTATCTATACTTCGAAAACCCTTCTGTTTTTAATCTTGAATCGATTAGAGTACCCATTTGAGCCACAGTCCTCTTTTCATATAGGAAGAATCTAACTTTTACTGCAATTAATAATTTTTGACACATCTGCTTTTCTTCTTCTGTTAGAATATCTTCACTTGAGTTTTTTAAAGTGCCAAATATGCCAAAGGTTAAGGGAATAATTAATGATATGATGACACAACTTGAGCCTGATATCTTTACAGTTGCTTCATCAAATAAGGTGAATAATTTTTCCATATCTGTTAAAACAGTTATTTATTCTATACTTTTATTATTTTTAATAGTGATCTATTAAAAGCTTCACTAGTCTTTAAAATTTTTTTTATCGTTCCATAAGCACAATTCCATCTTGTTGCCACTTCTTGAATCAGTTTCAATGGAGTATCAGGGTTCTGTCCCCTTTTGAAAATATCGGTGGCTACATTACTGGCCTTAACAAAGCGGACAATTTGCTTACACTTTTTTAAAATGGTTTTCACTGGATCCAGTCGTTGACAACCAAATTAGTGGTGGTGCATAGCAGGGAAGGTGTCTTTTCTTTAAAATTTTAAGATTTTACCATACTTGAGGCATTATCTGTTACTGTACATGTGGTTTTCATTTCAATATTCCATTCACTTAACACTGCAGCAACATTTTCCGATGTATGGTGAATTCCATTGTCTATCGGTTTTGTTTACAGAACACAGCGATTGAATTCAAAATCATTAGTGATGAAATGACAAGTTACAGTCAAAAACTATTCGCTTGCGACTGAAGTCCATGAAGTAATTGCAACAAATTGAACCCCCTGTAAAATTTTCTTCAGGTTTTCACGTGTGTCAATATACATTTTTTAAATTGTCTATCGAATAGTATACTTGCTGGGTATAATATACATCGGATTTAAAAGACTAATAAATAATCTGAATCCTGAAGCACTGTCACTTTCATTAGTACTTTGGATATTCCTAGGTTCTGCTATAAAATGTGGGAGGTGTCGTTTAAGATAAACATTCAAATTGCTTTTGTTCCCACTCGTTTTATATTCTTTGCCGCAATTGCTGCAAATTGTTTATCAGTGGACTTTTTGAAAATGTTCCAAACTTTGGAAAGCTTTGGTCTTTTCCTTTTATTAGATTCTAAGCTTTCATCACCATTTTTATCATCCTTACTAGGATTATCAATAGACCTTGCATCAGTTTCATCATCACTGGTACCTACAAAATGAAAACGGACATTAATATAGAGAATTCCAAAAACAAGAGAGAATCACAACTTACGTTTGCTTGTTCCCGGTTTACTGCGAATGTGCGAATGAAAAACGTCTCTATATTATCAGTTACAATCTTATTACAGTTCCGTATAATTTTCGGTTCAAACGAATTAATTAATTTGTTTAAACAATATAATTATATTTTATCAATTCAAAATCAAAACAGAAAACAATCACCATTCACAAAAATGACAACCCTTAACACAATCGCATTCTTTAAAAAGGACTGAAAGAAATCGCCAAAGTTTTATCAAGCCCGAACTGAATTTTAATTATGGTTTATATCATTAGGTTTGCTATATCGAGGAATATCTAATGCCAAATTTTAAATTTTTAAACAGATTTGTTATTGTGTTTTGACCAAACAAAAATTCAGGGGGAAAATCATACCTGTATCACCATACCAACCATAATATAAGTATGTAGTCACATTAGTAAACATTTCTTCAATGTTGTTTTATTTGTTCCAGCACTAGTACAAAAAAGGTTGCGCAGAGAAAAACGGACGCGAAGACAGTTGCAGGAACGTATGGACTTGGAAAGCAAAAGGAGAGCACAATTGGAGGAAGCATTACGGTCAGCAGGAGCAGCCGATCAAATCAACATTATAAATGGTGAGTAACTAATGTTAATTAAAAAAAACATGATACGGTCAATATGGATTTCTGGGATTCGTAGGATTTTTTTGGATTTCTTAAATATCAACTTTTGCGTAAGTTACTTTAGGCTAGAGAACATTAAAAATTTAAATAATACAGATACAATTCAGAAAGCCATGTTTACTATAAACCGCTGAATTAATTTGACATTCGGCGTTAATAAAAAGAAACTAATGGAACTGCAGATCGAGCTTTAAGGTAATCAAACGCAGGCACGGTGTCAAGCAAGAGCCAAGGGCCCCGAATAATAATAACGGTATAAGTAAACGATCCCGAAAACCTGAGGGCCTGCATTAGATGGTTAAAGTCGCGCTCTAAGGTAGCAAGGAGGGGGCCCTGTCAATCACAAAACTCTCAGAAGGGCCGTGGAAGTCTTTGACGCCCTCCGGGGTTCCAAGTTTCCCGGATTGATCCCCGCAGATTACAAGATATTTGCCTTGTCTACCCATTAAGAACAGTTTCGACTGTTCGGTTATATTTAGCAAATAATAACTTTAGAAACAATAATATTAGGTAGGTAGTATATGGTATGTGGGCTAATTTTAGCCTTAGGGTTGTATCTGATATACCGAGGTAAACTTATAAGGTTCGAAGGCCGATATAACGATACAACAAAAAAATTATACACCGACATCGTGGTATGAGTGCGAGAGCGTCGTTTGGTTTCGTTCTTGAAGAAAATCGGTTTATACTTTTGGCGTTTTGAATTCTGCTGAACACAAGATATAACATTTAAAAGGTTTTAGTTCATTACAATGATCCACAGCCAGAAGGAGATAACTGTGGGATCTTCCAATTTGTTGGTTTATCCCATGATAAATAAATTATATAGTTGGAAAATTTTGAAGTATATTTTTAACAGAAGTATGTATAAAATAAAATATAAAAAGACATAATGATTATAAATAAATAATCATTATTATGTAATGGTAATGGATGTTGCCAAGAAAGTGAATTTAACATTTTTCATTACGAGGGGTGCCACATAATGAAAGTTGTCTGAAAGGTGACAAGTATGTGACGTTCTAAGGTAGGAAGGTATGTAGTGTAACTGAGGCACTATAATAACTACCGAAAATTGCAATACAATTTACAGGAGAGCAATTTTAAATTTTAATGGTATTTTATCCTACAAAGGTTGCTATTAAAATACAACTTATAGCAATTATTCTTTTGTTATTAATGGAACCATTTACTATTATTTTAATTTATTTGTTGGCCACAAAGGTAAAAAATCAAAATGTTAATTTAGAAAAGCGCCTCTCTGAAATATTTTTTTGTTTACTCTCATTTACGATATTAGTAGAGATAATTCAAGTTCACTAAGAACAGGCACTATTAGCACCAGGGCCGCCGAGAGCCAGGTCGGGCCCCGGGACAATTCTCCAGGTCGGGCTTCGCGACAATTTTATAAAAAATTAGGCTTTTTTTTAATATCACATTTCTAAAAAAAAGCTCTTCAAGCAAAAACTTCCCCTCCTCTTTATTTGAATTTCTCTAAAAAAAAGTCTTCAAGCAAAAACTTCTTCTCTTTTCTTGAATTTCTCTAAAAACAAAACCTTCTCCTTCTCCTTCTTTTTACTAAATCTCTAAAAAAAAACTTCCTCTTGTGCCGAACTTCTGAAAAAGTATAAAACGTCCTCGTCAAAGTTGGTGAGCCTCCTTTATGCTGCTGCCGGGCCCCCACTTGAGCCCGTTCCCTGGGAATTAGTCCCGGCAACCCCCCCCTTCTTGTCGGCCCTGATTAGCACCGCTCTTATTTTGACATCTGCACATGCGCAGATTGTCTAAGTTCTAGGACTTAAAGATAGTGGCTGGTCTTAATTGTGGATATTTAACGGCAGAAAATAGTGGCGACTTTATTAGCTTTCGTATGAGTTTGAAGTTTTCTAATATTATGTTATCTTATGTTGAAAATGGGGTGTTAATACACTGCGACCTAAAAGATCTATTGTGCTCCCTTCTATCGCCAATGCACTAAGGAAATGCCTCTATGCCTATAGCGACCCTTCCAATCCTATTTTCTCAAGGAAGTGTAGGATTTGAAGTGGCTTCAAGTTAGGTAAATCTCCCTCTTCTCTTTGATATCCTCCTAGATATAGTACCCTTGGATTCTGGAGTGCTACACATTCAATTAGGATGTGAATGGAGGTTTCGTCCTCCTCCTCACGGAATCTGCACTCACTATCCTCTACTACTCTCAGTTTACTTAGGTGTCCTTTTAGTCGGCAATGCCCGGTAAAGATCCCTATTACAATACGTAGCCTGTTCTTGCTCAGGCAGATGCAGGCTTCCGATCTTTTCTGGTTATATTCACTCAGAAGTATCTTGGCCTGTCTCAACCCCAAGAGATTGTTCCAATTATCGGTTCTTCTACTGCCCAATTCTTTTTTAATCTCTCCTAATATTATATTACTGCTGATACCGCAGAACGGCTCAGGTCCTACAAAGGGTGTTTGAGCCCCTTTCCTTGCAAGACTATCAGCAATCTCGTTACCCTGTACCCCGTTATGTCCCGGGACCCAAGTGAGTTTATAATATTAAATATTTAATATCATTGTCATCTAAATTGCCATTTCTAATGCTTCTTCCATAGTATATACTATTATAGACAACAACAAAGGTGAACTAGAATTCAGGGTTTATAAAATGAAATTAGGAATATGTGACTCTAATGTCAAAATCTTAGATTAGATTTTTGCATGGAATTTATTTGCCTCTAATTACATTGGCACTATAAATGGCTGACGTTATAGACATTTGTAATATCTCTCTATTCTTTTTGTTTGTATCTATTGTTTTTTACTGTAAGGTCATTTAATCGAAAATAATATTAAGAGAATTGGGGTATAACATTAAAAAAAAACTTTATAAATAATTCTAATCTGTGTTTTACTTATTTCTTAGTGTCTTAAAATAGATTAAATAAAACACAAAACCCTATGTCACAAAATAGAAGCGACCATTCTCTTTCGGCAAATAACTACTCCTTTGGCTAATACCTTAACAGGTATTAAATTATATCCAACGTAAATACAGCAGAAAAATAAATTAAATTTCACTCTCTTTGATTTAGCTCACTAAGGAGAACATCATTCTTGGATCGGTTTCGTTCTTATTAGGACTCTTCAGCAAGAAATAGATATTTTAAGGTGAAGGGGGAGAAAAAGTCCTTTATATCTCCTTGTGAGATATAAAGGACTTTTTCACCCCCTTCACCTTAAAATTACCTCAACTGACACATGGCTACCCCCCTTGTCAAAGAAATAGATAATTTTCAATTCCAGTCTCCAATAAAATTAACGAAGGCAACACATTCACTAGTATACATTAATGTTGGTTACGAAAAGAAAAGTAATGAAATAGTGAAAATGGTGTCGCCATCTGTTCCTAGTAAGCAAAATCAAAGGTCGCTTATAGTAGAAAGTTAAAAAACTATATGGAACCAAGAAGGCAGGCTGAAAATTTTCTTTGGAATACTTGTTGAGGTATTATCCAAAGGAGTAGTTGTTTTCCTATTTTGTAACACATGGCTTTACGTTTTATTTATTTGATTTTATATCTTGGTGGTTTGGTAGGTTCTACGTCAGAAGGTAGGAGGAAGTGTCCTTCATTAAATTCACTATTATTTTCATTTGAAGCTTCAGTAATAGAACTCTTAACCAGATATCACGAACTTCTACAGGTGCTTCTTTACCTCGATTTCATCTAGTTTTTGTCAAAAACATGGATAATCAATCTATATAACTATCTATATTATTGACCCTGTCAAATCACCAGGCCTACTGGGTTGCCATATCATAACTTGTCATTACCTACGTGCAATTATTTTGTTTGGAATATCCAAATTAAATAACGATATAAAACAAACAGTGTCACAAATTAGAGAGTTATTGCAAGTTCATTTAAGGCCAGTCGCTATTAATGTAGCTCTTATTTGGACATCTGAGCATACGCAGATCACTTACATTCTAGAACTGACTTTAATAAAGATTGTGCCTGTTCCTAATTGTGGCGACTTTATAGTTTTTGGGTGCCCTCGCCAACATTCGTATTTTTTAATAATAAATATTTAATATCATCGTCATATAAACCTTCTAAAATGGTAATTTCTAATGCCTCTTCCATATTATGTACTATTATAAACAACAAAAAATATGAACTGTAATTTAAAAATTTTAAAATGAGGTTAGAAATATGTACAAGGACAAAGACTAATGTCAAAATTTCAGGTTTGCAATAAGTCTTATTTTAGCATTGAGTTTATTTGCCTCTAATTTCATTTTCACTATTAGTGGCTGACGTTATAGAAATTTGCAATATCTCTCTATTATTCTAAATAAATTAAAAAGGTAAGTATTTAATGAAAAAATACACTCGACCAACAGTGTTTTCCCAATTAACAATCTAAATAATTGAAAACGTAACTATAAAAAGTGTCACCAAACAAAATGTGTAATATTGTGTATGTACTTCAAATTTTTGTTGGAACCGTTTAGCAAAACGTGTCCCTTATTCACTTACAGTGACGTACGTGCCACACAACATTTTTCACAGGACCCTCAGATAGCGACACATTTAATTGCCCCATTTTAGCATACAAGCCTCGAAGAGGGTTGAAAAGTACATCGATTTTGAGTAGAATGAAAAGAAATTTACGAGTGGCATATCGAAGGCTTAGCGCACAGAGGTGTTAAGTGCATTCTTGGCACAAATTGTGTTAAAAGCACGTACCTATACTTATATGTGTACAAATAATTTATCTTCATTTTGCTTTATTATGTAATCAGAAAAAACGAAAAATTGTTGAAAATGTTTGCTAGATACATTTCATGTGAAATAACAGAGAGAGAGGTATAGCTTTAAACTTAAATTATTAAATATTAGCAAAATGTTATTTAACACATGTGTGCACTAAACCGTCAATATGGAATATTCGATTTTCTTTAGGAGAAGTTAATAGATACATCTTGTCAATATTTTCATGCAAGCCGTGTTCACTGACTGATTAACTAATAGAACTAGGCTTCGGAAAACCATTGGCTTTAATCTTGCAAGTGGCTAAAGGGTTGAAATAAATCTTGTAAGGAAAATCGAGATTTTAACCAATTTTTTCACAAAATTTCATCGAATGTATGAAAACGTACATCGTCAGTAGTCCGAAAAACATATTTGCATGAATGACCCGAGTGGAAAAGTGCATTTTGTGGTCGGAAAATATTTATGTTAAGGAAAATCGAACTTTCCATGCGTTATCCCCAAGAGCCACTCGTAAATTTCCTTTCATTCTCATCAACATCGATATACTTTTCAACCCTTTTTAAGACTTAGTATAGTGTAGTTATTTCATTCACAACCAAGGGCAATTTTGTGAAAAGTAACACTTGATCTATGAAGCGGAATAGGGCTGATTATAAGTATAAGTAGACATTCATAGTGATGTTGTTCCAGTAGAATCTAATTCTAATTCTAAAGTGAAAAGTGAATTTTTTTGTATAGCGCCATGTTTGTTTTAAACGTGCGACATGTTTTGAAGTACAACTTAGACAAGTTTTTTCAAGCTAAAATTTATCATTAATGCCTGTCACATGACGCCATAGAGTAGTTAAAAAGACAAAAATTTCTGTCATTTGTCATTTATGGCAGGACTGTTTTTTATTGTTCACCATTCGTGCCGAATTAGCTTTGTGAGTTTTTGTTTTATAAAAAAATTGACGATGATTTAATTAAAAATGTTGGCTCGCTTATTGCTTCAAAAAGTTTAAGTAGACGGAAGAACTAAAATTTGACGTTAATCTGTAATTTCTAACAATCTATTGACATTTTCTCACCGCCCCAAAAGATCGATGGATAGATCTACTAGTGAACTGAACGATAATAAATGAACGCGTTTTGGGAAATGATGGAGTCACCAGTAAATAAAAAAAACAGGCCTCTTCTTCATCAGACGTGACAAATTTGCATTATTGTTCTTATAATTTAAAATTTTTAAATTTTATTTCCTAATATTCCTCTTTTTAAAGGGTTAGTTGCGATCCATTTACAAAACCGAGCCCAGCGATTCTAACCTATGTTCTTGGCAGGACTTGTGTAAAAATAGACGTATGCTATTTCCACTTACATTACGATATTTATACAGATACTAATAATGGGGTTAGAAAATAATGGTCATATTTAGGGATTTTAAATAGTAGATAAATTAGTAGAAAATCATTATTTTGTGAATGGAACCAATAATAAAGTTTCAACAGTTATCGAATTATCTCACAGAGAATTGAAATCAGTCAAAAAAATTAACCCAAAACTATATGACGATTGCCACCAACATTAATAACCGCCTAATTCACAAAAGATCTTTTGACGTATGTGTAAGTTACATACCTACGGCATCATAGAGGGTTCCTCTGATGACAATGACACGACTTCGCACATTTGGAATAGAACCTGATGTAGGATCTGGTGAGACGAGACGTCCCTTTTGGATGGAGGCACCCGATGCGCTTTCACTGACTTCAAGCGAACATGGACTCAATCTCGCTTATATCGTCCATACGCCACATAAATTTATATCTAAACAAACAGAAGAGCCGGAAGTGGCAGGTACAATTCATATCTACACCCACGGTTCTAAAACAAAACAAGGTTCAGGATGTGGAAAATACTTCAATAGTGCCAGTGGAGTTCAAATGGAGTTTATGATGATTCTCAGAGTAGCAAAACAAATTACCAAAAACAGTATCACTGGAAGGCACTTTGTCATTCATACAGATAGAGGACAAGCACTACTCACAATGGACAGTCCAAGTATTTACTCAGGGGTTCTATTAGAATGTCACAAAGCTTTGGCCGAAGTGCCCATCAACAATGTAGTCACCTTAAGATGGATCAAATGTCAACCCGCATAGAAAGGTCTTGCTGATTCACTACCCAAGAAGGCAGCCAACCAAATGCTTTTGGACTGACAACATAATTAAAGAAAATTCCATCGTTAAATTCAATATTTTTACTGTTGATAGCGTTTAGATAAATGTGAAAAATGTCGGTGTCAGATGTCAATCATCAAAAGTGAACGTGGGAAATGATTTAATTTTATATGAAAATTTTTCATTTTCAAAAGCGAAAGTTTTAAAAAGTGATGAGACATCGTGGACTGTACTTCAATAAAAGATTTACCTAATAAAAAAACTAGTTGGTAAACTTAACTTTTGAATAAGTGGACAATACGGTCAGATGACCGATACAAAAATTAAGTCATTCTACAAAATACACTGTTCAAAAATGTCATTATTGTCTCTTGTTGCACTTATTTCGGGCGCCCGTCTCCTTTATCTAGGATAGGGGAAGAAACGGAACAATTTAACTGAAGTCTTAACAAACTATTAAAGTAAAATGAACTATTTATTTTTTTTAATATTGGAATAAATTCATACACCTCACAGATACGTACAATATATATGAACAATTTAGAGCTGCATCCAATTTACCTTTAGGATTAAACTGACCCTAAAATACAGGCGCCCAGTTTACCTGTTCATGAAATGGAGCAAGTAACCTTCGCGCCCAATTTACCACCGCCGAATTGGAGGTGCACTATCAACGTAGGAGGATGCACAATAGGCCCAGTGAGACGTAAGGGCCGTGGTTTAACTACACACGTTACAGATACAAACCTACGCAAATAATCACTATTTCAATATTTCACAAACCATTACATAATTATATCAATCTTGGTAAATTGACATTCGTTACATATTTGTCTATTTCGTATTTCTTCTTTTTTTTAGAAAACTATTAACCAATATTTAATTTGTTGATGATTTGGAGGAAATATATAACCTTATTTATTTAAATTTTACTACTTACAGTAACGATTCCAAGTACGACAGAAAAATATCGCCATCGTCCAGCTCTACTTTTTAGATAGATATGCAAATGTGAACGTTCTTTTAACGTTATTAAAACTATTATTCAGAATAACGTTTTGACTTTGAGCATCGAAGCGTTTTGACTACTGCTACAATTTAATTTACATACTTTACATTTTATGTTTGTGATTAATTTTGCCTGTAATATTTCTATTATATTAAAGCCTTAAAAGTGATCGACAGGTGGCAGAGTAATGCTGAAACAGAGAAGAAGACAGCAGCGTCAGTAACAAGGTGACTGCCTTGTACTTTCAACATGGCATCACTATCTGTGATCCGTTTTTAGAGTAGAAAAGGTGTCAAACCATTCGAAATAATCCTGAAACTAAAATGTCAAGCAAGGAATGAAGCTATAGCTCATCACCATTTCCTGAAAGTAAAATAACAAACAAGGAATGGAGTCATAGCTCATCTCGTGTATTGTTACAGCATAACGCTCGACCAAATTTAAATATCTTATTCACTATGTTCGGATTACTCAAAGAAGCAATGAAAGGACAGCATTTTAGAAGGGATCACAATAAACACAATTCTGTAAACGTGGTATCTATGTAGGTTTTCGAAGCAGTGAAATACTTGCATTTAACATCATGGAGACTACTTCGAAAAATGATACATGTATCCTTTTTTCCATTAAATTTATAACAATTTTAATGTTTTCATTTGATAGATCCCCGTATTTCCCAAGAGAGTTTTGAAAGCTACGTCTTAACAATAAATTTGTATTGACCTTTCTCATATTTTTCATTTAAACAATTACAGAAGACTTCAAGGACATAAAAATTGTTTAGACATGCATCTTACTTCATTTGTTGTCTCTTTCAATAGTGAAAAACGCAGATTTCTAACTCTAGCCGTAGAAACAATCAATAATGGTATTTATTCTTACAAAAGAAAATTTGGAATAACGAAATGCGAATATTTTTAAAACATTTGTGTTTTCTTCTCATAATGCATAGATAGTTTCATAGTGGTTTGTATTTTTGTTCTAGTTGTCGTGTCTGATTGACTATTGTAGACGTTTTTAAATTAGCTGAATCTGTTTTCACAAATTGAGCATTCATGTTCAATACTCACAAAAGATTCAAAAATATAAATGTAAACAAAATGGTATGGATTAATTAGAGTTTTATTTCAAACTGACATATACAGTGTGTGCCATAAAGTTATACCCACATGGGAGTTTGGTTTTAATATTAAGATTGTAAAAAAGTGTTTTAGAGCAATAAATTCTATTTATTTAAAAACTTAAAACAACCCATATCAAAGTTGGCTACTTACATTAATTATCTGTCAAATTTATATTTTTTGTTTTGAAAAATCGTTCAAAAATGACTTTCTTTTAAAAAAAAAGTTATTAGTGAAACTTGTTTTTAGTTACATTTTACGTCAACATCCTCTTAAATTATTTTAATTAACTATTTTTCGAAATTGATCTTGATCTTTGATACTGTAGTAAAATTTTTCCTTTTTCAGTAGTGAACATTACAAATTCTTAACTAAGGTCGTTTTGCTTGTAAGTGTCCCCCTTAAATAATAACAATTATATACTTTTTGAATCAATCTTGAAAATCATTCATATTATAGGAAATTTTATTCCAAATTGAAATATTTAGAAAATGTAATTCTTTTCCTAAAGATGTTTCGTGCAGTATCAGTCAACGTGTTTAATAATACGTATATAATATTGTCACGTCAAGCGTGTTTTATGATAAAAAATGTCAGTCGGAGTCTCAGTGATTTGGAGCCACTACTGGGAATCCCCTACAAGGGGGCCTCCTATGGGGAGGATCCTTCCCTGTGGAAAAAGCCCTGCGTATCGCCTCGACTTTTATAACTTCCCCATAGTTTATTGTTATGAAACTAATAATTAAATATCTGTTTCAAATCCGACTAATTTTAAATACGTTTGATTATTTTTGTTTAATAAACTATTGTACTATTAAACTATTATTATACTATGGTTTTTTACTTTTCACTAAATATGTAGCCATGATTTCGATTTTTAATAAAGGATAGCTGCTTTCTGTATATGATTTTATAACTTTGAATGAAATTTATTGTGTACGACAATTTGTTTAATTATCTTTAATCCAAAAATTGGTGGTTTTGTTAAAGGAGATAATATTAACTAATATGTGATTAAGTTTGTTAATTCACAGATATATAAAAAACAACTTCTAGTTTGCTGTTATCTTCTAATTGTCATGTATTTTAGTGTATTATTTAAGTTGAACCTTAGATATTTTATATGATTTTCCATTTAAATAGCCAGATATTAAAATTTGGAGTTATAGTCCAAACAGCGTTCCGCATCATTCACGTATGTGAAGTGAGTAAGGAATCATGTCTGGAATAACGGCGTCGGCATATCGAACTAATATGAAACTTAGTCGCTAGCAGGTTATGGTACAAACTTGGGTGGAGCCGAAATAAGTAGTGTATTTACTGTATTAGTGCACCCATATGAATTCCGGCGACCAATCAAAACTCGCCGTTTGGTCTACAATTACCGGTAATTTCTCCTTTAAAATATACAATGAGAATGGATTGTTGTCGATTGTGCCTTTGGATTGGACGGTTGCTGCTTTTCGATTGCGTGAATAAGTGTTTGCTAAAAAACATTTATTACGGACTCTTTTCATACGAGATGGAGACCCCAGGGGAACGAATAAATAAAATGAACGGATTTAATAACTAACAATTATTTTACAAAATGGATACTATGAGATTTATAAAATTATACTTACTGTACACATTTTTGATATACCTAATGTTTTACATTCTATTCCATTGAGTCTAATGGAGCCGCAGTCTCACCATTCTTTGTTAACACACATTCCTAGAGTGAACCTGATTCCGTTAATATACAATGTTCAGAATTATTAACCGTAGGTATATTATTCGATTTGTTTTTTTCAGATAAACTGTCTCAATCTGAACAAAAACCGAACACCAGCAACACCCAACCCTCAATGAGCAGCTCATCGTCGGCCAACAATCCCCAAAATCTCTCTCCTTTGGACACGCACGCATCTTCGGAACGATCTGATCGTCTAACAGAACGTCTGACAGAACAGCGCCCCGTAGATAGGATAAAGCAGGAGCGCGAAGAACCACCAGGATCAGGATATGGTCAACAGGCGCCCAGAGATATCAGGGAACCTCCTCCTCAACCGCCTATGCCTCAGGATAACAAGCCTTGGGGATACGCCGGAATCGAGCTAATGAATACTGGGGCTGCATTTTGGCAAAACTACTCTGGTGAGTATTTGACGGATTTTTGTGAGGGAAGAGTAAAAAACTAGTTAAATGTTTTATGTTTGTTTAGTTTCTTTTTAAATCCTGAAAGCTATGAAAGTGAAACTTCGCTCTCTATGTATAGTGATAATGACACTGTAATTTTTTCATTGGTGAATCTTTGTATATTTAAAATTTTAATCAATCAAAAAACGGTTAGCTATTTGGGTTATAAGCCAAGGTCGTCGAAAAAAAGAAGACACAAGATAAACATAACCACACATAATTAATCAATCTAAATATTTTTAGCATCCCTTGTGTATTTATTCTAATTCAATAAGTAAGGATTCAGTATTAAATTTGGATTTGAATCAAGAAAACATTTATTAGAGTTAAAAAAAAAAATTTCACGTAGGAAGATATTCAATATTGAATTTATTAAAAATCAACAAACTATGGTCTACAGGGTAAATAGGAATTATTTTCGGACTACATTTAAAAAAAAGACATATACGACATGAATACTTTCCAAAATACTAACACACTAAGGAAAATTTGAAATTTATAACGGATCGAACCAGTTTGTAGGATATACATACATATACATACATATACACGCAAATTCCAGATATATGCCATAAATTAAATTTAATAAGTCTAATAGAACTTTATCTTTTAAAATATTTCAACTTATTCCATATACGCGAGTATATAACATTTATCGGAATAGTAGCCACAAAAATATAAATTTTTCTATGCAATGTTGGGTTTTGGATTCAAAAATATTTTATAGTTTATTTTAAAGTATAAATATTTATTCTACAGTATGTTCGCTATAATTACGCAGGTTTCGGATTAACAAAATTATGCAAATTAGTCATTGACAACCAGTTCCAATAAGCCTCTTCCCAAGAAATTAGGTAAAATTGCCCTAATGGTCAGATTTAAATTAAAATAACATTAGGGTAGGTACTAAATTTGTTACAAATATTGCAGTTGTATTGATTCTTTGCAAGTGTTGACATTGTATGTATATTGTAAATTTAGTGGAAATTTTAAAAATGCCTAGACGTGTGTTAGATGTAGAAAGTCTAATTTGTAGTGTACATAAGTATTTTACGGATGAAAAAGAAAATGGCGGTCCTTTAAAATCGGTAATGTATGTACAACAACGCGTATGCGATGCTCTAGGAATTAGTGAAACCAAATTAAGAGTAGTATTACAAAATCACAATAGTGAACTGTCAAAAGAAGATCACCGTAAAACTCGCCCATCATTGAAAACGAAAGATATTCCAGATGGAAAGAAATTTGAAATTCGTGATACCATTTATCGAATGAGGGCCAACAAGGAACATGTTATCTTAAATACAATTCTCTCGGAATTAATAGCTAGAAAATTTGACGACATTGGCAGAACAAGTCTATGGCAAGTGATACATGACTTGGGTTTCAAATTTCAAAAGGAGGATAACAGAAAGGCCCTTTGTGAAAGAAGTTCTGTCGTGCACAAGAGAATTAACTGTCTAAGAAAATATTCTAAATTTAAAGAAGAAGGGGCTAATTTTATATATTTAGACGAAAGATGGATATTTTATAGGGGTGCAACTAAGAGAATATGGCAAGATGATAACGTAAAGTCCATCATACATACCGATGGAGAAGGAAAGCGACACATAATTTTACATGCAGGAGAGAAATCGGGTTTTATAGAAGGGGCTGATTTAATATTTTCATCTAAATCAAAATCCAGTGACTATTACGATAATATGAACACAGAAATGTTTGTAAAATGGTTGCATGAAAAACTTCTCCCAGGTTTAAGTGAGCCCAGCGTAATTATTTTAGACAATGCACCTTACCATTCTGAAGTATTAAACAAAAGTCCAACGAATTCTTGGACTGTTTTGATAAAATTAAAGAATGGTTGACAAAGAACATATACCATTTCCTCAATATACAGGGTGTTTCAAAAAGATTGGTCATAAATTATACCACGTATTCTTGGGTTAAAAATAGATCGATTAAACCGTACTTACCTTTATACAAAAGTACACCCAAAAATAGTTACAGGGTCTATAAGATAAAAATTTAAATGATTTTTGTTAACGTTGCTCTTAAACCGTTTGACATTTTTTCATGACATTTTATATGACGTGTTGGAATACCATGACTAACAAAATCGAGGTAGAGGCAATATATTTTTTTATTTGTGTAGGATTTTGGAGGGTGTCACCGCCCCTTTCTCTACTCAACTTTTTTGTAATATAAAATTTTATTAAAAATCGAACGCTACTAAAATGCAACATCTATTTGAAAACTTTTTGGTCTCCTAGTATTTGTTTGTAAAATGTTTGGCTTAGACGATACAGCCACTTAAAATGACATCTTAAAAATATTCAATGTAAATTATACGTATGCAAAATTATCAAAATTCGATTTTCATTGTTAAAACTATGTAGTAAGTGTATACAGGAGAAGAATGTAATTTTGAACACCTGTTAAATAATTTTTTTTTATTTTGATAACATTAGTTTGTAATTTAAAAATAAACTTGGTTTTGATATTTTTCATATCTACGTAGAATTTCCATTGAATATTTTTGAGTTGTCATTTCAAATGGCTGTATCGTCTAAAACTAAACTTTTTACAAACAAATACTAAGAGACAAAAAAGTTTTCAAATGGATGTTGAATTTCAGTGGCGTTTCATTTGTAATTAAATTTTATACTACAAAAAAGTTGAGTATAGAAAAGAGTGATGACCGCTCCAAAAACCTATAAAAATCAAGAAAAAAATATTGCCTCTTCCTCGGTATTATTAGTCATGGTATTCTAACACGTCATATAAAATTTCATGAAAAAATGCCAAACGGTTTAAATTTTTATCTTATACACCCTGTAACTATTTTTGGGTGCACTTTTGTATATAGGTAAGTACGGTTTATCGACCTATTTTTGACCCAAGAATATGTGGTATAATTTATGGCCAATCTTTTTCAAACACCCTGTATATTAAAATCAGAATTATTACGCTTGGCAAATGACTCCATTAATGAAGAAGTTTAATTCTGCTCCCAATTATACAAAAGATTCTCCATTATTATTTAATTAAAAAGTTGTACATTATTTTTCATTTCATTTAACCAGTTGATATTTCCCCAAAGAACAGGTCAAACTTTCGGGTACTTACCTGAAAATACTCATAGTTTTTCCAAATTAGCTGAAAAAGGAATTAAATTATTTCAAATAGAATTATTCTGGGAATTAATACTTGCCAGGACAAAGGACAGGATAATCTTGTTAACTATTCTAAGAACCCTTTTATTGAAAGAAACAGTAACCTTAGAGTACCTATTATCTAAAATTACAAATCATTATATTTAATCTATTTTATATTTTAGTTTGAGATTTGCGAAATTATATTTGGTGTCCTATGTTCAAAAAGGTTTACTGTGTATAGAATAAAAATTCAGATCAGTTATTTAACGACTGTGCTTCAGTTAAGTTCTATTTGGTAACTTATTTAAATATGTTTGCAAATATTTTAGTATTTTTAAGAGTTTGTTCTGTTTGTTAAAATCATAATGAATACTGGAGAAAAAAGTGGTCTTGTAGAAAGGAGTCGAAAAATATAAAATCATTTTGGAATGCAAAAAAAACAAATAAAATAAACAATGTTAAAAAGGTTGGTACAGCTAGAATACTATTTTTATCATGAAAAATATGTTTTCAGAAAAAAGCTTGGAATTTACTGACTTTGAGTTTCAATGCTATAAATTAAGTGGTTGGTGTCAACTGCTGAACAATTAAAATCAAAATTCGACAATTTAAAAACAAGTTATACTATTTGTTTGTTTATTCACATTAAATTAAAGCAAACAACTGGCGCGATGTCATCAAAACTCAATTAAAACGACAAACTGTCAAACTTCATCGGAAAAAGCACGCTTTAAAGCTTCTAAAGGAGCAGAAACGGGTATTTAGTTAAATAAAGCTTTAAGGTTTACTTACTGTGTCAATAAATTTTTATTATGTAATCGATATAACATTTAAAAAGTTCTTTTAATATTAAAGCTTCATTTAATTTAATTATGAAATTGGCCCTTAGACCCAACAAAAAAAATTATGGAGTTACTGAGACTAGGAGAGAAATAACAGTTTAAGTTGGCAACACTTTTCTGACGTTCATTTGTCGAAAATAACAATAGAGGTTTTTATTGAAAGACGTATTGCCGTTGCCACCTATCAGTTTATATAGAGTAAAGTAATAGAAACAGGATTTTATTTCAATGAAAACTGTAAATTTGTCGTTTTAACAATGTCTAAAGTTAAGGCGTCGGCATAAATATCTTCTTTCTTCCTTTTAATACTACTGGCGAATTTTTTTTTGTATTGTAAAATAGTAGTCCACAATCCACATGTATATCAAATTTGAATAGGATCATTAAATAAGAGATAAACTAAATATACTATAATTAAATCAATTTGACACATAAGCACACTGACATAATAGCAATTGTAACCAATAATATACCTAGCTATTCTTATCAATCATAGCCGTCTCAGTCATAAGAAAAATTGGAAATAATATATTTCGGATTTAATTTTCTATAGGTTGAGTGGAAGAGAGGACTAGACCTAACTCTGCCTTTTCGGACTTCTACGAGTGGCAATCCTCAATTGCTCAACTACGTCTCGCCAGGCAAAACTTCTCGTAGTCGCACGAAAAACTCAACTTTTCGTCCTTAACATAATAGCTATTTGTGAGACAGAAAGTTAGCCAAGCGATGCGTCGTGGAGCGCGGCAATCTGTCTAAAGCGTTAATGAACTTTTGACTCAAAATGCACACAAGATTTTTTCTACGATTTTATTATTTTAGGAAATAAATATAAAAACTGAAAATGTATCGTAAGTAATGTATAATGTGTTGCCTATATCTACGTTAATCATAAAAAACGAAGTTGATATTCAAAGTCAATTATTAAAGGAGATAAAATATTACATGAATTAAATTTTCGTTACAAAATACGTAACAGAAAAAACTTTTCAATTATTGTTTACAAACAAAAATATAAAAATCTGTGAAAATTTTATTTATCAATCTTTTAATAAAAAATGAGAAAAATGAAGTAAAAAACAATTTATTTACAAATAAAAAATATATATACGAATCCTAAGAATATAAAAGTACTGATTTATTTTCCTGTAGTGGATGAAGAGGTTTCTTTAACAATCTAGCCAAGTGTACATCAATATTTACGCATTTTGATAAATTAGAGCCTTTCCAATAACACTGAGTAGATGTTACAGATGGTTCCTCACTTCTTCTATGAAGCCACATGTTTATAACCACCTGAAAAAAATAAAAGAGATATGCAGTTACAAAATAACTATATAACCAGCTACAAAATGCATTATTTTATGTAACAAGACGAGCAGAGCTTAACTAGCTCTGAACGAATCTAGTAAAGAACCTCGGATTTTCAAAAGTTAAAAAAAAACACCACATTTTTGAAATATAGAGCTTTTCGAAAAAAACTGCTATTTTTAAAAGTACATTTTTTTAGGCTATTGAGTATTATAAAATAAAAAATTACGGGATGCTTTGTTAGCTTCAAACGAATCCAGCAGAGCACCCCAGTTTTTTTTTTAAACCACACCACGTTTTTTTTGGCTCCTACAATATTATAAAATATTCGAAATTTGGCATTTTTAAAAAAATTCGCAATTCCTTGCTGACTTCAAAGTTTTTTTTTCTGAAAACAAATATACTTACCACATTTTTAGGATTTTAAAACAGCCTAAACATGTGTCATAAGTAGTTGTTTTTATATATAAAAAAACAAATTAAAAAACTGAAGTGTCCTGCTGACTTTGTTCCAACAAAGCACCCTGTATTATTTAAAAATAGCAATTTTTTTAGTAAAGTTTTACAATATTTCAAGAGTCTAAAAATGGGGTGTGGTTTTTAGAAAAAAGCTGTAAAAAACCGAATTGCTCTGCTGGCTTCTTTCGAAGGTTAGCAAGAAGCACCATGTATTTTTTTAAAATATAATATTTCAAGTGCATAAATATATGGTGTTGCTGTTTTTACAGAAAAAACTTTATAAAACAGAGGTGCTTTGCTGACTTCGTTCGAAGGCTATCAGAGCATTTTTAGTTTTGCAAAAAACGAGGAGCATAAAATTTTTGAAAAGGGTATAAAAATAGCCTAAAAATATGGTATATTTTTTAACTCAAAATTTCATAGGTGCTTTGCAGCATTCTTTGGTATCATAATTATTACTAGGTTCACTAACAAAATCTATTTCTAGATTATTTTAACACTTGCTGCCATTACAAAAAATGTCTATATGTCAAAATTAGAAAAAAAATATTTATAGAAATAAAACACTGTTTATTATATGTGATATAAAAACAAAAAAGCATAATAAATATTACAAACCTTGACATGCAGCATATCGTAAGCATTGTGCACTAAAAATTTCATTTTTGGTAATTACAACAAGCACATCAGAAGGTTTTTGCCGTACTTTAGGTTTAGGTGTAATTTGTCTCCTTCTATCTTATGGAAAAAGAAATTATCCCCATATTCTTGCTTGGCAGATCTAAAAATAAAACCTGAGATAAATATGTTTTACTATAAGGTGTATTGGCTCCATATAAACTGTAAATACCTACTATTAAAACAAAGTCTTACCTTTCTGACTTTTGTAAACTGAGTATTGTTAAAAAATGCAGTAATCATCTCGGTAATTATATTTTCGTTTACATTGGGTAAAACACTTGATTCAACTTTTATAAATCCAGCTGATCCATATTAATAATAAAATTAAACCAAAACAAAAAACTAAGGTTGGGTGTTAGGTGGTGTCAATGTTAATGTCACTTAGATGTGCGTTCACTTCGACATTCTGTGTGTCGGTTTGTTCATTGGCTTGGTTTTGTATAACAAAAAAAACTTCGACACAAGATGATTGGTCTATTCCCGATGACGTATAATTTCAAATTTTAAATTTCAATTGGGCTTAATTTAAAAACTTTTGGCTTTTTTAACGAACTGACTATTTAGAATAACTTGTATAGCGACTAACTATTACAATATAATTTATAAAACAGCATATCTCACATGTGAACATGGCCCATTCCCGGGGCCCGGACTCAAGTAGAGGCCTGGTAGCTTTAGATGAAGACGTTTTTTTAGAGGTTCGTCACACACAAGAGGGTCTATTAAGCTTTTGTTTAAGAACTTTTTTTTAGAAATGTGATTTAAAAAGGCTTAAATTTTTTATAAAATTGTCGCGAGGCCCGACCTGGAAAATTGTCCCGGGGCCCGACCTGGCTCTCGGCGGCCCTGGTGAAGAATCGAAAAATAATAGCAAGTTAGTAAATCTTAAATTCAATTTTTTTTTGTTAATTATTTTTAAAATAAAGTTATTTTTTTAAAAAACCTACCCACCACTGCCCTAACCTCTGATTTAGATAACTATACCTATACCTAATTGCTTTACCTTTTCTGATTTAAAATAAAACCATTGTACTCTTCTTAATGTATAGAAGGCATTGTTAGAATTGAATTCCCTTTTAATAGGCAAGTTTCCCACTGGGTTTCTTTTCATTACCTGTTCTGGATATCACCAAAAATAAAACTGATCATCATCGAATTAACAAAAGAATTCTAATTCCAGTAGCAAAACATTCGCCAGAAGCGGTTCTGAAGCGTGAAAAAGATTCATTTGTAATTTTTAATAGGCAACTACCTCGGTTCGAAACTATTAAAAAGTTTAATTTATACAAGGTGTGCCGAAATAATGTGTTATAAATAATACCATGATAATAAGAATAATAATAACAATAAAAATTTTAGAAACAGCGCAGGTCGATAAATATCAAGTAAATGACCTTTATTTTTGACAGAGATGGTATAAATTAAATACAGAAAGACACCTACAGGAGAATTTATGAGCAGGTTATAAACGCAATCTTTCGGTAAAAAAATACGTAATCATCGTTATACCGAATAAAATTTTATTTACGTTAATACAACACTTAACCATCTGCTGGATGATACTCGAAATCAATTTTGAACGCATGTTCACACCCGGACCAGAAAAAAAATGTTCAAAAACTGTTTTATATTTAATTGGAACTCACGTTAACGACTCTCCTGACCTAAATGCAGGATGTCTGTTAATTACTTTTTGTTGTAGACAGAAAAATAACAAGAAGAAAAACAATAAAGATTGATTAAAATAATGAAAAGGGGTGAAATTATTCTAAATTTTCTTCATTAAGTTTAAATTAGATGTTTTTCGAAATCGATTTTGAAAATATTTTATATACAGGGTGAATCCTAATTTGATACTTTTTAACTGTCTATAGAAGTCATTAAAATAGACAACTTTTCAGAAAAACTCAAAAATAAAAACACTATAATTAATTCCAAAATGTATCATTGTATAACTTTTGTCGAAAATTTTTTATTATATTCATGCATTGTAAGAACCATTCACAAAAAGAACCCCGCAAAAATCTTATGGAAATTGGGTTTCTGTCAAATTGTCTGAATTTTTGATATGTTATAGATTTTGTCATCTGAACAAAAGTCTCCATGCGCACAAAGTGCCAAAATGAGTATTTTGGCAGCTACGGAGCTGCCAAAGCTCCCCTGACCCGTTGCAAAACTATTCATTTTCAATACTATTTACAGATGTCAAAAGCATATTTTAATTATTTTAATATATAGGGTAATGTTTTTGAGGTCACTGGATTCAACCCTCATGTCAGATTGGACAAATTGACTGTTGACAGCTGTCAATTCACTGTCAACGAGGAATATAAAAGTAAATATCCTCTTTTTACCCTGAGAGTTTCGGTTTTTGAGGTCGCTGAATTCAATTCTCATGTCAGATTGTACAAATTGACAGTTGACAGCTGTCAATTGACTGTCAACGAGTAATATAAAAGTAAATATCCTCTTTTTACATTGAGGGTTTGGGATTTTGAGGTCGCTGAATTCAATTCTCATGTCAGATTCCATAATTTCCATAAGATTATTGCGGAGTCCTTTACCTGATATGCAATCACCCACGTACTTATCTAACAATAAAACCCAGACATTATTATAAAATGTATTCTTCTAAACACACTTAATATTAAATTGACTTGTACCATACTGAACAGATGAACAACACTACTGACCTACTAACGAAATGAGGCATTGCATTACAATATTTGTAAAAAAAAATAAACAGATAAACATAGACAAACCTATTAATTTGTTTAATTTTTCGTACACAAATTCAGGACCGTTTATTTTATTTTAACTTTTATACACAGTTAAAAAAAGTATCAGCTTGGGATTCATCCTGCATATCGTAGGAAATGTTCGTCTCTTGCCTATTTAAGTTTTTTTACCTCAACAATAAATATTCAGATGGGTGGTATTTTAAAAAACGTCTGCACTGTTTTAACACAGAAAAACAAATTATTTTTAAAATAAATGTTTTCTTCTTAAATTTATTAACAGCTCGTTCTAAAAGAACTAGAATTTAGATAATTTAATTTTCTATGACACACCGTTTTATTACTCCGTGTATTAGGTAATCTAAGTATACCTAGTTTGTAGTACCCATAATTGAAGACCTTGGCTTAATAAGGTTACATGCCGTATAAAGTAAGTTTTGAGAAAATTGAGTTTTAAATTTGTTTTAAATATGTCAATTAAAAATTATTTAAATATAAATACTACGAAAAATAGCGCCATCTTTCGGATTAGAGTGTGAAATAATTTGTATGAGGCTAGTATCCTTGTTAACAGATGTTTTGAGCTAAAACACTTCACTTGACCAATTGTGGCTTGCAGCCATTTTGCACCAAGGGCTTCAATTCGCATTCGCAAATATCTAAATATTATTCTTTGTTTTATTGGTTAAAATACGATGAAAGACCCATCAAATTTCCATAGAATGACGGTTGAGGATAAGATAGAAAGATGTTGATGCAATTTCCGATAATGGATCTAGTACGTTTTCGTTTGGCCACCCTGTATAGTATCCACACCAAATATTTAAACCTATAACGACTTGATTTGTTATTAGAATCATTGATTTTGGCTTGTTTTTTCACAATTACGTGTTGTAACTGTAGATCTAAAATTTTTTATCAGAATCCAAAATGGTATATAATTGTATTTATTCGTTTATAATATCATACACCGTGTATATTACTTAATAACATAAAATTCCTGTAAATGAAGTATCCGATTAGTCGGCGATTTTTAATCCTTGAGTCCACATCCACCACATCCCGATTGCAGTCTGCCAGTCAAGGGATTACCTTATAAATTGAAATCCTTTGAAACATTTCAGTTATTTCATCGGCGAGTGTATTATTGGCCGTGCCACCGAGATATTGCCCGTTTTATTATTCCTAATAGCCGTTTAATTTCGAAATTAAATGCCCGAATGAATAGCCGTTTTTGATTGTGTATGTCGAGAGTAAATTCCGAAGAAATATATACCGGGAGGATCAAGAAATTCTTCGGTCAAGATTTATGTATCATAGTTAAAACACACCAATAAGAGTTTATAATGGGGCCATTAATTCTATAAGATCTTGATCCTATTAGTTAATTGAGCTTTTAATATTTATTATGAAATCGGCCCTTGATAAAATTATGTAGGACTAAAACTGAAAAATCTCGGATTGTTTTAAAAATATCAATCAAGAACCCCTTTTCTGTGACAAATTGCGTGAAAAATAATTAATAATCTTAACTTTAATGAAATATAGGAAGTTAGAATAGTTTGGATCAAAATTGTTTCCGTATGCCTTGATTCTACGCCAATGGATTATCGTAATTTAACTAAGTAAAATGTGGTAACTAATAATGGTAATTAACTAACAAGTAATATATTTTTAAGTTAAAGTATTGACTGTAAAGGAAGATATTTATGTATTTATGAATTTCACTTTATCACCCTGTAGAATGAAAACTGGGACGTTTACAGGAAAATTGTATTTAGCTTTTCTTAATAATTATTTCTCATACTGCAATTTTTGTTGATCATCATTGTAAGTTAAATTGAATTCAAGGTGAAAAATCAGAAATTGTTTTTAAAATAGTTATTATCGTTTGTCTAATGAAACGATTAAAGTTGTGCGAACCAATATGCATAGGCGTACCGAAATATTTTAATAATAATATTGTTTATCAAAAAAAAAAAACATACATAAGACATAAAAATAATAATTACAATAAAATCAGCAACCAATAAGTAATGGTCATTATTTATTGGACCACTTGTTTAGGACCACTTGTTTAGGACCACTTGTATTGTGGCTTCGTAATCAGAATGATTTTCTTCTAGTCTGCGACCATAATTCGAAACATAAGACATAATTTAGCAATTTTAACAAATTCGCAAAATGTTTGCATATTATAAGTATAGACAGCAAAAAAAACATAATAAGAGTATTTTGAAAAATCCGGGTGGGTAATATATGTAACTTTTTTAGCTTTAACATAAAAGTCATGGTAAACGTAAGTACACAATCACTGTCAATTTAAAATTTGGCATATTATTAATAAAAAAAAAAACATTTCTTGCCCTCTCTATCAAAAACAGCATAGTTAGTAAAACAGTATAGTTAGTAATCTGTTTCATATATTTTGGATATATTATGAAGATTATAGGAGGAGCAAAATAATTTGAAGAGAGAGAAATATTGTCCGTTATTCTATGATGTTCGTGTGGCAAATTTATTTGGATAAAACATCTTTTTCAGCGGAAGTTTGAAATCTTATTCTATTATAACCGTATCTAGTAAACAAATTTAAAGTAGCTCGTTGGTCCAGATCGTCTAGCGGTTGAAAGCGTAGAACGTTAACAGACGTGTCGTGAGTTCGATTCCTGCTCCAGTTAAGTGATTTTTAAATAAAAAAAAAACAAATGGTGTATTATAGCAGGTTTCGAAAATAATAAATAAATTATTTAATAATACAAAATAGTGTGTGGTGAGTTGTGGTTGTGTAAAAAAAGTGGAATATAATCCAGGAATGGACGTTTTTAAATATTCAGTATTTAACGTCAAAATATAATCCAGAAAGGGATGTCCTCTGAATATTCAAAACTGTGCTATTTGTATACTTCAAAGGACGTCCATTGGATATCGGAAGTCCAGAGAAAACTTACTTTTGAACGTCTAAACATCCAAAATTGTATATCGAATGGAATTGTTTGTGCTGTCTAAAAAGTTTGCGATAATTTCTAATGGGACTTTTACAGTCAGTACTCAACATTCGATGTCACGGCACTATGCTTTAACACACAATCACGGAGTATCACGATATATAAGGAGTGATCCACAAATAAAATGTTTGTAAAGTAGGTCTTGGAAAAATTCAGAGCATTAAATTCTTCTTCTTCTTTTTAAGTGTCAGTTTGGATTTAATTTAGAGCTGTGCGTAGTTATCACGGACATGAATGACTCGTGTATCTGTCTTTGTCGGTCATGGATAACTGTTTACTTCTATGACAGAGTAAAAATGTCTGAACTTGTTCTTCTTTTGTATGTGTCCAGTGGCGTAGCCAGGCTTTAGAGGCGACGGGGACAAGATATTAAAAAGGCGCAAACACCCGTTTAGGTAGTTTTTTTTTTTAAGAAAACGTTTGTCTATATTTTCAGTAGCCCAATATCGAGAAGTCTGACGATTGAGATGACCGTTTATTTTTAAATTCACTGGTTTACGAAATAATGAATTTATTCCTTTCATTAGCACCATACAAAGGCAACACGTTGGTTCAGGACATTTTGAACACCTAATTTAGTAGAATATTTTTGAATTATTTTGCTGTAAAATTGTCATTTAATTCTTTTTTTTTGTTATTATTATTTTGTAAGATTAAGCACTTAATTACAAATAATTATCTTTCATTCATTTATTGTATTCTCAGAATAAAATAAAATTTATGTGTCTGATCTTTAAATATTATGATTTCGAGTAGGAAATTGCAAGATCTATCATATTGGTTTACTATTTAAAAAAATTGTCATTGACGTCACATCCCAAAAATGGAAAGTGAGGAAACTTGAATTCTATTTGAAAAATTGCTCTTTTAGTAATCAAAATTGACCTGTCCGAGTATTTTTTTCGAAAAACCAACTACTTCCATTATAATGAATTTATTCCTTTCATTTGAACCATACTGTATGTTTTCCTTAAAATTTCATTAATGGTTATGGTCGAATTTCGATCGCTGGGCGAACATTAGTTTAAATAACTATATCCCAATCAGAATGCTTATTGCTAGCGATACGCCTATGTTCACTTACTTGCGCAGTGACCTTGAAAAATAATTATGCTGAGTTCGATTAGTGAAGTCATTTTAATCTTTGCACTCCACAACTAACTTCAGTAGTTATTAATTAACTTTATATTGTTAAGTTATAATTGCCCCCCCCCCCCCCCCAACTAAAACAATGCTCATCTATATGCTGCCTCTAGTAACATATTAGTGAAGGTTTCTAACCGAGAAAATATATTGCTTAAAGGTTTTTAAGGGGAGGAAATTCTATTTGTTTTACTGATCTACTGTATACTAAATGCCGGAATAAATATTTTTGTTTCCTTTCTTTTTATAATATAACACAGTTAAAATTGAACAAGTATATGAACGTATTTTTCAATGAAAAATAATTTCTCAGGTGGTGGTACTAATAATAATGATCACCGATAGGCTATACATATATCATTAACCACTTTCAAAGCAAAACACCGGGCTAAATGGTAAAGTCAACAAACGAACAACAGCGTCAAAATCCCGAATTCATCCAAACGCGAATATCATGATATCATTTCGGGATTCGCTGGCGTGTTATCCTTTTGCAGACGCAATAAAGCTTTGTTGTATCCCCATAATATTCATTTATAAAGTAAGCGCCCGGAACATAACAAGATTTATTCAAATGAAAGTACATCCACATCGTCACAGCAACATTATCAATGCGGTGTAGCCAGTGAGTAAAGAAAATACCCAAAACGGGGTATGAAAATCCAGTCACACTGAGAAAACGTCACTGCTTTTAGAAAAATGATGTGTACGTAAATCTAAATGTTATATACCTAAATGGACTATTATTAGATAAATAGATGTCAATCGCCTCATCTTTTGCCTTTTCAATGTTTTTCAGTAAAGACTTTTGTGTTTTACAATGATCTATGAATTCTTGTCAGGAAAATCATCAGCTATCGCTATGCTCTAGTTTTAGAATAAAAATCGATTAATTTTATTTATAATAATTCGTTACATAAGACATTACAAAAACGTACAAGACAAGCCAGGTTTAAGATCCTCTTACAATCAGTTCAGTTTCAGTTAAACTGGCAGTTCAAATGACGTGTAGAAACGAAAACGAAAACTGAAATATAGCTATGGCTCCATGAATTTTCCATCAGTTTACTTTTTGATTTAATTTAGATAATTTAAAGAGTACCTACAATAAGACTTGTGACAACAGCGAGCCTTAAAGCTGGAAACTAGTGCATATCTTGAATTGGTTTTAAGTTTGCCATTTTTTAAATATCTTTTGATGTATAACCCACCTTTTATGCTGACTTGAAGCTATGGATGTTCTTGACGAAGTTGTATTGTAAATAATGTGTTCACAATCATTTTATTAATATGATGAAAAGGTTATAAGATTGTTTAAATTTTTGGCTACAACTTGTTGTGAATGCAAATATCAGAATATATTTTTAATGGTCACATCCGCTCCCTTAGATGCAACCTCTTTGGGATTCAAATAAGGAATAAATAATAATTTTAAAAAAAGACAACAAACTAAAATTTTGACACGCCCAAGTTCTGTCTATGTGTTTCGACTCGACTAAACCAATGGGAAGGCATTTGTCCACCTGCAAACTGACTAAAGTTAGTCATTGGTTAGTCATTGATAAAAGGATAGGTTTTTGATATTTGACGATAACAAATCTACGTATGTGTTGATCTGAATGTGTGACAAGCCATATTTTACGGTTGGAGGTGACGTAATAAGTGGCTTGTGATTGGTACAATGGCATACTCACTATTTATTAATAGATAAAATATATATTTTTAACAGAAGCAAAAATGTACAACAAAATTAATGAAACAGCCATAAGGCATTTCTAATCCATAATATTTAAAACTGATCCTATTAGTAACACAAAGCAACTTAAAACTTAACTGATAATGTTTAAAATGCAACCTCTTTTTAAACTGTTATAATAAAACGGGAAGATATGGCATAGCTGGATCTAATTTAGAAAGCTAGTAAGAATTATAAACTCTAGCTCTATCAATAGAAAATTAATTCAAACTTTTATATAATTTAAGTAAAATATAATTGTTTGGAACCTTTGAAAATAAGATTCAACATATACATAATAATGAATTTGTTTATTTAAATAAATGCAATGATTAAGTAATATATAGGATTTTACTATGCTGGTACCAAGACCCTTAAATTTTAAATCTCATCGTACGATATGCAACATGTTTTAGTCTCGGGAATTTTTAGTTACCGCTATGTATTTAAATAGAGCATCTTCATTTAACACTGTAACATCGTCTTCATCAGTAGCATCAGTAACTCCATGAGCCCCAAACAACAATATCAATTATACTTAAATTGAAACAGTTCTGTGATGTCGGAATTGAGTAGAAATAGCAGTGAACTTAGGTAATTAGGAAGGAAAACAAAAAAAAAACTGCTTACATTCACTGAGATATTTTTTAATGATATTTTTAACTCACCGCTGTTTTTACAGTCACTACGCTGCTGGAACTTAGAGATATGCCGTGGAAATAAATTTTAATGAAAAAGTTCGAAAATCGAGAGCCAGCCAGATCCCCACCTAGAGAAATTTCCGCTCTAAGCATATTGCTTTCGCCGATAATTAAATCCCAAATTACTCGAATACTTTTTTATACACGATGTCACACAATTAAAATAACATTTTTAAATTGAATTTTAAAATGTTACAAAGTTTAATCAAGAGCAAACAAAACTGTCAAAGTTACTGTACCTTACGAAGACCATAGAACAAACACATCACTTGAGAATGCTTGCAATGTCCCAGTTAACGTAAGCAAACTTCTCAATGTTTTCGAACAATTATATGTATTTTTTTCTTTTAGTACAAAAAGATTCAAACACTTTGAAGACAAAATAGAAAAAAAATTAACAGAGATACCACTTTCACCAACTTTCGAATGCTAGATAGACTGCTAGAGTTTCTGCTACATTAGCCTTTGGAAAATCTCTTTAAACAATTCTGAATTTCTTCCAAGACAAAAGGGACAAAAGATTAGACTCTACTTCCAGAACAAAATCATTTGGACAATGCAAGATGGTCAACATCTTTAATTTCATTGTGACTCATTATTTAATGAAGACTCTTATTGTTGGCAAAATAAAAATACTGACAGAGACTTTGAAAAATAAATTTATCAATGTTATAGATGGCATATCTGCCATTTAAGGCGTAGTAAAAGGGTTTTTTCAAATTTGCACCGATAACAATGAACTAACTCACTTAATTCAAAGTGTAGTCTTATTTTTACTAAGCTTGGTACTGACTGTACAAGACACAGCTTAAAAAACTTGACATGAAAAGTTTTTACAGAAAAGAATTCAAGGACGTGCTGAACATTCTTGACATTGGACTTCTAAACAACTCAATATTTTTCAAGGAATTTTTCACTCTAATTAATGAAATTTTTACTTTTTCTCTGGGTACGAAGAATATCACTAAATATAACATTGAAGAAGCCCTGTCGATTTTTTCTCCAGGATCCAAAGATAATAAGCCAGATGTTTTCTTCTCTTTTTTTATCATTTGCATTTGCAAACACTGACTACGACTGAATCAGTCAAAAATAGGATATACGTTCTTAAATAATAATATGCAAGTCACACATTTGGCTTGTTTGATGCTGCCGCTGTTTATGGGGTAGCTCCAAATGAACGAGTCTGCAGTCAATTAAAAACTGTAAAACCAGACCTCACAAATAAATTGACTGATGGTCTATTAGATAATTTAATGTTACTAAAGTGTGAAAATTTAAAAGTACACCGACTAACTGAACAATGAACCATGTTAAAGAAGATGAGAGTAACAGTGCACTGTTGAGGTGGGAAGAAAACACTTATCAACCACATTCAAGGACTGTACAGTTTTGTATTGTCTATACCAGCGTTACTCAAAGTGTGGTCCGTGGAGCCCTGGGGCTCCGCAAAGCCTTTGTGGGATCTCATAGTAGTCATAGTCATAACAAACAAAAAAGCAGTACTATCGCTACAACGGGACTTGGCTTGAGGACCTTTCTTTTTTTAGAAGTCAGTAAGAGGAAGGAATAGATGATTTTGATTGGACCTTTTTTTAAGAAGCCACTAAGAGGAAGGAGGATATGACTTTGACGATTTTTTGTGGGGGCTCCGCGAAGAAAGAGGAGGAACCTGGCAAGAGGCTAGAGCAAGAAGAATTTTACTTGTAAGACTTTTTTTTTTAAATCTGTTTAGGGCTCCGGGCTTCGCTTTTCAAGAAGGTTCCGTCACCAAAAAAGTTAGAGAACCACTAGTCTATACCATTTTAATATATTTACCTAGTTACTTTTTAATTGGTTACATAACAACTCTTACTTTGTTTTATTTTTCTCTTATTCTTATGCAATCGCTAGAAACCCTCCCTTTAAACTCAACATAGAGTAAATGAAATGCTATGACATATTTTATTGCAATATAAAAGACCCAACAGTCATATTTTGGTGTTTTATTATTTCCTTTTTTTAAACTACTCAGTTGAACATTTTGAAAGTTTTCTAAAATATTACAAATGTATACTCAAAATAGAATTAGCATGAAAGGTCAATTTTCCAACAATTTCCGGGGTGATCTTCCAGATCGATCCCCCTTTTTATTTAATCATACATTGTTTAGAACTTTTATATTTTGCCCCCAGCCCACTTTCTCTCAAGAATTTTCTTTCAATCTCAAGAGTGAGAATGTTTTCTTTCTATTATTATTAGTGGTTTTGAAAGAATACAATCAATACTGGAGAAAGGTATATCATACCACAGAATGTTTTTTTGCCTACATCTGTAATTAGATCTATATTCTGTCATTGTGAACCCCCAATATTTTGGTAATAAGCCGCCACTGCCGAAGAAACTTGTTAGTAATGCTATAATTTCGTATTTGTCCACATCTACACAGGATCAAAAACGAATGTTGAATTAAAAATACAAAATATCGACATACATTTTAGTGGCTTATGAATTTTTTTTAGTGTAGATCCATCGAAATGGCACCGGTAGAGCAAAGCAAAGCGTAGAGCATATTATAGAGCCGGAGACAGACAGACAAACCGCTTAGTGCAGTCGAATGGAGTTAATTTAGGAGTGTAGAGAAGTGGAGAGCAAGCAGAGCAAAGCCGCCATACCATGGCGATGCTATTATCCTGTATCCCGTCGAACGAACGGGATTCGGCCCGCGGCTATTTAGCACGATGTTATCTTTAATGTCGCAATTTCTCGGCTCGTTGTTCCGTTGTCGCCCTGTCGTTCGCCACCTTGCACTAACTCTAACTCTCCTTTCGTACGGCTCTAATCCAGGACCGGTACAGAAATTAAATCTCTTTGTACCATAAACTTCTTTTTTCGACCACTACTACACAAAATCACATATTCTCTATTGTTTTTTAAACGTAAAATTCCATCCAAATCCATAAATAGTGCGGAAATATTATTTCACGCAGTCATTCCACAACATATGAAAAAAACATTAAAGTCCATGATTTACCACGTATTTAATATTTATTACTCTGTTATGTCGTTAATATTGCTTGCTTGATTGGGGTTCTATGACCGCGGATTTTACATCATCCGTCTATATTTATCGTTTTTGGCCGGTATTTTGATTTTAATATATTATTATCTTTCAACTAATTAAAATTTGTACTGAGTATAAAGTTATTTTTTTTCTTTTCTCTTTCTTTCAAGAAGCCATTGTTGTTTCTATTTCAATTTCTTTTGTTCCAATATAAAACTAACAGTAAAGGTCAATATTACAAAAATATTCAGCCAAATATTTTGGACAAATTCTGATTTTCTAAAATGAAGGTGGATTGAACATCTTATAATCCTAGATTGTAGAAATGTTGCAAACGAAATAAATGTCTTGTTAGATAAATTCTTCGTTAACAAGACGAACAGGCGTATCTCAAAATTACAAGATTTGAGTAATTAAACTTTAAAGATTTTTACTACCTTCAATCTGGATCTTTTTATACTTAAAAAAAATGCTAATAATATAAAATTTCGAAAACGCCTTTTTTTTGACATAACTTAAATCCAGGAATTTTTGAGATACGCCCCTTCGTCATGTTAGCGACGAATTGTTTAAATAACATGGTACTAGGGAATAATTAAGTCTCAATCTATATATAGATTTTACCATTGCTTTTGTCGCCTTAATTTTGGAAAATCAAGGTTTGTCCCAAAACATTTGACTGAATAGATTTGTATTGTTGGCCCATATTATTATTTCTACAGGGTGTTACATAATGTTGTAAAGAAAATTTAAACGCAGATTATACATCTATACATAAGAAAAAAATTCTGTCAAAAACCATTGGCGTATAGTTTTTTTAGCTAAACATAGAACTTGCTTACACGAACGCTATTGATGTAAGGCTTTAGAAAATAATTTTGTACAAGTACATGATACATTTGCTGTACCAAAACAAATTTAAGACAAACTATTAAAGATGAAAAAGTTTAAACATCCCGTATCATAAAAACGAAGCATTTCCGGACCCACGTTTGCATGTATATTGGCTTATCCATTATTATTTATATAATTTAACCATAACGGCTTTTATGTCGTCCACTGTACAAATTTATTGTGTTATGGTGTCTAAGTATGTAACATTTTTGGCTAGTTTAACAATTTTTTGTTTGGAATCTATGACAATGACCTTTTACCCACCAAAAATTATTGATTTTCCAGCTTACTTAATATTAAGTATTATGTCAATATTAAGTTATATGTTAGCTTCAATATAATTTATTTTGGACCGCGGTTTTATATTGCTAATTTTTTTAACTGCACTTTTAATATACTAAAAATATCAAATTGTGTTATATATTAGTGCTTCAAGTAATGCTAATAATTCTGCCGTATATATATCCTCATTCGTGGATTTATTTTAAATATTTTCATCATCGTTAATATGAATTTTTTTATCGAGTATAAGTTTAAAATTATAATTAAAAAATACGTTTTATAATGAGTGTTCTAACAAAAATTTCCAAATATTGATAATAAATAAAATAAAAGTTTTAAAAGATTGGGGCTTCAGTTCCTGTGGAAGCTGCAACCAGCCATGTTGTCCTTTTGCTGTTGCTAACTGTTGTGAACGGTTCAATCGACATTTAGGGATTATCAGCCATACTTTGACGAACTACTTTAATATTATTAACCAAAATACGTTTAGGTTAATTTAAATTAAATTCGTATAAATTTATATATTATAATAAGTATTTTTCGTTAATAATTCTCGTTTAAATTTCTTCTTGATTTTTTAAAAGTTATATATACTTGACGTTGTTTAATAGATAAATTAAACGGATTTTTTTGTAGATACTAGTTATTATATATTATATTATTCTTAGATATAATTTATCTAATACGCATATTTCCAGTTTGCGAACTAGTAGACAAGTAAATAATATGTATGCATTTAGTTTTGTTTAAATTAAAAGCTTATATTTATTTATATTACATCCATATTTTTTTGGTATTTCAACTGGAACATTTATAACAAATTTTCCTATACACACGGAACTACTTGATATGGCGAATGGGGGAAGGCATACTAGGGGTACGGTTTCTGCTCAATTCTACTCATGCGCATGTGTATTGGGTAGGGTATAGTATATTTTCAGTGAGTGTAGGTCGTTGATCCATATATCCATATTTATTTGTCTTCACGTGTTTAAAGATATTGATTAAAAGCAAAGGTATTATTTTAGCTTTTCCATCAATAATGTTTTACTTCCTAACTTTTGTTTTTCATTTTTTATTTGTCAGTTGATTTTTATTTTTAGTAAGTTTCTTTTATATTAAAACAGTTTTATTGTAGAAGCCATAAGTCATGCCCATAGAAATGATGGTGTACCAAGCGAATTGACGGACCAAACCATTAAATGTGCTATACAAAACTGACTTAAATATATAGCTAAGGCTCGTCTGGGACAACATACCAAAGTGATGACTTGAGATTTTTATATGATATTTTTGTTAGTCAAAAAAAATACTCACAAATTTGTAGTTCAACAAAAACTTTATTAAATTTTCCTTTTAAGGCAAGGTTTCACAGTTATTGATTCACCCTGAACAATTATTATTTATACCATTGGATAGCATTTTTTATAGGCTTTTTAATGATGTAGGGGTTTGATATTTAAACTTTTTTAGTTGGAGTAAGTGGGGCCTAAGGGGTTGATGGTGGTGAGTTCTCTTGGTCATTTTAGTTCCCCCTTCCTATCCTAGAAACCGTTTTATGCTTTTTTGATATCGTCTTTCGTTTGTGAGACTGTAAGTTTTTGAATCCGACCAAACTATAGACATGAGTCATGCCTACGAATATACGTTTCTAGCGTGGACATTTTCAGTAGCATATCAACGGTTTTCATATTTATATAATGTAGTACATAAAAAAAGCGTTTGTTATACCAAGTTGTTTTCGTATAAAATATACCACTATAAATCTAATATAGAGAGGTATAAGTAAACACGGTTAATTATTGGTGAAAAAATTAGTAGTAATCGATAATTATATGAATAATATATGTTTATAGCGCAGACATTTTCATGAATATAGTGGTTAGTACATCAACCGTATTCATACGTAAGGTAGTACCTAAAAAGACGACATTTATATCAAAGTGTGTTGCCTAGGAAATACTTTAGATTTGAGCTAATTATTTAAAAATTTATTTGTGTGGAAGAAAATTGATAGTGTTTAATCGTGCAGAAAACCTATTCCGGACCAGTGTGATTGTGCCATTCTCTCGTGCCATAATTTCGCGCATCGTGTAGAATAGGTTTCTTTCTGACCTTGTTGAACAATATACTTTGTTAATTAATTCTAATATAAACAATTTTTAATTTTTTTTAAGTTGTAAAAATAAAATATAGTAATTTTTGAACAACTATGTAAGAATGATTTTATTTTCTATACAAATTTATTAAGTTTTATTTTATGAAACACCCGGTTTTTAAACGCACAAAATATTTGTCTTCCAAAACAGCCACAATGTTTATGTTAACACTATTAAGATACGGAGGTATCGAATTACGAATATTGGAACTACGGGTAAAATATCAACCAGACATAAAATACAGATCATTTTAAACTTGGGTTAGTTGCTTTACGGAACAAAATTAAAGTTCATTCCAATAATAATAAAAAAAAAACTAGTGAATAATTATAATTTTTGTGAACAGGGTGAGTTTTTCTCATTGAGTAATTATGTTTTATCAATTAGTTTTGTTTTAATTTGTAATCAAGTTATTTTGCAAATTATATTACCCAATTATTGCAGCTTCCTAATTCCTTGACGAAGAATTCTTTCGATTTACCCCGATGCCACTTTTGCACCGCTTCCTTAACTTCCTCATTGTTAGCAAATCCTTTTCCACGTAGGGCGTCTTTGAGTGGTCTAAACAGGTAAAAATCAGATGGGGCGAGGTCGAGACTGTAGGCAGGATAAGGTAAGACCTCCCAACCCAATTAATAGAAACTTCTTGAAGCTTATCACAAGTCAGTTGGGCTGTATGAGGGCGGGCGTTATCGTGCTGAAGAATGACTCCTTTTGACAAGAGTCTACGGCTTTTGCTCCTGATAGCTGGTCTAACTTTGTGTTCTAGCATCTCAGAGTGGTATTAGCTATTGATAGTTCGCTGATCTTCAAGGAAATTACAAAATACTGGACCCTGTGAGTCCCAGAAGATAGTCAGAATCACTTTACCGGCGGAAGATTGAACCTTGAATTTTTTGCGAAAAAACTTCACTTGGTTTTACACCTTCTGCGACCTTAGAAGAGCGCTGCTCTTCTAAGGTGCAATCTTCTAGTGGACATGGTGAATTGAAAATTTTGATGTTATGTTGACATAAAATGATGAAAAAGCTTATCAGAGCACATCCCAAGGTTGCCAACTAACACCCCTGAAAAGATTGTACACATTCAGTGAATAGTTTTAAAATTATAGAATTTGTCTCTATACTTATTGAATGACCCGAGTAGTATGATCTCAGAAAAGATTGTTTAAAGTGGAGTTCAACAGGGGATATTTCTTGGTTTAATTATATTTGCAATATAAAGTAATATTCTACTTACATAAAAATTACAACTTCTCGATAGATAAACAAGCTTTGCAAACGATACTGTCATGTTCAAATATTCATTATAGATGTTTGCAGTATTAACACTTGAATTACCTGAAACAAAAAATATTTTTTGTTAATATTAATATAGATTGGTTTAATCAAAAATATGTTTTTATTGATATGGAAACTTCTGGAGGGCAAATGAATACGCCAGAAAACATTTGCCTGTGAAAATTGTATCAGTAGCAATATCGGGGTGATGTATAAAATTGAACTAAATGTGTCATTCGCTCCGTGCGAAGTCATGGAAAGGGAAGCAAAAGCGATACTAGCGCTAGCTGCGGATAATTCGTGCATTTTAGGGCGATATTTTGTAATTTTGGCATATCAAATACACGTATACATTTTACTTTTTTCCAAAAAGTAGGTAAAAACAATACAATAAGCAACCAGAATTGCTGTGTTGAAAATTGTACAAATACTAGCAAAAAAAAACAGTGAAACTTATATAAAAAATTTCAGTAGCAGAGTGGAAAATAAATCAAAGAAATAAATGGATAGGTGTACAATAAGAAGAAAAATTACCTTTATTTTTGTAATAATAACAGTAGTACTGGAAATAGTAGACATCAGAAACTTGAAAGGTTTTAAATAAATAATAAATTATCATTTTACGATGTTCTTTAATATCCCTTTATTCTTAAATGTTCATTCATCAAGGAATGGTTTTCAAGATTTCTGCCTTTGATTATTATATGTGGCTGGATTGCAATTTTGTGATTTACTGATGGGAAACCAGTTTTAATTATTCATTCTATGTTTTCTTTCGAACAAAAATGCAAATATAAATAAAGATCATTTTTTTATACATTTTAACTTCACGCTATTATTAAATGGTATTTTTTTATTTTGACAGAATAGGGTAATTCTTCAATGACAACTTATTAGACTTAGGCAACTTCTCATACATTTTCCAGTAAATACTGTTGCCTGTCTATATTTTATTACTGATTTTTATTGATTATACATAATTTTCTTTAATTTAAGCGATAAAAATATATAATAATAATAATAAATTATTGTTTTACTTGTTTTACAAATCCATATACTTTTATTAAAACTACCATATATACTTTTTAATTACGAATTCTATTAAAAATTGTATTTGTCAGCATACGCAGAAATAGTCCATTGGCGCTGCTGTCGCGCACGGAGCGAATAGAGATTATGGATTGTTAGCAGAAAATAAAAAGGTAAAGGGGATTTTTATTAGAAGAAGAATTTATTAAAATTGTTGAAAGAGTTATAGTTGCAGGGGTTAAGCAAATTGAATAAAAATAAGAGTTTTATTTAATAAATGTTTTATTTATAAAAATATAAAGTAAATACTAAATGAGTGACAGTAGTAGAAGACAAGAAAAATTTCTATTATTCTTTTGTAATTATTTCAAAACTTATTTTACGGTCATATTTTCTATAATTGAACTTAACTTGGATTGTGATTTTTTGGAAAAAATTATAAATGGTATAATAAGGTTTCCGTCTACATATAATAAGCTACACAATCATCTTTCTTTTTCAAAATTTGTTTGTTTCTCAAAATACTCAATATATTTATTTTTAAACAATATCAAACCATCTTAACTATATAAATAAGAGAATACAGTGAGCACCATAAGTCTTACCCCCCTATCTAACTCGTTACTGGAGTCTTGTTAGGAAAATCGCCGAGACACGTCGATTTTTGATTTCTACAATGTATATTTTTGTATGAATAGTTTACCCTTAATTTCATCCCTTGCTGGAGGGGAGCAACCCTTTCGAAAAATTTAAATTACATGGGGTGGTGAGTGATAGCTCATTTGAAAGAGGGTTTTATTCTCTATTCAACCATGTAAAAAAAATTGAAATTTGCTTCATTAATTCTCGACTAATTGTTGTTTCAGAATAACGGAAATTAACGTAGCGCACTCATCCTTAGAATTAAAATTCGGCCCTGCATGATTTCGGTTTTGGTTCAGACGTGAAGTAAGACTTTTTGCCATTAGAAGGTCACTGTTAGTTTAGTTACTTTCCTAATTGGTGATGTTTTGTTATTTTTAAACATTAATAAATCAACACGTAATGAAGCAAATTTAAATTTTTTTTGCACGGTTGAATAGAGAATAAAACTCCCTTTCAAATGAGCTATCACTTATCACCCCATGCCATTTAAATTTTTCGAAAGGGTTGTTCCCCTCCAGTAAGGGATGAAATTAAGGGTAACCTAATCATACAAAAATGTACATTGTAGAAAACAAAAATCGACCTGTCTCGGCGATTTTCCTAACAAGACTCCAGTAACGAGTTAGTTAGAGGGGGGTAAGACTTATGATGCTCACTGTATAATTCCTGTGTCATGTAATGCTGTTTCATCCAATTGGTTGAGTGATTTTTTTTATTAATAACTGACAATACCATAATATTGAATTATCTCTATGGTACAGGGCTTACCAAGATTTTTATACAGACTAATATATGACAGTCAATTATCATGCGAGCCATTTTCGACCGGTCCTTCTTTTATCCCTAAAGTCCTCTCTCCGCCTTATTTGATCTTATTAGGGCCTCCAAATGTTCATCGTCAGTCGATGTAAATCATCGTTCTCTATAATGTACTGGACCCATCAATTAATTTTAGTAATAATAATTTTTGTGGAACCAATATCGTGCTAATTCTTAGTCAAAAGATTTCTGGAATAGTCTAGAACGCCACATTTGTACATAAATATTCCAAGTCTGCCGTTAAATTCAGTTCAAGTTAAGATATTGGCCTCTTCGCATAAATATTGTCAATGTAAATCAGTGGCTGGGTAAATGAAATATAGTGTTATATTTAGTACAAATAAATTGAGTTGTAAAATAAATTAGTAAAAATAACAAACTGTTTAAATAAATTAAATTTTCCATTTATGTATGGTTGTTAACATACTCATCACATTATCTTTTCAAATATAATTTTTTGGTACGCTTGAGTATTATTATACTACTCTTGAAAATAAATAATTGGTATAATAGGTAATATAAATTAATGAAAATAAAATATTTTTGTTCACCTGTGAGAACGGCCCTGTCCCAGTCAGGTCTGCTCAATTCCAAATTCTAATTCTCTATATTCTCCACCGTCATGCACAAAACGACGAAAATCCCTCACTCTCACACCGTTTAATCCTTTTGTATTTCCTACTGAATTTAATTAAGAAGTTTTGCCTATTAAAACGACTTAACGTTGAGCTTCTTCCACGGTCCAAGGGTTAAACAGATTAAAAAAATGTGAAATTAATATTGTACAAAAAAAATAACCTGCGGTACAAGTCTTAGGAGTTGCTTCAATCGATTTTATGAATACAAGAAAAGATGTTTTCATTCAAATTTGTCAAAAATGTATGTTTGTCGGATAGAAGAAATGATAAAATCCTGAATATCATCATCATCATCATCATCAAAAAGGCTTAGTGCCAATAGCAACCGAATTTTTGACAAAAGAGACAAACAATAACGTCATAAAATTAGTAATAAAATGTCAGGTTTTCCAGTCCTCGATGAATATTATGAAAGGACGGTCATATAATAGTTATTTATGTACCAAGTCAGCAAAGTGATTCTTTATCGAACTAGTCTGAGATTATGTGCCGAGCGAGAGAAGCGACCGAGGCGAGTAATAGGCGAGTTTGATAAAGACACTTTACTGACGTGGTCCGTACAACCTTAAATAAATATAACTAATAAAATAAGAAATATTATAATATCACATTTTAGTATGACAAAGTAAACGAACAAAAAAATAACAGTGAATACCAAACAAATCAGGTGCAGACTACTTCTGTCAGACGATCATGGTTATATTATTAGCGGCAGATAAAATATTTAAATATTTTACAATGAGATAAAGTGTTTGTTTACTTCCGCTAATCGCTATGGTAATGTATGGCTTTATTAAGGATTGGCGATAAAAAAAATTCGCAGCCCTACCCCATAAGAGAAGAATGTAGAAACTCGTAAAGTATTATTTAAAGGGTATTGAATTAATAACCCTTATTGCTACTAGAAGTTACTAACCACCATTTTACTGAAAACCAAAAAAATATATATTTTGTCAAAAAAATATATCTTTAATTTTTTATTTATGAAAATATATTTCTTGCATATTTTCCAGGACCCCGAATTTATTTGTCAACTAAATTTATTTGTACCTAAAACTGATTTAAATTTTAAACACTTATATACTAATTTACTTTGACAATTTATATTTACACAACAATATCTAATTATATACTGACTGATCCAATAGCAAAACAGCCTATTTAAACAAAAATAGTATTTCTTGAATATTCGCGCATTTACCAGAACTTACAATTGGACTACCAAAATCGACATTCTAGAACACTCTAGATTG
Source organism: Psylliodes chrysocephalus (assembly GCA_927349885.1). Classification (NCBI taxonomy): domain Eukaryota; kingdom Metazoa; phylum Arthropoda; class Insecta; order Coleoptera; family Chrysomelidae; genus Psylliodes; species Psylliodes chrysocephalus. Next base: position 17,111,568 of record OV651820.1, read on the forward strand.
TTGTATCAAACAAATTTAAGAAGTCAATGGTCCATATTCGTCCGATAGGGGGTTGAGGGCTTTATTATTGCATCGAATATTCTTGTTAATTAGAAAAGTGAAGGCCGTAAGAGGCACAAATAAGGAAGTGAGGGACCGCACCGATTGAAAATGGCCCGCACGATAATACTTTCTTTTATGTTTTCTTTGTTTTTGAAAATAAAATTTTTATATCTATCTTTCTTAAAAATAAGCGCGATATGGTTAAAAATTTTCACAGGACAGAAAGTTTTTTCATGAAAAACTGTATCAAATCCATCTGTAACGTAAATAATAATTAGAACCACCGTGTGATCATTTTTACCAAAACGATTTTGAAAAACAAATACATTTTTTACAATAACTCTAAATATGGAAATTTTATTCATTAAAAAGTAAAAATTTTCCAAAAAATACCAAAATGATCAATGGAATTTTGCGATTATTATCATAAAAGTTTCACTAAAAATCTAAAAACAACTTTAATTAAAAAGATTTTTACCAAACAGATTTAAAAAACATTAAATTATTCACAAGACTCTAAAAAAGAACCCTAAAATGCCACTTTTCTTCCTAGAATTGCGTATAAATAAAAAAGTTTGGCTAAAAGTAATTTATAACTGAGGGATTCTAGTGAAGAAACGATAAAAATCGGTAATTTACCGAGTTTTAGTTTCTTTTTAATAATAATGTAATTAGTAAAATATTTTTAAATAAACATCATTATCAACAATATATTTAAAATAAATCATCAGCATATCAAAAATAATATCAAGAATATGTCAACAATACATACAATACGTCAATAATACATCAATAATACATCAACAATACATCAATAGTACATCATATCACCATCATGGCACCATCATCAATATATGAACAATATATAAACAATATATGAACAATATATGAACAATATATGAACAATATATGAACAATATATGAACAATATATGAACAATATATGAACAATATATGAACAATATATGAACAATATATGAACAATATATGAACAATATATGAACAATATATGAACAATATATGAACAATATATGAACAATATATGAACAATATATGAACAATATATGAACAATATATGAACAATATATGAACAATATATGAACAATATATGAACAATATATAGACAATATATTATCAACATATCAACAATAGTGTAGTGTAGCGGTCTCACGCACTTATATATTCATTTATAGACAAGTTTGTGGTCAGAGACAGAGGGGGCTCCGGATCCTACACCAGACCATGTGTATTTTTAATTAAATTGCATGGTTCGGTATAGGATTTGATGTGTGCCGTATTAATAAAAATTCAATTTCTGTTGATATGACATGCAGATTATAAAATCGCCATGCATTACCGTCTTGATGATGGTGGGTGAGGTTTTTCCTCACCTGTAAGTCAAATGGCACCATCAATCATCTTTAAGTCGCCCCGGAGCGCCACGACAAATAATAATAATAATAATAATAATAATAGCCGTCCTTTCCCCTACACAAGTCGTTCAGTCGACTTCAGGGGTTGAAATTCACTCGTAAGGGGGTGAATTAGGGAGAGTATTATTATATTAACAACATATCAACAATATCAACAATAATATTAACAATATATCGATAATTTTTAGATAATATATCAACAATATATCAACAATATATTAATAATATATCAATAATATACCAACTTTATATCAAAAATATAACAACAATATATCAACAATATAACAACAATAATATTAACAATATAACAACAATATATCGATAATATATCGATAGCATATCAACAATATATCAAAAAATATATCAAAAATATATCAACAGTATATCAAAAAAATATATCAACCATATATTAACAACATACCAACATATTAACAATATATCAAAAAACATATCAAAAATATATCAACAATATATCAACAGTCTATCAAAAAAATATATCAACCCTATATTAACAACATACCAACATGTCAACAATATATCAAGAATATATCAACGATACTTCAACAATATATCTGAATACTTTTTAAAGTTTGTTTATTATTGCGGGGACAGCCACGGATTTTCATCCATCCAACGTTGTTACTTTATACTAACTGTAGTAGTTACTGAATACCATACTACAGGACATAACTAATACAAGTTACATTCTATAACACTGTGCCGCAGTGTTATAATTTCCCCCGAGTTTCCCTGTTTACATAATGTGTTTATGATATAAGCGGGCTCGTTCTTGTTTATTCGCAGAGCGAGTCTATATACGGCATGTCCCAGAACGTTATTATAGAATTTCACGTATTGAATATCACTTACTGAACAAGGTTGGTTGATTAGAAAACGAACTTAAACTCTTAGTAACATAGGTAGCCTTAACAATATTTTCGCAACATCCACGCAAGAATATAATGTATACAGGGTGCACATTATTAACGTGACATGAAACAAAATATGAAGACTCTCCGAAATAGAGGGTGTTAAAGATAGAACATTTTTGAATAGTTACAACTTACTTGTTACTCAATAAGAAGTTTTATTATTTGACAATGGACTTCTGACCACTGAATACATTGAATCGCAAATTTACAATAAAAATATGTATGGTAAAATTCGGTCTCCTTTAGCCAGTATATAGGGTGCTTTTCGAGAACCGGCTTTGCACAAACTGAGTTGCCAGAGTTTTATTTATATAGTCACATAAAGGAAGAAATAAAAAATTTTGATTCAAGAATGATTTTTTTTACTTTAAAGTTTTCGAAACTGTTTTTTGTCAACGATAGGGAAAACAGCTCTACTGAGTTTCTTCAAATTAATATACCCTTATCGTAAGCGCAAATAGCTTTTCGCCCGAATTACACACAAGATTTTTTCTACGATCATACAATCAAATTTAAATTTTACTTCAACCTTTATTTGACAGGCACCACTAGCAAAGCGTATGTTTTGTGTATATTGTGTTGCCTACTTACGTGTAGATTGAAAACGTGGTAATCTATTTTACATATTTCAATTATTCTTTATTAAGGAAAATGGGGTTGAATAACAGACGTTTAACCAAAATATTCAGATTACTCTACATTTTGTTTAAAAATACCGATTAGCTTCTATAATGACTAACTACTAAATAAGCAAGCGCCAAAGTAACTTTATAGCACTAGTGCGCCCATAATGTCGAATTATAACAAATTGAATAGGTCAACTTTTCCATTAGATTTGAATGTAGAAAAGCCTACTTTGGTAGCAATAGAAAAACATTATTTGTCAGAATAACAGGCAGTTTAATATATTCTGGCAAATCATTTATGAAAACTATGAGACTATGTGTAAATGTCATTATTATAGATAGAAAATTGGTTAAAGTAGGTCTAGTTTCAGAATAAATAATTTTAAGTAAGAAAATCATAGCTAAATAAAAAATGGGATCTCTTACAGATAATCACTTTAAGGTGTCTAGCATAAGTTATTAATTTTAGAAGTTTGCGCATTCGTCTGGTTTATAGCTTTTGTAATAAAATAATATTAGAGTCTAATAAAACTAATAAACTTTCCCAGTAGGTATTTAAAATGAAGTTGGATAATACTTTTATATAGAAGAATAGACTTTTCAAATTTTAAGGTTTTCTGTAAACGACTAAAAAAGTAAACTTTTTTCAGAACTTTTTATAAGTATAACTGAAATGTTTTTTAAGCATAAAGTATTATGGATTAAAATAATATATTTATGAAACAATGTCAATATGATCTCCATCAAATTTCAGACTAATTAGTTGGATATTGGTTTTGTTTGTATTGAGAAGTTATAATCATTACCTTTGTTTTAACATTAAGTCTAAGACAATATATATATATATATATATATATATATATATATATATATATATATATATATATACATATATATATATATTTAAATAATATAATATATTTTTAGAAGTAATTTTAATTTTATTGACTGTCCCCTCAAATATTTCATCCGTAACAGCAATCAGGGTATCATCAGTAAAGATATCAATAATTTCACCATTTTTTATAAACCGAATATCATTGATATATAAAGTGAATAAAAGTGGTCCCAAGACGCTACCTTGAGGAATACCATACCATTAGTTATTTTTTTTGTTACATGATTTAGTATTATTAACCTTTGTGCACTGATAACCATAAGTAACAAAACTGAACCATAATAATGCGATACGGGTTGTTCCATATTGTACTTTAATGTATTTAATAAAATGGAAAAATCTATGGTTTCAAAATTCTATAAAATATTTGTTATTATGAGCGACAGTTTTCAATCTTTTTATTGATAATTGCAGAGCAGATTTACAGGAATGTTTTGCTATGGTTATAAAATCATAACAAACCAAATTTGAACTAACATTCTAAAGTCTATGGTACCGATGAGACAATTTAATTTGTAACTGTACTCGCGCGAAGGACGTCCCGTATAAGCCCACAAATGAATATCAAGAAGGCTGGTCTGCTTGTGGACGGTTAGTTGAATGGTTATTTTGCTTGTTATTGAAATACAAACACCTTGCCCGAGCGCGATACGTATCCTTACTGCAGGATATTGCAATACATAATAATGGCCTTCGATGTTTGGATACTGCAAAAGGGTCGAATGGCTCTCTGAAGATCCTTTCCTGATGTCGCTCGTAAGAGATTGATTGATAGAAAAACTTTATAATAATTCATATCAATTTTTATGGCGAAATAACATTTTTGCGAACATACGGTTGGCGATGTTTTCGGAGTAACGGAATTTTTTGAAGTTTGGAATAAAAGTTCCCATAAACAATGATGGCAAATATTGCTGGTCCGTATAGTGCAACCAATCCTTTTAAATAAATGAAATAAACATTACAATAATGCCAGAAACTATGTGAAACGAATAATATGAAATCTGAAGATTTTTTTGAGCAAGGAAGGATTGTTATGTAGGGTATATTGAGCCCTCTTCTGTCGCTAATACAACAAATAGTTTCGATGCCTATAACGATCCATCCAATCCTATATTCTCAAGGAAGTGTAAAATTTGGAGTGACTTCAAGTTAGATAGAACGCCCTCTTCTATTTCGTATAGTGTTCTAGGATTCTGGAGTTCTATACATTCATTCAAAATGTGAATGGAGCTTCTGTCCTCTTCCGTACAGAATCTGGACTCACTATCTTCTACTACACTCAGTTTACTAAGGTGTCCTGTGAGCCAGCAATGTCCGGTAAGAATTCCTGTTACAATGCGTAGCCTGTTCTTTCTCAGGCAGAAACCAAGGTTCTGATCTTTTCTGGCTACAATCATCCAGAAGTATCTTAGCCTGTCTTAGCCCCAAGAGATTGTTCCAATCATGGAACTTTGGAACAAAACCGAATAAATGCACTTTTTATGAAATTTAAGATAGCGGCGGATTTCAACTTACTTTGTTAAATTACCTGTCCGAGCAAAACCGAATAAATATTTGTAAAATTCAGGGTCGAAATTGATGTTTTTCTGCAAAACCGAAAAAATCCACTAGTAAAGTGGTTTAAACAACACGCCGGCATTCGCTGTAGTTTAAAACCAGTTTGTAAAAGATTTTTTTTATTTTGATTTGGTTTTCCTCCTATATTAGTGCGCATAGTTTTGAATATTGATATGAGTAAAACTGAATAAATCAATTTTTTGTCATATTTTTAACAAAAATCATTTTTTTAAATTATAATTTCAAAGGATGTATTATTATCAATGACGTCTCCAATAGTATTGTTTTAACAAAACAAATGAAAAAACTAGTACTTTTTGTGCATTTGGAAAATCGTATTTTCCCAAAAATCATTTATAGTGGATTTATTCGGTTTTGCTCTGAAGCTCCTCAATTATCTGTTTTTCTACTGTCTTTATTCTTTTGAATTTTGTATTACTGTTGATACCGCAGAACGACTCAAGTCCCACGAAGGGTGTTTGAACCTAATTTCCTTGCGACACTATCTGCAATCTCGTTCCCAATTGAGAGTAATTGTATTTTCCTCGCCTAGCTTATTCAGTTTCTTTAGGCATCTTCAGACCATTTTTGAGCGGACTACGTAAAATCTCAGCGTTTTAATGGCGGCTTGGTTTTTGGATATGATAATAATCTTTTGCCTGCGATAGTTTCTCTCAATATTGAATTGGATATACCTCTCAATGGCGTGAATTTCCACCTGGCAGATGTTTGGGTATTTACTCAAACTTTCAGAGTGCCTGGTTGTAGGCCTATATACTCCTATTCCAGTTTATTCAAGTTTATTCTATGGTTTTGGAACCATCCGTATATTACTTAATTGCATGCCTTTCGGTTGCAAACACGATGAATTCTTGGCTCCATTTTTTTTGTTGCAGCCTAGTTCTGTGGTTTTGAAGTTTCTCACAAAACTGTACTTCTTTCTCAATTCGTCCTAGGGCATAACCCAAGTATCTTCTGTCCTGGAGCTAACAGATTGTATCTTATTGCTCCTTCCCTGATCATTTTATAGGTGCATAGAGTTGGTGTCCTGTAATATATGTCTCTTCAGTTCTCGTAGATAGCAACTGTGCAATCCATCTCCTCTGTATTCGAATGCTCTTTTACAAGATTCGTCTGGCGTGTTATCAAACGCAGAAGGCACACACGACCGTTTGAAGTAAATTTGGATGTAAAGAGTGTCACGCTTTTGATTGGCAAATAAAAAAATCTTTTTTAAATTCAGCATCTTCTATTTTATTTCAGTTTTAGAATGTCCTAATAGAATATTTTTGTAATATAATTAGTGGATTGCCAAGCAATGATTTTTTGGGGAAATTAGAGAAAGGTGCACAAACCCTAAATTATAATAATTTGGGTAGGCTAGCTAATGATTTCAATATTGTTTAAATTTTAGACTTATAAGGTACCAAAGCTAATAAATAGTAATTATAGAAATTTACTGTTAAGAAATATTTATTTAATGCTAATAATTTCATCTTAAACGGCACGCAATTCATTTTACCCAATCTTTTTTTTTGTGATAATATTAGTGAATACCTAGTGTGCTGGTGGTCTGATACCTACTTGTTTACAATAGTAAATAATGCAAATCCATTGTATTGCATCAAAAGTAGAAAATGGTGGCTACGACACTCTCGTGGAATTGTTCGGTTTTACCTTTCTTCAGAATAAAATAGTCCGAAAAATATAAACAAGGTGTCATTTGATTCGGCGGAATAGCGTGTAGATGATTTTTGAAAAATTGCAAAAGTTATAAAGATTTTATTTCCGTGAATTTTCTATATTATTAAATTTCATTAATTTAGTTAGTAAATAGTTACAGGTAGGTAGGTACAGATAGGTACTTATTTTCCCTAATAATATAAGTAAATGTAGTTGAAGTTAGATTTTACTCACATTCATTGTTTTTGTATAGCATATGCAATCAGGATTATTTTTTTATCTTACTACTGTTGTTTTGGCATCACGAACAGTGTGGTCCCAGGCAGCACACATCAGTATAACTAACGTATTTTATACGTAATACTCGTTTAATTTTGGTATTGGTTGATTCCGTATACGTTTACAGTTTACGATTATTATACATACCGTGTTTTAAAGGATATATTATACGTTTTTTATATACATGACAGTTGTCACCACTGTCATGTGGAAACGGTTAAACAACTTGAATAAAAATTAATAGATAAATTTAAATTTGAAAATACTAATAATACTAAGATTATGATTTAGCAAGTTGTAAATATCCCGAAATATCTAATTTTGGGAGTGAGGATGACCAGGAACTTGTTGGATACGTTGTGGACAATAAGCACTGATGATGGCAAATAAGCCGAAAGCGCTTTGCATTTATTAATTAAAAAGTCTTTCCTTTTGGAAAATTTATATGAAATAAAGATATAATATATCAGTTAATTTTTTTTTCTACACCCGTATGATAATAATGCACTTATATGCCCATAATCCGTTTCATAATGATTATCCATTATGTTAACGATTTTTCGTAACGATACAGATTTTTAATCAATAGAAACCCATAATTTTTCAATCAAGCATGCTATGCATTTGACCTTTGTCCTAGGTTCCTATGTAATTGTTTTAGTTGTCAAAATCAGTAAGTATTAAATTTTGGTAGATAGCTAAACTTCGATAATTATATTATCAAAATGTCTGATATCAGCGATATAGAAGACTTATCGATTCCTCCACACACATATCGGAGAAAGCAAAAAATGCAGTACAAAATATTTTGCCCCAAAAATCTATGGTAATACCAATACCCGAGATAATACCATTAATTACAATTTTGTAGAATTTTTTACAGAAATACGAGTTATTGCTGTTGCGTTCAATACAAATATAAATATATTTATAGTTCTTGATTATTTATCGGGTGTAGAAAAAGTAGCGTATGCAACTCTCATGTATTGGTTATTAATACACTCACATAAACAATGCGAAACTCGCCTCGTTTCGTATCCCGGTTAATGTTCGTGTATTATTAACCATCATTACATGATCATTGCATAATATACTATTATAAACATTAAAGAATGCATTTTTGCATTTTATAATAATTAAGAAATATATTTTATTAAATTTTTGATATAATATTGGTCAAAAAATATTTATTTGAAAACATGCAATAAATGGTTTGTTAACATTCAAATTACTTAACTTAGGCCATATCCAATATCAACACAGTTATTTTTTAAATGTTCGTTAATACTAAATTAATACTAACGAATTGTTCTCATATTCTTCCACACTTCTTTCGGAATTGTTTTACCAAAATATCTTGATTGTGTTGTGTGTGTATTTTACGATAACAATTTAAAACTATAACTCCACCATCTCTAGTTTATTCCGAAAACTTTTCAAATCATTTTGACATACTTATTAATTTATTATTTTTATTTACCATAATCAAGTACCTATTGCCTTGTAAACGCAGATCGTACATTTTTGGAAGCTAATTAAAAACAATTAACGTATTATAGTGTCATCATAATTGAAAAGTCTGTATTTTATCCATTACCGATTTTCTCAGAGACAATAATCGTTTAAAACCCCAAGGCGGTCTATTATTAGTATTATTCAATACAGAATGTAGATTGATAACTATAAATTTTCTTTTGTTTTCTACCTTGTAATCTAGAAAGCAACGTACGCAACCAATCGTAATAAAATTCCACACAATTTGGGAATTTCAATAATTCCCGGGGCATTTTTTACGTCGAATGATACAAAGAAATTATATACCATTATTACAATCGTCATGTAATTTTTTTGGTTGGATTTCAACGAAAAAAATCGCTTAAAGTGGCAAAAAATCGTGCGAAAATGTCGAAATTCGTACTTATAGCGGTTCGGTAAAATAAAAAATTGTTTTATCAACCGGAAAATTATCGGCAATTGTCGAAACAATGATACATATTTATGCAGCAACGTTTTTTTCCTTAATTATATAGGTACTAAAGCGGAGAAATGGTTTTATTTAAGAGGTACAACACACATATCATTTAAAGAAAAAATATCGAAAAAATTGATTCTTGGTCCAAAGATTTAATGTTTTTAGAACGGTTTAAATCCTAAACCGCTCATCTAATTGCCCGATAGTTCAAAAGATATCTGGGACTCCATCCACATGGAAGAAAGTTAATATGGCTAAGAAAAGAAAAAATGTGAAAGACAGGAATATGTTCTAGTTGTTAAGAAGTTCAGACTACTTCTAGAAAATATCCTGCATTTTGGTACAAATGGGGTGTCAGTCAAACGGTCCCACAGGTGTCCAGCAAAATAATTATTGGACTATATTTTTTTATAAAGCTTGTGAAAAATCATTTTTAAATTCGGGATCGTTGAATGGTGAGATCCAATTGAATAACCGCCTAGGTAATTTTTTATAGGAACATTTAAAAAGTACAATTGTTGTGGAGAAGTTAAAAGAGATAATTTCACAAACCATATTTTCTCACCCTGTATAGTTGATATAAAGCATGAACTATATTTAAAATATTGTAAGACTAACCCAGTATGAGCGTTTTTCTTTTTCTTATAAAAAGACGGTGGAGATAGAAAGCTCACCGATTCCAAAAAACAAAAACATTTTAACTGTAGATTCTGAACAATGAGTCTATCTTTCTGAATTAGGGCGTGTTTCAAAGCCCACTCGTACTGAAGCTCTAGGTTTATTGTACCCCTCTCAGTTTCTATCCCATCAGATTGATTTTCTTGATGAATTCAAGAATATGTCTGATGGGCGCTTTCGCGATATCTTCAGGTTCCGGATATTGTACCCCGAAGTACCATTCCCGTTCCCATTTAAGGTTCCGATACTGGCATAGTATGTGAAAATGAGTTTCGTCTTTTTCTTCACATATTCTACATAGGGAGTCATCAAATATCCTTAAGAGATTTAGGTGTCTTCTAAGGCCGCACTGTTCCGTAAGGAGTCCTATTATGGACTTGAGTTCGCGTCTGCTAAGGTTTAGCAGTTGATTTTGTCTGCTCGTGGATGGACCCTCTATCAATCTTTTGGACTGTCTAAGTCCAGGAAGTTCCAATCAGAGCCTATGGTGTTTATTTATTCCTTTAACACCTATTTAACATATGGGTGTTAAATAAGAGTTTTTTCCGCTTCCTTTCTTGCAAGGAGGTCGGCTTTCTCGTTTCCAAACATGTCCCGGCACCCATTCAAGGGTGACCTTGTTATGTTCTGCCAGGGCCTAGAGGGACTGCTGGCAATCAAGTATTGATTTAGATTGTACTTCTACCCTTTTTGATGCTTTAAGGGCTGCCTGACTGACTGTCTGTCATGATAAAGACCCTCTTATCGCTAAAAGAGTCATTTGGCATGACTTTGGCGCAGGCATTTATTGCTGTTACTTCAGCCTGTAAGACTGTTGTCAGTGACGCCAGGTCCTTCCCAGGGCCGACTAGAGGGGGGGCAGCCGGGACTGATTCCCGGGGCCCGGACACAAATGGGGGCCCGGCAGCTGCATAAGGGGGACCCGGCAACGGTATAAGGGGGACCCGGCAACTGTTTTTAATATCGAAAGGTTTCCTGGAGTCGTGAATAAGGGGCGTCCTATCCGATGACATTCTTACCGTCTTAGTCTTTGTACCTTGTCTAATTTTCTGTTAGCTGTTATGCTTTTAGTCTTGTGCCACCATATGACTGATGAGTAAGTTATAACAGGTACTGCAACCATAGTGTAAAGCCAGTGCATCATACTTGGTTTAAGGCCCCATATGGTCCCTACCATCCGTCTACAGGCCCATAGTATTCTTACAGATTTTTCTGTTGTTTTTTCTATATAGCTGCGGAAGCATCAAGAGTGATTCCAAGATATTTAACCTCTTTTGCCATTTTTAGATGTTGTCCCCACATATAAAGCTCCTTCATTTCTTGAAGGTTCCTTTTCTTGTGAATGCAACAACAAAGATTTTTGTCGGGTTTGCGGACAATCCCTCTTTTATGCACCATCTTTCGACGATATTTAGTGCCCGCTGCATCCTTTCGGATACAACATACCCAAATTTACCGTTTACTACGATGCTTATATCGACGGCAAATGCTTACGTGTATAGGTTTTCTCTAACTCCCATAAGAGGTCATCAATCACCAAAGTCCACATAAGAGGAGATAACACTCCTCCTTGTGGACATCACTTGTTGCCTGAGACCTCTTTTGCTGTGTTAAGAAAATTACTGGTAATGATTCTCTGATTAAGTATGAACTCAACCCACTTTGTAATGCAGTGGGCTACTCCACGCCTGTGCATAGATCCCAGTATTGAATTGTATGAAGCCGAATCAAAAGCTCCTTTAATATCTAGGATGACTCCTAGTGCTATTTCTTTGCTTTCCAATGCTTGTTCAGCCTGTTGAGCTAGCCTATGTATGGCTGCATCGCAAGATTTTCCAGATTGGTAGGCAAACTGGTATCGACGAGCAATGATTGGTTTTTCTTTGTGTTCTCGATATGAAATAAGGGATTCTTGATGAGTATAGGTGAGATTTAAGATAAGTAATGCGTGCCTGACCATGGCGTCACTTCTATTTATGTCCTCGATTTTTGCTTGTCGTAGAAGGACTTAATTTAAAATGTTATTCGTTAGAAATAGCGTCAGTTAAGTTGACTTTTAAATTACAGGATTTAAAAATTATTATGTTTTACTTGCAATGCGTGTGTTTAAAGCATATTGTATCAAAGGAGAGATAAAAGATAGTATACTATTTTTATGATTTTAGATTTTCATTTATGAAAAGCGGACCGATGATAGTATTGCCTAATATACCTGACCAAACATTTATTTTATGAGGATATTGTGTATACGCCTCTCTAATAATGTGTGAATTGAAGTCGCTCCAATAATGACAGTTTCGTTTGTTGACCTTGCCATTTAGGTTAAAACTGCATTCGTTACTGAAACAGATATTTTTTATTAACATGGGCTGATTAATAATTTTGTTGGTCATAATTTCGCATAATTCAATACGTCTGTTCGAATCATCATCCCCTAATTCTTAAATGGTTAGCAGTTTATATAAATGAAATTTGTGAAGCTTCAATACTTTCCTGACTGACTCACGTGACAGTCCAGTTTATTGTGCAACTTCTCGAAGGGTCGTAGTGGGAGCCATAGCAACTTGACCAAGAACCTCAATCTGAGAAGAGTTATTGAGCAATCTTGGCCTATCCCTTTTCTTATTGCAAACAGATCCATTTTATTTATCTATCTAAATCGTATGTCTGTTTTGGTCACTTTAAGCTCATTATTTGAATGTTTTTTAGTAAGTATACTATGTTTACTTCTTTCGTTCGTTGAATTTTAAAACGTAGTTAATTATTTTATCCACTGTTTACTTAACAGGATCGTCTTTTGTTATTGATCTCGTAATTATTTGAATACGAGCAGATGGTCAAATTTAAACACCATATAACTTCAAAAAAAAGACATTATAGTTCGTATATCTTATTTTCAACATTTATTGGAAAATTATTGTTATTATACAAAATAAATTATTGTCCACCCTGTTTGTTAGATGGTTGATAAAGAGATCTGCTAAATGAACTATAATCAAAAGCATCAGAGACGTATCTATATAAATACATTTATAGGTCTCTAAATTCATTTTTGATTTCTCAAATTTCTCTAATTTGGCAGAACTTAATAAAAAAAAGTAGCAAAGAATAAAAACAGCATGTCTTGCGAGTGGGAAACGAAAAAATAATAAAAATAATAATGAAGAGGGAGCCGACAGGAAGAAGAAGACGGGATAAAACAAGAAGTTAAGAATGATTTAATTGATATAGAAATGGTTAATGCAGAAGAGATTGCAATTGATAGAAAGAGATGGAACACAATTTGCGTGTAAGAAGTAGGATAAACTTAGAATGAGGATATAGCTCCGAAAAAAAAAAACGGTTACGTCTCACTTGGCAAACTTTTCGTAGCCACCCGAAGAATTGAACTTTTTGTCCTATAACATAAACTATACAATTTTTTTTATAATTTTTGTTCTGCTCACTTTTCATTTAAGCACCCCCTGTTTACTCTCTCCCTCTCTGGTTCTACATTTCACTTCTATCTGTTATCTGCTTCTCTTCCTCATTACAAACGTGTGTGTATATATCTGCTATTGTATGATTTTCAATTTAAAATCAAATGTCTTTACCTTTTTTTTAAGTTTTCTTTATTTAATTTTTTCAGTAATATAACAATTTCTCTATTCTCTATCCAATATATTTTTTCTTTCAAAAATAACTTTTCGTGTATAATAATAATTCACAATATCGACAGCCTTTACACTTCATTTATTTCAATTTTGAACAAAAGCACCGCCTTGCTAAACACCTGTAACCCCGTTTCTCCACCTATGGATTTATAATCATTTGAATATATCTCCGAAATACTGTAATTTCGCCCGAAAAGTAAATTACAGGTTGCGCTAAATCGCGGAGGTATTTTGGCCAATTTATCATATTAATTTTATATATTTTTGTTTTTTTTTTTGTTTCGGAATTCGTACTATATGGAATAGCCACTAGGCGCAGATGTTTAGGGTCTCGAAAATGCCAGACGCATTGTAGTCAGAGAGAATGTTGAAAATATTCCTGATATTAAGATTATCAGTGAGTGACAGCGCACAGTACACAGGCGTAACTGTGTTTTGTTAGTAATGAAAAGGTGGTTTTTCAAGTTAATTACTGAGGTCCTTCCTATGGAGCCTCAGTATTGCATTCGTGCAGACGAAAAAAGGTTCTTACCCCCATTTTTTAAAACTTTTTTTCATGTTTCCGATCATTCTAAGTCCGAAAATGCAAAAAAAAAAATTTCGTCTGGTCGTCTGTGTGTATGTATGCCGGCAGGATAACTCTAGAAAGAAAGTTCTGATTGACTTGCAGTTTTGATTTTCTTGAATAATTACTTCTAACTTAGAACCCTATTGATTTTCAGAATTTTCGGTTCATCGTAACTACTTTAATATCAATTTTTTTAAAATCCGCATATGCATTTCTTATGTGACAATTTTAGGAATTCCAATTATTTATAATGTCAACATTCCTAACATTCTTAAAATTCCATAAATTGCAACAGCTGTTGATAGTAAAGGTGAAATTTCTAAGGCGGGTTGCAACCTTCATACTTCCAACCCTAGCCATTTTGAAGGCTATTTTTATTCAAAATTAGTCGCCAAGTCTGCCAATTTATGAAAAATATATAAGCAGTTTCTTAAAAATTACTTTTTTATGGTGATGCTAACTTAAGCGTACTATTATGTCGCCCCTAGCCACAAAAACACCTTTATCAAATTTACTGGCTTTCTGTCGCAACCCCATAGAATAATTAACCGGCCATTTTATTTGGCAAAAATCAGAATAATGCTTGGCTTACAATTTTGAAGAATATGGTCTACAGCAAACCAGACAAAAAGTTTCCTTATTAGAGTCATCTGAAGAATTAATTTCGACAGCTATTTTTGGGATTACTTTTTTCTTTTGGTTTCATTATTCTGTTTCCTGGGGCCTTCAAATTTAGATTTTTTTCCTCCACTAAGAGCTTCTCCCTAGTATCCATCAAAATAGCCGTTTTTCGTTTTATTGTTCCTCCTTCTGTAGGTTTAATAAAGTCTGCTTTAGGCAAAGACTTTAGAACCTCAACTGTAATGAATGTTGTTGGTAACAATTGTGATGAAGGAGTAGTATATTTATCTTTTGATGACTCTGGAGGAATTTTTTGTGGTGTGAGATCTCTAGCTGTAATATCTATTATACAATTTTACAATATCTATTAGGTGAGCGTAACAACACTGTCAGTTATTATTACAAAATCTACCGGTTTTGGGGCTTAAATAAAATTGGACACTGTGATGCAATTCGGGTGGTCATGGGATGGAATTCGGCTGATATCGCACTGATATCGTTTACTTAATTATTCTGTAGTTTGTTCACAAAGTGGATAATGTACGTAAGGGTATAAAATACTTTTTAAAGGTGATAGATACTTTCTTATGTTCATTATGTACATTGGATAGAACGCAGAAAACGTGTCAGAGTGAATAGAACTATCATTTGCCAATATTGCTGCCATTTTAATAGCTGACAGAAAATTTTCAATACACGATTCTTGCTCTACAATGTGCTAGAAATTCAAATTTAAAAAGAATTGTTCCACGCTTATATATTCTCTGAGTACATAATTAATTACACTATTATAATATTTGTTTCGTTTATTTAGTTATCCTAATTAAAGTATGTGGTTTGGCTTTCCCTATCTATAATCACAGGATTTATTATCATTTTTCTTAGATATTTAATATCGATTCCTGTAATTTTAAAACTAAATTAATCCCTGCCGACAGTCTTTCTTTTTATGATCATTTATATACCGTTCGATTTAGCTGTCTAGCCAGCACTAGCACTTCAACCCTCCGAAAGTCCATAATGAAATTTCGTTGTACGGCGCTTCGGTGTTTTAAAACATTAGAAAGTCGCGCGAGTTCGTTCTGGGGCACCCTAAAATACGCGATTTTCCATTTATTTAGTTACAGTAAAATGACTTCACTTTGTAGTCATAGAATCGGTGTTGTCTCATTTCACACGCACACACACACACATATTCACAGTCAGGCTTCTATTCACTCTAATAATCTGAATGTAAATCGTTTCGCCTTGGGCTCCAAAAAAGGGAAAATGTGTCGTGTTAAAGAGAGAACCCATATCTGTTTTGACTCCTTTTGAACTAACGCATTATTTGAAACATGGTTTAAATAAAAATTCAACCAACTTCAATTATATTTTCAAATCTTTCTTTTACTCTTTATAATCGTTTTTTGGAAGAAGATAAATTAATAGTTTTATTAACTTTATTCAATAAAATATTTAAACTTTTTAACCATTAATAACTTTGGCCTGTTGCATCTATTTCATTAGGTTTTCAGCTGGTATATATTCTTTCTGAAGTGTCTAATTTTAGTGAAAACATTTTAAACAGGACTGGAGTTACAGGCCCACTGTGCATAGAAACGTTTAATTAATGAAACCTCTACATTACGTTGTTATATTGTAACTATTGTTTGTCCTCTTGTCTTTATCTATGGGACTATGCCTAGCGTAGAAACGTTTACTTTTGTGATGGAACAATGTGGACGTTCGAGTAATATTACGTTACGTTTTTTCAACGTTACTGGAAGATCCCAAAAATAATGTTTTTATAACAAACCAGATGTGATGTAACCTACCAAAAGTTCTAAGCAACTTCTAAAGGGAATTACACTTTATCAATAAAATCCTGTCTACTTCGGTTACACAAGTTTCGGTTGTTCCGGTGTCTACCTTGGGGCCTTCGACGTCGCTCAAATGGCAGCTAGTGGGTAGATAGCTATTAAAAATTCCGGAAACAGTAGACAAATGAAAGGCGCCAACTGGGTCTATATAGTGGCCAAATTATGCTCCTATTTCCCTACAAACCTAGTAAATGAGGAAAGAAATAAAAACAAACCTCAACTTATGTTCCATTATAAAAAAAATTTACCAATTTTTCCAATAACTAAGAATTTTAATTCAAACAAATATATTTAAGAAACAAACTCTAAAAGAGTTCCAAATTTATCATATGTTTTTTTTTTATTTCACTGTTTATGTAAAAGGTTGAAATTAAGATATCTATTTTTGCATACCATCTTGCGCAAGCGTCCTTCGCCTGGTACCAAACTAACGACCGACCGTGCCATCTGTGGTTGAGTTTATTTTCTTTTCGGTTCATGCATATGACATATACAATATTTTAATTTCTTACCATATATAGCTATGTTAGTTTATTTATGAATTAATCAAAAACCTACCAAAAGTTCTAAGCAACTTCCAGAGAGGAATTACTTAAAATTAAACTTATACATAACATATAAATAAATTCGCAACGAGACTGTCTATTTTTAGGAGAATCGTACAAATTAAAGCAAGCCAGTCTAGATTGCTGCAAATAGGATCATTGTACCATGCATTGTACTAGGAATAAAATCTACAAAAATATATAGCTCAGACAATATGAACAAAATACGATACCCCTGTCCAGTGACAAGATGAAATAAATTATAATAATGATATCTGAAGGCTAACAATACATACAGCCAGTTCACGACAAAAATAATAGCTTTAAAAGCGTATCAACAATAAATAACGTTTTACCTTTTTTTTCGTATATTTAAACAATGTAAGTCGAATTTTTCTCTAGTAATTTGAGCGGCTAAAAATGCACGTTACAGTGACATTTCTGTTATTTTCAAGAAAGCATTGCAGATTTTATTATAAAGCCTATAAAATAAAATCATATTACTGAACCAAATATAACGTTCCGAATACGAAATGTATATATTTCCTGCTGCCATGCCTATCTTTTATACAGGGTAGCTGTTAAAGAAGGAATCAAATCTATAGTGCTTAAACGGTTCAACATACAGAACCCAAAATTTCAGAATTTTAACTAAATATATTTGCGCATATTTTAGCCCAAAAACTGTTTTTTTTTATAATTACAAAATTTTAAGCATGGCCGCCATCTTGATTTTTTTAAATAGCAACATAGGTCATGTGATATACCATTTGAAGGGGTTTAACACCCTGATTACACAAATGTATCACACATTAGGTCTTGTGTCAAATGCACAGCCTATTAATAAAATCCCTTCTGTTGTGTTTAGACCACATGTGTGATACATTTTTATTATCAGAATATTCAACCCTTTCAAATAGTATATCACATGACCTATGTTGCTATTTAAAAAATCAAGATGGCGGCCATGCTTAAAATTTTTTAATTATAAAAAAAATAATTTTTGGGCTAAAATATGCGCAAATATACGAAGGCGTAGAAGGGCCACATAATATAATTTTTTTTTATTTCGACTTTAAAATCGAAATTCCAACTTTAATCTCGAAATTTCGACTTTAATCTCGAAATTTCGACTTTATTCTCGAAATTTCGACTTTAATCTCGAAATTTCGACTTTAAACTCGAAATTTCGACTTTATTCTCGAAATTTCGACTTGATTCTCGAAATTTCGACTTTAATCTCGAAATATCGACTTTAATATCTAAGGGTAAGTTCGGTTTGGAACTCGACGGATCGGACAGAGCGCGCACGGAGTGCGTGACGACATCGACAGTGTTCGCTCTTTTTACAATCTCAAGACGAACACAACGGGAATGATAAATGACACTCTAGTGATAGTTTGCACTTGAATACACTTTTGTGTGTGGAATGGACTGTAAAAAATTAATTTTAGTCAAATAGGAAATAGTTATAACAAAAACAAACAAGTAATAATACGTATAAACTGATTAAATCATAGATTAGAATATTGACGTTTGACATTTTTGACACATTCCTACAGATACCCGTTGATCTGCACCGGCCAACTCTGAGAAGAGTGAGCGCGCTCTGAGTACGTGATCTGTGGCAAGCCGAACACAAAAGAGAACGCTCTGAGTGCCAAAACGACCACAATTGAGGCATACCGAGTGCACTCCGAGTACAGCGAACGCCAAACCGAACTCAGCCTAAATTTCGACTTATTTAGAGATTAAAGTCGAAATTTCGAGATTAAAGTCGAAATTTCGAGAAAAAAGTCGAAATTTCGAGAATAAAGTCGAAATTTCGAGTTTAAAGTCGAAATTTCGAGATTAAAGTCGAAATTTCGAGATTAAAGTCTAAATTTCGAGAATAAAGTCGAAATTTCGAGATTAAAGTCGAAATTTTGAGATTAAAGTCGAAATTTCGAGATTAAAGTCGAAATTTCGAGTTTGAAGTCGGAATTTCGACTTTAAAGTCGAAATATTTTTTTTTTTACTATGTGGCCCTTCTACGCCTTCGTACAAATATATTTAGTTGAAATTCTGAAATTTTGGGTTTTGTATGTTGAACCGTTTAAGCATAGGTTTGGTTCCATCTTTAACAGCTACCCTGTATTTTATATGGACTATGTTATGTAAATATTTTATTTATTTCAACTATATGACTCAGCTTACCTAAGCTGTGTATTATAATACCAGACAATACAATAGAAATGTCTTCTAGATCAAAGACATTTTACAGAAAAAGAATACTAATACAATGATCTAAATTAATATAGAAAGTAAAAGCAAGAAACTCAAATGAAATACTCAGGGCCGCCGAGAGACAAGCCGGGCCCGAGGACAATTCGCTAGATTGGGCCCCGTGACCAAAAAACAGTTCTTCAATCAAAAACTTTTCCTCTTCTTCGATTCAATTTTCTATAAAAAAGGTCTTCAAGCAAAAACTTTCCCTCTTGTACTTGAATTGCTTTAAAAAAAAAAGATCCTCCAGCTAAAACTTTTCAATTTTCTAAAAAAAAACTTTTCCTCCTGTACTTGAATTGCTTTTTCCTGCCTCCATTTGAGTCCGGGCCTCAGGAATTAGTCCCGGCTACCCCCCCCCCTCTAGTCGGCCCGGGAAATACTGAATACAAGCCAACCGGTTACATAAGTAATAAGCACAATATATCCCCTATAGTAATGTAACTGGGATTCAAGAAATGGCTTTGAGTTACGCTGCGGCCAGACACAGGTCTCATGGCGCTAGTATCGTTTTGAATTTTGACACGTCCAACATCGGCACGTTCATTGGTTGAAGAGGAAGTTTTTGACAAGTGAAGCATGAAGTGTCAGTATTGACAAGTGATAATTTGTTGATTTTTTCTTTTACGAAATTTATACCGTTTATTAATATTAATTTTATTTCAGCGATATTTATTGTGATTTGTGTTGTTGTATTAAGTTCTTACTTATTTAATATGGGAAACAAAACGTACAACAAACTCGGGATTGCTATGGCTGTCATCCAAGGGTCTCCGCCCTAGATAATACTTTGCTAATGGGAAAAGCCTTTAATATTCAAGTATAACAATTTTATGTTTCCGTTTTCCCTTCTTTTAATGTAGGTGCCAATTTTGAGGTAAGTTTGTAATAATTTTTCATATTTTTTTAGTTAATACCTACCCTCTTAATATTATAATTTAACTAAGATCTTATGATTTCCTATGGACACGATTCAAGGAGGGAGTCCTATGGTTGTCATCCAAGCCCTAGATAATAGTTTTCTAGTGGCAACAGCCCTTAAAATTCAAGTATAATAATTTACTGTTTCAGTTTTTCTCCTTTTTCGAAGTAGGTGTCCATTTAAACTAAAAAACTTTATTTCACTTATTGATTTTAGCATTTATATACAGTATCGGCTAATGAACACTTTCCAATATACTTGGCTAGCATCGAAGAGAAAACTAAAGAGTTAGTGCATTAGTGTGATCAGGAAACGAATAATATGAATGTTGCCTTGTGTGCTGTGTAATATGAACAGGCACACGGTGCGATGCATCCCCACGGTGCGATGCATCCTTACGTAGCCGGCTGGCTACGTTCATAGTATTCTATTCCTTCTCCCACTAATGCTAACTCTTTGTAGTTGTACAACATTCGATAGCTGTCACTGTATTATCACAAACATCTCTTTATAACTAAATGATTTCATTTAATAGTTTCTTTTTTTTTTTTTTTCAGTAAAATGGATATGGCTAGAGTTATCCTCGACTTTAAAATAAATTAAATAAGTTTTATAATTTTTCAAATAAAATACTTTATACAATTTTTTGTTTTTTTTTTACCAGAGCCAATTTTGTTTTCAGATCTAACCTCTATAGGTAAAAAATAAGTGATTCAGGTAAAATTGAAAAGTATATTACATGTTCTTTTAAATGTGTTGTTAATCCAAATGCTGCTCTTATTGTAATAGCTAAAAATAAAAAAATCGTATTATTTTTAGCAATCAGAATCAGAATAGCGCCCGGATTTACAGCTCGTTTAATGGAACATGCAATATACTTATCAATTATTGCCGAATGAATTTATTTCAAAATTCCCGCCATTCCGCGGCTGAAAATGTACAATTTTGGCGGGAAATTTAAATTTTGCCTTAAAATTATATTTGAATTTACCGCCATACCGAGTTAGTTGAGCGGCCAGACACAGACGCATTCTTGCGCTGCAAACTTAGTGCCAACTCTTTAACAAGTGAGATGCACTACTATAGGGGATATATTGTGGTAATAAGCGAACATCGATGTCTTCATCTATGAACGCAGGACGAACTGTTCTGCGATGTAAAGACTAAAGATAGTCAACTGAAAGATGTGTAACTTGTACCAACCACATAACTGTGCTGACCTGTATGCGATATTATTCGGAGTTACATAAATTAGCATCGTATAAATGTTTGTCACAGAAAGTAACTAAAAAGAAGTACAAAAGATGTTTATGTAACTGCTTATGCAAGTATTCCTGCGTACATAAAACTTCAGTTGTAAATATATGCCAGGGATGTTCATAAATATCTATGGGGTATTTTTGTACCGTTTTAAAAATATATGAAGAAAAGTCTCTATGAAAAACGTTACAAAAAAAGACTGTTAATGTTTCATGTAGTAGGGATCTTTCTTTTTAAGACTGAAGAAGGGTATCCAACTTCTCAAATGTGGTCTTCTTATACAGGGTGGTCCAATTAAAACAGTCCACTTAAAATATTTTCCTAGGAGAAGTTTTTTTGGGAAATCCCCGAGATCTGTCGATTTTGATTTCAAGGGGGACTTCTTTTAATCTTTAATTCATGGCAATCCCTTCAAGAACACAAACTGACACGAGGGGTCAAGTGGCACATCATTTTAAAGATATTTCAATTCTCTTTTCAAACATGCTGACATTTTGTTGTTTTGTATTAAAATTAATGTAAAATACCTGTTGGGGGTGTCGGTGAAATAAATCGAAGAAAAAAACTTTCTAAATAAGTTTTAATTAATCAAATGTTTAAATTGCGATCCATTTACTTCTATTTAGTAACAAAGTCTTTGCTTAACATGTTCCCGAACATTTCGGAACATTTCAGAGGGTATTTCTCCACATGTTTGCACTATTTGGTGGCGAAGATCTTTTAAAGATGTAGGTTTAGTCTTGTAAACAACACTTTTTAAATAAATTCACAAGCAACATTCCAATGGTGATCTGGCCAAAGATGGGCTTCAAGACGATTCAATGAAACCCCTTCTACCAATTCAGTGTTGAGAAAAATGTTGATTTAAAAAGTCACGTACAGGAGCTGCATAGTGTGGCAGGGCGCCATCCTGTTGAAAAAATACATAATTTTCTGGAATCTAGTCATCGTTTTTGAAAATCTCCATAATACAAGGGTAGCTTAGGTCTTCAAGCAATTTTAGGTAAGATACACCCGTCAAGTTACCAGGTAGAAACAATAGGACCAACAATATTATTGCACAAAGTCTCAGCTCATACATTCAATTTTTCTGGATATTGTGAATGCTGTTCTCTCATAATTCGTGAATTAGAATTACTTCAATATCTGCAATTATATCTGTTGACGTTAGCATTAAGAAGGAATGTGCATTCGTCAGAAAAGCATGTAGAATAAAAAAAAAGGATTGTTTAAAATTCTTTCAACCATCTTCACACAAAATTGTATACGTCGATCTAGATTATCTTCATTGAGTTCTTGCACGAGATGACCCTTATAGGTATCAAATCGATGAAATTCTCAGAAGACTACTACGTAGAATTCCAGAAGTTGCTGCTATTTTTCTGGTGCTTGAAGTAGGATCATGTTTTTTCGGAATGATAGTAGTATTACATACCTAAAAAATATAGTGCAATGGTATTACAAACTGAGACGTCTTCAAATACATTAAACAGAATAGTTAAGTAGTTGCTACCGATAAACCCTCAAGGGGGGGGGGAAATAATGTGGAAAAAAAGAGAACAAGAACTTTGGTAAAAATTGATAATTAATAGGAAAATTAAATAAATTGTGAGGTAAAAGTAACTAAAATGGGTTGGTATATTATAATAACTGTGGACTGTGTGGAATCCGGTTGGAAGGATTTAATTCCACCCAAAGGGGAGTTGGTAGAGGTTAGAAGAACATTTTAGGACAATAATTTGACCAACACGAACAGTTAATAAGGACCCAACCACTATAAGAGGATTAAAGTAAGTGATAGTGGTTGCAGAGTGGCATCCTGATGATCTCAGAAGGATATGAGATGAAAAAAGATTAGGCAGGTCTGATTTTGAACTTAAGCATCGAGAGTGAAAGGTATACCCAAAGATACACTAACCACCTCGAAGAGGATATTAGCATTGTTGTTCCCAATGAGGGTCTGTAAGTAACTTCCTGATTTGACAGAACTATAATTTAAAAAAAATTAATTTCGTTAAAATGTGTTCGATGTAAAAATACCAATTACGAGCCCCTTCCCATTTCAGTTAGCCCACCTATTGATATTTAGGAAATTCGCATTTAAAGATTAAAAATATAAATACTGAATGATTTTTTCAATTTTTATTCGTTGAACAATATGTTTAATATCGTTTAATCACAAAAAAATACGTAGAAAACATTAAAACATTTATTTAACATAAAATAAAAAAAAATAAACAAATAGTTGGAATTAAATAATAACAATTTTAAAGTTTACCATTGATTAATGTCACCTTTATTTTTTACTGCAGCGGAAATTCTTTGCGGCATGGTATTAACCAAGCCTTGGCAAAATTCTGGTGTAAATGAATCCCATATATCTTGAAGTTTTTGTTCAAGTTCAGGTATTGTTCTTACAGGATGTTTTCGAAGTACTTTTTTCATCTCATGCCACAACGTTTTTATTGGTGATAAATCAGGGTTACTAGAAACCCATCACAAAAGTAGGATACTGAAGTCTTCCATCCATTTTATGGCTTTTTTAGACTTGTGACATCCTGCACCATCCTGTTGAAATACAAAATCTGTTCCTGATGTCAAATATAATTCCATAGACGGTAAAAGTGATTCCTATAAAATGTCAACATATTTATTTGTTTTTAGAATTCCTTCAATAAAATGCAGTTTCCCTTTCCCATTCGATGACATGCTGTCCCAGACCATGATCGATGCGGGAAATTTTACTTTTCTTTTGAGACACTCTGGATGGAACGCCTCATGTTTTTTAGCGCATAACTCGACTTCTGCTATCTCCAACACAAACTGCCAATCGGGCAACGTCACTCCATTCTATTGCATCCCATTGATGAGAAATCCAACGCATATGTTCTTTTTTTTCTGTTTCGCAATAAGTAGTGGTTTTTCTTTAACCTGTAACAATATTGTCAATTTTAAGCAAACATATTTGATTGTTTTAGTGTGTTTAATTTTTTTTTTTATTGCTTTTATTGTTATAAACTTGCTTTGTAAGTCCCAAATCCCAGTTCGCGAGCTTCCCTGTGACATGAAGATCTCAAAATTCGTCTTCCAACATCATCACTCCACTGAGCACTTAATTCAAGGTAATTAGCACGACGCGACGGTTAGTTTCAATAATTCTTCTCAATGCTTGTCTATCGGCATTTGTAATCTTGCTTTTTTTAATATGACGGGGCTTTGGGCTGATTGAACCAGTAGTTTTGTATCTTCTAATTATATTTCTTACACTATATCGTGATAAATTTAATATATTTGCAATTTCTGAGTTCGAATTTCCATAATTGCAATGTTTTATAACAAGAAAACGTATTTTTTCGTCAATGATTTTTCCTCTATCCATTTGAACAAACAGAATTAGTTTAAAAAAGGTTAAATTGTTTTGTGATAGTTATCTGTATTTTTGTTATTGTTATTTTTTCAAAGCTGCCTTCGATTCTGGCTTATTTTCTTACATATTGCATTTATTTGTTAATAAATATAAAAATAAATGAACAAGTTGATGTTTCCTAGTTCTAGGTCTAATATAAATTGTAAATTGATGCATTATTAATTAAATTATTTTCTTATTGTCGTTATAGAATAAAAATATCAATATGTGGGTCAACTGAAATGGGAAGGGGCTCGTATGAATAACAGTCTAATGAAGGCATTGCTAATTTGGAATATAGTTGGAATAAGTGTATTGAGCAAGCAGAAAATATTTTTTGTCAAATATAACTTAAGTTTACTTTGTTACGCCAGGTAGTTTTCAAACAATCCCCGTATGGTCGAAAACCTGAAAGCCATAATGATTCGATTCAAAGTTACGGTTAATTTCTCGGCAAAGTCGAGACAAGATGAACTTTCTGAGCGTAAGCAATACACATGCACGTATAGGTATATCCATCGACACAATAGTTTGCAAGAAGTTTAGCAGTAGATGTTATCAGGAACCAATCAATCCTAATAAAGCAGCAGGAGCACGGTATAGTCGGCGGCAGTGGGATATTACAAGTTGGGCATCCATTAGAAGGGCTTCCGGCGAGCTCCTGCGTCTTACCTCACTTCCGGAACTTGGCCTCCGGAGCCCGGAATAATTCAGGACCAACTTGCCACTTTAAGCCTTAATGAATAGGTAATTAGTTAATATTGTGCGGGCTTCCTGTTGTCCACGCGCTCTACGTATATACATATACATGTTCAGAGCGGCGGGGCGACTATCTTGGGACCCATTAGCCCGTGGCCGTTCCCTTCGAAACTTAGCCATTGTTTGCCAAGGAAAGGATTTCAATTGAATTAACTCTAATCAGAGCAGATTATTATGGATCGATGTAGGACCATGTCTTCGACTTACTGTACCCGAACGAAGACAAAAGCCCAAGCCATGCCAAGCTGGTTATTTATATCTATGATGCTCACCTATTATATACATTATTAATGGCGAATATAATAAAACTGTTAGTAAAACGACAAAGATTAGAATGCAGATTTGCTTTCATTAAAAATATGTTATATAAAAAGCAGCTAGATCATGTAAAAATACATTTAACTATACAAGACGATCCATATCGATCATATACCTAGTTCCGTTTCAAATTCATATCAAAATATTGAGATGCTTTTACCACAAAAATAATATATATAGTAGTATCCCTTTAACTTTTAATTTAATGTTAGAAGGTCCATTTCTCACGGTTTGTGAGTTAACTAAAATAAAAAGATACTTTTATCATTCTATTGCCAAAGTTATTGTAAAGAGAAGTTTAACATCTCATCTGATATTTCTTTATTCTTTTCAAAGATCGGTTCTAGTTTTCTCTATCATATATTCATATCATACTCATTTATCATATTATATCAAACTGCGCATGGCCGGTATTGAATAGCAGTTGAGTTTTGCGCTCCCGAAATAAATACAGTTTAAAACAAGATTTACATCTAATAAAATAATAAAAACGTGATACAGTTCTGATACTGTTTGTTGTTTTACAATACGTTAATGTTAAAAAAATAGCTCAATCATCAAGGCTAACAAAAATGATTTGCTTATCAAATTGCAAAAAAAGAAACAGAAGCTATAATACATACGATTGAAAATAAGCTGCTAAATATTGAAACTTCAGTGGCGGAATAAAAAGAGGATTATGTTAAAATGAATACAAAACTTGAAGATAAAACGACATATCTACAAAATAAAATAAATATACTTAGTGGTGAGTGGGACGAAATTAAGTTAAAAATTGATCTAGTTACTAGATCTTCTAACCTAAGGGTTTCCAGTATGAAAGAGACCCCAACTAAGAGAAGTCCTAATAAAAACTTTAAATAAAAATGTTTCTAACTCTCATCGAAAGTGATATTCTATTGTGGTATAGAATTGGAAAAACTGAAGAAAAGAATAGTTGAGTTTTTTTTTAAATTAAAAGATCTCGAAACTAAAAAAAAAATATATATAGCAAGAAAAAAGTACTAAATGATTATTTCTATTGAACAAAAACCAGTTTATATTGTTTCATCTTGTTTAAATCTAATATAAATTAATTCTAAATGGATTCTTTGATTCTTTGTATTTTTCTATCTGAATTTTATTTATCATTAATATTTCTTTTATCTTTAGTTTAAATAACAAAAATATAAAAGTAGGGTGTTCAAAAGTTACGTGATATGATAGATATTTTGAACGTTTTAGACGACGAAGAGAATGAGACGGAGAGCGTTAATAATTTCGAAGAGCCTAAGCACTAATTTTATGTTCTCCCGGACATTCTTTTAAAGAAAAATATAATGATACTTTAGAATTCCCTAGTGGAATGTATATTAAGATATTGCATAGTTGCATGAGGTGTAGCATTTAACACTACTATTAAAATTGTTTAGACAATACAAAATACTATTTTAAAAATTATCCTAAAAAAGAGAGGCAATTTTCTACAAAAACATTGTACGATGAATCGAACATACTAAGAGTCAAATTACTTCTTTCTACACCCACAAGGATATTAGCTTATCTACGTACAGATTACAAAACGAAAAAGTATACTATTGCGTTTAACTGAATGAATATATTTCATATCCATTTCAAAATGAAATCCACCAATCACAGTTCATATTTCTATTTTTGGACAATAATACAACGGAGAACCCTATATATTTTGACATTTTTAGAAATATTGGGTCATCAATGTCATCATTTATTCTCGGTTAAGGCTGTGATTACCTCAATAACGTCATGCAAAAATATTAAATATTACTAAAGGTAATAATTATTTTTTACTAGAAATTTTTGAAATAATAATATAAATCGGCCATTGTCTCATTAAATTATAGTAAATAGTTTTTGACTACCAGAGGCGACAACGAATTTGTGGAAGTCAGGAATTCATGTTTTATATTGAAAATATTATCTTGCTAAATCACGATTATTCATACGTTGTTTAAATTTTTTTGTTAATTTGTTTAAAATATTTAAAGTATTCAACTTTTTTATCAATTTTCTCGTCGAAGTAAATTGCTGCTTTCAAATGTCAAGTGTCACCTATTGACATTGATATAAACGACATGCGTGAATATGTGGAATTGGAATGTCAAGCAAAACAAGAGTTATATTGCCGATGTGGGTCAGGTTACTCCAGGTGTGATTCGAGTAAGAACGACACAGAGATGAACTTTATAGAGGTTTTAATAAATGAATGTAATATGAGCAAATTAAATTGAAAATGGTTTAATGGTTTTATTACAAAGTTGAAGAATTATCGAATATGATTTTTATTTCACATTGATATAAGTGGGGATATTGAAATATATTTTTATTACTTTTCTCAACCACCGACGAGATTTGATTAGATCCCGTTGTGCCATCGTTGGCTCTAGGAAAGAACAAATAGGTATTCTTTTTTAGACTAATTTTGAAATTTGGTCAATTAAAAACTTAATTAAAATTATAAGATTTAGTATGTTAAATTTAATTTAATATCAAGATCAAATAAAAACTACATACGTTGTTACGATGTGCCATCTTCGGCTCAAGAGAATGAATTTGAGAAAACCAAACCTGGGGCGCAGAAATCCAGGCCCTATAGGTTAATCTGATATTTAGTCTTAAAAGTTCAGTATCTATGTGAATCTGATGCCGTTAACCTCTGTTGGTTCCTTTTAGTAATTGATTAATAGAGAACCAACATTTAAGATCGAGTTCCTTGCGTCAAAATATAAAAAAACCTTCTTAAAAACCTCCTTAAAAATAGTTCATTTTATTATTATTATTTAAATAACGATTTGATAGCTTTCAATGACATTTCCGCAATTTGTGACATTTTAATATGGTTTGTTTTGGACCTATTACAGTTGACTGAATAATTCTAGGAGCGTGCGAATACATTAAATTTTTTTTAGAAATACCTCAGAAGTTACAGTTATGGCCCCTTGTTATGTAATAGTTTTGTTATTTATTTATTTATTATGTTAATTAATCAATTTTTTTTGTTGCAGATTCTCTGGCGCAAGAATTGGAAATGGAGAGAAAATCTCGCCAACAACAAGTAGAAAGAGAAGTCAAATCACCGCTTCAAGATAGATCAGGATATTACAAAAATTCGGTCATGTTTACAAGTAGCGCCACCTAAATCCTAGCAGCAAAACGGTACTTTAAATTATGTAAATACACTTTTTAAAAATTGATTATAGAATATAATCCTAACGAAACGGTTATAGAATGCAAGAAGTCTGAAAAAATATCTGTTAAGGGGTTTTTTCAAAGAGAAATCACTTGTTTTTTCTGATTAATCTTTATGTGTCACACATTTATAAATTTTTCCTCCGATTTAGTTAACCTAACATTTTGTATTCCCTGTGTTTCCCTCTCTCTCCGTTCTATTTATAATGAGTGAAATTTTTCCTCCATCAAATTGTGCCTCTTCTCTTTTTAAGCATGCCATTCTTTCCCTTCTTTGTTTTCCCTCACGATATTATTTGCTACATTTTTTGTAATTATTTCTAATAGATGTTTGTAACGTTTTTTACGTATTTGGCTTCATAGTTTTGTAAAGAGGTTATAATTTTGGTCTTTTTTAATTACGACGTTTTCTCGATATTTTCTCGACGTTTTCTCGACGTTTTCTCAACGTTTTTTCAGTTTTTAGCCGTGTTTTAACGTTTTTAGTTGTTTTTTTATCGTTTTTCGATGATTTTACGTTTTTGAACATTATCTTTTCATATTTTTATATTTTTTTCGCGTTTTTATTATAAATTTCCATTATTAATTTTTTGTAAATCTTTTACAAAGGTCTAATAAATAATCCATGTAGATTTTCTTATGCTACCTCTTTCTATTTGTAAGCTGAAGAGGGCTGAGCGATTGGGTTGCTCCACAGTACTTAGACATATAGAACCTACCTGTCAAAACCCCGGTCATTATTGCTGAGAGGTGTCTAGGGACAGTCATCTTCCCAGCTCATCAAAGTACTGCAAGATATCAACTCGTCACTGAGGGTGAGAGGTGTCTAGAGATAGAGGGCTCAAGACCTGCAGGTTTTCTACTCATTAAAAACCTGCTGGTTATTGCTGCGAAGTGTTTATATAGGAGCCAGTCTCTCAGAACAAAGATTTGCAGGTTAACAACGTCACCGAGAGGTGTTTCTAGGTGCTCTATTTTTGGAATTGGCCATTTAGTGGGCTTCTACCACCCCGATGATAAATTTCCAGCTGATGCCATTCTGTCTGCCTGTTCCACAGGGTAACTTCCTTAATACGAATATACTTTTTCACAGACCTCTTACTACCTTTTCTTTCTTAAGAACAGTGTGATTTATATTATTATGCTCAAGCAGCTCTAAAATGTTAATCAAAAAGGCATACATTTCTTAGTTTAATATTATAATTTGTCAAATTAAACATAAGAGAAATCAAAAATGTACATCTACCAACTTAATTTTACTTCATTTAAAAAATACGCCAAAATTTAGGAGATATTTGGCTCTAAGACTTATTCGAGATATATATTTTCTAAGTTATCGTGTTATAGTGTTTATTCAATTTATTTATTGGGACAAAATAAAAATTCATCAACAGTCAAAACTGACTTTAAATATAAAACTTTCCTGTATATATCGAATAATCAGGAAAATTAAAAAATACGTCCATTTTATTGTACATTCGGCTTATTTTTAATTTTGTAAATAATTTTGAAGAAAGTTCATTTTATTAAGACTGATTTGGGGCATGAAATTTACTGTAGTTTTAGCGTTTTAGCTTTAAATATACAGCTTTAGATTTATTTTCAAAATAGCACAAAAGTTTTTGTGGAAGTGTAATTTTCAAAATAGTAGCAGTAATAAAATATTTTGAAAATTTGCTTTTGCCGAATACTCTGTACTTGGATTCTGTCATATATTTACTAAAGGAACTAGAAATATCTGAATACGTTAAATTTAAAAAAAATTTAGTTATGAACAACTCTCGGGGTGGTTCATTAGAATTTTGTCGCATTGTAAGTCGAATTTTAAAAATTTAATTCATGTTGGAATATTTTAATTTCACTTAGGTATCTAAAACTGTCACTAAATGTCAGTTTTCGTGTTTGTTTTCAGGTAAATTTCAAGAAAAACCATTTATCTTAATATGATTTTAATACGAATAATGTGATTAAAGGATATTTTCAATCAATAAAAAATTGTTCCTGTAGTAAAATATTGCAAATCCTCCTTGTGCTTATAGCAAATCATTTGTTATGAAATAATGTAATATAAATTGTATAAGATAAATTTGTAATCGATATTACGAAAAAAAAGAACAGAATTTTTACATATTTACTCATAAAAACCTAGAGAAATCTTTTTTTCGAATGTATACGTTTGTCGACAATCACTGTCACTTTGTTTTTCGACATACTTACATAAGTTTATTTAGTGCAATGTGCGGTGTGCTGAAGAATATAATTTTCCTTTATCTCAAATTTTAACGAAATAACAAATTTTATTTTTTTTTTATTAATTTTATCATTTCTTATGAAAATTTTGAGAAGAAGAATTTTGTCTTAGACACTTAAATATATATTTTAGTTTGATATTTTTAATAAATTGAAATCTACTTTAAAATAAATTTTCTTTAATATAAACCACAATTCTCTTTCATTGAAGAAAATTTTAAAGCATCCATCTAAAATCCACATAATAATATATTAAAATACATTTAAAATTTAAAAATATACGCTGTCTTGGGCCTATATAAACTAGCTTTCATACTTGATTATCAAATGTATAAATATATCAAATTGCTTTTATGGAACCTTTTTTTTAATTATTACAATAATAAGGGAATTTTATTTTTCAGCATACTTAAAATATAATAATAGTACTTATCCATGTACAGTTCTTGAATTAGATTAAAAAATAAAAATAAATAGTTCTAAGCACATATTTTCTAACGGCTTGTATACAATTTACGGCAAATTGGCTAATTATTCATAATATTGGAATGCCTACTTTTTGAAATTTCATGTTAGGGGACACATATTATTATAAGCTGTATGTGTGTATTTATTGTAAATATTTATGTATGTGTGTGCCTTGTAGTAATTAAAACCGAAAAAATCAACAAGTTTGTTTCATTTCTATTTTTTTTCTAAAGGTATTTAAGTTAGAGATTTTCTTAATGTTTCAGTATAATCACATAATCAAAACCATACTTTGCTGAACTTTGGGCATACGTTTATACAGAAACACTAGGTATATTGCTCCACAATTTTGTTTCACCTTGTAGTAAGCCTATATAATTTACTGTTAGGAATAAGTTGTTAATTTGGAAACACCCAATAAAACATTTTTTTGTTATAATATTTTTTGGAAAATCCTGATTTTGATGGGAAAGTCGAAATTTTCAACCCATAAAAGTAGACACATATTTTTTCTTTAAGAACATCGTAGTTTGTGCAACAAGAGTGGATATGATGGCTCAATAGTATGAGTGCGATATGGACAATGCACTCGAGTATATTTTTTCTGCGACGCCCTAACGAAAATCTAAAAATTTTAAAAATTAATTTAGAGGTTAGTTATTAAGACAAAATACCTACCTATTTTATAAATTATTTATAAAATAAAATAAACACGAAAAAACAAAATTAATTCAAGATTAAAATTTTAAATAGTAATAATAATAGTGCCCGGTCATCAAATATGAACTGTGATTGGTGGGTTTCATATCCGCACAGTGTTCTTGTTATATTCATTCAGTTGAACAATGGCCTATTTTTTCGTTCTGTAGTCTGTAAGTAGAATATATACACCGTGTCCCACGTAAGGCGGGCATTACAACTTTATGGAAAATAAATTAATTTGTATTTTCGCCATTTTCTGAGTATACATAATCGAATAAGCTCTTTTGAATTAAAATAAAAAGAAAATTTTAAAGGGAATACCCCATATTTTTTTTTTTATTTTAGATTCAGCATGAAATTCTGTAAACAACGATACCCCATTTGCCTATTCTAGTTATAGCGGATTTGGCGTTATTCAATTTTTTTCTACATTTTTAGTCGCCGGTAGACATTTTCTTAAAGTCGTCCATCTCAGGTACTATATCTATCAGATACTTAAAATTTTAACCAGAGGTAGTAGATGGGATGTACTTCTTGAGAATATTTAGTTATTCATTATTTGTTGTACGGGGTGTTTGCAAATTATTTTTAAAAATGAAATTTTTTAAACATAAAAAACTTTTTTATTTTAAAGAGAACACCCTATATATTTTTTAAATTTAGGATTCAGCATGAAATTCTGTAAACAATGATACCATATTTGCCTATTCTAATTATAGTGTATTTGGCGTTATTCAGTTTTTTATAAACTTTTATATGCCGGCAGACATTTGCTTTTTTAAATTTACTTGTACATCGTTTGTTCGACTGTGTGTTTGGAAATTATTTTAAAAAATAAATATTTTAAACATGAAAAATTTTTTAAACTTTTCTATCAAGAATTTCAATATACCTGCAAAAAATAAATAAATAAATTACATACAATTATAGTGAATTTGTAAAATTCAAGGAAAATGATGTAATCAGTAACCACAAAAAGTAAATTTTTTTGGTTGTAAATCGCATTTAATGTATGAAATTTCTAGTCTCCCATATTAAAAAACAATGAGAATTTTTAAAGTTAGGACTCAAAACATTCTTTCTCCTAGTAGAATTGTTTTTCCTATACAGAGTGTAGACAATTTAAATGTACACTATTGGGACATCGCAGACCACTAGAAATAATCGTACAAAGTCGTTTAAATGGAAAAAAGTTGCTTAAGAAAGAGACCAACGTATTAATGTTTTGAAATTTAAGATATCAGATCCGAGTATGTAACAAGCAATCATCTATGATCGCGGGACGGAACCCTCCTGGACTGTTGGGGGCTTGGGTCAGCGGCAATTAAAAGCCTTTTGACTTTTATCTCGCTCTTACCCAATACAGTTACTTACCCTTCATATGACCATCATCAATAAACATAATGCTGGGCCACTATCGAAAGGACAAAAGTAGGCTTTTATCTTTTAATCGTTGCATTCATTACAGCGTCCATTACATCAGAAGGCCAGCAATATCCCGGCAATTCATTGTTTGTTGGGATACAACATAAACCCATCACTAACAAGTATACCAATACAACATTTGTAAATAATTGAGGTTTGAATACTTATTGCATACAACCTATTAGCAGGAAAATATACTTCTATCGCCTAATAAAACAAATATTTAACAAATAGTTTGGTAGGTTGGTACTTTTGAACTTTAATGTATAATTGGATGAAAATGCAAAACAAAAAATTTATTTATGAATATCTCAGATTCTTTATGAATTAATTAATGAAGAATCAGATGTAAAGCACTCATTAGACATTACTTAAAATACACACCTTTCTATCTTTTTTTGGCTTATTTCTGAAATATCTTTTGCTGAATTTTATTAGGTAAAATATTCGAAGACGAATAAATAACTTTAAAAGGTAGTCATAAGAAAAATGTTTAAATCCTTAAACTGTATTAAACAAATTATAAGAATTTTTTTTCAGGTGTGGGTCAAAGTAAGTAATTTTCTATATTTTTCAAAAATTAAATGTTCCAACTGATAAATGTACTAATAAAAACATTCTGTTGGTGTTTTTTGACTTCTAAATTAATTTAATATCATAAGCTTTCAAATGAATAAACATATTGCTGCTACCTAAAACGGAAAAATTCGTCATACATTTACAGCTATGAATTCGAAGATATTTTATACGTGCCTTAGATGCCACAGGGCCGGCTCTAGGCATGTGCAAAGTGTGCAGTTGCACAGGGCGCCAAATTCTAGGGGCGCTAAAATATTACATTTTAAAATAAAACAAACTTATTAAAATTAGTACAGTGCCTATCCGAAATAGCTAATTTAAAAGGCAGTATTTTAGTATGTTTTAGTGTATAGTTTTTCTGCGATTAAAAAGGTAAGCAAGAACTTCTTGAATACGTTAATACCTTTATAAATACAAGAAAACCGACTTGTTTATTAGATTGTTTCCAGATTTTAAAGCAAAACTAAACAGGTATTTGAGTATTTTTTATAGTTACCTTAAAATGTAATGTAGGTTAGGATGGTAGGTACCTACTAGCTAAAAGAAATATAACTTTTCTATCCCTACCTACACATCGAAAAAAGTATGTATCTACCAATAAAGAGGAAGGTACAGCTGCAGAAATAAAAAAAATGCTCTGAACAAATATAATACTATGTAAATACCTCCTTAATGTTTGAATGTTTATTTTCACCATTTTTGGTACCAAAAAAAATTTAGTTAAACAGAAAGACATGCAAACAATGTTTTATATACGCTTTTATTAGCTTTACTTGTAAGTTTGTATGCCTGTATGTAAGAATGTAACAAATCTAAAAGGCGATTTTGACCGACTTCTACTTATCGAATTGAATTTGGTATCCATTTATAGTTCCGGTGACCAAACGTAGTGGTGGGGGTACCACTCAAGCTCGTAAGATTTTTTGAGAATGAGGATTACGAATTTTCAATCAGATTTAAAAAAATTCAATATGGCGGATTTAAAATGACCGATACCATTCATATCCGATTAACTTCAGATATGGTCTGCGGTTATAGTTCGTTGTTGTTTGTTGATAAATTGGTATAACGTTTTTGGGTTTGACAGTTGCTAATTTTAAATCAGCTTTTAATAAAATGCGCACTTATATCTTAAATTTGGATAAAATAGTCTTGTTATGTTTATTCCAAAACTAAAAACGTAAGAAATAAATTACAGTTTGAAAAACTAAAAGAAAAAACACGCTTTTAAGGATAGGTACTAAAAAGTATAAAATAATGTAATTTGTTAAAATATGTTGTTACATATAAAAGTGTGGAGCACCTTGCACATCAAAGAAACGTTACCTACTCTAAAGCGCCCCATGCTTTTATATGTAACAATATGTTTTAGGCAAATTTAAATTACATTATTTTATAATTTTTGTTACCTATATTTAAAAGCGTGTTATTATTTTAGTTTTTGAGCTCCTATTTTTATATTTATTACAGAACAAAATGGCTGATGGCAAAAAGAAACCTGTTGGTTCGGAGTATGAAAAAGACGAAAAGCAGGCAGAATTAAGAAAGCTGGCTGGAGCTTTAGAAAGTTTTTTGAAAGACTTCCCTGGATCAAATAAGAAGCAAGAAGAATCAATTTCGGTACCGACCAATGAAAAGGAACTCAATGCATCAGAATCTGATATCCCACCTCGTTTGCAAGAAGAAAAACATAATTCAGAATCTGATTTGAGAGTATAACATTAAAACCACTCAGCGATACAAGGTGGGAAAGCAGAATTAATGCCATAAAACCATTGAGATACCAAATAGGTAAAATTTATGATGTTCTTTTTTCTATATTTAATGATCCAAAAATTGATGCTGTAATCAGAGATGAAGCGTCTGGTTTACTTACGCAAATTAAACAGTTCAAATTTTTATGTTCTGTTGTTATTTGGTTTACTCTTTTAAACCACATCAACCCTGTAAGTAAACTTATGCAGACAGAAGATTATGATATTGCTTCTGCCACTGAGGCTTTAAAGAAATTGCAGAATTTTTTTCACAATTTAAGAGAAAATCAATTTGATCAACTGCTCGTGGATGCGGGGGAACTGGCGACAGAAATGGATGTAGAAAAATCTTTTGAAGCAACAGCTAGGCATAGAATCCGTCGTCGAAAAAGAAACTTTAATTATGAAAACGAAGATGAACTTAGCATAGATCAAAAAGAAAAGTATAAAA
Source organism: Psylliodes chrysocephalus (assembly GCA_927349885.1). Lineage (NCBI taxonomy): Eukaryota > Metazoa > Arthropoda > Insecta > Coleoptera > Chrysomelidae > Psylliodes > Psylliodes chrysocephalus. The sequence goes on from OV651820.1 coordinate 17,148,685, forward strand.
TAGAATTTTATTATCTTGTTCTAGATACAGCCCTAAATGCTTTAGAGCAAAGATTTTACGCTCTATAAGATCACTCGAAAAAATTTTAATTTTTTTATGACATTCACTTAAACTTAAAGCAAGTACCCAAAAGCCAGATAATAGCATACTGCAAAAAAATTTGAGAACGTCTTAACTGACCAAGATAATAGTGATATAAAATGGCTTAGAGCTAGCTGACGAACTAGTCATTGTGTCTTCTCTTTTGAACGAAAAAAAAAAAAATCCTAAAGAAGTACTCCAATTTATAACAAAATTGAATGTTGCTCCCAATTTAAGTATAGCCATCTGGATCCTTTTAACGCTTCCAGTAACTGTCGCTACAGCAGAAAGAAGTTTCTCAAAATTAAAACAGATTAGGACTTCTACGTACCACAATAACACAAAATTGACCTTGTGGTCTTGCCATTATTATTGCAATAGAACAAAAGATATGTGCGAAAACCGATATTACAGAAATCATAAGACAATTTGCTAAAATTAAAATTAGAAAAAACAATTTTTGTTAGGTAATATTTTTTTTCGCTGACCCCATTTAAGTATTCGTTTGTAAATTGCTTGAAAATAAGTTTATGTTAAAAAAAGTAAAGTTTTTAGGTACATTTTTTCTGTGATTTCTTTCAGTATACCTTTTTTTGAGATCTATATAAAAAAATTGTAGTAATTAGGCTAGATAGTGGGGAGGCGCCAACTTAGGATTTTGCACACTGGAAAAAATGCTAGAGTCGGCTCTGGGTGCCACCACGACGTATATTCTTCGTTTTACTCATGACTTATTTACAGAAGAAGACTAGACACAAATACACACTATTTTTGTCCAAAAATGCCCACAACGCAAAGCTCTACGACCGGTCCTGATTGTCCTGAACGTCACAGCAATATTACCTCAATTACAGAATCCTAAGCAAGGATTGTCACATACAAAATTAAAATTTCACGCGTTTTTTAAAGTGTCATTGAATGTCATTAATAAATGTAAACTATAAACTTTTAAATGGTTTTGTATTATTTTATGTTTAGCGGATTTAAATTATGCGTTATTTGTATGTAACGTCCGTGGTAACTAAAAAATATATGTACATTCTCATTTGACTTAAAATTTTATGTCACATAATATCAGAAAACCTAGGAGCATCGGCAACTTCGCATAATGAACCAACTTTTGCCTTCGGAACTTTGCCAGTTGAAACGAATTGCTACGAGGAACCTTTAAATGGGTATGGCCATTTATCTCTCTCTTAATTTTGATGTTCTTTGTCTACTTTCTCATCTGTGTAATCTGTGACTTAACGGTGAATGAGGGACGAAATATAATTTTTCAACACGTTGGGGCACCCCCTCACAATACTAGAAATGTCTCTGAATTATTAAATCTTCATTTTGGAGACAAATGGATAGGGACATAAGGACCGGTAAGGTGACCACCACGTTCCCCAGATTTAACGCCCCTAGATTTTTTCTTTTGGGGATATATTAGACAATTTATACAAAAATACTTCCAATAATATTGACGAGCTAATACAAAATTTTATACAATCTGTTAATTCCATCTCCAATATCCATATTCATAACGCAATGCGGAATGTTTCCAAACGATGTCGTTCATGTGTTGCGAATCATGGACATCAATTTGAAAATTTAGTCTAGATAGTTTTATATTTTTTAATGATGTTGTAATTGGTAGAACAGGTCAATATTATAATTCTTTGTCCCTCATTTGTTAAAAGATCCATAATGTATGAGATTTTAATTTAATTGTTTGAAAATAGAATTATTAGGTTATACTCTTTCCGGGTAAAGATTAAAATATAATTCACTTGCAACTTCAGAATTGTTATTACTTTGAATAAAACACTCTTACAAATTAATTTTTTATTTATTTTCATAGACCAATTTGCTCTTTAAAACAATCAAATGTTAAGTATTTTAATAACATGCAATAACAGATACTTTATCCTATCAGAAATATTCTAAATGACACAAGCCTACTAGCAAACAACAGAGTACATATCGTTAGAATGGGAAAATTTTTGTTTTTTTTTTTTGTATGCCACGACTAACTACCCGTTCCATATTAAAAAAATACAACTTTATGCTATAACTCGAGTGTGAAGAATTTAAAAAAAAATTGACTACGCCACTTGATTCTTATCAAAAAAGTGAAGGTATAAATTATTTTCTTTCACTTTTATAAATAAACGAGATAATACAAAAGACAATAGCTAATTTTTAAAAATGCCATTTAGTTTTTCTCATTAACGCAGATCGAGGATGGGAGGTCAATTTTTCCATACCATTTCTAGTTAACAACATTCTCTATTAAAACATAGAAATTTGCCCACCCTGTACAATTTCAAATTATTTAGAGAATACTGATATTATATATGCGAAACTATCGCTTTAAAATATAGGTCATAACTTTGGGATTTTCTAAGTTGTTCTAATAATTTACCCATCTAGTTTTTTTATGACGTCGACCTGCTTTCTGTTATGTTAGAAATTCAAATAATTTAATAGTAACACAAATAAAAATGTTTAAAACACAATATTAAAGATCAATTCTTTACTGTTCCGAAGATATGCCGATTTTTTGGCTTAGAAAAAACTCTGTTATCAGTAGCTATTCACACTTTATATTTAATATTGAATGAACAAATTTTCTTAGCGAAGTAATTTATCATAAGAAAAGAGATTAAATTGAAACGCAGAAAGAAAACAACCCCGCAAGGAAAAACACAGTTACCTTTATCAGCGTTTCAGTGCTATTAAACAAAATATTCTAAACAGGACGAAGGACGATCATCAGACAGACAAAAGATTAATCAATCCTCGCTCGAATCGTATCAAAACATATTCCTGCTGCTCCTGCAGCCTTACCGAGACCAGGAGAGACTGTAAAACGCAAAACCGAAAAATAAATCACGAGAGTGGAATCCATTACGGGCGCTGAATTAACGTCATCTTGAAAAGAATTAAACGAATGGAATTAATTATAAGATTGATGGATTTCTGAAATCTTTATGAGCCCATCCGGGCGCTTCATGCTCTACGTCCGCAAAACGGATGGTAGTTTTTAAGATTTGCTCTTAATCACCCGAATTTATTCTCATTCCAGCTTTTTTTTATAATCGAATAATCAATAGGTCCCTCTCGAGCTTCCTTTCTTTTCTCTCTGGTAAAATTATTATTAAAAGGAACAATATGAAGTGTGGTAATATCGTGCGAAATGGACTGTTACTGTATAAATTTCAAACATAGACGTTTATTTTAATGTTATAATTACTAATGATTTGTGACATTAATATGTGAATTCTTGAAGTTCCGGGAAGGTATTTTTTATTTTTTCTTACTTCCAAAAAATGGATGACACTGCATTTGATATTTAATTATTTTTATTTAACTGTATTTACAAACAAATTATCGATGATTAAAACCATAATAATAGTACCTATATTATATGTCTAAGAAAGTAATTAACAGTAGATAGATCGAGTTAAAGTGTTGCGTCAGGGTGTTTATTAATTGAGTGCCGATACTTAAGGGTGTGAATCCTTGGGTGATTTTAAGAAGAAAAGTTAATATCAACATATGTCGTAAATCTCTTAATTTTTGAGCTACAGGGTGTTACAGTTTTAAGAAAAAAATATATTTTTTTTCATAATTTTCTTATCACTGCAGATATTTCTATGAAATTTTGTAAACACCTTTTAATCATTAAGGAGCATTTTTTGACGTATAAGATTTTTTTAAATTTTTACCAGTGACTTCCGTACGGGGTTTGAACTGAATATTTTTGAAGAAAAAAATGGTACGCTACTGCTTTTTCTAAAATCCAAAATTATTTTTGAAATATTCATTTATTTTTGAGCAAATTTGGGCTATAGACTTGCTTTCGTACGATGCACCGTTTTCGCGTAAAAAAATAAAAACCATTGTAGTAGTTGGTCAAATTTTTTCCTTAAATTCATTGATACCTACTGCTTTTGATATTTTGTTGAAATTTGGTAGGCACCCACCATGCGTGAAAACACTTATTTTGGAGCAAAAATTAATTTTCTACTTCCACCAGTGACGGCTACGTAGGCATCATATTGAATGTTTGGATAGAAAAAAAAACGTACACCTCTGATTTTTTTAAATTCTATGTATTTTAAAAATCGGGATTTATTTATAGTAAAATGAAAATTCAAAATATTGAACCTAAAACGAAATAACAAGAGAATACAAACAAAATAAAGAACCCAAATTATTTACAGTAATTGTTGGAAGTGTCCTCCACCCACACGTATGCAAGCATCTACTCTTCTTCGCATAGACTGACGCACATTTTCAAAGAATTCTGGGGTGTTTCTTATGGTTTGGCAGCAGACTGTTATACGATTTCGTAACTCTTCTTCGGTTTGAATCGGCACTGCGTACACTAAGCTTTTCAGATGCCCCCAGAAAAAGAAGTCTAAACTATTAAGGTCGGGAGATCTAGGCGACCATGACTGCGTTCCTCCGCGACCTATCCACCGATTGCGATAGGTGTGATTTAAAAATTCACGCACTCGTAAGCTAAAATGTGGAGGCGCACCATCGTACATTAGCCACATCTGGTTTCTTAATAAAAGAGGAAGGTCTTCAAGCATTGGTGGCAGATCATCTTCAAGGAAGTGTAAATATGATTGTCCATCAAGTCTTCTTGGGAGAAAAAATGGCCCTATCAAATAATCATCAATAATGCCAGCCCAAACATTTAATGAGAACTGTTCTTGATGATTTGACTCAACAATTGCATAAAGGTTTTCATCCGCCCATAAATGGTTATTATGGAAATTTATTATTGAGTTTCGAGAAAAATTAGCTTCATCGGTAAAAAGAATGTGCCTGTCAAATAATGAATTTTCCAGCAGGTTTTGAAGAAACCACTCACAGAAATTAATGCGCAACGGGAAATCTCTAGGGAGTAATGCCTGGACTCTTTGAATGTGATATGGGTATGACAAATTTTCGATGAGAATTTTCCAAACAAGTACATGTGAAACATGAAATGTTGACGCGATTCTCCTCGTGCTAGTTTCGGGGTTCACCTCAATTTCATGTAAAATTCCTTCTTCAATTTCCGGTGTTCTTACTGTTTGATGGACTCCTTTAGCCCTGTCGTCTACTTTAAAGTTCCGGTCTCGTGAAGACGTCTATGAATCCTAGAAAATGTTCTCGGATCGGGTGTACGCGATTTGGATACCGCTCTTGGTATATCCGTCTGGCTTCGTATGCATTTCTGTCTGCAAGCCCATAACTAAAATGCATGTCAGCTAATTCACTGTTCGTAAAATTTACCATTTTTTTTTTCAGATTTTAACTCTTACTCTACTAATAATTATTTAATAATGTAAAATCAATGTCAACTTTATTGTCTTTATGAAAAGAAACGTTAAAAATGATGACGTTTTACCCAGCCTACTAATGTTTATTTCATTTGCTTTAAGAGGGCAATAATGCGCTTACCATTTTTTTCTATTCAAAACGTAGAAAATTAATTTTTGTCCCAAAAAAATGTTTCCACGCATGGTGGGTGCCAACCAGATTTCAACAAAATATCAAAAGCAGTAGATATCAATGAATTTAAGGAAAAAATTTGACCAACCACTACAATGGTTTTTATTTATTTACGCAAAAACGGTGCATCGTACGAAAGTAAGTCTATGAGCCAAGTTTGCTCCAAAATAAATGGTGATTTCAAAAATAATTTTGGTTTTCAGAAAAAGCAGTGGCGTACCATTTTTTTCTTCAAAAATATTCAGTTCAAACCCCGTACGGACGTCACTGGTAAAAATTTAAAAAAATCTTATACGTCAAAAAATGCTCCTTAATTATTAAAACGTGTGTACAAAATTTCATAGAAATATCTGCAGTGATAAAAAAATTATGATAAAAAAGTAATTTTTTTCTTAAAACTGTAACACCCTGTAGCTCAAAAATTAAGTGAGGTACGACATATGTTGATATTAACTTTTCTTCTTAAAATTACCTAAGGATTCATACCCTTAAGTATCGGTACTCAATTAATAAACGCTAAAAGAAAATAATTATATTAATTTGATGTTGATACACATTATTAATCTACTTACTTCTCTAATAGCTACTATCACGTTCTTTCTTAAATAAATCTATAAAAACAGGCACTAGCTCCATACAGCGACTATTTAATTGTTTTGGCATTTTTCAATGAAAAAATATACAGTAAACGAACAACACTATTAAATATCCAATAAATTTGTTCTGAAAAGAACAGTTTGTTATTAATTTAACGAACGATGCAAAAGTAAAACACAGAACGCTCGACAACAGTTTGCTAAAATTGATAGTTGAAGAAATTGACACCATCTTTTAGTTAGAAATTCACTAAAAAGTAAACCTACTTATGGTACATTTACTACTGCCTTATGTCAAAATAGTTATTTGTGTACCAAGGCCGTAAAGTAGCTCTTTTTTGACCGAATCAGAAATTTGCGACCGAGGCGTGAGCCGAGGCCAAGCAATTTCTGGTTAGTCCTAAGGCCGAGGTGCACATAACATTTTTTAGGCGATTGACTCATATAAAGTAGAGCCAATTTTTTTTTACATTCTTGTTTTTGAAAAGAGGCTTTTAAATGCAAGAAATGTTTGAAATGTTTATAATAAAAATCTATCGTTAACTAATAAAATTTGTATAAAATTACTAACGATAAATATGATAAACCTTTATTTATAAAAAGAGGCCCTAAAGTAAATGCGGCCAAAAAAGTGACACTTTAAAGCGGCCGTAAAGTAAATGCGGTCAAAAAAGTGACACTTTAGGATTGTTAATAAATCCGTAAAATGTAATTTATTTTTAATACGCAATCTTTAAAAAAGAAAATCTATGAGTTGAAATTTATTCATTCAATTGCTAAGAAAAATTTTATTATTTTAAATGGTATGTGTGTGTACCACCAATGCCGATCATCGACGTCATCTATTACGTGCAGTGGGGTTTATTTACGCTTATTTATTATGAAATTGGGATAATACAGTGACACATAGTTTTGTATATTTAAAGAACGATTCTAGTGGAATACGTATATTTATCCGGAGGACAAAAATATATACGAATTTAAAAAGCAATCCGAAATTTTTGATTGGAATTTAACGAAATGGAAACGATGTAGGATGTCCAGTTGAAAATTTGGAGGAACTAATGAAATTTTGGCTGCTACACAGATTCCGAATTCCATAGGGGTCGGTCGTATGCCGATTCTAAGCATCGGGAGCGGGAACAGAAAATATGATTCCCGATATTTCTCGTTATTGGCCAAAATTAAATTGTAAAATTCTATTTCTACTAACATTTTTGACCCAAAGAATTTCATTGATTCTATGTAACAGGGCCGGTTTTTGTCCCTCGTCAAATATTTCAAAATTATCACACATTTTTTAGCCAAACACGTACTGTTTGAATCGTTTTCGGAAAATATTGTCAAAAAAAAGGGCTATTGTTCCCCATTCATGCTTTTGTTTACCCCAGGTTTACATAAAAAAAATTGTTTATGAATAATAAATGCCCAAACGGGCAATAACTGTCATTCAAATTTTAAACCTCTTTTCGATTTTTACTTCCGATTTCAAAAACAGGCTAGTTTTGCCAAGTTACCAATTTTTTTTATATAAACCCTTTCGTTGAAGAAACTAAATATCCGGTCACGGGGTCTGAATTCCAACACCGTAAGTAGCAAGCAGGACAACAGAAAATGCTCGCAAAGCCATTTTGTTTTGGTTTTCTTTAAGCAAAAATCCACCTTTATCGCTGAGATGTAGTGTAACAACCCGTGTATGTCTCCAATAGTCTTAAATTGAAACGGATCTATATATAGTTGTCACCAATGTACTATTTGGATGAGGCAGCATCATCGGCCTCAGTATCTTGGAGTCATAAAGGACTTTTCATTCTCTCGTGGCAAAAAATAATAAAATAAAAATCTACCAGACAGTTTCATCAATATTGTTGAGAATGTATTTCTCTAAAAAATCCAGGATTCAATGTAAGCCAACGCCTAGTTACTTGGTTGGTTTTGATACGTTTCTTTTAATTGATTTTTTTTTTTAGTTAACTAAAGGTACGACTGGCCGTATGGTCGTTGCAATGTCACATTTGGTTCATTAAGACGATTTTATTGTATGGTCATTATTATAATATTATCTACAAGAAGTAAAAAGGCTTTCTTGGATATGACAGGAATATCTTATCTCGTTTATTATAAAGACTTTATTTTTAGGAACTTCCAGTAACGTTGCATAAACGTAACAAGGTTGTGCTATAATCATGAAAACGTTTCATCACAAAAGTAAATGAAAGTGAAACTGAAAAAGTGACCAATAGAAATCTAGATTTTTTAAATAACTAAGTAGACAGACCCAATATTTTCTGTAGAATGTTTGACAGTTTCTAAGAGATATTCGTGTTTTATGACAGTTTCAATCTTTTGCGTTAGTCAAAAAGGTACAACTCACTTATTTTTAAAAAAATGTCGAGCGACGAAGAGTTTTCATGCACACCACCTAAAATCGTTGAAAAGGCGAAAAATATCATCATATTGGTTATTGTATAATAATAAAAACTAAGTCGAAGAACTTATTTTTCTTTCATATTTTATTTCTTATTGTTTGTATAAAAAAGTATTAAAAAAATAAAGCAATCTTGTTGAATTGAAATAGTTTCTTGGTCGTAGAAAAAATAGTGCATGCAACTCTCGTGTAATGGCTATTAATTCATGATCGTTGCATAATATACTATTATAATATTGTTACATCATAAGTGGTAATTAATTTATCATTTTTTTCAGTGTAAAAACGACTTCTTCGTTTCATTCTTTTACATAATTTCCTGTGACGAATTCCCGTGTTCCGTCGGCCCTCCCCAACAAGAAAAACCGACAACATATTAAATATAATATGTAAAAGATAAAAATAAAAAGGAATGTTGATTGAAACAGTTTTGGAATGTTTGTACGTATTTTTTTCGAGTCGGATCACTTTGTACGTACATCTTCGGAGAGTAAAAACGTCGAAAGATCCATTCAATAACTCGAGTTTATAGCTTTTCATAACTTCAATAAAGGTTTTCCGCTTGAACGATGCCGAGCTCTGCCTTTGAGGAAAACTCAAATGTTTTTCTATGTAATGTTTGTATTCATAATATCTCCGAGATGCAGGGGTCCAAGCGTGTGGGAGCGGATAATTCACGTATCTACTCTTGACCTAAATTCCTTTATTGCTTTCTTATTGTTTAGTACAACATTGCCAACCGGTTGCATAAACGATTATTAAAATTTTCTAGTCTGATAAAATTTGACAGTTGTTTAGGCTGTGAGTAGTTTGACATTTATGCCAATCAAATAAATTACATTCTAACGTTTATGTAACCGGCTGTAAGATTATAAATCCTTAGAAAAAAGTGAAACAAAAAATGGAAAGATAAGATAAGACATCTGGATCTATAACATGTGGAGGGTGGGTTAATTCACAGCCCTTAGGCCTCACTAAGTCAATTGTGCATTCTCCTAAGTAGATACGCATTTCCTAGCTCGTGAGCCAGCCTGCAGATTGAATATAGTTGACAACGTCGCCAAGAGGTGCTCTCCTTATATCGGCCTATGTTAGCCAATTCGTGCCAAACACAAATGTTCTAATTAATGAGAGCATCGGGCAATTGTAGGTGTAGATTCTGACAGCCCAATAATATGGAGATGCTTTCGTACTTGGCAATGACCAGTCAGATTGCCTACCCTATTGTGTAGTGACTGTCATTACTGAGGTGGTTGATAAGGGTGTCGAGGACAATGTTCGTCAGTAGAGGTAATAGCATCTGTGGACATCCCTTCGCAACCAAGCCTTTTGTATTTACATCTTCTACACTTATGTTTACTGCTCACTTTGAGAGCACTAACCATCTGTGGAACGTTCCTGTTGGTTAGTGAGTATATTATCTTGGGAAGGGTCGTCTTATTAAAAACACCTTTTATGTCTATAAAAACACCTAACGCGGACTCTTTAATGTCCAGGGACCTCTCTATCCGGCCAGCAATTAGGTGAAGGACTGAATCAATAGATCTGCCTGGAGTGTATGCGTGTTGATTTGGGTGTAGTGGTATTGTTGTAATCACCACATCTCTTATGTTCCTTTCGCGATGTCAGGCTAATTGGTTGATATGTTTTTGGATATAAAGATTACTTTTACATCTCTCCATTTTTTGGGGATATACCTCAGAGCCAAAGAGGATGATTTGAATATACCTAACAGGTGCGGTGTGAGTTCTTCCAGAACCCACTGAAGTAGGGCTGGATAGATACGTCAGATCCTGGCGATTTAAATGGAGAGAAGCTAAATATTGTCCATCTAATTTTATTACCGTCCACAATGTATTTGGCAGTTTGCTAATTGTAGACAGATGGGTTGTATTCTTCCTCTGCCTGGTCGGCAACGTCTGTGATGTCCGAGCCAGGGAAGTGTGTTGACAGCAGAAGTTTGATGCTATCTTCAAAGTTTGCAGTTTTCAGGCCATCTCTTTTTGATTAGTGCACCAATAATGCGGTGTTCATCCCTTAAGAGAGTTTTTTGAAGCCTCGCTGCCTGCAATGTGAAACCCACAGAAGATCTAGCGTAACTAAAATATATAAAGAACATAATAGATACAAAATATGGTGAATTCCCAACAAGAGTATAAATAAATTAAAAAATAAAATAACGAGTGTAGGTACTTAGAATTAGTAAAAACAAAAAAAAAACTACATTTATTTTTTTCTAATTTTGACACATAAAGTGACATCTTTTGTAATTACAGAAGATGTATAAACGATCTACTTTAAGCAATCAGTTATATAAAGTTAAAAAAAAATGAAACTGGTTGTGAAAAATTTGTATTATCACCAGTTATGAAAATAGAACAAATAAAATAAATCTTCTATGGTTTTAAAATCAATTTAAAAGTTTAAATCGAAGAAATAAAGGTTGGCTTAATTAAAATAATTTGTTAATGAAGTTACAACCTAGTAATAATTCTGTTTCGGTTCCTATTTTCTATCCAATTTCAATCTATGCATAAAATAATCGAAAACGATGATCACTCTCACTCAGTACTCGACAAAATAACTCTCTTATAAAATAACTTTCTTAAAAACTCAAGCTATAACAAAAAAATCACTCGACAACAAGTAGTGCTGAGAAAAATTATTTAAGATTTTCTAGCAATGTTGTCAGAAGGAAGAAACAGTTTGTAATACATAATTTACTGAAACGTAACAAATAAGACAAAAACGTAATACATGACATCTCTGTTTTTGTCTTTTTCTTTGGGGAACTAAAAAAAGATCATCTGTCAAAGTTCATCAATGTTATATTCGTGTTTAATGGACAACCAAAATATCAATAGCTAAAACGTAAAATTTTTGTAAAAGGGGTAAAACTGTAATATTTTGGACCAAAAACTAATACATGTATTGTAATATGATGGCAGCACTGTTTTCTAAATAATATATGCCAAGTTGCCAACATGCCTTTATAAGTTGTGCAACTAACAACGTAATATTGGTTGCATAGATATACAATAATATTATAATTCTTTAAGTGAGCGAAAACATACATAAGTAATTTTTTATTAAACACAATTTTATAATTTAGTCAAAATTAGAAACAGAAATTGAATATTTGTAATATTCGCTCGGTAGATAAAAGAGGCATCTTTTAATTGGTTGTATAAATAGCTATTTAAGTTTCTATGTAAGTACTTCCAGAATGTAAGAGTGATTAACCCGTATCAAAGGATTTAGTTAGGTCTACAAAGAGGGATATCGTTGGGATTTTGTTATCTACATTTCTATTAATTTTATTTAGAAGTATCATAATAGCATCTTGCGTGTTTTCCCCGTCCGTGAACCCGTATTGGTTAGGTACCATGATTTTGTAATTAATTAATTAGTTAATACTTATTCTACGATTTAGAGATTTTTCAAAATTTTTACTAAATGTAGATAAAAGGTATACTTTTCGGTAATTAGTCGCATTCAGATTTTTAGTACTTTTATAGACTGGTATTACCATTGCAGTTTTAAGAGTTGTTGAACATTCTCTAATATTGAATATTTTATTTATGACAAAAATTAAGGGATCAGCAATATTTTCAGCAATTAGTTTAATGTGTTCAGCTATTAGTTTAATGTGTTCAGCTCTGATGCCATCAATACCGGGGAATTTCTTATCTTTTAGTGTATTTAAAATTTATATTACTTACTGTATGTATTCCAGAAAAACTGAATTTGTTAAACTTTTTGTTTTGAATTTATAATTTTAATTCTGGTTTGTGATCAATAAAAGTATCTGGTATTTTCTTCTCTTTATTCGCAATGTTGCCCTTTGGAGTCCTTATTTCGTTTATTTTATTCAAATGTTTTTTTTATCGATGAATTTACAAAGAGTTATTTTTATCTAATAATAGTACAGATATTTTTAAATCAATTATATATTTTTTTTATTTGTAATAATAGTAACGGGCCATCACAATAATTGGAGTTGGCTGTGAAATTTAAATATTTTGAGTTGGTACCTCGGTTGGCAGTTTGCAAGGTACTTTACACATCTAAATATTTAATTTTTTTATTTTTTCAACTTCTACTTCTTATTACTTTCATAATAGTATCTGTCATTGCCCATTTCTTTTAAGTTCCAAAACCCAACTAAAATAGGTAGAATCAATCTGTAAATGTATAAAACAACCTGTATACTTGACAACCAGATCTGTGACATTACAATGAATCGTTTGTGTTAATTACAGGTCGATTTAGGCAACGCAAAACTTTCAAACGCATTGAGCATTGTGCTATCTGCGAGATCGAACATGATTTGCATATGATTAATCCTCTTTACGCACACGACACGGCTATAAAACAATCCGGATCGCGATCCTTCATTTGCATCCAGTGGCGCCACTTCAAATCGAAATAAAAAAAATACGAAAAATCAAATTTCTTGAAGCGCGTTCATACCTTAGATAATATAATAGCAGATAGGCCACCACTGCATAAAGTTATACAATATTAATGTCGCTATCATATAATCAGTATCTCTCTTTCTAATGAAGGCTTTCTCACTCGTTTTTGAATTCTCAGCAGTAGCGTACCGTAAAACAATTTCGCTGGGTCATTTTAAATGCGAAAATGTTGACGAAGTAGAATATAAAATAATGAAGTGAAAACAAAATATGACTTTTTTGTTATGAATATAATATTAATAACAATTACTTTTAACACCACAACACGAACAAATTTAAATTAAACACTGGAATAATTGTCTGAGAAAAGCTTTGTAAAACTGACAAATACAAACAAAGAGATAGAGATATTAATCTATTTCTCTCTAATTAGAATTCTCGACTATATTATCATGGCGACACAAACATTGTTTACTGTCCTCTCTTTACTACTTACTTACTCTGAGGTTCATACATCCTTAATTATAAGTCATTAAAAATCATAAAAATCAGTAAAGATGCACTTTAACTGTATCAAGTTTTGTCTCTTGAGCAAAGCGCTTTGCGCCTATGTGAAAAAGGTATTATTTCTTGGAAAAGGGTCTAAAATAATTATGAGAAAGTTTTATATGGGATCAACCTTGAAATAAATAAAAAAAAATTGGTTAAGGGCAAACCATACACCTCGGAAATTAATTAATCATTCTAAGTCTTTATTTGTAGTCCAATTCTTGTGAAATTTTCAGAAAATACCAATAATAACAAAACTTAGGGTGGAGAAACTATTTTTTTTGTAAACGTTCAAAAATAATTTATTTTGGAAAATTTTAAAAGGATTTAAAAAAACATTTACGCGCCATTCTGTATTAAATCTATGAAAATTTGCTGCTTTTTGTTTTAATAAATATCTAGTAGTTTTTAAATTGGATGATTCTCACTATTTTTTCTTACTCTGTAGAGTGCTGCCTTATCGTTGCACAAATTTAAAGCTCTCAATATTGTCAAGACATATAATATCATGAAGTGGCACACATATAAATACAATAATTTTTTGTTAGATAATCCTTAAAATATTTTTTGCTTTCGCGAGAGGTCCGGTTTGTTCTTAAGTGGTAACGTCTTCCCAAATGAATACCTTATTTTATTATTGCCAGATTTATTGCATTTGGTTTTATATACACCACAAATATAGAAAGAAGCCTGATATAAATAACAACATTTTGTTTAAATGGAAAACAGATAAGGGTAAATGATAAATTTCATAAAATGAGTGCTTTATGAACAATTAGGTAGGCAATACATTTTTAGCAGAAACAAAAGTGATCCTGAGTAACCTTATAATAGTATTATTTAGAATAAATTCATAACTATGGATAACGAAATATTACTGAACACAGATAGACATAAAAAATGTTCCGCCCTGTATATGCCAACAATTTGTCGAAAGAACAACTGGAATTATGGAAAATCTAATTTAAATAAGTCCAATTTAAAAAATATATAAATAAATATTATAACGTTTGTAGCATAATGTAAAATAATTAAAATAGTTGTGTAATTTAACCGTGGTCTCGACAAAAGGAGACATTTTAATCGATTATATTTGTATTTAACTGACAGTACTTAACTAATATAAATACAGGTTAGGAAAAATATATAAGAATCGTAGGGGATAGGCGATGTGAATGGATGGCCATCTCTATGCTTTGTATACAACGTCAACGGTATGTACCACCTCTCTTGAGTTTGATATTACTTTTATCAATCATCAAGCTTTATGGCATTTTTGATCAATGTTGGAGACATCCAAAACTTTTAGAATTTTTAAAAATTCATTTAACTGTCGAACACTGTGAAATTGGTCGATTTTCATACGCCCCAATCAATAAATGTATTACCTCATCCACTGAATTATCCTCAAAGTACCATTTTAAAATATGTATCTTTTTCTCTTTAGTGTAAACCAACACCAGCATTTTAAAAATTGTATAACAATCTACAGTACTTTCAAACCAAATGGCTTGTCTGCGAGAGCAATGAGCTATTAAGCAAAAGAGTAAAGACTTAAGTAGTGATTAACAGTAATCTGTTTCCTTTGGAAATATTCATACCTACTTGTTGGCTTTGTAAAAAAAATTGAGCGTTTTTATTAGTCATCGATAAGAATTTTATTAAATCAACTGAATCATTATTAGAAACTTTAAACTGATGCCATGTGTGTGTTTTAGAATGATTTAAGTATTTATCTATGTTATAATTATTTTTAAAATGTATTCAAATTTGAAAACGTTTCATTAAAAAAAAATTTTTTCTGGGTAACTTTTTCTCTCTATAGAATTGTGCTACTTTCAAAATGAACAAAAAAAACATACACGAGCTGTTGTTCAAGATAAAATATCTCGAAAAGACCTAGAATATTTTTTACGGTGGTTAAACTGCGGACTATTACAGAGTCTTCAACAATACCCTTATTCACATAATCTAGTCAAACCACATAATGAGTAAATATTATTCACTTTTATAATTTTTTTGTCAGCTGTATCGAATACCGCAGAGGTATTATTTCAGGCTTATTGCTAAAGTAATTAATGTTACTTTTAACTAACTGCTTACATGAATTTGGTCACGTGGGATACAGGTATTGTTGAAGACTCGTTACATTTTAAACGAATAACGGCAAAACCTCTATTATTACGATACCTTACAATACGCCGTCAATGCTTTAGCGAGTTTAGCGCTAAATACGACAAGTATTGATGGCAGATCGCGATTACTCTCTAACGAACCTTTAATTTTTGAAAAAGTCTTTCGAATCCATTCGACTAATCATCGCTGATATTTATGACATTATGCCTAATTCGATGTTTAGTTTTAATTTATTCACTTCCACTAAATAAAATATGTTCGAATGTTATGATAAAGATCTTTGACCATGTCATTACGAACTGCTTCGAATTTGGAATCTAGGCAGACATTAAGAGAATTTTCAGGGGAAGGAAAGTGGTTAATGAAAACACAATCTCACATATTTTGGCATTACAAGACATATACAGGGTGGACCAATCTTGTGGAAAAGTTCGATATCTTCCTTGTTGGAAGAGATATTAAAAAAGTGTATTAAGAAAATTATGGACATGTTTGAGGTTAACATTTTAAAATTATTGGGAGGTATACAGGGTGTTGCATAGCTCGTGTACGAATCAAACATATGATTTTTTTAATAATAACCCCAGTATATTATTTTAGATTCTATGTTATATAGGGTACTTTTCAAAGAATTGACATTTTTGTGAGAGAATCGTACATAATTCAACGTCCAGCACACTGTAGAAAAAAATTATTTTTTTTACCCACACGAATTTTATAATATGATGTATTATACTTTTTTTTAGTTATATTTTTATTATCTGTTTATTTGTATACAGGGAGACTCAATACTCAGACCCTTGATTTTCTTGTTTTATTTAAATGGGACACCCTATATTTTATATCACCAGTAAAATCATCTGTTCCAAGTCTTTCATTTTTATAAAGCATTCCCTATACCTAAAGTTAATATTTATCGATATTTTTTAACAATAAATGAAAATTATAGTTTCGATAAATTAAACTAGTTTTTCATAAAATACTCTTTATAAACAATAATAAATAATATGTGTTATTTTTTATCTAGTCGCCAATGCATTTAATATACCTGTCAACGTCCAGTTGACAATTTTGACATTTTAGAAATCAAGAGCAACTGCCTGTGTGTTAATGTTACTAATAATAAGATGAACAATACGAATTTTTCTATCCCAGTAATGGTGGATATGATTTATATACTAGGTGAGTGCAACAAGAATTCTTTACTTGCCTCCAGAGTGTACCACCAACGATATCCGGAACGCCAGAAATAAAAATGCGTTTGAGAAACTAATGGACCGTTTTAATCGTACTGTACTGTATCATACGAGCAAAAACAAGTAACAAAAACTGCTATCACGGAAGAGAATGAAATGAAAGTATTGTTGAGTATTTATGATGATCCGCATATTAGTAAACGAAATATTTCAAGACAACAACAAGTCAGTTACGGAACTGTTCAAAGAATCCTATCAAAACATAAAATGCATCCTTTCCATATCCAGTTACATCAAGAACTTCTTGAACGGGATTTTGAAAATAGAGTGATATTTTGTGAATGGTACCAACAAAAAATTAATCAACAAAGAAATTTCTTTGATTTTGTGCTCTTTGGTGATGAATTGACTTTTCATAAAAATGAAGGTTTAAATAGGCATTATTTTCACTATTATTCTACAACAAACCCACACATTATAGTCACTCATAGCCAAATGAGGTGGTCATTAAATGTTTGGGGTGGTATTGTGGGTGATTATGTGATAAGGCCACACTTTTTTGAAGGACGAGTAAATAGTGCAGTATATTTGGATTTCCTTGAAAATCATTTGCCTACGTTACACGAAGATGTTCCCCTTCACATTCGCCAACAAATGTGGTTTTTTGCACGATGGTGCACCAGTCCATCACACTGTAGTAATTCATAATTATTTAAATAATCACTTTCCAAGACGGTGTATCGGAAGAGGAGGACCGATAGGGTGGCCAGCGCGATCACCGGATTTGACAAAAATTAATTTTTTCTGTGAGGTTATGTAAAAAACAAAGTATACAATGTGCCTGCAACGACAAAAGAGGACATGAAAACTCGAATCAGAAATATATTTCAAAGTATTGATGTTCAAATGCTGAGAAATCAGTCATTCGAAATTCGATTACAAAGCTGTATTGATGTTATGGGAGGTCACTTTGAATAACTTTTATTATTATGTTTTAATTGTTTTGTTTGTTTTTGAGTTTTTTTTGTATTCACACATATTATTTATGACTGTCGATAAAGAGTTTTTTTTTTTTTTCATGAAAAACTAGTTTAATTTATCGAAATAATCATAATTTTCATTTAATGTTAAAAATATCAATAATCATTAACTTTAGATATAGGGAATTCTTAATAAAAATGAAAGGCTTGGGACAGATGATTTTACTGGTGATATAAAATATAAGGTGTCCCATTAAAATAAAACAAGAAAATCAAAGGTCTGAGTATTGAGTCTCCCTGTATAAGAATAAACAGATAATAAAAATATAACTAAAAAAAAGTATAATACATCATATTATAATATTCGTGTGGGTAAAAAAATTTTTTTTCTGCAGTGTGTAATTGGCTGCTGGACGTTGAATTATGTACGATTCTCTCACAAAAATGTAAATTCCTTGTAAAGTACCCTATATAACATAGCCAAACCATATATTAGAAGAATGGAAAAAAGATGAGTAAACAGAATCTAAAATAATATACTGGGGTAATCATTGAAAAAACATACGTTTGGTTCGTACACGAGCTATGCAACGCCATGTATACCTCCCAATAATTTTAAATTGTTAACCTCAAACCTGTCTAAATACACTTTTTTAATCCCTTTCAACAAGGAAGATATCGAACTTTTCCACATGATTGGTCCACCCTGTATGTATTAATATACAAAGTGGGCCAATTATATTTTCATTCGAGCATATATCAGCTACACTAAAGGATTTAGAAAAGTTCCAATTTAGTATTAAACAGCTTCAAAGAAGTTACATTTCTAAATAAATTTAACTATATAGGGTGCTCCATAACCACAGGACAATCACCAAGGAAATTTCTTTAACTAAATTTAGCTAAATATTTGAGATGTTCTCCATCTCACTGATTTTTTAAGTTTATCTCCCTCTATGTGGAATTACAACGAAGATTACAAGGAGGGGAATAAATTATAGGCTATGATACTGCTAATAGAAGAATTAATATGTTTTACGTAAAATGTCTCTATTCCTGAAAACATCTAAAAAGCGGGTTGTGGCCAATCAAGTTTAGATAATCGATTTTAGTTAATCAGCAAAATAACAGCGAAAATGAGTGAAATGAGAACCTTTGTTTCAATAGAGTTAGAACAATAGAGTCGTTACAAATCGCTTTCAAGTTGAAACTTGTCTTGAAATGTCTGAACTATTATCGTACTTTTGTTTAATTTTTGAAAATTACCAAGTTTTAAAAATTGAGTCACAAGTGGGGTCTAAAAGTGTACACTATACCAGTGGTGGCTCGTGACCAAAATTTTGGGGGTTCACAGTGACAGAATATAGGTATTAGTACAGATGTATGAAAAAACTTTCAGTGTTTTAGAAAGTTTATAATATACCTTTCTAAAAAAACACTCACAGTTTTTTACCTATATCTGTACCGGGATCTATATTCTGCTACTGTGAACCCCCAAAATTTTGATCACCAGCCGCCCCTGCACTATACCATAAGCATTATTGTATCTGCAACCATAGCACAAATAAAAAAAAATAAAGATACACGAGAAAATGCATTTGATTCTTTTGTCAAAACCAGACGAAAAGTGGCCTATTTTTGAAATAGGTGTAAAGTTGAAACTAAAATCAAAAAGAAGTTTGCTTTCAAATTGTTTGTATCACTCTCAAATGAGAGTATTGCCCTTCAAAGCATTTTTTATTCAAAAGTGCTACTCCATTCAGCCTTTTCTTCACCCGGGCCTTTCGAGAAAAAAATGTAAAAATAGTCTAATATGTAGCGAATGGGGTAAAACTACAGAATAAAAACTGCTTGCTCTTATTTGCTTGCTCTTATATGAGAATCATACAAACATTTTGAGAGCTATTAAACCACTTTTTGTTCCGATTTTACACCTACTTCAAAAAATATGTCGCTTTTTGCCAGGTTGCAATTTTTTATTTCTTAACCCTTTGGCTTACTCAAAAAAAAAAGTTTGCAATACTATCTTAGATTTAGATAAAACACATTTAAGCTGTATTCCGAATTTAGTTAAAAACACAAATATCCGGTGACGTGACCGAAATCCCTATACCGGAAGTTAGCCAAACCGAAGGACATAAAATGTTTGCGAAGGAATTTTACTTTAATTTTAACAGGTTACATGACAGCTCCCATCACCGGAACATAGTACATGTTGTTCACCGACTCGTACTCTATATCCACCTACAAATGGCAAAATAAAAACACAACATGCCACTTTTTGTAATCAGATGAGCGACTATAATGTTGGGTAATTACAACTTCCTAAATTAACTTGTAAATTAACTAAACCATTTATTTTATTGCTTAGTTTTCTCCAAGAACCCGGTATATTGCTACTGGTATTCAGATCTTCAGTATTAAAAAAGCCTGTTGGTGAATATTTTTCACCCAAACTAATTTTTAATCAATTAGGCTAAAGCTGCTTCAACAATTTCGCAATTTCAACAATTTCAACCGCTATATAGGTCGATTAAAGAGTGTGGATATAGAAAACAAAATTCCAAATGCATTTTCTGCAATGTGAGTAGCTCTCGATTAGTGATAATTTTAATTGTCTTTTTTAAATAAATAAGTACTTCTTGCAAATGGTTTTAAAATGTGAACTTTCGACAGCATTTTGTCAAATCTTTCTTCAGATATTCTTAAATCATTTTTTTATCCTTCTTTATCACCTAATGTTAGCTCCTTTATGATGTTCTCAATCTATTTCTTCATAAATCCACTATCTCAACCTAAAACGACGTTTAATGGATGAAAGTTTTTTTTATTAAATAATATATCGCACCACTTTTTCAATAGGGCCATATCCCTAAAAAAATTTAATTTACTTTTTTTGCCCAACGTATACATTATGAACATGCCTACAATATATAAAAGTGCCATATCAATAGTTCTAATAAATACCGCGCGAGGCGCCATCAACAGTATTGCCATATCACATAACATTTTTTTGTTTTAGGCTATCTGTGTAGATTTCACATTACATTACATGTATCATTAATCAGTAGAGACATCTGTAATCAATATGTATACCGAATTTGGTAAGCACAAGTACTGAAAATGCTGCTCAAAAAAAAATATTACATCCACAATCGTTTTTGTTTCGCTTCTCCTATAAAATTAACATTAGGGGGTTATGGCACTATCTGTACACAGATAAAGGAAAGTATAGTAATCTTGATAAAAGCTGCTTGTAATGTAATTCTCCATAATTTTGGCCCCATACACGATTTCCCTAAAACTGACCGTATTCGAGATATTTGAGGAAAAGTGCGAGCAAAAACGGCTAAAGAGAAAAATACCAAATTTTATACTTAAGCTTTAATCTATCCTGCGGTGAGCTGATTAAATTTTGAGCATATGGGGAATACTTTACAGGGTGTCGTTTTTTTTCACTTTAAAAAAATAAATAGTCTTGACCGTATTTTCTTAGGCAACCCATTTGCGGTATATTTATAAACACCTTTTATTTCATAAAAAATACTTTAATTCGTTAAACAGATGAGTAAATGTCGACTTTACTTCGGATCTTAGACTATTACAATTTTTGTTCATATTGCATAAAAAAAATTAAATCCTTCATCTATCAAAATTGCAACCATTTGTACACATATTCACGCAAACTTTCATTCGACGCTTTGTAAATTGAAACTGCTGATCAGTTTATATTGAACAAAAATTGATTTAAGTTTTGCCGATCAACTAAAAATCGGTCAACTAAACTTGACTCGTAAGAACGCGCCTTTAGAGCTAACTTGGTGTCAAATACCTAACATTTTACAGAGCCCAATGGAGTAAAAATATGTTTTTTAAGTTAAAAAAGGGGATTATAATCGAAATTTTTGTAAAGAAATAAATTTTTCGTCGATTATCCAATAAAACCGTCATTCGGAAAACGAACTTTCGCTTTTCCACATCTATCCGTTGCTTTATTGCCAGAAAAAGTTATTAGGAAGAATTATCACATATGAAAGTCGTTATTAGACAGCGAAAGTGACGGCGAAGTTCCACTAACCGTGCCCTTCTGCCTCTTTTGCTCGAGCCGTCATCATCATTATCGGAAGATACGAGCCACTCTCGACCGTAAACACGACGTGATTATCTCACTCGATATGTTTTCGTTCCCTAATCCCGGCGCATCCCGGAACTTTTCTTCTTCTTGCGTTCGAATGGTTTTTTCGCCCTCAAATGGACTGAAAACACGAATGTATCTACCAATAACGACAGCCCGATGATTGTTTTACCAGTAACTGGAGTAAATTTACTCAAATCTAGGTCAAAATTACTTTTTAAGCTATTTTTATTCGAATGCGTCAAAACACGTTCATTTTGCGGGATCTTGCTCACCCCGCAAAAATTCACTCTTTACATAAAATTAGGCATTTCGTAAATGGTTACATAAATAGATATTAACAACTCATATTTATTTTTTTTACATCTGAAGTCGGACCGTGATGAAAGTCGCGCCCCGTATAAACTACACTTAATTTCACCGCTAACTAGACACCTTCTACTTCTATTTGCCCTTTCCGCCGAAATAATTTATTGTCCGTAATAAATGGGGTCCCCTCTTGTGTTTCTTGCAAGCTGGTTGTTCCTTGTGTTTAACACTCCACTAAAATTATTTATTTCCTCCTATATTGTGAACGCCGCGACAGTGAGATCTAGCTATTAAAATAATTTATTTGACTCTAAATACACGTGTAAGTACAGGTGGAACAAAAAACGATTAAACGGTTCTTTAATCGGTTTGATGTTGTATGAAATTTTGTGCACATTAGTTTTTCAAAAAAAAAATAAACATTTGAATGATGACATGATGACACTGAAAACCATATAAAAACCCAAAACCTTAAATGTTTCTTATTAGAGAAGTAATTAAAATCCGTGAAACACTAAATATGAAACTAATTGGGCACGAAAATTAAAAAATCAGTTACATAAAATATCTGAGGAACGAATTTTAGACGAATGTAGGGGATTGTAGAAGTAAAAGAGCAACAGTTTATTCCTATTACTAAAATCTTGGAAAACTGTACTTAATACTCTAAAGTAGAAAATTGGACTGCCAATAAAAACATATTTTCAAGTCGAATAGTTTTCGAGATGTTTAACATTTGATGTATTATACAGTATCGACGACTTTTTAAAATACAAGCAGGGGTCATAAGATACCTAATTTTAAAAGTCTCTTAATTGTTTATGCAAAGGTATAATTATTCGAATATTTATTTCTACAGGATCAAAATTAGCGTTTAAGAAAAATGACAATGGCTGATAAAAGTGTTACAATGAAGCTTACATTGGCTGTGTGGTCTCAGACATAAGTTCGTAGTTTATTTATTGCTAAATATCCCAACCGAAAACCGGTTTCTCAATCAAATATTGCTAAAATTGAGAAAAGGTTACAAGAAACGGGTCAGTGTCAGTGTTGAGAATATACATGGAATTAGAGAAATTATAGGAGTCTACGTAGAAATAGTACCTCAATGCAATAAGTATCAAGCATTCGGACACACTTAAAGGTACTGCGCTAAAGCCTCGACGCGTAAGATGCAGAGGGAAAAATTTTGCTGTAAACTGTGAAAAATCGAAAGATGCCTTACCTAAATGCGTTCACTACGGCAAATGACATCCTGCCAGCTACAGGAGATGTGAAGTAGCCAAGAAAATGCAAAAATTCAGAAATAGTAGCACAACTAAAAAACAAAACTTACCTAAACAGCTTGCTAATAGCTAATTGACAAATCTAGACGGTATCTGGTAAAAAGGAATGTAACACTTTCTATCAAATATTGGAAAAGGTGAACATAATGGATGAAAAATTTATTAGATGGGAATAATGTACCAAAGGAGCTATACCTAAGAGACAATATAATGAGTAATAGCCTAATAATAATGGAATGCCTGTAGACTGCTGTAGCACCAACAAGAATTGCAAGCAATCTTAAACCTAAAAAACATAGACATATGCTTAGAGACTCACTTTACCACTGAGTCCTTTCTTAGATTTAAGGAGTATAAGATTTATCATACCATTCATCCTAAAAATGCAGCAAGAAGGGATAGCCCAGTAATAATTAGAGAAGCAATTAAGAATGAACACGAAATGTGATATAGAACAGAAGAATTTCATGCTACTTCAATAATGATAAAATCTATGACTTATGATGTTATGGTCACAAAAAACCGTCCAACCAAATGAAGAAGAAATATCACCAAAATGGCATTTTCCAGACAGAGATGACTCAATCATCAGACCAACCTCTTCAAAGAAAATTTTTTAAGAATATAAAAACAAATATTAATCAAGGCTTTGATTTAATTAAAGGAGAAGTTTTAAATCAACTTACAAAAATAATTAAACTCACATACCTGTTTAACGCCTCATTCAAACTAAGGTTTTTGCTTGAAATGTGGAAAGTAGCTGAAGTCATAATGATCCCCAAACTAAGATAACCTCCAAACGAAGTTTTGTCATATCTATATTATTGAAAATACTAAATACTAATCAAAAGACTGAAACTCATTATTGAAGAAAGGAAACAAATTCTAGATTATCAGTTCGGCTTTAGAGAAAAGCATTCAACTATAGATCAGGCTCATACAATTACAAATGCGATGGAAAGAGCTTTAGAAAACAAAGAAGTATGTTCAGCCATCTTCCTCAATGTTGCGCAGGTTTTTGATATAGTATGGCATGATGTCCTAAAAAAACTGAATGTGCTACTTCCACAGCCATATTCAGAGCTACTAGATTCATACATTTTAGATAGATTCTTTAGAGTAAAACAAGATAAAGCATACTATATTTTACACTTGTGATATATCCCAACTAGAACAAGAAGCAATAGCTACATTTGCAAATGATACTGCTATGCTAGCAATTAGTAAATACCATAAATAAGCTGTAAATGTACTACACATGTCAGTTAAATAAATAACTGGATTAAAAGATGGCGAATTAAACTAAACGAAACCAAATTTGTTAATATTAATTTTACTAACAGAAATGCCAAATGCCAATTAACATAAATACTGTTCAGATCCCTTAAGCTAACTCAGCAAAAGATCTGTGTCTACGTATTACATGAGATGCAATAATTCGCTGGAAGATCCATGTTAAAAAGAAAAGACAATAGTTAGATATAAAATTCAAGAAAATTTACTTATTACTTGGTAGGCATTCCAGCCTAGCTACATATAAAAAAATATTTTATATAAACAAGTCCACAAACCAATTTGGACCTATGGCATTCAGCTCTTAGGGTTTTGCCAGCAACATTAATATTCTAATAGTCCTCAGATTCCAAAACATTGTCGATGCTCCTTGGTACATTAGAAACAGCGATCTCCATCTAGATCTTCAGATGGGCACTGCTAACCAGACTATCACCAGATTCCACAGGAGTCATGAATAATATCTTTACCAACATGTGGGATCCAGTTTCTTGACATCATCAACTCAAGAGAGTAAAACCTTTTGAGTTAGCCAAATGATTGTGTTAATAACAAAGCAGTTTAGTGTCATCATTTAGTTTAGTGTAATTAAGTTATCAAACCCGAAGGTGTACTAGCGAGTAGAACTTAAGTATTTAAGATTGAAACCTTAAGTTAAGTTAGGTTAGAACAAAATCACTCATTGATCAACTATTGATCACGTTGTTATATTAATAAATGCCCCAAAAAAAGTCCCCTTACCAGCTTGAGGCAAGTGGATAATAATTTACACAAATCGACTGTTGTTAGAATGCTAATAAAATAGAAGTGGCAAGTACAAAATACATTTGGTCCAAGAGCTGTTAGAAGATGACTTTGATAGAAGAAGAATCGAATTCTAGTAACCATTATGGAATTATGTAACACAAATCGGAGTTTCATAAAGAAGGTACTTTTATCAGATGAAGCTACTTTAATGCTCAACGGTCATGTCAACCGCCAGACCTATCAATACTAAACATCAACATGGGACGAACAAGTATAGGACACAATATCCAGAAAAGGTGAATGTTGGGGCCGGAATTATAAACAGCCAGAATATATAGCTAAATTTTTGAGAAAACTTAGCTGGTCCTCGATATTTAGAATGTCTTCTGTTATCTGTTTCCACAACTCCATCAGCTATCTCCAAACATAAATGATTTGTGGTTCCAGCAGAATGGGGAGCCCCCACATTAAAGCCTTGTTCAGGGTAGGAGTGGCGATGCGATAGCTTTGCGTCGAGAGACGCCTTGTAGGTAAAATAATCTAGTATTATCGAACGCAAATGTTCAAAGTGACAGTGAACAGCGATGCGATGCTCTGTAATATCAATCCTACTCTGAAAAAGGCTAATGCCGTTGATGTACAAACCTACTTAAATAAAGTTTTCCGAGATAGGTGGACAGAGAAAAGAGTATCGATCAAATGACCACCAAAGTCCCCATGTCTAAATTCCTTAGACTTTCATTTATGAGCTAATTTGATCAAGGTCGACGAAATCATCTAAAACGGTTGAAGGAGCGCATCAGAATGGAGATTACACAAATAATCCCTGATGTTCTCGAAAACATTGAAGAAGAATTTAGTGCCAAACTTTTTAATTGCATCATTACTAAAGGTCATCAGATTAAATAGTTATTATAATGTCATTGTATTTAAATAAATACATAATTTTGGTTGATCCTGTAGAAATAAATATTCGAATAATTATACCGTTGGATATAGGATAATGATGACCCATATTTGCAATTAAAAAATAATCGATTACGTCATTACGCCAACATTGGGTGCGTAACGTCTCTTACATGTCATTTTATATCATACGTCCTTAAAAAATTAAAAGTCGAGGTGTTTCAAATTTTCTTCAGAATAATAAATATTTCATACATTTGCATCGTACTATATGACAATACTGCTAATAAGACTGTTCTATTTGTTTTTCACGGATTTTCATATAAAAGCAGTGCGCCTCGTATGAACAAACCTAATAATACCATCGTTCTTTTTTTGTTTGAGAACTGCGTCTTCAAATTTAATTCTCAGTTAGATTTCCAATAACAAATCAATTTATCATTCCGGATGACAACAACACTGGTGACAATAATACTGTCATCGATTGTTGGACGAGGCCGAACACTGTAACGACCATTTTTTATACGAAACATGTGGTCATATCTTCCCTCCGTGATACAGGGTGTTACAGTTACAATTTTTTTAGGTAAGCTTTCAGAAATGTTTCATTAATATCTGTCTTAAGTTGACGTTACCACAGAAAAAATTACCATAGTTAACTAATCGTAAATTTTGTTTAACAACTTCTATAAAAAGATTTAAAATACAAATCGCTTGTACCCTGGAGCCAATAAAGCACACACACTATACCTACACACCGACCCAAAACCATAAGTATCCCCATACGTAATAAAAATCATTAGAATTTTTATCAAACTCTTATTTACATATGCTCAAACTCAAAAGTTTGCTTTCGCCGCTTAGATAAAAATTCTGCTTACGACACTTTCCAAAGATGATATTTCCACCGCAAAGGCAACTTGGGCTATATCATTTAAATATAACGGACATAGGCGGCGGGTAAATGAACGGGATGGGATATTTATACATCTATATTATTTATTATTTTATTAAAGAAAACCACAAAGAAGGAAGAAGAGAGAGAGAAAATCGGTTTCGGCACGAAAACAATTTTTAAATATCTGAAAATGAATACCACCAATCCCCCCTACGAATTTAAGAAATCTATCCTTACAACCCCAAGGTCTAAACAAAGCAAAGAAAAATTTAATAAGCTGGACTGAAAAATGAGCACTAGCCAGAGATCGGACCTGGTTATCGAATTTACTCCTCAATACCTTACCAACTATGCGATCGAATTTACTCCTCACTACCTTACCAACTAGGTGATCAAAGCTAATAGATACAATGATCGAATTGGTAATTAGAAATATCAGATTTCGAATATAGTCATTGCATTCATTTACACCCAGCCCTCAATTCCCCTTTAAGCCAAAATGGCAGCATCGGTATGAAAGAAGCCACGCTTTGCTTGAACTAGAATACATCCTAAGATCTTACCATCGTCTGTCCGTGTTTAGTTTTCCTGTCCAGTAAACACCGATACAATTTTGTGTAGGTCATGAAATATTATTTTATATAACGGCTAACCTCGTCCTGAACAACCTTGCAATGCAACGTCACGTAACTACGTTCACATGATGTATGGGATTATTATTTTAAAAAATAAAAATATTTATTATTTTAAGCACTATTCTGCTTTCTCTAACTTGCAATTAGGATCAAACCATTGAACCTTAGATTTAAAAATATTTTGAGGTTAGGACAGTCAAAAAAGGTCTCTTATCAGAAATTCTTGAATCATCTTCCACTAAAAGTATCTCACTTGATATGGAGAAGATAATGAGAATACAAAATAGTGAATATATCCATAAAGAGTGTATCGTAATTTTTTTTATTTAGATTAGAGATAGAACAGATTTGACGATCCAAAAAGTAAGAAATAAAAAACCTTACCTTTTTTTTTTCTTATTAGTAGACCGTCAGATAGTGATAGGTTTAGGTGCCCCATTTTCGCATACAAGTTTCGAAGATGGTTGAAAAGTACATCGATTTTAAGTAGAATGAAAGGAAATTTACACGGAAAATTCGATTTTCCCTAACAAAAATGAAAGGTTATTTGTTGCTCATATTTCCACGCAAGCCGTGTTCTCTATATGATTAATTAATAGAACTAAGCTTCGGAAAACCAAATGCTTTAATGTTGCAAGTGGCTAAACGGTTGAAATAAGGGCGTATTCTTCTAAGGAAAAATCGAAATTTTACTCGATTTTTCCACACAAGCCCATTGAATGTATGAAAACGTCCAACGTCACTAGTCCGAAAAGCATATTGGTTTGAATGATCCGAATGTATAAATGCATTTTGGGGTCGGAAAATTTTTCGAAGCTTGCTTGCAAAAATGGGCGCCTAAATCGGTCACTACCTGACGGTCTATAGACGAACATTTCCTGTTTTTTAACAAAACATTTTCAAATATTTTCTTTATTTTCTCCAATCAATATGAGTTGAATCATTACTATATAACACCAACCATTTCATTTAATCCTATAAAGATCTAGTAGGCTATCTTGTCATGTTATGACATTGCTTTTGTACTGTAACTGTAAATTATTGAAGTAAATGTTATGTTATAATCTATGGAATATAACTCTTGGTATCCGGACTATCGATAATGGAATAAGTTAATGCACACTGAGTGTACAATAATACATAGATATTTACAATAGCAGTCCTAAAAAAACAATTATTTAGCGCTCCTTTCGGAAAAAAAATGTTTCCCGGTACGCCCATGGTGACGCTATATAATTTAAATATAATGATCATTTGTTCGCCACTTAAATTTAAATAAAACAAACATTTTTCTTCGACAGCAAAGCCTAAAGCTTCCGAAATCTTGTTACTTCAACGACATAGGAATAAATCGGTTGCCAATAGGGCCGTCACACATTTGAATAGCAATTTGGCATGAGGGTGAAATTCTAATCAGTTTTTACGACAACATTTTTATAATAACGTGCCTGATTTTTCTTTCTGATCTCTTCGGATGTCGCGACCCTGCCTCAAGTCGAACTCGGAATTATTTTCTAATTTTATGTCGATTTGACGTACTTAAACATACGATTGACGGTACTTTCCTGATATTTATTTTAAACTAAATTGTATGTAGTCTTCCGCGAACCTCTAACGTAGCCCTGTAATTCCTTTTCTAGAGGGGGTAATTAATTTGTATGTAGTCTTCCGCGACCCTATATTGTAGCTCTCTACAGGGTGTTTCATTAATATAATTCGATGATGAAGAAAAATAAATAGTTAAATACACTGAAAAAAGGTGAAACTATTATACTCGTAGGTAATAACAATTGTTTTAAAGCTTTCTTTAGTAGTTTGTGTTTACTCAGAAAGCGGTTACAGCGTTAGGTGAGTTATTTTCTTTAACATCAGCGAATGTCCTAGAAGACTGATGAGCGTAAAGTGAATTTTATTGGTTCAAAATTAAAAACTTGCTATTGCATTTCTTTTTCTAGCTAAAGATCTAACTTTCTTCTGTTGTAGCTGTATAGATATCTACTTAGTGACTAAGAAATATCAGGCCTCCCCTCGTAATACATATTCTAAAATTTAATCTAATTGTTTTCTTCGAACAATTAATTTCTCAAAACAACCATTCATCTGATTCCGTTCGCAGCAATTAAATCTCCTTTGCATATTCATATTCTAAGGTAAATAAGACGTAATTACTTACAACTTAAGTGTAAGAGTCCAATTTTTTTCTTTATTATAATTAAAATTGTGCTTATTATTAGTTTTCCATATGCAGATGAGGTTCGGTATATCAAAATCATTAAAGGTGCACAATTCAAAACATTTGCATGCATAAACAATAAACAATTTGCAGTTGATAAGCCACACACGGTGAAATTTTACAAGACGCTTTCTGTTCATTAAATAGAGACGGTGATGAATTAATACGGATACGGAAATAGCAAATCTTTTGTGTACATCTTTGACCGTATCCGAGCGATAAAAAAAACGCTTCTGGCCGACACAGTATTTTTATAATTAAATTATATTAAAGTATATTTATGTAAAAAGTTAATTTTGTATGAAGTGACTTAAAAACAATTTCAAACTTTTATTATATTACGAATTTTTTATCAATATAACTTTATTGTTTTTAAGCAGTTTTTTGAGGAATTTTGTACAGTTCCAGATATCCCTAGACTTAGTAATTGTTATCTCAATCATTCGTTAGTGTAAATTCTGTACACTCCGAATTTCGCACCGCTTAAATTAATTTATTTTACAAATTTGTAGTATTTTTTGTCGTTTTCCTCCTTTTTTATCCTTGTTAGCCTTTTTCGTCCTTGTCATCATATTTCGTTTTTTTTTTCCTTATTTGTCTTTATTTATTCGTCCTTATCCGTCCTTATTCGTCCTTATTCGTTTTTATTTATCCTTTTCGTCTTTTTTCGTCTTTTTTCTTTTCTTTTCGTCCTTATTCTTCCTTATTCCTCCTTATTCAATGTTATCTTCTTATTCCTGCCTATTCATCATTATTCCTTCTTATGCCCTAATATTCCTCCTTATTCTTTTTTCCTCTTTATTCCTCCTTATTCCTTTTTCCTCTTTATTCCTCCTTATTCCTCTTTATTCCTCCTTATTCTTCCTTATTTCTCCCTATTCCTCCTTATTCCCCCTTATTCCTCCTTATTCTCCATTATTCCCCCTTGTTCCTTCTTATTACTCATTATTCCCCTTATTCCCCAATATTATTCTTTATTCTTTATTTCTCATTTCCATTTTCATTCCTCATTTATATCTTCATTCCTCATTTGCATCACCATTTCTCATTTCCATCCTCATTCCTCATCTGTATCTGTAAGGTATGGAGAGTGGGTTACCCTCACGGCACTTAGGCCTTATTAGGCCCATTGTGCATCCTCCTAAGACGATAGACATCTCCTAACTCGTGAGCCAGCCTACAGATTTAATGTAGTTGACGTCGTCAAGAGGTGCTTCTCTTATATCGGCCGGTGTTAGCCGATACTCGCCGAACACAAATCTCCTAATAAATGAGAGCGTCGAGCAATCGTAGAGGATATGCTCGATGGTTTCATCTTCTTGTTCGCACCCTCTTTAAAGTACGGATTCTGACAGCCCCATGATATGAAGATGCTTTAGTACTTGGCAATGACCAGTCAGAATGCCTGTAACTAGGCGCAGATTCTGTCTAGTCATAGTCAAGTATTTGCTTGTTGTAGTGTTGTGAGGATAACTTAAAAGCTTTCTGGCAACTCTGCAGTTTCTTGTTTCATCCCATATTTCCTTAAATTTCACAAGGGAATGTTCTTTAATTAGGTCTGTCACTACCGATTTTGTCAAGCTAATAGAAGGGCCAGGTCCAAAAAGTATTTGGTTGGCTGCTTTCTTTGCCAGTAAATCAGCAAGACGGTTACTTTTCGATGTGGCGTGACCTTTGATCCATCTTAAGGTGACCACGTTGTTGATAAATACTTCAGCCAAGACTTCGTGACATTCCTGAATAAATTGGTGGTCTGTTCAGGGTGAGTAGTGCTTGGCTATCTGTATAGAGATGAGGATGTTCCTTCCAGTGATATTATTTCTGGTGATTTCTTTTGCTGCTATGAGAATCTCCGTGAGCTCTGTTTGAACTACACTATCACTATTGCTTAAGCCCATTTTATGTTGAGGTTTAAGGATCTGGAGTATATTTCACATCCTGTTTTAGAACCGATGGTGTAGGTATGAATCGTACTTGCCACTTCCAGCTCTTCTTTTTGTTCTGTTACAACTTTATATGGCTTATGGAAGATATATCTCGGTGAGATAGAGTCCATGTTCGCTTGAGGCAGTGGGAGCGTATCGAGCGCCTCCTGCAAAAAGCCACGTTTTGCCTCAGGTTTTATTCCAACCGTGCGGAGGCGTATCATTGTGGTCAGAGCAACGTTCTTGATGTAAATATTAAGGGAAGTAAGACTATGAATGACTTCCATGGCCCTGGTCGGTGTTGTTTTCATTGCTCCTGTTATATTGAGACATGGTGTTCTTTGAATTTGTTCTAGTTTATGAATAGCTGACAACTTTTAGGTTTTCGGTACCCATACAACTGCACCGTATGTTAGCATAGGTCTTATGATAGCAGTGTAAGTCCATGCGATGACTCTGAGGGAGAAACCCCAGGTACGCCCTACAGATCGGCGGCATTGTTCATAAGCAATGTATGTTCTCTTGACTCTGTTTTCTAAATGCGAGTTCCATGTTAACTCGCTTTCAAAGGTGAGACCTAAGTACTTCATGTCTGTTGCAAAGTTTAGTTTTGTGTGTAGTAGTTCTGGAGGTTTTAATTCCATTTTCATACTTTTTCTTGGGAAATGACCATTTCAGTCTTCTTAGGATTGACAGACAATGAATGGCCCTTACACCACTGTTCTATAATTTTGAGAGTACTCTTTCGCAGAGTATGTTCTCAAAATTACCTGTTTGCAGAATGACCAGGTCATCTGCATATGCTATTGTGTAGTGACTGTCATTACTGAGGCGGCTGACAAGGGTATCGAGGACCATGGTCCCTTCCTGTGTACATCCACTTGCAACCAAGCCTCTTATATTCACATCTTCTACACTTATGTTTACTGCTCGCTTTGATAGCATGTTATGTATCCACCCACTAATCATCCGTGAAACATTTATGTTGGTTAGTGAATGTATTATCTTTTTCTTCTCTTTTCGTCCTTATTTCTCCTTATTCCTTCTTAATCATTCTTATAACTCCTTATTCCTTCCTAATTATCATTATTCTTCCTTTTGCCCTAATATTTCTTCTTATTTTTCCTTATTCCTCCTTATTCCCTCTTATTCCTACTTATTCTCCGTTATTTCCCCTTATTTTTTTTATTCCTCCTTATTCCTCCTTATTCCCCTTTATTCATCTTTATTCATCCTTATTCCCCTTGTTCCCCAATATTATTCCTTATTCCTCATTTCCATTTTAATTCCTCATTTACTTCCTCTTTTACGTCCTCATTCCTCATTTCCATCCTCATTCCTCATTATTCATACTTTATTCCTCTTTATTTCTCCTTATTCCTCTTTATTTCTCCTTATTCCCCCTATTCCTCTTTATTTCTCCTTATTCCTCCTTATTACTCACTATTACTCACTATTACTCATTATTCTTCCTTATTACTTATTACTCCTCATTCTTACTTACTTCTTCAAATTCCGCCATATTTCTCCGTATTCCTTCTTATTCCTCCTTATTCCTCCTTAGTGGTCCTTATTTGTCCGTTCTCGTCCTTATTCGTAATTTTTGGTCAAAACCAGTGTTTATAAGCATCACGCAGGATTTACCCTGTATTCGTTTCCGTACAAGTGGTAAGTGGAGATAGGTTCCATCAAATAATTTCAAAATCAATATTCAGCTACGGCGTTCGAAAAGGAAGGACTATTCCTTAGTCAGACAGGATCACAAGTCCTGTTTCAGTTTCGTAATTACATCTCGAACAATATCTGAAGTTGGGAGTTCGGTAACTTTATCAGAACGCTCCGACTTAGATTCAGTTTTGGTCACAAAATTACTACATCTTGATAGGGATTCGGAAGTTCTGCTTGGTTACATCCTTTATGCAATTAAATGTCAACATTAGGGTAAGGGTGTACATATACATTTACATGAGCGTAATTGATTTCAACATAATTTTGATCGAGGTGATTTTAGTGTCCGAAGTTCCTTGCAATGCTTGAAAGTTTAATTCAATAATAATGTATTATAACCATTACTGCAATTTAAATACCATAATTTTTATACTACTGTGTCCTATCCAAAGATAAAAATTATATATTTATTCCTTGAAATTTAGCCACATTTTAATTTTATTGGATTTATTAAAGCTCTTGGATAATTAATTATTATTTAACACTTGTAAGCTATGATTATATTATATATGAAAAATCTCGTATTTATAAATAAATAGTTTGTAGAAAATATGAATCCATATCAGAATTAATTTTAGCTAGATAGGACAAATGGTGAAAAATCATCAATCATTACTAATTTCTTATCTACTACTAAACGTCAAATGGATCGTACATCCCATTGGTGTAGTACTTTGTACTAATCCATCTAAATATTTCGATCTACATGGGTTACTTAGTCACCCACTCAATTCAAATAGTATGTGGGCCAGGTTGACCGCTAATCGAACATTATTACTGTAAATATATTTTTTTGAAAATATTGACATTGTTGCAATAATTAAAAACATTTTTTGATATTCATATTTTACAAATGTTCTATCTATATTTAGTTGCGCT
Source organism: Psylliodes chrysocephalus (assembly GCA_927349885.1). NCBI lineage: Eukaryota > Metazoa > Arthropoda > Insecta > Coleoptera > Chrysomelidae > Psylliodes > Psylliodes chrysocephalus. The sequence continues at coordinate 17,183,542 of OV651820.1, forward strand.
CAGTGCGAAGTCATGGTAGGGCAAGCAAAAACGATACTTCCGCAAGCTGCAGATAATTCGAGCACTTTAGGACGATGTTTCGTAATTTTGACTATCAAATACATTTATACATTTTACTTTTCTTTTAAAAAATAGGTAAAAACAATACAATGAGCAACCGGAGTTGCAAAGAAAACAGTGTAAATTATTTAAATTTTCAGTAACAAAATGAAAATTAAATTAAAGAAATAAATGGATAGCTTTATCTAAATTAAGAAGAAAATAGTACCTTTACTTTTGTAATAATATCAGTATTACTGGAAATATTAGATAACAGAAAGTAGAAAGGTTTTCATTAAACAACTTTACGATATTCTTCAACATCAAAGACTAGATTTCTGCCATTTATTGTGGTATGTGGCTGGAATACAGTTTTGTTACTTATTGATAGGAAACCAGTTTTAATAAATAATTCTATGCTTTCTTTCGAACTAAAAATAAAGAAAATAAAAATTAGAATCGCAAATATACCAATTATTTTTCTTTTGGTGATTTTACGTTATTATTAATGGTAATTTTTTTTTATTTTGACGTTGTTTAACTTATTCTATTCTTCAATGACAACTTATTGGGTTAAGGCTACTTCTCATACATTTTTTCGTAAATACTGTTGCCTGCCTATAATTTATTATTAATTTTTATTGATTATACTTACTTTTTTTTAGCTAAAGCAATAAAAATATATAATGATAATTAAATATTTTATTTACTTGTTTTACAAATCCATTTACTTTTATTAGAACAAACATATATATTTTTTAATTACGAACTTTAATAAAAATTGTATTGTCAGTATACGAAAAATCGTCCGTTAGTTCATAATTTATTTGGAGCTGCTGTCATATACCGTGCCAATATAGGTACGTTCACAGGTAGTTTATAAAGGCGACTTCTTGAAAACTTATCATGCTTATAATGTTTAAAAGATATTTTTAGATTAATGACGTTATTTTATAGTATTTTAAAATTAATCTAAAACGTTGTTGGTCTAAAACAATTACTAGATAATTAGAGGTACGTATTAAGGATACTTTTCATGTTCTGAGAAATCCAATTCCGGTAAACACATCAATTTATTTCTCTTTGCAAATAGAAATTGTACTTAGTGTTCCAGTCAATAACTTTGGAAAAATGGGACCTACTTAATGATCTCAAATTTCTTCGTGACGAATTTTGGTAGAAAATTAACGTAAATTGTAATTATAATCCTTTATTGAAAACTCTTTGGGAATAACAATTATTACATCAGATACTTTAAATTACTTTAATTATATTTATTTGGTATAATTTAGTTTAGTAATAATGTCTTTATTTATATTTTCATTCCAGATGTTGATCACAAGTTAATATTTGTCATTTTGTTAAGTTATTACGTTATTTGTACCTATTTACATGTTTTTTGTTATATTATTTAAGTTAACATGGAGTTTTGCATTTTACAAGATTAACGTAGGTATAGGCAACACATTATACACTACTTACGACAAATTTTCAGTTTTTATATCTATTTCTTAAAAAAGTGTGATCGTAGAAAAAATCTTGTGTGATTTTTGAGCGAAAAGTTCGTTGTCGCTTTCGACAGATTGTCAAAGTATCACTTTCCGCCCTTAATACACAAATAGCTATTTTCAATTAGAATAATAAATGCCAAATCACTGCAAAACAGATTCCCAATGAATTAATTGTTATTTTTGTTGTTAAATAGAGTGTGACAATATGTTTTTGCTCTCGGACTAAAAATTCAGTTCAATCAATAATTTTCTCCCCATCAATTTTCAATAGTGTGATGTTCAGTCAATCCGAACATTAATATTTGTTTCCTACTAATCAGACTCGATCATTATTAATTATTGGTTATTTTGATGATGGATACAAACTAACATGTCCTGATTGGTTCGATAGATATTGAAGAGTAAAGTATCCATAACACTTAAATTTTATGTATGTGGATATATGTGTGTGTTCGTTTATTAGTGTAAAATATGGAACACGGGCGTATCGACATTATGATTATTAAAAAGTAAATTAATTAAGGGGTTTCAGTTTTCTGGTTCTGTAAATACTCATCATCAATCGGTCGTTTACTATTCAATCGCATTTTTTTTCAAATTTGTTATTAGTTAGAATGTTTAATAGCTTGATTGGTTTAGATTTTGTTTGACTTAGCTGGATATACAAGTTGTCCCAACGAAAACAGTGTAGGAGAAAAGCGACGACGCTAATTTAAGGATTATTGATGGATTATTTTACAACTATTAATAGGATCTGTGAATTTATTGATCACACATTACGATAGAATATTATTATGATCATTAATTGTCACATTCCCTAATTAGGTATAAGTCTTGCTATGACAATGGCGCAGTCAGAAAATGTGTCCTTTCATGTATTTACAAAAATTTAGTCAGTGACTCAGGTTCGATATACCTTTCACAGATACGATTCAGAGATAATAGTACAGAAATATACTGTTCTATATATATAAAAAAGAATTTACAAATAAAAATGTTATTATCAGCCGAAAAAAATACTCGTTTATAAAAAATGTGAAATGTTATTGAAACAAAAGAAGTTGTATGCAAAAGAAAATAATTTTTTGTAGTATCAACTATTTTTGTATACAAAAATAATAACGTACGTAATTAGGTCAAAAATGGTCTAGAAATATCTAGAAAACTGAATGTTCCAGGACATAACGAGGTAAACAATATTGCAAATGGTCTCGAAAGGAAAGGGACCTAAGCCGTTTTGCGGTATTAGCAGTAGCAGAATATTAGGAGATATTAAACAGAACTGGGCAATAGAAAAACCGAAAATTGAAATGCTTTCTTAGGGCTAAGACGGGCAAATATCCTTCTGGGTAAATATAACCAGAAAAGATCAAAAGCCTAAGCAAAAATAGGCTACGGCATTGTAACAGGGATTATTTCCGGACATTGCCGACTCAAAGAACACCTTAGTAAACTGGGACTAAGTACAGATTCTGTGAGGAGGAGGAGTATACCTCCATTCGTATTCTGACTGAATGTGTAGCCCCCAAAAATCCAAGGACATTATACTTAGAAATATACCAGATAACAGGAAGCGATCTACCTAACTTGAAGCTGCTCCAAATCCTATATTTCATTGAAACAGAAATGGCACAATAGATCTGTTAGGTCGCAGTGTATTAATATGCAGAATAATTAGCCTATATTTGTTTCCATACAAGTGATACAAAAGTATTACAATAATTAGTATTTAACTGGCTGACAACACACTGACAAATCCATTAGTTCGATCATTTCCCACTTAACTTCTTTCCTTTCCTTTGATTTAAATTGCCTCACACCTAATAATATTCCTGACATTGGGACACTAATATTTCCTTAACTATTTACTAGGATCTTCACTCCTAGTTGTGTAATTTAAAACTTTTTAATCTTATTGCATAACACAATTTTGTTTATTATTATTTCTATAGCCGAGATTAGTTTCTTTGACTATTGCTTCTGAATTAAGATTTTTGCGTTGTGGTTCACACTACCTACTTTACAACACATTTTGCCTATATTTATTCGTATAAGTGTTTCATTTTTCCAAAGATGTTATTTTCATACGACTTTGCTTACGCTCTAAGTCTAAGTGATAAAAAAATATATGCCAAATTTCAAGAAGATTGGATAATATTTAGGGGATCACTTTTATCACAAACTGGTAAAATTTCTAATATTGACTTGTTTTGTACTAGTGATCTTTGATCTTTACATGTATTTCTTTCATCTTTTGCAGGTAATTGAGCTTTGAAACTGGAACCAAAAGAGGAATTTGGTTGCTAGAAAAGGTGCCTAGTGGTGAGATTTTAGGAGCTCGGCTACCTTCAAAAGAACAAGTACTAATAGTTTTTATTTACCATCACAAGGAGATGAAAGAAACACTTTCGGAAGCTGCTAAATCTACCAGTACTAAACTACAGAAAGTATGGAGGAAAGCAATTATCCCTGTTAAGACAGAGGAGAATATACGCGCTGGTATACAGAAGCTATACAAAGAATTCCAAAATCTAGTTAAAGAGAAATCTAGAAACACCGATAAAGCTAACATGAAACGGCAGATTTGGAAAGGTGATCTTGTCGAGTTATTTGACATTTCCCGGCAAAATGTGATGTGATATCGAAAGAGGATAAAGCATTTCTTAGATCACAAAGAGAAGACCGAATGAGTTCATCAATGACTGGAGTAGACAAGGTTTTAGTCTCCAAAATAAATGTACAAAAGAAGACCAAAATGATTTATATAAGAATAAACATTACAGAGCTATAGCTCAAATGAATAAGACAGTAATACTGGAAGGAGGGCGAATTTTTGCATCCAGCAAAGAAAAAATTACGTTCAAGTTCTAAATTAAAACCTTTGGATCAAACACTCACGTCTACTTGGGATCGAGAACAACTCAACTCAAAATGGGTGAAATACTATCGAATACTATCGTGGCGGAGCAGCCTTAAGTTTTCAGGGAATATATATGGTTTAGACGTTGAGAGGAAGGAAGATGCGATTCTTTTACTGTAAATATCTTGCAAACAATTGGCAAAGATAGAGTTATTAACTGCTCAGACACAGATATTATCTTCGCTTACTTAACAATAAAAACTTGTGTAACATGCAATTTGAATTGCGCTGTTGTGGTTGGTGTCTAGTTATTGAAGTATTTTTTCCTCGTACACAGAACAAAGGTGTTTTAAGAGCATATCATACTTACAATAAACGTAAGAGCTGTCTTGGATTAATTAACAATTCTAGACTCGAATGAAATAATTTATTCTCAGATTATTATAAATCCTAAAATACAAGATCCTGCACTTCACTTAACATTTATTTTCTTATTGTCTCGAGCTTTATTTCAAACAAATGTAATTTTCCAAGTGTAAAGCTTTTCTTGAATGTAGATGATAATTTTTTTCTGTGTAATATAAACGATACTGCCATAATCTATTTTATATCGAATTAGCGTTTTGTATAAGTTCATTAAAAATATGCTCTATCGGCTTCCCAATATTTGTTGGCTACTAATCTCATTAAATTTAGACCTTGTAGTTTTTTTTTTTTTTTTTAGTTTTTACATCCTTCGGATCTCCCGTGCTACACCCTAATCCGTCTATAGCCTGGCGGCACTGCAGCCTGCGGCTTATTGTACCACCATTTGAAGGTCCTACTACTTTCTCATTCATTCAACAATTCACTTCCTGATTCATCGTCATTCATTCCACGTCATCGGTGGTTAACCGCTAGTCGGATGAGTCCCATAGTGACACGGCCCATGGTAAAACCTCCCAGCGGTCACGCATCAACGACGTAACCGGAGAAATCACTGCTTAACTGTTGCGAGTATGTGGATGCACACTAAGCTCGCAGCTAGCCTCTCCGGCGACCTTGTAGTTAGTTTACCTTAAGAGTTTTTATATTATCTTTTCATAAAAACTTTTTTATCAAATATCAGTCTATGAAATCTTGCTATCCACATACCTTTTTATTTTATTAAGATTTATTGTTATAACTGTTTATTTATCTAATTTTACTATACTTAGTGGAAATTATTCGGAACTGTTGATTCCTTAGTGGACATTATCAATCTAGTCCTTTTAATAGATTTTGTAAAAAGGGAAAAAGAAATTCTGACACATTGTTCTGATTTTGGTGTTCTGATTTTGGTGTTCTTTAATTAGCATATCTAGAAAATTTTATCACCAATTAACTTGTATACTAAATTTCAATGTATTGTTTAAATTTTTTGTTTTATAGTTGGAGTTGTTAAATAAAATACAACGTGTAAAAAGAATATTATTTTCTTTGCTTTTAGTAGATTTAGCATATTTGGAAACATCCTAAGATGCTCAAACGTTAACGGTATCTTTTTACGACCTATATATTAAAATACAAGATAAATATTTATAACTACATAATAAAAAAAAAATAATCAGCCATACAAACATAAAAATATTTTGTTAAAGCACGTTTTAGTAAAAGTAGGTTAGGAAAACTATTATGAAATCCCTTTTTTTTAAAGGAGACTTTAAGTGAACTTTAAATAAAAGCTTTCTATTGTTAACAAAATATTTAGATATTTTTGATTTGTCTGAAATAACTCAAAAAGCTACATAACTTTTAAGAAGTTTTAAAACGCATTCGAAATAAACATGGCATTCTCTAAAACTTTCCTTATATAACCGACCTTTTCTCTCATATATTAAGCGAGATACCAATAAAGACACTGGAAATTCGAAGACACTGTATTGTATATGTTGTCACATATGTTGGTGATACTATCTGTGTCTACAGTGATCGGTTGAATGAAAAATCCCCCCAATCCGCGGCCGTCATAATATAAAACTGAAAAACGTAATTACGAAGATGGCTGTTAGACGGCCAGGAACATCAATCATACTGTGTTAATTTATTTCTGGAACATCACATATCCACGACCGACCGAACCGATGCGATGCAAAAAAATACAATGAAAACGAGTCTTATTTTATTAAAACGTTTTCAAATTATAGCGAGCAGTAATCAAAGCTATAAAAACAAATTAAATTCCGTAAAATGGGCCCAGTTATTTAAAGGGAAACCCATTATGAGTACTCCAAACCTATCATTACCTTCTCTGATGCTCGGATGGTCTGATGGCATCGCCGGCATGGCCCGTCGTCCCTCTTGAATATGGAAACACTCTTATTTTGATGCATTTTAAAATATTTTTATTACCCTCATATCTTGAAAAGTATCTACCTTAAATTATACACTTCTAGAACTCCTTCAATTTACACATTTAAACATCTCATCTCCTCTCTCTTTTTTTGTTCTTCTTAATTTTTATTTTATAATTTCTATATGTATATAAGAACCGGTTTTCGTTTTAATTGAAAGTAAGATTAATATTTCTTATAATCTTTTTTTTTTGGTTTTGTATAAAACAGCAAATGTCCACATCGTTTGTTATAATTGAAATACAAAATATAGGCAGTATAAAAGACGTAGGCACTACGTAGGAGACCCTGTATATGATTTTATTTATCCCGCGTGACTGAAGTGTGCATGCATTGGTGGTTGCAACTAAAAATAAAAAATTTTTTATTAAAAGTTTGTATAGAAATATACGAAAATACAACATAACACCTATTTTTTTTATTGTACTCAATAATTTGAATAATCTTCTATTATACTTGTGACGTCACTGGTTTAAATGGATGGAATATTGTGAAAAGAATTTAACAAGGGTCAATTACTACTCTATGATACACCAAGGAAAATATATTTTTCCTACGACCTAGTAACGAAAATATACAAATTATAGGGTAAAATTATTAATTTAAAAATAATTTATGACTTTTACTAATTTATAAAATGAAATAAACAAGGAAAAAGATTTAGTTTTATTTGTCCCCATTCTAGATTTGAACCTGCAGGTGCCTGATCTCAACATCATCGAGGTGACTAACATTTTTACTTTAATACTAGTAATTAAATGGACTTCTTATAGTTTTATTAGAATTAACGAATAATTTATAAGTATTAGGGTGGCGCAAAAAAACCGACTATTTTTTTTGAGTCTCGAGTGAAAAAATGTTAGTTTTTGATGTTTTAAGAGGCCTCTCCAAAGGACAGCTCAAAAAAAATTTTTTAGAGGTCGCTCCAAATTTTTTTAAATTTCAAAAATCGTCAAAATTTTATAGTTGATTAAATAAAATTATTGAATTAAAAAAATTATGTTTTCTATATTGTGCTTGACTTTTAGTTCGTGGTGTATTTCTATCGATTATTGCACTAAATAAGAAAGATAAAATGTATGGAATTTTAATTTGAATATTAAAAGGTCGCTCGAAAAAATCTAAAGTAATGCACTGATAAATTTAAAAAAATTATGAGCAACCTTCTAAAATTTATATTTTGAACTGAAACTTTCAGAAACTTATTTTTTTTTGTCTGTAAAATTATACCGTTTGTCTGTAAAATTATACCGTACCGAGAAAAAAAAATAAAAAAAAAATCGATTTTTGACGATTTTTGAAATTTGAAGCGACCTCTAAAAATTTTTTTTTTGAGCTGTCCTTTGGAGAGGCCTCTTAAAACATCAAAAACTAACATTTTTTCACTCGAGACAAAAAATAGTCGGTTTTTTTGCGCCACCCTAATAAGTATAGACGAAAAAAAAATAGAAGTGCTATTATTTATCGATTCTACACAAGAATAACTTATTTTAATGTATATTTGATGTCAATAACTAAAAAATATACTGACAAGTGACAATTAGTTTGACAGAATTGTCATTTAAAATTTAAAAATAATAGTAGTCGGGTGTAAAAAATGTAGGTCTGTGGTTTGCCCCTCGCCCATGAAAAAGGTTGAGAAGTCCTGATTTAATAAGGTTCATATTTTTATTTTCAACCCTGTTTCATAAAAGTTTCCTTAAAAAATGAACAAACCCGCATTGTTCCAAATAAATCGCATTGAACGTTACAATCCAAAATCAGCACCCGTAAAATCTCCTTCAAAAAACATCCCCGATAGAAAACAAAAATTCGATTAAGACGCGTCTACATTTCCCATGATGATGATGATTTCCAAAACTCATTTTTTAAACATTAGACAGACAGATTTAAATCTGATTCCATTAGAAGAGAAAGAGGAACTTACAATAAGAGTGCCGAGAGCTACCCCATCCCCATCCAGTCAACAGCCGAACAGCCACCCTGTCATGGGTGTATATAATATTGCGAAAGCATGATGTGGCACATTTCGTACTTTTTACCGACCCAAAACATTGTAATTCAATGATATTATTGTCCTTTTGGTATAAATAAAAAACTGTTAACACTCACAATGGAATTGTGGAGTCATTGCTACCGTATTCGAGCTGGCTGGCCATTGTTTTCAGGAGCGTCACCCGTGGGGAAGGAAATTTGGATTAGAATGGAATCGAACTATTAGAAACAGCGGGCCGTTGGGGGAGGTTGATATGGCTATTAAAAAAAGTAAGGGTGGAACTACTGGTTAGGTATCTATTTTTTTTTAAATGAAATCTTCATTGAAACAAAACCCAAAATAAATATTTAAATGGATTCAACTTCTTTGAGCCAAATTATCTTAACTTAGAATATTATTTATAAATAATTCCACACTTGTTGCACAATCAAATCAAATTTATTCATACAGTTTACTTTTTTTTATATTTAAGACCCATAGTTTGTGTGCGGAATTTTTAATACTTACCTACATATCTTAATATAATTTTAAATAAGTTTCAAATCAATAAAGTTTTAAAAATTGCTTAAATAATAAACAAACAAAAAATATAAAATACAAACATACCATGAATATTAAAATAGTATAAAAGAAAGCCACATTGCGATCTTTAAAAAGGGTAAATTAATATAAAACATATTTTTCAGTTTTAATTTTGTTGTATTTAGTTGTTCTTCACAAATATTTTGAGTTTATTTTTTATAGATTGTTAATTTGTAATAAAAATTGTTTCTAAATTATAGAATGACCAATGACCGACAAAGATAGAGATACGAGCAAGGGCGGCTCCTGAGGTGAAAATTCTTACGATTTATGGGCATTATATTCAAAAAAATATGCTAAAAAGGGAATTGCTAAAGACAATGCCCCCTCCCCCGAAATTTTGTCTTGGAGCCGACCTTGGATACGAGTCATGTTCGTGATAAATACGCACGGCTATCAAATAAATCCAAACTGACACTTAAATATTAGAAAAATAATTGTGTGTCTGACATACGTGGATTTTTCCAATGCCTACTTTAGAAACATTTTTTGTGGCTCCCTCCATTTTTTATGTATGCAAAGAGGAGTGTGGGAATTAAGTTTTATATCCATAATATCTTGAGACCAAACTTTGATATAGAGTTTTGAGGGTGCATTTTTTTAAAAAGACGATATGGCATATACTTATTTACTAGAGCTCTTGTGGAAATAGTTCTGATGAGATCCACTCATGAAAATATTCGTTTCTTGTGTATCCCAACTCCACTGCTCAACAAAGCTACGCTGAGCCTAGAGAAACATGCTACAGTGTTCAAGACAGCAATACATCGCTGCGCAAAAGAAGTAGGATATAAGATATAATTATAAAAATAACAGTATCATATTCTTCGGCAGTCAAGCTACGTTAAAAGCACTCAGTTCCATACAGTTCCACTCATTGGTAGTGCAGTTTGGAAGCTCTAACAGATATGTGTAGTCACAACTCACGAACCTTAATCTGGGTACCAGTCAATGAAGATACAAGGAATTGATTTACTAGCCCGAGAAGGAGCTTTAAAGCTTCTTTTTGTCACAGAACCCTTCTGTTATGCCAGAAAAGCGGCCAACGCAACACACACAAAGCAATAGATGTTAAAAAAATCATATTAATGATAAAACAATTTACCAGGACCGAGAGAGGCAAGAGATTGTCTTGCAGTGTTTATTGTTACATTTAAAGCCTTTGATTAAATCTCACGCTATTGCACATCTTCATACAAGGAGAAACCAGGTCAGCTATTCACAGGCTAATGCAGGGACAAAACCCAATAAGCCAACTACATAGCGCCGACCACACAAGGCTATATCAGCATACAAATTTGAAAGAAATTTTCAAATTCAAATACCAGCCCGAGAATCCTGGAAACAGGGACCTTCCGTACAGGCTGAACTCGTCTGGTACACAGACGGTTCAAAAACCAAGGAATGAGCCGGTGCTAGAATCTATGGACCTAAGTCGAAATCAACGATTTCACTAAGCTTAGGAAAATATACAATAGTGTTCCAGGCTGAGCTAATAGCCATACAACACTGTGCAAGAGAAATATTAAATCAGCAAGTATCAGGCAAAACTATTGCCATATACTCTGATAGCCAAGCAGCTCTAAAGGCACTTCTCTCACAAGAAATCAAATCACAACTGGTGAAAGACTGTCTAGAAGACCTGACAGAGCTAAGTAGTCAAAATAAGGTGACCTTAGCCTGGGTTCCAGGTCATGAGGGATATCAGGGCAACGAAAAGGCCGACGAATTAGCCCGAGAAGGCTCAGATAAGGCCATGACAGGCCCCGAACCCTTCTGTGGAGTTGCTAAGGCATTGTGCAAGGCATCCATTAAACAATGGATGCAAAAAGAGTCTCAGGAATGGTGGAACAACTATCCAAGACTGAGACAGGCCAGTTCATCCAGGAATCATCGACCAAGTTTACGAAAGACCTACTGGATCAAAAACGTCAAATCGTTAGGATAACAGTAGGCCTTCTTACTGGACACTGTTGCCTCAAAAGGCACATGAGTGTCAGAAATCCAGCAGAAGAAGCAACTTTGTGCAGGTTCTGTGAAGAAGAAGAGGAAACATCATTCCACGTCCTGTGCCAATGTGAAGGCTTGGCTGGAATGAGGTTTCTAACATTGGGCGAAGAAAAGCCAATTGCATGCAACTACATGCCACTGTCAAAGCTACTAAGTCTAATAAAAAAGACCAGGCTAGACGACATACTCTAAAACAATCGGAGTCCCACAATAGATCTGAAAAGGTTGCGGTGGACAAGGACAAATAACGTCCAACTCCTAATCTAATCTAATGTAAAGCCTTTGATACTGCATGGCAACATGACATCATCAAAAGCCTTCACACGTGGGAAATTAGAGGCAACATACCGGCGTTCATTATCAATTTCCTGGATACTTGCTCTTTTCAAGTTCGTATTAACAACACTACATCATTTAAAGCACAACAACTTAATGGAACTCCGCAAAGTTTAGTCATCAGCGCAACTCTCTTTCTAATAGTCATTAACTCTACCTAGGAAACATGTCTAGTTATAGTCAAAAGAACACTCTCCGCAGTCGATTTGGTGCTATTTGCCACAGGAAAAAACATACATTCAGTACAAAAATACCTTTAGAAAGTTCTAAACTCACTAGAGGAATGGTCCAAGCGTAGAGGATTGCAATTCTCCACAAGACAATAGTAGTTTGTGCAACAAGAGTGGATATGATGGCCATATCGCACGAAGACGAAGATTGCACACGACGCCGTAGGCGGAGTGCGATATAGACAATCCACTTAAGTTGTACAGTATATTTTTTCTACGACCCACTAACGAAAATTTATAAATTTAAATAAATATTTTAGGTAATAAAGACAAAATAACTAATTTTAAAATAATTTATGAATTTTATTAATTTATAAAATTCCATAAAAATGAAACAAAAGGATTGTATTTAATTAGTCCCAGCCCAGATTCGATCCCGGGCTTTTCGCGTGGAAGGCAGCTGTCCTCATCTCCACCGCCACTTTCCGAATTTTAGTTTTAGTACTTGTAATTAAATTTATTTGATTATAATTTAATTTTTTTTTAAATGTGGACCAAATAAAAATATAAATGCTATTATTTATCGATTTTAAACAAAAATAACTCATTTTAATGTATATTTAATCTCAATAAGTAAAAAATATGACAATTAGTTTGACAGAATTGTCACTTATTTAAAATTTAAGAAATAATATTAGTTGGGTGTCCAAAATATGAACTGTGATTAATGTATTTCATTTTTTGCAGTGTTCTTACTACCTAGAATGGATATGAAATATATTCGTTTAGTTGAATACAATAGCAAACTTTTTCGCTTTGTAGTATGTGCGTAGATTAACTAATAACCATGTAGGTGTAGAAAAAATGTATTTTATTAAAAAAAAAAACAATTTGACCTTTTCTAGAATTCAACCTAATTAGACAATTAATTGAATATATGTTAACCAGATAAATTTTCTAGGGATGACTTTTGACGAGAAATTTTCTTGGAAACAACACATCATGTAGCTAAAAAAGATTTTGTTAAAACATATTTAATCTAATAGCAGATTCGACTCGAGTGCTCTTGCTCGATGCCAGAGCAGTTTTAGTTCTGCACTCTTTTCAGGCAACTATTCGAAATTATGTCAAGCAATGCACACTGAGTGCAAACTAGTTCGCCACTAACGAGGTGTATCAATTTATCGATATTCTACTGGTACAGTTGACATTTCTAGTTGCTAACCTAATTTAATATGTGTTTTTAACTAGGTAGCTAGTTATGCACTTATGGGAGGGCTTCCACTATTTAAAAGTAATAAATTAAATTTTTCTTTTGTTTTCAGTATATGTTCCCACAATTTTAATTTATCCTAACATTTTTGTCAGATTTGTTTTCAAAATCTTATACAACTCTTCTTCAATATCATTAATATCTTCATCGTCACTACTACTTGATAATAATAAAGACAAGGGTAACTTATTTAAAAAATTAAAAATAAAACCTAACCTCTAAATCGGCACTGGCTGGCACTGAAATTTGAACTTTGAGCAAGCGCTTTTACCTGTCGAACAAAAATTTTACCCTGCCCTTGTACTGAGCAATTGCAGTCGAATGCAATAATTTGTTCAGTTCTGCCAGTAGAATATATGTCACTTAAAAATGTCGAACTAAAAGCGCACCAGTGCGACCAGTCGAATGCGCTATAATAAGGACTTTATCTCATTACACTTGGGGATTTAACTATAACAGTCTCTTACAAAAGACTTATCCAATCCAAATTAGATTATGACTCAGGAAAGAAAACACTCCTGAATCAATTCAAAGTCATTCAAAATGCGGCCCTAAAGAATAATCACTGAAGCCTTTTGCACTACTCCTATAATAAGTTTACAGTGAGAAACTGGCGAACTACAGTTACAATTTAGAAGATATTACCTTAAACACTCTTTTGTATCTTCAATCAAGCAAGGCCAGTCTATGCGAATACTATTATAGATCGATTTAAAATGTGTACCAGACTCATACAAACTTCGATCCTTCCTTTTATGAAAGAGTAAGACAAACAGCTAATATAATAATACTCGCCCTAATTCGCCTTCTCACGAGTGAATTTTAACCTCAAAACCTGAGCTTGTCCAGGGAAGGGACGGCTATTATTACGCTCCACGAAATTCAATCGTTATCCAGTCACAATATAAAAATACCTCCTATCAACACTTCTCCAAGTATCTTCAACAAACATAAAACTCCACCAGATATAATTAAAAAATCATATAAGTCTTGCTTAGTATCCTGGATTCTGCCGTATACACTGGACTCCTCGAAAACTGCTAACGAATCACTTCAAGTGTTCCGAACCAATTCAAATTTTCCATTGAGACATTGTACATACCGGAGAACTATGCTATTTTACAAGCTCTAAAATACATAAGAAGTATCAACATTCCAAAATACCTAATAATAATCGTCTCTCCGAGTTTTATTAGAATTAGAACAATAGAACGATAGAACAACTTTACACCTTTCATCCGATTGCACAACTTATCAAATAAACTATAACGGCAACAACTTGCAAAGTAGATAAACTCTGGGTTCCTTCTCATATTGGAATACATGACAAACCATCCAAGCAGTAACTAGTGAAATCGCGCCAGATATGTCGAGTGTAGTATCCAATGATCTAAAATCCAAAATAAAATTCACATCGTACAGTTTTTGGCAAGATGAATGGCAAACAACTCCAGCGACAAAGTTACACGAAACGAACCCAGAAGTGAAACCGTGGTCCCGCACAATAAACGAACGTTCCACCCAAGAAAAAATATCTCGTTACAGCTAAGACTAAATCATATGAATCACCCACAGCTAGTTACTTTCCAAAATTGAACCCCACCAATGTGCAATATCCAACTTAATGTCAAACCCCTTTTACTAGAGTACCCCAAGTACCAACTAAAAGAAAGACTTAAAACGAATTAAAGAGGTCGGCGAAAAATGTTACGTTACAAACCTTATATAGTATATTACATTACTAGTGTGGAAAGTGACTTTTTTCACACGAGTGGGAAATATTGTCGCACGAGGCACAAACCGAGTGCGACTATCACACGAGTGTGGAAAATCACTTTTCACACAAGTAATGTACAATATTTTTCCTACGACCACAAAATAACTTCATCAAAAAAATGTAAAACCAGAAAAAAATAATCAACAATAATCGTATTTATTTAATTTTCATATTTTCTAAAAAAAAAAAATTCAAAAAAAAACAAAAAACAAAAAAATTCTGGCCCCGCCAGGATTTGAACGCGGTCGCAAAGTTGATACGTTTGACCCTCTAACCATCTGAGCTAATTGGCCTTACGTCAATTGAATGATCTCATCGGTTATGTGTTTAACCAGAATAAAAAGCAAACATATCTTAGTTATTTTAAAATTATTTTAATAATAATTGATAAAGATAAATATCTAACATCTAATTTACAACAATTTCAATAATTTAACAATCATATCGATTTTAGTATTAATATAGACATTACATAGATCAAAATAGAAAAGATGTGTTTGACATTTTGTGACAGCTGCTGCGGAAAGTAGCATATTCGTACACGAGTGGAAAGTAAATTCTTATTCATACGCGTGTGATATAGGGCACTTTCCATAGGACTATATAGTGTGACGTGTCACTTTCCTAAGTGGTCGTAGGAAAAAATATTTAAATGATATCAATGTTGAGGTTAATATGACAATTTTGAAAACAAACAAAAATCTTTGTGTTAATTTCTTTTAAAATAGTTATTTTATCTTAAGAACCCCTAAATTAATTTTATTTAGTGGATCGTAGAATGAATGAATGAATGAATTGTCCATATCGCACTCTTGTTGCACAAATTAATATTTTCATGTAATGCAGATTTTTTGAGACACACTATATATATTGTTTGTGTAATACAAGGAAATCTCTGGTGTAATATATTAAAAAGTTATAATAAAACTAGTAGGTAATCGTTGTGAGAATAGAAGAAAAGTGTTTAGCATTCCTGCGGAGACGCCTCTGGCGTTTTAACATTAATTTCAAACGGCCATAACAAATCCGGCATTTTTAAATCATTGTTGGACTTTTTTCAACGAAATTAAAGATTGGAACGTGCTGGAAGTGTGCTGGAAATATCAGTTTTTTTCCGAATACCGAGAACCGCGCCTTCTTTGTGCTCTTGAAATTACGTATGGGTGGCAAAAAAAATGAGACCGAATTCAATTTAAAATAGGTAATTCGTTTATATTGATATGTTAGCGCGGGTCAATGATACAATATTACTATTACTATAATTATTATACATAATTGTAATTCGATATACCTGCCTCTATCTATTTGAGCGAATTTGTTGGAGAAAAAATCATACCCATGATGAAGCCAAGTAAAAATAAATAAGGAAAAAGGACAAAGGGCCATGCACTTTTTAAATACAAAAATTTACATTTACAGTTGAAAGTTTCGTTTCTATTTCTGAGCCAATTAGATTCGTACAAATCCTTTGAATTCATGTTTATGAAATTGTTTAAATATTATCTATACATAAATAGGCAAAGAAAATATAGTTAAGTACCTTTTTCTCTTCTGTTTGTGAACCGATTTAGTTTTCTTTTTGTTTAGTAGGTAGTTAAAAATTCCTTATGTAGAAAAAGTGAGGAGAATGACATTTCATTCCCAGAACCTTAAATGGGATAGGGAATGGCAATTCGGGGTATAATATCCGGAACCCGAAGAAATCGGGAAAGGACCAATCAGACATATTCTTAATTGGGTAAAAACTGAGAGAGGTACAATAACTCTAAGCTTATTGTAGTGCCAGTGGGCTTTGAACCACTCCCTAATTTAAATAGAATACATAGAAGTTTTCAGTTTTTCCTAAATAACTCAAAAACGATTCTACGGTTCTGATTTCATGTATGTGATCTTTTTACCTCATATTATTGTTCCCCTCAATAAACAATTCTTTTTTCTCATTTTAATCTGTATAGCCAAATTAGAAGATTCTCATCCGCATCCTAAAGTGAAAAATCCTATATACATTGTCGTAGCCACGGGGGAGGAGGTTTTTAGGGTCAGCACTCCCCCCATGGAGGTTCCTTGCATCACTATTGCCTCTATAGTATTGGCGCTGATTGTTATTGCCTGTTTGTTTTCATTCACTTTCTTGATGGAACCCCCCATAGTTCTCAAAAACTCCTTCCATGAAAAATGGCTGGCTACGCCACTGCCTGTGTACCTACTATTCATTACTCTTTCCAGGTTTTCATGTGTGAATTTTTGATCTATTCTATACATATATGATAAAAAGTAGTAAACTCAAATTACCAATCAATCACAATAATTTTGTGTAAGTAGTTTTATAATTTCCAAAATTAATAAAAATCTTGCGTGCCCGATTTATACGATATTTTATTCTATATAGGCCATAGGGTACGCCAAAAAGGCCGAAATTACTTTCTAATCTTTTTTAAATTGTGCACAGTTCAAATAAAACATAATTTCTGATAATGGACCGACTGACTAGAGACTATAAGGTAGTCTAATTCGTTTTCGAGGGGATCAAAAAAACATTATAAGAAGAGAAGTTTTCTATAACTTTTCGGTGGAAATAATCAAAGCTGAATGGCTGCGGGCCGTTTGTAATTTCAGTCAGGTCTCTGCTGTATTTAGAAAAGTCGTTCGCTCGACGGGAATCCTTTGTGAATTTAAGTTTTGATATAAATCAAGAAATAATTATCGAATCGGACATTTTGATAATATCCCGTATATTTTGTTAATTTTTACTAATTTTAAATCAAAGTAAACGATGAGTTGTAGCCGGATATGAGCAATTGATATGAGTAAAAATAAATAGCAATGCTTTTTCTAATTTTGACATATAAAGTGACATTTTTTGTAATTGCAGCAAGTGTCAAAATGATCTACGTTACGCAACCAGTTGCATAATATGGACAATGTTGAACTAGTATCGAAAAATTTATTATGTCAGCAGTTGCGAAAAGAAAACATATAAACCATCTTTTTGTTTTAAAAAAATCAATAATGTGCATTATTTTTGAAAGTTTATATCAAAGAAGGGCAGGTTGACTTATAAAAGTAAAATTTGGTTAAACTTACAATCTAGTAATAATTATGTTTTGGTCCTTATTTTCCATTTCAAGTCAGCATAAAATAATTAAAACCCAATAAACTACAAAATAACTCACTTTCTTGAAATATAAATTTATATAAACACACTACAATAAGTCATTAAGAATAAATAATTATGATTTTCTATTTCGTCAATAAAAGAATAAAGTTAATCATATGCAACTAACAATACAAGAAAGAAGTAATTTTGGTTGTTAGATGTTAAAATTAGAAAAAATATTGTATGATAGGGTCTATTTATACTCCCTTATTATTAGTATTTGCATTAGTATTATGATTAAGCATTAAGTTGAACCTTCACAATGTAATGGGGACATTTATACTCGATTTATGATTAGTATTAGCATTAATATTTATGCTTAATAATTGACAGATTCAACTTTTAAATTAAATATTAAATTTCTTCTTTTCTATAAAATGAATCAATGGCGTATTTGGCCTTTGTTTTTAATAGACAACGGATAAGGATAATTGACAATACACACATGATTATGTTGTTTATATGTTTGTTCCAACAAGCTCGAAAACGATAATATTTCGGTACAAATCATGCTATGTATACAATTTTTGTGTATCAGCAGTGTTTACCGATTATAAAGTTGACAAATGACATGTCACCACGAGGAAGCAAAGGCCTCTTTTCTGTCTGATTTGTATCATATTTCTGCTTCTTTTTATCTGTTATAAATTTGAGACTTAAATCCGTTAAAATGTCCTTAATTAAACCTATTTTTGAATATTAATATTTTTAAATAAAATTAACTAGTAAAACTATTAATAAAAACACATTTAAAACTCAAATATCTTAAAAGAACACAACCGGCCTCTTACACATTTCTTCAGTAACCATATATTTTGTTGACTGCAGAATTAAATCTTATTAGGTATTAGGTTTAAAAAAGAATTACTAATACTAATTATAAAACGAGTATAAATACCTTTTTTTAATGATTTAACAAATTTAATGCTTAATCATAATACTAATACAAATACTAATACTAATACTAAGGGAGTATAAATAGACCCTAACACGCAACGAAATGCCGTTTTAAATAACTCGTTCATGTTGCAGGACCTCTTTCTGTTCGTCCCGCAAATATTCACTCGTTACATAAAATAAGACATTTCGTAACTGGTTTAATAACATTGGCATCAACTGCGATAGTCTTCTAGATATTTTGACAATACCAATGTAAATAATAATAGATGGAAATGTTAAGCTTTATATTTTTATTTACTCTTCATGTTCTTCCAATTTAAATTGCTATTTTAATCTATAAGAAAATATACCTTCTATATATTGAAAATTGAAAACGGTACATCATTGTGTCTGGTTTATGATGCGGACAAAACATTGTATTGTATAGACAATTTGAAGGCGAGTCTGTCTTGGAAAATATTATATCTATGGCTTATTATCTAACTATTATCTAAAAAATATTTTTTCTACATCCACATGGATATTAGTTATTGTGCATGTCTGTTAAATGAACCATTTTTCTGATGAGCAGTCAAGGAAATTCAAACGATTATAACACTGACAACTACTACCATGCAGTCATATAACAATTTGCTAAGATTTTAAACAAAAGAACAAAACTAAATATAGCTTTTTTTATTTCATATCAGTAAAAGGGAACGCTGAAATAGTTTTTGCTTATTTTCTCATTTTCAAGACCTACATGGGCAATAAATATTATTACGGGTTGAGAGTAATTTAAATTTAAAAGTACATTTAAGTAATTTTTGTTATTATTTTGTGCAATTTTAACTAACTATTCAATTTTAAGGAAAAATCTTCTGGTACTTGCCTTAATAAATAAAACTGATTAAAAGACATTTATTTAATTTTTGTTATTATTACCATAACCTGGTCTCTATACAATAATGCAGTCTTTCGAGATTCTTCTTCATTTTCGCTTCTTCTTTTTCAGGCCTCGTAAAGGTCAATATCTACTTTCCTATTGGTCATGAATTGCTCCATTTTGTCGTAAGATTAACTGTCCCTTTTTACTACCTCTTTCTTTTTTTGGCTTATTGAATTGGAACATGTGCTTCCCTATTTCTCGAAGAAATTTCGGATTAAATTAGCCCTAAAAGAAAGATTACTTCATTAGTTTTGATAAAAGTAATAAGCAGAGTTGATAATACACTTAGTGGATACAATATACTTTTTTTATAAAACTAATCTACTTCTAGGCCACTCACCACACATGGTAAGTTTTCTCAACCAAAATTCATGATCATTAATAAAGAAAGTAAATAATGATAATCTATTGTTTTAGGCTTTTCTGTAAGTACTCATTCTTATAGTAACCTGTGAATTTATTTGGAGTACCTTACTGCTTAGTAGTTTCTTGCTTTGCTTCTTAGCTCCCTGCATGGCTTCTGACTTTTCTGCTTAGCCAAATAGCTTGCCTCCCAATATATCTGCTAAGCTTGGGATTGTAAGAAAATACCTGGAACCTCTTTAACAGGAAGACAAAAATTGGTAATAAAGAATATTACTTCCAGAGACGCTACTGGACTCAATCTTAATAAAAGTAAGAACTTTCCATTGTTTAAATTATTGTCGCCAAGGAGATACGTATTTTGAAACATACAGAATCAGAAAATAGAAAATATATGAAAGAAAACGTCAAAATATTAAATTGTTTTAAATAAAATTTTACTTACCCCATGTAAACGATTAGTACTAATCGGGCTTCAAAAATCAAGTTATACAATTCATTATTTACTCTTTATTTTCTTCGGATCCTGGCAATATATTAACAAATTATATTACTTTTATATTTACCTAAAAATACAACATTCTGCCAATATTTGTCGAATATTATAAACCCGCTAGTCCTCGTTTTCTCCTAGAGGAATATTAATCGACGTGTCCGAGCGTTTTACACGTCCCCATTTATTTATTACCGAATTTATTCTATTTAGCTGTTCCACACTGTATGTACCTATAACTAAGATTAAAAGCAAAAATGTTAAAATTATCTCTGAGATTGTTTTAATTTAAATTTTGAAGTAATATAAGCATCTATTTTTGGTAAATTAGCATATATGAATGTCTGTAAAACTCCGTGGTGAAGGTATGTTTTAACAATTTTAACTAAAACCCATTCGCTGCTGTACCTTTTATCTTTTATTTCGTTTTGTAGATAACTAATCCCGTCTCTATTAATGAAAAGTGTATTTGTAGTAACAATGTGGTCTCTAATTATTGCTATAACGAAAAATTATTTTGGATTGATTAACATGTTGAACAATTTTTTGCAATGAAAGAAAATTAAGTATAGAGACCGTAGCAATCTGCTCCAAATCGGATTGATCGCCTTCTCTCGTCCGATGATCTCATTACAAAATCGAATTTTTTTGTCGGCCTTCGGAGGGAACGTATTAAATCTTAAAACAAAAATAATGATCATGACAGACGGGCTATTGACGGTATCGAATTAATATTTTTAATAATCGATTTCGGGCTTGCCTTGCCTTTACCTATATAGTATATCTACCTGCCCGAAAAATGTAGGTGCATTGCGCGGTTGTTCCGAACTTTTTAATTTCCCTTCTTTATGAAGAAAACGCGTACGAATTCCGAAAATCCCGTTCCGTTTAAAAAATGGACCCAATAAGTGCTGATAAAAAAATTAAAGAGCGATACGAATTGGATTAAAATTATAAACCGCAATTTGAAGAAGTTGAATTTAATAAAAACTTAATTAACGAAGAAGTAGTAAGTAGTAGAAACAATATTAAACAAGAGGGGACGATGATGACGAGTGTGGGTTTTTCGAGTCTTCATTGCTTAGAAGTCAAATGCTATCACTCGTATTTATCGATCCTACACGAGAATAACTTATTTTAATGTATCTATATGTAATCTCAATAACTAAAAAATATACTGATAATTAGTATGACACAATTGTCCCTTATTTAAAATTAAAAAAAAAAATAATAATAGTAGTCAAGTATCCAAAATATGAACTGTGATTGTTGGACTTCATTTTTTTGCCGTGTAGAATGGATATGAAATATATTCGTTTAGCTGAACGCAATGACATACTTAGACGTTTTGTAGTCTATGTGTAGAATAGTTAAATTCCATGTGGGTGTAGAAAAACTATTTTTTTAGATATTATCTAGATAATAAAAAACCATAGACAAAATATTTTCCAAGACAGACTCGCCTTCAAAGTGTCTATACAAATATGCATTTTTATATTCAGTAAGTTTTCCTACCATGTAATTGGATTTACCTGTTGGGTAGTGTAATAAAAAAAAATGAAAAAGTAAGCAAAAACCATTTCAGCGTTCCTGCATGGCAGTAGTTGCCAGTGTTATAGTCGTTTGAATTTTCTTAACTTCATATCAGAAAAATGGTTCATTTAACAGAAATGCACAAAATAACAATTCTACAGTATGGAGATAACACACGGACACAAAGTTGCTCGCTTATTTCATGAAAAATTTCCAAATTTGCCGCCTATATCCCAAGGGACAATTAATAAAATAGAGAAGCAGTTTCACGAGCTTGGACATGTAGGGCAGATAAAAATCAGCTGTCAATGCAATAACTAATTATTCCAAATTAGATATTATGCTTGAGTTTCAAGAAAACTCATACTCATCGATAATTCGAACATTAAAAGAAAATAAAATGCATCTCTATAAAATAATAGCAACTCATGAGCTCATGAATGACGATTTTGATAGCAATTTTGTGAACAAATGATGGCCATGTAAGATAATATGGAGTGGAGATCCTTTATACTTCACGGCCATGCTAATCGTCAAAATTGCCGCTATTAATCTAGGGAAAATCCTCACTGGATGAAAGAAGAACATACGCAATACCCTGAAAAGGTTAATTTTTGGGCAGGATATGTTGGCGATCATATCGTAGGTTACTTTTTCATTGATGGCAATTTGAATGGCGATAATTATTTAGCACTGCTCCAAAATAATGTCGTGCCAGCTTTAACGAACGTATATCCCGATCCAGCAAACCCACAAGTTACAGCGAATATGAGGATATGGTTTCAGCAAGATGGAGCACCGCCCCATTACCAAATCAATGACAAATCTGACATCATTAGACTTTTTTATAGGGATATGTCAAAAGTATTGTATTCAAAACTAAACCACTCGACTTAGCTGACTTAGAAGACGAATAACGCTTGCGATTAGATCGGTCATTTTTATTTCATTAGGATGTCAACAAGTTCGCGGCAAGCATTTTGAACATCTCCTACATTGAGATGTGTTTTTTTTTTCATAAATTGTCAAGAAATAAATAGTATTACTTATTAGTTTTTGAATGTGTTGTAAAGAAGTTCTGTAATAAAATTATTTTATTAATGTTAATTTATGCACAAAATCGGAAAACAGTTAATATTTTCGAAATATTATATAAAATATGTCTAGAATTTTCTGAAGAATCTAAAAATTGAAAAATATACACCCTGTATAAAAAGTTTTTGTTAAAAATATGGGCAACTAAAAATACAAATCGATGTGACCGATCGTTTTTCCGAACGCGCCCCTATTTATTTATTACCGAAATTATTCCATATGGCTTTTTCACACGGTAGATTTTATATCAACATAATACAGCTAAATTTTATCTTGCTGTACATGTTACACTTTACTGGTCCTTCAATTGCAGTTTGTATTGAAAATTGATTAATAGTACCTACATGCAAAATGTACATAGTTATAACAAAACCAATATATTACCTAACAGTATTAGGGTTAAGTAGAATAAGCGAAAATAGGTTGGAAATTATAGAAAAGAAGATAAAATATATGGATCAAATAAGAAGTAATCAAAAGTAGAAAATTCAAAGTGACACCAGCAAAGGGAAAACTCTACAGCCTTGAATAAATTGAGTCATTTACTTATTTAAGACAAATTACAAAAAGAAAGCAAATGTATACAATATGAATGTATGAATATACTCAGTAGCAACCCAACAAACATTTTGTGCAGGGCAATAAAAGGTCCAATAACTGTTACCCTCCAGTTGTAATGATGGCCAATTAACTTTTATAATTAAAAGGCCGGCATATATAGGTCACTACAACCGACAGTCGAAGTCACTTAGCCATTAAATCCATTTAATATGCCTCCAATTTTTCTTTAATGTCTAGAAATAAATATATTGGCAATTAATGGCCTATTGATGGAAAGTTAACGGGATATTCCTAGACTTTTACCATATTAATACTGACTGCTGAATAAAGGCCATGTCTCAGTCACATGAACAGACAGGAGAATCGATAGTGCCTCTTTGACCAGTAGTACCGTTTGAACTATAAATTCTATACAAAAATAGAAGGTATTCCAATATAGAATAGTGTAGACATCTTAATTCAGCTATGTAATATAATAATACAGAAAAATGTCTTCTACAAAAAGATGATTCATAAAATATTCTAAATTAACATGTAAAAGTAAGAAATTACAATACTGAATACCAGCAATGCGAGACTGGCCGCATAGTACATGTCCAATCGTTGAGTAAGTAACACGGGACGGAGCCCTCCTGGACTGTTGCAGTTGGGTCTGCAGCAGTTAAAAGCTTTTTGACTTTTACCATGCTTTTACCCAATACCATTACCATTCATAAGGCCATCATCAAGCAAAAATGCTATCAAAAGGCCAAAAGTAGGCTTTTATCTTTTAATCGTCGCATTCATTTTTCCTTCAATTACAGCAAAAGGCCAGCAATATCCCGGCAATTTATTATTTGTTGGGAAATTGCTATCCAGGGGAACAAAACTCGCAATATACAAATATTTAATGAAACACATAATATTAATTGGAAGTGAAACTTGGATAGTCGATAAAAAGAACAATCGATAAGAAATTACAAGAATTATTCAACGAACCAAACATTGTATGCACAATTAAGCGATATAGACTGAGATGTCTGGGACACATTTTATGTCATCTGGGTTACTTGCGAGCAGTACTAGGTACTTGTTGATCTGGAGCAACTCCACCAATTCTCCCTTCTCCCCTCAAGCACTTGCTCGATAGAGGATGCACTGAGCTCTTGTCTTATCAATTCTAAACCGTTGTCAGTCGTTCTTTTTTGACGTCATAGGGTTTCATACACCAAGAATATTAAACTTTTAAAATGGAAGCTCCTATTGAGTACATGAACAACGAGAGAATACCTAAAAAGCTAATGGAATGTTACATTAGAGGAATAAGGAAGACCAAAAATAAAATGGATGAACAAGATGCTGAAAGGTAAAGTCTTTGAAGATTAACAATTGGAGAGAGAAAGCTAAAGACAGGAGAAAATATAAACCAGTTAAACCAGGATATTCGGATAGTTTTACAAAATAACTTTTATTTGAACAATTTTCTTAAAAATTCAAAATTATTTTAAAAAACAAAAATTATGTTTCTTCTTCGAGCGTAAATAACTGATTATATTCCATAAAATAGAAAAATTTTGTGTTTTTCTCTCTATCAGTTCATGAGTTATCAACTTCAATATGATATCACTCAAATCAATTTATTGGACTTTTAGGACCATATCTTCCGTCCTAGCCGATTTTGACCTATCCATTTAGTGCCTGTATGGTCAGATTTAAGATCGGCAACCTATGTTTTGACCATTGACAATGGTGTAGCAGATACATCTAAAGTAGAATCCAGTTTAATGTGAAAATATTTTATGACAGCTTGTAATTACTGCATTATCCAGAATACTAAGAACTTGATTAGTGGAGCAGCCTGTCACATACAAACCAGTGGATAGATACAAACTTACAATACTTCCCAAAAAAAAAACTAATGACATAACAATAAATAAAACAATAAACAAATGGTCAAAATCATAGCTCACTATAATAGGTCAGGATGGAAAGTATTCATCCCATCCTCGTATCCTCAATATTCCTTGTTGGATACGAATATTGTTGTTGGCTATTTATTTTCTGAAGAATTATTCAATCATTTTAATCGATTGACGTTAGCTATTTCTTAAATTTCGTATATGTTCAGAAAGGAGTAAGTGTAATAAAGATATATCAGCTAAAATACGGCCGTGAAATGAAATATCAAAGGTGAACTAAAGAGTAATACCCCCGCAATGAATTCCGGAAGAACAAAAGCCGAAAGCAAACAGAGCCAAAGAAAATAATATGAAACCGCACACCGTAGAATGTCAAACCAGATTCTCGTGCGTAATATAGTTATTTAATAACTTTTCTTGTCGGCAGTGTCTTAGAATATAATTCAACCGAAGGATAAAAGGAAATTAAAGTCGTTGCAGAATTCTAAATCATAAGGAGAGAAAAGGCTGGAAAACCCGAGAAGAAAACCCCCAGCCAAAGCCTCATTCATACGGCATAATTAATTAAATTCTAATTGCCCTTTCGGCAATTTTGGGCCCGTTTTAAAGTTTTGGTGTTTTGTGTGCATCAGCGGCACCGGCGAGTTATTGGGCACATTCATCATTACTTTGACAAAAGAAAGACAGACGTTAATCGTTTTTTGGGGACACTTTTCACCTTTTGTGCATATCCACGCGTGCGATAGCGTTTCGGTGACTGATTATTTTTTGATTGATTTGATCTGCGTTTTGAAACGAAATTTGGCCTTCACTGGGATGCTGCGGTAAAGATTGCGGCTAAGTTTAGGTTTAAAATAAGTTTGACAATAAAAATAACATCAGCTTCCCATTGTATGGCTTAAGCCCAAATTATAATTCACCGCACAATCCACAATAAATATTAAAGTTGATCTCACTATGGGTAAACAAACCTATATGTCCCACTCTGATGTTAGTTATGCAGTGTTGGCTAGCGATGGTAATTAATCTATTGTTTACGACTAATTGAAAACTCTATTAAATCAGAAAATTGAGTGTGCAAGATGTGGTAACACAGATTAAAGCAAGACATATATTCTGTGAATGGCAATTATGATACTGTGTCGTTTCTTTTTCCTACATATGCGACCCCATTTACTATTCACTCCAACAAAAATAAATCAGGACTGAAGGTTTAACTTTGCCAGAACTGTATATTTCATCGTCAAATCCTCACAAGATTTATTGACTAAGCCAAGGCTGTGAAAAATTTGTTTCATCCCAGCCTACCAGATCAACGACAGATAGTTTCTATTTTCCAGATAGGCTAAAACTCAACAAACTAATACTTTTGGGTACGAGGGGATATTAGTACAAGTATCTAGTTGTTATGGAAAAGGTCTAGTAAACAAATTTGGATGTGGTTTTTATGGTAACAGCATTGAATTTTTATAAATTTTGAAGACAGTAGTAAGTCTAAGAAAATATCAGTTATGAAATATTTATTTTTTAAGAGTTATCAGATAAATTGTTTTTGCTAATATGACAAAACTAGGTTGTAGAATTTAAGAGAGGAAAATCAGGTGTTAGATTACATTTGAAAGGGGGTTAAAAATTATTTGTCTTTGTCCACCGCGACCTTTTCAGATCTGTTTTAGGACGTTATGTAGAATATGTCGGCTAGCTTAGTCTTTTTTATTAGCTTTGACAGCGGCTTCCGCATGTAGTTACATGATTCTGGTTTTTATTCTCTTAGGTATTTTAGGCAGTCTTTCACCAGTCATGATTTGATTTCTGTTAAAAGAATTGCCTTTACAACTGTTTGGCTATCAGAGTAGATGGCAATAATTTTGTCTTATACTGGCTGGAACACTGTTGCGAGCGTATTCTCCTAGACTAAGCAAAATTGTTGTTTTCAATTCCAAAGATTCCAGCACCGGTTCCTTTCTTGGTTTTTGAACCGTCTGCATACCAGACGAGTTCAATCTTTATGGAAAACACTTTCCAAGATTTTCGGGGTGGTATTTGAATTTAATTTTTTTTGCATGTGATTATGGCTACATTAGTTGACATTTCTAGAATGTTATCCTTTTTTATTTGCCTGCATAGACTTGAACGTTATATAGTTGGCTTATTGGGTCTTGTCCTTGCATTTCCCTGTGACTGGCCACGCATGGCCATTGTAACACGCAGACAAGCGAGCCGCAGAATGTTAGTAATTTGACGTCTCGCGTGTCCAGTTTCGGTTAAGTCACGCCACAGCCCTATTGATTATCATGTGTCTTATTACGCTTGGGTATACCAATATGATCATTTTGGCACTTATACGAGAGCTACTGTAGCTTTATACATAAGTTTTTGAGATGTTGATTCTACGTAAGCCTTTGATCAAATATGACTCTAAGGTATTTGGCTTTTGTAACAAATGGTTTAACTATGTTTGTATTAGTGGTCATTAGTCCTGTAAAATTCCGTTTTTGTGAATGGTACAACTGTTGTTTTTTGTGCATTAATGGTCCATTGTTCCTTTTTTTAATCAGTTGTTCACTATGTTTAAAGCTGTTTGAGATCGCTCCAAAACTGTGCCTGCAAATCACCACTAACGATAATTGATAGATCGTCCGCGAATCATAGGTACGTATCCTTCTTTGGACAATGTTTTGAGTAGATCATCCACTAAAACTGACCACAGTATTAAAGAAAGTATTCCTTCTTGTGGGCAGCTTCGTGTTTTTTTTGCCTGTATGATTGCCTTTCCTAAAGTTGATAAAATCGTTCTACTCCTTGGCTGATAGTGATTCATTGGCATATTGTTACTGGACGTTTTTCTCTTCTAGAGTTTTCGACATTGAACTGATTAAGCTATTGTTGAAAGCTCCTTAGATATCTAAGAAAGTGGCTGTTGCGATGTTTTTGTCATTATTGACTTTAAAAGCAGTCTGTTTAGATCTGTTCAGCGCTAGCTCAGTTGACTTTCCTGGCTGGTATGCATATTGGTTGGGATGGAGCAGATTTATTTCCATTTTGTCCCTTAGATGTCTAAGAAAGTGGCTGTTGCAATGTTTTTGTCATTATTGACTTTAAAAGCAGTCTGTTTAGATAGTCCAGCCCTAGCTCAGTTGACTTTCCTGGGTGGTATGCATATTGGTTGGGATGGAGCAGATTTATTTCCAACATTTTGTCCCTGATATACCTATCTATCACTCTTACTAGCATTTTTAGTAAGAAGGGGTATGCATATAGGGCGACATTACTGTGGCATTTGGTCTGTGATCCTACATAATAGAACACTTTTGCCATATTGTTGAAAAGCATCTTCAGGCAATGCAATAAAGATTTTGCATAGATGTGCAGAATAAACAAGGGGTAGAATTGTATATACTCCATCAGGCCCCGGGAATTTGTACGGCTTGAATTTATTGATGTAATCCCGCGTAGTCTTATGATCTCGTAGGACAGATTCTAGTCTAATGAAATTGGTCTGATCCCTTTTGACTGTAGCTCTCTTGGTCTAGACCTGTTAGGTTTATTGAGAAAGGAAAGTGCACCTGAGTTAGTATCTCTAGACTTTTCCTTAGTGTCGTAGTGTATGTATAATCCTCTTTCTTGATAAATCCGACTTTGCTAGTTTTACTACTTTTGGCTATAACTCCGTGGATTCTAGCGCTTGCGGTGGTCCCTGTTAAAATCCTCTGCTCTGGAAGACCGATTTCTATGACTGCTTCTGAAAACAATGATTCTGTCCATAATATGATTTTAGAACTTGTTTTCCATATCGTTCTTCAAGACTTGAATATGAGAAAGCTTTCGGGTAAATGGATTCTTCAAACTTTTTGGATCACTATGGATGGAACGTAGGTATATTATTATGACCCAGAAACTAAAGGGCAATCCAAAGAGTGAAAGTATTTTGGTTCTCCACAAGCAAAAAAGTTCCGTGTTCAAAAAGTTGCTGACAAGGTTTATTTTGTTTTAGTTTTCTAGGACAAATATGGGATAATAATTATAGATGAGATGGAATATGTTGATTATGATCCATAAATTGTATATTTTCCGTACCATAGAATTATTATTTGTTCCCAAAACCTATGAAACATTTGACAAAAAATTATAAAGTCATATATACCGTTAAGGAGTGGTTTTCAGATCAAAACAAAAAAGATAGCTTACAATTTTACCTTATGAACATAATTCTAAACGTGTAAATTTTAAAGGAGATTATGTAAAATAAATGAAATTTTGATTTGAAACATTGGGGCGTTTTATGTATTTACAAACAGCACCTCGTAGGATATCAAGACATGAATATAAATGGGACATAAGCATCACATCACAAAAGGCAGGACAATAAGATATTATATAACAAGAAGCAATAAAACGAAGGAGAAGCACAATTCTTGGTTTATTGTCATATCAAAAATGTTCTAGAAGGAAATAAAACTTATTTGCAAAATTGAAGGCGAATTATTAGATAAGGTATTTCCACAGTTTCCAAAAACTATAAATGTGTTTCCAATGATCATTGTAGAATATTAACCGAAGTTACACCCCAATGACAAAAAAATATACTCCACCGAAATAAATAGTGGCAGAGTCAGTGGACGAAGTTAGGAAGATCATTAATTAGAAATATGAAGAGAGCTGTGATTGTCGGTTTCAGCCTCACGCCGTTAAAACGTTGAGCCGACATTGGACCCTTTCCGGACCACTCTCTTACTCTCTCTTTCTCTATACATGCATATACAGTATACAGGTCTCGGTGCAAAGGGAAAAAAGAGATCGGCAAAAACCTGCCCGCACAGATATGAAAACACAAAGTTACAAAATTAGTCTGTGGGGTTGGAAGAACTGAAAAGTTAACACTGCTCTAAGGATTGGTACTTTAAGATTTTTTTTTTTTCAGAATATTGTACTGTGTCGTTATATTTTAATTTTGCAATATTCTGCTGTAGGTAATCGAATCTTCATCAGATATATTGTGAAAATATCAGTCACAACTCCATTTCCCTTACTCTAAAGTAGTGGCCGCTTATGTTCACAATTTTTAATTTGGTACTCTTTAGATAAAAAAAATATAATTTACACAATATCTTATACAACATTATTACGAATTACCCATCTCTAGCTGGAGCCCGGAGTTTAATAAACCCTTCCAAATTAGAAATACATTGTAAATCCTATAAGCAATTTTTAATTGTTTGTTCAATACCTTCTTTTGGAAACGATAACAAAATAGAGATGTTGAAAATGCATTGGAGTCAAATCATGTGAAGAAAATGCAGTTTAATCTTAAGTTATTGATTATAAAAAGAAAAAATGTTAGCTAGTATTAAAGAAAAGTCATACATCGTTGACGTAAAATACCTATATAAACGTGTTTGATCGTTTTGGCATTATAATACTTATTTTACAGATTACACTAAATAAATAAAGCTGGATATATTATCTCTGCATCTTGTGGTTATCCTAGATGAATCAAATGATCACATTGCAACACTAGCCCTTTTTGGAAATTATAATAAAGCTTGCAAATGGACTGTACCCTCCATAAAAAATTGTAACAGCAAAACAGCAAAAGAAATATATCCATTAAAACAATACGAAACCATCGAAAGAGCATTAAGTCAAGCTAAAATAAAAATAAACAGTTTAAAGAGGTCAACAATAATATTCTTCGGCTTCTTTTATCAGAGGATACTATAAGTTTGAAATAGCAGAACATAATTAAAAAATTACAGAAATCTGTGAACTATAATAGTGAGATACACATTGTAAAATGTTATCACACTTAATTTTCCACATGACCCTTTCTATGTGTATTTCACAGCACATTCCAAAGTATTCTTGCTCTCGCTATTGTCCTACCCTCATCGCTGACTTCTGCACAACTGAGTACATGTTTCCTAAAAAATAATTTATTTTAATAAATAACAGAATGAAAAAACAAAATTTCAGCTGTAATTTAAAATTATCTTTAAATTGTAGTTACTTTATTAATGTTAGACTAGTCTAAATAGCGCTTGTTTCCTTTCTGACATTGTACTGTAGAGTTGTTTAATAATCTCATTTACGGTATTTAAAACCCAAATATGTAAATTTTGAGTGTCACTTTTGAAGCAAGAATGTGATATATGATTAAACTATTAATGGTAAATAATTGTACTAATAGTTAAATACGTAGGTGGCCCCTGGACTATAATGTCGGCGTCAAAATGGAAATATTCGGGTCGAGATTTAATTAAAATATCACATTGAAGTATGAGAGAGCCCTTTTTTGTTCTAATTGTTTTTGTCTTTCGTTGTATAACAAAAAATTATATACAACGCCAACTTGGATTAGGAAAACTACTTAATGTGATCTGTAAACAAGGCGTACTAGAAGTACGCCTTTCCGTCTAAATTTACAAACAAAAATATAACTTATTTGTTACTTCGAATGTTGGCTTATGTTATAAATTTATTTATACAGGCTGTCCCAATGTTATAGAAAAGATCAAATCTTCGGTGAAAAAATGCATCAAAAAATAAGTTTGTAACTGTTGACATTAAGTACC
Organism: Psylliodes chrysocephalus; assembly: GCA_927349885.1. Lineage (NCBI taxonomy): Eukaryota > Metazoa > Arthropoda > Insecta > Coleoptera > Chrysomelidae > Psylliodes > Psylliodes chrysocephalus. The sequence continues at coordinate 17,215,968 of OV651820.1, forward strand.
CTTTGCTAATTTGCGAAAGTTTTTTAAAATTATTATATTATATTTATAAAAAACAAATCTATAGTTACAAACTTTATTGCTACGACTAAACTTATACATGAAGCATTGATGAATAAGAGATGAGTTCTTTAAGGCTTTTACACATTTGATATTTTGATCTCTCCATTGTGCTTCACTGGCTAACTTCTATCGGTCTATGCAATTATTAAGGAGAGCTATTATTAATTGCTTTATATTTATGTTGGGTAAGGAATCAATATGTTCAATGCCATGATTACAGATCTCAAAAATCAAGAGAACATCAGGTGTCCCGCAGGGGTCAATGTTATGCCTCCTTTTATTAATATTTTTGATAAATGATATATAGTCATAAACTTTGAACAATTTAAAGTTTTAATAATTATTATATATCTATACTCATCCTTTTTGTTTATATTATATAAACTTATTAATACTATTACTGTAGATGTCGAAGGCTAGCGGTAATTTCTTTTTCTTTTAAATTTTCGCTATGTACGCAAGGGTTTCTTCCTGTTTACAGGGTAGAGCGTAGAAATCTTGTAGGGAGCAAAGAATAATATTAGTTGTTGCTTGATCGGATGTTGAAAAGGATATCCACGTTAGTTATTGTTTCCCGTCTGGTTACGTTTAAAGTGATTATGTGCCACTATTGTGATTTATTTAGAGAAAAAATCGTATGTTTCACACTGTTTTGTGATTAATTTAGAGAAAGTGGTATTGTCTGATAACACGATTACTGTGGAATGAAATAGAGTAAGTGTTGTAACTATTGAATGAGTGTATTTTTAACGATTTATTTTAAATATACCTATGCAGGTGCGAGTGAATTAGGTCTGCGAGTGGAAATTATTTGGCGCTTATATTTATTTACTTTTTCAAGTGAGAAAACTATATTTCGCGCGGGTGCTTACAGGTGTTCACTGCTAACGGAATGTTTTTCTTGAAACTCCATCCTGCTTTTGCCAGGGTTGGCTTTAACTTTAATTCTATTATATATGTAATTGAAACATGATTTTTATTCTGTATTTTATGTATGATTATTAAATTAGGTTACAGATTGAATAATAAAATATATTTACAGTACAAGATGGAGATGACAAGTTAGAATTAAATGTGCACTGGCAAAAATTCAAAATAGATTAATTTGGCAACATTGCACAAGTAAACTCAAATAGATCACTAAAACAGTAGCATCGAAGTTCAGCCATTAATTGTAATAACTCCTCCCATTTTTAGATTTGCCAGTGCGCATCTAATTCTGAGTTGCCATCTCAATCTTGTCGTAAGAGAGTAACTGAAATATCTGTTAAAAAATGCTTGTCATTTTGAAACAGTAGATATTCAGTAAACGCAAGTTTTGTTACAAAACATTAAAACATGATTGGACAACAAATACAGTTGTAGACTATTTCACCAATTAAAGATTGTACGTCATCACTAATATAGGAAATAAGTTAACATAAAGTACGAACAGCGGTGGCGTCAGATTTACGTTTCCACCACCATAAAATTCAATTCATGCTAAATTGATGATTCGCACCTTATCTGGACTAAGGGCCCAGGAACTAAGCATGCCTATATAAAAATATTTGGTCCCTTTACTCTTATTCATATAAAAATATTTGTCCCTTTTACCTCCTTAGTTTATACATGTAAAAATATTTGGCCTATTTATAACCTTAAGCATGTCCATGTAAATTAGACCACAGGGTTGAAATAGATATGGTAACGATATAATATATCTAAAAGTGCATTTAAATCAAACCCAAAACAGCATTAAAAATAAGAAACCTATTATTATTTAACATGTAATTTTCCATATAATAGAGAATACAAAATTAAAAATAGCATCCGGTTATTTTTATAACCTAGGGTTAATTTTAACCAATTTTTTACAGAATAACTCTAAAGGCCCATAATATGTTGCCTGTGGTAACAAAAATAACATACGTTTACGAATAGAAATAGAATGCGTTAGTACTTGAAAAAAATGCAAGCCTAAATCAGGCATATGAACTTTAATTGTACCTATTGGTACAAATAAAATTTAATGATTTTTCTTTTTGTGTGTTACAAATAAATGATTGGGTTCATTAGATACCCATCATTTTCGAATTTGATTAAACAAGTGGCCTCTAACCTAGACAACAAATAGTAGATAACTGTAAATAGTCGCAATTTTCAGTGTATAAAAATGAAAAATTTCACAGTTATTAACTTAACGGTACTAGATCCCCTTTTGCTATTTATTCAAAAAATTAAGTCAGCTTTACTGTTGTAACTATGGTTGTTAGTTTTATAATAGTCGTCTAATTGGTATAATTTTGAACTTATCACGTATACGTGACTGTTTTCCTTAATATCCACCAACAGTATAAAAATAAAATTACCAGTTAATGAGAACACATTCGTGTGAGAACTGTTTTTTCGCAAAACTACTCATTAACATGCCATGCTTTACTGATCTTATTTATTTTAGGACATTTATCATATTTAGTTTTAATTACAAAATTTAAATATATATGGATCACTCTATTTTATTTGCTAAATTATGAACTTCTTGGATATTTAAACACGAAAATGCAATTATATTCAAGGTTCATTGAAGAGCGCTGGGTTAGCCATATACGAGCCCTGACTCAATGAAGTTGGCCCAGCCACTCAAAATATAACATCTGTGAGTGTATGTCATGACAAAGCAAACTATTTTTGGTCTCTTTAAATGTTATGAGCAAGAGGGAGATAAACAGACAATTATTTTTAGATATGTTCGGTTTTTAGTCAGGACAGGTTTCTTTGAAAATATTTTTGTTAATTGGTTCAACTTCACTGAGACAGATCTCATATCTCGTATATGGGTATAGATCTCTTTATTTCGGTCCATAATGACTCATTTTTCAAAATTATCTGCCCCTGTTAGCAGATATATCCGATAATATTACAGTTATCCGTAGAAAAGCAAAATTATATTTTATTTTGCATTTAACGTCATTGAACCCTTTCCTCCTAATCCTATTAACTCATTTTTCTGAAGCGATATTACAATTAACAATATACCAATTATTAAAAAATTGACAAATTTCGCAATCCTTGCAACCACCACCTGGACCATTGCAAATGGGAATAGCTTTTTTTTCAGAGGATCCCGCACTTTGTATATTGATTTTGGGAATTTGTTCAAATTTTAGTATTTTATTTTTTTAAGTCATTAAAAGCAACTTTTTTATGCACCTCAAATTTGCAGAGTTGTTAGAATGAGTCAGAAGTAAGGAGTGCAGAATTAATGTTAAATGTTTTCATATAGGTACCACTCTTAAGAAATTCATGGTTTTTTCTATGAAGCGAATGTGTGACTTATACAGAGTGTTAGTATATTCGACAGGCAACGCTCTACCCCAGATAGCTCTCGTTAATTAATAAATTTTGATATAAAAACATGAACCCTTAAAGGGCCTAGCTACCGAGATACAGGGTGTTAAAGTTTTAAATCAAAATTCAAAATTTGTAAAAAATCAAAAACGTCTTGATGCCAAGATCTTGTCAAATACACAAACTGTTAAAAAATTGACACGTGCTTACTAGACTAGATTTTAGAAATATTGAGTCAATACAAATTATCTTAGTACAGGCAGACGTTTGTTTAAAAGCAAATTTATACAGCACCATTTATTTTAGCTCCATAAAAAGTTATTACTTTTTTAACTAAAATCGAATTGAGAATTAAAAACAATAAAAAAGAAAAGATAAAAAAATTTAAAAAGTAAAAAAAAAAATAAAAAGTAAAAAATAAAAAAGTAAAAAATAAAAAAGTAAAAAATAAAAAAGTAAAAAATAAAAAAGTAAAAAAAATAAGAAAGTATAAAATAAAAAAATTAAAAAACAAAAAATATTTGTTTCGGTCTAGTAAAAAATAGTAAGAAAAAATTGTCACTAATTCTGATTGGTTAAGCTGATTGGGAAAGTTTATTTATGTCAAAATATTACTTTCTTAATTTTAAAAAATATTTAAAGGCGTTTCTGATTTATGACAAATTTTGAATTTTGATTTCACACTTTTAACACCCTATTAAATACTTTTTCAAATTTGATGACCAATATGCTATTTAAGAAAGTAATATTTTAACATAAACTAACTTTTTGAAAAGTTTATCCAGTGGCGCGCTATCAGGGTTAGTGGCAATTTTTTTGCCACCATTTTTTACGACACTAAAACAAATATTTTTTAAATTTAAATTTTTTTAATTCTTTATTTATTTTTAGTTAAAAAAGAAAAAAACTTTTATGGAGCTAAAATAAGCGGTGTTGTAGAAATTTGCTTCTAAACAAAAGTCTGCATGTACTAAGATAATTTGTATGACTCAATATTTCTAAACTGTAGTGTCAAATTTTTAATAGTTCGTGTTTTTGACAAGATCTTGGTAGATCAAATTTGAAAAAATATTTAAAGACTAAGCCTTTTGAGGGTTCAAGTTTCTATATCAACATTCATCATTTAATGAGAGCTCTTGTTGTGGAATATACTAACGCCCTGTGTAATTAGTTCATGTTTACTTTTACTTCTTAAAATAAATCATATAGAGTGTTTAAAAAATTCAGAATATCAGTTATTGAAATGAGGTGTATTTTCATGTATAGTTCGAATATGATATCTGATCACTTTTTTGTTGTATTAAATAGGTACTAGATATTATTTTTATGAGTAATACAGGGTGTGATAAAGCTTCATCAATAAATCTCGTTCTACGCACGCCTATGTGAATGCCGAACCAACTCAACAAACTTTTAGTTGCATGAATGATTTAAAAAATATATTTTAATTGAAGAGCATATCTTGAGTTTTTATTTAAAAATCTATCAGTATCTATCACATACTTATTTTTGTAGATTTAGTGGGTTTATTTAAGTTATATCAAAAAATCTTATTCAGTTTTTTGGCTATATAACTAAGAACAATATTAAAAGTTTGTTTTTCATATTTTTTAATAGTATTTTATTTTTGTATGAGTGCCTTTGTGTTTTGCAACTACACTTAGAATGCTGTGAAACAATTGCAATAACTGGCATTTTTCAAGTACAATATTTAGAGACAGAATATAATTTTTAATAATGGTTTCCAATAATTAGAAAAAAAAATTATTTATTTTATTTGTAACACAGTTCTTTCTGATTATTTTTGATCGGTAGATTGTTTATACTATGTACTAAAATAGTTTCTAAATCATGTTTTTTTAAATTGATTTATAATTTAGTGAAAAATCTAAAAATCTATGTAAAGAAACTGGTTTTTTATTAAATATTATTTGTATTTCTATCACACCCTGTATTACTAAAAAAATAGTTATTGATTAATACCACAAAAAGTGATCAGAAATTATACCCTATATAATTTATTTTACAAAGTGCAGGTAAGCATAAACTAACTATATATAACACAACATAAGTTTCATGAACACAAAAACATGAATTACGAGTGGTAGAGATATATAAAATTTGAAAATATTGATTTTGTGTTCCTTACTTTTGACTCCTTATACTAGCTCACCCTGTAGATCTGCAAACTTGGGGTCCATAAAAAAGGTACTTTTTAATGACCTAAAAAATAACATTCTATAATTTGAACAAATATTAAAAGTGAGGGGTTCTTTTTACATTTATCATTTCTACATATTTTTTGTAATATTTAAAAAATAAAAAATATAATTCCTGCTCATATGTCACACCAAACGAGTTGACTGCATTTTGTTATTAATAAGTGACAATACCATATTGCTGTATTATCGCTGTGGTACATGAATTACCATGATTTTGAAAAAAAACTTCTTTCGATACAAAACATTATAATCGTTGTCATATTAGACAGTCACATAGTGACCGATCTAGGTGCCCCATTTTTGCATACAAGCTTCGAAGAGGGTTGAAAAGTATATCGATGTTGAGTAGAATAAAAGAAAATTTACGAGTGGCTCTTGGGGATAACACATGGAAAATCAGATATTCCTTATCAAAAAAAAATTCCGATCCCAAAATGCACTTAAACATTCAGGTCATTCAAGAAAATATATTTTTTGGACTAGTATCGATGTGCTCTTTCATATATTCGATGGGCTCGTGTGGAAAAATCTGGTAAAATCTAGATTTTTCTTTAGAAGATTACGCCCTTATTTCAACCCTTTAGCCACTTGCAACATTAAAGCCTTTGATTTTCCGAAGCTTAGTTCTATTAATTAATCATATAGTGAAAACGGCTTGCGTGGAAATATGGGCAAGAAATAACCTTTCTTTTTTATTGAAGAAAATCGAATTTTCCATGTGTTATCCCCAGAAGCCACTCGTAAATTTACTTTTATTCTACTTAAAATCAATGTACTTTTAATCCTCTTCGAGGCTTGTATGCGAAAATGGGACACCTAAACCTGTCAGTATCTGACGGTCTATATGGTTGCCGTCTTACTCATTATACTATCCTTCTAAATAATATAATTTCATGATACGCTCAAATATTGATAAATTGCAAAACTCCTGACAGGAAAAAAGTAAGAATATTCTTTGAATACAATTCCTGACTCTTGGTTAAATAAAGTATAACTCGCATCTTCGAGTTAGGTATAGCTCTAAAATAAATGCCTAATCTTTTATATCACGCTGGTGCAGTAACATTGACAAATTATTTTCTCAATTTAAACATTTATATCGCTAATTTTCCATGAACGTATCAAATAAATCAGTTCAATCGAATTTAACTTTCCAATAGAATATCTGATGCTGGCGTAACCTATAAAAAATCCATCCATCTTCCTGTTAAAGTCCCTCTGGATTTCCACACACACACCAACACATACATAGATATATACACCCATACACGTAGTGTAGCTTGAGATAAATAGATTTCTGATAACTGGATTGCCGACAATAAAGAAACTGTAGAGATAAGCACAAAAGACAGCTGACAGGCAGTGAAAGATTGCCGGCTGATTTATTTAAGTGAAACTGACCAAATTTTATTTGATGAATTACTCGCAGAATGATTACCATAAAAAATCTGAAGCAGAATTGAGCTAGCTGGATACAGATACTATTTATGTTGTTTTGCTTTAGGAACACTTTAAAGCCGGTACTAATATACCGGGTAGTTCATAAGTATACGTAGCTGTGTGACCTATTTATTTTAAAAAAAACTTTAATATTCCTTTAATTAAGCAGGGTTTGGATAAAATAGGGAACAAACCAAATAGTTTTAAAATGGAAACTAGTATACACCCATTGCAATGAAATTTCCGTTGCACGTCATCAATGATGAAAATTGTTTATCAAATTGAACTGATCAATGCTGTTAGTCATATTTGTTGCTGTTCAATATTGAAGTGGGCAATTGGTATACCTAACGGACAGTTGCCAAATTAATATTTCTTTTTATGACATTTATAATTGAACTGTCAAACTGTCAACAGTATTATTTTTGTGTTTATTAAACAAATTTATTTTTTGATTTTTAAAATGCCTAAGCATTTAAATTGCGAAAGAATTAGTGGGGTCTCTTATAAGATATTTTAAAGAAAAGCAAGATAATAGTGTAGCAATGGCGTTGAATTTAAATATTTCAACGGTAAACTCAATTTCCCAGGCATCATAGAATAAATATATTTTAAATTCTCCTTCAAAAAGGCGACCACATCCCAAACCTATAACCGAAATTTTCATTTCTGACTACATTCATGATGTCATTTACGATATGTATAAGAAGAAACAACAAATAACTCTTACTCAAAAAGTAAAAGTCCAATAAAAAAATATTGTCCTCAAAAGTTTCTTATTTTTTTATGTACTTTCAGAATATGTAAAAAAATGGGGTTCCAATTTATAAAAAAAGTCTACCTCGATATGGCCATACTATGGTCAGCTATAAAAAAATGAATTTAGCCAAAATGATTCCCCCAAAAAACTATAAAACTTTTGTCTGAAATTTTTTTTTTCTAAAATGCATATTTTAACCAAAAGTATCTTCAACTTTTTATTTAAATGGGAACCCTATATTTTCCATAAGAAACTCATTGCATTTTAAAAACAATGATATTTAAAGCATAAAATTATAAAATAAAATTAAAACCGATTGGTACTTTCGTTCTAGAGTTATCGTGTTTGCTCACATACATTAGTACGCAAAGACGACTATACAAGACTTACCATGCTCGAAAATGTAATGAAAAGTGTTAAAAAGTGGAGTGAGAAAATATTTTCGTCGGTACAAATGTTATACTAAGAATTAGAAGACGAAACGAAACCTATTAAGTTATAAGTATACGAACAATTTCCAAAATTTACAATAAATAAAACTAGAATGAAGATAATGCTTAGCATTCTATATTATACTTTTCACAGTTTAACAGACCCCATTTTCAATCAATTTTTTTTCAAAATCAATAGGTTTCATCCACTTATAAAGCTTGATTTTTCCAAAAGATTTATTATAAACTTAAGTAAACTTAAGATGCTTAAAACTAAGAGTTCACCCAATGGTATCTTCTCCTTTCTGTTCTGATAACTATACACTGCACACGAGCAGTGTGCTCTGCTTTAACACTATTTCACATAACTAATTCAAATGGTTTGGTCGTTCTGAGCCTTCTCATTAGGTTGTCCACGAACTGTTGAACTTCAATGTTGACGTGATCAAGCAGTCTTTTTTCATGTTTTTTTGCGATGGTTTTCCTCTCTTCTTCGACTGTAGGTATTCTCAGATCTCTGTGTAGGTCTGAGTTTCTAATATACCAAGGGGCGTTTACTATTGACCTTAATATTTTGTTCTGGAAATGTTGTATTATATTTATGATAGTTTTACTGGCACACCCCCAGAGCTGTATGCCGTAAGTGCATACTAGCTTTAGTAGTTGTTTATATAATTAAAGTTTATTTTCGATTGAAAGTTTTGATTTTCTATTCATCAATCAGTATAATTTTCTATATTTAACACCCAACTCTTCCTGTTTTTTCTTTATGTGTTCTTTTCACTTTAATTTAATATCTAGTTTTATTCCTAAGTATTTCGCCGAATTAAAATATGGTATTCTAGTATTATTTAATGTCATTGGTAGGTATTCTACTGATCTTTTATTAGTGAAGTTAACCTGAACTGTTTTAGTTTCGTTGAGCTTAATGCGCCATCTTTTTGTCCACTCATAGATATAATTATTTGCATGTTGAAGTTTTCTGGTCGATTCTTCTATGGTTTTAACGATGACAAGTATGGCCGTGTCGTCGGCAAATGTGGCTACTTTCACATTTTGCGTTTGTGGTATGTCGAAGGTAAAGAACAGGTAAAGAACTGGTCCCAGAGCACTTCCTTGAGGTACCCCTGCTTTAGTTTCTTTAAGCTTGGAATATTCTTCTTCTTGTTTTACTCGGAAGATTCTATTAGTTAAGTAAAATTTTAAGCCCTCTAACCATACTTTATCGAAAGCCTGAGCTACATCTAGAAAGAGTGAGGTGCAGATCTTCTTTTCTTTCAATGTTTTCTCTATTTTATTCGTTATTCTGTGGACTTGGTCAATAGTGGAATTTCCTAAATCATAAATTCCTAAATCAGTGGTTTTAATCTTTTCAGTAAAAGTTTTTCGAAAAGTTTAGTTAACACTGGTAACAAGTATAAAGGTCTCTAGGACTTTTCCAGGTTTGGGTATCATTATAATTTCAGCGACTTTCCAGATGTTAGGTACCTGCTCTAGTTGAAATACAGCTATTATTATATTAGTAAATTTAATCACAGCTTTTCTTGGCAACTGTTTAAGTATTTCACCTGTAATCAGATTATATCCGGGTGCTTTCTTAGAATTGATATTTTCTTTGATTTCCTTAGCTACCTCTTTAGGCGTTACCCTAGGAATTTCTACTATGTTTGTGTTCTCTGGTTTTAATAAATCGAGTCCTCGTTCTTCATTCGGTTGAAACATTTTTTCAAGATGATCTGCAAAGATGTCAGCATATGGACTATTGGACGTTTAAGTTTCCTAGTCGCTTTCCACAGAGAGTAATCAGCATTTTTATCGTTCGTCAATTTTCTAAAATATGTGTCTATTGATTCATTTTTAATAGTGATTATTTCTCGTTTTAATTGTGTTAATCTGTTGAGAACTACTTTATCTTCAGAGAATCTGGTGCTTTGCCATTCTTTTCTTGCCTTTCTCTTCTTATTCATTAGTTCTTTTATTTCTCTAGAGCAGCGTTACTCAAAGTGTCGTCCGCTAAGCCCCAGGGCTCGGCATAGCCTTGGAGGGGGCTCCGCGAAGAAAATAATAGTCATAACAAAAAAAGTAGTACCTATCGCTACAACGGGACTTGGCTTGAGGACCTTTTTTTGTAGAAGTCAGGAAGAGGAAGGAGTATATGATTTTGGTATTTTGGTTGGAGGACCTTTTTTTGAGGCCAAAGGAAGGATGATATGATTTTGAGGATTTTGTTATAGGGACCCCGCAAAGAAACGGGAGGGACCTGGCAAGAGGCTAAAGCAAGGAGGATGTGTTTAGGGCTCCGTCAAATATTTCGCTTTTCAAAAAGATTCCGTCACCAAAAAAGTTTGAGAACCACTGCTCTAGAGTATGAATTACCTACGTTTTTTCTTGAAATTTCTGGTATATTGTTCCATGACGATTGCTGTATGACGATGACAAATTTTTCCAGTTCGTACTTTTGTTCTTAGTAGTGTACTTAGTTCGATTCTATTACTTATTTCAGTTTTGAAACTTACACAATCTGTCTTTTTATTACACAATGTGGGTCTAATTTATTTTTGGATTATATTCTCGCTTAGTAACATTATCACTGGGGAATGATCTGAGTCTAAGTCAAAGTTTTTTTCTATTTGGGTGGGTGAGGTTTTCCGGGTTTTCCTCACCTGTAAGTCAAATGGCACCATCAATCATCTTTAAGTCGCCCCGGAGCGCCACGGCAAATAATAATAATAGCCGTCCCTTTCCCCGGACAAGCTCAGCTTTTGGGGTTAAAATTCACTCGTAAGGGGGTGAATTAGGGAGAGTATTATTATTATTATTTTAATAAAGTTTCCGGTTATTTTGCTAGTGATGTAGAAGTCCAGTAAGTCAGGTATTTTATTTCTGTCGGTTGGCCAATAGGTTGGTTTTACTGTTGACTGGTAGTCAAACCCAATTTGACTTGCAGCTGCATGCAATTCCCTACCTTTGGTGGTTGTTAATCTCGAGCCCCAGATGATATTTTTGGCATTAAAATCACCTCCCTAGATAAAATTTTCTCTCATTTGTTGTAAGAGTTCTCTGTAATTTTCTTTTTTTAAGTTATGTCCGACTACGAAACTGTATTTATTTGTTTTTATGTTAACTTCTGTTACCTGGATATCTTCTATTCCTATTTTATTCTCGTCATAATGGTTAATATATTTTTTATTATTACGGCGCTTCCACCTCTAGCGGTATCCGATTTCTCTAAAATGGACTGAAATGGAAAAATTTGAGTAAAAGGGGAAAATTTGAATTTTTTAGTATTTTCGTTGGCAATTAATATATTTAAAAAATGTGGAAAATGTATGTATTTAGATCATCCTCTAAAGATTTATAGGGGTGATACAATAGGTTGTACAGAATAATCAGAAAGAGCCTATAATAACTTTCGGTATGACAGGAAGGTCATGTGTTGGAAACATCAGATTTTTTTGCATAGAAATCTTATCTGTAAGACGAAAAAATGATTGATCCCAAAACTCGCTCGCCCTTGAAGTTAAGTTCCATAATTTTTATGTTATATCCTTAAGATCTAAAGACAGATAAAATATTCCTGTATATAGTGACCATATATACCTACAAACTATAACAACTGTTCGGCTGTTCTCGATCGACAATTTTTTTACTTCAAATTCCTTTTAACTTTTAGTTTCGTCAAAATTGCTTTAGAGTAAGAAAGATATTCTTTTGAATTATAACGTCTTTATAACTTTTGTTTTAGTTCCAAATAACATATTGATTTATTTCTTTTTTATTATTTACATGGCAGCAACAAAAAATAAAATCTGTTAATGATCGTAACGAAGCATCGATTGATCAACGCAAGTTGTTCGAAGTTGTCGAAAGTTGCAGAAACTAGCCGAGATCTCCTTTGTAATTTTAATTTTTGGAATCCCTTCTTTTTGCGCAGTGTTAATGAGTTTTCCACCTTGAAAGAGAAACTCTTTCGACGAAGAGGAGGAGGAGGAAGAAGACTCAGATTCTTATTACGTTTTAATTGAGCAACGTATAGATGCAACAATAGCATCGGCTTTGGCCCTTTGTACTTAAACTTTTAATAGATACCTTCCACTTCTTTCTGGCCTGGGTTCATTATCAGTCGCGAACAGCCCCCGCGTTAATCAACCAAATTTTGATATTGTGTTTTTCGTTCGTTTCAAAAGTTTGCTTTTAACGTGTAAAATGAATAAATAAGGTCGGTGGATTTTAATTATTATTTCCCCAACTCTGAGAACCGCCTCCTACCCCACGTCCCCCTCCTTCATTTCCAACGAAGTTTATTTAAAGGAAATATTATCTTTTAATCTGGTGAAAAGATATATTTTCGATATTGATGGATTGTAATTATACTCCTGCCTTTGGCAACAGTGATTTCGTGGATAGTAGCTCTTTCATTGCATGATACATCTACAGATTGAAAGTACGATATCAAAAAGGTTGCTGTAAAAACACCAAGTTTGGATACACAATTCCACAATTGTTTCAAACCGAATCCCGTAACACTAGATAATATTTTTTTCTGAGAATCGGTCATAGAAACCCTGCTATTGTTTTAAATTTTTCTGCTGTGGAACTCTGGAAATCAAATCATAAAATAATTTATTAGTAATTACAATAAACCAGTGTTTATTTTTATCTATTTGGATCCCTAGAAACTATAAAGGTTTTAGAACGTGATTGTACAGACTAAAAATATACTTCAAACATAAATTCTAACTTGATACTGTCGTGCGAGCCATTTTCGACCAGTCTGGTCCTACTATAATCTATTAAGTCCCTCTCTGCCTTATTTAGGCCTCTTACGGCCTAAATATTTTCGGTTACCAAGAATATCCGATAAAATAAGTGAACTCAGAAAACCTTCTACATTAGTCCGACTGAATCATTCATTCTAGAAAGTATATACTGGAACCATGGCGAAACTCCTAGAATTCGGGTGAAGTGTATAAAATGGCGAATGCACTACATACGTCAGTTTAAGAATTGGTGGAGGTGTCTCCTAGAAATTTCAAGACAGGTTTGGAGTGTGGATTGGGTATATAAATATGATTGTTTTGCCATTTGAGTTAGTTTGTAGATAAATATTGTTATTTAAAGATAAATTATCAATATCAATTAGTATACGAATATAAGTAATTGAGATATAAATAGTATAAATAAATTAAATTAATAAATAAATTAGTGAATATAGAGTAAATGAATAAGATAATAAATTATTTAAAATAAATAAACGTTGCAATACGTTTTTTCTGGTTGCCTTTATAAAATATTTTCAATTTTAGAAATCGAGACGACGTTTTTTCTGATTTCATAAAAAATATTTTCTACTTTAAAGGGCGGTTTCTGCCCGTTTGCATCTGTCAAAATCATAGCTGCTTTAGAACGCAATGGTGCATGCCCTGTAATTTTTTACTTGAGATAAATATTTTCTGGTTCCCTATAAAAATATTTTTAATTAGAGGTTGATTTTCCCCCATTGAAAAACTCAAAATTATAGCAGGCGTAAAGAACCACAAGTATCGGATTTTCAATCCAAAAGAGTAAGACTGTACTTTCTCTACGGCCACATAGTTGAAGTTGAATATAGTAAAATGAAACTGAACAAAATGAAATAATTATGTTAGGCAAGTTTTTACTTAAAATATTTGCATATGTTTTCAGTTTAGGAGTAATATCAAATTTCATATTAGAATCATTATATTCACTCATTTTAAAATTTAAGTTCCTCTCAACAAACGCGGCTAATCTTTATTCGGGAAAATTCAAACTAAAAAATAATAAAACGTCGCGTAGAACTGTGAATCAAGAATTTCATTGCTATCTACTGTGCAGTGGCGGTTTGCCCGTAAGGGCACTTGGGCACATGTCCTAGTATAATAAACCAAAAACAAAAAAACTTACATATTTATATTTTCCTCAATGCCTATTATTATTTTATCTAATATTCAGCGAAAACCCCGTTGGCACGACACTGGACGACCGGGCGTTGAGCGACGTTCCGAGAATTCCGAAATTAAGTGGGCACAGTAAATGTGTGCCTCTGTTGTTTTCTCTCTCATTATGATGCGAAAAACCAGGACAACGACAATATCGCTTAGCAAGAGATGAACACATGCGATGGATTATACGTCACAAGCGGTACGCTGTCCTTATTGTGACGTGTTGTACCCAAGGCACAGATTACCTAGACCAGATACGAATGTACGCAGCGGCATCTTTACGGTTCCCTCACAATGGCGATGCCGGTTTCGGCCTAAGGTACGCGTTTGTTGGACCATGATAATAATTTATTTATTGTGATTACGAAAAAATGTTAGTTGGACCATTGGAATAGTTAAGAAATAAAACTACAAAGAAAAATAACTTTTGTTATATAAAGCAATCAAAAATATGATGAAAAAAAATTTATAATATTTAAAAATGGGACAAAATTTTAATTTTTCTTTTGGTTTTGTCTGACTTTTTCGAGGATTTCAAATCTCTGTTTGCATATTTAAGAGTATAAAAAATTCTGAGTCTTATAAATAATTTATTGGTGTACATTTTCGCAAATTGTTGACAAGGATGACCAAATTCTATTTTGTTGATCTCAAAAAGGTATGCGTTGGAAATTCCAGGCTTAGTTGACAAACTATCAAATAGAGATATAAATATTTTTTTCTAATTTGAAAATATAGAAGAGAGATTTTTCGCTGGGAGATTTTAAATTGCCAAACACCTTTTCTTCAGAGTCGTATGCTTTAAAATGCTCGCACACGATGGAATTTTACATCGAAGTGTGTCAATACTATTTATGTTTATAAAGAGGATTTGATTAAATGTCTCGAAGAAATTATGAACACAGAATTCGATAAAAAAACTATTAATCAGACTAAAGGGTTGATAAATTTTGAAAGACAAATTTTAGTTTCTGGTTATTTTTCTTCAGCAAAGTAATGCCAAATTGCAATATACTTTTTGATCTACTGCAGAGTAGACAGCTCGATGCTCTCAAGGTTAAGATAAACATATCAAATTTTTCAGCAGCTATTCAAAATATTAGAAATAACACAGACACGCTAATTCATGAAGAATGGCAATCACAAAAAGACCCACAAGAACTAAACTTAAACGACAACACCCAATCAAGTCCAAGTACAAGCAAGAAGAGACTGTTTGTTGAAAAGGAGGACCCCATTTCTAATTTAAGGATATGTAAGGAAATTTGTGATACAATAGTAGTGCAGGTAAATGAACGTTTTAGTTTTACTATCCATCTAACAATTGCAAGTTTATTTGATAGTAAAAAAATTTAAAGGCTACCGAGGTTGTTTTCCAAATGAGGCCGTTAAAACTGT
This sequence comes from Psylliodes chrysocephalus, assembly GCA_927349885.1. Taxonomy (NCBI): domain Eukaryota; kingdom Metazoa; phylum Arthropoda; class Insecta; order Coleoptera; family Chrysomelidae; genus Psylliodes; species Psylliodes chrysocephalus. The sequence continues at coordinate 17,231,572 of OV651820.1, forward strand.
GTGTAGTTTATTTCCAAACGTAAACAGCTTAAAATTCAAAAACGAACTGTCCATACTTTACACCCGAGATGACTTTGTACAACACATTGGGGCCGTACCGTTATTACAAATGTTTTTTGAGAACAATTTGACAGTTACATTTTCGGAATCTGTGGAGCTGCTAACTATCTTGTGTACAATTCCCATGACCACAGTGGAGATTGAAAGATATTTTTCGACACTAAAACGTATTAAAACATTTTTAAGGAACACTATGTGCCAAGATAGATTGTGCGCGTTAGCCATGTTATCCATCGAAAAAAAACTTATTCGGTCCATTCCAAATTTTAATAATCTAGTCATCGATCACTTTGCTAGCCAAAAATCCAGAAGAATGGACTTCAACTATAAGAAATAGTATACAACTGCAGCGGTACCTAGCAGTTAGTCTTCAATTTTGTAATATTTAATTTGTTTTGAAATATATTTAATTTTAATTTTATTAACCTGGATTATACAAATATGTAAATAGTGATCCACAAATATGTTTCTAAAGTAGGCCATAACTGACAAAAACAGAGATAGGAGTTAATTAAGTCAATTAAGTCTCCTCTGAATTAAATCCAAACTGACTGAGATTTGTACGCTCGAAATACGTGAATTTTTATAAGGCCTACTTTAAAAACATATTTTGTAGATTACTCCATATTATTAAATGGTAAGTTAAGTCCTGCCTCTTTGGCGATTTTTAAAAGAATGGACTTTTTAAACAACTATAGATACCAATAGTATACTTTCCAATAAATTTCAAATTATTATTTATCTTAAACCAGCTTAAAAATATATGTGGGTTTATTACCTCTTAGATTGGCTGGTTTTTCCCATGGGAAATGTTTATGTTCGTATATGTGGCCAAGTTACGAGTTTTTGTTCAAGATATACAGGTTTACGTCGATTAACGTGCATGGAAAACTCAACTCACGCAGACGAAGATATGGGCTCAGTATTCATTTCTCATATGAGGTGTAGAAGCGCTTGGCCCGAATCAGCACATCAAACTATTAACTGGGAATCTCAACAGTCAATGTCGCGATGGTCCAGTGGTTTTTTTGACAGAGAAACACTGTTCGAATATATTAGCTAGCTTATTTATGACAGATAAAGGCCCGTAGTTAATTATTTGAGTATTTTTAGCAGAATTAATGATAGGACTAACATTTGTAACTTTTCACTGATGATCTATATTGTATATTAACAGCTCTAATATATAGGTATGTATGGTCTTCAAAGTCTGTCGATTTTTTATCCGGTCTGGAAGCAGAATAATGTTTTAATTTTGATATTATTACAAATTCTGTTTTATTACGAACTTATTAAAGATTGATTGTTTTATTTCATTATCCGCTAGATAGTTGTTAGATGTTATCTGTTTTGTTAAATATTTAGTAAAATAGTCGTGGATAAAATATTGTATTATAATCACCTGTAATGATTAGTATTCATAAAAAAGGGTACAACATGAGCCGCAAGTGCTCTTAATCATTCATTATACAGGTACTCGTTGAATAATCTATTTTCTCGTGTTATAAAAGAAAAAAAAAACCATGGAGAAAACCGATATCATAATAACCGTGAAACATTAGTGTCCAACCAATTCGGCGAAGCAAAAAGGCGTACACCTGAAAAAATGATTCAAAGCGAAACGCCTAAAACTGTTATGAATATTAATGCCCAATAAAAATGCAACCCCCCGAAAAGCTCACCCCGGAAAGATATATTCGTCATCGGAGTGTAAGAAATGCGAAGGAGACCGCCAAACGATTGTTGGGGTTAATAATCCCGTTTCCGGTCCGGAAAAATCATGAATATGTTTCATTTTTATTGGCCATTTATATCCAAATTTGTACCAAAGTGAAATTGTTACGAATGAGGGGCAAGCAAAACTGCACGCGGATAACCACAATTATTTAATCCTAATTAACAAAAACAACATTGAAAATACCCGGAAAGAAATAGTATTATGTTAACATAAGAGTAAAGAATTGTTTTTTAATGATTTATTAATAGGTATAAGATCAAATGAAGAAGATATGGATCGTTCCAATACAATTTTCTCTTTCAATTTTTCGTATGTATATCGAAAATGGTAAACAAGGACCAGAAACCATGTAACCTGTTAGGATTGAATTTATTTTGTTTTAATTAAATTCAATGATAATCTTCGAGTACTAATACTTTGATCATTAATAACTACATTCAACATTTTTCCTTCATTTTTTACTATTCTAATAAACCTCAAACAACGACCAGAATAAGTTTTTCTTGGAAAAATAATACCGGTTTTTCTACTTTAAGTAAGCTATATACAACCAGCCCTTAAGGAAGCCTTTAAAAAGTCGCTGCAAACGGCTGTTCGTACCGGTCCGGTTGATTCATGGTTTCTGAATTCTATCATAATTTGTTGTTCTATCCGCAAAATAATTAAAAAAGTAATTATAAAAGTAATTGATAATTCTCTTTTTTATATAATTGTAATTAAATCAAACTATTTCCTATTTTTACAAAATGTACTTTATACTTGTAAGTAATTCCTTTTTTGAAAAACTTTTTGTAATTAGAATTACTTTTTTTAAGTACCATGTAATTGTAATTATTTTTAAAGTACATGTAATTACGTAGCTCTGTCACAGACAATGAATTTAATACTCTAAATAATTAAATTTTCAAAATTTGTTTTAAATCGATTAGTAAGTTTTGGAAATATCATTTAAAAAAGTGGTAATTTTCACCTTCCTTGAAAGGGATGCACCACTCATATTATGTGTTTTCAGCTATATATGTTTACTAAGTAAATTGACATTATTTTTGACGTACTATTAGAACTAGATATTTAGGAAGGTCTTAATGAAACATCCTGTATAAAAGATAACCTTTGATGACGGTGGAGGTTAAATTATTAAAAAATTAAAGAAGAGTAGCCACCTAATCCAAAGCTAATGGACAACAAGTAGTGAAGAATTATTCGGATGCGGTTTAAAATATTTTATCAATTTTTAATTAAAAAGGAAAATAATTCCAATCCAATGTTATAGAATAATACTAGCGACTTTTTCCCTCCGGAAAATAACTGCTTATTTAGTTATACTGCGGATTAGTGTAACTTTTAAATATCTCCGTGTTAAACGTAATGTAACGAATTAAAGTATTATGTTTTACCATTTGGGTGCAGTCGTCCACAAACCCATTGCTCGCGGTAGCTTCATTGCCATGCTGAAAGGATGGTTGAAGATTTCTTTGTGGGGGTTGGTAATTCTCCATTTGGAGTATTTGCATTTTAATAGTTCGACTCGCAGAGTACGAGTGAGTGTATTCGGAGCTTTTCACCTCTCATTGTTTATTTGATAGAAGGCACAAACCGAAATGTGATTTACCGATTTGCTCCGGGCCTGAATTACGTTTCGAATGCTAAGCGAGCGTTAAATTTGCATTATATTTTGATTTAAGCGATTGTCAAGGGTCTGCATTTTTTCTAACCATTTCTCTTTACTTTAGCAAGTGACATTTAGAAATTCTCGGAAATGTAGATTTAAATTTAAAATTTGTTTAATAAAATTATAGAGGAATAATTTAATTAATATTGGATTATAAGTTTCAGGAACTGAAGATCACTAGAAGGAGTCAGATTAGGAAAAATGATAATAAATCAATTTTTTGAAGATCAAAATTGGTAGCTTTCGCCCTATCCTAATCCTAAAACTGAAAAACAAACTTGTCTCTGACTCTGGAATACACATGAGAATAAAGCAATCAATAAGACAACAAAAGCTCTAAAGGTACGAACATTGCGGGGAAAGATGGGGAATCACTCTGCGATGGATATATACAGCAATAGTGAGACCAGACATACGGGGCTGTAGCCTAGCTATTACGAGAACTAAAATTTTTAAAGTATAAAGAGTAACCTGTCTTTCCATCACCGGTGCAATGTAGGTGATCTTAAACCTCACACTTCTACATTTAATGGTAGTGAATGTAACAAAAAATAATGAATAATACGGAATGGAGTGAACAAACTTAAATCTGTTAGAACCAGGATCAAAAATAAATGGACATGCAGCAGGACGAAATGAGGCAGAAGTAAAATTTTGGGAAAAACTTTAAAACCACAAAGTTTGGCTGCAAGAAAGAATGGAGCAAAGAATCAACCGTGTTTACAACAGAAAAGCATGCAATTCAGTCTACGTATGATTCCAAAACTACAGAAGAACTAGAATAGTAGTGTATGGGCTGAAACCACGTACTCTAGAAGTTGGGTATATACCCAAGTATCTTTAAGGTTGAAATTCACACCAATGGGAAATGTATCCAGGTCAGCATCGATAAAAACTTTCGCAGATAAGAGATTACCATCATGTCCGATAACCAAGCCAAAATAGTGCCTAGAAAAATTGAATGAGCTAGACAAGAAAAATAGAGTGGTTATTTGAATACCACTAGAAGTGAGAGTTGGGGCCAATGCAGTTTTCGTGATATTTTCACATACATTATTATACAGCTGGTATCTTTCGGAAGTACTTGTACTTGGCTGATTACAAACAATTTCATTAACTTCAGTGACTCCCATAATAGCGAAAAATACCCCAAAATAACATTTTCTGAGTAAGTACGAATATGCTTTTCTTGGGCCCATTGTTTGAAATGTAAATACTGTTTTTCGTATTTTTCTTTAGATTTTTGGGGTAATAGAGATTGTACAGTTGCATTAACCTGTTCCAAAATATCCGGTGTTGTATTATTTATATCTTCAAATTCGCTTGAATCACTCATTTTTTAAATATTTTTTTATATTTTGTAGATATATTATAGCGTAACACACTTTGAAACTGATCTGACAATCGACCATAGCATGCTATAATATTTTTGTCCTAAATTCGAAAATCGGATGAATCTATGAATTGAAGTCAAATTATTAATGTAAAAATCGTTAAATTAAAATAACAATTTAGTGATTTTACTATTTTGCAAAATACAGGGTGTTCTATAAATAAACGGTAAAATTTATACTTATATAACAGAATATAGTTTAGGTCGTCAATGCCGTATAAGCTATTTTATTTATGACATACCATAACGTCGCTTTTACTTTTCCTCCCTAGGGAGGCAAAATACGACCTGCTATGAGGCGGAAAAATATTTTGGCTATTAGGGTCACTGTGCAAATGTGCATATGCCGCCAACTTACGTAGACCATCGGTGGCATATGATAAACTTTTTTATTATTAACATTAGAAAAAAGTTATTCTTCATAAAAAGTCGAGCATGATCTAAAACATAAAATACAACCATCATATATCAAAATTTTATTAGTCGTATACGAGGAGTTTTAAAAATAAAGGTACTTTATATTTTTTTCATATTTTTTGACAAACCTCGTATACAGCTTAAAAAAAATTGATATCTGATGGTTGCATTTTAAATTTTGGACCATGCAGAACTTTTTATAAAGAATGACTATTTCATAACACTAAGAATCAAAAAGTTTCCCATATGGTTCCGACTTAATTGGACACACTGTATAAATTGTTCTTATTAAAAGCAATTTTATTATATTATACTGAAAATGTAATATTTGTTTTTTTGTATTTAGATTTTGAAAGCAAAAGGCATTTATATATGACTTTTGTACATATTAAGAATTGGGTACATTTTAGCAAATTTGTTTGGTACATCAACACATTTGGTTATAGTAGGGGAGCTCAGAGGGCTAAATGCGTTTTTACCCGAGCGCTTTGAAGACCTATCAGATCGTGAAGATTAACGGCTAAACAGAAAAAAAGTTTATATGATGTATATCTTTTTAGTGGTGGGGAGAGCGTGCACGAATTTTCAAAAATGTAAAAAAAAATCGTTCCAAAAAAATACTCAAGCGCGTCAGTGTTTGATACCGTGATACAGTCTACGAACTCCTGTTTACAGAGAGATATTAGTCTGACGGATTGATAGTGGGAGTTAGCTGTATTAAGATGTAGAAATTAGGGAAAAAATTATTTTTCTCGGGCTTGTCAGAAATTCATAAGAGGGGTTAAATAAACGATAAAAAGTATCCTATTATAAAGACTGACGGTTTGGGCATGACCAAAAGTTTATAGTCGATACTCAAAAATGCAAAAAAAAATCGTGACATTGAAATACTCGTGCGCATCAGAATTTTATACAGATGGTTCAGCTTGATATTCTAGTGGTGATAACTCTTAATCTGATAATTTTGTAAAGGGATTTTTTTAATCTGACAGTAAAAAGTAAACATTTTTAACATCCCGAAAAAAAATTGGAAACTGGAAACTGTTTTTTCTGAATAACTTTCGAACGGCTTTACCGATCGATTCCAAAAACTATTCAGCTCTTACCCTTGAAAAACCACGTCGATCGCCGCTGGTCCGATCAAAATCGGTTGATTCCATCATGGGATATCGTGAACGAAAGAAATCGAAAAACGTGTTTCTTCAACTTTTGAGCTGTTCGAGCTCAAAAGTACAAATGAGACATCCGTTTGAGGTCGAAGAACTGAAACTAGCACAAAAGTTCTATTTTTGAGCTCTTTGAGCTCAAAAACGATGTAATAAGAAAAATATTAAGCACTTTTTGATTGAAATTAGCGGGAAGTTACAGGGATGGCCTGAAGGGTGAACCGGAACAAAAAATGTTCTAATCATAAATAGTTATTTGTTTAAATAGGCAGAGAAGTAGCAGATTTACTGCCGCTGCTAGCATTTCATTCAATTAAACTAGCCAAGGCAGTGAATCTAATTCTTTGCCGTGCGAAACATATAATTTTTTCTCCGATTGTTTGTAGAGTGTGATTAAAAAATCAAATTAAAATGAAAACTTTTTTATAACAGATACAACTCACAATTTTTAATATTTTTTCTAATCGTATGTTATAGGTAATAATTAAATCGTATTTTCTAATTATTATTGTGTTAGAGTTAAAATTATAATAAAATTCTGAATTTTGTCTTTCTTTTTATAACTATGTACTTATTTTGAACCAGTAAAAGTCATCGCTAAAAACGCGACAATTATCGTTATTATTCTGGGATATATAAGTATTCTGTGGAGAAAGGAAGAGAGGCGCAGAGCGGGAAATACACAATCATCAGTAGTTGTACATACAACATTCTATTATTAATTTTAGGTGCTTAGGCTTATGAAAATCGGCAGAATATATTATTTCTATAATTTTTCAAGTATTTTCTTTAAAATGCAAAAAACCAAATTTGCGCTCGAGTATTTCAAGGTAACGATTTTTTTTACAATCTAGTGACTCGCTCAATTTTTGATGTCACATTCAAATCGTCAGATTATTGAAGATATTTTCTTTTCTGCATGTAATTAACTTATTTTGTTTAAATCTGATGCGCTCGAGTTTTTTTGGGGATCGTTTTTTTTTACTAATCTGATCGACTACCCTAGGCATACCCCACTATATTAAGGGACCATCATTGGTAAAAGTACTTAACAGGGTACAAAGATTCTCCCCTAATATTAGGCTGCTACGCTCAGGTCACATCCGAAATCCCCTCTTGGGCTCCCCTACTATTACGGTTTAATAGCAGTAATAGCAATTTTAGAATAGCCCAAGTAGATTCCTATATTCATACTCTATATCCAGAGATAATTGCAACAATGTAATGCATTTAATTCATTAATGAGATGATTTTTTTGCAAAAAAAATCGAATGATATTTATGTTTAAAATAGACTCATTATATATAAATCTATCTATTTCCGAGATTTTTTCATATCTGATAGTTTGACGTTGTTACAAATAAAAATGAAACAAACTCAGAACGCTTATGTTATATAGGAACAAAAAGTTTAAGTTTTTAGGACGACTACGACATTGTTTTTTATTGATATTAACAAAATATAGAAAATTAAATATGAAATAATGTTCTTTTTGCAATTTTTTAATCTTGTAGTTCATTTGAAATATATAGAAAATTCTTTTTACGTTTATGTTCTCTGTCCGAAAATCACGTTTTTTTTTTTTTTTTTCGAAACATTCAATACACTGAGGAAAACGCTTCAGTAAGAAAGTGTTACTATTAAAAAGTTTACTATGGCTGTAAAACTTTTTACTGCTACTGTTAGATTGTCTAACAACAACTGTTAGATCTGTTACTAGGACTGTAAACTAAGTTTTACAGTCCAAATTCTTACCGTGGCAGTAATATGTTTTTACTACTCCAGTTAGAAATAGAATTACTATTATTCGTATTACCGTCATAGTAAACCTTTCTTACTGAATCAGTAATTTGTATTACTACCGCAGTTAGACCTTTACTAGTAACATTTTTATAACTACCACCGTAAAACTAGCATACTGAATCTGCAAAAAAGTAATATTTTTCTAACAACCACGGTAAGACAGGTTAACAACAAATGTACCGAACCGTTACGATTAATGACGAACAGCTTCGATCATATCGTCTTGCACAGGCAGGCGTTGACTTGAGTCGACGATAATCACAGAAGCTGTCAACACGTCCAATCGTCGCATCGTGAGCTTAGGTCATAGCGTGCATGAAGAAGTGCGAAGTGCTGCGTAATTTCTATCTGGGGGTATAAATGGTATAATATTGAATATGGAATATTGTGCATTGTTAACGGAGTGGGGGTTTTCGGACCTAGTTCATAGTTTGGTAGGTAAGTAATTCGAAATAATATACTTATCTAAATATAGTACCTGTATCCATTTTTATTTATACATTAGTAAAAAAGGCGGGAAATGCATAATGCATGAAAGCTTTTATTTCAAATTGAGGATGAGCTATACGGTCTAGAAATGTTTTAACTGCACCGGAGCATATTTGCAGTATCAAAAATGTAATATTTCCAAGAGAAAGTTTTTAGATTAAAATTTATTAAAAATGTTTGGTTAAGATTCACAGAGCAATAAATTTGTTAGATTTAAAAGAAAGCTGTGTTCAATGAGACATAGCGATAGCGATACCAATCGTATCGATCCATATCAATTTCGAGCGTTTCATTTCTACTCTAGTCTCTAACTTTCTGCTGCGATCGCGAAATTTGAGCGGGAAAGCTCATAAAAACAACCTAAAACTCCTAAAACCTATTGCTATTTGAGATTACTTAAAAAATATATCTTGAACAACTTGGTTATGCTTTATATCTAGTGATAAAAATCATAAAAAAAAACCTTAAATATAAAAATATTGTAGATTGTTGATAAAAACACTTAAGTGACAATAAACAAGTTCACTTTCAGTTGCAAATACTACGTTTCATTAAACTTGAATTGTCGTTCCACACAAATTAAATTTTTATTTTTAGATGAGGGCATTGATGATAATTCCTTTCAATTATTAGATGAAGAAAGCATAAGGCATCTTATTTTAAGAAAAAATTCGAGGAATTTTGTATGACCAAAGAATATACCATGGTAAAATTGATATTGTTTTATTATCCAAATTTGACATTTATATCTCGAATGGTTTTCGAGTAAACTTCCGTTTCTGCAGCTTTGGATTAAAAATGTTTTTTTTGTACCTTATAAAAATTATAAAAATATTTTAGCTCTGCTGTGCTATGCTGATTTCAAAATAAACAATTTTTCTTTTTTTTTTTTTTTATTTTGTCAATCCTTTTATGAAAAATTGACCGAAGATTTTCCAGAGGAAAAAATTAAGCAAATCGATTTATTTAGCTGAAATTGATTTAATTTTGTGTAAATATTTTTCTTTGAAGCGAAAGATAAAAGAGTTTATTTTTCGAGTTCATGAGAAAAATATTTACCTTTGTTAAACCTATTTCAGCCTTTAATATAAATTATATTTTGGTAAAACATTTTTACCATGATAGTAAGACGTTATTACTGTAACACTAAACCCGTTTTACTGTAGTAGTAACCTATTATTACTGTAACTGTACAACAATTTTACTATAGTGGCAAAATATTATACCTGTAGCAGTGAAACAGTTTTACTAAATTGGTAAGACATTATTACTGTAACAGTAATACCTTTTTACTGTAGTAGTAAGATAATATTACTGTTACAGTACAGCAGTTTTACTAGAGTGGTTAGATATTATTACTCTAACAGTGAAACCGTTTTACTAGAGTGGTAAGAAATTATTACTGCAGCACTAGAGCAGATTTACCAAAGCAGTAAGACAGTATTACTGCAGCATTACAACTAGATGGTATGGTAATCCTAGATATTGGTGGTAGTTATACAATTTTACTGTAGCCGTAAAAAAAATTACTACCTCTGTAATAATATTTGACCAGAGCTGTAACATAGTTTTACTGCCGCAGTCGAATAAATTCTTAGTAATCCAAATATTAGCAAATCTTGTATTACTGTCACGGTAAAATCTTCTAGCTGGGGCATATTTAATTAACTTTTTCTTACTGCCACGGTAAGAATTTTTTTTCGGTGTAGAAAACAATAATTAATTATACGCAGAAAAAGTATAAAATTTCCATAGCCAAGCTTGATTTAAACAAAATCTGATCGGTATATATGAACTTTCTTGTTTTGACATGTGTCAAATTTATTGACCAGCTTTCAGCAACATCCTGACAACCAAATTATTCTTAATATTCCAAAACACAGATTATCCTAACAGCAACAATATATTATATTTAAAAATCATTAAATAAAATAAGAAAAACTTCTAAAAACCGATGAATTGAAATTCATCGGCAACATCGAAACGCACGACAACACCCAACCCAACACAGAACGCTGAACAATCGGAATGACATCGTGTGTCAAGATGACTTGCACTCCTGCGGGACATGCCAATTTCGCAGTCGACACTCGTGATAGATGGAGCCACCGAGCCCACCGAATCCCGGCAAGCAAAGCCGGCCAGGAATGCCAATACGACCATGACGGGCGTTTCAATTGTTATTTTCGTTCAATTATTATTGTATCACTGTTTGTTGGTTGGCGAAGTGTATACACACGTATATCGGGACGCCGAAACAATTAATGTTCCAAGTTTAGTTTTTCTATTGTGTTAGTTTGTGTCGCGAGGTCGTGGGTCTTATTGTTTTCGGTGTGACGCCGTTTTGGCATTGATATTTTCTTTATGTCTACACAAAATTGTACACTGATATCGATAATAATATGTCCAAAAATGAATCACGTTAATTTTAACGTGTAAATATTATGAATATTTCCCTTTTACATTAAAAGAAACCAAAATAAGTTAATAGGTGTATGTATGTACGCAGATAAGGAGGATAAAAGGGGCCAAATTCCGAGTCACTCAACTAAGCTTTAGAGAGCAATTTACTCCTTTTTTAAGTTTACTCATTAGGGCCTATCTCTGAGATCACGGTATCTTTTCTTTTCTTTTGTTTTCTGTTTTATCCTAACCATGAATACACTTCATGAGCGATATTGAACTTTTAGACTAGCGCTACATTAGGCAAAAGTACAGCTGCATCCGATCTTCAGCAAACGTTTTGCTGCTAAAGTTCGGCGGCTCAACTTCTGCCTAAGGTTAAGGCAATATTATTATGCACAACTTCTTCACTTGTCACATTGTCTTCATTATGTTATTCATCTTCTACTACTAGTACTAGGTAAGAGGTAAATTATATTAATTGTTCTGCTCATTTGGTTCATTTCTAACTTCTTTAAATAGATTTCCTAAATTGTTAATATCTTTTTACAAGTAGCTTCTTTCTTTGATATTCCATAAACCTTTAGTACATTGTTGGTAGGTATCCTAGAAATACACATTCACACGTATCTCTAATTTATTTTTGTATACATTTTTATGCCTTAGTGCACCTTCCAATGGTTCAAAATCTTCTCTAGTTAGGGTTTTGGAGTGACGCTAGGAAACAGTAACAAAGCATACACAAAACACATTAATAAAGAAAAAAATATGTATGAAATTATAAAGTACTGTGGTAAATAGACTTCATTGACTGTCACCTATACACTCAAAAAAAAAACCTGCACTACTCAACACGACTAGCGAACAACTGAATATGTATATGGATGTATAAAATTATATGAATATGTAACAGTTTTGCTGGGAAGTTTATAGATTTCAAAACTGCCGTAACTGCTACAGTCTAGAGAAGATAATAGTGCAGTAATTTAATTTGTACAACGTAATACATGTTCAAGAGATAGACATTTTATTTATACCTCATCCTTCAATGCTTATTTGTAGTTAAAATGAAAATTTTAAAGCATCTGTTCGGCCCAATAAAAGCTTTCGTTTAGTTTTATTTATGTTTCCATGATTTTTACTATAATATAATAAACCTTTTATTTTAACAGATCAGTCAGACTTTATTTATTCATAGCTATATTGTATGTATTTTAATTGCTCTGTTTGAAAATTGGTTTCAGGACATTATAAAAAAATTCTAGTCAACTCACTTATTTTTTGGATAATGCATCCTATCACAATTAATTGAATGGAAAGTTAATCATTCACAGGAAACCCTCAAAAGAAGTAAAGAAATCTGAAAATGTGTCAGCAAAAACCAATGTAGTGATAGTGCAACAAACCCTGGAAGAAAATACCCTCAGTATTCAACAAACAGGTCAATTAGATGCTTCTAACACAGAATCTCCGTTTTCAAAGGCCATGAGATGGCCAACATTGACGGTTTCAGTTACAAAAGCCAAAAGAAACATCTCTCTTTCTTTCTAAACAGAAAAGAGAACAAAATAAATTGCAAACAATAAAGTAGGCTAAAGCAAAGAAGAATACAAAAACTAAAATCTATCAAAAAAAGAGATCTTTAAATGAAGACACTTCAACATCAGAAGATAAATCAATTGTGTATAATGAAACTTCAGACGAATCAGAAATGTTCGCATCTGACGAAAATAATAAATATATCCAGATACATCTGAACATAAACCCAATAATATTGATATTTAATTAGAATATTATTATGCTATGAAGAGCTGTTTTTTTATTGGAAGGGTAATAAAGATAGAAAATATACAACGTAGAGATGACATTTTTGAAAGAAAAAATGGAGAATTCATTTATATGGCTCCACACTCTACACCTAGATTTAATACATAAAAAATACATTTTTTATGGGTCCATAACGCTGTTTGGAAATGAACCGTTCTAAAATGATGGTGGATGAGGTTTTCCAGGTGTTCCTCACCTGTAAGTCAAATGGCACCATCAATCATCTTTAAGTCGCCTCGGAGCGCCACGGCAAATAATAATAATAATAATATTAATAGCCGTCCCTTCCTCTACACAAACTGTTCAGTCAACTTCAGGGGTTGAAATTCACTCGTAAAGGAGTGAATTAGGGAGAGTATTATTATAATTATATTATATTCTTATATTAAAAACAATGTTCTAAGAAAAATTAAACCTGTTTACCGTTTATTGAAAATTAAAAAACAAATGTAAAAGTTTATATTAAAAATAATACTTTTTCTAATATGTTTGTATTTATATTTTTTTATGCATTTGTAATAAAGACTTGTTCAAGTCCTATTTGGAACCCAAAAACTCATAATTAATCTTAATTCTACTAATAAATAAGTGGTTTTTCCATGTGGCAAATACTGGACTTTAAGATAGAGATATATAGTTTTTTTAAACGTATTTTAAAATTCTTTAAAAATAGACAAGAATAAAACATGGGAGCGTTGGCGACGCGCGACAACATCGTCGTCGAGACGCTCCAGATCGCATCATAGCACCATCACGGACGTGTAAACTCGTGTCTAAAATCGACGCCGACCGACGCCGATGACGACGGCGACGACGACTAGAAGGAAGGCAGAGCAGAGCGAGAGATACATCAAAGCGACATCAGCTCGCGCTACATTGCTCTCAATAATTACTATGCAAAATGATTAGCATATTAATTAAAGAAAATGTAATTAAAATTGAGTTGTGTCGAATAGAAACGCGATTATCATAACTGAGTTGGGAGCGAGTTTAAAATATGTCCGGCATTGGAAAAGCGATCAAAAGTGAGTGAGACACAAATTGCTACCGAAACATCTTCTCTTCTGACGCCTTCATTTAAATATTTTACTTAATACTACGGCACAAATTTAGATTATGTTTTTATTACCACTGAATTCGTTTGCATGTTAATGTATAACAACACGTGCTCGTTATCTTAATCTGCAAATCTTGTTTTCCATGTTTGTTGTTCACCGATGTCGTTCTCAGGAATTGTTTATTCCACATATCCAGAGCGGTTTATTTTCAGTTTAATGACAAAGCGACCTTTGTGTTTAGTGGGCCATTTCACTTTTTTTGACAAAGTTTTATCTTTACTTCCTATAATTTCAAAATCCATCATAGAAGAAAAGAAACATTCGACCATTAACTAACATCATTGAAAAATCATTAGAAAAAAAAGTTTGTTCTACTATTTTCTTAGTATAACTCCAGGGACTTTACAGATAGAGTATTTCGAATAAAGCAGGAATAACTTTACTCTGATCTTAAAGAAACCAAAAGCAGGAATACCACAAGGAAGTTTATTGGGACCTGTTCTGTATCTACTATACACTAGTGATGTTTCGGAACTAGAAAATAATATACTAGGCAGTTTTGCAGATGCTACCTGCTTGATAGTAGGAGAAGACCATGAAGATGCTCCTAGAAAATTCCAGAACTATCTTAATAATATTAGTAAGTTGGCGAATTAAATAAAATTATTCTGTAAATAAAAATTTAAATTTTTCAAATAAGAGGAAACACCATATTTCCAGTTTAAACAAATAATACCCAAATACCCTAGGTGGAAACAAAATATCTTGATATTACTTTGGATGCAATGCTGCGCTGAAGAACCCAAGTAAAAAAGAAAAAAAGAAGAGCTAAATAATAAGATACAAGAATACACACAACCAAACTTATATGGAATTATCTATTATTTTTCATAATTTTTGAGATGTATGACAGTCAATTCTTACCAAAGACTTTTAATGACAAATAACTCACATGGCAATAAAAATAATCAATTAGTTGATAAAATAAACACAATGGTATTTTTTGGTTTCTGAAACGAAATGAGATTTAAAGTTTTAATAGCCTAAAAGCAAAAAGAAAATTGGTAATTTTAACAATCCGTGTTACCACCTCTAGCTTCCTAATGAATTGTCACCATTGTCTTGGGATATGTTTTCCCATTCTGCTAATGCTGCATCAATAAGTTGTGCGATATTTTCTGCATTGTTTCGACGACCTCCAATTCTTCTTTTGAGCTGGTCCCACAGGTATTCGATAGGATTTAGGTCTGGTGAACATAAAGGCCAGTCTAAAATTGTGACATCTTTCGTTTCAAGACATATTCTAGCCACTCTGCTGGTATGGGGAGGAGCATGATCGTGCATAATGATAAAATTATCCTCAATTGCAGCTCTCCAAAGTCTAACGATTGATTCTAGCACTAAATCAACATACCTCGGACCGGTTAAAGTTTGTTGAAGTGGTAATAATGAAGTTTTTGCTCCCAGCATAATACCTCTCCAGAACATTACAGTTCCTACTTGATATCTTGATATCTTGATATCTTGGGACTGATCTAGCTGCGTGGAGTCTCGCTCATCTTGCTATAGCTCTGAGAACCCGAATCTGATAGTCATCTGATCTTAGGCTAATTCTGGTCTCATCCGAAAAAAAAAACATTTTGCAAATTCTCAATTTTCCAGTTTTGGTGTTGAAGGTACCAATTTAGCCGGTCAATTTTATTTTGTCTAGATAACGGTGGAACCGGTAACTCTCTCCTATTATACAACCCTCGAGTGCGAAGTCTTTTTCTTAGGGTTTCTACTGAAACTTCACACTTGTAGCTTCCGGAGGTTGTCGTTGTAACTCTGGATGAGAAACACGGGATTTCTTCTAGCAATTTGGCACACAAAGCGTTTCTGTTGTTCAGTTGTGACTCTTTGACGACTTTGTCTGGGCCTGTTTTTGAGAGTCTTTAGTTCCAAGTACCTTTCATATGTTTACGATGCAACACCCTGGGCATCGCCTACTACCTCTGCTATGTCTCATTGGGACATTCCTTGTTCAATGAGAACAATAATTCTTCCCCTCTGCACATCTGTTAGTCTAATACAAGGCATTTTGTTGTTTTTTGGACCGAAAAAAAATTTTTACTTCTGAACACAAACTTCACAAGAAAATAAATCGCAGCAGTCTTTCTTCTTTATTATCATGTTTGTTTAAAAGCCTTATCTTAAAGTTGGATACCAAATTTTTTTCCTTACAAAAAGTTTATTCAGAAATACACAGTGATTCCATATAAATTTGGTTATGTGTATATCATTTTCAGCACAATCCGATTGAGTTGGCATGGAGAATCTGTAAACAATACATCCTTACATTGGAAGAAATGGGTTAATGGGTGGTTAATAAAGTACGGAACAATACTCTAAGAAAACTAACATCTAGAGTTTGAGCCAGAAAAATTAGTTCAAGATGACCGGGAAAAGCTAAATACATGATGCAGATGAAACTAGGATTATCATTTATTTGGCAGAGAATTTGGAGTCTATTTCAGTGAAAAGAATACTTGAATATTTAAAATATTATTTGGATTTATATTAAGTGTAGTTATTATTATCAATATCATACTGTTTACAAGCACTACAACTTTTAATGAATATTTTAGTTATTGTAATAATATTTGTTTTGTTTTTAATAAGTTAAAAACCATTTATAAATATTATTAGTTATAGTCAGCTGACTTTTGTTTATATTTTGAGATTATTTTTAAATATATATCAGGCTATGTACAAAGCTTGGCATTGATTTTTGTGTAAAATAGTAGTTTGGGCAACAAGCGTGGATATGATGCCTATATCGCACGAAGACGAAATTTGAGCACGACTTAAGACAAAATAATTAATTTTACATTTTATAACTTTTAAAATAAAATCAACGAAAAAAGAAAAAGAAAAAGTTCATTTCATTTTTCTTCATCCGATAATCGAACTCGAGTTTTCCGTGTGGATGGCAAGAACGCTGACCACAGGACCACCTATTCTTTTATTTTTGTTGCTTTAATACTCGTAATTAAATTGACTTCATATAGTTTCATTTAAATTAACACATTATTTATAATTATAGACGAATTATTGAAAATACCGGTAACTGTATCAGAACATTTTAGTTCTTCTAACGTAAAGCAGGGAAAAATCAAGGCCCAAAATTAAATCACTAATATAAATTAATTGCAAATAAAAAGATCGAGAAACCAGGGCTGGTATATCTAAGGGGGTCGCGACATAGAGCCAGTAAATGGATGAGGGGGTGACTGAGGCTAGGGGGGAAATAGTAGTCAGCTTAAGTTGGCAACACTTTTCTGATGTTCGTTTGAACGAGCATCGTGCATAATAATGTCAATATGGTGCAAGTGGAATGAACCACTGTTTTCCTCGTAGTCGTAGTCCAATGTCGAATTAAAACTAAAAACATTTTGTACTTTTTTATATACCAAATTATGCAATTTGTTTCCACTTTATTTTAATGTTACATGAATAGGTACATGCATTTGTGCTGTGGTAAATAAGTGTTCATGTGAAAATTATATCTTAAACTACATTGTGACTGCACGCATCTCGAAAGTGAATACTGTAAATCCAGGATTTAAATCTTCATAGTGTTGCTTGGGATAAATTGTAAAAAAGGTGTTGGACAAAACCATTATTAAAGAGAAATTAGTTATCATCAATAAGAAATTTTGTAGTAGCTGGTCTCTATAAATAATAAACTTGAAAGACTGAATTAGTAGTCACTTTTACACTAGAAATACAAAAAAAAAAAGTGTGGTTGAGACTAATTTGTGTATTTAATAAAAACATCATAAAAGCAGGTGTTATTTGAAATGTTTTATTTTAGTTTAATAATCTTTATAAATTGTGGGTACATTTGATCGGAATCTTGCAAATACTACAAAATGCATATGCTTCTATATGGTTAGTATTGGAGTAGAAGCACAAAAGTTTTGAATAAAAATATATTCTTTAAATACAATATTCACTAGATATGCTAATTTTCTATTTGAAACCATACATGTTTTCTATTATAGTTTTCATATGTTTATAATTCTGGAGATACCTGAATATTTTGCTTGATTACTAAACTTTGGATGTTTTTGTTGTAGTCTGCTGTTAACACTATTGTCCTAAAATATTAAAAAAGCTAGACAAAGGGTTGTCCAACTCTTTTGTCAGCTTTGTTAATCTATGCTACTGTTTTTCTGCATGTAGACATTTTTTACTGGAGATTTTCTCTAAGAACTGTATTCAATTTCAAATTTCGGCCAGTTTTAGGAAAGTACCTCTGTTGTAAAGGTATTTCAAAGCCATCCTTTGTGAGATGTAGACAACAAATACATGCTAAAATGTATAGAAAACAAATCGCAAGATATTACACAAAATTATTTAAATTAACTAAAAACATACAAATGAAGTGAATAATACCTACCAACAATTTAAAAAGACCTAAAATAAATAGACTTAAGGGACTGGAGCTCTAAAAAAGGGAGCAATAATTTGTTATGCATCATCTATAAGAAAATTGTCTTCATCTCTTCAATTACCTTTTAAAATAAACAAAACCAAAACAGCACAAAATTGAATGTGATCTACTTTTCCCGACGTATTCTATGTACGTCTGAGATTAATAATTTATTAAATTGAAATATTTTATCCTAAAAAATATGGGCATTTTATAATGGAAATGTCATTTAAAAAATGACATAGATTTTTTTTCTTATATTGGTAAACCTGGCGACTACAAGTTGCCACGTTGCCAGATCAATGGCGACTACTATGTGACTACTATTTCGAAAAAAATGGCGTCCAAAATGGACTCCTATGTCGCGACCCCCTTAGATATACCAGCCCTGCGAGAAACTCAAAAAAAATTATATAACATAACCTCAAAATGTTTGACTAACATCAAAGTAGCGTCGCAAAATTATGCAAGTGACAGATCACAGAATCACTGATTACAGATCAGTGTATAGAATAGAGAACAGAGGAAATATATTTCCATATGGCTCTATTTCATGAGTCCATTAATATTTAGTTTATGAAAATATCTAACAACCTTGTTGAAATTGCCTAATTAACCTCTCGCCATATTTTCCTAACATATTACTTTTTTGTCGGGCGAAATTAATATTAACACAAATTAAAGATAGCGGCTAAGGTAATATCGGCATTAAGTAATTACACGTTTTGTTTTTATTAGGCCAATCATTGAGTTCATTAATCAATTATGACATCCTTCGTACCTATATCGATGCGATGAGATATATGAAGGTTAGTTCTTTCTTTCTGTATTCTGTCTCGCATTCTGTACAGTCATTTCCACGTCGATATGCCTATTAAAGTGATTAGCGCAAAAATACTAAAACCAAAAATACGGTTTGTCCAGAGTCGGCTTTTTAACTTGTGTGGCCCTCCCGAATAAGGGGTTAGAAAAATATAATAAATCAGCTGACCTTTTAAAGTGGTACGTCGATTTTTTTGCCCGTTCTTTGTGGTGCAGGGCAAACGAGTGAACAAGTTGTACTATATCCCGGCGGTGAAAGCGGTCATGTGACCAGTGAAATTCAAACTAATATACTAGAATGCGTCCATACGTCGAAAACAATAATAGTCACTAACAGTGATGCCATTGCTACCGATTAATCGGTAGATTTACCGATTTTTTAGGCAATTACCGATTTTTCAAATAATCTTTGATTATATTATACAAACATTCACTTAACATTGCATTTTACAAACTTTCTTAAGACCTAACTCAACTTTTTTCTTAGGTTAGAAAACAATTTTTAATACGAAGTAATACAAAACGCCACTTTAAATTTCTATATCTTAGTGTCAACAAATACGTAACACAATGAGTTTAATAAAACGTCTTTTCGAATAAGCACGATTGCAAATTTGCGTCACCTCATCGATAGTACAATTTTAAATCTTAACACAAGTTTCCTGAAATAATTAGCGTAAAAATAAAAGAGTGTATTTTACGTTTTAGCTTTTAAATACTATAAAAAATTGTGAAAAGTCAATAACTTTTAAATATTTGTTAAATATCACTTATTAAAATATGCATTAAAAGTAAAACAAACTATAGACTTTCCACCATTCTTTACCGTACTCTGAACATACACTAGCAATCGGGGATTGGCGAATTACAAGCAACGAAGTTATAAATTGGGGAATTTTAGAAAGTAAAAGATAATTCCTAATTCGATAGTTTTACAGTTTGCAGTTATAGAGTTTTCTAATATTAAAATTTTGTAAAAAAATTGTCCCTTAATTATTATTTAAGTTTTTTTCTTTTAAAAATATTAATTATATAATGGGTTTTGTTTTTTATTTTCTACGATTTTTCTTTTTTAAAAATGTTAGTTAATGTGTGTTTTAGATTTTTTTGTTACTTTTTAGTATTAAAAACTTTGTTTTCTAAAAATTTCGTTTGATTTTTGAAATCTACCGTTTTTTGCTGAGATCTACCGATTTTTCTCGATAATTCTACCGATTTTCGGTTGACAGGGCCTGGCAACACTGGTCACTAATCTGATTTGTCTTTTTTGCTACCTGTAGTTGAGTATAGGAAAGGAGGTGAACAACATGTACTATGTTCTAGTGGTGGTAACTTGTTGTCGTGTGGCCTATCAAATTTAAAGTTGCTTATCAATGGATTTTTCTTTTTTGCCGACAATTAAATGTATGCTTTTAGACGTTAATAATAATAATAAAAAACACCTTTGCAAATATTTTCCGTCGTCCGGTTTTGCTACTTCCGGTGTAGGGATTTCGGCCACGTGACTCGATATTTACCTTTTTCAATGAAATATAGCATAAGCGCGTTTTTTAAAGCTACGATGATACTGCAAGCATTTTTTTATATCGAACCTGCCGAAAAGTGAAGTCTTAATCCATCCTCTAATGAGTTGATTAGATTTTGGGCATAGTCGCAGCATCTGAGGGATATTTTCTATAATTTTTTTAATCCATACATTTGACAAAAGTGTAAAATTGATGTAATTTTCTATAATTTTCGTTACATACATGATTTGTCTAAAATGGACCATATTCGAGATACATGAGGAAAAGTGCCAAATTCGAATTTGAAAGATAACTCCTGCGGTGAGTTGATTAAATTTTGGGCATAGTCGAAGCATTTGGGAGGTGCTAAAGGAATATCTGTATTATTTACGATTGGAGAAGAACATTCTTCAAATAAAAGTTGTTTGCGATATCATTCTCTATAATTCCGGTGTCACGTCACCGGATATTTACTGTTTTCAACGAAATTCGGGATATACCTTAAACGCGGTTTTTCTGAACCTAAGATTATATTGCCGGCATTTTTTTGTATCGAGCGAAAAGTGATACTTTCGCTCGGAGCGCGATAATCTGTCGAAAGCTGCAACGAACTTTTCGCTCAAAATGCACAAAAGATTTTTTCTAAGATCAAACTACGTAAATAGTGTATAATGTGTTGCCTATAACTATGTTAATCCTGAAAAAAGCAGTTGCTATTCAAAGTCCATGTTAACATGGATAATATAACAGAAAAACATACAACTACATACAACTACGTACAAATAACCTGAAAATCATTTATTAAAAAGAAATATTATTCTATTATAGTTAATTTAAATTAAGGAAGCAACAAAGCTGTCAACTTTGTTGATGGCGAGCGACAAAGCTTTCACTTAAAGTCAGTTTGCGGAAAACTTTGGAGAGTGATCGTAGAAAAAAAGATTTTACAACATAGCAAAAAGCAACCTGTTTTTTAAATAGGTGTAAAACTGGAATTAAATATCGAATATATAATAGTGTATTATGTACAAAGAGACTAAAGTGTCACTTTTAATCCCGTAAGTGAAGATTGTTGAGCGTTGCTTTCTTCAACATTAAAAGATATGCAATTTGCTACGGTTTCTATTGTTTTTGTTATTTGAAGAATTAAAATTTTTTACTACCAGAGGACTAAAATATTTTGGTCCCAATGGAGTAAAAGTACTAATTTAGTTCCTAAAATGAGGGAGTAAACTGCTCGTTTTAATCCTTGCGACCTCTCTCAACTAAGGCTACGGTTATAATGGATGCAAGTTCTAACCAGTTGTCGTTCTGACGAATGCATTCAAACAACGTTTCGTCAAAATGGCGCAGTTATAGGTGATTATAATACGGAAAGCATATTTGAATATAATGTCAACAACATTTAAAAACAATTTACTATGATTACAATATTTTTTAATTTTATTACAAGAGGTAGCTGACGTCATTTATAAATTGTTTACTATTGATGTACCTAGGTGGTTATGGAAAGCAAAGCGATGACGGTATTTTTTCGGATTTACATGTTTACTATCGTGTAGAAAGAACTACTTTTAATATGCCGGAAAAAGAATTTATTTTACTAACATATTCCTTATTAGGTGATGAAGCCTCTCAAGACATACTCAAACCATACTCTAAACAGATGCATAGAGCATTTTTGATTATAGACTCTCCAGGACAAGACGATGTGTTTAGCAGTTGAGTGTGAATTTGATATTTTATTTACTAAATGGAGATTATTAAGCTAGGATTTTACTACTAAGATATCTTATTGTTAATATATTACGAAAATATTGCTCACTATTAAAATAAGATTACACCAAGAAATTCACACAACATAATGAAGAAAAAGTAGCTTTTTCAAGATGCTATAATCATCCTGGCACTGCAGCATGTGATAGAGAAATCTATAATAATCCTTTAGGAAAAGTACCTTTTAAATATCACTTAATCATAATTATTATTGTAAGGTCGTTGAATTGTCAATATCTTTGTTTTTCGCCTACTTAACTAAGTAGGCCGGAAATAGACGGACCGCAACTGCGGTTGCTGCCGATTGTAGTAGTTTAGCAAACCACAGTTTCTTATAGAGTATATTAGATACAGTTTCTTATAGAGTGTAATAGATACGCGTCAACGTGCAGTCGACAATAATAGCAGCTTCAGAAAAACTGTCAAAAAAACCGCCAGAATTTCGTTGAAAAAAAGAAAATATTGCCTCACTTCACCGGAAGTAGCAAAACCAGATAAAAAAAATGCTCCCAAAGGCATTATTTACTGTTTTCGACATCTGGAAGACTATATTTTTGCAGGAAAAAAAGTAAAAATCCATCGATGCGTAACTTTATTTTGAATTCCATAAATCACATGACCGCTCCCACCCCGGGGCATAGTACAATTTGTTCGCCTCCCTCACCCTCACCTGTACTCAACTAATAAAAGTTGGCAAAAAAAACGAGATGCCACTTTTGCACTCAGCTGAGAGATTAGAATGTAACTGTTCTAAAATGGTAATCATTTTCAGCTGCTTGTTCAATTTGTCTAATATCTAAAAGAGTTAGTTATTCCCCCCGTATCCCAAACGAAATTATAGTCAATTTCAATATGACACCGTCAACATCCGACCGACATATTGCGATTCTAATGTTATTTATCTCCAATTAGGCGGACGGTTCGTTAGGTGTCGCCGTGACGTGATGTTTCGACCCCATCGTGCATCTCCATCTCCAACGTCGCGCGGAGTGTGGGAAATCTGGGAGGCAATCAAGACTCCCATTCCGTCGTAAATAAACATTATATACTGAAATTGTAATTAACATGGTGTTGATGTTGACGGAAACGCACGAATCCATAACTAGTAAAATGCGATATCGAAAATGCAGTGACGTATGAACATTATATCTCCAAAAAGGGTAGATGAAAATCCAAGAACTTTGGAAATCGTTGTAGAGTAGGTAAGTGGGGGATAGAAAAAACGTTTTTTTAATTGAAAATAGCCTAAAATATATTGGTATGGTGTTGGAAGTGGAACAATTAAAGAATATACTTTAATAAGTTATTTTCGAAATAAAAGCACAGTTTGGGTCATGAATTTCTTCACTATGAGAATGGTTTTACATTTGTGAAAAAAAATTAATAAAAACACGACTCAAAGTGCGTTCACTTGTCATATCGCAAAATTGTTTCCAATCAAACTACATTCATAACTCGTTTTATAACTCCTTATAAGATAATTTTAATTGTGTTTGTTTAAAAATTGTATTTAAAAAAAACTGCGTATTTAATAAATCGGAAGTATGTGATGTCAATTGTTACCTAAAGACGTCTCCAAGGTAAAACATTTACTATTATTTTAAGCATAAAAGTATTTTTGAGATTATACTGTTTATTTACAAATTTTATTCAACAACAATAATTTAGTTTTAGGGCTGTGATTTATATTTTGTTTTTTGTTCCAGTGTCTATGACTTTTTATTTATTTATTGTACAGTATCCAACAGGATAATCCCCAAGTACAGGATAAGGTGAAAAACTATATAATTTTGGAAAATAACATTTGAATATTAGAAAATATATACAGAAATATCATACAATACAATATATTTAGACATAAATCGAATACACACTTAAAAAATGGAAATAAATACTGGTACCCATTACTAATAACGGGTATTTCTTAAAGGAAGATTAATTTAATGAATGTGCCTTTGTTGATGTAGCCGATCAAACGTTAATCTAATTTGTAGGTGCTAGTTATTACAAAAAATATTTTCTTTAAAACTTTATTTTATTTTTCTCTAAACCCTATTTAAGAAAATCTCAAGAATAATCAAACGCTCATGCCAAATTACACCGTATCAACATTTTTAGCCTCGTTAATTTAAATTTTATTTAGATTAGATTAAATAATAAATAAGTTACCAATTAAAAGAAATAGCAATAAATAAGTTTATTTTTGAGGAATGAAAACGACTCTGCTTCTATTCAAATACTTTGAGCTCCTTTTTCTATATCTTGGTTTTTTCTATAATAAGCATGGGTGGCACAAAATTGATCGATCGATCGAATACATTTGATCGAAAACATTTGATCGAAAACATTTGATCGAATATATTTGATCGAAAAAACATTTTATCGAATAACAATTGATCGAAAAGAAAAATGATCGAACAGAAAAATGATCGAAAAGAATAATGATCGAAAATAGATTTGATAGAAAAAGCAAGTGATCGAAAAACCAAATATTCATAAAATTATAGAATAATAAGAAAAATGAAAACAAAAATTTTTAACTAATTTACCTAACCTGTATAGCCTAGAATCATCGCTGGTTGCTTCACACAAACAAAAAATGGAAAAATAAAATAAACTTAACTAACCTAACTTGTGCCAATTAATCAATTTTTTAATCCAAATAACCGTTTAGCTCTAAAATAATTAATTTTAAATTAACAGTATTGTGAGAATAAAATTCTAAATTTGCCATTAGTACCCAATTTTGATAGCCGTTTAGTTTAGTTTCCCTGGCAGGTAGATATTAGACGGACGGTTGAATGGTATCGTTTGATTTTTTTGATATTTTACTATTTTTAATGTTGATTTTCGATATATTGTCCTTTCGATCTAATGAATTTTCGATCTATTGTCTTTTCCATAAAATGTTATTCGATAAAATATATCTCCGATCAAATGTTATTCGACCAAATGTATTTTCGATAAAATGCAATTCGATAAAATGTATTTTCGATCAAATTTCCAATTCGATCAAATGTTTTTCGATCAATTATGTGTCACCCAATAAGCATGATATCAACCAACCAACCTTTCCTTTTCCTATGGAAGGTGAACTATTTATCTGTCATTGACTCTGAAGATCTCCCTACAAGTGGTGTATCTCATTGGCTCTCCTACTTCCTGGACTAACGTCTAAATCAGACATACTCAACCTGTGGCCCTCGAAGCTTTTTTTGTGGCCCGTAACACTATTATTGGTCGCAGCGCTAAATAGCATGTTAATTTTTAAATAAACGTTTGGAATTTTGTGGGATTAATGCAAAAACAAGATAGCTCCACTTTTAGAATTTTCGAGTTAAGTAGGTAAATTTTCTACAAGTGTGACAGAAGTCTATATTCATAATAAACAGATAGCCAATAAAAACTAACTCCATTTTAATACATTAACAATATGGACAAATAAGATGGAGTGGCATTTATGCCAAAACATAATCGTAACATGTGTTCAATTGATAAATGTGTCTACCAAAACCAGATAATAGGTATATAACTTATTTTTTCTAAATATATTTAGTCCGATTCTTAATAGTGTTCCTGCCAAAACAAGATAAAGGTCAAAGGTGGGGAATTCGGCTGTATATGCCAAACTCGCACAGTATTTATTCAGAGGGATGTATGAAGGATGAAACAAAGTTTTGAAAATACAAAAAAGTGCAAGAAGAAAGATTTACTAAAATTTTGGAAAATCAGATAACCCTGATGAATTTCACCATTATTATCACAATCTGTCTTATCCAATAATAAAACATAAACATAAAGCGCATTGTAAAAAAGAATTTTGGGTGTTAGTTCATGTATTTTGAGTTAATATCTTTTAAAATTATGTCACATATTTTCTTAAAAAAAGTTGTAAATGCGTAACTAGTTTTGTTAAATTTTAGAAAAATAAGACATATCCCACATTAATGATTTTTTTATTCACCAAACTGTCTCGACAACATCGAATTTGAAAATCATGGAAAATATAATAAAACTTCATAACAATATAAAATTTACAAAATGTACAACAGTGTATAAAACCCAAATCCCAAAACCGAAAACCCAAACCATCATACTGCCTTATTTTAACCCCAAAAGTTTTCTGCTCACCAGTTAATATACCCATCTAAAAGGACAAATTGATCTCTCTGACGAGCGGCCACTGTTTAACCAAAAATTTGATAACAGAATATCAGAAAATTCGTTGTCATATTGAAACGGGCGTAGAGCTGTTTTGAGATGCTGATGACGGAGATGGAAACTGAGATGAGGAGATGAGAGATGGAACTAAGGAGGATATGAACTAATTGGATCGTCGTGTTCCTGTTAGTTATACTACAACACGTCAGATTGCTGCCCAATCTAATTACAACACAATTTGTTAATGTGTTTTATAGCAACTGCGATTGGATTTTGGCTACACTAGTTCCTCATTGGCGTACTTATTTACAATTTAACATCGTCTACCTACTTTATAACGATGATTATGTAGAAGGAGTAATCAATGTAGTCATAATTCAAAGTATGACAAATTTATTGGCATGTCTTCACCTTGTGCTGTGACATTAAATTTTATTAATTGTGACATTATTCTATAAAGGTTAGGTTAAAATCTTTTAAAGTTATAATAATAATATTTTAATTTTTCTGTTCATAATCTCTAAATTTACCGGCTGAAATATAGCCTGTTGATAGCCAAACATCCAAAAATATTATGTAAAGATAAAAATTTCTTTTATTTTCTGGTTTTATTTTCAAATCGCTGAGATGACAAATACGAATTTGAAGACAAGATCCCGTTGGATGTGTGCAGGAATAATATTCTTGGAAAAATATGAAAGAAAAAGGTCGTTGTGAGTCGCGAATCGACATTCAGTGACACGAATTGACTGTATAAAAAACCTGCTGCCCCCCTCACCACCAGCAGCGCTTGCGTATGCTAACTTTTTTTAAAATCTCTGGGTTCGCGAATTACGCTGATATCAACATATTTCATATATATAAAACACCAACTCTCACAATTTTAGTAAGCCCGATTTTATCACATTTAAATTGAAATTGTTGCTGTCTAAAAGTTTTTCACTGTTTATATTTTTGTGATTTTTATTATTAATTTAAAAAATAATACTCAATATCAATCCCAAACAAATTGTTTGATAATTAAAATTACATGGCAACTGGCTTCGTCACAAAGGCCATCTTCAGGTCTAAAAGGATTACTAAACCAATTAGAAACCTGTAAAGAAAAGACTGATAAAAAATTGTATACAACCGCTGATGTAAACATCAGACAGAATCCTTAAAACTTCACGAACCATCAATGGGAGAAGTTACATAAAGATCTTGGTGGGAGAAAAAACTAATATATAGAAAAACACAAAAATTAATGTGCCCGATTGAAGATCGGTTGCAGCCCGTGATATGGCCTGCGAAAGGAGGGACCCTCTCCAGGATCTAACGAATAAAAGATGGAACCGAGAAAGTCACACAAAAACATATTTTAAGTAGGTTTTAGCCAATAAGGTGCAATAAGGGTACACAACAGTTACCAAGAGAGCACCTAGATCCAAGACGGGAGTGGAAGTAACCTTTTCCTTTCCAGTTGGTGTTCCCGCGTTATATGTTTAATTAAAATTTTACACTTTTAGCAGTTTTGTATTAATCTGCTTTGTAATCGTGAAAAGCATCTTAAATGTGAATTTTATGCGAACCGCAAGCGAAGTTATTGTCTCCTTGGTCCAATGTTGTTGCTTAAATATTATTGATGTTTAACTTTTTTTAACTGTTTTCTTTAATATAAATTGGCAAGTTCACGAAATGTTAAAACCCTTGTAAAGAGACGTATCAATATTTTGTTGAACAATAAGTAAATGTTAATTTAAAATTATTTAAAAATGTTATAAAACTATTTTGTAGTTTCTAACATGGGCATTAAATAGAACGCAGGTACGTTTTTCCAGTCGTAAATAAGACTAAAAGAACAACCAGTAAAGGGACAGAGATACCTAGCGGCGACATATTCAACTACTTTAAACCAGTAGACTGATTGACGAGCTGGAGAGGAGATCACTTTGACCCTGGAGTATCCTTAATGAGTCTAATGATACCTAGTTATACGAGCACATATTATGCTGTTCAGTTTCTTTTTAAATCCGGAGGCTGTGAAAATTTTATACATTCCACTGTGTACCTATAATATTAATTATATTATCATTTGAAGCAGCTTAGAGAAATTGTCTTACATAAAAAATCTCGGAACTAGAGTTATTTATAATCAATAATTATAAACATAAATGCTTTGGAATCAGCTACAAAAATAATATTACTAATAAATACATCTCTTTCTATGTCTTAATTTTTGTTCAAAATACGTTAAAAATGTACTTTTTTCCGCGACAACATGATTTTGTTCACATAGTATTTTTCCGTCGATCTACTTTCTTATATTCAATAATTTTGAATAAAATAGTTAGACTCGTTTTAAATTTTTATATTTACCATAGCATTAAGTTAGTATTTTGTCAATTTTTAAGTAATGATTTTTAGAATGTAGCTGTCATACAGCGTTGCCAGATGAAAACGTGCCAAACTTTTTATACAAGAGCTCTAACCTGTCAATTTTTGATTAAAGTGTGGCATCTTTCTATGGTATCCTCAACTGTCAAACATCATTCCCCTCCCCCTTTTCTCTAACCTGGCATCGTCATTGTTAAGTGAGGCAATTCGAAAAAAAGAAGTCTGTTGGATATAACACAACGGGAAGACTTGATATTCGCATAAAAAACTGTTAAGGTACAATTTCGGAAAGCGTCACAGACGACAACAGAAGCGACGGCAAAGGAGACCGATGCATTTACGTTACGCTACGATAACCATTCGAGGGAACGATCAGTGTTCAGTGTTGCCAGACCTACTGTTTTTAAGTAGATTCACTGTTTTTGTCTCTGTTCTCCTGTTTTAGGCATGAAATATACTGTTTTCGCCAACTTAGCAAATTTTGTTTTTAATTCATTAAGTTTGCCTCATTCTTCAGCAAATGGTCAAAGAATATTTTCTCTAGTAAACTTGCTGAAGTAACAGCAGCGTAATAAGTAGCGACTATAGTAGGTTTGCTCCATAAAAAAAACTTCAAGATAATCATTATGTTTTTATTTAAAATGCAACAGATCATTAATAGGGCATCATAAAAAGAACATGCATGCCAAACACAACATATTTGAATTATCTGATTCAGACTGATCTAAAAGAAATACCTATTATTTTTCATTGTTTTTTTTGTTTCCGTACGTTAAGCATATATTAAAAATGTTATTATTTGTTTGTATTCTTTGTTTACTTTCTAATTTGGGTAGAAAAAAGTTTATTTTTCCTTTCTTATATACTTGTTTTTTTTTATTTACTACACTTCAAATTATAATTGTTTCCCCCTGTATTAAAATCTACTGGTTAGATCTACGATTTTTTTTTTTTTTTTTCAACCAAACTGTTCCAGCAAACTTTCATCTGGCAACACTGCCCAGGATAGATCGAAAGAACTTTGCAACTACCATTTCTATAAAATATCGACTAATCACCTCGAAATACAAGCGATGACTAAGCGCGACAGGCAGCAAACACTACCCCGAGACTGATCTTCCTATCTCTCGCAGTGGTCGCGCCTTGCGAAATATGTTTCATATAATTGCATGTGTTCAGACGTGACAAGACCGTTCTCGGTCTCCTCGCTTCTGCTGTCGTATGTCGTCTGTCGCGCGTTTCAAAATGGTACCTTTAGGAATTGTAAAGTATGACAATTCATTTGAAGGCTACTTTTATTATTAATTTAATGCATTATACAACAAATCTGAATTGAATAACATGTACTTAAATAACTGAAAAATCTTGCAGAAAAATACAAACTTTAATGACAATCAACCAAAATAACTAATTTATGCTACTACGCATTAAGTTACTAATAAAATTAAGTTACAAATAATACATAAGAGTTTTTAGCCCGTTAGATGGCGATAAAATCAGAAGCATCGCAGTGAATAATAATATTGCTGAATTCTCCATAAAAAAATGTGTTATGCTTAGTACTTTTTCTATTTAAATTGTATTGGTTAGAGTAACGGAGGGGACGAGAATGGCGTATGACAGCTGAGGATATGATAGAAAGATGTCCCGCTTTTATCAAAAATTGAGGAGCTCGAGCTAGACTGCGAAAAAGCACTTTGACAGTGTCAATTCGCGATTCAAGATACATCCTCTGGAGGAAATTAGTAAAAGGTGTCTATAAGTAAGACTTTATTCAGTGTTGCCATGAGTAGCGGAATTACTTCAAGTCGTCGGATTTTTAGCTCTTGAAGAAGTAGAAAGTAGCAAAATTTAAAACTGATTTATTATATAGATTTTTTTTAAATTTCAGTTCATTTATCAATTTTGTTTTAAAATCAGTTAATTTTTTGGCAACATTGGGGTTTGTGTTCACTGTTTATATTTTAATTTGTATCAATTATAATTCAATTTTTTTCTTATTTGCGAGCTTTGAATTTGTTTATTTCTTATAGTGTGTGATAAGTGTTTATATTATAAATGAAATTTGCAAAAAAGCCCACAACAAATTGCCATCTATATGGTGTTAACGTCAAAATTAAATCTAGTGTGTATTATTTTCTATAAATTTACATTATTGAGATTTTGCAAAACTTTAATTACCATTTACATGTATACAAAGTACTACACTATTCACTTCATAATATAAGAACAAAGGATAGTAAGATTTTTTATTAAGTTTATTAATAATAAATGTTAGGTACCTGAAATGTCCTTTAAACTACATAATAAAACATGTCCTGCATTTAGTGAATAAATATTTCTAGATGTTTGTGTAGAGCAACCAAATAGGTGAAGATTTCTATCAAATTAGTTATAAACACATGATAAATACTATATTTATAACGAAAGCGCGGAAACTAAACTTAAGTTAAGACTACATAAAACTCAAAATCACTATTATAATGAGAATATTATCTAAAAACAGTTAAAAAATCAAAAATACAAAATCCCGTCCAAAACAAACGTTAATATCCTTCTTATAGGTGACAAATGACAGGCGCGCGAAAATTAATTTGAATCGCAAAAAGAGTGAACGATGGTTGACTTTCATAGGATTAAAGAAAAACTAAACAGCATATTATTTTATATAGATTTACATACTATATCTTCTTCCTAGCTTTATAGGTACATTCTTACGCATTTGGCAGTCTCAGAGACTTTAAAATCTTTAATATATAGTTGAAAAGATTTGCATGCAAATCTGTCACACGCTAAGCCGGGCTCGAATCGGCGTGGAAAACTTCTATCTCTGATCGTCTGAATAATAATGTATTCAGCAAGCAGCAACCAGTCATAGACCAGCTTTGTTATTACGGCCATTTTGCCCCCCATTCTTGGATCATTCTCTTTCTTCGTCGCGATTGTGTTCAATCTTCAATCTCGAATCGCCAAATTACTTTATAATAGATGGAAACATATCTCGACTTAAGCCTTTTTATACGATTCTTTGCATCATCCGCATTTATTAAATCGAATTTTACAATAAATCAGAACGAGAATCTTTTTTATTAGAATATATACTGATATTACTAGCTCTTACCATTTAAATTAAAAGCAAGCAGTGCCGGCTTTTCGTTTTAGCCACTGACCTCCCCCCTGGCAGCACACTGACGTTACAGCGACGTCATTTATTGATCATCCGTTATGTCATTTTACACCTAACATGTGAAGGTAAAATGACGTCCAGCTCACGTCAATATTTCACGGCCCATAGACGTCATTTTATAACGTTACTAGGACGTCATTTTGTGATGTTACTATGACGTAAATTTGTAACATTACCATGACATTAGTTATAGTTACGTGATAATAAATAAACTGTCTATATTATAAAATAATTATGTATACAAAATAATTAAAGCACTAAATACCATAAATACTGGAAATAAAATAACAGAACAACCTAAAACTGAAAAAATAAACACTGCAATATAAGTAAATTCTTTATAAATAAATTAATTACTAGTATTTTTCGCATTATACAGGCAAACCTCATTTATTAATATGCAGTTCAACAAAACATTACAAACGAAGGCGTAGGCCAATAGTACGTTCTGCTATATAGTATCAATCAGTACATCGTGTAATTTCTACATTTTTTTATTCACCATCTTCATTTTTTTAGAGAATTATTGACAGTTAATTTCCTGCAGGGTGGCCAATAAACTGTTCTTCTGGGCCAGACCGCCCCCAGAGTCATCCGAAAATCGTATTAGTATCATATAAGCAATCACAAAAATAACTAAATCAACACAGAAAATTTAAATTGCAATTAACTAATTTCGTCTTCATCAGCCTCAAAAAATGTAAAAGAGTAACAACGAATTAATTATTGATATAAAGAAAATTATTGTTATATTCTTTTATTGTAGATTTCCTTTGAGTGAAGAAATAAAATGTGCAGCTAACAAAGTCAACAGGGTCCACAGTTTATTAGCTAAATACTAAATCCATTATATTTTCTGGTAAATAAATTGTATGTAACTGAATTTAGGGAATTAGTTGTTCGGGGGTCCTATTACACTAAGAAGAACGAACAGAGCTGCGTCATCACTTGACGTAACTTTTACTTTTACAAAAATTAAAAATAACTATACAGCGTTTCGCAAAAAGTTTGCAAAATATTGTGAAAAAGTTTTTTAATTGTTGATTTCTCCGAAAATGTTATTCTTGATAAAATTTGGTACGTGACCTAAAGCATGATATGAACTTCTAATTATTGAGAATGGGGAAAAAGTTTTAGTTGCTTACGGAAGATTCGCCGCCCTTTTTAAGTACAGCAATGAGCCAATTTGCATCCAAGCGCGTAGCTAGGATGTTTTCTTGGGAGGGGGGGTAACACTTTTCACATTATTGGTGAATGCGCAGCGTGTTATATGGTAGCAATGCAACGTCTAGAGTTCATATGTGTATTTCCAGAAAAAATGAGTGAGTTTTATAATGAAGTTTTTAATTATTTTTTTTTATATTTATACAGGGTGTTTCAGAATAAAGTATCGTAATTTTAGAGATTTGTAGATCTTAATCAATTATAAAAAAAAGTTAAATACCTTTAATGTTTCTATAAGCGTCTCAATTTTCATTCTACAGGGTGATAAAGTGAATTTCATAAATACATACTTTCTAAATATCTTCCCTTACAGTATGGACTTGTAACTTAAAAATATGTATATGACAGGTGATCGTTGTTATTATTAGTTAACACACTATTTCGATAAATTACCATAACCCATTAGCGTAGAATGAAGGGTTAAAGAAATAATTTTATTCAAAACTTTTTGAACACCCTACATTTCATAATACTTAAGATTAATAAACATTTCTCATGCCATTTGTTACAAAAAAGGGACTTCTGGTCGATATTTGTAGACTATTCCATTTCTGAGGTGATAGAACTGATTTATTTTATACAGAGTGTTTTGGAACATGTCTTAAATATGGCTAATTTTAAGTTCAATTTACTTAATTTTGTCAAATGCAACACACTGTATATTATTTTCGCATAAAATTCCTTATAAATTTACCAACATGTCTCAATAGTGCGTAATTAATATATGTTTTATTATTGGAAATAGGAAAAACAAATTAATATATAAGTTGTATGACCATGTTTAATAAATATTCTTAAATACACAGGGTGGTTTATAAACAAGGGGCTGACCAAACTTATAAATTTTTATATTTGTTTTCACATCGTCAAACAACTTTAATAGACTTCATTTATTTGCTATGTTGTGTATAGGGTGTTTCAAAATGACGGGTAACGATTTTCTTATTTTTTAAATGGAATACCTTATGTCATACCACCGATTAATACAGGGTATTCCATTTAAAAAAATGAGAAAATCGTACTCACGTTTTGACACATCTTATATACAACATAGCAAATGAAGTCAATTAAAATTGTTTGATAATGCAAAAACAATTAAATATGTATTACTACCTGCAGGGTGTTTTGCTTTAAAAAAGTATAGATTTTGGTCAGTACCTCGTTTAAGGACTACCTTGTATATTTAAGAATATTTGTTAAATATGCTCATACAACTTTTATATTAAATATTTCTTCATATTTCTAATAATAAAACAGCTATCGATCAGTTATGCACTGATGGGATACCCTGTATATGTGTTATTGACTAACACATTGGT
Source organism: Psylliodes chrysocephalus (assembly GCA_927349885.1). Lineage (NCBI taxonomy): Eukaryota > Metazoa > Arthropoda > Insecta > Coleoptera > Chrysomelidae > Psylliodes > Psylliodes chrysocephalus. The sequence continues at coordinate 17,266,445 of OV651820.1, forward strand.
ATTGTTACATGGGCAAATTTATAGGGAATTTTATGCCAAGATAATATACAGTGTATTGCGTTTGAAAAAATTGAATAAATTCAACTTAAAATTAGCCATATTTAAGACACGTTTCAAAACACTCTGTATAGAATAAATCAGTTGTATCACCTCTATTTGTTAGCTTAGTATTTTATAAGTCTGTATATTAAACAATTTTAAAATTAATGTAAACCTACCTAAATTGTGAATTTAATTTGGGGTCTGCATCATTCCCTAATTTAAAAAAAAATTGTTTGGCAACACTGTAATATTTTTTTTAAAAACATTCTAGGGTTAAATACAGTAATTGCAATCCATTCTAAAATTAAAATAAAATATAGGGTGTTCTATTTAAAAAACATACATTTTTATTTGTCAAGCAAAAACGCAACACCCTGTATATCCAAAAATATTTTAAATTATGTATTTTTTGAAACTATATAACTTTTATTAAAACTTGTTTGCTTGTCAATAACACAAATTGAAATATTGAACAATTACGAATTAGTGGGACCCTGTATATAAATTTTCATTTTCATTTTGCAGGAATATTATTATTTTAGATGACAATGTTTGAGAAACTCTTTGTTTTATTGTATTTATTTTATCTCTCTGTTTTTGTTTAATATAACGTTTAAAAAAATATCGATGTTGACTATGGCTTGGGGGGGGGGGGTAATTACTCTTATTATCCCCCCTTATCTACGCCCTTGCCTACTCCTACAAATTCTCGTGTTTTGTCTCCGCTTCAGTTATTCTTTTCCACTTTTTCTTTCTTATGATCTTCTCTCTCCATCTTATTTATATTCTTTCTCATTTGATTTTCCCAACGAATTTTCGGACAGGTCTGTTATCTTATTAATTTTATTGTTTCATTTCCTTTTCTTTACACGTATCCGTACAACCTCATTATGTATGCCTTTATGATATTTTACTTTAACTTCTCCTTCCAATATATCATTATTTATTTTTGTGTTCATTTCATAAGCCTTCTGTACTCCTCTCCTATTTTCTTTGTTCACAATAATTCTCCTAACTATTGTTTTTTAGAATATTTTCAGTCTCTTTTCATCTTTATTAGATAGGAACATTGTCTCTCCTGTGTGTATTACTACTACTACTACGGTTTTATTGTGGTTGTATATACTCTCAGTTGTCTTTTTGCTATCTTCTTACTCTTATATTTATGATATGCTTTGTGACTTGCTTGGATTCTTTGTTTTATTTCTATATCCATGAAGTGTTTATTGTTTAGGTATCATTGTTCTCAGATATCTAACGTTTTGTGCTATTTCGTATTTACTAGTCCTTTTTTGCTGCTTTATGTTGGGCCTAGCCTCCTTTAGGCTCTTTTGTATGATGGATCCTTCGATTTCACACTCTTGTATTATTCCTTCTACAGCTATGTTGAATAGTGTTGCCGATAGCCCGTCTCCTTGTCTCTATTTCTTTTGTTACTCCATCCTATGTAGTCAATATCTGTCATAAATAAAGTTTCGTATATTCTGCTACAGTATAATTTTTATAATATATATAATATAATAATTATAATTTTTTATTAACAACGATGTTTCGTATTTCCAGAACTAATTGAAAGTTCATTTTTTTCAATACGGACTCGAATTTTAAACTTTATAGTGATACAGAATATATATTCTTTTACTTGAAACATTTTTCCATTGTCAAGTAAAAAAGTTTCGTAGTCACTCATCTGAAATATACTGTTTCAAAGTGAAAATCCAGTAACGTTTGAAACCAAAACAAAACAACCGACTTAGCTTTTCTAGGCCACGAACCAAGCAAATCCCAATTCAAATTCTCGCTTATTTCCGGAAATAGTTAAACAAGACAAATACAAATAATTTAATGGGGGTATTAGATATGGATGAAAGCATTCCCTTTCGGAGTGGCCGATGTGTATTCAGAAAGCAATGAATTGAGTAACTAAGTATTCAATCCGGAAACCGCTAGAAGTGTTAAGCATCCATTTAGACTAAGTCTGATTCCATTATCTGCCCCTTCGAAGATTTCACCCTTTGCTTCTTAGTTCCGAAACGCTCTGGGACGGACTGAGGAGATTCATACACCCGTTGGTATAAAAAAATAAAAGGCATTTGTATAGATCAATTTTAATAATTGTCATTATTAGTAGTAAAATATAAAAAAAAAATTACACAACGTTTAATAGTTATTTATGTACCAAGTCAGCAAAGTGATTCTTTATCGAACTAGTCTGAGATTATGAACCGAGAGAGAGAAGCGAGCGAGGCGAATAACATACGAATTGCTGACGTGGTCCATACAACCTTTTATCGCCAACAGTAAATAATTATAATTACTTAATAAAAAAGGAGATATTATAACATCACATTTTGGTATGACAAAGTAAACAAACAGAAAAATAACAGTGAATACAAAACAAATCAGTTAACTACTATTTCCGTCAGGCGGACATGGCTATGTTGATAAATATTAACGGCAAATAAAATATTTGATTTTTACAGTGAGATGAAGTGTTTGTTTACTTTCACAAATCGCTATGGTAATGTATGGCTTTATTGACGGTGGCGATAAAAAGTATTACATGTCTGACTGGTGACAGTGCTGCCTTCATCCTTTAATAGTACTACTGTTGTAAATACAGTAGTTAAATACAAGCTAGTTGTTATGCTAGTGACATCAGTGGCCCTTTTGACACATAATGTTTTTTTCAAAAATAATTTTAATGATAATTTTGATTATTGGCATTATTTTGGATGGATAGCAACACACATTGCATAAATTAGTCTGAATACAACAAAATTACACATAGTTTACAATAAAAAAGTATGTATTAGGCGTCGTTCGTACTAAGGGTATATAAGATTAACAGTATATTGATCTAGCGTTTATTTAAATTTATTTTAGGTTAAATTTAAAATTTAAAATCTTCCACTTAATAAGTAATTTGGCCTTTGCTTAAACCATTTAAATATTTCTTCTTTTCGTTTATATAGCCTCTTTGTTTGATATCTCTATAAGTAGAGCACTCTAACCAAATGACAGAGTAAGAAATGGGAAAAGTGCACTTTTATTCCATGGGGGACTACTAGAAAAATGTATTCTTAAATTATTTTATCCATTTTTGACTCTTGTTTTTTTTTAATATCTTCACTTTTTATACTATTATATTTGGCCTTTCCTACGATTTTCTTAAGTATTTCATTTACCTCACATTAATTTTTATTTCATACTTCTTGCTTATATTCCAGTTTTTGCATGCTTAGTTTAATGTTGGTATTGTTATTGTGTATTTTTATTTTTACTCCGTTTTGACATTTTTATGTCCCAGTATTGTTTTGTTTATTTAATAGTATATTTTAGTTGATTTGTTCACTCTCTTCGTTAATTCTGCTTCTGTTTTCCCATCTTCTGTCAGAATACTTTGCAAATATTTATATATTGTTACTCTTTCTAGTTCTGTGTTCTTGAATTAAATCTCCTTATTATTTTGGATATCTATTTGTCTTTCAGTTACTATCATCATTTTTTTTAAATTATAAAATAAAGGACATGAAAATGAAAGTAATTTCTCTGATCCATGGGTTCATTAATTTTTGTATTTTGTTTTTTTGTATTTGAGAGAGAGATACATTTCTCTCGACGAGAATTTCTCGTTGAAATTTTCAATTGTTTATCGTAACTTAAAATTTAAACATCAGATTCTATACATATTAAATAATAACAAATAATAGTTCGAATCCCACCGTTGGCCGGGATTTTTTCATTTAATTTAATTATTTAAAATTAATTCTGATGCCTTGGTAGGATTCCCCACTCGACCATTCACTGTTGGGTACTAATTAACAGTGATGTTCCTAAAGTGGCGCTGGGAAACAGTAACAAAGCCTACACAGAACACGAGGCTAATAACCGTAGCAGTTGATGCCGATGACAGCAAAAAAAAATAATACGTGTAAAATTGGGCTTTTATAAATAGTAAAATTAATTTTAAAAGGAAACTTTTATTGACTTAAAATTAAAATTTTGGACGAAAAAGGTTATATTCATCGTCATTTCAATTTACTCTATTCATTACATATTCCAATAAATGAAAATAGTGTGTATTACAAATGTTTCACTAGTGGCGCAGTCTAACCAATTGATAGGATACGTTTTAAAATGGACTTGCACCTATTAAGATAAAGGATAAATTTAGTCTGAAATTAAAATTAAAACTGTTAAAACCCTCTACTTTTCAGAGTTTTGACAATTATTGCCAATCTCCAAGTACAAAACATTGAAAATCTTATTATAGAAAGTACAAATATATTTTTTCCTACGACCACTTAGGAAATAGACACATATCACACTATATAGTCTTATGGAAAGTGCCCTATATCACACGCGTATGAATAAGAATTTACTTTCCACCCGTATGCGAATATGCTACTTTCCGCATCAGCTGAAATAAAATGTCAAACGCATCATTTCTATTTTGATCTATGTTATGTCCATATTAATACTAAAATCGATATAATTCTTAAATTATTGAAATTGTTGTAAATTAAATCCTAGATATTTATCTTTAACAATTATTATTAAAATAATTTTAAACTAACTAAGTTATGTTTGCTATTTATCCTGGTTAAACACATAACCGACTAGATCATTCAATTGACGCAAGGCTTATTAGCTCAGTTGGTAGAATGTAAAACTTTATCAACTTTGCCATTTGAGACCTGGCGAGCGACCGCGTTCAAATCCTTGCGGGGGTAGATTTTTTTTTGTTTTGGTTTTTTAGTTTTTTTTGTTTAGAAATTATAAAAATTGAATAAATACAATTATTATTGATTGTTTTCTTTAAATTCATTTTATTTATTATAATATATACATCGTTTTACATTTTCGCATCAGCTGTCACATAATGTCAAACGCATAATTTCTATTTTGATCTATGTAATATTAGCAGTAAAATCGATATGATGATTAAATTATTAAAATTGACTAATAACTTAGATCCTAGATATTTATTTTTAGCAATTATTAAAATAATTTTAAAATAACTACATACATCTCATTATTTTGGCTTTTTATTCTGTTTAAACTTAAAATCGAAATAAAAATACATTTGACATAAGACCCATTAGCTCAGGTTTTACATTTTTTAATGAAATTATTTTGTGGTCGTAGGAAAAATATTGTACATCACGTGTGTGAAAAATGTCACTTTCCACACTCGTAATGTAATATACCATATAGTAATTGGTTAATTCAAAAAAATTATTTATAAATTCTCGGCTGGAAAGAGACGTGACTATAAAAATATCAATACAAAACAACGAAATAATAAAAAAAATAAGAAATCTATGACAAATCACAAAAATGTTCGACCTGAAGTACGTTCCTGTGCGGTCGGTAAGTAAGGACAAACGGGGCTTCTTTGAGATTGTTTCCTTTTTGTTTCCTCCATTGCCACCAGTCGAAACGAATAATTATGAGCTACGAAAAATTAATTAATAATTATATTTCGCCCTCTAGTCGATATTAAATGAGTTTTCGAATTCAAACACAACAAGCAAATATTAAAATTAAATTCTCTTATTTTACTTACAATACAATCGAAGGAGAGAGCTCTTTCAGTTAAAATTTGGCTTCGGAAATTCTTCTTCTCATTCTTACTTATTTACAACACATATAATTATGCTTGTAGGTATAGTCTGAATAAAAGGTAGTGCACTAAAAAAGGGGATATAAAGTCAAATTCTATAGGCGTACTTTGCAAAATAAGTTTCTATAATATAAATAAGGGCACGGCATATAAAATGGTATATACGCACTCTTTAAAAGTCACTGTCTTTACTAGAGGTTTATTAATATAGGGTCTATTAAGTTTTCCGTTGCTATATCCACTTTAAAAAATGAATTTTCCACCTTTTTAGTATGATCAGTGCATTTTCTCCAATGTTTTCCATTTACGTCTGAAACCGCCTTTCGCACATCAGGTAATTTAAATGTTGTATTTTTTCGAGAAACATTACCCTGTTAATTGTGACCAGATCAGTTCAGTATTAAATATTTTTAAAAACATGAAAAATGACAAAGCATTGAATGCACAGGGCCGACTAGAGGGGGGGGTAGCCGGGACTAGTTCCAAGGGCCCGGACTTAAATGGGGGCCCGGCAACTGGATTTTTGTTTTGTATGAGAAATTGGACAGAAGACAAGAGGGGAAGTTTTTGGTTGGGGAGGTTTTTTTTTCAGAAAACTTAGTTTAAGGCGAGGAGGAAAAGTTTTACTTTTTTTTTTAGAAAAAGCAATTCAAGTAGAGGAGGAAAAGTTTTTTGCTTGAGGAGCTTTTTTTTGTCACGGGGCCCGATCTAGAGAATTGTCCTGGGGCCCGGCCTGGCTATCGCCGGCCCTGGTCCCACATCACATTTTTTACACATTGTGGGCACATGCGATGCGCACCCCTCTCCTGCACATCGCCTTCTTTTATTTTATTTATAACTGGGTGGTCCAGTCGAGTGATGTGATCATTTGAATGGTAAATCATTCGAAAATTCGATTACCATCATTCGAATTAATTCGATTATACCAATATCATTCGAATCATTTGAAATGTAATAAAAGAAATAAACGAACGAGAGTGACTTCAAAGGACCTATTTTCAAATTATGGGAGTACTCATTTTTCTCAAGATTTTCATGAGAAATGCCATACGTCAACGTGGAAACAGTATTTTTATAGCCAGTGAGAACTGACTACTTCTCTCGGTTTATTTCGAGAGATCTTACTGGCTTTCAAAATAATGTTTTTACGATGACATATATAATATGACATTTCTCATGAGAGAAATAATTTCTCTCGAGTTTGAAAATAGGTCCCCGGGTGACTTGTTGAAATATGTAGTAGAGTAGTCCGTCAAAATTACTTATTTCCCTTAACTAGGATACACATACAACGTTTTTGCGTCTTTTATTGTACCGCGATCTGATTGGATAGATCTCTATCAAGTCGGGGAAAACGGTTGTATGATAAATAAGGGTATGGTCCGATATTAACCGACTACCAACCGCAAGTAACCAGGATTTTTTGACAGCGGTTTCCGAAGGAACCTAATTTCTTGATTATACATTTGGACCACGGCCGAGATTTACGTCACTTTTGTGACAGATTGACATTCGACTTAATAGTAACCGTAAAAATGTAGCGGTTAGTAAATTGACGTTTGAGTCACCATTTTCAGGTAACCGCGTTCCTAATTTAACCGATTTTTCAGGAATGTCAAACAGAGCGGTTAGTTTTGGACCGAGTAACCGATGTTTCGGTTAACAAAGTAACAATTGCCTTTATAACGTTTTAGACCTTGGTGTACTGCCTTCTGATTGGATAGTTATTATTGTCATTATATTAACTTGTGACACATTGATTTTGAACTACCCAATCATTGATGATGGCATGTAATAAATGATTCGAATACTCGATAAATTCGATTTTAGATCATCCGAATATTCGATTATGACGATCATTCGATTATACCCATCACTAGTCCAGTCTGTCGTATCGCAAATTGTCCAAAACTCTATTGAAACTCACACTAGATTGCGATACTGCAGGTCTTCCAAGAGTCTTAGGCATGGGCAGTAAGTTTTTAGGTAAGCCAGTTGCTGAAACTCGCCACTGGATTTTTGTGTATTTACCCCAACGTCAATGAGTTACGTAAAAAGGCACCACCACCATTTTTTGCTTCGTATTCCTATTCTATATCAGTTTAGATTTTCGTCCATGAGGTCTGTATTACCCATGGCTGAATTATATTGACCTATTAGTTTGGATCGAGGAACATTGACCATTTGATTTTAAGCTTGTGAAAAACGTTTCACGGTGCGGAAAAACTCCATGACAGGTAGACGCAACAGTGACAATATTATTTTCCTTTCAACTTTATCCCGCTCGTTCTTTCAATAGCAGATTCATAATAACCTCGAAGATTCTTTTGCATAATTTTTTTGTCTGATAATGGGCAAAACCTTTTGCCGCAAAAAAATTTCAATTGTTTCTTTTGCAGTATACAGGTATTTTAATGCAATAGGATTTCCGTATAAACGTGTAAAATATCCTGAACAATCTCATACTATTTGGTATTGTTATAATGATGGGAAAAGCGGGGGCTATTCAAATATAAAATAAAATACAGGGTGTCCAATTTAAAAAAACCTAAATTAGATATGTATCACTTTCTTGGAGAACTCTGTATAATTTAATTATTTTTAAATGTTGCCTTTTTTGATATACATCTCACTGTGAACATAGATTTAAACAAAATCAAATAGTTTTGGCTTTACAGACCGAGGCGTTACCGGTGGCCCATCCTGTATAAAAAAATAGGTCACACTAAAATAAGTTAAATAAAAGTGTGCATTTTGGTTAAAGGAAGACATTTCGAAAAACTACTTAATGGAAACGTTTATCATTCGTTCAAAATAACAATGGGCAATTTTAAAATTTCTTTATAATAAAAATTAACAATTTTTCCTTGACATTCATCCGTATTCAGAAAACATTTTAAAATACGAGTAGTTACCTACGTCTAAAACTAAAAACCTAGAAACGTCAATTCTGAGAAAGTAGAGTAAAGTAGGGTATAGTAGAGTAGAGTAGAGTAGTAGTAGAGTTGGGCAATGTCGTGATTTTAGAGTCACACTTTGAATCTTTACTATTAAATAAGGTTATATTTTCTCACATCGTTAACAAATTACATATTATAAAAATATAAATTCCTTTAGAATGCCCCAAATAAATATTTCCAAATTACCCCCTATGAAACAAATTTTTAAACACCCAAAGAGAAAACAAATTTAATAGAAGAAATAAGGAATGTCAGTTTTATTAAGATTAAAATAATTATATAACAGTCCGTGAAATATCGCCCAACTGTATAGCGATTATTTAAAATTAACCCGTATGTAACTTACTCGTATCTACGTTTAAAGATCGTTTGTGAAGTAGGGGCGGTTAATGTTAGATTGCTAAGTACAATATACAGTAATCAGACTATTTATATCATTAAGAAAATCGCTGTTAGGTGGGCGAAAAGCTACAAAAATGACAGCCAATACATTCGAATCGCATATAACAAGTTTCCAGTCATTTGCTCGATTTTAATCCCCTTCTAATCCGGTGTTATCAAAACTCGTTTTGAATGTTACTTATTCATTGTCAGCTTACTTCAAAGAGAATTAGAATAAGTTCGAGTTTAAGACTTCTCACCCCTTTACTTGCTCCTTTTCCTTTTCCTTTCATCCATTCGGGCAAATTTAATGTGTCCCGAAACGGAGTTTAAATTCCAAATGGAAATCCATAAGTCGCCGGATTAGGTTTATTTAAGAATAACAAAACATTAATTGAAATGGAAATTTGATTTTCCGAAATGTGTTGGATTAGAATCCCAATTTTCTCCTAAGGGAAGGTTAAATGTTGAGCGTATTTATAACAAGTGAGTGTGAAAATTATCTTGATCTGATAAAATTGGGTCCAGCTTTTCTTATAAATTATTTGTTGATAGAACAATTTTTATTTTACAAAGAAAACTTCAACTAGTTTCGACCCACTGTTCGTCATCAAGCTTGAAAGGCGAGTTTTAGAATGAGCTATGGAAGACATATTTTTTAAATAGTCCCTATAAAATTGAAATTCTAAACTAATTAAATTAGAAAAGGAAGCTTCGAATAAAATATATTAACAGTATATTTTTAAATGTTCATACTTGTCGATATGAATTTAAAATAAATAATTGTTGGGACTGTCTATAACAAACATTTTTAACCTACAATTTTGTATTTGCATAGATGGTTATATTCAAATTAAAATGCAAATCAAAATATATACTTACAATAAATAAATGTTAAACTCTATTAAATATAATTAAAAATAAGTTTTATAATATATACAGGATGCCATTGAAAATTTTGAGATAATGGTAACTTGCGGCAAAGTGAGGAGGGGTAGTAGGTTGAAAAGTGTGTTGGAATTTGGCTCTGTTTCGTACTCCTAAAATTCAAGAATCCAACTTAAATTTTACCAGAAATCAAGCCATTCAAAATTTTGGTGCGGACACCCTGTAGTGTATTTCCTTGTGTATTTCTTTGGGTATTTTCAACTATTTATTTTTTAGAAATATATTGTGCGAATAAAAGAAAGTACATTGAGACTATATAAATTGTTTAAAATAAAATTTAAATATTGTAACTTTAAATTTAAACTGTAAATTTAAATATTGTAACATTATTTGGAATAACATGTTTTTTATAATTTTCAATTTAAAACGTCAAAGGTAAATTATACATAAATTTTTTAATTTTTCATAACCATTTTTTAGAAACATAGAAGCAAATGGAGCTGGCCGAACCTACACATTTTTGTTTTTCCAAAAAGCAAGACAATATAAAATTAATTTTTTTCTTATGGAGCTGCTCGTATTTTGTTTTATTTAATATTGTATCAATAGATAATAATAGTGATGGTGATATTGATAAAATTATCATTAAAAATGAATTTTTATCATTTTTTTCTGCCCTATTGAATCCGCTATTTTGTTTTTCAACGGCCTCAGAAAACACTATAATTTTTTCTCTAATTTTTGTCTGCCATATTGAATCATCTTTATCCGAAATTTAATGACAATAAAATGGTTTTTAGAATTTTTGTTTGGCATAGTGGATCCGCTATTTTTTTACTATTAATTTTAAATTCTTAATTAGCTACCTCAAAATAACCCGATATAAATTTAATGAGTTAATGCCTACTTATTTTGGCCAAATTTCCGTCATCTGAAACCACTGTGGCGTATCTACGCCGACACGATAACTCTCAAACAAAAACTATTATCAATCTTCGGTTTTAACTTTGCTTAGTCATTTCTTCCAGCCATAAATCCAATTTATTTTCCGAATTTTCGGTTTAACTCTAATATCAGTGTTTAAAATGGAATCCATTTCTCATGGCGCTTATTTTATGTCTTCTGTATAAAACAATACAGTTGTTCTAATTTCACTAAATAGCCATGCTTTTTAACCGTCAAACCACAGACAATTTTAATCCTCAAATTAGGTATTTAAAAGCTATTAATGTAACCAGTTACTAAATGCTTTATTTTGTGTAATAAGTGAAAATTTCCGGGACGAGAGGTCCCGCAAAATGAACAATTTATATGAGATTTTTTTGTAATTTTGACTAAATTATTTATAAAATTGTGTTTGAATAGAAATGTATGCAACCAATATTATTTGCGTATGCATTATTAGTTGCATAACTTTCGTGGAATTTAGACATTTATATAATTATTTTCAGTTACCTGTCAGGATGATTGAAAGTTAAATTTCATATCACAAATAAGGAAATTTTTAGTTTTATCTACAATAAAGTTATGTCATCCTATATTTAGAGAAAGTGTTATAAATAATAGGTAATCGTCAAATCGGCTGACATTCATAAATAATAATTGACTTCATAAGTTTAAAATAGCACCAGAATCAGAATCCCCTGTCCCCTTTTCTTCCCCTGAACTTTTTTGTGGATTACCCCTGGTACATTCTAAAATACAAAATAAATTTGCTACTTCGATTAGAAATTTTTTGGTTTCTTGTTTCTGCAACCTATATCAAGTAAAAAAAAACAAAAAAAAACAATTTTCTATAATTCGCTAAATGAAAGTGAAAGTTTTAGTTAGCCACTGCCTGTTAAAAACTAAAGCTGGTATGACCAGTCTTTGTAGCAATATGCAAACCCAAATAATATCAATTACAAGGAGCTATAGAGAAAAAATTAAAATCTTAACATTTCAACACTCTGTAGATAGTCAGGAAACGTTTGCGGACCTATGTTTATATTACTTTTTAGTCATTAAATAAGACAAAGAATTATTTCCTTCCATAGGTACATGATATTTAAAAACACAATGTATATTATTGATTTTAAAACCAAAAATATGTATATTTATTTTCGCAACCAGTAACATAATGTTCAATTTTATGTAACATAAAGTAGATCATTCTGACGCTTGCTGTAATTACAAAAAATGTCAGTTTATATGAAGTATATGAAGTATATTATGACACTAATACATAATCGAGTCTTTAAAGCATGAGCAACGAGATTAAGGCCACGACGCGTAGCGGAGTGGCCTTAACGTTGTGAATGCTTTAAAGGCGATTATGCGTTGTGTCATACGATATTTTTTAGTATGAATGCGTAATTACAATAGTAATAGTAGTAATAACTAGGTACATTCATTTTAATTGAAAACTGCAAATTAATAATTTCCATGCATTTTATCGGGTGGGTAGGTAAATGTCATTTGACATTTCATTTAATTATTAAAATAATTTTTCTGTTCATGTTACTTGATTGAGATAAACTTTTAAACAATTTTATTAATTTGACAATAAAATGTGACATAATCTAATCTTATTTATTGAAGCGGTTACCTAGCAACCTTTATACGCACGGCGTGCGATAAAGACCCGATTATGCACGCTTCTGGGTTTGTTTGGGATAGTTTATGATACGTGAAAGCTAAATTTTTTTTTTTTTCTAATTTTTACTAAATTATTTATAAAATTATAATTATAAAAATGACTAACCATTAATTTTGTGTACCTACTTCTAATCAATGATTTTAGATAACGATTATTTGGACAAAATCATCAGGAAAGAAATGTCGCATTTTTTTTTAATTTACATTATTTGAAAGAACATAAGTACCTCGTTAGTTTAAATATGTTTTAAAAGAAAATATGAATTAATGTATGCTTAATTTGATTAAAATTATCTCTATATGCAACTGATATTACTCCTATCTGATTTGTCCTGCTAGTTGCATAACTTAGTAGTAGTTATTGTAGATAAATATCAAGTTAAATCGGTTTAAATTCATAAATATTCTACAAGTATAAGGATATTTTTACTTTTTTCTCCATAAGGTCATATCAGTGTCGTGATTTGTGTAAAACAGTGTTATGATTATTTCGTGCAGGATTATGATGGATGAGTACGGTTTAATATAGCGACCGAACCAGAATTATAGAGGAACTGGTCCAAATATAGGCCCCCTTTTTTAACCGACTTCAAAAAAGGAGGAGGTTCTAAATTCGTCGCAATATTTTTTTTATGTATGTTCAGCGATAATTCTTTAACACGGTGTCCGATTTAAATGATTTTTTTTTAATAAAAAGGGGGTACTTCAGGGGTGGTCCCATATAAATTTGGTCAAAATCTAATAATTGAGTCCATGAGAAAATCTTCAAACTCTTCTTTCATGTAAAGAAGCTGTAGAAGAATATGTGGGAAAAACTGGGGTCTAAGCCCCAAAATGACCATATGGTTATACACAAGGGTAATAAAACCCATGATAACCTATGGCGCAGTGGCGTGGGTAACCAAAACTGCGCAGGCAAGTGCAATAGGCCAACTCACTAGCATTCAGCGGCTTGCCTGTCTAAGTGCTACTGGGGCCATGCGCACTACGCCGACCGCATCAATGAAGGTATTATTAAATCTCACGCCACTGCACATCTTTATACAAGGAGAAACCAGGTCAGTTATTTACAGGCTAATGCAAGGACAAAACCCAATAAGCCAACTACATAGCGCCGACCACACAAGGCTATATCAGCAAGTAAAAAGGGATAATATTCTAGCTATGCCTACTGATAGAGCCATAATCACATTCAAATTTGAAAGAAATTTTCAAATTCAAGTACCAGCCCGAGAATCCTGTAAACAGGGACCTCCCGTACAGGCTGAACTCATCTGGTACACAGACGGTTCAAAAACCAAGGAAGGAGCCTGTGCTGGAATCTATGGACCTAAGTCGAAATCAACGATTTTACTGAGTTAAGGAAAATATGCAACAGTGTTCCAGGCTGAGCTAATATCCATACAACACTGTGCAAGAGAAATATTAAATCAGCAAGTATCAGGCAAAACTATTGCCATATACTCTGATAGTCAAGCAGCTCTACAGGCAATTCTCTCACCAGAAATCAAATCACGACTGGTGAAAGACTGTCTAGAAGACCTGACAGAGCTAAGTAGTCAAAATAAGGTAACCTTAGCCTGGGTTCTAGGCCATGGGGGATATCAGGGCAACGAAAAGGCCGATGAATTAGCCCGAGAAGGTTCAGATAAGGCAATGACAGGCCCCGAACCCTTCTGTGGAGTTGCTAAGGCATTGTGTAATGCATCCATTAAACAATGGATGCAAAACGAGTCTGAGGAATGGTGGAACAACTATCCAAGACTGAGACAGGCCAAACAGTTCATCAAGGAACCATCGGCCAAGTTTACGAAATACCTACTGGATCAAAAGCGTCAAATCGTTAGGATAATAGTAGGCCTTCTTACTGGACACTATCGCCTCAAAAGGCACATGAGTGTCATAAATCCAGCAGAAGAAGCAACTTTGTGCAGGTTCTATGAAGAAGAAGAGGAAACATAATTCCACGTCCTGTGCCAATGTGAAGGCCTGGCTGGAATGAGGTTTCTAACATTGGGCGAAGAAAAGCCAATTGCATGCAACTACATGCGGGAGCCACTGTCAAAGCTACTAAGTCTAATAAAAAAAGACCAGGCTAGACGACATACTCTAAAACAAACGGAGTCCCACAATAGATCTGAAAAGGTCGCGGTGGACAAGGACAAATAACGTCCAACTCCTAATCTAATCATCTATGTATGTTCAGCGATAATTCTTTAACACGATGTCTGATTTAAATGATTCTTTTTTTGTTAGAAGGGGGGTACTTCAGGGGTGGTCCCATATAAATTTGGTTAAAATCTAAAAATTGGGTCCATGAGAAAATCCTCAAACTCTTAATTTTTTATGTATGTATAGCGATAATGCTTTAACGCGGTGTCCGATTTCAATTATTTTTTTTTGTTAGAAAGGGGGTACTTCAGGGGTAGTCCCATATAAATTTGGTCAAAATGTAATAATTGGGTCCATAAGAAAATCCTCAAACTCTTCATTTTTTTATGAATGTTTAGCGATAATTCTTTTTTTGTTAGTAAGGGGGTACCTCAGGGGTGGTCCCATATAAATTTGGTTAAGATGTGGTGATGGCATCTGCACGTTTTTGAAGTCGGTTTTTTTAAATTTTTTTATTTCTAATACTTGTTATTTTCTGAAGTTTCTGACGTGTTTTGACTAAAATGAGAATGTAATGTAGTGAAAAATCTTGCAACAACATTAAATAAGAGATTTTTAAGAACATTTTTTCTTTATTCTAAAATAAATACATCTTACTAGACAAAATAGAAAAAAAAAATGTATTTTTGGTAAACCGGACCAGACGATTTGGAATATGGGTCATATACCAAAATCAAATTTTAAGCAAAAAATAAACATCTGCACAACAAAACACATTAAAAACTCTGAAGTGCTTTCTTGGGGTTCTGATTCCAGTAAACAACTAGAATAATTGTTGAAGTTACAGGCTGTTTTCGTTGAATCCTTTTTATCTGTGGTACGGCTGCAACGTTTTTCTGCTTCGTTTGCTCCAGATTTTTTTTCGTTTTTTTGAGACATATTTTCTATTTTTGGATGATTCAGACATTTTTAGCAGTAAAAAAATAAATTAAAGTAACGTGACCCTAATATGGCCCCTGACCCATATTTAAAACCCGTGAAGGGCCCCATATGCCAATATGGCTCTGATATAATAAAAGTGAGGTTGTAACTCAAATTTCTTTAAATAAACCAGAAATAAATTAGAATTATAAAATATTTGAGTATCGCAATCGCACTACACTAAAAAAAGTTAAAATAAACTAACAGAAATCTAAAAATTATACATGTAAACTTTACCTTAATTATTTTTGAAATCGACTAAAATACACACAAACAATCATTTTCTCCTGAGAGCTACCAAATAGTAGATGCTAAAAATTTTAATTTAAGAAAGCACCCATTGTCCACTTTGTGCTACTTAGAAACAGATGATGCTGGCAACTTTATAAATTATCAGTGTGGCCCATATTAAATGCATGGCCCATATTCGGACAAGTTTATCTAATACTTAATCGCAAATTCACTGACAACATTTATTTTTATATAGTCACGTATAGGGTATAGAAGAAAACAAGTAATCGTATGACGTGTAAAATTTAAATTTATGATATAGGGTACTGAGATCTGTTGTTTTATTTCTATGTATTTGTAACAAGATTGTATTACTCACCTCAAATAAGGTAATATGTTATAATTTTTATTTTCGTAACCAGTTACATAATGTTCAACTTTATGTAACTAGTTACATAAAGAAGATCATTTTGACACTTGCTGCAATTACAAAATATGTCACTTTATATGTCAAAATAAAAAAAAAATTATTTGTATCCCTAACCCCAGATCCGATAAAGTGGGAACCACCGATTTAGCGTCCCTCGACGTTGTTTATTAATTTGTTCATAAAAAGCCAAACGACGTTAAAAAGCATAGAAAACGAAGCATTCTTTTTTTGTATGATTTTTCTTCAATTTTAAAATGTCGAGCAATTATCGCGTTGGCTTGTTATGCACCGTTTAATTTTCTTTAATCATAAATTCAGTGCAAAACGTAATAGAATTAAAACTCGAAAGTCGAAAAGTGTTGAAAACGTGATTACCGAACAAGGTGAACGTTGAAAGAAGACGATCGATGCCGGGCCTTTATTATTTGTTAATCACTTTTTTCTAAAGAAAAACTTTACAGTTAAGAGCATTTGGTCTAGATAGAAGAAATATTATTACTTGTATGTGAATGAATTAAACAAGAAAAAGAATTGTTAAGTAAATTGCATTCTTCCAAGAAATTTACGCAAATTTTGTAAGAGTGGATATGTAATGATTTTTTGATTAAATAGCCACATAGTTAAATGCATTTTGAGTGGTCACATTTAGCTCCCTGTAGTCACATTCAGAAATCGTTATTGCCCCAACTGATTGTTTTTAAATATATTTAATTTTCATTAAGCGGAGAACTTGTTTTCCTAAGGGAAAAACGAATCCCGGGATTCCTTTCCAGTATGTGCCTCACTGCCGCTAGTGCCCACGAGCCGCCACTGGATACAATAGCTACAAAAAAAGACCACGAAAAAGCAGCCAGAAAAATTCAAACATATAGAATAGGGTGGAGCGAAAAACTTATTTTCGAATTTGCTAATTTTCAACTAGGTTACTTGAAAATTTTTTGTGATTTTTTAATATTAATTTCTCAATAAGTTCCACGGTTTACTATATATATTTTATTGTATAAAACAAAATCTAAATATTTCAAAAACCTTATTTTTAGTTTTTTTCTACTCCATCTAATCAATAAATAATAGTATAATTCGAGAATTGTTGTTGAGGACTTACTTTCTCGTGAGGCACTGTACAAATACTCACATTTTAAAAAAAAAAAATTCTCAAAAATTTGCCAGGTAAGGTATAGTTAAAAGTTCAGTATTAGATAAATAAGGACTTCAACTATTAGAAAAAAATTAATTTTAGTCATTTTTAACATTTGAGGCGAGAGGTGTGGCAAAAGGACCTCCTTAAGTGGATATGCTCATTTCCATAGACAACTCGTCAATATGGTTCAGCAAGAAACTCCTGTTAACGTCATGTAGATTTTACTGGAGTCATTTCGGGAGAACGAGCAAACCATTCAATTTGGCTGAATTTTTGTTCTAATCTACTTACTATAAATAATCACCAGCATTATCACGGTTCGAAAACTATTACGGTTGCCTCTTCCGGTTGCTAAAGGCAAAAAGGCATGGAGTAACATCACAGATTGAAAAGCCTAAAAGCCTGGTGAAAGAAACAATTCTGCTGTGGTTTGTAAATTCGCTTTTTAAAAAATTTAATATTTTATTATTACTTAGTGTTTATATTTTTATTTTTTGACTACTTTTCAATGTTCGAGTTTTTAAAATATGAGTAATTTGATTTCCATAAAATTTGAACTGAATTACTTTTTACTTAAATTATAAAGAGATATATTATTATATGAATGGTGTATTTTAAACATTTTACGGTTAGAGCATGGAGTGTTGTTCATTTTGAGAAAAAGTAGATTAAAGGCAAATGGTAAGATTATTAAATTAATTGCAGCTTTGCCCACCCTACATTTAAAAGCAGATGAAATGGTTTCTTACAAGCATAAAACACAACCAAGAGCTAGAAAAGTCAAAGGGCTTTACTAAAAAAACGTTAATTATTGGAAAAAGGGTTTGCTACAGAACATTTTTGGTAAAAATGAGTTACAAACAATTTTAAGAAATAAAACAAGGACATGTTGAGCTCTAAAAGAAACAAAATGTTATTAAAAAAAAAACAAATAAAATTCAGTTTTATTATACAGGGTGGCTCACGCTCAACGGGACGGAGCTTTATGGGAAAACGACCAAAGATATAAAAAATTCGTTTGGGAGGAATACGTAGGTTACAGACGGCTACAATTTAAAATTTATTAGATGTATACAGGATGTCCCATATAAGAAAAAAAAATTAGTTCATTAAAAATTATTCAAACAAGAGTAAACAATTAATTTCTGGGAGACTTTTTTTCCTTAAAAATTCAAATAAATCGAAAACTAATAATAATAGTAATAGGGAACCTTTAGTTAACTGACATTATTTTTGATGTAGTTTTTAATTCTAAAATAAAAAACAGGGTGTTCCATTAAAAATAATATAACTTTGTATATTTTCTCTTATGTGGGACATCCTGTATACATCTAACAAATTTTAAATTGTAGCCGTCTATAACCTACGTATTCCTCCCAAACGAATTTTTTATATTTTTGGTCGTTTTCCCATAAAGCTCCGTCCCGTTGAGCGTGAGCCACCCTGTATAATAATCTATAAAAATAGGTATCCAATTACAGAAAAACATTGTTTGATTATGTAAATTTAGAAGAATACCTAACTAAATAAAATAGTGATTATTACATATATGTATTACACTAATTTACAAGCAATTCTATTTTTTGATATAAGCTGATATTTTTTGTAATCGCAGCTAGTGTCAAAATGATCTTTACGCAACCAGTTGCATAATGTTAAACATTATGAAAGTAGGTTCGAAAAATTCATTACGTCACCAGTTGCGAAAAGAAAACAAATAAAAATAAACCTTTTTTTGGTTTTAAAATCATTAATATACATTGTTATTGAAAGTTTATATCAAAGATAGACAGGTTGATTCATAAAAATAGAATTTGATTAAATTTACAACCTAGCAATAATGTTGTTTTGGTCCTTATTTTCCAGTCCAAATCAGCACAAAATAATTAAAAAACAATACACTACAAAATAATCCAATTTTTTGAAAACTAAATAACTTTAATAAATAATATAAACACACTTCAAGTCATTGAGATTAAATAATTAATCGTGTTTCAAATTGTCAATAATAGGATGCATATGCAACTAACAATACAAGAAAGTAATATTGGTCAGTATGTCAGTATTATTTAACCAAAAACAGTTCAGTCAAATTTTAGTCAAAATTAGAAAAAATACTGTATGTAATGCCGTTTTATTAATTCGTTCATGTTGCGGGACCTCGCTCTGCTCCTCCTGCAAATATTCACGTGTTACATAAAATAAGGCATTTCGCAACTGGTTTCATAAATACCTATTTTATGTACATTTAAACATTTGTACATTTCAAAATGTCTGAAAGATTAATGCAGTTGTTAATAATAACTATTTTTAAAAATACAGTTACAATTGAAATTTAATGGAAATCATTTCCTAATTTGTTCTTGCTTTTTTGTAACTTATCTTTCAAACAAATCAAACTACTGATATTTTAAAAACTTGAACACTGGAAAACAGTCAAAAAATAAATATATGGACACTATTAAATAGTAATAAAATACTAGATATTTTAGATATTTTAGACTATTTCATTCTGTGACGTCACATCAACCGGAAGAGGTTCCCCTGGCATTTTATGAACCATGATCCAGGAAACTAATTATCAAAGATTCTGCATACTTTCTTATGAATTAATATTTTATGACCAATTTCAATTAATACTAATATATCAATTATTTTGGGCACCGAAATATTTAGGTTC
Source organism: Psylliodes chrysocephalus (assembly GCA_927349885.1). Taxonomy (NCBI): domain Eukaryota; kingdom Metazoa; phylum Arthropoda; class Insecta; order Coleoptera; family Chrysomelidae; genus Psylliodes; species Psylliodes chrysocephalus. The sequence continues at coordinate 17,286,557 of OV651820.1, forward strand.
AAAATATTAAAATCTTAAACTTTCAACGTAATATAACTGCAATTCATTCATACCAATATAACATACTCGAAAAAGTATTATTTCTTACTAAATAACGTAGAATCCTAATTTATACTTTTTTGGTTTGACCTTTTAGTTAGATGACATTGTAATATCACAATTGACTGTTGTGCGGCATACATTGTTATGTAGGTAAGCTACATACCAGAATGGTTTGAATTATTTTCGTTTACAGTTATAAAAATTTTAAAATGTGAGTATTTAGATATTATATTTATTTTTTTATATAAGGAATGTTGAAAAATTAAAAGACTCACTCTTTTCATTTAAAAATTTGAGAGGGGCAGTTACCACCAGGTAGGGATGATCTGAGGAGTAAGTTTGCTATGTCAAACATTCAAAAAATTTAAATTGAAAATTAAAAATAATGTGTTATAATTAATGCATAACGAAAAAGTATGCCATGCCATTGAATTCAACTGAACGAATATATTTCATATCCATTTTACCTAGTAAGAACACTACAAAATAGTAGTGTGTGCAACAAGAGTGGATATGATGGCCATATCGCACAAAGACGAAATCGTCTGAGTGCGGTGTGGACAATCCACTCAAGTTGTACAGTATATTTTTTCTACGACCCACTAACGAAAATTTACAAATACAAAATATTTTAGGTTATTAAGACAAAATAACTAATTTTAAAATAATTTATGAATTTTAATAATTTTTAAAATAAAATAAACGAAAAAAAAAGTTCATTTTATTTTTCCCCATCCGAGAATCGTGTGGAAAGCAAGAATGCTACTCACAGGACCACCTATTCTTTTATGTTTGTTGCGTTAATACTCGTAATGAAATTGACTTCATATAGTTTAATTTAAATTAACAAATTATATATAATTATAGACGAAATAAAAATAGAAATGCTATTATTTATCGATTCTACACAAGAATAACCTATTTTAATGTATGTTTAATCTCAATAACTAAAAAATATACTGACAATTAGTTTGACAGAATTATCACTTATTTAAAATTTTAAAAATAATAGCAGTCGGTTGATCAAAATATGAACGGTGATTGGTGAATTTCATTTTTTTGCAGTGTTCTCACTACCTAGAATGGATATGAAATATATTCGTTCAGCTGAAGGCAATAGCATACTTTTTCGTTTTGTAATCTGTGCGTAGATAAGCTAATATCCACGTGAGTGTGGAAACAAAAATAAATACACATATTAAGTGACTATTCTGTCAAACTAATTGTTAGTATATTTTTTAGTTATTGAGATTAAATATATATTAAAATGAGTTATTCTCGTGTAAAATCGATAAATAATATTATTTCTATTTTTATTTCATCTAAATTTACAAATAAACCATAAATTTAAACTATGTAAAATCAACCTCATTAAGAGTATTAAAAGTAAATTATCTGTGGCGATAGAGCAAAGACTAGGGCATCTGACTTTTATGCGAGAGACCTGGGTTCAAATTTGCATATTTTGGTCATCCGGGTACTATTATTTTTTAAATTTAATATAAGTAACAATTCTATTAAACTAATTGTCAGTATATATTTAAATTATTGAGACTAAATATACGTAAAAATTAGTTATTTTTGTGTATAATCGATAATTAATATCATTTTTATTTTTATTTCATCCATATTTACAAATAAATCATACATTTTAATCAAACTATATAAAACTAATTTAATTACGAGTATTAAAACTAAAATGGTAAGTGTGGCGATGGAGGTGAGAACAGGACGTTTGACTTCCATGCGAGAGGCCCGGGTTCAAATCTGGGCTGGGGACTAATTAAATTAAATCTTTCTTATGTTTATTTTATAAATTAGTCAAAATCATAAATAATTTTAAAATTAGTTATTTTGTCTTAGTAACCTAAAATAATTTTAAAAATTTGTAGATTTTCGTTAGCGAGTCGTAGAAAAAATATATGTACTGTACAACTCGAGTGTATTATCCATATCCACTCTTGTTGCATAAATTACTAAATCCGTTAATTTGGGACCTCCCTATATAAACAAACTATTAAAATAGTTAATTTTGATAACGTTAGTCCACCTACAGTGAAATTATGCCCCACTCTATTACTGGCTATAAATAAAATTTATCAAATAGTGATAACCTTTTACTACAGTACGTTCGTTTCACTTTAACATACATAGAAATTATATCAGTTGATAAGGGATATTTAAGTAAATGCTCTTGAAAAGTACTTCACTTTCACAGTAACCTGTACGAGTGCCGGTAAGTGACGAAAAATGGCTGGGACACCAACGGATTTGCAGACCCTTAGGGATCTGGCTACCAGGATTAGGATACACAGCATCGAAGCTACGACTGCTGCTAATTCAGGGTGAGTTTTAATACGTGATTTTGGTATTTGAAGAGACCTTTATTTTAAGTAACTTAGTTAATTTAAAAATTAATACAGGAAACGAAACCAAACTAGTACTAATCATTGTTAGATACAAAAAATGATGTTTTGCTAACAAATAAAATCTATTTCAAAATGATTCTTTCGAATTGAAATGTGTTGCTATCTGGTAAAAAATTCATAATACACAGTGGTATATTTTCAAGCTAAGTATAATGACTTTTAAAAATTTCTAACTTAAAATGTGACGGTGTATTTCAATTTTACATAGCTGGATTTGTTTCTTTATTTTAATACGGACTTGTGTAATATATACACATATAAAATCGGAAGTCTTTATCCCAATAAACATTTCGTTTATTAAGTAGGGCAACTACATAGTTTCGGAAGTTGACCATCATCAGGTCTAGAAGAAAAACGTGTGTAAAATGGATTAAAGGAATTCAATATAAAAGTTATACAATTATCAGATCAAGATAGTAGAAAGAAATGTAACTAAGATAAGATTAGACACTTTAACAGAAATGGTTGACATTTTTTCTATCTTTTAGGATTTACAGGTCTATGTAACAGGATAAACATAACTATAAATTTTAGTTTTAATTTTATTTTATGCAAGTTTTTAGAGTTTTCTCTTTTGTATGACCTGAAATACATGGTGGTGTTGGGTATTAACATCGTATATGTAAAAAAATGCTCGAACTGATTGATTTAATTTTGGAGGACATCCTACAATCATATCCTCAACTGTCATAAATCATTTCAAAATTTGAATAGGGAAGTACCAAGTTTGGCACATTATTGAAAAGGTACTTTTATGGAGCAATATAACTATTAATCGGGTTACTTTTAATTTTAGTTTTGCAAAGTGTGACACTTCATTTGGAAGCTAATTTTATTATTACTTTTTTTAATGTGGCACCTTGTGGTGCCTCTCATTAGAACTACTCTCGTGAACTAACCATTAATTTTATTCCAAAACAATCTTAAACTAAGTACTTATCAACTATATACAAGTCACTCGCGCATTGTGCTCTGTTTTCACACGTACACAACACACTACACGAGGTCAGGTTTGGTCCTCTTCAATCGTCGAACATGGTTCTGATTGTCCAGCAGCTGAAGAGCTTCTTCATGGGTATGTAGATAAAGTCTGGCTTCAGATTGATCTTGTTTTGAAGTTAAATTCTGAAGCTTCCCCAGTCAGTAGCTTTGTTGGTTAGGTTAGGTCAGGTTTCTCTTTTAATAACTGTTTCACTCAAGGTCAGAATTACAGCTGACTTCAATAAAGTTTGGAAAAACTTTTCTTGAAATAAAGAAATCTAGCAAGTCATGGATATTGTTGGGATCCGTGGGCCAGTAAGTAGGTTTACCTGTAGATTGATAATTCCAATTCTTTTGATGGACAGCTTTTCTTAATTCACAACCTTTAGTCGTAGTTAATCTGGACACCCCTCCGCCCCCCCGACGGAAAACCTCTTTCCAAGATGTTGCAGATGGGTTAGATAGGCTCTTTTCTTAAGATTGTTCCCTGGTGGACAATAGACTGCACCAATATTTAATTTCTGAATTGCAGACCTAATGCCTTGAATATCTAACCGTTGTAATTGGCGTTCTGTAAAATAATTGATTCCTTAATTATAACGGCACTACCACCTTTGGCTTGATTTCCTGGATGAATAGTATGGTGTATTTTATAACCTCTTATCTTAGTATAAGACTGACATGTCATATGTGTCTCAGATATGATATCCTGGGTATTAATGAAGACTTTTGTCATATTTTTTGTTGAGAAGAAGATCTTAAGTCATAAAATGTATTTCTTGGGTATAGCTTCAGTACTTCTGGCTTCTAGTTTGTCGAGTCTGTCATTGACTCGTTCAAGAGATTTTATGATACTCTGTATAAGTTGTAATGCAGTTAAATCTGTCGATGAGGGTTCTATTGGTACATTTTGGGCTATTTTCGAAAAAGATGTCATAGATCTGACTGGGTTTGGATCAATCGTTTTTGATTAGGTAGTAGGTTTCCTGGCTTTAATTAGTAATTTAATGCACAACATAGCAAAACATAATTGAATGTATAAAACATAAACTTAAATAATTGAAAAATAGCAATCAAGTAAAATAACAAATGTATACTACTCATTAAATTACTAATAAATATAATTAGCTTTCAAATGAAGTGTCACACTTTACAATTACAGTTTTTATCGCGCTAGAGAGGGAAAAAATCAATAGTAACGTAGTTTCTTTTTAGTTTTTACACTCTTCGGACTCCCCGTGCTATCACCCTAATCAGTCTATAGCCTGACGGAACTGCAGCCTGTTGCTTATTGTACCACCATTTGAAAATCCTATTATTTCTCATTCACTAATTCACTCCCTCATTCATTCCGTGTTCGTGTCCGAAGAGATCACTGCTTAACTGTTGCGAGTATGTGGATTCACACTAATCTCGCAGCTAGCCTCTCCGGCAAAAGTAACGTAGCAAAAATGATTATATTGCTGAATTATTCATAAAATTACTTTTTCAATGATGTTTTACACTTAGTATTTTCCCTACTTAAATTATATTGGTTAGAGTAAAGAAAGGGAGGGAAATGGTGTACGACAGTTGAGGATATGATAAAAGGATGTCGCCATCTAAACTAAAATCGACCTGTCCGAGCGTTTTTTAACATTAATAACCAAAACTCATGTTAATTTTTCGTTGGGCCACCTTGTATTAGATAAAGCATTATCATTTTATATAAAAAATTATCATTTTTAAGCATGATAAATGATAACAAATAAAATACATTCAACAATATTTTTTTAAATAATTTAATCTTAATTACAAATGCCTATCAGCTTTACAATACGTGGTATATCTGACATTCAAAATCGTAACTCTCAATTGTTATATAATATTATTATCTTTAATTTATGCTCAATATTATAATCTTGAAGTGAGATAATAATTACATGATAATCTTAAATACCATTAAATAATAATCGTTGTATGAAAAACACACCTATGTTAATAAAAATTGAAACAACTTTTATATTTAGATAGGGCTAAACCAAAGTTATATTCAATTGTTTAAAATCTAGGAAGTGATTGAAAATGCAGTTTTAAATAAAATATACTCATATTTTATTACTGTAGAATTGAATTTAATCCAACCATAATAAATTTGTAAATCACAGTCAATATGTTTATAAAATTATAACAGAAACAACCCATAAAAAATTATATGAACATTTCTGTTGAACAATTGGTCATACTGACGATAATCTACTGTATTAAAAAACATGTCATAAATATAGGGCCGATAGAAAAATAATTTACTTAATTTTTTTTTAAATTTCCCATAATTTTGAAATTAATAGGTACATATTTTTTTAACACCGATAAATTATCCATAATCTCAAATGTCATCTCAATTTTTTAAACGAAAGAATGCAACCCAATATCTTCCCCACATATATTAAATGTTTTTAAAACATTTGTTACGTACGGCTAGTTTCAACTCTACAGAGGCAAAAAAAAAAATTAAAAAAATAATGACAATGTAAAATATTGAATGATAATATTGTGTACAATTTGCATGAAACAAAGAAACAACGAAAGAACAAAACAACGAAACAACGAAACGACGAAACGACGAAACGACGAAACGACGAAACGACGAAACGACGAAACGACGAAACGACGAAACGACGAAACGACGAAACGACGAAACGACGAAACGACGAAACGACGGAACGACGAAACGACGAAACGACGAAACGACGAAACGACGAAACGACGAAACGACGAAACGACGAAACGACGAAACGACGAAACGACGAAACGACGAAACGACGAAACGACGAAACGACGAAACGACGAAACGACGGAACGACGAAACGACGAAACGACGAAACGACGAAACGACGAAAGGACGAAACGACGAAACAACGAAACAACGACAATCAAAAATAACAGAAATATACCTTAAAGTAGAAAAACGATCCCCTATAAAATAGCCCAAGTGTTCCGACTATGTCCAAATCAGCTGATTTGCAGAATGGATTAAAGCTTAAGTTTTAAAGCAGGCGTTTTTTGTCAAAGTAACAAAGTAACCCAGAAATACACTCATATACTCACAGACATAATATATCATCGCAAAAATAGTTAAAACGAATTCAATTTACCCTAAAACGTACAGATCCGTCGAAAATTCGAAGTCAAAAAATCATGATTCCTATTCTTTCCAGATTGGTTAGGTACTGAAAAATAAAATAAAATTCATTAACTCACTTTTGCCAGAGCCTCACCGCAGCAGTATGGGGCCCCTTGATTTCCCCTAAAAATGGAGGCCCTGTTTAAAACCAAAATGTCTAAATGTTTGTCAATATTTTTAATAAACGGAATGATAAATACAAAACATTCTGTATTACTTAAGCATTATCATTGATAACAATTTTATTTTCTAGCCATCCCTCCTCCTCATCATCCATCGCCGAAATCATGTCGGTGCTCTTCTTCAGAACGATGCGCTACAAAGTGTCAGCACCCAGAGATCCTTCCAGCGATCGTTTCGTGCTGTCAAAAGGTCACGCAGCTCCCGCTCTGTATGCAGCTTGGGTAGAAAACGGATTAATTCCCGCTGCAGAACTCAAGAAACTCAGGCAGCTAGGAAGTGATCTCGAAGGTCATCCAACTCCAAGGCTCAGCTTCGTTGATGTGGGAACCGGATCTCTCGGTCAAGGATTGGCTGTAGCAGCTGGTATGGCGTACGTAGGAAAATACATTGACCAAGCCAGTTACAGGTAAGGAAAAGTTTTTGATTTACTTCGTATTCATCTAGAGAAAAAGCTTTCTTCATAAATATCTGCGATGAATTGTTTAAATTTTCAGGGTCTACTGTCTGATTGGAGATGGTGAGAGTGCCGAAGGTTCAATCTGGGAATCCATTGCTTTCGCAAGCTTCTACAAACTCGACAATTTAGTCCTCATCATCGATGCTAACCGTCTTGGACAAACCGGAGCCACCATGGTTGCACACAACATGGACTTATATAAAAAGAGAATGGAATCCTTCGATTTTAATACCGTCGTCGTAGATGGTCACGACGTCGGTGTCCTAGTACAAACATTCGAAAATGCAGCCACGGTTAAAGACAAACCTACAGTTGTTATAGCCAAAACTTACAAGGTAATTTTACTTTAATTTTCAACAAATTCTATATTATGTATAGTTCATTTCTGCGATTTTACGTGTACCTTTAATAATATGCGATACATTTACAGAGTTTTATCTTTTTCATATAGAAACGCATTCTACTTCTATGTGTAAACGTATGTTATTAAAAACAAGAAAAATACGGGCATATGTTTAATAGAACCATACACTGAAGGATTTATCTAAACGTCGCATTATTTCAGTGAAGTACGCTTATTTTAAAAATTAATTTTGTCTATTTGACGTTTTTAAATCGAAAAGATATTATATTCTTGGACATTAGGATTAAATACTAATATGTCTGGAAGCGCAATAAGTGGACCAAATAGAGAATTTGGTGAAAAAAAAATAAAACTACGGACCTCTGATATCAAAATCATTAATTATTAACGAGAACTCTCTGTAGTAAGGCGTTGTCGGTTGCATATATTAATACCCTGTATAATTCTATGTTGGTGGAAACGTGTACATCTGGTGCCGCCACAGGTCATGTTTTATGTTTATTTCGTATGTTAAAGTCTGTTCCAACATGATCAGAAACTAGTCACTGACACTAGGATTCTACGCAGCATATAATTTGGCGATCTAAATAATCAACTGCGCAGAATCCTGGTTTCAGTGACCTCTAGTGATTACATAAATGCCATAATCGGTAAAACGCCCTATACTATAAAGAGAGTTCAATCTCTCGTGACTCACTCTGTATATGTATTATTTAAATATTTTGATTATACATTTTTTCCAGGGCAGAGATTTTCCCGATATCGAAGACAAGGATAACTGGCATGGTAAACCACTAGGTGCTCAAAGTGAAAGAGTCCTAACCCACCTTAGATCCTTAATGAAGAACAAAGGTCAACTCAAATACACCATCCCCGCGCCTCTTTCTCAAGTTAAACCAGTAGACATATCGAATATTAAAATGTCTTCGCCTCCCAATTATAAGCAAGGTGAACTTCTAGCGACCAGAGCGTCATACGGAACCGCTCTATCCAAATTGGCCCAATCCAATCCAAGGATACTAGCTCTGGATGGTGATATGAGCAACTCGACATTTTCGGAAGCTATGAAAAAATCTGGCAAGAACTTCATCGAGTGTTACATCGCCGAACAAAATCTTGTCGGTGTGGGAACTGGGGCAGCTTGCAGAGATCGAGCTGTTGTTTTTCTGTCAACTTTCGCATGTTTTCTTACTAGAGCTTTTGACCAGGTAACAGATTTCTACTACTCATTTATTATTAGTGTTAATAATTACTATTATTATTGTCTAGATTCGTATGGGAGCCATCTCACAATCCAACATTAACTTCTGCGGTTCACATTGCGGTGTATCCATCGGAGAAGATGGTCCTAGTCAAATGGCGTTAGAAGACTTAGCCATGTTCAGATCTATTCCAGGCAGCACTGTGTTCTATCCATCCGACGTTGTAGCTGTTGAAAGAGCCGTAGAACTAGCAGCGAACACTAAGGGTATTACATTCATTCGTACAGCCAGAGCTCCGACAGCTGTAATTTATCCAAACGACCAAATTTTCCAGGTAAGACCAAACATCATTCTTTATAGTTGTAGTGATCTATGTATTAATGAATTATCTTTTTTCAGATTGGTAAAGCAAACGTTGTTTTCTCTACAAACAGCGACCAAGTTCTTGTAATAGCTGCAGGTGTAACTCTTCACGAAACGATGCTAGCAGCAAAAGAACTGGCTAAGTCTGGAGTAGGCATCAGAGTTATGGATCCGTTTACCATCAAACCCATCGACAAGTTCAGTATCATTCAAAACGCACAAGCAGTCGGCGGAAGAATATTGGTAATCGAAGACCATTATCCAGAAGGTGGAATGGGTGAAGCTGTACTGTCAGCTGTGGCTGAGGAAAGAAACATCTACGTCAAGCATATCGCTATTCCTAGGGTACCTAGATCTGGCAAACCCGCTGATTTGTTGAATTATTATAAAATAGATGCTACTAATATTATCGGGCACATACAGGAAGTGCTCAAAAAGTAATAGTTTAGTTATATTAAATAAAATATTGTTAGTAACAGAGTAGTTTTATTTACAAGGTGATACAATTAAAAAATAATAATAAAAAATCTCATGGTGGACGAATTACTTAATCATTTTAATATAATCTTCGTAATGATCCGAATGCGTTGTTCTTCTAAATCGTTTCTCTATTAAAATTTTAAATACATGAATAATATGACAATTTCTAGATGGCTTATCTCTAGTCGCCCAGATGTGGGATCCCTTTTCCACTCTCTAACGTTTAATATGTGTGTTGTGTTTTTTATCGTTTTGGCTTTAATAAAAAGGCCCACTAGATCTAAAAGCATAATTATATATAATTTTCGACGAAGGATGTTATCAATGCTTTGAATCGATTTGATTTCGGGTTTGGGTATTTTCTACTTATACTTATGCATTTTTTTATTGATCGATCGCGATGACTGACGTTTCTAAGAAAGTCGACCAACTGAGTAGTGGACCTATTGCAGGCCAATCGATTTTATTATAACTTCTAATAGATTTATTATAGGATCACACATAATTGAAGTAGAATTTAATTTACAGGTAATAATGAATATTTTTTTAATTTTGATAGTTAAAGTGACTTCAGTTTTGAAAGGTCTTAGTTTTCGAGATTTATTGTGGTACAATAGAGTACAACTTTTTTTAATTTTTTGGTCATTATAATTCACTTTCACAAAACCCTTTAACAAAAAACTAGTAAATAATAATAATCCAAAAAGAATAATAAAAACACAAAATCTGTACCACATGTATATTTTATAATTAAGTTGTGGAGCGACTAGTTTCAACCATCAGGCCATCCTCAGGCCTACAATACAAATGAATTTGTGTACACGGAGAAAACAGATTATATTCAAAACAAATTACTTACATATATATCTAGATGTGAAATAATTACAAACATAATCTACAACAGAATGTTGGTATTGGACTCAGATTTAATATTATGGGTTTTAAATCATAAACGACGTAGGTATATGAATTAAATGTAAAAATATGTGTTAAACATAAGTAGCAACTATTTTAACAATATCAAATAACGAAGAAAAACGAACAATATAATAGGGGGGTTGAAATTAAAGGCAAGTGAAAGTATAGGTTCTTATATGGTGGTAATAAAAATCTAGGATATGGGTTAAGTCGGAGGTAGGAGATCCAAGATGAAAAATTATATGGTGAAAGCTTAGGATTTATAAGTAGGCACTAAATAATTTGTCGGTTTTGGTAACAATAAAAAATGTGGGAATTACGTAGTTAAAGGTATCCAAATAAATGTATAGCCCCTGGATTGAGTAGTGGCAAAGAAAATATATATACCATACCATAAAAACTTAAATGTTTTCTCATTCAATAATAATGATAAAAATTTATTTAGTAAAAAAATACAAAATACAAATTTTTGAATACAGGTTTGAAGTTATTTTGATATTTAAAGACATTTCAATTAATAGACAACCAAACTGAAAATTACAGATAAACTCTTGATAAACATTGGCATTGACACATGTCACATGTAACAATAAGGTTAGGTCTGCTACGTTAATAAACAGTGACACATGAAATTTCAACCAAGTATTTGATGAGCATATAGACCTTTTTCTCTCTAATAATTCCATTTAGTTTCTTTAATTTGCCTTAAATCTTCTACATTCTTATTTCTAGTCAAAGTCTTACGACTGCAGGTCAGTATAGAAAGGTGTAGAAAAGAATGTTATTTTTTCCTCAACTATAATTTCCTTTACGTAGCATCCGGGGGATGAAAAAGTTGGTAGTCGCATCGATTTCTGAGGAATTATGTTGTAATTTCCTTATCCGCATCGGAAAAATGAATGATGTGAACTCAACACGAACTTATTATTGAAAGCGCAATTTGACAAGCAATTTGTTTTAGTTTACTCTTATTTCGATCGCGTTTCCAGAATCTAACGAAATTTCGTTGTTATTTTGATGAATTAACCGATACAACGGCAATCATTTATCAACCGGAAAAAATACAGCATACAGGTTGTCTTCTTGTAAACGAATATAGTAGGGAGGTAGATATATGTAACCTTATCAAGATCACTTTTTGGCTATTAATTCTAAGTACATTAGAATTACTATAATTTACCAACTAATACACTAGTTTTCCACATTCGGATGTACCTACATATTATGTAATGTTCATGATTTGTAAAATAAGACAGTGGCACAATAGTATTATTGCAATCCGAACGGGAAAGTACTCTATTACAGCCGAGTGTCAATGTAGACGCGAGGCTAGAATGAGTTCCCTCATTTAGGTATAGAGGAGAATAGCAAAATATGGAATATGTTCCTAAAATGAAATACCATTAAATTACTTTAACTAGCTTTGGCAACGCCGCGCAAATTGCATACAAACGTAGTGCAGGATATCATATTTTTTCCCAAATAGACCAGTGAACGCTAAATTCAACGTACGTAGAATTTTTTCTGATTTTTTCGTTAAATTGAATATTTTGTATGTGTGTATTAATAATATTAGTGCACAAGGGGACAATCAACTACCAACTTTTTATAATGTGTGAATCTGTTAACAAAAATAAAAATGGCGATGTACCTATAGGTATACATATATTATAATATGGAATCGTGTGGTTTCCGCAATTTGAAATCAACAAGTAAAGGATTGTCACCTGTTTCTATCTCAATAGAAAGACGTCAAGTAAACAGTGGATACACTACAAGAAATATTTAGGGTGGTGCCATGTTGGCTGTTTAAGAGCAGAAAATATATTTTTGTACAAATTGTGTAAAGGAGGTAAAATACGTTCTCTTGATATTTTATGCTGGATGATTTTGTTTTCTCATGTAGCATAAAGTATTAAAATATTTTTGTAAGGGTCCTGTTTTATTTATCCTGGAAGCATATGGTCCATATTCGGGACATATTCCGTATTAGGTACAAAATTACAATTTTCTATAAAATATTTTTCCTTAACTCCTGTATAATAGATTTGTTATTATGAATAATAAATTATGATTTTCAAAGTGTAAAAAACCTAATAAAAACAACGGGTGTTGAGAAGACATTCTGAATTTATTATGTATAAAAACAAAACGGCATTTCATAATTCTCCTATTAATAATTTTATCTAAGTTTCAGATAATAATATTAATTATTATATCATAATTTAATTTAAAAAATTGATACCTGTGGGACCGTTGCTAGGAAATATAACAAGTTGAATCTAACAGATAATTATTTTGAATTACCCTTTTAATAATAAAATTGTGTTTATATACTTATAAATATGTCCGACAGTTAACTCAAATGAACCCCACCAAAACTACGAGTAGCTGCAGAAAAGGCTACCTAATACAATATTACGGAAAAATGCAGGGATAGATACGAAAACACTTACGAAGCAGGGCTGTAGATAGAGGGAGGCTTTTTTATTAGTTCTTCAACCAGCAACGACCTTTATTTTGCACAATGAGAAACGTAAGGCACAGTAGACCTTTTTTTTAGCTCCTTAAGTGCTACATATTACTTTTAAAATTAGCATTTTTGCAGACTGAAAATTCTGTACATATGATCACACTAAATTAAACGAGACTCATGGTTCAACCTCGTAAGGTGGAGGGGGCCATGGTCCCATGAGACTCACCACGAAACGCTTTTAATCTCGGGGGGATATTCTCCCTGTCCTCCCACCCTGGAGCCGTTCTTGGTGTAACTGACAACTAGGTTATAAGTAAGTTAAGGTATTTAACAGGAAAAGAATACGTCCTTTAAAGAACTTTTTCTACCCCTATACTTAAACGCTAATTTTCAGTTTCATAATGATATAACACTGGTTTTCATTATGAAACTGAAAATAAAATTCTCCATTCAATTGATAATACAAACAATGAAATTCATATTAATTTGCCTTCTTCATCTACGAGTACAAATTCGTTTGGGACTAAAGATGGTACACTTCAAGTACTTGTTAATAATTTTATTATTTAAAATTTGTATTCAAACAAAATTGATTAAAATGTAATTTACAATTTATCTTGTTTAATGTAACATATGAATTCGTTTATGTTTATTGTTAATAGTTAAATTAAGATAATAGTTATTATATTGGTTATTGTGTAGGAATAAAAATTAAGTCGAAGCAGTCATTTTTCTTTCATATTTTATTTCTTATTATTTGTATAAAAAAGTATTAAAAAATAAAGCAATATTGTTGAATTGAAATAGTTTCTTGGTCGTAGAAAAAATAGTGTATGCAACTCTCATGTAATGGCTATTAATACGTGATCGTTGCATAATATACTATTGTGAGATTACCATTGCATTGTGAAAATAACATGATAGATAACATTGTGATTTCTTTTCTTTTAAAATCAATTTTACTCAAATATAATGGGATGAATAATTTCCAACCTGACCTATAGTGGGCTTAGTAAGCTATATTATTTTGATCATTTATTAATTAGGCATTCCAACGACCTGTCAAACAATAGCCGCCAGTGGAGAAGGCTCGTATATCTGAAGGGGTTGCGACATGGTCTTTCATCTTGGACGCTATTTTTATTCAAAATAGTAGTCGCCAAGCCTGCCAATTTAAGAAAAAAGTATAAGCGATTTTTTTAAATAAATTTTTTATTGTTTTGGACATAAAATATTTAAATGTGCCATTATATATGATTTCACGTATTGTAGATAGAATACATCGTATTTTGCAATCCCTTAGATATACCAACTCTTTCCACCGACAGTTATTTTGTTTGGAATGCCTCATTGTTTATTCAGTGTCTGTCATATGTCATTAGTTTTTCTATAAAATATGGTTTGTATTGTAACCAGTGATTTGTTTGTTTTTGACAGCCCGCTATACTAAGTTCTAAATTTTTTGAAAAATGGAGAAACACGAAGCTGTCAAAAAATATTTTTAAGAGCAATATCAAATGAAGTGAGAATTTTTAGAGGACATAAATTATGGAAATTTTTAAAGAAACAACAAACCGTTATCAAAAAAGTAAGTATATCTAAAAATCTTTCTATTTAAGTAGCTCCACTGTTTAGTACAGATGACACCGTAATCATAATTTCAGATCTCAATACTATTAAATTTCTCAGATGAACAAAGGAATTGGAACCCATTAATAATTACCTATTTATTTATTTTTTAAGCAGGTTTCCAACAATTTTTGAAGCATGAAAAAATTGGATTCAAAATAGTTTTTTAAGATTTTTGAGTTAGTGATAACTGCTTTTAGAAAATATTTTGGGGGACTAATAATTTCGATATATTCCATTAAAAGAACTAAAAAATCCAAAAACTTTAAAAACATGTTGGAAGATTAATGCTGAGCGAATTGCTAATCTAGAATAACTTATCAAGATTCTCTTCTGAATTATTTTTAAGTGACAACATTTACTTAAGTGAAAATGCACCCTAATGCGGTTAAAGCTGGCAGCACTGCAGCCTTTGGCCTATTGTCCCATCATTTGAAGGTCCTACTGTCCTAACTACTGACTGACTCATTCACAGCATTTTTGAGTTGGTTATTGGGATACCTAAAATTGGTAAGATCATGCCAACAAATAAATAATACAAATTGAACAACCCTTGAGGAATTTTGATATTTTGTAGTTATTGCATAGATTCATTGTCCCTGGTTTTACAAATACTCTTGGACTGGTAGTCTACGGACCCCTTATTCTATTACACAGCATGGCAATTTACTCAGAATATTTAATTATGAAATATATTGTAAAATAAATTAGGATTTCCCAAATGAAATAGCTTCATATACGAGTTAGTATATAAATAGCACATTTTTCAGATACACCTACTACAGACGAGCTCTCTACCAACAACCGGTCAGCTCCCTCGTTCCCTCATGATCTCCCTCACGGTCCCGTTTCAGTTTCAAATAGCTCGGGCTCTCGGTGAATTATTACGTATAGAGCAACAAAAAAAAACGTTCTCGGGAATATAGAAATATAATAATGACAAAGACTGACGTATTATATTATGATGTACCCTCGCGAGGTTTTCTAGAAATAGGGAGGTTTGACCAATAGCCGATACCAATAGACTCGGATCGGAACAGTGGCGTCGCAAGTCAGCGTTTCTATGGGATATAGGTTTTTTGATTTTCAAAAATTCTTCTGGGTGCTTACGCAATTTTGATAGATTTTCAGTTAGTCGTTTTTCTGATCGATTATCATTTTTTGTTAAATTAAAAAATAAACTTACTAACACCAGTAGAACTATTAATTAAAACATCTCCAATAAAAATGGGGAAGTTTTTGCAATAACTCCAAAAATCGAATTTGAGATAACGTTTTGAAGTCCTAGGAATTCAAAAACCCTGTTTTTAAAAAATAGGTTAGCATTTCTAACAAATCGATACCTTTTTGCCAGACTATCGTAAGTGCCATTTAAACAAATGTCGCTTACTTTAGTCTGGCGAAAAGGTATCAAAATTTGTCTTAAATACATTAATATATACGGAAACATAAAAACTAAACAAAAATTATTTATTAATTTTTATAATTTAATATTTTTTTTTCAAGCAAGTAGTAGGTGTGTACACACTGGATGAGCAAAGGTTGAGGAGGAATAAAAGACGTATTTAAAGTCTTCAAAGTTAGAGGAATATATAAAACATTCCTGTATAGTTTAATAAAATTAGTCGAGCGCTTTCGGCACAAATTCTATTATCGGAACTTTTAAAAAGATGATTAACAGTTAAGCTAACTAAATTAAAAGTACAGAAGTCAGAACTTACTTGTCAAAAATTAGTATACAGAAGAATTATTGGTAAAATTGTACACTTCAGAGAAAATAATTACTGTGCAATCAACGAATAGTTAAGAGAATGCTTGTAGTAAAAACGGCTTTTCACATGTTCCCATTAGGACACAGGGACATCGAAGAATGATGAAAAAGATAAAAAAGCAACGGCGAAAATCAAAGTTGGTGACAAAGTCTAGTGATCAGCTCTTCAAAGACACCCGTATTGAATTATACTTGAATGTCGGGACTCCTCTTCGTTAGGGAACCGTAGAATATTGACTCCGGCTTAAAAAATTTGCTTTTTCCCTATGGGTGAGTAACTACAAAAGAACATAGAATAAAATAAGTTAGAAAACCAATACTGAGTCCGAAGTGTCCTTGCTGGTTTAGAGGTCCAAGCGATGTTTAGAAAATTTGATATGAAAAGCAAAGGGGTCCCGAAAACAACAACCACAGATTCCCTAAGTATTAACGTACTATTTGGGCGCAAGACCGAGGCAAGCGACAGATGACAAGCGACCGCATAAGGAGACCTAAATGTGTCTCTTACGTCTGAACACATATGAAAAACATTTGAACAGCGCGACCGATGCAAAAGAAGCGATAACACTTTTAACTCGGCAGTATTTGCTGCTTGGGGTCTTTCCTGTAACGTATTAGTTAATTTTAACCGCCAAGTTAAAAGTTATTTATAATTATGACGTTTATTTTTTTATCCTAAATCCCTATTCGATATTCCATCAATTTAATTTTGTGTTATAGTCCGTCAGATAGTGACAGGTTTAGGTGCCCCATTTTCTCATACAAGCCTCGAAGAGGGTTGAAAAGTACATCGATTTTAAGTAGAATGGAAAATTCAATTTTCCCTAACAAAAACGAAAGGTTATTTGTCGCCCATTTTTCCACACAAGGCCTTTTCACTATATGATTAATTAATAGAACTAGGTTTCAGAAAACTAAAAGCTTTAATGTTGCAAGTGGCTAAAAATGGGTTAAAATAAGGGGCGTAATCTTCTAAGTGCATTTTGGGGTCGGAAAATTTTTCTGATAAGGAAAATCGAATTTTCCACGTGTTATTCCCAAGAGCCACTCGCAGATTTTCTTTTACTCTACTCAACATCGATGTGCTTTTCAACCCTCTTCGAGGCTTGTATGCGAAAATGGGTCACCTAAATCGGTCACTATCTGACAGTCTATTATTAGCTATTTGATAACAAATCCCAGTTAAAATAGATATGGCAATGTTGTAATATATCTAAAATTGAATTGAAATTAAGCCCAACGCAACATTAAAAATAAGAAAAAGAATATGTTTGACATGTATATAATTTTAAACAAATAATACAGAATACAAAATTAAAAATGACATTGGTTATTTTTATAACCTAGGGTTAATTTTAACCAAACTTCCAATCAGAGGTTTTAGAACATGAATGTTTGGAAAATTGTTGGGAAAGGAATGTCCCATTTTATATCATTTGATTTATTTGAATGAAAACGAGTATATATTTAAACTATTGTTAAAAATAAAATATTAAATATTGTATGAGAAATTTGCATAAAATTGTCTATCTATGCAACCAACAATACGTTCTTTCTAAAAATAAAAAATTATATAATTCTCAACCACTTGTTGAAGAGTGTTTATCGTGCTTGTTAATAGTATATTATGCAACGTATCATAATGGGTATCATTATGAAACGGATTATGGGCATAGAAGCATATAAGTGCATTATTATAATACGGGTGTAGAAAAAGATTTTTTTAATTTTAATAATGAATTGATTGAATTAATGTTTTGATTATTTTGTGCATATTTAGATTGGAAAATAAGGACCAAAACAGAATAATTACTAGGTTTTAAGCTTATTATTAAAATATATTTTTATACAGCTAACTATCCTTCCTTCAATATAAATTTTCAAAAACAATGTATACCGGGTGTTACAGTTAAATACCGCCTTTTATAAAAAAAACGTTTCAGATGAAACTTTTATAGTTTATTGGGGAAAAAATTTTGGCTAAAATTGTTTTTTATAGCTAAGCATAATATGGCTAATTTTTTTTCGCGCACCAAAATGTTAAAGTAGGTGTTACTCAATATGTAAAAGTCCAATAAAAAAATTTTTTCCTATAAAAGTTACTTATTTTTTAAAAAAATATGTAAAAAAATGGGGTTACAATTTGAAAAAAAAAGTTTACCTCGATATGGCCATATTATGGTCAACTATAAAAAAAATGAATTTAGCGAAAATGTTTCCCCCGAAAAACTATAAAACTTTTGCCTGAATTTTTTTTTTATAAAATGCCTATTTTCGGTGGTATTTAACTGTAAAACTTTAATTTGAACACCAGGTATAGTGATTTTAACACAAAACAGTTTTATTATCATTTGTTTTCTTTTCGCAACTGATGACATAATGAATGTTTCGTAACCAATTATATAATGTTCAACCTTATGTAACTAGTTACATAAAGTAGAACATTTTGACACTTGCTGCGATTACGAAAAAATTCCCTTTATAATTTTTATGGTTATGGTTTTATTTTTATGGTTACCTAAGAAAATTACTAAATGGCAGAAAATATTGTATAATCGTTAATAAATAGTTGTGTGGCCCAATTACCCTCCACTGGCTACGCCGCTGCGTCCGTGCTATCAGCTCTGTCGGTCATGAACGATGTATCGGTCCCTCGTGGCTTTCATTTTTCAATATCCTAAAACGTTTCGGATATATGAAATTGACCAAAAAGGCTATCGATACTTACGTGTCTAGATATTGCTGACTTTGTTTGCATATTACTTTCTTTGTTTGCGCAATATACAGGGCGATGATCCGTACAAACTATTAGAGCGATTTATTTAAAAACCATTCAAATATTTATATTAGGTTTTTGATGACCACTCTCAAAAATTGATATAAAATGCCGACATACTACTTTTTTCAAATCATAAAAAATGTGTACAGGGTGCGCCAAAACTCAAATAATACAAAGCTAAATTAAAACAGTCGAACTTTCTTACAGGCACAAGGAAAAGGAAAAATTAAAAATAAATTAAAAAAAAAATAAAGGAAAAAGAAAATCGTCTGACAATGTTTACGACTACCACCACAGCTGTTAACGTGTTAAATCGAAAACCGTACTGGAATTTTCCAAAAGATATTTATTCGAAAGACGCGACTAGACCCTTAACGAGATTATGAAGGGGTGAATTCCAGCGTATATATATACAGACGCTTATTACGAACAACGTCCATAATAAGTTTTACTCGAAAAACAAGTAGAATTTTTAATCTATAAGATGCAATTAATATTCCATTTTCCCTCAAAATGTGTTGGGGTTTTACATGCGATGTCGATCTTATTTCGGTGTAATGAGAGGTTTTAAAATTGTCTGCTTTATTGAGCAACGATAAAGTAAAAAACTATAGGCGTACGATGAAATTTTTACAACAGGTCCTTTGGATAAATAAAGGTGAGAGATACCAAGTCTATGATTTGCAATTGAGCATGGAAGTATGAAAGCATGGATCCATATTACGGTCCATATTATTTATATTGTATGTATATAATATTAATTTAAATATAACAAATATTCATTAAGTGTATGCTGATGACTCTTCTTAGTTCCACGAAAAGATCATGATTTATTAAATACTTCATAACATTTTAATTTTTGTGTTTTTTTTTTATTTTTAGTTTTTGTATTTTGTTGTCTTTTTGTTGTCTTTTTGTTGTCTTTTTGTTGTCTTTTTGTTGTCTTTTTGTTGTCTTTTTGTTGTCTTTTTGTTGTCTTTTTGTTGTCTTTTTGTTGTCTTTTTGTTGTCTTTTTGTTGTCTTTTTGTTGTCTTTTTGTTGTCCTTTTGTTGTCTTTTTGTTGTCTTTTTGTTGTCTTTTTGTTGTCTTTTTGTTGTCTTTTTGTTGTCTTTTTGTTGTCTTTTTGTTGTCTCTTTGTTGTCTTTTTGTTGTCTTTTTGTTGTCTTTTTGTTGTCTTTTTGTTGTCTTTTTGTTGTCTTTTTGTTGTCTTTTTGTTGTCTTTTTGTTGTCTTTTTGTTGTCTTTTTGTTGTCTTTTTGTTGTCTTTTTGTTGTCTTTTTGTTGTCTTTTTGTTGTCTTTTTGTTGTCTTTTTGTTGTCTTTTTGTTGTCTTTTTGTTGTCTTTTTGTTGTCTTTTTGTTGTCTTTTTGTTGTCTTTTTGTTGTCTTTTTGTTGTCTTTTTGTTGTTGTATTTCTATGATTTTTGGTGCCTTTTTATATTTAGTATATTTTTGACATTACTATTATTAAAAAAGAAAACAATTACCAAATCAAATGTTTTTTAGTTTAGTTATAGAGGGTCAGAAAACAAGGAAGATTGTCTTGATTTTCTAAAAGATGAAGAACTTCAATGTTGGTGTGTTCATCCTCATGACTTTTGGAAATTTACTTAATTTCTTTTAGAATTGAACTTAAGTTCTCAAACATACCAAGGCCCATTAACTATGTTAATTTTGAAATATTTCTAGGTAATTAATTGCTTTTTATGGTACATTCCATAATTATTGTAGGTTATCTCTTCAAACTGGCTTTAGAACTTGTTTGTAAACCAGGCCTTTGTATGAAAATAAGTGGAGAGTGCTTTCCTATCAACCAATACATTTTTTTGTATTTAATCTGCAGCTGTTCAATTTTTAGTTTTGCATGCCTTCCATTTTAATTAGGCGTCCAGATTTAGATCCAGGTAATTGGCTGTTTTCTTATTTGGTATATTATTGTTATTTAAGTTTATTAGCATATAATTTACTCTTCTATTGGTATAATTAATGTGAGCGGATTTTTCTTCATTGATTTTTCTGGGCCACTGTTTAGACCAGATTTGTATGCTATTGATTCCAACTCGTTTATGTTGCGGGACCTCGCTCTGCTCGTCCCGCATCTCGTTACATTAAAGGTTGCATAAATAGCTATTAAATGACAAAGTTAATAAAGTTAAGTGTAAAAATTATAAAATTAATTCAAATACGAGACAAACCCCGACAGCAAAACTGCTCTTGCTGGTGTGTAGACACCTACACACGATGTGAATCAAAAAGATACTGTTTCGCTTGTCTTTAAAAAATTTTAAATTGCATGTTTTGTCCTTAGATTTTTAAATTATAATATTGAGTGCACCAGAAGATGGAAAAATTGTATTTTCCGAAATATACGTAGTGCTTAATAAATAAAGACTTGTTTATGAACGATTTAATCAAATAATTTTTATTTATACAATATTTACAATAAATGAATTTTAATTAATTTGTAGGTATGAAGGTTATCAAATGGTTAAATATTTAGTTTAATAAATAATCTGCTTCTGTTTTTGTTTTGTTATCTATTTAATATTGACTTTTAATATTAACTCCTTTTTCATGATTTGTTGAAATCTATCATATTTATTATATTTTTAATACACAAAGAGCAATTTTTTATCACACCTGGGTTAGCTTTAGATTATTTTTAATCCGGCAATAGAACATGGAACTTGGAAAATACTTCATGAATAATCGTAAGGCGCCAAGGGTAGTACCTTGACTAATCTAGAATTATTAATGTAATATCGAGGAATGAAATCGACAAAAAGAAATGGAATCTCTTAGAAAATAACGACGTTCCGCTGTAATAGAGTTGCCGTGCCGAGAGCCTTTGATGGTTCAGATCCGACTTCAGGAATTATTTGGTCCAAAATCGGCGAGAAGAAAAATCTTTAAAAAAAAAAGTCAAAATTTTAAATAGGTACATAAGAAAAATTCTTTAACACTAGATAACAATTTTCAGATTATACGAAAATTTTTAGAAATTATTTGTTCGATTTAAATTTTTTGAATCTCTAAATTTTCAAAGCGTAAAATTTTCGAAAACTAATTGTTCGAATTGAAATTTATTGTATCATTTAATTTTCGAAAAGAAAACTATTCTAAAAATATTTTTGTTTTATTTTTGAAATATTTTTCTGAACATGAAAAATGTATATTGTGTGGCAATAGTGCACCCCCACTGTGATAATATTATCTTCAGGTACTTTACCGCCTCAGTTCATGTCCATTCCAGGTACACTATACAGATCGTGTCGGTAGTTTACTTTGAACTATTAGACCGTCAGATAGTGACAGATTTAGGTACCCCATTTTAAGTAGAATGAAAGTAAATTTACGAGTGACTCCTGGGGATAACACATGGAAAATTCGATTTTCCCTAACAAAAATAAAAGGTTATTTGTTGCCCATATTTTCAAGCAAGCCGTTTTCACTATATGATTAATTAATAGAACTAGGATTCGGAAAACCAAAGGCTTTAATGTTGGAAGCGGCTAAAGGGTTGAAATAAGGGCGTAATCTTCTAAGGAAAAATGGAGATTTTACCAGATTGTTCCATACAAGCCCATCGAATATATGAAAACGTCCATCATCACTAATCCGAAAAATATATTTTCTTAAATTACCTGAATGTATAAGTGTATTTTGGGGTCGAAAAATTTGTCTGATAAGGAAAATCAAATTTTTCATGTGTTATCTCCAAGAGCCACTCGTAAATTTTCTTTTATTCTACTCAACATCGATGTACTTTTCAATCCTCTTTGAGGCTTGTATGCGAAAATGGGGCGTCTAAATCGGTCACTATCTGACGGTCTATGTACTTGTTATACTTTATAATAGTCCATCAATTTTAAAAAATGCTTTAGCAAAATTTTACGGTTCAATGCTCCGATAATTCGATACTTAGCAATCAAACCAAATTTTTTTAAAATGTCTTTTCGAAATTGGGATATCGAAATATTTTATTTACGAAATATAGTTTTTTCAAGAAATTAATCTTTCGAAAAGTTATATTTCGAGAAATTAGTATACGAAAATTTGAAGATTCGAAAAATTATATTTTAAAAATTAACGATTCGAATAAATACTTTCGAAAAGTTTTTAGAGATAGATGTCTGTATAAAAAAGTGTTTTCCTATACCCACATGGATATTAGCTGTTTGTACACGGACTACAAAACGAAAAAGTTTGCCACTACGGTCAACTGATCAAATACAGGGTGTTAAAAAAAAAGTGTCACAAAATAAAACGGGGGGTAGTATGGGCCAAAATATGCAGAAAAGTCTTAATAAACATATGTCCGCAAATGAATGGTTTCAGAGATACGGAGTGTTTTGTGTTTTGTATCATTTTTTGATTATCTTTTTTCATTCTCAAAAACTTGCTTTTCTTATCGGAGTCTACCGATGTTTTTTCATAGATACTATTTGCAGTTATTATTTTGTTGTGGGTGAATAATTTTATAAATTTTCGTTATGCCTGTTTACACTAATATTGAATTAGCTGACATGCGTTTTATGTACGGTCGTGCAAATAGCAATGCGAGGGAAGCGCTACATCAGTATATCGACGCTTTCCCTAATCGCCACATCCCTTCATTTAACTCTATGTTGTTATTGATTGTTTATAAATATCATTGTTTTTTTATAATAATAAAAAATTGTTATAAACACAAAATGGTCCGTATCTCCGAAACCGTTAATTTGCGGTCATATATTTATTAAGACTTTTCTGCTTATTTTGGGTCATACTATTCACCATTTCATTTTGTGACACTTTTTTTTTAACACCCTGTATATTTCATATCCAGTCTACCTAGTAAGAAAACTGCAAAAAATAAAATCCACCAATCACAGTTTGGTCATCCATCTACTATTATTTTTTAAATTTTAGATAAGTGACAATTCTGTCAAACCAATCAGTATATTTTTTAGTTATTGAGATTAAATATACATTAATATAAGTTATTCTCGTGTAGAATCGATAAATAATAGAATTTGTATTTTTATTTCGTCTAAATTTGCAAATAAACCATAAATTTAAATAAAACTATTTGAAATCAATTTAATTAAGAGTATTAAAACTAAATTATGTGTGGCGATAAAGCAAAGACTAGGGCATCTGGCTTTCATGCGAGAAGTCCAGGTTCAAATCTGCATAAATTAGTAAAGTCATAAATTATTTTAAAATTAATTATTTTTTCTTAATAAACTAAAATAATTTTTAAAATTTGAAGATTATCTCTAGTGGTAGTAAAAAAATATACTGTACAACTCGAGTGGACTGTCCATATCCACTCTTGTTGCACAAACTACTATTACAACCATTTTACAAGAAAAATGTAAACCATCAATTTCATATTTTACATATTCATTATCACATGCATCTATTAACCTAAATATTATTATTGAGTTATCCCTGCGTTTTTTTTTTTAACTAATGTGTCAAAAGTTATTTAGATTTAGATTTGGATGTGTAGGGATATCTTTAGATACGGAGAATATATACAGTATGTCCCTGGATAAGTGAAACGACTGTTGGAAATGGTACAAAATTTAAATTTTCATTTTTTGGGGTTCAGCTCTGTTTGGTTAAAGACTAATTTTGAACATATTATCAGTTCTGAGAAATTAAGGATATCTTGGAATTATTCAGAAAAACTATTTTCTTCTAGAGTAAGGTGTCTTTTAAGTTGCAGATATAGCCAAAAGTTATTAATAAAAATTGGTTAGAATTACCATCTAGATCCATATACCAAATTTGAAAATCCTCGGCCAACTATGATTTTTCATTTATTTTGTCAAAATAGTAGCTTTTCGGTATCAAATGCTTGAAATCAAAAAATATGTATGTATCCCAAATTTCAAAGTCATCGGCAAACTATGATATTTCATACCTATTTTCAGTTTGAAAACAGTAGTACTGTGTACTGGTACTACTTTGGTACCAGCGAATTACTTTGATCACAACTTCACTTATCAAGTTGTCTACGTCTACCATTTTAATTTTCAAGTCTACCGATATAACCACATTTAGTCTAAACAGTCTTTCGTAGTTATACCAGTAGACTTGAAAATAAAATAGTTGAGGTGAAGTTGTGATCAAAGTAAACTCCCTGTATCAAATTAACCTTAGTGCACGGTAGGTTCTTTAATTATTTTTTAAATAAACACAACAAATCATAATATATGTTGAAATGACCACCATTTTCTTGAATACACAAGTTTATTCTCCTTAAAAAGTTAAAATGCAATTTTTGCATTGTATCTGCCTCGTTCCCTAAAACATTAGCTGCAATTATAATTCTGTTTTGTAAATCTTGCATATTATTAACGGCAGTTAAAAAAACTAGAGTTTTTAAAGCATCCCACAAAAATAAGTCACAAGGTGTCAAGTCCGGGGATCTTGAAGGTCATTTATAGTAGCATAATTTCCTCTTCCTAGTCATATTGTAGAAAATACATTTATTAAATGCTGTCTTACATTTGATGTAAAATGGGGTGGTGCACCATCGTGCATAAACCAAATGTTGTGATGAATTTGCTCAAGTAAAGCAAGTTAACTTTGTTGACCTCTAGCGGCCAAACGAAGCAAGCTATAGTTAAGTTTGTGGTGGCTCTATGTACATGCAATTTCCGGACACCCTGTGTACATAAGATGCGAGTAACGATTTTTGAAAAAAAAAATATTATTTCCACGCATCAACCTGTGTATCCAAACATTATATAAAAATGCTGAATTTAAAAACAAAATTAACCTGTTTTTAGAATTTTGTCGAAAAATTAATATCGAATTTATTTCTTACTTTTGATTCACACTGAATAGAGGCGATTCCAGAAAAATTGTTGAATATTGCTCTTATTGTTGTTCATTAAGTTCAATTATTTATGTAATTACAATTACGCTATGACCAATCTCTGTACCTTTTTATCTGAGATCTGAGACGAGTCCTGACCTGTAATTGGGCGTGTTCGAGCCAAACCAGAAATGTAAACAGTGATTAGGCAAAAATTATATTAATTGCTTTTTATAACTGAAAATACTTTGAGTTGGTTTTATAAAATTAATATTTTTTTCAGGCCTACCTATGGTTCATGATCAAGAGGTGTTTTGGAAGATACCGCTGTATATTTTTTTTGTAATTTTTAATGCATTCATTGATTCAATATTATTTACCGTTATTAAAGCTAATAAGAAAAAAGAAGGGTGGCTTATATGAAAGTATTTCAATAGTAATCATTCTAATGAAGATAAAACTAAAATAACGAAATTGGGATAATAGGAATAAGCAAGGAAATAAAATGTCGAATTAAATAAGAAGCAGCAAGATAACACAAAAATTATTTGTACGAGAAAATTTTATAATTGTACATTTTTTCACTTATAATGTATAATATAAGAAGATAAAAAATACAGAATTGTTTTTATGTATATGTGCATAAAGTATAAGTTTGTAGGCTCTGTAGATTTGGAACCAACTACCTGTGCGACTGGGGGTAGAGGAGGGGAGCCACTCCTATTGTTCTCTTGGGACCGGCCCTGAGTATGAGTATTTATAAGGATTTATTTCTACCAAAAAGATGTAGGTGTACAAAATTTAAGTTAGTGATTTGCCACTCGTCATAGTCTACAGTCTGTTCGCTATACTTACGCAGGTTTGGGATTAATTAATTAATTATTTGTAACAAATTTAGTACCTACCCTAATGTTATTTTAATTTAAATCTAACCATTAGGGCAATTTTACCTAATTTCTTGGGAAGAGGCTTATTGGAACTGGTTGTCAATGACTAATTTGCATAATTTTGTTAATCCGAAACTCGCGTAAGTATAGCGAACAGACTAAACTAGCAAGTCTGTTATTTTTTATCAAATAAGTTGTCAAAAACTAGGACTTTTAGATCATATATTATAACATTATAATTTGACGGAATGAATTGTTTCTGTCAAATAGTCAAATAATATACTTGGTGTTCAATTCGAAAAGAAAACGAAATTTTAGATATTTAATGAATGGCATGTTGATTCCCCTGTATAAAATCCCCTGTACATAAAAATGAAAAGATACATCCGAAGACACAAAGATCTACATTAAACATCAAAGGACATATGTATTCCAAGATCAAAAGTATTTATTGTCAGAGATGAAACGAACATGAGCTCAAACCATTGAAATCGAGCTACCGATTTAGTCGAAACATTTGCGGTAGTTTATATGTTTTACGGGCATTTGCTGAAAATAACAAATATGATTTTTAGGAAATTTGAAAAATGAAAAAAGGAAGGATATTATTGAAGGAACCTAAGAGGACTCAGCACCTTTTTGCAATCATTTATATCTATTTAAGAATTTACAAAAAATGATAGTCTATCTATATAACAGGTACAATTTAATGTCTGTTTTTTATATCGATGTCACCAGCTTCGTTGACTGAACGAATTAATCGATTCACAATATTAGGCATCATTTTTTAGGATTGTTCAATGCTAAATACCTACCACAACAGGTGAGAATTTTTGAAAACATTTTGTCGTTTCTTTTTTCATATACATATATTATAGAAATTTTTAGCCTAGCTTACCTGTATATTCAAGAAATATTAGAAATAATTCTATTAGCTTCTTTTTTCACACGCTGTTTAATCAATTTGTATATTTCTAATTTAATTTTATTATCTATTCTTGTATTTATTGGGTCTTGATCTGTTGAGTAATGTAATAATATATAAAATTAAAAAATACAATATTTTGTTATTTACATGATATATTTTGTATTTTAGATAATATGTATTTTTTATTTAATTCTATAAGATCTTCTGTCTAAACTAAATAATAAAAATCCACTGTATATACCTTTAAAAAACTAATAAAAAAAGCACAGGATGATTAAACAAAAATTATTGACACATTTGATAAATTAATTATTGATTTATCTAGTGTTATCTAGCTAATGAAATGAAATGAAAAGTACAACAAATACAAAAAATCAAACATTAATATTTATATAAAAAGAAACATATTGGCCTACGTCGGCATTTACTGATCACCCTGTGTATATAATACGTAGAATATTTTGTTCTATCTTTTAAAATGATAATTCTAACTACTACTGCCATCTATAATAGACACGGAGAAATTTTCAAGTCTTCCTCGTATGTACCTAGTTAATTCAGAATCGGTACCTCTAATGAAAAAAAAAAAACTTTTATGGAAACTTGTATAATATTGTCCAACTCTTTCACATACATCCATTTGGCACGGGATAATAATAATCTCCAGATAATAGGTAGAAAACATGCCAACTTATAAATATACAAGTTAGCATTCGAATTGGATTTTAAAATGCATGAGTAGATTTTTATAAAATGGACGGATTTAACTGAACAGCAGACAGAGCAGGACTCATTGTGTTTCTTAATCGAGGAAAATCAAAACGTTTTTAATTCAAAAGATAATACGGTAGGGAGCAGACTGTGTGTGCGCAGGCGAGAATCAGAAGCTACTCGACTGTCGTAGCTATGTGCTTCGTTATTCCAATTGGTAGAGGCGCCGAGGGCCATTCTCGGAGGTTCCAGATTCGATTCCTGACCGATGCATTTAGTTTTTATTTTTTGTATTTATCAGGTTTTTCAATTTTTCGTTGGTTTGTTTTCACTATGGGGGTGTCGGGTCTAATTTCGTAAGGGATATCGAGGATTATATTTTAACATATTTCCAAAACTTGCATATTTTAGGATCCAAACCGATTTTCTCGCCTTTCTATATCAAGAGATAATATGGTTCAATAAATTGAAAAAAAAAATACAGAATTTTCTACAGTCCCAGTAAAAAAAATGTCAATAAGATATATTGAGTTTGAACGGCCATCTAGATGAAAAGTTTTATGTTTCAGTAAAATTTAGTTTTATAATTTATTGAATAGAAACAATAATTGTAGAATAGAATAGAACAATAGTTGTAGAAGTTCGGGTTCAAGAAGGATCTGAAGTAAACTATGTAATAAAAAGGAAAACAATTTCAAACTCAAATGTATTGCAAATAATTTTTAATCTCTGTTGTTTTTGAATATAATGCAATACTTGTTGCGTTATTGGCCAAAGAAGTAGTTTATTTTCGAAGGGAAACCGTTCCTAGTATTAATTTGTGAAACAGGGCTTTGAAATTTTCTTGGTTTTTATTCTTCTGTGCCTTATATTGCTTATTATTTCATTATTACAGGGTAATCCAAGAGTGATACAATTGGAACACCGTATATATTTTGATTTGTAGATATGCTATATTCTATGTTTATTTTACACCATTGCCGAGTGTTTCAGTTTTTTTGCTTTCAAAAAGTTTAGACACACGTAGAGGACAATTTGAGAATTTGCTAATGTTTAATTTATTGTTTTAATATTGTTTTTAATAATAAAAGATGGGGTTTCTATACAGTATTTACCTTTCATAGAATAAAATTATTTTTGGCTATATTTTAGAAAATTATGAAAAAATGTGCTCAGACATTGGAACATACAGGGTGATTCATTTATTTGCAGTAATAGATAAGTGAAAATTGTTTAATGAAAAGTGGTCGTGCTAAGTGATCTAAGTGCAAAAATTAAAAATTGCCAGAAATTAAAGAAAACTACAGATATTATCATGCGGAACATACAGGCAGCCTCCGCTTTGAAAGTCGGTTTCAACCACGACGATGAAATTTACACTAAGGTCTTTTAGTGGAACATAGATCATATTAATAAAAAACAACGAAAATTAATGTGTAGATCACTTAGCTCGACTATTCAAATGTATTTCCATGTATATTCTTATATTTTTGAATTCCACTTAACTACCTATAATGCTTACGGTTTAAATACTCGCAGAACTACAAAATATATCAACTTATGTTTTGAAAAAAAATAGGCAGGCATTTTACAACAAACTAGGTTTGTACCAAGAAGACAATGGAGAGAATGTTGAACCTTAATACGATAAAATAAACAACCAAATGCTGTAGAGAAAAAAGTCTTTATTTTATAAATGTTTATGTTATCTACCATTTAAATGAATTATCATTATCATTTAAGAGCAAACATGACGGGCGCTCCTCCACCAAAAATCAATTTTACATTTGAGGCAGTTAAAAAAAATTGTAAAAAAAAATGGTTCAGGCCAATCGTTGTAAAAATGAACCAAGAATTTCGCTAAACCGCGAAAAACTTATATTTTTAAAGAAAAACAACAAAAATTTCAACTTTTTAATAAATTTAATTTTTTGGCTCTTTACCGGCATTCTATAACAAATATCTTAACTATTTTCTAAATAACTTTTTTTCAAAAAGATTACCAATTTTAAACAGGACCGAAGATTAACATAGTTTTCATTCCGATACTAATTCTATTAAAACAATGATACCAGTGAATATGGCAACGCTGATAGTCTTTGAAGCCCGTGGTTAAAAGGGTAGCTGCCGTTTAGTAGATTTGTCAATTCCTGTGTCGAAAAATAGGTAGTTGTTTTTGAAGAGGTGCGAAATTATTGTGATCGTCTTAGTTTGTTGTTGAGGCGTTGTTAGGTTTTTGTTTAATTTAGTTTTTAGTTAATTTATGAAATGAAAAATTCTGAAAGGCAAATGCAAATGCACAGCTGACAAATTTCTATTTTATTTGTTTGCTGCCAGAGTTAGTAAATCCTAGACAAATACGACATGTGCCAATTAGGGAAAAAAGATTGTCAAGAATTTTGCACGCTTAAAAAAATGTGTAATATACAGGGTGTTTCAAAATACATGCGACAAAATTCAGGAACTGAGTGCTCGTATGAAATTAAGATGGGTCTTCTCTATAACAAAATTTCCTCACCCCACCCCTTTTCGAGATATCACCCTTAAAAAGTGGTGACTAAAATTGAGTTTTTATTTTTTTTCTAAAATTTCAGTAAAGCTAGAAACTTGAAATTCTGTAATCGCAAAGGACTAACCACGAGTATTTTTTCAATATTTCTGTTACATTATAGGGGGGTGAAATTAGCAACACTTACTTTATTTCATATCAAAACTTTTTTTCGAGATGAACTTTTATGAAATCCTTGATTTATTTAATTTTTTTTATTCTTGAATTTTTTTCCCAAAACCAATAGCTTCAGAGAAAAAAAATTAACACCCTAATTTATTATTATTTTTTTTTAATAAATTGAGTGGAAAACAGTGTAACGGGCTTGTAACTATCGTATCGTACACTCTGTCATTATTCGTTTCTTGAAATAATTTACACCAGTTTACACCAGAAGATAGCACTTAACGAAGCGTTTTAGCCACTAATTTTGGCGAATTTTGAGAAATCATTAACAAGACATTAGAGGCTTAAATTTGGGGATTATATTAAGAATAGTGCTGTCGAGGAATGCATTTATTTTCATTATGATATTTCAAAATTAAAGCTCTTTTAGTTTTTTTGGGAAACTGGAAGGAATTAAAACCCTAAAATATATGAAATATATGCATATTATAGATATTATTGCCTAATTTATTTTGCCAAAATTTAAATATTTTGAGATATTCTTGTCCGATAATTATAAGGGGTATGAACACCTTAAGATTGAAAGAGAATTAACTTTAATTCATGAGATGCAAAGCATCATAATTGTCGCGTCACAAAAACCACCTGCTGCCAAGAGAAAATTTTGATTCAACAGTATTGTATATTTTGTGTTGTAAAAGAGAAAAAATTAACATTTCGTGTTTTAATAGTTATTTTTTTAATTTAATAATCTATGTGAAACTTTAAAAAATTGTTATATTAATATACTTATTTAATTGTACTTATATTTGTTGTTCCTTTAATACAATAAATACAATTTACCTATCTCCAATTCATCACTTTCCGTATCCATATACCTAGGGTCCGATTACAATTAGAAAAACACCGCTACGTCATAACTATTATTTCGAATTTCCAATATACAGGGTGTCCCGAAATTAGACGGTCATATTTTAACAGCGTAATCTACATCCTACAAGTATTAAAAATTAAAAAAAACCGAATTCAAAAACGTGCAGATGCCGTCACCCAGAGCTGGGACGAATCCTCGAAAAAATGGATTCGAATCACGGATCCAATGTTCGAATCTTTTTTCAAAAAAAAAAAAAAAAAAAAAAAAAAAAAAAAAAAAAAAAAAAAAAAAAAAAAAAGATTCGAATCAAGTAATTCAAATCCTTTTTTTTGGGATCACGGATACGAATCACGAATCAGTGTTATACTGTGATAATATTTATATTTGCTTTCGAAACTAATACTGTTTTATACCTCGGTCCTAAAATATTTAACGCACTTCCGGTGGAATTTAAAAACCTAAATTCGATAGGTCTTTATAGATCTAAATTGCAATAATGGATATTAACTAAACAAGGATAAATATTTTAAGATTTTATTAATTTAAATATAACTAAAATCTAAAATCATTTAGCTAAAAAGAACTTTACTTATTTGCAATTATCCAATTATTTATGTATATGATAACTATTTATAAAATATTCAATGCTGTAGCTAGTTTGTATCTATAATAAATAAAAAAAACAAGTATTAGAAATTAAAAATTTAAAAAAACCGACTTCAAAAATGTGCAGATGCCGTCATCACATCTTAACCAAATTTATATGGAACCATCCCTGAGGTACCCCCTTACTAACAAAAAAAGAATCATTAAAATCGGACACCGTGTTAAAGAATTATCGCTGAACATACATAAAAAAAAAATAAAAAAAATATTGCGACGAATTGAGAACCTCCCTCCTCCTTTTATGAAGTCGGTTAAAAATAGGAGTAAAAGTTTATATAAACATAGGTCCGAAAACGTTTCGTTTTCGAGATACAGGGTGTTACAAGTGAAGTCCAGATGAAATATTTTCTAAAATTTCTTTAGTTACCGGTTTTTCAAAGTTAAAAAGAAAATAAAATTTCTAATTCTACAGACCTACTAATTAATTTTTACACTTTCGAATAAGGTAACATGCTTTTCTCTTGAAAATGGCGCGTCCTAGCGAGATGCAACAAATGTAGCTTTATTATACAGAAAATATTGGTTTTCCAAATTTTATAGTCAAAAAATCTGATGTGTCCAAACACATGACTTTCCTATCTAGTTATTATAGGCTTATTCTGGTTATTTTGTAGAACTTATTGCAGTACCTCTATAAATGTTTAGAGGATAAACTAAATATATACATTTTCCACATACATCTATCTACCTCGAAACATTTTTCTATATTCATTGAAAACGAAAATACTGAAAAATTTAAATTTAGCAATTTTCCTACAATTTTTCCATTACGGTCCATTTTAGAAAAATCATGTATAAACAAAAATTATAGAGATTGATATCGCAAACAACTTTTAGTTTAGTTTAGAATTTTGCACATTTTGTCAAATTTCTCGAATACGGACTATTTCAGGAAATTTTGACATAAAGCAAAAATTATAGATAATAATATTAGAAGTAACTTTTATTTGAATAATTTTCTTCTCCAAACATAAATAACAGATATATTTAATAAAATATAAAAACGGCCTCATATAAAGTACCCCCCCAGATGTTCCGACTTTGTCCAAAATCTAATTATTTCACGTCAGGCCGAAATAAAACTTAAGTTTAAAATTTAGTGTTTTTCTGTGTATCGGTTCATGAGTTATGGTGGATATAGACACACAGACACACACGGCAATTTTACCCTAAGCTCCCCCTAATTTACCCACCTAAGAAGATGATCAATAACTGGGGTTTAGTCCAATAAATGAAGCGTAAAAAGGTAAGTATTTGTAACAAATTTTACCTAATTATCTTTAAACGTTTAGAAAATATTTACAAAAGTGTGGTATCAGGACTTCACCTTTAACACCCTGTATCTCGGAAAAGAAAAGTTTTCGGACCTGTTTATATGAACTTTTACTACTATTTTAGGATGTAGATTACGCTGTTAAAATATGACCGTCTAATTTTGGGACACCCTGTATATCATCTAGAACTATCAATAAATAAAAAATATTTGAGATGTTTGGTTTAAAAATAGTATTCCTACATTCGTATATTAACAAGCCACTAACCCCCAGTAGGCGGCGATAGCCAACGAATTATACCTGAATTGTAATCGGACCCTTCAGGGTACGACACACAACATTGCCAAATTTATCTAGCGAACAAGGTTCCAAATACTTTAAAGGGAGGTCGTGATATTCGTGCGGTGTGACGTCAGAAGGGACTGGATTGCTCTTAAGCCAGAGTATTATACGTATTTAAATGCAATTGATTAAGTAAAATTTAAAAATAAGGTGATTCATTTAACAAAGGTGACCTGTCTATTACTGCAAATACATCCAATTTAGATGAGTTTTTTTCATAATTTTCTAAAATATAGCCAAAATTAATTTTATTCCATACGTAGTATCCACACTCTATGTATTTCATGTTGGACGAAGAAGAATATGACAAAATTGGCAACGGTGTAAAAAAATCTAACAATATATAGGGTGTTCCATAGAACAAAAATATTTTTGGATTACCCTGTAATAATGAAACAATAAGCAATACATAGCTTTACATCGATCCCAAAATGCCTTTCCCAAAAAATATGCGATCCCTCCATTACATTAAAAAATATGTCCAAGATGAATTCTTTTTAATCTATTACCTCCATTACAGGAAAATATATAGGGCTGTTATTAAAAAAGCTAAGGGCATATACTATTATTCTAGAAATGAAAAATCTAATAATAAAGTTAAAGAAACTTGGAATATTATTAATGAATTGAAAAATAAACAAAATTCCAAATCCGTTAAGAACTACATCGATTCAGAAACATTTAATCAGTATTATTGCTCAATTGCTGAAAATCTGACTAATAATTTCAGATCGTCAGTTGATCCTTTAGATTATTTAAAAAATACCCATGTTAACTCCAACTTTACTCTAAGTTTTACAACATGTTTTGAAATAATGGAAATATGTTCAGATATTAAAAACAAAAATGCTGCTGGTTATGATGATATTTCTATTAGAGTCATCCTAAACCTTCCTGAATCAGCAATGTTAGTCCTTGCTAGTCTGATCAACCAAAGTTTCGTCGAATCAAATTTTCCGTCATTTCTTAAGACCAGTGTTATTGTTCCCATACATAAAGGCGGCAGTAACTACGATCTTTCGAACTTCAGGCCTATATCTCTCATTCCTACAGTGGCCAAAATTATTGAAAAAGTTGTAAAAAAACGTTTGATTCATTATCTAGAAACTCACAAATTGCTGGAAACACAACAGTTTGGTTTTCAAAGGAACAAAAGTACTTCTGATGCGATATTTTCTTATCTTGAACATGCTTATTCTAGAATTAATGTTGACGATTCTGTAGCGGCGATATTCTGTGATTTAACTAAGGCGTTCGATTGCGTCAATCATACAGTACTGTTGGATAAACTTCGAGTTTACGGGATCAAAAACGGAGCGCTGAGTTGGGTAAAATCTTATCTTTCAGAACGTAAGCAAATGGTAAGAGCGTCTCAGGATTCTCAAGTTTTAGATATTAGTTGGGGTGTCCCTCAGGGTTCTGTGTTAGGTCCCATTTTATTTCTCCTTTATGTGAATGACTTAGCTCAACTTGAAATTGCAGGTACTTTCACTCTATTTGCAGATGATACTACGATTTTATGGCACAGCAATGACACTTCTGTCCTATACAACACCATATCCTGTGACATTAAGAAAATCAAAGCATGGTGCGATGCCAACTATTTGCGACTTAATATGGGAAAAACTAAAATGCTAACCCTTAAATGTTCCCTACCAAATATTCAGTTGGGAAGTCATATTATTGAATGTACTGACACAATAAAATTTCTGGGAATTAATTTAGATAATAATTTGAAATTAAGAAACCATATAGAAATGCTAAACAGAAAACTTTCTTCTGGATGTTTTGCAGTCAGAACTGTGGCAAAAGAACTAGGTTTTAAGGCAGCAAAAAGTGTGTAGTATGCCCTAGTTGAGTCCCATTTGAGATATGGAATTGCATTTTGGGGAAGTTGCAGCCGCGAATTATTCAATACTGTTTTTTGTCTGCAAAAGAGAGCAATACGATTTTTATGTGAAATGAACAAGCTTGAGTCATGTCAGCCACATTTTATTAGACATGAAATTTTAACATTAACATCGTTGTTCATTCTTGAAACCACTTGTATTATACATAAAAATAAATCGAAATATGCCAATACTAACGCTCGGCTAACGCGACAAGTTGACATCCTGTGGTTGCCCATACCCAAATCTGAACTGGTAAGGGGGGGGCTCTTTCATTTATAATGGGATTAAAATGTACAATAAGTTTACAATGACTATTAAATCGTTGTGACTGTTTGAACGTACATGTTTTTGTATTTATATAATTTTATCGATGTATTGTGTATTTGTGTGTATTTGTATTTGTAATTAACCTCTAATTTTATATTTAACGTTTTTATACAATTTTTAAATTTTTATGCATGTAATTGTTAGTACTACATAATAATTATATTTATAAGTGTTTGTCTATAAGTTCTTGTAGCTTTGACAATAAACATATATTGAATGAATTGAATGAATGAACCACAGAATAGAATAGAATGAGAACTTAATAATAAAAAAGTTTTCTATAAAATGCAGACACTTTTCGACACCTTGAAGGCGTGTGGCAGACGTAACCACCCGCGAAAAGTGTCAGGCAATTGTTGATTGGAGATTATAATGTCATATAGTTTAACATATTAAAAATCAGCTTTCATAATATAACGTATTTTCCCGACATTTTTTGGTATCATGAGTACCTCTGCGTTATCTACCAAACTCCCCCGTAGTAAGGATTCACAACAACCAAACTTAATTATCTACTATAACGTAAGTCTGGCGATCTCTGGCTCTTAATCTATAATTTCATTAGTGTTGCAATATTTGTTTTTAAAAAAGTCCAGCCAGTTTTTTAATATGACCTTAAGTCGTGAATAAGAGAAGTATGTCAAGCGTTATTCAGAAAATGCTTAGAAATGTGAGGTGGACCTTTGAAAACCACCTTTAGACCTCCATAGATTTTATTGAAGGCTACTTAGAGAATCTTTTCAAATAAAATAAAATCTGTCAAAATAACACAGAATAAACTTGGAATAATGTAGATAATTATGTGAATTTTTTGATTGCATTTTTATTTCTTTTTTACTGAATGTAAAAGTCGTTTTAGGTGTTATCAAAAACGTATCAGTCGATAATGAATTATAGCTGATTAAAATCTAAAATTGCTAATTAAAAAACAGTATATTTCCTATTGACCAAAGACCAGTTAATAATTCACTTCTTTAATTAAGTAATTATCTTTTTATTCGTGTAAATTTAAAAATATCCCAAAAATTATTAACATTAGGTATAAGGAATGCTTACCGTAAACGAAATAATAATTATGATACCTTTGAATGGTGGTCTATTAAAAAAATGAGAAAATAATTATTTGAGTTTTGACTCACCCTGTACAGATTTATGTTAATTAAAATAAATTGTACGTCGGCATTAAATTTTGACTAAACTTTTAATGCGAAAAAATTGCTTCTTTTGCAGTATACAGGTCATTGAAAACAATACGATTTTTTATATAAAACTGGTTGTAGCGTGTTAAATACCCTGTGCAATTTCATATTATTTGGTATTGTTAAAAAGGGAAAAGCGAGGGCAAATCAAATATAAAATAAAATACAGGGCGTCCCATTAAAAAAAACTAACTTTGATATGTACTTTCTTGGAGAACCCTGTATCCTTGAAATTATTATTAAATTATTGCCTTTTCTGATATATAGCTTTGGCCCTACAAACCGAAGCGTTACCAGTGGCCCACCCTGTATACAAGAATGGAAGGAATAATTTTCAGCCTGACCAATAGTGAGCTATGATTTTGATAATTTGTTTAGTGTTTTATTTACTGTTTTTTTTAAATTAATTTTGGTGAATATTAGAGCATCATATTATTTTCCAACCAACTATATCTAATATAAAATACATGAAATAGCGAAAGGAAAACGTAATTTTACAAATTTTGATGAACACATTTATTATGATTCGATTTTTCTATTTTATTACGTTATTTTTTTATTTAAACTCCTCAACATCGACTTTTTCTCTGATAAACCCTACAAATACCTGTTTTATTATTGTTAATAAAACCGTTTTATCACTGACACTAAAATTGCTTCATAAATATTTCAGTTCGGGTTCAGTATAAATTTCAACAGGCTCCTGGAATTACGTCCGATGACAACGTTTGCAAAGTAATTATTTTATTCAAAAAAATAGCGTTACCTTTAACGAAATCTCTATTTTAATTATCAGTTGCATTTAGATTTGATTGTAATTTACATTAAATATAAATTAAAAGTCTACTCCTTCCTTCTCAGTATCCAAAATTTATCATTTAGACTATTTAGAGCCAATTTAGAGTTCGCAATTTTCCTTGCTTGCAAGTGAAATTGCTGCAATTCTTATTGCACACTAACGTTCTTTCGATCAGCTGTTGCAATTTCAGAAAATAAAGACGGACTTGCAGCTGTAATTCCGAAAAAAAATGGCTGAATTGAGCGTTGCCAATCAGTTTAAAAATCTTAGTGTATACATTTTTGGCATTTGACATATTTTGTGTAAGTAGACTAACTCACTGGTATATAAAAGAATGAAATAATTATCAATTATGTATATTTTTTTTTTAATTATTAATTGGTATGTTTTCAAAATGCCCTTGGTATATTGACGAACCTGTTTTCTTAACTATATAGGTACCGATTAGTTTATTTTAAAATCAAGGGTGGGTTAAAGAAATTTGACTTAATTATCTGTGAAATTTTCCTCCGTTTTAGATATTTCTCGTGTTGAATGCGCTTAAAAAGAACACTCAAGAGAGTGTCGTTTCATCATTTGTTTATTTGTTTTGGTTTTAGTTGTGCGTAAAATGACATACCCTAATCTAATGTTCATTCTTGGTTGGAGTTGCAGCCATTGTAGAAAGTTACTTGTAAAAAAATCCATGGAGGATACAGAAATGGCAGTAGCAACTTTCGTAGATATTCAGGCGCTTTTAATAATGCCTTACAAGATCTATAATTAACGTACTAGCAACGAGTAGCCAGTAGTCCTGCATCAGCATATAAAAGCAAGCCTAGAAGAAAGGGTATGAACATTATCTATCTGGGCGCAGATACACTGACGGCCAAAGCAGGCAGATTTTCCCCCAGGGATGATAACTATCACCCCTTCTTTGGTCAGTCCTAGTGGACGAACTCGTAAAAAAGGCTAATATCTGCAGACTTTTGCTGCCTAGGGTATGTCGATGACCTATAGCGATCGTCATAAAATCAAATTCGCAGGAACAATATCGAAGGGCATACATAACCCTTATAAACATCGTTGACGAATGGTGCAGAGAGGAGGAACTAACAGTAACCCCTCACAAAACCTCAATAGTCAACTTCATAAAACGAAAGGTACTGACAGGACTAAAGTCACTAGCACTGAAAGAAGTGGAGATTCAACTTGCCCAAGAGGCCAAATACTTGGAGGCCATCTTTGACCACTCAACACTTTCAAAAGCAATATAAGATAAGTATACGAGACAGAGAAGTGTGAATGCAGAACTCACCTGATATACATATGGCTCAAGAGTACCAAAATTTCACTGAGCTTGGGAAAACATACATCAGTCTTCCAAGCAGAAAAGGCAGCATCACTGTCCAAAAGAGGTATTAAGACATCAGGCAAATGGAAAAACCATTATCATATACTCAAAGCTGGATGGTCAAAACAGACTTACTTTAGTCTGGGTACCAGGCCACAGAGACATAAAAGTAATGAAGAGGCTGATTCAGTAGCCCGTGAAGGAGCCTCAAAGGCTCTTCTGTGATATCAGAAAGGCAGCTATCAGAACATGCACAAAGAAGTGGAAGTTAAAAAAATTTCAGAAATGTTTGGAAAAATTCAGCAGGACGAGAAAAGGGATCTTAAAAGGACCATCTCCAAAACTCACAATGTATCTACTAAAGCATCATAGAAAAAATACCAGAGTACTAGTATACCTATTAACAAACGTATGTATAACATCGGTCTAGTAGAAGAGATATTGTGCTGATTCTGTCAGAAAGAGGGGGAAATGGCACTACACATATTGTGCTACTGCTTAGGTCTATTAGGACTGAGATTTCTTATGCGTGTAGAAGAAAAACCAAGGGCAACTAGCTACGTCGGACAACTAGTTCCTAGTCTATGGAATCTACTACAAAATACCAAACTAGACAAGGTACTCTAAACAACGATTAAAGGATATCTACAATATTATCTACAAGATTATCTACAATAAATCTGAAAAGGTCAAGGCAGGAGAGGCCACAGTCATCATGAAATCCAATCTAATATACGGATAAACTTAATTAAGTATCCAACCATTATTTCTTATAATTGCATATGACATATTTTCGTTTGAAAACTCGCATAAACAATCACCTAACCTATATAACGCTGATAAGCCAGATATTTCCTTAACTATATATACATTCAAATCAACTCAGTTTCAGTAAGAAAGGAGGTATATGATAGATGACAACACTTTACAAATAGAAAAAGTTTTATTTTTGGATGAATGTACATTTACACTTCACGGTCATGTTAAGCGCCAAACTGTTGTTACTGGTCAAAAGAAAATCCTCATTGGATAAGGGAACTACACAGGCAAAACCCTGAGAAAGTTAATGTTTAGGCAGGAAAATTGTAGAACATATCATTGATCCCTTCTTCATTGACGGCAATTTGTACGGACAAACTTATTTAGCGCTGCTCCAAAATAATGTTGTACCGACGGTAGCAAACTTATATCCACCTGAAGGAAACCCACAACTTTCAGGTAATGCGATATGGTGCATCAGCACATTACGACGTCAATGTCCGGCAATATCTTCACACAATCTTTCCAAATCGCTGCATAGGGAGACGTGGTTCTGTAGAATGGCCTCCAGGATCACCTGATCTCACGCCGTTAGACTTCTTCTTATAGGGACATGTAAAAAGGACGATCTACAAACACAATCCCAACGGTATAGCTGACTTAAAAAGAAGAATAACTTTTGCGATTAGATCGATGTTAATTAACGCTAGAAGACATTTCTATTTACCTTTAGGATGCTGCCAAGATATTGGAGACGTGCATTTTGAACATAATTCCTTTTTTATTTGATTACATTATCATTACGAAATTGCATTATTTATTCAGATGTTTTTAATGTAAGGATTTTTTCTTCCCTGGAGAAACTTATATATTTTCTTGTTAATTTCTACAATAAAATGTAAAACCATAGTAGTTTTGAAGATATAATGAAATGACATTTCAAATGAAGTATCACAAGGCCCTACTTCCAATTTGAAGATTTAGGTCACCTGAAGGGGGTTAAATTTAACGATCACATTTTAACGTCGCAAGATGTCATTTTAGAATTAGAAATTGACATGTCTCAGGATTTTCTAGAAAAATGTTTAATAATGGAATTACTAAATGTATTCCATTTAGCTGTTCCACAATGTATATTATTGATCCAAATCTGGATATAATTTTTAAAACTGAATTACTTTTTAATTATAATTAATACGCAAAAATGATAAAAAGATTTTAGATTCATCAATTTTATGTGGTTATCTTTGGGTGGCACCTTCTTTTTTTCGGTGGCTTTATCTTAGAGCCCAAATAGATACCATTTTCTGATTGGTTAAAATTTAAAATATATGTAAGATTCACCAATAGAAAGTTTTAAAATATCTAAGGAAAAACTGAAAGTGACGTGGCACCGTTACATTTTTTATTGGGCTGCTGGCGAACAAGAACTTTGACATATAGGGTGTTGGAATTTCAAGATTTTTCTTGTTTTTTCTATAGAGCTTTGAGATATTTAGCTCAAATTTGGAATCTTGGTTTCGTTATACGGTATATATTATTGGGTATGTCAGATGATTGTTCAATCTACAGGGTGATATTTTTTCAGGAGCAATGTTCTCCTTTCTCCTCCTGAACTTTTTTGCTGTGCGCCGCTGGTAGTTTCTAAATTTTCTGTTTTGTTTAGAAACTCTTTTCGTTTCTACGACCGTTATAGAGAAAAAAACGATTTTCTGTAGAAATGATTCATTTTACAACACAAAAAACCTAAATAATAACTATTAAACTACATTACAACAAATTTTACATCCCAAATTTGAGCTAAATATCTCAAAAACTCCAGGAGCTCTAAAGAAAAACAAGAAAACTCTTGAAATTTCAACACCCTGTAAATCGGCAATGAAGCGTCTGCGGACTAATGTTTATATGAACTTTTAGTCACGAAATAAGCCAAAGAATTACCCCCTTCCGTATGTGCACGATGTTTAGGATGTATAGAGTGAGCAATGTTCAACTTTTATAAACCGTTTATAAGTCGGTATATACCTGTTCAGTGACTTAAGTTGGCAAATACTCGTATTGTGTAATAAAGTGCTAAGTGTAATGCAATCAGCAATTTCTCTAGCGCTCAATAATAGGAATTGCATCAAGTAAAAAAATTATTGTGAACGGTAAAGTGGCTTTTAAGTTTCCATGAAAAAGTCTTTTGCTGCATTTAAATATCCACATCTGATGCATTTTTTACATCTAGAGCGTTTGTTTATCCACATCTGACACATCTGTCCTACTACATTTATGTATATTGAATCACGTGATCAAAGATTCACAACATCTCAGATGCATCCGATGTGAATCTTCAAACGCAGCATTTGTTCGGGAAAAAAATCGCGTTGTTGCCACGTCCTCAAATTGTATCGCATTTTAGCGATTTTTAATCAATATCAGGATGAAATAAAGTGAATCTTCTCGTATATAAATTCGCATAAAATGCCGTCCCTGTTCTAACCATCAAAAGTTACTTTCCCGTCGTCGTCGCGCAGATATGCAAAATTTAATTGAGGAAAATTACAGAGCGTCATAACAGCGGATATAAAACATATACCGGGGCAAAATAATTCGCTATTTCATGTTGATAACTTTCTCTATTTGCTATTCGTGAGATGCGTCCGTCCGATAACGAGGCGAACTGTCAGGAATATGTTTTCGTACGAGAAAATTGAAAT
The DNA here is from genome assembly GCA_927349885.1 of Psylliodes chrysocephalus. NCBI lineage: Eukaryota > Metazoa > Arthropoda > Insecta > Coleoptera > Chrysomelidae > Psylliodes > Psylliodes chrysocephalus. The sequence continues at coordinate 17,329,975 of OV651820.1, forward strand.
TATTCAAATTTGAAATTTTGCACAAAGAGTATTACTTCCGGTTCGTATTACGGCTGAACTATGGACTAGACGAAATCGAATCTAAATCTAAAAGCGGTTATTTTCGATAGAAATTATTTCCGATAAGGCGATTTGCCACAAACATGCATAATATTTTACTTTGCATGTGTCTGTTTCTTTGAAATTGCTCATTGACTATGAAAATGTGGCACACAAAGATAAAATTAATGAATTAAAGATCAATGTTGCCTTTCCCTTCTAGCCAATACTAAGACAAATATCCATCAAAACCCTTGAAATCGGTACTGCATAGGTTTTTTTTCTTGGAAAGTTTTGACATCTTATCATCGAGATAGAATGAAGTAGAGACGACCTACACACTATATTGCGATGGACGCACTTTGAGTGATGGAAAAGTGTAATCAAAATGGCGACTTAAAGTAGTACTTTGATTTAATATTTAAAGTTTGACGAAATGAAAATGTTTTATCATTTAAATGAAGCTATTTGAACAAAAATGGCATTTATTCTTACCAAAACTGACTAGCTCCACTAGCTAGAGTTTGACACCTGTCATAAAACTGTAATGCAAAGGCGCGGACACTTTTAATATCGTCATAGCATCTCTTCTTTATTCTATATCAATGGTTCTTATAGATCTTGGAGTGCTATTTTTTATTATGTAAGTACATCTAATATCAAAAAAACTGAAACGAGTAGACTTTATAAATAGTATTTTAACAATACATTCATCGGTATATGAATGTTTTGGATGGCCTAGCTATATGTATTTGTAAGGTGGGCGGTTGGATTGCCTCCACAGCACTAAGGCTTCACTAGATCCATTATGCGTGCTCCTGAATTTATAGGTCTTTTTTGCTCGTCGGCCAGCCTGCAGATTTAATTAGTAGCTAGCAACGTCGCCGAGAGATGCATCTATTATATTGGCCAGTGTAAGCCAATACTCTGCGAACACAAATCTCACAATAGATGAGAGCATTACGCAATCATATCGTCGCCCTTATCACGAAGTGACCTAATCAACAAAAATTAAAAAAATGTTTTTCTGTGCGGATTAACTAGTCTTGACCTACTTTATCATCTCACGAAGTAGCACATCTACAACCTTAATAGTGTATGCAATACAGTATATTATTTATGTGACCTATCTGCAATAACGCATAACGATATGGGAATTACGAATTTTCGATTTATTGCTGTAAAATTTACTATTTGTCACTTATGCCACTTCGTGATGAGGGCGACGATATGTTTGATAGTAGGTTTGTTCCAGCTTGAAACATAACCATTCAGTAACGGTGCAGCGCTTGCGTATTACACTCCAAGCGTTCCAACTTAATTTGTACGATGTGCGCGTTGATACAGAATTCGTTCCAACTAAGAAATGGATGATTCTGGAATCGTTTCTGTACCGTCATATCGATTCACAAATTTTTGTAGAACTGTTAGACCTGGCTTGCGCAAAGCGATCGATATATGTTGATAAAAGTTAGTTTTAGTTAACTTAACCTACAAATTTACAGCGTTTTGATGTTTTGATTGGTAGATAAGAACAAAATATACATTTTTATTTAGAAAATACTGTTTATGAATCATATTTGGAAAATAAGTAATATAGAAGGAGACGGTGTTTTTTTTTTTTGATGATGATGATACTAGTGACGATGATTTTGAATTAATGGTAAATCAAGAAAGGATGAAAAACAAAATTATGTGCACAATATATATTCATTATTTACCATTATTTTCCATTGTGCCGTAGAATATAGAATGATAAAATAAAACAACATTAACATCCTTAGTTATAAAACAGAAAACTATTTTATTTTCTTTTCAAAAAGTTTGGTTAGAATTTGTTTCCTCTTTTATTTTCTCCATTTATGTACATCAACAGTTTCAAAAGCGTTCTAACTCATTTCCAATTCCAAAACCATTCAGAGATGCGCTTTCGCAATACACCTTTCATGAACTGATATTGATATGATATAAGAACGGTACCAAACACCAAGTTGGAACATACCTAGTATAATCTTCTTATTCAGATTCCCTGCAGAGTGCGCAGCCTGACATCCTCATGTTCTGGAGGTGCCTGCGTACTTGCCAATGGCTAGTCAGAATGCCTGTGATCATTTCAGAATCTATCTAGTCGTAGTCAAATATTTATTTTACTATAGTATTATCAGGGCAACTCAAAACCTTTCTAGCAACTCTGCAGCTTCTTTTTTTCATCCCACCTTTCCTTGAGGAAATGTTCCTTAATTAGGTTTATCACGATTGATGTTGTTAGTCCAATGGAAGGACCAGGTCCAAAAAGTATTTGGTTGGTCGCCTCCTTACCGATGGTAAATTATCACTGGTAATTAGTAAAATTGTGGTGTGGCGTAGCAAATGTACTTATAAAAAGGGTACTCTTAATAACCGGGCACTTGTACTCGGAGTAGTGTACGACAGGATATGCAATAAGTAAGATACTCAGTACTCTATACTTGTTCTTCAATTATGAAAAGTACCTGATACTTGGTACTCGAGTACAATTTATCAGTACCCGGCCCAGTTCTGTTTGCGGAATGTTTTACCTATTACACTCTGATCGACAGAAACGATTAATGACTTTTAAAACTAAGGTCTTAATAATGTTCCAATTAATATATGAATTTAACACTTAATATTTCGCGCGTATACTTTTCGCACTAGCAGGCCTGACGAGAGAAGGGGAAAGTGGAGACAAAATCCCCAGGTTCCGACAGCTTTAAAAAAATAGGTTATAATGTGTGGGGGGCGGGACCTTGTCAGTGTTTTCTCCCAAGCCTCACCATGCTCTCGGCGGCCCTGCGCACTAGGCTCTTCTTTTAACATCAGTTTTTAGGGTTCCTTAACCGAAAGGTAACCAACAGAACCCTATTACTAAGCCTCCGCTGTCCGTCCGTTTGTCTGTCAGCGGGTTGTATCTCATGATGCGTAATAGATAGTTGAAATTTTCACAGAATGTGTATTTCTGTTGCCGCTATAATAACAAATAAATAATAAAAATTAAAATAAATTAAAAATTAAAGTGTTTTTTGCTCGATCTTAATTAAGTATTTAAAATGTACCTACATAGTATTAAATCTTGTACAATGGTGAGGAACCCTTCATGCGCGAGTCCGACTCGCAGTTGGCCACTTTTATTAGATTAATTCGAAGGATTTAATTCGAAGGATTTAATCCTCTTGAGTATTCATACTTTGTTTGTGTTGTCTATGAGCTAGATTTCAGCGCTTGTTGGCGTGAAAAAATAAATCTAAAACTTGTTTTAAAAAACGCACATTTGATGTAATTTTTTCAATTCTTGGAATGAGATACATAAAAAAATATGAGGTGGCAACCGAGAAGACCACTTAAAATTTAAGTCAACGCCCATTGTTAACCTAATGATTGGAAAACTGGTTTTCTATCAGCAGATTGTATGACAACAAAAGCATATTACAGCCTAAATAAGTAAAATGCAACTGCGATTTAAACAGAAACTGAACGGCATAAGAACGACATTATTTGTACTCTGATTCTGCAGTGCGGTCCTGCTCTCCTCTTCCGACACCAGCACCACCGCCAAAATATCGAATTCCTGCAACCTGGAAACAAGAGCGCGACTCGGCCGAGGAGGAGAAAATCGTTAGGAATTGTTGGAAATCGCGGAAATCGAGCACATTACGATTGGGTGGGTGGCCGCCGCCCACCGGCCAACCCAGCTGCCGCCGCCGACAATGACAATTGAATCGGAGAAATTGGCGGGATTCGTGGAAACGGCGGGCCAATGGCGACAGTCGGCACGCGAGACCGAGACCCGAGTTTCTCGGAATGTGGATCTTATTGCCGTGTGCCGGGGGTGGGATTGGGATCGGCGGCGGGCCGTGCCGCGCTCGCCGCCTCCATTGGAGGATTTCCTTCGTTTTTTTTTGTCTGCAATTCCAATTTCCAGTTAGATTGTACGATTGATATTCCGATTGTATATCCTGCGCGTTTCTGCTGCACGCTACTAGCCAATGGGACGAGGGGTTGTTTTCTCGTATTGGGTCCAATTCTACAAATGACAATCCTAGCTTTGTAACTTTATATCCACCTCCTAACAGAATTGTTATAAAGAATTATCCTCTGCTATATGTAGGACATTTTAAAGCAATTAAGACTCAGCAATAAAAATTGTAGGTTCCCTAGGTAGGTATCTACCTAAAACCAGTTAGGTACATCTAAACAATATGTTAAGTTAATGTACCTAATTTAAAAAAAATTGCTCTAATGATCGTTTTTTAACTCAAACTCTATTATTTCTTTGTTTGATGAATCGTTTAGTGTTCTTAGTCATTTCAACAAACTTTTCCTTCCTAATTTTATTTACATATTCAGTTAAAGTATTTTCGTACATCAATATGAAAATATCCTTGTAATTATTAGTCATTACTTAGTAATATATAACTATTTAATATAAGGATTATAAACAGAACCAAATAATTTACCTATCTATTAATTGTTGTGCTGTTTAATTATGCATTCACATTAGATCTTCAATGACAAATGACGTTAGTAAACGTCAGTATCTCAAAACCCTTAAAATGATGTACAACATACAGTAGGTTGGAGTAAATTCGATATTGCACGAAAGTAGTGACATCATTAGTACATTCAATTGTAGCGTAAGACGCGCAATTAAAAATAAAAATTTGTAAAAGCATTTTGTTAAAATACTGATAGAAATATATAGAATTTTCCAACCTATCGTACTCACCGTATAGTGTGATAGCGAGTAATCGCCAGACCTACGTTATATTATAAAGGTTATAATTGTTCATGATGTGTACACTGTAGTAGATAAGAACGGTTGGATCTTGGGGTCCTTGACTACTGAGGAGTTCGGCAGGTAACAGGTCCTCAAGGTACCTTAAAATGTCGCGCAAAACGTTATAGTATGAAAGACGATTTTTAATGTGTTCCTAAATTTACCACTATAGGGCGTATTGTATATGTCCAAGGTCAATGATAACCACTTAATTAAGTTATGTCAAAAACAGTAAAATTCTAATCTGTGCGAAATTTTACTTAATTTTGACTACCCCCTCGTTTATTTAGTTATCCTAAGCATTAAGCCATCCATTGGCAAAGTTAAAAACTAAATAGTTTCAATCTATTCCTTTTGATCACTTTTACCGTTAAGAGATTATTGTGTGCATCAATGCTTGGAGACAAGTGCATATACAAATATACTAAGTGAAACATATTATATTTATCACTAAATAATTCCCTTTTTCCACATGTAACTAACTATATGACTTTCATTTAAAATTATCTCTCCTTCATATTCCACATAATCCAACCTGTATAAATAATATATAATAAACATAAGAACAACAATATAATTAATTATTCATTCAGTAAATTGCATCACCAAATTGAAAAAAAAATACAAATTAAAAGCCGACCCTGGCAACATCAAATGCAATTTAACAATTTTTCGAATTCCGAGAAAAATATATGCAAACCTGTAAACTTATTTACCAGCATTTTAAGCGCCAAAAAAGTGATTATTCTTTCACACTCACAAATCTGTTTCACTCGCGCTAACATAAGTATATTTAAAATAAATCGTCAAAAACAAGCGCATATGTGCAAGTACAAATACGCTATCTTTGTTTGCAGTAATAACGCAGAATGATTATTCGATGCTCCCTCAGCCAATCACGACGAGACCCATACAGTTGTTAGCCATTCTACACATACACTCGACAAAAAAAATGAGATTCATTCCAACTTCTAATACAACACCTTTGCTTTATTATCAGTCATAAGTTTTAAGCACTTATATTTTTTCACTATGTAAAGTTGTTATGTAAACTGAAGCAAGTTTATAGTGTAAATAAAATTGTTAAGGTAAGAACATATTTTAATTTCATCATTATCAAAAAATATCAGGCAATTCTCCAACAAGAATCACACATTTCTACAAGCTACAAGTTTCACTACAGTCCACCCGCTCCCAGCTGTAACGAAGTTTTAAAAAGAAATCGACTCGTACCAATTTCTATTAAATTTAACCTTATTTCAGACATCTCACGAAAAAATAAAATCAATGTAGATATCATTTCATTAAAAGATATCAAAAATATCTTAAATTAATATAAGCGAATAAACGTAAATCAAAAAGCAGGTTATCTCTATAGGTATAGGTTATCTACTTACAAAATGAAAATATAACCTTGATTTTAACCTATTAAACTATTGAAATAAAAGTGCCCAAACGCTACTACAGTTATTATTCGTTGAAATTTATTAACAATAATATTTTTTCCACTAAAATCACAGTATACAAAAAAATATATTTACAAAAGACTGTCTAGAAGCACAAATAGGTACACATCCAAGTGAATTTCTAATATGACAACAGCCTACTTTTCGCATTTATATTGTAATTCGAAACAAATGTATGTAACTACCATACCTATTATTGTAAACTATTTTTTGATCGATAATGGTAAAAATTAAGAGACAAAAAGTTTAACAACCGGAATCCTGAATAATATTTTTATTTTTTAAAATTCAACCTGACAAAAAGTTTTAACAAAACAAAATTAAATATGGCTTGTTAATGTAACCTTCTTATAACATCATGGTAATGCTGAAAAGTTATCCCTAATTACCTCTTAACGAATGTCTGTAATCTTCAAATTTTCAAGTTTCTATGTTAACATGGATTTGAGAAAAGAAAAATAAAAACTCAATTTTTTTGGAGTGATATATCTTGAGGGCTTGGGCTAAGAAAAATTTGTTATAGGATCGACCCCTCATAATTTTCAAGGTGGAATCTCCTCCTAAATTTTATCGCATGAATTTAGAAACGCCCTGTATAAACAAATGGAAACTAGATACATATAAACATATATTTTTTTGAGTATTTATTTAAAAAAGCTTGAAAACCTGATTACAAAAATGTTCCTACTACATGAACTTTTTATTCCAACCTCATATGAAGGGTGATTCCTGAGTTGATAATTCTTTTTTAACCGGGTATAGTCATTAAATTAAACGACTTTTTCAAATAATTTTTTCAAATAACTTTTCTTAATAATTTTTTTAAATAACTTTTTCAAATAAAATTTTCAAATAATTTTTTTATAACTTTTTCAAATAACTTTTTCAAATAACTTTTTCAAATAACTTTTTCAAATAACTTTTTCAAATAACTTTTTCAAATAACTTTTTCAAATAACTTTTTCAAATAACTTTTTCAAATAACTTTTTCAAATAACTTTTTCAAATAACTTTTTCAAATAACTTTTTCAAATAACTTTTTCAAATAACTTTTTCAAATAACTTTTTCAAATAACTTTTTAAATAACTTTTTCATTGACAAGGGGGGTAGCCATGTGTGAGTTGAGGTAATTTTAAGGTGAAGGGTGAGAAAAAGTCCTTTATATCTCACAAGGAAAGCCAATGTTTAATTGTTTAACAAAACATTGAGTGCGACCGGTTTCGAAGTGTCATCACTTCATCTTCAGGCTCGCCTAGTGAAAAGGAGAATATGTGGTGTAAGGTGTGTTGGAAACAAAACGATATATAAAATAATAAAAAAGAGAGAAAACTCACCATACTCTCCATCCACTAGGGAATACTACAAAAACAAGTTTCATCAATTTTGGGTTGAAATAAATTGTAAAATGAACCGATTTACACGTAATAAAAAGTTAAAAATATTTGAAAAAACAAATATTAGTCAATTATAGTAAAAATTTTAAAATATTCAAGACTATACAAAAACAAATCACATACATTAAACAGATTAAAAGATAAGGCCTATTTTAAACATTGTTGTTTTTTTAAAAAAATTAACATTTTTTGAAAGGAGACCTGTCAAGTTAAGGCCTCTACAGGTGGTGGTAAGTATTATAACGAAAAAATTCTTGGGTAAACTTATGACAGGGTATAGTTAATAAGATGTAAACTATGAGTGAAGAATTATTTATTATCTATTATATAAGATTTGGGCCATGAACCAATCACCAAGTGTATGTGATGTTGTAGGAAGAAGAAAGAAGAAGAAATGACTGGGTTAACTGTTGTGAAGCAACTGAAGAATAAAAGAAGAAGAAAATGACGCATGTGGATATCAGACGATCTAACCTAATCTTTACACGTGCTCGTTGGTTTCTTATGGGAAAAAATATAAAAATTACTTACTGAAATGTACCCCTTGCAAGAAGATATGTGAATAGAAATAAAGGGGGGGAGGTTAAAAAGGAAGTTAGAACGATAAATTTAGATTAGTGTTGAGAAAACAGGAGGAGTTTCTGACAATATCTGGGCATTTAAGCAACCAACAGGATTTAATTTTAAATGTCTCAATATCTCGAGGTTTTCGAAGCTATTAAGAGTAAATCTATTGTAGGAACTATGAAGGATTTCGAAACCTTCAGTTGAATCGAAGTCGTGATTTGAGTCCAGTAGGTGGTTGGCAAAATGTGAAAAACCTGTTGTATTTTGGTTAAGACAACGTAAATGTTCTTTTAAACGGATCTTGAAATTTCGAAATGTGCGTCCCACATAGAAAGAATGGCAAGATTTACAAGTTAATTTATAAATTCCAGATAAGTCAAAGGGATCTAATTTATCTTTATTATGAACAAATAACTTATGTAATGAAGAGGGGGTTTTGAAAGATACTTTAAAGTGGTCTTTGAGTAAGCTAGCCACTTTATAGGATGCTTTTCCAATAAAGGTAAGAGAAATGTATTTCTTACTGGTGGTTAGTTCATGTACCATATTAGGATTGTTAATATAAACTAAATTTTGTTGAATTTTATTTTGTTTATGTGTTAGCATTTTATCAATAATATCTAGTTCAAAGTTGTGATCTATAGCAATAGTTTTAATTATATTTAGTTCCTTATTAAAGTTTTCCGTAGACAGAGGAACGTTTAATAGCCTCTCTAAGTAGCAATTAAAGGCAGCCAATTTATGTGTTGCTGGATGGTTAGAGGTATTGTCTATAACTGTGCCTGTATGTGTTGGCTTTCTATAGATGTCAAAGTTGAACTTGTTATTATTGTGTGAGATTTTAAGATCTAAAAAGTTAATAGATTTGTTTATTTCAATTTCTAATGTGAATTTAATATTAGAATGTAAGTCGTTAATATAAGTCAAGAAGTCATTTAATGAGTCTAAGTTACCTGACCACAAAATCAAAATATCATCAACATATCTACGATTCAACTGAAGGTTTCGAAATCCTTCATAGTTCCTACAATAGATTTACTCTTAATAGCTTCGAAAACCTCGAGATATTGAGACATTTAAAATTAAATCCTGTTGGTTGCTTACATGCCCAGATATTGTCAGAAACTCCTCCTGTTTTCTCAACACTAATCTAAATTTATCGTTCTAACTTCCTTTTTAACCTCCCCCCCTTTATTTCTATTCACATATCTTCTTGCAAGGGGTACATTTCAGTAAGTAATTTTTATATTTTTTCCCATAAGAAACCAACGAGCACGTGTAAAGATTAGGTTAGATCGTCTGATATCCACATGCGTCATTTTCTTCTTCTTTTATTCTTCAGTTGCTTCACAACAGTTAACCCAGTCATTTCTTCTTCTTTCTTCTTCCTACAACATCACATACACTTGGTGATTGGTTCATGGCCCAAATCTTATATAATAGATAATAAATAATTCTTCACTCATAGTTTACATCTTATTAACTATACCCTGTCATAAGTTTACCCAAGAATTTTTTCGTTATAATACTTACCACCACCTGTAGAGGCCTTAACTTGACAGGTCTCCTTTCAAAAAATGTTAATTTTTTTAAAAAAACAACAATGTTTAAAATAGGCCTTATCTTTTAATCTGTTTAATGTATGTGATTTGTTTTTGTATAGTCTTGAATATTTTAAAATTTTTACTATAATTGACTAATATTTGTTTTTTCAAATATTTTTAACTTTTTATTACGTGTAAATCGGTTCATTTTACAATTTATTTCAACCCAAAATTGATGAAACTTGTTTTTGTAGTATTCCCTAGTGGATGGAGAGTATGGTGAGTTTTCTCTCTTTTTTATTATTTTATATATCGTTTTGTTTCCAACACACCTTACACCACATATTCTCCTTTCCACTAGGCGAGCCTGAAGATGAAGTGATGACACTTCGAAACCGGTCGCACTCAATGTTTTGTTAAACAATTAAACATTGGCTTTCCTTGTGAGATATAAAGGACTTTTTCTCACCCTTCACCTTAAAAAAAAAAAATAACTTTTTCAAATAACTTTTTCAAATGACTTTTTCAAATAACTTTTCCAAATAACTTTTTCAAATAACTTTTTCAAAAAACTTTTTCAAATAACTCATTAAATAATTTTTTCAAATAGTCTTTTAAATAACTTTTTTAAATAACTTTTTCATAACTTTTTCAAATAACTTTTTTTAAATAACTTTTTCAAAAAACTTTTTAAAATAACTATTTCAAATAACTTATAAAATGTCTATTTCATATAACTTTGTAACGGTTGGAACAGTTATTTCGTTATTTAGGGCACAATCACCTCTTACTCAAATGTCATTTGTCGTCTATGCTTTGTGTCAGAGAAAGTGACATTTTTATTTCATCTGACAGACAACGACGAATAGGTCGCTTTTATTTTAATTTTATTTCGGTCATCGGAAATATTAATTTACATTTATTTATATTAATGACCGTCTGATTTTATAAGGTACGTTTTGTTCTATATAAAATTATATATTATTTTTTGGGAATAAGATATTATGCTTTACTATATTTAAATATATTAAATAAGATTTTTCCTTTTCATATTAATAAAGTCTCTGTAAAATTATTCATTTAATAGTTATAGCATTTTATCTAACTCCTTTTCAAATTTCCCTTCATCTATCATACATTTTAACCATTTTTGGCATATGGCAATTCTAGACGGTTCGGGTTCGAATACAAATAAGAATCATTTATCTTGAAGATCATTCACGGTTCAATCACGAATAGGAGTCACAAATGAGACTTGTTTAAAGTCGCTCCAGTCAGGTAAATCCGAATATCTGGAACCTGGTACTTTCCTGAGCGGAGTAGGTGCATAAAATGTGCTCTGCAGACTCGTCCTCCACGCTGCAGAATCGACAGTCCGATGTTTGTTGCAGACCTATCCTTCTCATGTGGTTGCCCAGACAACAATGTCCCGTCATCAGTCCCGTGAAAATGGGTAGATCTTCTCCATTCTCGGATCTGAGCAGAGGCGTTCATGGAAGGGTTGGTTATAAACGCCTTCGAATGAATTAGCCCTGGGGTATCTCTCCAGTTTGTGAGTGCTGCACCCTCCGTCCATTTTGAGATAATTCCTTTGGTAGTGCTCTTTGCAATGCCCAGGAATGGTTCTGGTCCTATGAACACAGATTCTGTTCCTCTCTTAGCAAGCGCGTCGCCTTATACATTGCCCTCCACACCACTGTGTTCCGGAACCCAGATCAAAGTAACTTTGTTCCGGGCACCGAGGCATTCAAGGGTATTTATACAGTTCCAAACCAGCTTTGAGTCAACTTGATCTTTATAGTCTTGTTTGCGGGGAGAAAATTAATCAACTCTCTCGCTCCCAATTCTATAGCAATCATTTCTGCTTGGAAGGTCGTAGCCAGAGAGCAGGGTTGCTGTTAAAGACTGAACCAACCCTCTGCTCAATATAGATCATACATAGATAATAATGATAATATGATTTTGATTTCTCTATTTAGTTAGGTTTTAAAGCTCTTTCAAATGATGTATAAAACAACCTATAAGGTCATTTAAAAAAAATAAAGATGGTGCTCTTGTTGAAACTTGACCCAGGAAAAAAATTCACCAAATTATGCGTAATATAGACAGAATTTTCCTAATAATTATTTTGTTTCGTTTAGTATGTATGAACAGAAGTTGGAAAGTCTTTTACCGGTTTTCCCACTTCATACAGAGGATTTGACAGTTTTGCCACGGAGCTAACCGAAGTGTAAGCGAAACATTGGCGTAGAAAATTATTTAATAGATGCTAATAACAGTTTAACAAATTGTGAATTTTGTGAAATTATGATTTGGGATATTATTACTTGTTTAAATAATTATTTGCAGCCCATAAGTAACGTTCTCACGATTCCGCAGGTAATAATTTAAAACGTTTGGTATTTTTATTATATGTTACGACAATGGCGAACAAACATTACCACGAAATTTTTGAAGTCTTCCGACTAGTTTTTGACGTTTACCACCTCACTTCTGACCCTTATATATTTATTACGCATTAAAATTTGCATATTGTAACCTAAAATCAATAAAAGGAACCAAAAACTTGTTATTTTACAAAATTTGTAATGAAAAAACTCTTTTTTTTTAGTATGAACTGATTCAAAAAGAAATTTTTCTCCCGTTTACCTCTATACCAGTGATAATATAGACAGCATTGACTCTCAATAGAAATTGCCCCAATTTAACTTACAACAAGGAAAACTGTTAACTGTAAAGCGGCTTACAGAAACACCCTGTAGAGTTACCTACCTCATCGATGTTTTTCCAAAAAAAAAAAAAAAATTCCCGACTTTCAACGCCGGAACTTTGAATTCCTTTTACGTAGGTATCAACTCATCCCCATCCTCTCGCCGTATCCTATTTCTTATTTGAAAACTGAAAACATCCCCCGCCCGCTCCACACCTCCCCCATTCGAACAACTCCTTCTCGCATAGTTTTCTAATAAGAATTAGAACGCCGGCACTCGAGAAGGTACGGTACGCTCGAATTGTTAATTTAATCCGGCGAAAAAGTCGACGACATCACACGAAACACTGGCACGCAAAAAAGCTGCAAAAAGGCATCGAGAGAACTCTTCAGCGAAAGTGTGGAGATAGTAAAAGAGAAAAGCCTCCGAAAGATAAGGTAATCTTAGCTGAAAATTATATATGAGATTTAAATCCTAGACTAGAAAATGCCGAGAGAGAGGCTGAGGGGTCAGAGGAGGTGAAGCGAAAAATGTAAAGATGGAAACGGCGTATTCTTATATAGTTACATACATTGTAAAGGTTTTATATTTAATCACCACACTTGCTGAAATATAGAGACCGTATTTAACTAGCTTTTATACAACAAAACGATATTTTTTCTAAAACGAACCTACAACGTCTCTAATTTCAAAAATATTAGCCGAAACTCAAACTAGGTTGAAAATTAATGAAATGATCACATCGCTTTCCACTGCTACCCAGATATATCCATTGTGGCTCATGTCTAATTTTTAGTTCAACCAAACTTTTTAATAAAGATCATGGTTGAGTTACGTGAGATTTGTTCAAAGTTGGTAGACTCCAGTCGGATAAAACCAAAAATCTAGAATCTAGTTATTTCTATGAAGGAGTAGGTACATATAATTTTCTGCAGATTCGTTTTTCAAGCTGCAAAATCGATAGTCTAATGTTTTTTTGACGACCTATCCTGCTAGGATAATATCTTGTCATTAGTCCCGTAAGAATGGTTGGTAAACATTTTTGAATTTGTTAACCCTGGGGTATCTCTCTAATACCAGAGCTATTATACCCTGTATCAGAGATAATTCCTTTGACAGTGCTCTTAGCAATTGTCAAAGAATAGTTCTGGTGCTATGAACTCAGATTTAGTTTCTCCTTTAGCGAGCGCGTCGGATTTTTCATTACCCTTTACACAGCTGTGCCTCGGAACCCATGTCAAAGTAACGTTATTTCGGACAAAAAAGCACCTGATGGTAATTATACAATTTCAAATCAGCTTTGACTCGACTCGGTTGGAGTTCATTGCTTTAAGAGCTGTTGGACTATACAAAAAGATATTTGTAGTATTATTAGCAACAAGATTAATCAACTCTCTCGCTCCTAATTTCTGCTTGAAAGATTGTGGAAAGTGCCCAAGTTTATTGATATGTTAACTCCTGGGTTGTTGCCGAATGCAACCGCACCTAGTCCTGTTTCTATATTCAAACGACCCCTCCGGGTACAGTGCATATTCCTTTTGGGAGAAGGGAATATCCTCTTTGCTCCAATCGTCTGCAATGATGATGCCGTTTAATTTATTTATTTATTTATCATACGGTTTAAACCATTTACAAAATACATAAATTTATAATATAAAAAATATACATAAATATTAAAATACTATGTAGACCTAACACATTTTTTTACTTCGCCACTCTTTTCACTTGTATTAGCATTTCTCAGAAGTCTGGCCATACCAATTCCTGAGCCATAGTTAGTTCTATGAGCTTTCAAAGCAAATGTGGAGCTACCACGCAACGGCCTAGGAGGGATATAAAAAGTTACACTTTGCAAGAGTTCAGGAGAATCAACAAGGTTATTTACAAGTTTAAAGATAAATAGAAAATCAATAAATTCTCTTCGGGAAGCTAACGTTTCATTATTTGTTATGGCAAGCATATTTGTATAAGAGTACGGTAGTGACAATTTAAAAGAACAATACATTAAACATCTACGCTGTACTCTTTCAAGCTTTTCAATATGAATTTGCGCATATGGAACCAAATAACAGAACAATATTCCAAATGTGACTTTATGAGCGAATAAAATAAGATTTTAATTGTATGCAAATTCACAAAGTCTGCTGAGTGCCTTCTCACGAATCGTAACTGTTTTAAGGCTTTCCCAACAACATAATCGACATGCTGAGAGAAAAAAACAGATTAGATTGAAATATAACCCCAAGATCTTTTATACTGTCAACTTTATTAATACGATTTCCATGCTACTCATAAGTATGATTAATTAGGTTTATATTAAGCCCCTTATAAAAAGACACTACCTTACATTTTAAGGGATTAATTAATAATCCATGCAAAAAGCAGTATTCGTTCAAACTGTCTAATTTTTTCTGCAGTATGAGACAATCAGAGGGATCTTTAACGATGCTATACAATTTGATATCATCAGCATACATTAAAACTTCAGTATCATTTAATTGTTTCACCACATCATTAATGTAAATGCTAAATAACAATGGGTCCAAATGTGATCCCTGAGGGACCCCTGATATCGCTGCATATTCACAAGAAATTGCATTTTTAATTTTGACACGACAAACAAGATCTGTAAAATAAGAAATTAGCCAGTTCAAAGCCTGTCCATAAATTCCTAGAGCATACAATTTATCCTTTAAAATATTGTGGTCAACTCGATCAAAAGCTTTCGTCAAATCTGTATAAATTGCATCTACTTGAAGACTATCTTCTACAGCAGTAGTAACATACTCGGTGAAGAGCATCAAATTGGTCGTAATTGATCTGCCAACGTGAAAGCCATGTTGTATACTACTAATCACATTTGAAAGCTTTTCACTTAGTTGGTCATTAACAATACTCTCGAAAACTTTGGAAATTGACGATAAACTGGTGATCGATCTGTAATTAGTAATAAGCGAAGGATCTCCAGACTTCAACAAAGGATTAACAAATGATGTTTTCCGCTTGATGGGAAAAACGCCTTCAGTTAGCGAATTCTATGTACTATCGGAGAACTAGCGAGTTTGAAACCATTCCCGGAAAATGATGATTATTAATTTCCTTCAACAGCCTGGTTTTGTCCCATCATAGTTCTTTGCATTGACTACCCGCAACCAGGAGTCACTGGAAAACCATATTGGCTTCCCTTTCCAGTAAAATGTAAAGAGGGTTTAGAATCAGCATCGTCTCCATCGCTCCCGTCGCGTCGGTGTGATGGACATTGTAGCTGAAATCCAGGCAACTTAGGGCTGGCCGTCCGTTTAAATATCTTGTCCCACCAGACAACCGAACCGTCCGTAACCATTGGTTTAACTACACTACGGATCAAATAGATCATTTTATTCCTTAATCTTTTAGAATAAATCCCTATTAACTAAACTTCATCATTTGCTACTTGAAAAGGACACTTGTAGGTAGAGAAGAGATCTCTGGGTAGGTACATTTCAAGTAGCAATCCAAGTTTAATTAATACTCAGTTAGGTATCTAAAAATTTAACTCCCTGTGTATATCACTCGTGTTATTGTCCAAATTCGTTTATATAAGTGGTAAAACATGTCTACAAGTTAGTTTCAAAGAAGGGTCAACGTTTATAAAATTAGTGTTGCAGATTGCAGATCAGGAAACCCCAGAGACAACATATAAATGCTACAACAAAAAAACCATACCCCGTAAAGTATTCCCCAGATGCTTCGACGATACCGAAACTTTAATCAGCTTACCGCAATAAAAAAAACCTTTATCCATTAAACAGATGTGTTATAATATGTATCCTAATGGTTAGGCAACCAACATAACTTAGGTAGGTTGTGACCAAAGTTGTGACATTCTCGATGGTTGTGACTAGGGATGGCAACGATATATCGATGTTTTGTAAATATCGATATATATAGTTAAGTTAACAACACTTTAAGTTTCCAAAAAAAAGCAAACTTTATTTATTTAAAAAATATACAAAAATGGATCTTTAATTAACAATGTTTATCGTAAGTGATTAAAATAAAAAGAACGTTGATTCCCACGTTGACATGGTATTTATAATCTCGGGTTCATTGTCGCCAAGGTGCAAAGCGCTGACTTTGCTGACGAGGCACTCCGGGCATTGAACGGTGGGTTTCTATCACATTTCTCCTCCCTCCTTTGGTCCTGGCTTCGTCCTCGAAGTCTCTACGAGTAGCTCCTGAAGAACCTGGATTTGTGCTGGTTGTAGTTTGGGCCCAAAAAGAATTTTTGATATTCTTTTCTTTTTCTTTACTACGATAGTAAAAAGGATGGCTGAAACAGAAATTATAAGGACAAGGGCGACAGTGCTGAGTCCTGTTGAAATTTGTGGCATAAGTGCTATTGGCTCTATTGGTTGGAGTTGTCCGTGGCTTTCTGGAATATTCAATTTTTCAATTTTTAATTTATGTTCTGGAATTAGTCTAATTGGGATGACTTCTGGAATGGCGATTTCTTGAATAGTTTTCTTATCATAGTGAATTCCTTCTATGTCGATAGGTTCATCTGACAACAGGATGCTGCTTTTTCGGATTTCTTGTTGATTTATTATTATTTGGTGGACTATTCCCAATAAAATTACTTTTCGGGTTTCCTGTGAAAAGTTCTCTGTGATCAATGTTTTGGTGCAATTTTGAACATTAGGGATGAGGCATCTGGACTTCACGGGCTTGGCACATATAGTGTAATCTGCTTGGCCGGTACATGTTTCATACCATTTGCTATTGGCATAATAGTGTGCAGGAGGCAAAACCATTATGTGATCATTATTAGGGATAGGATAAATTCTAAAGGTGGGGTAAGCGTTAACGTGGAGGATTGGGATTTTGAGAATTATGAGCATTGTATTGGGTGTGACGCAAACTAGAGATTTAGATGATTCGATAAGTTCATATGGGTGTTCGTCATCGACGAGTAGGGCATTTCTTGAGTAAATTTTTATAAGGTTTTCTTTTAAGTCCTTGAGTTCTTTAAGAGTAAATAATTCTATATTTGACAAATTTAAATGTGAAAGGGTAATTGTCCGAATAAGTTTCATAAGAAATTCGTTAATGTTTTGAAGATTTATTATTTCATTATGTAGGGTAATGTATCCATCAAAATCAGCTGATAATTTATTAATTGCTAGTAAAAGGGCTCTATTATTTTTAGTTACTTGTTCTAAAAGTTTATTGAATCTCGTATTAATAGATTGGCCAAATGAGATTTGATTATTAAATTTTTTTATTATTTCATTTTGTTTAACCTCTATTGCGGTAATGTGAGTCTTTAGTAAATTTAAGTCAGAGTCGTCAGGATTTCCGGTTATGTATTTTATAGTCGTGCCAAGAAAATTAAATAGTCCTTTTTTCTGTTTTCGTGTTATTTTATGTAGGTTGTCTTTTGCTTCACCATGTATGTGATTGTATTGAGTATTTAATAGAGAAAGTGGTCCAGTTTTTAATGAATTTTTAAAATAGTCGTTAAGGCTGATATCTAAAGTTTCTTCTAGTTTTTGTAGGTCAATGTGTAAAATGTGTCTATGATAATGTGAAATTTCTCGGGATTTGCCAATTTCTTCAGCGTAATATCCATTATTCGGAATCACTTGAATTTTGACAAGCTGTCCCTGACGTCCCAGGGAGAGGATTGTCCTGTAAAGAAGTATCGTCTTGAAAATTTTTATTTTTTATTTTTCGTATTCTTTTAGCAAATTTTAAATGAGTACTAGTGTCGTTTTGTTTCTTAGTTTTACCAATAATTTTTGTGTTAATTTGTTTTTTAGGGTGTATAATAGAATAAGGGGCATTTAATTTAGGCCTATGTTTTTTCTTAGTTACATAAAGGGTTTGTGTAAGATCTATTTCAGGTACGGTTTCGGCACTTTCGTTTTGTTTTTCTAATATTTTCTGTCTTTTTTCTTTTTGTTTGTTGTATAAGTCAGTTATGAAAGGACGAAGTTCATCCTTATGTCTTTGATTGTATGTTTCATACAGGGGAAGATCAAAATCAAAATGTATTTCTTCGGCATATGGTCCGTATAATATTGAAAAAGGAGAGTAATTTGTGGCACTATGAATTGATTGGTTATAGATTAATACTGCATGTGTAAATGTGTCGTCTAAGGGGTCTTGTGGGTTTTGATTTCGTAATGTTCTAAGTTTCTCAAGTAGGGTAGAGTGGAATCGTTCTACGGGGGAGTTTGATGATGAATTATTTACTGTGGTATAATGAATTTCAATTTTATGTAATTTCATAAATTCGATGACTAAGGCAGAATTAAATTCTTTACCGTTGTCACATACGACTTTTTTGGGGTAATTGTGGTGAGAGAAATAATGTCTTAATTTACTTAATATCGAGATTGAAGTTTTATCAGGAATTTTATAACACTGAGCGTATTTTGAGAAAGAATCTACTATTGTCAGATAGAGATTTTTATTGCACTGAAATATGTCTATGTGTATTATGTCAAAAGGTTTCTGTCCTAGTAAAGGGCCTAATTGTGGAAGTTTGTAAGGGTGTCTTTCATATTTATTTGTTAAACAAATTTCACATTTATTAATGAGGTTAGAGATTGTTGTTTGCATAGAGGGCCAGTAAAATTGATGCCTTAAATGTTTATAAGTCTCTACTATGCCGTTATGATTTTCATTATGATACTTTTGTACACATTCTATTTGTTTTTGTTCGTTTTCGATGTCTTGTAATAATGTGTTGCAAAATATAGCTTTAACAGTTGTGTCTATGTATTCACGAAAATATTTACAAACAAAAGGTCTAAATTCGTGAGGTATTTTTATAGCAAATTTTTGATTTGGTCTTAGTAAACTTTTGAATGCGTCAGTAATTTCCATTATCCAGTCATCGGTAATTGTTACAGTGTGTCTGTGTTTGTTAAATAATTTTTTATAAGTTATGTCATACTCTTTAGATTGAGGGACAAAGATAATTTGATTTGTTGAAAGGTTAATGGGTTCTTCCGAAATCGGAATTCCCGCAATTGGGTTTTCTGCTGCCGTGTGTTGCGTGTTATCAGTACTAGGGGGTTGTCTGTCGTTTAATTGTTCAAAAAATTCGTCGAGGTCAAAGTCATTCAAGTCATTAAGATTTGGGGGTTCGACACACATAGAATTGCCGGTGAGTGCATTTATCTGTACTCGAGAAAGGGCGTCGGCTACTTGATTTTCTTTTCCTTTTTTGTATTTTACCTCGAAATTATAATCTTCGAGTTTTAATCTCCAGCGTGCTAATCTGGAAGTGGGATCTTTAATTTTATAAAGCCATACAAGGGGATTATGGTCAGATTCAACAGTGAAATTTTGAGCGTATAGATAAGGGCGAAAATGTTTACAAGAATCGATTATTGCTAATAGCTCTTTTTCGGTTGTTGAATAATTTTGTTCTGCGGAGTTCAAAGTTCGAGAATAATATGCGATTGGGTGATTATCTTGTGTTAATACCGAGCCAATGGCTATATTAGAAGCATCAGTAGTTAGAACAAAATGTTTAGAGAAATCTGGGTATTGAAGAACAGGGGCATTGGATAATAGTTGCTTACATTTTTCGAAGCATTCGAGATAAAGTGAATTATTGGGGTCGATAACTGCTCCTTTTCGGGTGCAACGAGAAAATGGGGATGTAATTTTTGCAAAGTTTGGGATAAATCGTCGATAGTATCCTATAAGTCCTAAGAAGGATTTAATTTCTTTTAGTGTCTTTGGGAGTGGAAATTTCTGAATAGCCTCTAGTTTAGCGGGATTTGGTTTTATACCTTCGGGGGTTACTATATGTCCAAGAAAAGCTACTTCTTTCGTAAGAAATTCAGATTTGTCAAGCTGTACCTTTAAATTCGTTTTTTGAAATGTTTCAAAAATAGTTGCAATATGTACGAGGTGTTCCTGTAGGGATTTTGAAAATATAATTACATCGTCCATATAAACGAAACAAAATTTGTAAAGAAAAGGCCTAAGGACGTTATCCATTAATTTTTCGAAAGTGGCAGGGGTATTTTTAAGCCCAAATGGCATCCTCACAAATTCAAAGTGTCCATGAGGAACTGTAAAAGC
Source organism: Psylliodes chrysocephalus (assembly GCA_927349885.1). Taxonomy (NCBI): domain Eukaryota; kingdom Metazoa; phylum Arthropoda; class Insecta; order Coleoptera; family Chrysomelidae; genus Psylliodes; species Psylliodes chrysocephalus. Next base: position 17,350,577 of record OV651820.1, read on the forward strand.
TGTTTTTTCAATAGAGTTGGGGTGAAGTTCGATTTGGTGAAATCCCTGCGCTAAATCAAGAGTTGTAAAATAAGTTGCTTTGCCTAAATTGTCTAAAATTTCATCAATTTTCGGCAGAGGATATTTGTCGTCAATTGTATTGTCATTTAATTTACGATAGTCTATTACCATACGGAATTTTTTCTGGCCGGAAGCGTCGGCTTTTTTTGGTACTATCCAAACAGGGGCTGAATAGGGTGAAATTGAGGGTCTAATTATTTTATTATCTAATAATTTATTAACTTGTCTGGTAATTTCTTCTTGCATTACCTTTGGATGTCGAAATCCTCTAACATAGATAGGATTTTCATCCCGTGTCCTAATTGAATGCTTTATAGCTGAAGTAAAAGTTAAGTCTGATTTTTCGTCATAAAAAATGTCTTTATATTTCTTACATAATTTTAAAATTTTTTCTTTTTCCTCTAAATTTAAATGTTGAGTACGAATTATTGAAGGGTCAAAATTTATCGGACCTTCTGAGATTTCATAATTATCTAAATTTTCTACTTGTATTGGTTCTAATTGTTCGGGGCTAGGGAGATAAATGTCATCTATATAACCGTTTGTAACAGTGTGGATTGATTCGGGAATTTCTATGTTATTTATTTTAATTTCGGGGAAAAGTATTTCGCCACTACTTATATTAACTGGAATTTTGTTATATAAAGTGTCGAAAGGGATGATAATATTAAAAGCTCTTAATGTCAGTGTTTTAGTTTGGTAGTCTATTAATGCGCGTAAACGTTCTAAATCATAATTTCCAAGTAAAATATCAAAATGTTTACTCCAATCAGCAATTCTAGCATCGATAGTTTCGTATATGTTAAATTCTTTAAATAAAGGCGTTTTAATATTTGACAAAAATGTTTGAGTTATTTTCATTGACGTTAATGTAAATGGTTTTTTATATTTGTGAGTTGGATCAAAATATGTCGCGGCTTTTGGTGAAATGATAGTGTCTGAACCTCCTGAATCAATAAGAACCTTTAATCTTGTTTTAGGCATAATAAAATATGGTAACTGGGGATAATTATGAATATTATTTAGATCTATTGAGGCGGCTTCTGAAAAACCGACCTGAAAATTTTCCTGGTGAAAATTTTCTGTACCGTCATCGTAGTTTTCTGTATCATTAAATTCAAAATTTCCGGGCATAGATTCGGAATTTTCATCTCTGGAAGTATCTATATTAAAATTATGCGTCCTTCTAGTGGATAAACTCATAGGTTGATTTTTTGTAGTAATTGTTTGTACGCCACTCATGGGAGTGGGAGAACTTTGATGATTTTGGGAATTTCTAAATGATCTATTAAAATTTTGGGGGTTATTTCGGAAAGACGAATTATTGGGAAATGAAGATGAATTATTAAAATTTTGAGTGTTGTTTCTGAAATTAGAATTGTTGCCGAATTGTGGCGAATTATTAAAATTTTGATTATTTCTATAAGTAAAAGCATGTGGAGGTTTATTTTGTGAAAAGTTTGTGAAATTTGGTTGAAAATTACCCTGTGAGTGTGAAAAATTAGGTTTATTGTATACAGGCTTGTACGAGGTTTGTTTAATGGGATTAATTCTTTGTTTTGGATTTTGTTGACCTTTCAGGAAATTCATGTATTGTTGTTGACTCTTATGATTATCGTAAGTAATGCATTTTTGAAGGCCCTCTTCAAGACTTTCAATTCTAAAATGCGACAAATATTCACAATATGGCTCATTTATACCTGTACAAAAAGTTTTAAGAGCAATGCCTTTAAAATAAGGTGTTTTGAAATTTAATGTTTCGGGGTTGTCATTTAGTGATATGTGTTGTAATAAATCATTTAAATTGTCGCACACCCTTTGGTGATAATCGTCATATGTCTCGTTAGTTTTTTGTACCGTTGTAGATAACTGTGTCACTAAAATGTCTTCAGAACGTCTGTCGCCGTATTTTGCCAAAAGGGCAGGTCGAATTTCATTCCAAACTGTTTTATTAGTAAAATTTAAATAGTCTCTAGGTTCACCCTTGATACGAGAAGCAATATTAGCATTTAAAATAAATTCTTGTGGTTGAGTTAAATTTTGATTAGATAAGAATACAATTAAATTATCGACTGATTTAATAAATGTGGAGAGGTTATCTCCTGTAGAAAATTCAGGTAAAGTAGCACAAAGGCTAGAAATATCACTATTAGTCATAGGCATTTCGGGGCGAAGAACGTTTCGAAAATTTTCAGAAGGATTCTGAGAAAGTTGAGAACTATTCGCTTGATCAGAAATGTCGGTAGTCTCTAATTTGAGACCGGCTAATATAACGTGTAAGTTTTCTTCGGAAATATTATCTAAAGTGCTCATAAAGGATAAAGGAAAATTGTACTCACAAAAGGATGATCACTGAAGATGTCCTCTGCATGCTACTTCTTCCTCTCGTCCTAGGTTCGGTGGATTTTTCGTTAAACAACTGAGTTGACCAGGAAAAGTGAGTTTTCTGTACGAAGAATCCTGTTCGCAGCGCCAGTTAAGTTAACAACACTTTAAGTTTCCAAAAAAAAGCAAACTTTATTTATTTAAAAAATATACAAAAATGGATCTTTAATTAACAATGTTTATCGTAAGTGATTAAAATAAAAAGAACGTTGATTCCCACGTTGACATGGTATTTATAATCTCGGGTTCATTGTCGCCAAGGTGCAAAGCGCTGACTTTGCTGACGAGGCACTCCGGGCATTGAACGGTGGGTTTCTATCACATTTCTATATATATATATATATATATATATATATATATATATATATATATATATATATATATATATATATATATATATATATATATATATATATATATATATATATATATATATATATATATATATATATATATTGTTATATTATTTTCATTTTCTACGTTTGCTAGCCAAATTGATGTTAAGTATATTGAACTTTGTGTGCTTACTTTGATTTGGCAGCTAACGTGTTGAAAATATATACCAAATAATATTTATTTATATAGTCATAATATTTCTTTTTAATGCTTACCTTTTTTTTTTTTTTTTTTTATCACACCTTGTATATATATTTTTTTTTTTTTTAATTGTAGATTCGACTCTGCTCTCAGGGAATGGGTTCTATTTTTATATATTTTTAAAGAAAATTTTAATATTTTATATTACCTGTATTGTGATTGTCTATGGCGCCACCCTATATATCATTCAATTTAAAATATTGACAATAATACATGTTACAATAATAATAATACTTTATTAACATTATGTAAATGGCCCTGCATATTAAACAGTGAACAAATAAACTTTTTACAAACCAAATTACTAGGGTATATTGTTTTTTTTTTTTAAATATATAAAACGAAAGAAAGAAAAACCTTGATCAACGTTTTTTTTTTTTTTTTTAAAACAATTTCTCTTCCCAAGAATATACTTTACTGTATCTAACGCCACCTATTAGGCAATAGTGAAATTAAAACTTTGCTTGGGTAGAAAATTATAAACCTAAATTCTAATTAACATTCTCTGAACTAAATAAACTCTGTAATCGATTCATAATGATTGCAGTGTTCATTCACACACATGGTTCGAAACTTGACTTGAATCTTTTACAGAATGGCGGAAAATTATGCACGAGCTTTGTATAACAGTTGTGTTATTCAGTTCCAATTTGTTTCTATTATTTTTTCAGGTATGTACTTTAATGAAATAGTTTGACACTTACACTTGTTGAATGGAAATCCTCTATTTCACAACAATCTGTTTTCTTCGTAGAGTGTTCCAGTCCAAGAAACACAGGATACTGCCTCAAATTTTCCAATGAACAACCATGAAATAGGATATCAATCTCATGTCTCTGATTCTCATGGGCATATATTTTATTGGTATGTATTTCCGCAAATAGAATGTTTTTGACAATTAAAATATATAATCAAATGACATTACCTTCATTTTGTAACACTTTTACCTTAAATAGAATGATATATGACGGTTTTAAACTAGTTTTAATTAATTTTTCTTTCAGGTACTCCAAATTTTATCCAAAAATTAAAAATGTCTACCGTTCCACCTTTTTCAATCAACAACTTTTTTTTGTCCCCATGGAGACAAATTCCTATCCCATGAATCAAGATATCAAAATCAACTCTGTGTCATCACTGACATCAATTTTAACAGGATTTTACAAAAAATTCATATACAGGATGTTATAAAAGATACCCTATAATAAGGTATGTTTATAATATTTAATTTACTTGTTTATTTGCATAAATTTTGTTCATGATAATTGTTTCTTGTACATTTAACAAGATTTTTTATAAAAAATAACATACAGGATGTTATAAAAGATACCATATAATACGGTATGTTAATAATATTTGATTTACTAAAAGGAAATATTATAACTATTCATTATCATTTCTTTTAATTATAATTTGTAGAAGTTCTGTTCTAAAAAAAATTTTCTTGAAGAATTATATGTTTTTGACAGGGCTTTAATTAAATAAAAACAGTACAATATATATATATATATTGATCGATATTTTAATACCGTTATATTAAAAAAATATCGATAATAATGTTGGTTGATGCTGGCAGCTCAAAAGTCAGGGCGTGCGCGTGGCTCTTTGGTTTATTTGTTGTGTTTGGTTTGTTGTATGAATTTGCATATTTTCAGTTTTATTTTCGGTTTTCAGAGTCCAGAGTGTTTAATAAAAATATTTATGTTCCAAGTTCCAAGTGAAAAGACTATTTTCCAAAGATGATTTGACAGCAACGAAAAGCCGAAAACGTTTTATCTGGCAAGAGAATGTCTAAATTATTATATTTGAATTCTCTTCCAGAAAGCCACCTTCAACACTTTTGTATAAATATTTAAACTTCCAATAAGTTTAGCTCGTCTATATTATTTTTTTTAAATAATAAATTTTTGTTACGGTTCCTAGAATTTAAATTTTTTTCTTTTTTATTTTATTGCCCATCTGAATAAACAAATCGTATTTTAACTATTAAAAAATTTACTTTTGATAATTTCATACGAATATATCGATATAATCAAAATATTGATATTTTTTATTCGATATATCGATATATTATTTCGATATAACATATGAATCAATATATCGATATATTTTTTTATTTCGCCATCCCTAGTTGTGACAATCTTAAGCAAGGAGGTAAAGAGGGATGCAGATGTCATACAAGTTATCGTCGTACTAAATAAATGGCACCATAAGGCGGATCTTATCTTATACTAGCAGGGGGGATAAAAACGGTTATGTATTAAAAAAAAAATAACCCATTAATTAAAAATTTCCAAAGTAGTAATTTATTTTATTCAAAATTATTGAAATTTACCGGTTTTTCATAAAATTGAAGAAATATTCAAATGAAACATTTATTTTAAAAAGTTACTTGCTTTTTTCTGCTAATCAGAATCCGAATTTTTTAGAGTACTTATATATTTTTTGTATAAGCTTACAGGTGATATGTTATTCCTGATTTATTTAAAAAAAAACATCAAATAATTTAAGATTATAGTCCACATAAGTTTTTGGACAGTGGCGTAAAATTTAGAAGGGATGAAGGTGTTAATTACCCATGCCGTACGCCACTGGCACAGTTTATTTAAGCGATTTTTATTTGCTGAAAGGTGTATTTTATGATATAAATAACATTTGCTGAAATTAATAAAATTATAAGTAATAAAAAAATTATAGTTATATTTGTATTTTCAACTTTAACACCCTTGTATTTTAGAAACGAGTAATGTTTTACCTAAGGATGCTTCGTTTTCTTTTTTCGTCTTATTTTTAATTAGAGAATCTTTAATTGTTCTATATGTCAATTTTAATGACAAAATTTAATACCAATATGGCGAAAATACTGTTACTTATTTCACGTTATTTCATATTCATCCCTTCCCTCCTCCTTGCACCTACGTATCACCACCATCACAAAATAGATGAAGAGCACCTGTCAGATAGAGATCATGACAGATGACAGACTGCCGACAACTCGTTTGATGTTTATATAGACATCGTTAGATTCTAAATTTTACTAGTTTATTATTGGTCAACAACAGTGGGGGCTCGTGGAGGGGTTCACAGTGACAAAACATAGGTATCAATACAGATGTATGAAAAAAACTTTCAGCATTTTAGAAAGTTTACAATATACTTTTCTAAAACACTGACAATTTTTTACCTATATCTGTACAGGTATCTATATTCTGCTACTGTGAGAGGTAAAAAATGCATCGGATGTGGATATTCAAATGTAGCAAATGTAAGGTCGTTAATTTGTTAATGAGTATATCTTCAGTCTTTTTCACTTCTATTTTAATTTCTTTTTGATTATACGTTCATCACTCAACGGTTCAAATTACAATAGTACCCATGGTGGTGGGGCAATGTGTTTTACATAATTCTTTTTTAAAAGTATGACTTCTGATTGGTAGGGCTAGTAAGATCGTTTCGGTCATTTTGCAGGAATAGGTAAATGTTTATGGACAGACACGATTATTTATTTCCGAGTAGCTCCATGGCTCAGGATTACTATAAGCGTCTAATGGACAGCGGTCATGTCAACTGACAGACAGATTTGTAAACGGATCAATAATTATATTATATTCCATAGAGATATACGTTTTACTACTGGTTACATATTTACTTTGAGCGCGCCTTGTATAGCATACAACACCAATTTGGTTCAGATTTGATTATTTTATATAATGATTTCTTTTTTGGTTCCTTTTGCTTTTTCGTCGGAAAAGGATTCCTTATCCTCTAGTACTAATTTTTTCCAAGCCTTTCTGTAGTTTCCAATATTTCTTAGCTATTTCTCTTAGAATTTCTTTAATTTGGCCTATCCATTTTCTTCTTGATCTTCCTCTTTGTTTCTTGGCAGGTTTTCCTAATTCTGAAACTGTTTTTGTTTTATTATTCCTTTAATTTCTTATTTTTTATCCCGTCCCATTTAGTATTTTTGTGTTTAGTTTCCATAGCATTAATATTATTTCATATTTCTTACTTCTTACGATTTTACCCAGTTTTCGCAGGTATAGGTTAATATTGGTATTGTTATTTTGTTGTGATTTTCATTTTTAACTTTTTTTCGATATCTTCATGTCCCAGTATTGTTTTGTTTAATGAATAGTATATTTTGGTTGATTTGATCGCTTTATTTGTTGTACTTCTATTTTCTCATATTTTCTCTTATTCCAAATATATAGAGATCGTCACTTTTTCTACTATTATGTTCTTGCATTTAGTCTCCTTGTTACTTTGGTTATCTATTTGCCTTTCATTTACTACCATCACTTTTATCTTATTTAGGTTAACTTCCATTTTCATGTCCTCTATTTATCTGGAACATAGGTTCATTAATTTGTATTTAAAATCAATACCACATCATAAGCGTATAGAAGACTACCTAATCTTACAGATTATAGATGTCTGTATCCAATTTTATTGTGTTTAATTTCGTCCCTTCTTATTTTATTCGTTTCACAATCATGTTCCATAGTAATAATAAAAAGTAATAGGTTTAAACTGTCCCCCAGTTTGATCCCTTTTTCATTTTGTATTCTCGTAGGTGCTTCTTATTGCTTTTATTAATGTGTTGGGCACTTAGATTTCCTCTAATGCTCACAAATAAAAAAAGATAAATGTGAGGAATTACTACTTACAAGCATTTGTAAAAATAACCCACTAAAGGGCATATTGCTTAATTCCATCGCCAATACTTTTTCTTGGAGAAAGGTTGAACCATTACCCTATAGGAGACGCGCAGAAGCCTCAACTGTATGCTGTAATGAATGAATTAACGTAAGAATCTGTAGAAGAGAGTCCAGCATCAAAGGATTAAGATAGGTGCACGAAATCAATGAATCGTGCAACAAATTATTACCACATCCACCGTATTCTCCTGATTTAAATTTCATAAAAAACTAGACAGATAAAGATTTGAGACGATTTAAATAGATGGGTACGTTACGAACCGTCCCACCTCGGTGCATCGGAACTCGCAGATGTAAACGAGGAGTTAGAAGAGGTGGCCGGGAGTTTGGGAGTTGGAAGTTCGGGAGTCGGCACAAAGGAACAAGGAAGTGTCGTGCCGGCGGTGCCCAGCTTCGCCGTGTGCCCGGGGGGCAGAGGCTGCCGCCCGCCACGACGACTGGAATGGAAGGGACTCAAGTAGCATTGCGCTAAGTATTGAGAGAGAGCTCCGGGTAATGTCCTCATCCGGGAGCGGCACGGGAGGCGGTAGAAGAGGCGGCAGAGGCAGCGGCGAAAACGAATCGATACTCGTCGTCGTCGACGGAGCAGAATGGAACGAACGTTCGTAGAATTTCGTATTTCGTATAGTCCGATTTGCACCGTACCCCATACCCACCCGCTTTGCTTTGCTTGTTCCTCGACTCGGCCGTCTCTCCCGGGTCCCTGCCGCCGCCTGACCCCCTATTCTCATGTGCTACTATTCTCGCGCCCGAGAACAACTTTTATTTGTCTTCTGATCGTCGCAGGACCGGAGTCTGCGGGATTTCGTCCCGGATTATGCGGCAGAAAATATTTCCGGCAATTTTTTTCATGATACTTATCTATTAACTATGAAGACTAGTCTTCAACCCCTTAATGTAATCCAAAATTGTATAATTAAAATTATTTACAAAGAACCAGCATTTATCCTGCCTTTTTTTATATAATAAAAAAGTGCTTTGTATAAGAACATCATATTATCTGTCTTGCTGTACCTTTATTTATGGAAAGCCTGAATTGAGATACACTACAAATTATTTGCAATAAACATCAAATTTTAAATAATTTGACATTTAAGAGCCATTCACACACCACAGTTGACATCTTGATACTTGACAGGCACAGCCAAGCATTATTCTGATTTTTACCAAATAAAATGGCCGGTTAATTATTCTATGGAGTTGCGACAGAGAGCCAGTAAATTTGATAAAGGTGTTTTTGTGATTAGGGGCGAAATAGTAGTAAGCATAAGTTAGCATCACCATAAAAAAGTAATTTTTCAGAAACTGCTTATGTATTTATCATAAATTGGCAGGCTTGGCGACTAATTTCGAATAAAAATAACCTCCAAAATGGCCTATGGTTGCAAGTATGAAGGTCGCAACCCGCCTTAGAATTCTCACCTTTAGAATCAACAGCTGTTGTTTGACAGGTCATTGGAGAATGCAATGTATGGAATGTTAGGAATTTTAGACGTGGAATGCTTGGAATTCGTTAAATTAGTCACATGAGAAATGAATAAGCTGATTTTAATAAAACTGATATTAAAGTAGTTAGGATGAAAATTCTGAAAATCAATAGGGTTCTAAGTTAGAAATAATTATTGAAGAAAATCAAAACTGCAAGTCAATCAGAACTTTCTTTCTAGAGTTATCGTGCCGGCATACATACACACAGACGACCAGACGAAAATTTGCATTTTCGGACTCCCATAGGAAGGGCCTCAGTAATTATAACAATACTAATACAAGTTAAAAAGTACTACACTTTCCTGCTAACTGTATGTTATATTCAAAATTATGTCTTTATACTTTAATTATGTCCTTTTATACTCAATTATGTCTGTACTGAATTATGTCTTTATACCCTAATGTGTCTATATACCCAACTGTGTCTTATGAAGCAATTTTGTTTTTATACTGTTAATCTCGTTTTAGTCATCTAGTCTTCTATAGCTGTTGTTTTAATTTAATCTATTTTTTTTGTATTAGAATTAGTGTTTGTAAGTTATAAATTATATACCACGTACAAGTAGTTTAAATACAAATTCTGTGGCCTTTTCTGTTTATCTAAGATGAGCGACTGTTTGGTAATGTGCCAGGACTGACGACTTTGTGCCCATGAAGTTTGGCGTTATTTTACCCGATCAGGTAGGCAAAATGCCTTACTTTACCTCATTTAAAAATATGACTTTTTCTATGTTACCGTCAAGCTATTAAGGAATGACTATACTTACACATGGAAAGGGATCAAGTTACAGTTAAAAAACCAGCAGACATCAATGGCCTAGTTAGAGAGAGTTTCAGGTAGCTAACCCGTTTTGTCCAAGTCTCCCCTATTATTGACTGCATCAAAAGATGGAAAAATTCTATTTTCCGAAACATATGTATATTGCTTATAAATAAAAACTTGTTTATGATCGATTTAACCAAAGAACTTTTATTTATATAAAATATATAATTTTAGATTTAATGGCGATCAATTATCAAGTTTTGTCAATGATTCACTGGAATGTCTATCAGATAATTTAAATTTGCATCAAAATTAATTAGTAATTATTCGCGACCTAATTAACTTGTTTTTCATTGAAACATCAGAAAAGAGTGCAAGTGTTGATTTTGATATTGACTCAAATGACCTGACTCAATGAGGACGATCGACGTGGAAAATATCAATAATTATATTTTTCTAATTTTGACATGTAAAGTGACTTTTTTTGTAATCGTAGCAAGTGTCAAAATGCATAATTTTGAACATTATGAAATTGGTTACCAAAAATGCATTGTGCCACCAGTTGCGAAAAGAAAAGAAATAAAAATAAACCTATTTTTGGTTTTAAAATTAATATATACATTATTATTGAAAGTTTATATAAAAGAAGGGCAGGTTGACTTATAAAAATAAAATTTGGTTAAACTTACAACCTAGTAATAATGTTGTTTTGCACCTTATTCTCCATTCAAAATCAGCAAAAAATAATTAAAACACAATTCACGACGAAGTAACTCACTTTCTTGAAAACTAAATAACTTTAACAGGTGGCACAAAATTGATCGAAAACATTTGATCGAATGGATTTGAACGAAAAAACATTTTATCGAATAAGAATTGATCGAAAAAACAATGATCGAAAAGAAAATTGATCGAAAATAGATTTGAAAGAAAAAGCAATTGATCGAAACACCAAATTTACATAAAACTAGAAAAAATAACAAACTCAACTAATTTACCTAACCTGTGCAGCCTAAAGTCAGAATTGGTTGCTCGCAAAAATAAATATACAAAAAATTAAAAATTAAAAAATTAACTTACTTACCTAACTTGTTTAGTTATTTTTTTATATTTCTCATTTTTTTGCGAGGCATCCCACGACGGCTTCAGACCGCACAGGTTAGGTAAGTTAGTTAATTATATTATAAAAAAAAAAACTTAACTAAATTACCTAACCTCTACGAGAGCAATCAGATAAAATTAAATAGCACAGGTTAGGTAAATTAGGTAAGTTTTTTTATTTTCCTCATTGTTTTATAAAAAAAATTGCGAGGCAAACCGCGACGGTTCCAGGCCGCACAGGTTAGATAATTAAGTTAGGTTTTTTAAAAAAAAAACTTAACTTACTAAATTACCTAACCTGTGCGAGAGCAATCAGTTAAAATTAAATTACTCTAGGCCGCACAGGTAAGGTAAATTAGTTGTTTTTTATTTTTATCTTTTGTATAATTTTTTTTACGAAGCAACCTTCGACGGCTCCAGGCCTCACAGGTTAGGTAAATTAGTTAATTTTTTTTTTAATTTTTTCCCATTTTTCTTTAAGTTTTTTGCGAGGTTTGCGTCGATGGCTCCAGGCCGCACAGGTTAGGTAAATTAATTAAACTTATCAAAAAAAAAAAGAAACTTAAAATAATTTGCCTAAAATGTCCCATGGAGAGACAACTCCAGCTTATTGACATACATATTTTGTGCGAATTATTCACAATGCTTTAATCTCAATGAAGATAAATAACCATTTAGCTCTATTTACACATTTTACACATCTATTACAAATCTATTATACATATATTACCATTACACATACTTCTCAGTAATCGATAACCGATTAATCGAATAATCGATTTTAAAAATAATGGAAAAAAATAGATTTTCTTTCATTCTAATAAAAAATGTGTTGCAGCAACAACTTTTTTGAAAATTATACTAAAATTTTAGTTTGAGTTTTTTTAGGAACAATTTATAAACGGAGCGCCTAATTACATTAGCTTGCTTTTAAAATAACAAAATTATAGTGTAATAAAAGTTAAGACAATACATTTTTCCTACGACCACTTAGGAAAGTGACACATATCACACCATATAGTCCTATGGAAAGTGCCCTATATCACACGCGTATGAATAAGAATTTACTTTCCACCCGAGTGAGAATATGTTACTTTCCGCAGTAGTTGTCACAAAATGTCAAACACCTAATTCCTATTTTGATCTATGTAATGTCCATATTAATACTAAAATCGATATGATTGTTAAATTAATGAAATTGTTGTAAATTAGATCCTAGATATTTATCTTTAACAATTATTATTCAAATAATTTTAAAATAATGTTTGCTCTTTATTCTGGTTAAATACATAACCGATTAGATCATTCAATTGACACAAGGGCTATTAGCTCAGGTGGTTAGGACGTCGAACTTATCAACTTTGCCATTTTTCGACCGCGTTCAAATCCTGGCGGGGAAGAATTTTTTTTTTGTTTTTTTTTATTTTTTTAAGTTTTTTTTTGTTTAGAAAATATGAAAATTGAATAAATACGATTATTGTTGATTATTTTTTTTTTAATACATTTTAATTATTATAGTAATAATAACCTTGGTTTTACATTTTTTTGATGACATTATTTTGTGGTCGTAGGAAAAACATTGTACATCACTTGTGTGAAAAGTGAATTTCCACCCTCGTGTGATAATCGCACTCGGCTTGCGCCTCGTGCGACAATATTTCCCACTCGTATGAAAAATGTCACTTTCGACACTCGTAATGTAATATACTATTTTCTACACTCACATGGATATTAGCCATTCTATTCGCTCCGTGCGTGACGACAGCGCCAACTCAAATATGTACTAAAGGGGGATTTTTCGTGTATTGACAGTATCATTTTTAATAGAATTCCTAAATATAAAATGTAATTTTTGCTTTTAATAAAAGTATATTGATTTATAAAACAATTGAAAATATTAATTTTTATTATTATTATTATTATTATTATTATTATTATTATTATTATTATTATTATATATTTTTATTACTTTAAAGGAAAATAAGTATATTTGATAAAAAAATTATTAAAACATGTGTACAGAACAGGTAATTAGGCAACAGTAGTTACCAGAAAGTGTATGAAAAGTTGCCTAATGAAGTTGAAGGTTAATGTCAAACGTGTATTCAAAATTTAAAGCCAAAAAAATAGTTGTAATATTGTAATATTTTCGAATTTAATTTGTACTTGTTTCTATCATTTTTAGTTCGAATGAAAACATAGAATTAATTATTAAATAACTGTTTTCCAATTAGTCACCCACAAAATTGAATTCCAGATACAGACAATCAGAATCAAAGGCAAAAATATTTAGATTTTGAACATGTACTTAAGGAATTTTGAAGAAAATCGCAAAATAATAAGTATATAAAAGCTTTTAGTTTTCTGATGTCTAGTATATTCAATAGGTATTAGATACTCTTTGTTACAAAAATAAAGGTAATTACTTTTCTCTTCTTACTGGTACGTTTATTTCTCTGATTTAATTTCCGTTTGGCACTAAACATTTATAAAATACACGGTTTTTTTGCTAGTATTTTTACAATTTATACGTATATTTAATAAGCTAAAATTACAAAATGTCGCCCTAAAATGTAGGGTAAGGTCGTCGAAATCGTACCACTTAGCACATTTTGCTCATTTCCTTTAAATCTGTTGGTATGTGGTTACATATTATCATGCTGTTTAAAGAGAAGGGTTATATAAGAGAAAAACATAATACCAATTAAATACACAGCCAAAAGTAACTGTTATAGCTCTTCTATTGTAATCGTACAAACAGTACGATTTAAAAGCCTGGGTTTCTAAATCGTACCTGGGGGTTTTTTAAATCGTACCACTGTATTATGCACGATGATGTTTTTTTATTTTTACTTAATTTAATAAATCAGTTGATTTAATGTAGGTACAGGTAAGAAATAAAATGTTAGTTTTATGGAAACAACTTATAATTCAGTACAGTAAAAACGTTAAAAGAAAAATTATTCATTCACAAACATCACAAATGTAATGTGTACTGGAACTCCCTCCTGTGCATTTTTCATGTGCCCATTTTTTACAAAGAGAGCACTGTAGCATCTCTTCCACTACGGATTCACAGCACAAAAAACAATGCCACTTATTATCATTAACTTCTATAATCACATTTTTTGCTGACGTTTTTGATTTTTTGGATATTGGTGATTTAGTTTTTCCATCTCCCTTATCAACAAAAAGATTTTTCTTTACCGACGTTTTCTTTTCATTTTGTTTATTTTTATTAGATTTACTTTTATTTTCTTTGTCTTCTTTTATTTTAGTTTTTTTTCTAGTTCATTTTTATATGGGCTAGATGTTATGACAGTAGCTTTCTGAGCTCCTTTGCTAAGACGTTTATTATGTTTTTTTGTTGGCTTAGGAAGAGGGCAAAATTGATTTAATGTGATTAAAGCCTCATTATTTTTAAGAATATTTCCTTGAATTGTATTATTAGGAATAACTTGTATGTTATCAGAGCTTTCTGCAATGGTGACTATAGTTTCACTTTTGGTATCCTCAAAGTTTTCAACATCGTCCACGGTCATTTCCCTTTGTAAATTTTCACTGGCTACAAAGTCTGAATCCCTAAACACATTTCTATCAATTGGCCGTACTCCACTAGCACGAAATCCACTCATTGCATTGTGTGTGGTTACAGCCTGGACATATGCCTCAGTTAAGAGCTGGGTAATTTTAAATTGAGTAACCTTGTCACCAGGATTAGAACGAAGCCACTTTGTCATAATGAGACTGTAACTGGACTCCATTGATTTACAAACTCCCACGTCTAGGGGTTGTAATCTATGAGTTGTGTGTCCTGGAAGCTGGAGTATTAGGACATTATTTTCCCTTGCCATATTTATGGCAGCAAGATTTTTTGAATGGGTGGTATGCCCATCTAAGAGAAGAAGTACCTTTTGGTTTTCTGATCGTTTTACAAATTCAATAAAATGTTTTAGCCATTTTAAAAACAGTTCTGAATTTATATATCCACTTTCACTAACTTGTTAGTTGGAAAAGCGCCATTTTTAATGCTGGATGCATACGGACCCTTTTAAGAGTCATTGGAGGAACAAAGGTTCCAGTCGCGTTACAACAGCACACTATCGTTGTGTTTACGCCTCTTTCTCCACTTGCTATGAATCCAACTTGATGTTTCCACGCTGAGCTATAATTTTTGGTGATTTTTTTTGGACTGTGGAGAAGCCAGATTCATTAACGTTATAAATATGTTGAGCGTCTATTTTATGTTCATCAACAACCTTTTCCAATAAATCAAAAAATTCGTACACATTTTCTCTATTAAAGCCCTTACAACGAGCAATAGATGTATTTTCAGGTTATCTCAAAGATAATTTGGGATGTCTGGACATAAAGCGATAGTACCAATTTTTTCCAGCCAATTTATTTTTATTTCCAGAGAAGGGATTTTTATTTAGATGTGAATTAGCCTCCATTAAATCATGTGCAAGTTTCCTTACATCTGTTATCGTTAGCCCGAAAAGAGACTCTTCAAATAACAAAATATGTTTAACTAGGTCATTTTCAAATTGGGGAGGAATAGCAGGTAGTCGACCATTAACTCTTCTTTTCTCCTTAATTTTCTTTATTTTTTTGTTGTTTTCCTCTTCTTGTTCTTTTTCGGTTTCATATCTTTTGACTTTCCCATCTAGGTGTCTTTTAAAAGTGGGTTTAGGGATATTATATTTTAAGCAACATTTATTAAATGTAATTATTCCGCTTTTATATTCCGTGATTGCTTTTTCCATGTCATTAACAGACCATTTTCCATATTGCCTTTTTGCCATTTTAAACTGAAATAACAAATAAAAAAATTAAATTCTTAAAGTAATCCTCCAAATCGTACCAGTACGATTTACAACACTCAACAGTGGTACGATTTGAGGAACTCTGTCATAATATGAGTAAATTAAGATTTTAACCTATAAACCAAACAAATCTTATTGTGTCTTTATATTGTATTATTCTATATACTATATTTAATCTAATTAGACCTAAAAAAAGTCTAAAAATTGAACTCAAAACCATAAACCTCCGTAGAAAAAGTTACAGAAATATACATCGAATATTACCACTTTTTTTACAGATGCGTAACGAACACTCAACGTGACGTTATGGTTGTCAATTTATGACTGGATATTAGAAGACATATTTGATTTTAAAAAACGTTAACAGATGGCAGCATAGTCATTTGCAACCTATAAATAATAGAAAAGTACGATTTGCGGACCGGTACGATTTCGGTGACCTTACCCTACGAATTATCCGCAGCTAGCGCTAGTATCGCTTTTGCTTCCCCTATGACTTCGCACTGAGCGAATACGCACAGAATACAATAATACAAAACGAAAAAGTAGGCCATTGAGTTCAACAAATATATTTCATATCCATTCTACCTAGAAAGATATACAACAATCACAGTTTATAATTTGTACACCAGGCTTCTATTATTTTTTAACAATTTAAATAAGTGACAGTTTTGTCAACTAATTGTCAGTATATTTTTTAGTTATTGAGGTTAAAATATAATTAAAAATGATTCTTATGAAGACTTACTTTCCACAATATATTTGTCTATAGTTACAAATAAATCGTAAATTTTAATAAAACTATCTAAAATTAATTATAAGTAGGCACTGAAAAATCAGTAGGTGTAGAGCTGGGGTAGTACTGACTTACTGAGTTGCCATGCGAAAGATCCGAGGTTCAAATCTAGGATTAAAGACTAATCAAAAACATTTTTTTGATATAACTACACGTTGTTGTTGAATTACAAAATTAATTTTAATAACAAACCAGTTAGTAGATGTAGTATTAATATCCTCGAAAAATATCCATCGAAGTAGTTTTAAATACTTTGTACACATTTAATAACAAGAACGATTTTTCTAATACGTAACTCTCTAGTTTGCGAATACCAACGTATAATACTTACCTACCACTTTAATATGAAATTTCCAAGTTTCACATATTCCAGGCATTCGAATTTTCCATTCAGGTTCTTCAGCTTTCCGTATACGTGTATAAGAACGATAAATAAAATAAGCAAAAGCATGTTCTAACAGCAATTTCTTCAGTCGTCGTGCAGGCATGGCATCGTTTACGTTCACGACGGTAAGTGGTTCAAATTTAACATCTATATGGACACAATTCGTACCGAAATAATTTTGTAATTAATACCACAATATTGTATTATCGCTGTGGGACATGCATTATTATGGAGGCGAAAAAAATTTCAATACAAACGACTATCAGTTATAATTGTTGTCATTATACTCAGTATGTTCTATTTGTAAATATAATTTATGTTTATTGTTTATTTCAGAAATGCCGTGTTTGAAAAATACCTCGTTTTACTTTTTTTACTCAATACCGTTCTTTTTTCTTCGTTTGCTCCATAGATATTGTTTATTCGATGTCAACGTGACCAATGAATCCACTCGCTCTGCTCGAGTAGGTACATTTCAAACATAACATATCTGTAATGACTCTAGCCAAGAAATTTACCTAATGATTAAAGATACCTACTTTTTAGACTAACTTATTTTATACACACATCTCAAAAAGTGAATTTTAAAAATTTAGCGAATCTTAAACTTTGTTTTAATACCAAACTATGTAATGCATAACTTTTGTAATTTGCTTTCCGAATAATGCAAAATAAAGAAAATTACAAAAAAATGTCCAAAAATTGTAAGTAAAAACATTTTATTTTTTCTAAAAAATTGATATATCGTTACAAAAACAACTTAATAGCCTGTATTAGCGCCCCTCCTTTCTATCAATTGGCCAACGCGTCGTGGCATCCCGCGGATCCGGTTATCAATAAAATGATCAGACATTGTCCCATTCTTCTTAACCAGTTACAGTGAAGTCCTGGAAGGTTAAAGGGGAGCTTTCTCGATTGATTATTGCTCTGCCAAGATAATCCCATACATGTTCAATGGAATTCATGTCTGGTGATTTTGGCGACCAGTTAATTATTTGGATATTTCCTTCCTGCAGCATGTTTTGTACCCATTGCGTGCGATGCAGTCTGGCATTTTCGTTTTGAAAAATAAAATTGTTTCCAAATTCATTGCGCAGAGGCTAAATGATTTTTTGAATAATGTTTTCAGTGTATATGATACCTGCACATAAGTGAGTACATTGACAAAGCATTATATCTCCCAAAACATCACTGATCCGCCTTGATAGGGAATTACACTTCTTGCCAAAGTAAGTCGTCTCTGTCGGCCTGGACTCCTCCAGACCTTTTCCCGCAGGCTATCACTCTGTAGGTCAACTCCTGACTCGTCCGATAAAAGGACGTTGCGCCATTGTGGTAAAAGGCCAGTTCCTGTGTGCTTGAGCCCATTGGCCACGTGCATCTCTGTGTGGGGTAAGAGCCTAGACACTCTTAAAGGTCTTCTTGCCCTTAGATTTGAGGAATGCAATCTTTTTCTTACGGTACTTCTCGAAACTACCCTCCGGTATTTTTGCAAAAAATTACTTTGAAGGGCTGTTACCTTTATACTTCAGTTCCTTTGGTTAAAATTTGCCATAATCTGGTCTTTCCTCTCTAATGTCACTCTGGGTCGACCAGTCACCGTCCTTCGCACAACACTGCCCGTTTTCAGGTAAAAGGCCACTATGCGCCTTACCGAAGTCCGTGAAATATTCAGATGACCCGCAATCTGGTGATTTGACAAAACCTCTTGATGTAAGACCACTATTCTTGCCCGGACCAACTGAGAAATCGGATGACCTGGCATTTTATGACAAATTTTCTTGATACTTTAATACTCGATGTCAGCTTAGAAATGATTTCTTTTCAAATGGTGCACATTTTCGGACGAAAACAGTTTTTTGCTTA
Source organism: Psylliodes chrysocephalus (assembly GCA_927349885.1). Taxonomy (NCBI): domain Eukaryota; kingdom Metazoa; phylum Arthropoda; class Insecta; order Coleoptera; family Chrysomelidae; genus Psylliodes; species Psylliodes chrysocephalus. The sequence continues at coordinate 17,369,562 of OV651820.1, forward strand.
CAACCTGTTGTGTTTATGTATGATAAGATAATAAAGAATGTATACACAAAAAAATAGTCACCTTACAAGACTTTTGGAGATGTGTGTAGATGGACTATCATTGATTGTTACAATCTCATCTCCATAAAAACATTATCTATTTAATTTCAACTCCGTTTTAATTTGTTCATAGTAGAGGAGATCGTGGGAGATCGACCTTCACTCATCTGATAACCAGACGAGACATGTTTTTTAAATAATTTTTTTTACAAATAAGCACTGTCTGTTAATCGCATGTAAAAGAACATGCGCATTGGGTTACATTCAACGGTCATGACGCATGCAGCTGCTATGTTGTGTCCTGTTCTATCACACGGACTTCGCACGTTTTACTTTCTCTCTCGCACATATTTAATTGCTCCGATTGTAAAACTTTAAAATAGTATTCTATGAACAGTTTTATGCAGGCAAGCCTATACGATTATTTTCGTAATTAAATTATCTCTCTTCTGATATCAATTTTTATTGGTTGACATATCGGTGTAGTTACCTATATTGACACACCTGTTTATACCTGCTTGCCAGATAGCCATGAACAGAAATTATTAAATAAGCCTACCGAGGCATATTCTCTTAGAAACTATCTGTTAAAATTAAATTTGTTCGGTTATCAGAAAAAGTGAAGGATATATAAAAAAATTGATTAAAATGTATTTAATTAAAAATAGCCATGAACATTTTTCGAACAGCAAGTTTCTATGAGCGTGTTAATAAATCAATAAAGTTTCATAAAAAAATGTGCCTCATCTGGTTATCAGATGGGTGAAGGTCGATCCCACACGGTTTCTTAAGGCGGGTACAGATCTGAGCACGTACGCGTATGAGGCAAGCCGAGGACGCATGTGCATGCAGATGTGGACGGGCTTCCGAGGCGCGGCAAATTGCCTCGTTGTGTGCGCCGTACGGCCTCGCTCCGATCCGTTTCATGGCGGTACATCAAAGGGAGGCAATGCGCAGTTCGTGCTCAGTCTGTACGGTGAATTTGTACCATACAGATTATAGCGAGTTTTTAGTATTATTTTGCAAGAAATGGAACCAGGAAAACGTTTTGCTTCTTCTGGATTTAAATAATCAGCGTGATATCTTAAGAGAGCAAAACGCCAGTTCTATAAAAGCACAATAAAAAAAGGATATCCTTGGCAGGAAATCAGCCATCGATTCCCCTCCTTTTTTCTTTAATGTGTCGGATAAAATTATAAAGCATGCACTTAAGTCCGCAACGTCATCCTCATCCTTCATTTTTGTTTTAATTTTACGAATTTTCTGGGTATACAGTTGCGTGCTCGCGAATTTACTGGATCAGTGGCGAACAGTGCCTCGTGCGTCCATCATTCGTGTATACAAAATGCGTCGCACGAGGCATTCGGTTCGGCCTCGGCTTGCCTCATATGCGTACGTGCTCAGATCTGTACCCGCCTTTAGACTATCAGTCTCGGTTTTTAAACATTTTTTAAATGTTTAAATATTTGTTTGTTTGTTCGTAACTTTGTAATGTTATTTTATATTTTAATTTAATTAGTGATTGTGGATTTTCCAACCTAAAAGAAGCACCTCTTTTTTTTAGTTTTTACCTTTTTAAAATAAAAATCTCTTTTAACATAATATATATTTACAGTGACCATTAACTCTTTTTATGTTAAAATATGTATCTTATCCGTAATGGATATGTCATGGCAAGTCAAATTATTATTAACCTTTTGGACCATTCATGTTTTATTTTTGGTTCAATTTTTTGTATTAAAGTTTTTCCACTTTTCAATACATTGACTCCTTGACTCTCCATTTAGGCGTGCCTGATGATGAAATAATCACTTCGAAACCAGTCGCCTGTATTTACTTATGCACTTTAAGGTGTAACTTAACCTTTTGAACTGGATGGGAATTTTGAAGCATTTCGATAAAAATAGACTAGCGTAATACTATTTCCTTTCTGGAGCTACTCTACTCAGGATAATTAGCATATTATAATCTTTTAAGAAACTGTCCATCTAACAGCATGAACCAGTCCACCGTTCAGCGCCGATGGAATGGAAGAGCAGAAAGAGTGGAAAGAGTGGAAGGTTGTTCGACTAAATTGCAAATGGAAAGCATCAATCTTATTCGTTGGCCTCGGGCTTTTTTACGCGAACAACACAAATACGAACGATAAATCAATGGTGGAAAAGCTGTCACTGGTTAGGAAGCCACACAGTTGCTGCTGTTGTTGTTTGAGAGAGTTCTTCTACGACCGATACATTTTCCGATTTTCCAATCGGCGCTGGCTAAGGAAACGCTTATTCCGCTATACGTAGGTTGCCGTGAGAAATGGATCGGGTGTCAAAGGAACGAACGATGGAAAGGTTGCTTGATGGGAAAAGAACTGAACTGCAGAGCGGGCGGTTACACGGAATGAAGTGGGCTTGTTCTTTTTTTCCATTCCCTAAATTGGATGCTATCAAAATTGAGTGTGTTTCTAATATTTTATATAATATATACATTTAGTATATTATATTCATTATTCTCTTGACACGTTTTAAAATTGTACAGGTTTTAGGCAAACTAATTACCTACTTACGTAATGGTGGCGGGTGGGGTTTTCCTCACTTGTAAGTCAAATGGCACCATCAAACATCTGTAAGTTACGCCGGAGCGCCATCACAAATAATAATAATAGCCGTACCTTCCTTTCACAAGCTCAATCGGATTCAGGGGTTAAAATTCCCTCGTAAGGGGGTGAATTCTAGGGAGAGTATTATTATTATTAATCATTAGAAGTTGACTTCGAACATATAATAAAGGTTAATAAAGGATAATTGTCTTTAAATCGTCAAAAATACGTTGATTAAATAAAAATATATTTATTCAATAAAAATTAAAAATAATGTAGCATACGGATAGTAGGGGAAAGGGGATGAATGGTGGCCGCCTAAGCATTTTTGTTTATTTATACTGTTACATGACTTGAGATTTTTATAATACTAACGTAAGCCTTAATATTTCAAATTGTATTTACGAAATATTTTTAAACAGAACAAATAAAAAATTACAAGATTTTTTCCGACTAGTGGCCACTAAAAGTGTACACTGCCAGTATTACCCCATTACAAAAATCACGAATGTACATAGCGTTTGAAACTGGTGCAGTCTTTGTGTGCCCATAGGCAAAAATTGCTACATTGGATCCAAAGTTCTCTATTTTTACTAAATTCGCCACCAATTGCGCATGTATTTTCATTAACGTTGCTATCACGATCATTCTCATCTTCGTCACTTTTCCTTTTGTAAACTTAAGGCATCTGAAATACCTATAAGAGTTTATAAAGAAATACTCTGTAATATATAAAAACAATTTGGAAGGTAATTGTGGCCGGCCAGCATTATCTCCACGTCCGTGGCTATTATAACCCCAAAATACATGTTTATACCCATTGACTCATAGTCAATAATCACTTAAATTAAAGCAAGAACTTCTTATGTAGGCTTTAAACTACATTAAAAATGTAACATGTGTGTACCATTTATGTAACTAGATAAACTATTATATGTTTCTACATACCTTTAAAAATCTGACACTGATACATCAACACCAACAAAATCTGACATTGTCAAAAATTCCTACTTCACCGGCACAACATCGTAATTGCATTGGGTATAGTATGGACTACACACAGATACATGGCGTAACAGGTATTAAACGTAAAATAATATTAGGTCGTAACGTAAATATTTGATGGCTATTATTTTCCTATATTTTGCTTCAACTAAGATTTTACATACAAATGTTATATATTTTGAATACAACAAGGTGGAGAAGGTACACACCTAGTGACAGCTATTTTTGATCTTATTAGCAGACACTTGAGTATCAAATTATTCGAGATCCTATGGCTTTTCTAGTATTTTTATCTGACTTTAGGCTTTAAAGAGTGGCTACTTTTTAATTGAAATGTATTGCCATCTTGTAAAACGTTAACAAAACATAATTGGTTAAATGGGGCAAAAGTTGTATATTTAGAAGCTCAATTTGAGGACGTTTTGAAAACCAAAATAGCAGGGCTGATTTCCGAAATACTTGATTCAAAACAATCCATTTATTTGTTCAACTACAGTACGTTTATTTTTAAAAATAGACAAAAACTTGTGAATATTGTGAATAGTCAACATTTTGGAAGATTTGAACATCATGAAGTAAGTTTACTAGTGCGGACCTGTATTATAAATTATATGAAAGAAACAACTACATTTGGCCTCCCTTTCCAACAAAATGTGAAGAAAGGCTAAACGTACATTTATTTATCTTTAGTTATTTAACATTTTTTATTGTTAAGATAACCACAGTCCGTTCTAGTAAACTTACCTGATGATGTTCAAATCCGAAATGTTGACCAATCTCTATATGTTATTAACTCATTGTATTCAGCATACATTAAAATAATTTATCGGAATAACACTGATACATAATCAAATAAATAGGTTGATCCAACATTTACGAAACGAAGGATAAAAATAAATTGGCTATCATATTTATGCACAACTTGACATAAAACAAAAAATCTTGAATGGTATTTTGTCTATTTTTAAAAATAAATATACTAGAGTGGAATTATGAAATATAACTAATGTTTATTTTATCGAATATCTCAGAAACCGGTCCTGATATTTTAGTTTTTAAAACATCCTCAGACTGAACTTCGAAAAATATTCAACTTTTTACCATTTAACCAACTTTGTATTACCAATGGTTTACGAAATAACAATATATTTCAATTAAAAAGTGGACCCTGTATTATAAGAGGAGTTAGGTATTCCCGTAGATATCAACACCACTCAACTGCATTAAAATTGAACAACAATCCCTATTGATAAAAGTAATACAAATTGAATTCGCGCATTAGTCACAGGAGTACAGATGAGATTGCGCACAAAGTGCCTTTGCAGGTCCGTTTTAGCCATTTCATGTACTTGCTTTAAAATCAGGAGAAATCAATATCTCTGAAACTGAACAATAAAAAAATCCACTTTACGCTTCCGTTATATTCTTAAAGGTGGTATCCTATGAGGAATACATTTCAGATTGTAAGCAAATACGTGGGATGTCAAAAAATTGGAATAAGGACATAGTTGCACTTATTTTTAAAAATATGGAAAAAATTTATATGGAATCAGTCAGCTATGCCAAAAAAAAAAAATGTTTATGTAATAATTATCGACAGATTTTATCATTTCTAAGAATAAGCAGACGTACTATATTTATGCTTGAAAAGTAATTTGTAATGGATATACCAATGCATAAATTTGTTAAAACTTATCTTCATAATATAGTCTGGAAGCTCTTTCCAAGAAAGATCTAATGTTAATCTTTAAAGAAAGAATAGATCTCTTAAACCTTGACTAGCAGTATTAATTTCATTCAGATAATATATTTACATTACGGGCTGGATCGTCCCATTCAACCATTGGAACCACGGGTGAACCACATGTCGCAGCTTTCAACCGAGTAGCTGTCATGACCACATTCAAGTCTCCAAGGGCTAGAACAAGCCACGCAACAGAAGAAGAGGGTGTCCCACAGGGCTGGATATTCAAAATACTAGACTTTTATGTGAAGTGTTCGATTATCGGTGATTCTGTGAAACGGAACTAGTTGAGGTGTGCGTACTCACAAAAAATTGTTCGTTGCAAGAAGAATTTAGGGAATAAAGCTATTTTCGAGGCTTTGGCCATCGGGGGCATGTCACGCTAATTAAATAACACCATATATATAAAATTTACATTTTATATTTTAATATATATTCGTTAAATTAAATAATTCAACATAATATTTTATATAATAGTTTCATAAACATTAGATTCAGTTCATAAGTAAGTCCTCGATAAAAGTAAATATAACATTAAACTAGACATGTACTGATCATAATCGATAAATATAAAAATCGGCTGGGTCAACAATAATGACACTTTTGGTCTGAGTCTCATCATCGTCTCCTATCCCAGTAGAAGTACTGATGTGGCGTGGGCACGTCGCCTATAGATGTTTAACCCTTGGTAAGGCACTTTTTATATAATATAACTTTTTTTGATATTATATTTATCGTTAATAAATTGTTAATTATTGTTTTACTCTTTTATTTTCCCAAGTCAGATAACACATAGATTCACTATTTAAAGTGGCTAAATCACAACCGATATGCTCGTGACAGTATAAATAAGAAATTAATAAACACTTACTTTTATATGAAATCCCTGTTCTGTCTCTCATATCTCCCATCCAAGGTCTTGCTTTTTGCTCCATAAATCCATTTTAACGCGTCAACCGGTATATTTAATTCCGGAAATCTTCTGTTCCCGGCGACGAGCAGGCATTCTAACCCCAATACTCACACGTTTCATAGCAAACCTTCGATGCTTCCAGATTTATTATTAATCTCAAAATGTTTTACTTGGTAACCGAGTAATTACCACATTTTATATTTTGACAATATATATATATATTCAAAGTATTAAAAAAAACGTGGCTGATAGAAGTTTGAAAAATGTTAAGGGGTTTGCTTAATACCCTCAATTTTTATGTTATATATTATTTCCCATGACTGAAATAAGTAGATATTTTTTATAGTCCCCAGAGCTTGAGTTATTAAATAAAAACCGATGCCTTAGTTCGCAAACCATCTTAGTTAAAAATGAAGATTTTCAGGAGACATTTCAAAACTGAATTGAATTTGAAAATTCTCAAAGCCCATTTGGTGAATAATTAACATTAATGTAATGTAATTAAGGTAACTGGTACTAAAACTTTTTGGTATTTTGAAGTTATTTATTAGATATTGAAGGCAAAAGGTTTTTATAATTAGGTAAATGGTTTGCGAACTAAGACATCGAAATTATTTTTTACTTAATTCTCTTAAAATAAAAAGGTGTAGCTTATCTAGAGCAGGAGTGCCTCATTTAAATATTTAAAAAACTCGCGTGTAATTATCAGATAAAGATTCGATTTTCACAGTTTTTCCAAATAAGTTCATTTGAGTTTAATAAAAATCGTAAAACCACCGCCGGTCAGTATTCTGCAGCCTTGTCCGTCCGATCTGTGCAGAATTTATACCTTTGAAAAACTAAAAACTGCAGAATCGTGTTCCAATAAAGTAATTATTCTGCCAGAGATTAAATTCAGAAGGTATAAAATTCTGAAGATCCGACGTCTTTATTGTCAGAAGAAACAAATTCACCACATCGTCGATGTCTATGTAACAAAAGAGATATGTCGCATAGGCATGGACGTTGCCGACAAACATGAGTTGCTTTTCGAAAAAAAAAACTTATTTAAAACCGAGTAAAATTTATGTATATACTAGCAACTCCAACATACTCCTACTTGGTATATTTTTCGGACTGATAGCGATTCGACACGTTGATTTTAAAGCACTGAAAAGAGAAAGAAACAGCATAATTAGATGTAATTATTAATTTAAAGTTTGAATGAATAAAAAAAATATCACTATTCCCCCCTCTAAAGCAACATGCCATCAAGTTAATATTGAAATTCAGTTTTGGGTCAAACTTTCATCAAGAACAATTTTGTCTAAGAAATCAAAAATAAAAGTTTTCCATATATATCCAAGTTAGTGAATCACGCTGTATATGATAACACGTGGTGTTACAAGATAGAAGCGACACTATTATTTATTAAATAAATCAAATTTAAAATAATTATTTCAAGAAAAATTAAAAAAAAAAAAAATGAGACAACCGGTATAGTAATTACATATTAAAATAATATTCGATGTATTTCCACCCACTGCAATACATTTTTTATAGAGAAAAATAAAAGTTTTATTTAATATGATGCAAAGTGTTAGAGTTCCACTGTATATAGTGTGTCCACTAAATTTTTTTGAAATTCCTTTATTAAACAAATTAATTTGCTTTCCGATTTTTTCTTACAAGCTCTCTTCATCTGAGGGCTTAAAAAAATAGTTCTTTTTAAATACTTATAACATTTTTAAAATTTAACTAATTGCGACGGTTATTTTTTGGGAAATTTCATTTTTTTTTTTTTTTTTTGAGAAAATCCAACAATTTTTCGAGGTACATTTTAAATTTTTTTCTTAAAAAAAAAATTATTCTGCAATAATTAATACCGCTAAATCCGAAGAGGGTCGGCATTTCTTTATATTTTTTGTTTTTGTTTTTAGTTGATTTATTTTTAATTTTCTCGCCTTCGTGACTTTTTTATAACTAAAAGAGAGAAAACTCAAAGAGCGTGTCAAAGAAACATTGAGCGACCGTTTTCCTCTTGAAAACAACTACTTCTTTGGCTAATGCCGCAACAGGCATTGCATTATATAAAAAGGAAAATAGCAGATACAGAACAATTTATAACACCCCAACTTGTTATACGTATTAAAAAAAAAAATCTCAATATTGGATTGGAAGAAAAAATTCTGAGAAACATTTTTAGTGGGGTAGAAAAGGATAAGAAAGATTTCAGCCAAATCAAAAGGGGTCGGGTTCAAAAGTGGTCGATTTGGTGTTGAATGGCCCATTTACATATTAAATAAATAATATTCGTTGTATTTCTTTTTTATATTCGACACTGATATCGACTGATACATTTTGACAGAGAAAAAATAAAAGTTTTTACATGACCGTGCAAAGTTTTTGAGGCTCACTATATTTAATAACACGTGGTGTTACAAGCTAAAGCAGCATGCCATTGAACTATATTAAAAATATCATATTTCCCTCTCAAAAAAAAACGGCACGCAATTGGAACTATATTAAAAATATCACTCCCATTTCCTTTTCTATAAAACGGCACGCCATTGAACTATATTAAAAATATCGCTCTTATTTGTCCATCTTTAAAACGGCACGCCATTGAACTATATTAAAAATAATACTTCTCTCTAAAACTGCGCGCCATTGGATTTATATTAAAAATATCACTCCTATTTCTCCCTTTCTAAAATGGCACGCCAATAAAAAATATTAAAAATATCACTCCTATTTCCCCCTTTTAAAAGGGCACGCCACTGAACTATATTGAAAATATCACTCCCATAAATTAAAAATATTTCTATGTCAGAACAATTTAGTTTAGAATCGTCGGGATTTCAAAAAATGTCCACTAAACTATGATCCAATTTTACTTTCTTTTTAATGTAAAAGGCAGAAAGATGTATTTTTAGTTAGTCTACCTATTTAAAAAAAAAAATATGAAAAATTCTAAAAATCTACGGGGCGATTTTTCTTGTGCCGAGAAATAATCGAAATGCCCTGTAAGCACGTCTTTGGAATTACTGGATCAACTGCAAAATTTCTGAAAGACATCTCATAAAATTGTCAACAAACTGCGAAAACGTCATTAAAATTTGTCAAAGCCCTTTTTAGATATTAATAAAAAAACTATTTAAAACATCCATATCAAAAAGGAAACAAAATTGGACCATGTTTTATGAGAAAAACTTTCTTTATTTTTCAATAAACCCTCGGCTGGTACAATCTTATTGATATAAACTGAACCACCCTATATAAACAAATAATCTTTCCTCGTATGCTATAAAGAAACTTTAATAGGTTAATATTGGAAGAAATCAAATTTAAAATAATTATTGTAATAAATATTCAAAATATCAAAAAAGGGGGGAACAACCAGTATTAAACAAATAATATTCTTTGTATTGACCCTAGACACTGTAATCGCCCGATACATTTTTATAGAGAAAAGACATAATTTTTTAGGTTATTTTCTTAGATCATTTTTCCATATATTTTTCTATGATAAATTTAAACAAACTCCCCAAACAAATCCATAAAAAAGCTTCATTGTATTATTTAGTTATAGCAGGAAAATATAAAATAAAAAATTCTAGTTATATCTAGGTATAGCAGGAACAGAAGTTGGAAAGGCTTTTGCCAGTTCTCCCACTTCATAGATGGAATTTGACAGTTTTGATGTGGAGTTAAATTTGTAGATTTTCGTTGGTGGGTCGTAGAAAAAATATACTGTACAACTCGAGTGGATTGTCCATATCCACTTTTGTTTTTTTTTATTTGGTGTCATCGGCATCAACTACTAAGGTTATTAACCTCGTGTTATGTGTAGGCTTTGTTACTGTTTCCCAGCGCCACTTTAGGAACAGCACTGTTAATTAGAACCAAACAGTGAATGGTCGAGTGAGGAATCCTACCAAGGCATCAGAATTAATAAATAATGTAATTAAATAAAAAAATACCGGCCTACGGTGGTATTCGAACCTGGGACACTTGGATCCGCAGGCAGAGACTCTACCACTGACCCACCCACACCACTTCCACTCTTGTTGCACAAACTACTAATTTCTACATCCACATGGATATTAGCTTATCTACGCACAGACTACAAAACGAAAAAGTATGCAATTGCGTTCAACTGAACGAATATATTTCATATCCATTCTAGGTAGTGAGAACACTGCAAAAAAAATTAAAAACATTAATCACAATTCATATTTTAGAGATTCAACTACCATTATTTTTAAAATTCTAAATAAGTGACAATTCTGTCAAACTAATTGTCAGTATATTTTTTAGTTATTGAGATTAAATATACATTAAAGTGAGTTATTTTTGTGTAGAATCGATTAATAATAGCATTTTTTTATTTGCTCCTTATTTGAAATAGTATATTATTATTCAACGAGCGGGTAATGATGGCTATTATTCACGAGGATGAAGTTTGCACTACGAGCCGCAGGATAGTAGTGTATTCATCCGAGTGAGTAAGCAATGGCCAATACCCGAGTGTAGAATTAATACTTTTTCTATGATTATTAAATTAAATAATAGAAACGAGTTATGCAATATTTTATTTCATTTATTTGTTACAAAATTAATTGTGAATGCCAACAGTGTTGCCAGATAGGTTTCATATCGAATTTTCTGATTGGTTCGTAAATAGTTAAGTTATGACATTAGATTTTTTCATTGGTTGCAAATAATTGAGTAATGAAAAAAGAAAAAACTCACTGTATGAGTAAACACTTACATTAATCAATAGAACGTGGATATATAAGACGTATATTGTTAAATAGTCAGAAAAAAAAATTATTCAAACTATATGAAACTATATGCTATAGGAATACATTCCTCGGTATTTCAGGCAGAGGTATACGCAATTTTGCAATGTGCAAAAACGAACAATGAAAGAGCTGTCGAAAATCAGCATATTCAAATAATGTCAGACAGCCAAGCGGCACTTAAGGCCATATCGAGTCAGAAAGTTACGTCGAGGCTGGTATGGGAATGCATCGAAGAACTAAGAACACTGGCAGACCGAAATAGAGTAAAACTATTTTGGGTGCCAGGTCACAAAGGGATCGAAGGCAACGAAAAGGCTGACGAACTTGCAAAAAGAGGGTCAGAAGAAACACCGGAACCAGACACAAACCCAGGAGTACCAAAAAGTACAGTCCGGGGTTTTATAAATGACTGGATTCGGGAACAACATATCAACTATTGGGGAAGCACCCCAAAACAGGCACATGGAAAAGCCTTCATAGGCAGACCATGTCCCAAAAGAACTGGAGAACTACTCTTAATGAATAGGAACCAGTTGAAAGTGATAACAGGGTTCATGACTGGGCACGCCCCAGTAAAGGGACACTTGAACAAAATTGGCATGTACAATGGGGAACTCATGTGCCGACTATGTCACAAGAAACCAGAAACGGCCAAACACATACTGTGCGAATGCGAAGCTCTAGATCGCAAAAGACAGGCTCTTTTTGGACAACCCCAGGTTGATCCAACAACGTATAGAACCCACTCACCCAAGGATCTGTACAAAATTGTACAAGGTACAAAGGTGATAGAGTGGGTGCTATGAACTAACATGGGGTAAAACACAATAAGCCAATAGGCTTCAGTGTTATTCGGAGACACATATTCAGACGAGCCCAGGAAAAAAAAAATATGAAACTAATTTAATAACGAGTAATAAAACCAAAATTCTAAATGTGGTGGTGGAGGCGAGAACAGAATGCTTGCCTTCCACGCGAAAGCCCGGGATCGAATCTGCGCTGGGGAATAATTAAATAAAATCTTTTTTTTCTTTTTGTTTATTTTATTTTATAAATTAGTGAAATTCCTAAATTATTTTGAATAGGTCGTAGAAAAAATATACTGTACAACACGAGTGTATTGTCCATATCCTCTCTTACTAATATAGATGCTAATAAAAATTTCACGTAAATAGTTTAATAAATTGTGAATAGCTATTGAAATTTTGTAGAATTATGATTTGGGATATTATTACTTCAATTCACCTTTTGATTGAAAATTTTAAACTTTTTAGAAAAAAAAAATGACAACTGCTGAAATATTAGTAATATTACCAAAATATCAACAACAAATAAGGAAGTTTGGATGTCTTATTTGATTGTAATCAGTCTTAATAATTCAATCAAAAAAGAGCAAATGTCCTTGTCAATGCATTTTGTAATTGAACATGGTTTTGTTGAAGAAAGATTTCTGAAATTTGTAAGATTGTCCTCTGAATCCGCTGATTTATTTTATACTGCCATTCCCAACAAGCTGAATAATTTTTAGAACCCGATAGCATTATGTTGTGGCTAATCATATGACGGTGCCAGTTCTATGTCAGGTCATATAAAAGGTCTACAGACTAGATTACAACAGGTTGCTCCACAAGCAATATATGTCCATTGTTTTAAGTTTTAATAAAAACTACCTAAACGGGCTTTTGTGCCTTTTTAATACCTCGCCCCAAAAGCCTGGCTACGCCACTGCCATTCTCAACATATACCTAATCTTCATTCGATCAATGTTAAGTGCAACAATTTTGTTAGAAGCCTGAGGTTCATTTTTATTTTTTGTAAATAATATAACTTTTTTCATTCAAAATTTAATCTACAAAAGTGAGTATATACCATTTTATATTCCGTGACCTTATTTATATTATAGAAACTTATTTTGCAAAGTACGCCTATGAAATGTGACGTTATATCCTCACTTTTACTGCATTCCTCTTTTAATTTAGACTATACCTACCAAAAGCATTTCCAACTTTTGTCTCTGCTTTACTTTTTATGTTATTACGTTATTAGACAAAATACCTATAAAATAAAAATGTAAAATAGAACATTTCTGTAGCTCTTACCTTTTACCTAAAATATTAATTCAGCTCTTATATCTGCCTAGAACACATCTATTTGAACAGGTAATCCAGATTTGTCTAAGAATTGACAGACGAAACAGATAATACTACCTACTTGATACGACTTGAAAATTGTTTGCTTGCATAAATTAAACTTAAATTGTATCAAAATTACGTTCTTGCTAACATTTTCGAAACAGAAATGTATAGGTAATAAAACTAAAAGCATTTATCGAACTAATTTTCAGCTATAATTTATCAAATTCTTTCAAAAAGTACCCCATGCTCAGTACAGTTGTATTAAATCGACCCTAATCTAAGCGATTTTGAAAGTATATAAATAATATAAACTACTTACCTAGCAAAACTTTTGATGTCAGGTTGGAACACATATTATTAACGATAGAAATTATAGTTTTTATATTATATTTAACAAAAATTTTACTCAAAAAGTTCTAGTTTGAAACGAATAGACCCGCACAGTAGCCATTTAAAACTTAGATAATATAATAGCAGATAGGCCACCACTGCATAAAGTTATACAATATTAATGTCGCTATCATATTATCAGTATCTCTCTTTCTAATGAAGGCTTTCTCACTCGTTTTAGAATTCTCAGCAGTAGCGTACCGTAAAACAATTTCGCTGGGTCATTTTAAATGCGAAAATGTTGACCACGTAGAATATAAAATAAAATGTTTTAAAAGGTAGGTAGCTGCATTTTTAATGAAGTGAAAACAAAATATGACGTTTTTGTTATGAATATAATATTAATAACAATTACTTTTAACACCACAACACGAACAAATTTAAATTAAACACTGGAATAATTGTCTGAGAAAAGCTTTGTAAAACTGACAAATACAAAGAGATAGAGATATTAATCTATTTCTCTCTAATTAGAATTCTTGACCATATTATCATGGCGACACAAACATTGTTTACTGTCCTCTCTTTACTACTTACTTACTCTAAGATTTAAAAAGGAAAAGAAATTCGTCCATTGGCCGATGGCCTAAGTGACAGATTTCTTGGTGACGTCACAGCCTACTTAGATGAAAATTTTAACTGAATAATGGTAGTGTCTAATAGGACGATGTGTCAGTATAATAACAATATATATACAGGGGTGTTTCGGAAAAAAGTACCGTAAACTGGGAGATTTGTAGATATTAACTAATTATTAAGAAAAACTAAATATAATTTTCGTGTAAATGTCCCAGTTTTCATTCTTCAGAGTATGAAAGTGCGTTTCATAAATACCTAATTTACGTACAGTTGGTGGCACAGGAAAACTTTTTTATTAGTAATTTTAGGAAAAAAGTTATTCTTCATAAAAAGTCGAGCATGGTCTAAAACCTATAAATACAATCATCAGATATCAAATTTTATCAGTAGTATACGAGGTTTGTCAAAAATAAAAGTTCTTTACTATCGAGCAAAATTTATATTTTTTGACTAACAATAAAATAGTTTTATATATGGTTCTGACTTAAGTTTAAACGTTTCTTTTCTAAAATACAAAATAAATTAACACTATTTATAAAAAATAAGTTTAAAATAAAAATTATATGAATTTAAAAAAGACATACTTTAAAAAAAATTTGGATATACAGTGTGTTTTTGCCAGGCAAATGAAAATGTATATTTTTTAAATGGAACCTTGAATTTTATTTCACTTTTAGAATGATTTGGTAATACCTACTTTATTTCAGGGTTCGAAAATATGATATTTATATAAATATATAAAATTATGTTTTAAATTATAACAAAAACACATTAAGAGCAAACCGGACACCTCGAAAATTTATAATTCATTCTGAGCCCTTATTTTTAGTCCGATTTTTGTGAAATTTTCAGGAAATACCAGTAATAACAAAACTTAGGGTGGAGAAACCTTGAATTTTTTGTAAACCTTCTAAATGTATTTATTTTGAAAAAAATTTAATCCCAAAGTCGGCGCGGCGATGCTTGCGTGACAGCCGAATAAATCGCTAGTTATTATACTTTTGTACAGGGCTGTATTGAGACATTTTCGGAAGTTTAGAATGGTGGAAACATTTTTAATTTAATAAATTAAATTATCGAATATATATCACTTGCTATATATCCTCCGAACCCTGCTTTATTTAACCCTAGAATATATTTGAAAAATATTACAGGGTTGCCAAGGAATTAGTTTTTTGTGAAATTAGAGAATGATAATTTACGTAGGTTAGCAATGATTTCAAAATTGTTTAAAATACATACTTATAAGATACCAAGAAGATAACGAATAGTAATGATAGAACTGGTTCGTATTATATAGTGTTTTGAAATATGTCATTAAGTTCAATTTACTCAATTTTTTCAAATGCAATGACCTATATATTACTTTAGCATTAACTTATGAATTTACCTATCCAACGATACCAACCTGTTAGCCTATTATACAAATACGCCATCAGTGTGTACTTGAGTGAAATCTGTTTTATTATTATTAAAGATACAAAGAAATGTTTATAACAAAAGTTGTACGGCCATATTTTATAATTATTCTTAAATATGCAGGGTAGTCCATGAATAAAGGGTGGACTTAACTTATAATTTTTTAAACCAAACACCCTGTAGGTAGTTACATATAACAAATTTGATAGTTTTTATATCGTTAAACAATTTTAAAAGGCATTTTGAATTTCCATTTATTTCCTATGGGTGTGTCACCAATTTAATTAACTAATAATTAGTTTCTTTAGTTTTTATTTTATTTGGCATTCCTTATACCAAAACGCATTTTTAATTTTTTTTTACAGTGGTTCATATTGTGACGAAAGAATAGAAAACCATTCATTAAGTCTGACAAATGGGTTAGCAAAAATTATATTAGCATTTTACCCTAAAAAAACTCCACATTTTCAAAGCCAATAAGAAAAAAGTGAAAAAATTATGTTAATTATTATAATACCAACAAAATCTTTAAAAAAATGCGTTTTGGTATGAGGAATACTAAACGGTATAAAAAAAATAATTTATAAATTAGTGGTATAACATACAGAGTGGTATAATAAATATACAGAGTCGAAAAGTTGAGAATATCGTAATACACAAAATTGTTTAACAATCTATTATGCGTAACTACCTAGGTACTTTTGATTCGCTCCCCATTTATGGATTACCTTGCATAATTAAGAATATATAAGGTCGTATTAAAAATTTCCTCGTATCTCCTGTAATAAAACAGCTATCGATCAATTACGCACTGATAAAATATATGTATAATAATAAGTCGAGAAGCTGTACACTTTCTTGAAGCCTATTAGGGAGAGTAAGTAATAAATCGTCCAAGTGATCCATCTCCAAATTATATAAACATTTTTGGATATCTTTAAATAATTATTTCGCCAACTAAATGAATTAAAACGAAAACACTAACAAAAAGATGATTTTATTCTTACATCTACCATTTTAAATAATAAATATTACACATAATCAATCCTAAGAACTACTAGTCAAACTAGCCATCAACAGCTCCATTTTATGCAAAAAATTCCTGCCCTCCATCTTGTCCAACCGTACGTCTCTGAACTGTCCCCCTAAATGCTCCCATTTTCTCTCAGTCACCAATCTCGACGGGAAGAAATCCTGCCTGGGCGAATGGGCTACAGACACTTGGGTGTCGGATGGTTCGCACCGAACCGCTATTATCCTGTCGCCGGTCGGCGAGGATAACAGACAGGAGCTCGCGTTTCCTAAAGGTTCCACAGTTCCAGTACCTTAAACATATTTTTTTTTGAGTCATAAATACAAAATTTACACAAACAATGAAAACATCCTACAAAGCGTGTCGGTAGGCTGGGTTTGATTGTTTATTTTAATACTCAATGAATTTTACATATTCAGTGCATTTTACTAACATACAGTGAGAGGCTAAATTATGGAACCAACTAAATTTATCGAAAACTGTCAAGTTTTAAAATAAAATCCTGAAACAGGTCGATTATTGTTTTTAATTGTCTATTTCTCAAACTAAATTTAAAACAGATTACGTCACCGATGTTGGCGTGATGACGTAATCGTTTAAATGGACATAGGTGTCATATGATACCTCATTTAAAATGTAGTTCTTATTTAACTACAACCAAACTTCAATAAAATGTTCAATTTAATAATGCACCTTTAATAAAATAAGTTCCGTATAATAGCTATTTAGACAACCAGTTACGAAATGCCTTATTTTATGTAACGAGTGAATATTTGCGGAACGAGCAGAGCGATGTCCCCAACATAGAGTTACATAAAACAGCATTTCGTAACGTGTTACAAACAATATTTTTTCTAATTTTGACTGAATTATTAAATTTATAAACTTGTATTTTGGTAAAACATTACTGACATCTGGGCAATCAATATTTTTTTCTTGTATTGTTATGCATCATTTTATTAACAAATAGAACATCATATTAATTATTTATTCTCAACGACTTGTAATGTGTTTATATTGCTTAAGTTATTTAGTTTTCAAAAAAAAGGTTATTTTGTTGTGTATTGTGTTTTAATTGTTTTGTGCTGGTTTAGAATGGAAAATAAGAAACAAAACAACATTATTACTAGGTTGTAAGTTTAACCAAATTCTATTTTTATGAGTAAACTTGTTCTTCTTTGATATAAACTTTCAATAATACTGTATACATTGATTTTAAAACCAAATAAGGTTTATTTTTATTTGCTTTTCGTAAGTGATGGTGACATTACATAATCAGTATCATAATGTTCAACATTATGCAACTGGTCGCTTAAAGTAGATCATTTTGACACTTGCTGCGATTCCAAAAATGTCAAAATTAGAAAAGACATTTTAAAAACATTATTTTTAGCTACTTTATTTAAAGTAATTTGCAAACGTTCAAACGATGATCTACTCATATGAAGCAAAGAGAAGCAAACAGAATAATAGCACAAAAACTTAATTTTCTTTTTAAAAACATCAAACGGGTTTTTACAAATCAAGTTTTAAATTGTCAACGACATGTCAGTCAAACTGTCAGTTTTATACGTAGTGTAAATATCATTTACCAGGTAAAATGAACTCTTTAAAAAGATAAATTGTGGCTCATTTAAGTGAAACCCAACGAATAGAAATTTTAATTCTTTTTGGACGCGAAGATGTATAAGTTTGACTCGGCAGGAGGTATGCAATTTATTTACGTACTGGCTAGCCGACCGCCGGCGGTAGTTGAATTTAATAAAACGAAAACCGTCTTCCGGCGGCATGGTCTTCTCACATATAAGAAAGCCGCCGAAAATCTAAACTGATTTGTTGATGAGGGCGGCAGGCTATCAAGGTATTGATAAGGCCGCCGGACGACGGTCTACTGTATTTTAAACCTTAAATGCCGCCGGAAAAAACTCGCGTATCGGGGACAACACTAATCATTTGTAATTGCTGTGGTGGGAGGTGTTTGTGTGAATGCGTCTTGTTTGTTTCCATTTACGCCGTGACTAGCAGTAGTATTTTATAAACCTTAGAAGCAAATTTCACATACATGAACAAATAATAATAATGCCGTGACAACAAGAAGACGAATTAACGACTTCTCGTAGGGTGGCGGCTTCGCCGCCACCATAAAATTTCAATTCATACCTGGCTACGCCGACCGGCATAAACACCAACGGCCTGGACACAGCTCATCTACTCTGTCAAAAGGAGACCGATGTACAAATAAAACGTGTACGACATATGATCATTTGCTATAAAAATGTAGACGATTTTACAAGTATTTTTTTCTTACCACCGGCATTCAATGTTTTAAATACAGTAGACCGTCGTCCGGCGGCATTTTTCAATTCACTGATAGCATGCCGCCCTGATAAACAAATCAGTTTAGATTTGCGGCGGCTTTCCTGTATGAAGAAGACCATATGCCGCCGGAAGATGGTTTACTTTTCAACAAATGCAAGCACCGCCGGCGGTCGGTCAGCCAGTATGATTTATTTAATGCAATCTATTCAATCAACAGTCGACAGAAAATTTAGACAAAAAGGGCATAGAAAAGTTATTCCAAATACAGGGCATCCCAAAATTAATGAAAACGTGAAAGTTGATGACAATCTTCATAGTACTTCACAATAAATTGCAGCAGACAAAAGAGTTTCTTGGCGATTTATATTACGTGTTCTGAAAACAGAAGCGTAAGTACCATACTTTAGAGTATTTATAATAACCATTTTCTATTTCAGATTGTTATTGTCTGATCCACCAGCTTGTGGATTGAACAATAACAATGTGAAACAGAAAATGGTTATTATAAATAGTCCCGAGTGAGATGTGCAATAAAAATGGCTGAGTCCATAGAGTCACATCTTGTTCTATTGTAACAATATACTCATTGGCTTTCTACCCTACTCCAGTTTATTGGTGTAGACCGGTACATCCACGTTCGCTTATATTTTTATTCGTCTCCAGAAACGTCCCAGATTTTTATTTTTATTTCAAATTTTTCATTGTACCTCTTTCAGCTGTGTTATACAAATAAAAGTTCCACGCAGGGCAAACTTGAGCTTCTCAACTCAATGTTTGTTTACTATGTAAATTAATCTGTGTTTTTTGCAATTAATTCCCTATTTCATATACACAAAACCCAATGTACAATCCCTATTTTCACGGCTCATTAAGCCAATGGTGAAGGTCCGTTTTCTGTTTTCAACCCTCTTGTCTCATAGCAGCTCACTTCGTAACACAAAGACACCTTTTCGGGGAAATGATTTGTTCTTCGACCCTGCATTCACGAACTCTGGGGATCTGAGTAGTCGAGCTACAGCATAATTCTACATTTTTTTTCTGAATTTAAAAGTTATACAGCAATGGTGCAATAATGCAATTTTATCCAACAATTTTAATGATATTCCTGTTTCAACACGTCCTGATTCAGATGCAGACGTGTCATCTTCTAACCAACCTACTAATTCTCCTAGTAGAAGTAGAATTAATTTCATACAAAAAACTTAAAGTCAGAGAGCTGCGAATCTTCCCGGAAAACAGATTTTCGTTGCTCTTCGATTTTAACTGACCTCCCTGAGGAACAAAGCGTACTCGACTTTGAGAATTCTCATTTATCTGTGCTAAAACGACACAGCGTTGAGCCGAGGATACCCATATCGAGGGGTAAAGTTTAGGTCGTAGCAAAAGTGTCCTCTCAAGAGCGCGTTTCACCCCAATCATCCGACGTTATAGAGAAAAAAGTTCTGTATTTCTTTTAATGTTATATTGTTTAAACCAGGACTTTTGTTATTTTTTGAAGTTTGTATAATTTCTTATGTATTTGTGGGTATTAGGAATATGGTGATATTATTTATGATCCTAGGTGGAGGAGGCTTTGTAATAAGTCTAGCAAGGTCAGGTTCTACTTCCAAAAAGAATTCATTAAATGCTTCTCTATAAGTAGTTTATTCTCAACAATATTACCTTTTTTTGTTAGTACATCTTTTATGTCAGTTATATTATTATAAGAGTTTATATTTTTTGTTTTCTATAATTTTTGAGTTATTTTTATATGATTCTATCTGTGCCCTCTGGTAATTAAGTTTAGTAACTGGGATAAAGGTGGTTTAAGAAAGTCCTGTAATTAATAAACTTGCTCTTTGAACACTTTGATTTCTATGTCTTTTTTATATGATTTATTTATATAATTTTATCTCTTATGATTATTGGTTTTATGAGACCTACAGCATTCCACTCTTTCTTTTTAATAAATGACATTTTTTGTTTAAGTACAGTTGTATTTTTTAGAAATAAGGGAATTGAGAATATTAGCAAAGTAAGTTTTGTTTCTTGTACATTTATCATAGCTTATAGAGCATTCCAATCATGAGAAGTCAAATAAGCTTTAAGAGTATTTACTTCTCCATTTTTTTTTATATTTACAAACATGTGATCTATGCAAGTTTTCGATTAACGTTGAATTCTAGTAGGAACAACTAGTAGAATATATTCAATTTAATTTTCGATGCAGGCAGGTATGCACGGCGTAACTCAAAAGTGGGCACCAAATTGAAAATAGTACAAGAACAATACAAACCTAAATGATTTGAGTTTCCCAATGCTTGCCAGCCCATGGTCTTGGCCAGAGCCTGTACAGCCAAGATCTGATGCTGGTTGATGTGACAAAAAATCAAATCTCTCAATTCCTGGGGCTCGTAGCTCATATTCATAACTTTACCGTCTCTGCAGATGCACTTCAAACTCTTCTCGCCCACGTGGATGATCAGCGGCGTACGGCAGACAGCGTCGTATCCGTGCGTGGAAATGTGGATTTTCACACAAGACTGAATAAAAAAACAACAGAGTAAATGAGTAACACATTGTTACAAAATAAGAAAGGATTCTTAAATTGTTAATTATTAACCAATGTAGATTTCTTTAAATAGCAAAGAATTAAGCACCTTACCATATAAACAAGAAATACAGAAATATTAAAATAATGAAAGAGGTAGGCAAGGAGGTAGGTGGATACTATAAAAGATATTTCAGAGCAACAGAGATCAGAGGAATTAGAATATTGACCGACAATTTTAAGTATATGTATAAGTATATGTCAGTCAGTTTGTTGATTTTGTTAGATTATATTGAATAAATAAAGTCAAAGTAACTATTGAGGCCTCCTACCTATGGGGCCTCAGTCCAAAAACAAACAAAAATCTCGCCTGTGCATGAATATGTATGTGCGCCGACTCGATAACTCTAGAATGAAACGTCCGATCGACTTGCAGTTTTTATTTTATTTTATCATTTCTTCCAGCTGGAAATCCCATTGATTTTCAGAATTTTCGGTTAAACTTTGGTGCTTTAAATATTAGTGTTTTTATAATGAAATATATTTCTTATAGCATGGGTACTGAATTCACTAGATAACCACAGATACTTTTTAAGCTATTGCATAGCTTTTATCGCAGGCTTTGAGCGCGGCGACCGAATCAAGAAATTCCGTAATTCCATAACGAAAAAAAACCTAACACCCCCACTCCGACCGGCACAGCGGTGCGGCGTTAAACAATATTAACTTCTCATTTATTCAATAAAAGAAAATCGAAAAATCGGAAAATCGAAAGATCGAATAATCGAAAAATCGGTCCACAACAAACTATGGGACCACCATTGACGCGGTATTTTCCAGATATTTAGAGGATATCAAGTCTCAAACTTATGTTTCCTATTTCAGTTACCATAAACCTATAGTTTCAATGATGAAAATTCCTGAATAACCTACATGTATTGTAAGATAATAAAAATATTTTAAACAATATTAACTTCTCATTTATTCAATAAAAGAAACAAATTAAAAAAACTTGAATTAATACCAAAGAAAAAAAAATACTGCATAAATAAAATAAATAATTATAATTGCATAAGTTGATAAAAACTGCTATGCAATAGCTTTACCGCGGCAGTCCCCGAGTGCCACACGTATTTTTTTCTATATTGCTATCATTCTTATAAGTAAAATAATCTTTTTAAAGTTTTTTGAACGTCATTTGAAGGATTTTATTTGAGTGGTTATTTGAAGAGCTTGCACACAAAACTTAACAAGTCGAACATCTGAAATAAATGAATTATTGTGCCAGATCGCTTTAAAATGCTAAAACTCAACAATCCTCAACAATTTTACAGCAAAATTAGACAAAATCATATTCTAAAGTTACTGTCAAACTCCTATTGTTCAACAAAACTGAACAAATTACATTCCCAGAAATGTACATTCTATTTTATAACAAGACTCAACAAATATTCATATGTTATTAAATTAGAAATAAACCCCTTCACTGCTAAATTGAACAAGTACTTATGGCCCTGTATTAATATGACAAATGTACTATTTAATACCGTTGGTGCCATCTATTTGTATAGAGAGCAAAAGTTTAATGTAAAGATAGAAGAGTAAGCTCTCAGAATTTCTATGATTATTTGTCGCTGTGAGATTTAATGGGGCAATACTGCCATCCAATACGCCCAGCCTTTCAAGTCCAAACTGTTTCTTTGTATATCTCAGAAACAGTGGACGATTTTTGAAAAATTTTTGGTATTCAAAACTCAAAATACATCCTAAAACTATTTTTATTGAAAGCAAAATTTTAATTAAATGGGCAATTGCTGTATGGAAAATATTACTTTTTATTATCATTTTGACTTTTTGAGTTATGCTGGACTTAAGTTATGCGTGCCAGCTCCTCAGTTATTGTAAATGAAAGTAATAAGTGAAAATAATTGTTTTACGGAAATAACATACAGGATGATAAAGTAACAATAATTTTTACACGAATTTTAATGAACTCCTACCTGAATTTGATAATAGGATTAAAAAGTTAAAGGGTCCAAATATTTATTTTATATTTGCAGGCTTAAGGAATAAAGGGTCTAAATATTTCTATATCGGCAGGTTTAAGGAGAAAATGGTTCAAAGATTTTCACATTGGGAGTCATACATGTAAAGTGACGTAATATTTTGATATAAGTATGCTTAAGGGATAAAGGAACCAAATATATTTATATGCACCCGCCTAAGGTGTAAATGGGCCAAATAGTTTTTACATGGTCAAGGTTTAAGAGTTTAAGGGTTCAAATATACATGTGCAGACCAGAGATAACAGAGATATAACCATTAATTCATAAAATATAATATTCACAATGCCAAGATTCATTCAACAATCGATACACTCTATTTTTAGGGACGCGGCGAGTAGACGAAAGGTGAGAAGTAAGAGAGAGGTTGAAGAGAATAATTTTACACAGATACAACTTATTTTTATCAATAAATAAATGTGTAAGCCGCTGTGCGCTTATAATAAACAACGTAAATATCCATGTCGGTGTAAGCCATGTTGCCACTTCCAACCTAACATGACTAGGTTTTAGAATTTATTGAAAATTATTACATCTAATTTAGTGAAATTACATCTAATTTAGTGAAATTACATCTAATTTAGTTAAATTTAATATGATTAAAAATGTTTTGGGTTCAGTTGCAATAAAATAGGTTGAATTATTTTAGCTTTTTTAATATATGTAAATAATTTTATAAACAAAACGAGAATAATGAAATAGGCATATGACAACAGCGGATATTATGCCCTCCTGTGTCCCTTAGAATATGTCTTATTCCGGACCGCACGATATTTGTTAGTAGTTACATCTCCTCGTTATCTCTGGTGCAGACTTAAAGAGTAGAAGACCCAAATATTTTATATGTGCATTAAGGGGTAAAGATATTAAATATTGTTAGATGAGCAGGCGTAAGGCATAAAGGAGCCAACTATTTTTGTGCAGGCTGAAGAAGTAAGACAGCCAAATATGTTTAGCAAGGCAGGCGTAAGGAGTAAAGAACTCAAATATTTTTATTTGGACAGGCTTAAGAATAAAAATGCTCAAATAAATTGTTTGAAGTTCAAACAATTTGCAAAGACTAATCAAAAAGCAACATGTGAAGACTCTCTACATGGTTTAGCCTACAAAGTCTTTTGTCCAAAATCAAATAATTTCTCATTCATTTTAAGCTACGAGTTTTCCCGTCGATGTTTCAGTCCCGATAAAGTGGGAACCACCAATTTAAAGTCATCGAATTACAATTTATTTTGAAAACTGGCGATGAGAACAATTTTAATAAACGAAAAACTCAACTAAAAATGTTTTGCTTCTCACCTGCGTGGGGCTGTTCAAAGTATTCCAATGCGAGGTAATAAGAGGATCTTTCACCTCCTTAGCTATGGTGTCCAACACGTATTCGGTACGCATGCGCATTATGAAGTGCTGGGCTTGCTGGACGATCTGTTCCAACAGTGTTTGGGTTTTCGTCATCTCTAGAAGTTCGTATCTATCTGCTGCTGTCGGACCTGAATAAAAATGTTTCAATTATTATCATTGACAAACTAAAAAGGTCAACCAGTGAAACAGCTTGTTTCCCAGACGACTTGGCTATTGGAAGTGATTTTTTTTTATAATAATGGAAAGATAAGAAAATATGGCAGTACAGTGTTAAAAGGTGTTTGTTCATAAAAGTGAAGTTTTATAGCAGAAATAATCATCACCTAATTGTAGATTTGGTATCAATTACCATCTAAATACATGTAGTATCTGATAATAATATTTTAATAATTAAAACTGAAGATCTCAAAACTGCATTTAAGTTCTATGGGCTGATTAAAACAAGTTTTATACATCAGATAAAAATCTTAAAAACAAATTACTTGAATGAATTCAATAAGAAGTATCTACTGCACCATTATAAGTCTCTTTAAACAATTGTGACTGGTTAGTTAAACGAGATGGATATAAAAGTCTGCTCAAAGATGAAAATCAAGTTTTTCCATGTGATTCATGTAAAGATTATTTATGTTCAGGATTATTTTAAACTATTTTACACCTTCATTGCGAATAATTGTAAATGAAGTTATAAAATATTAAAAAAAAAATCGTGAACAAATTCAGTGGTTTTTATTTAGATCAATAAAAAAATCTCATTTTATTTTTCACTATGACCTTCCTTCTAAGGCTTATAACTCAGTGATTAAGACTTTTACAAACAAATACTAGGAAGCAAAAAAGGTTTAAAACAAATCTAGCATTTCAGTGGCGTCCTTTTTTTAAGTAAATTCAATTGTATAAAAAAAGGCACCTTCTAAAAACCTATATAATTAAAACAATTTTAAATGCCACTAACTCTATTTTTTTAGTGACTGTTTACTAACGTCCCATGTATATATTCATAAAAATAGGTTTACAAATTCGAATTTCTGTGTTATTATTTACCTGCAAGCATTCTTTTCTTAGACGGTCCCAATGGTCCTGTAGCCGGATGAGGAAATGGATGGTGGGTATTTTTGTGATGCACTTCTCTCAACAACTGATGAAGAGAATGTTCTAAAACATGATCGTGATCACTCTTAGACGGTGGAGGATTTTGTTGCTTTTTATCGCTAGACGTCGAGTGTCGCAGGGCAATTATAAGTTGGATGCCTGTCAAAATAGTTTTTATTTATTATATTACAATTATTAGGAACTTGGACAAAAAATTTCAGTAACATATGACTTTTAATCATTTATTTTGAAACGGTACATATGGTTAATACAGGGTGTTAGAGAGATACATGTACATATATCATGAAATGTCAACTTTTATTGTGAATTATTTAGATCCATGTAAGCAGTATATAATAATAAATTTATTCAACTCAAATGTACATACATTTTTTATATTTGTGAGACAGTTCTAACATACCTACACACCTAGATAGGTTTGCCCATATGCATGTTAGAACTGAAGCTTCCCTAATTGCATAATAAGTACTTAAATAAATAATATTGGTGAAAAAGTATATTTATAAACAAAGCAAATTATTTATTTTTTTGCTAAGGATTAAAACATATTACTATCTAGAAAAAAAGAAAAAATAGTAGATAAGAAAAAATAAAATAATAGATAAGAAAAAATAAAATAATAGATAAGAAAATAATAATAAATAAGAAAAAAAAGATAGATTTACCTATCATAAGGGAAGATATCCGAGGATTTCATGATAAAGAGTACTGATATATTTTTCTTTATCTGCAGTTTATTATTTTATTAAAAGTGTCACCATTATGTTGGGATAGAGTTATAAACTTATGGCCAAAATATAAGAATGTGCTTTGGTGTAATGGCTTTTTATAAGTGTAAATATAATAGCCTTTATTTATAGATGATCTAGTTGACAAGGTTTTATTATGTTTATAACTATAACTATTTTTGTTAACATGAATTCTGACTCTACACTGGTAAGAATAAATTAAATTAATTTTAAAAATATTTTATTTCATTATAAAGAAGTTCTGTGGAATAAAGTTTATTTTTTTAGTATAAATTTTATAATATTGTATTCTGAGTAACTTGCAGAGCATTTAAATTGCTATTAAAAGCACTGCCTCATATATTACTACAAAATATCTTAAAATTAGACTCAATTAGCAAGTAATATAGCATTATTAAGTTTTCTCTTGACAGTATGTCCCTCAAAATGTACAGCCAGTTTTGGACACAAACATTTCTAATTTTGATACATGAAACTTTTAAGTGAAAATTAGGTTTACAGTAAGTAGGATGCGATCTAACCAAAGTTTAATTTTGTGTAAGTCACTCTCTACTGCAATTTTTAAAGCCACCCACTTTGTCCCTGAAAACAACAGTACTCTATCATCAGCATAACATGTGAAACTGGAAGGGGATTTTGTATTTGGCTATGCTCTTTATGTATATTAGAAATAGTATTGGACCTAACACTGTTCCCAGTGGGACTCCTGTTTTTACTTTTAAATTTAACCTTAGTTCATTTTCTATTTTTACTCTATTTTAAAGTTAATTGTGAAATGAATTGAATGCTGTAACTTGAATTCTGAGGATTTCTAGAATTTCAAACAAAATTTTATAAGGCGGTATTAAAAGCCTTGGATAGATCACCAAAAATCGGAAGACATTTTGATGATTTATTTAGTTTTTTTTTTTTTCGTTTAAAAAATTTGCTACGGCCTCTTCAGTGTTTTGAACCTTGAATAAAACCATATTGTTTTTCTGTGATTCTGTTATGATTGTTAAAAAAGTTTATAATTCTATGTTTTAAAGCCTGTTCGAATATTTTAGCAATATTATTGATGACAGATATGAGCCTATAATTACTCAGTTGCTTTGTATCTGCTCATTTTAAATATAGACAGATTTGTGCAGGATTTTTATATGTATTGAAAGAAAAAATAATTATGTGGTTTAAAGGCAATTTAATGTAATTGTGAATGTGTTTTATAGATTTAGCTGAAATTTTATCTGTTCCAAGAGCACAATTATTTTTGAATTGAGATATTATATTATAATTTAATTTTGTGGTTGTAAGAATCTTGAAGAATCGTTTTTATCTTATGTTAATAAGTTTTGAGGTAGATCTGTTTGATTTATCTTTTTTGACATTAGGTATTTCAATTGGTTCTATAAAATAATAATGTAATTACTTATAGGCGAATTATTATTATTTATACTTAATAATAGATTTTTGGATATGGTTGGATTTTTTTTAAGAAAGTGCATAAAATATTAATTAAAAAAAAATACCTATAATTAAAGATAGGTAGAGCTAATTCTCGATTTACCTGGTAACACAGTGGCCATAATCTGGTTTCCGACAACCATATGAGGTATGGGTGCTTGCAACTGAACCGCCTCTTTCGCCAACTGATTAAATAACTCCTTGCAGAACAAAACATTTTGTGCTGCCTCCAATTTCTGCTGCCAATGCATATCGGGATTAGACGGAGGAGGACCAGATCCCAGAAGTGTTAAATTTGCAGTACACAAATCCTCCTGATCTAAATTTACAAATTCATCAAATAAAATCAGTAAGCACAAGTCAAGAATCTTACCTTTTTGACAAAGAACCTCAATATAAGCAACACCCTGCAATTCTGATGGTATGGAAACTCTCAAAGCACTGGTAGGCTTTACAGGAGCCGGGCCTCCAGGCAGAGGACTACTAGGAGGGCTGGTTACTTTTTCCTCATCTTCTGCTTTAGTAACTTCAAATGTGCCAGTTTGTAAGTACTTAGAACCAGTTGTGCGATAACTTAGATCACCAATTATGGTGTTGGAAACTTTTTTTAAACGCCAATTTTGCCTTAATCTGAGTAGTTCGATGTGAAAATCTAGAGTAGTACGACTTCTGGCAGCCTCGTTTTGAGAATTTTTCATTTTTTCTGAACCTGCTAACAGTACGCTAGCAGCACCTATGGATTGAGAAACATTTTATTCAAATAGGGGTCATTGTCAACTTTGACCACTTTTTGATTAAGAGAAAACTAAGCATAATATGTACTTGTTGGTATTTTAAACACAAAATCTAAGTTCCATATCTTGTGCAAATGAATAATAATAAAATTTCTTAAATTAAAAATGTCTCAAATTAAAACTGAGATGCTACTCTTATGTCTTATGATGTTGCCAAGTCACACAGAAAGTTCACTATTCTATTATTTGTTGTCAAATAGTACAGTAATTTATTACTAATAATTATCCTTGCACTAACAATATATATTTTAAAACATTATACCATTGTTTTGCCCAGCCAGCATCCCTCCATTTCCCATATTATTAATAATGATTGAAAATTTGGAAAGTTTTAATTAAATTTTCATTCTTAGTTTGCACAATATATGAAACTCAGATTTTTATAAGTATATAAGCTTTTTTTGAAATCGAATATTTATTGAAATAGATAATGCCTAAACTTTAAATCACTAAACTAAAAACTAACCAGCAAGAGCCTTTTTTCTGGCATAAATCTGCACCATAGGTTTTGTCTCCAGTGGCTCCTGTTGAACAGGGTCCAAAACTAAATACCTCTTGTCTTTGGCAATAGCTAGAACGTCGGCTAATACACATACTTCTTGTAAGGTATTTCTTAGTTTATTGCGAACAGAATCCCAGGGCCACAATGACGATTGAAATGCATCTTTGCTATCTGTGTCCGATTTGGAATCTTCATTCGACTCTTCCTTTTTAATTTCTACTTCTGAGGTCTTACTAAAGTCTATTTTTTGAGCATATTTAGCAAGACTTTCGGATAGAGTTAAAGGACTGCAAAAAAATTGTGTCAGACCGGTGTTAACGTATATTCCTGTAACTTACGGTTGGTATATTTCTGTTCCGTCGTACGTTATTTCTTGAATTTGATTTTCGGTCGGTGCTTCCACAGAAATATTTACGCTGTAGGACATTGTTAATTAGTTTTTTAATACATGAATGTTTATAAACAATCTTTCTGTCACCTTCCTGTTTTACTGAGACTGTCATCTGTCATCTTCCTTTGACACTAGTTTGACATTTACATTCTTCTTCTTTTTATCATTTTTTCGTTAATACGGTCCATTGATATTGATTAATTTACCCTCCGAGCAATGCTCGGAGAATTTACCTACATAAAATAAAACATTCGGACGTTAGTCGAAGGAAAAAAAACTTGTTTTAGTTTCAGATAATTAATTCGCTTCTTACAATTATTTATAGCATTTTAATAGACCTATCTCCTTTTTGATGGTCTTTATTACTCATGCGCGAATCTTACCCCCTCTTAAAGTAACCAAAAATTGTTATTGTTATGTTTCCTACCCCGAGTGTCAAATGCTGATGACACGGATGACAGTCGGCAAATGTCATTGTGTTCTCGTCTTTGATAGTGATTGTTTGTTTTTGATTTTGATTATTTTATTATGGAGATGTGGCAAAAAAATCTACAGTGTATTAGACATTTTAATTTTGGCGATGCTCAAAAGTTTTTCGAGGAACATGGTTCCACCCAACAGCAGCATTCTAGGGGCTACAAGTTTTTTGTTGAAGGTTTTATTCACGATGTGTGGATAAATGAATCTGAACCTTCCGTGAAAGCGAAATGTTTTCATAGCCAGAAGAGAAATGAGAAGCCTCATAATCTCGTCCTCGAATTTAGGAAGGAAAATGATTTTTTAAACTTAAAAGAATGTCACTGCTCTTGTGAAGTTGGGTAAGTACTTATTACCTTTTTAATGCCCAATTATCGCTGATTATACATATTTGGATAAGGGTTCCGCTAGGGTCGAGATAATGATCCGAACTGTCCTAGCATCAAGACCCCAACCCATATTTGTAGTTAATTATTGTTTATAATTTTAGGTTATCACAGTCTTGTCATCACGTTATTGGTTTGGGATTTTATTTACAAGATAAAATACTTCGTGGAGATAGTGAAATTCCTGAATCATTATCATGTACTTCGAAACCTATAGAATGGAATAAGCCGAGAGGTTCAAAGATTGCCCCAGAAAGCATTTTGCAGACAATTTTCCAGAAGCCCACAAACATAAATAGAAAGAAAAGACCTGTTTGTCCAAACTTATTTTCTCCAAAAACAGCGTTTGCTGGCAAGGAAGTTTCTGGAGAAATGAAAATAAAGATATTAAAAAGCAAACTCAAGAAAATCAATGAAAATATTCCATTTTCTTATATACTTAATCTAGATAACAGAGGTAAATAACATATTTTATATATTCTTGATTGTTTCAGTCATTCACCAATTATATCTTATTATTAAATTAAATTGGAAATAAATAAATAAATTACATTCAGAACAGTTTAATTAAAAACAAAAATTCTACATTTCTTATAAGGAAAATTGTGAGATTTTACAAAACAAGGACATTAAATTAAACCATTTAGAGACACATGAAATACCTAAATAGATTTAAAAATTTAGACAATCTGTTAAATGACCAATCAGATATCAATCATTCACCCTTTTTACCTGTTCCTAGTATTCTTGAGATAATCCCTGTAATGATAAGCTTTATTATACCATTATAAAACATATTAAATTCTTAATTACTTTAATTTTGTATATAATGTAAATTAATTATATTTGAAGAAGTTTTACTTCCTAGAATATTTCATGTTTACATATTTTTTTCTTGTAACCTGCATTATTAAAAATCTTATTTTTTTTTTTTAGATGAAAGCATGACAACATTAGGTATGCAGAAATTAAATGCAATAGAGGATGATATTGTTCCAATAAATTTGCCAAACATGGACATGGAGTGTATTAATATTTTAATATCCAAGCCACTGCCAAGAAAGGATTCTTTTTTTTTATTTACGATGGAAGATTCGTCTTCAATACAAGAAAGAACCAAATTGCAGAGCAATTGCAATGAATGGCACATGCTTAGACGTGAACGTTTTACGTCATCTTGTTTTGGAAATTTATGCAAGAGACAGAAGGCCATTGATTTAGATTATTTTAACAAGCTTTGGGAAATCAGAGACCTAAGTAATGTAAATGCAATACAGCATGGCAAAACACATGAAGAACATGGAAAAAATGTTTACAAAACAATAACTAAACATGATGTGTTTGATTGTGGTTTGGTTATTCATCCGTATGCCCCCTATTTAGGTGCTAGTCCAGATGGCATTATTAAGGACAAAAATGGACAATTTGGCATTTTGGAAATAAAATGTCCATATTCAAAAAAGTATAATACTTTAAAAGAAGCCTTAAAGTCCAAAACGTTTTTCTTAAAGGAAGATGAGAATAAAAAACTATGTTTAAAAGAGAATCATAATTATTTTTATCAGGTGCAGGGATGTATGCTGATAACAGGTTTAAAGTGGTGCGATTTATGTGTTTATTTAAAAGAAAGTAATGAATGCCACATAATTCGGGTTGAATTCAATGAATTATTTTGTATTAATATGTATGATAAATTAACTGACTTATACAATATATATTTAAATTTTTAAACGCTTGTTTTTTTAACAATAAATCCACATCCTTCCATGTTCAAGTGTTGACTCTTTTTATCTCAGTGAATATTTGTATGAATAAATAAATTCTTTATTTAGCAAAAAACATGCTAGTATATACAATAAGAAAGGTATTTACAAAAAATGCTTAATGTAAGTAAATATAGAAAACAAAATTTACACTTGAAAATAGTTCTTAATCTTTTTTTGAAGACTCTAATATTAGGTGATGTTTTAACAATAAAAGGTAACTATACTTTTTTAGACCTTCAACAAATATTGATTTTTTAAGTGTGCTGGTGTGACACCTATCTACATAGTAGTCCTAATTTGTCCTTAAATAGTAACATTTTAATATTTCTACAATTTATATTCACTCTTATTAACTAAAATTTAAATAATATGTATATTGCAAATAAACATGAATTAAATTAAAACTTTATTTATTTCTTTAATTCATATAAAAAATTTGTTAATAAAGAACAGACTGTAAAAATTTGGTTTATAGAACCCAGTAAACAAATTGGAATTCTATTGGATAAAATTTTAAAACATTTCAACCTCCGGATTGCTCTTTCGACATGTATTCTTTCCCTAGCAATATGTCTAATATATTCAATTTCTTTAGGCTGAAACTGAATACCAGATATACGAAAAGTTGGTATATTAAGGGATATGCCCACATCTTCTAGGATGGTTTTAATATCAAATCCTTTGTCTGCTAATATTAAATCACCTCTTTTTAGTTCTCCAATTTCTACCTTTTTCTTTAAAAGATTGATAAACCCACTTTCTTCTACGATTTTTTTATCGGATATGGAACCTGAAAAAAATTTCATTAAATTTCAACCCCAGTGATATGAAAATAACTTATAACCTGTATAAAGAGAAGATACAAATATTACTGCACCACTTGGACTTATCATAATTAATGCTTTTAAAGTTGTTGATCCTTTATATTGTGAATAACACTGGGATTGTCGTACCAGTGAAGAAGGTGTTTGTAATAAAAATTCAGTGCAATCTATGCTACCTATTACATTTGGATATTTCCTTTTAAATACATCTGAGACTTTATCTAAAAGCACATCACGATGGGGAAATATGTTTAAACCAGCCAATTTTTCATATAATAAATTTATCCATGCTAGAAAAATCCGCCCTACTGCAGATTTTGACAATTGGAACATATCAGCTAATGTTTCATAGTCAAATCCTCTTCTTATTTTCATCAAAGTTAGAAAAAATTCATTTAAAGGAGTTAATTTATGATGTTTCCTTAAGTTTCCCTTAGCCTGTCTCTGTTGAATGACACCAACAGGTCCCTTTTCTGATTTAAATACAAAGTTATAAGCTATAATAAATATCTTCCAACTGGGAAATCCAGTATAATATGAAATTTTTTTGTCATTTTGTCTGAACTTTTCAATGCAAAAGGTTGAAATTATTTTAGCTTGTTTTCTACTGAAGATAGTTTTTCGTTTTCTTATTTGTATTGGATTATCTTCAATATGAATATTTTCTGTTGTTTCTACATTATTTAAATTTAAAGTGGGGATAACTCCAGGCTTCAATTTCACTTTTGTCGAAAAATTAAAACAATCCTCTTTTCTAAAGTGCAAGGAACATACCTATAACATAAATCTATGTAAGTCTACTATAATCAAAATTTAATATGATACTACAACTAGTAAGTTTTTATTATTCTTACCTTGATATTCTCCGTTATTAAGTCAGGATTAATTTTTATTGCTGCTAACCAGTGATGTTTTATATTATTTTTGCTTGGAATGGCAAAAAAACGTTCGGTTTTTCTGTTTGGTCCAGAATTTGGACAAGTGGGTACACAACAACGTATTGTCTTGGGATTATAAAATCAAAAAATATTTTCTATAAACTCCTATGAAACTAAACAAAAATATACACTAACACTGTTATTGTTATTGGAACGATGACAGACAGGGACAACCATGGAGGGGACAACCGTTGTAGCCAACACAACAATAATTCCCTATAGGGGAGGATAAGAGAGAGAGAGAAAATAAGTTGCTTCAAAAATTACTAGATTCAAAAGACCCGCACTTTTTCGCGCATGAGTAATGCGAAATGATCGAATAAGGGGAAAGGTGTATTACAGGAACAAAAAAATATAACGTATTCTTCTCTTTAGTTACTTACACGTATATAAAAAGTTTAGGATATCAGTAGATAATTTATTATTACATATATTTTTTTTTTAATTTAGGCCCGTATTTATAAACAGAACTTACGTGAGTCGGACTTGGGTAAGTCGTCCTTGAACGAAAATCGAAGTTCGGTTATATCGCGTGAATTTAGAGATGGGTAGTAACAAATCCGTAAATGTACATAACAGTTACAGATTTGCTAATATCCATCTCTAAATTCTAGTTTAACACCAGAACCACCTAGAACTTTAGAGGCGTTCTAACCGAACTTCGATTTTAGTTCAAGGACGACTTACCCAAGTCCGACTCACGTAAGTTCTGTTTATAAATACGGGCCTTGGTGTCATCGGCGTCGACTTCTATGGCCATTAGCCTCGTGTTCTGTGTAGGCTTTGTTACTGTTTTCCAGCGCCACTTTAGGAACAGCACTGTTAATTAGAACCCAACAGTGAATATTACATTTTTAATAAAACGATCTATATAGCGAAAGATTAAATTATTGCTTAATATATTAACACATACTCTAACATTTTTGAAAATTAACTATTACTGAATGTACCCACTGAACTATAATAAGGTTCTTTCGTTCGCTATTGGTGTAGTGTCCACCAGTGTAAATTACACCAGTTACACCACCTTATTTACCTTAGTTTACTTCCCTCCTTATTCCTTATACACATTTCGAGTGTAATTCACTGGGGGTCGATTCTCGACTCGTAGGAATATTTTCCTATAGGAATTTTTGACATTTTTACATACATCGAAAATTTATGACATTTTCCTACATATAGGAAAGTGTCACAAATTCCTATAGGAAAAGGTTCCTACAAGTCGAGAATTGGGGTGCTATTTTCAAACTCGAGAGAATTCATTTCTGTCGAGATAATTCATTTCTCTCGAGAGAAATGTCATACGTCAACGTAAAACAGTAATTTTTAGGGTCATAAGGGCCAGTGTGAACTCACTGATTGTTTCTCACGGTTTATTTAGAGATAATTAATATCCTCCTAAGAATTTTAATCCTCGAGGCATTTAAAAACAGCGTTTCCACATTGACGTATGACATTTCTGATGAAAATCTTGAGAGAAATGAGTGCTCCCATACTTTGAAAATAGCCCCCCTGGGGGTCGACCCCTTATATAAGGTCTTTTCCTTTGCATCGAAAGTGTTGCACTGAGCTACGTTACTTCTGAAAATTTTGTTCCATCCATACAATTTGTATAAATGGAACGATATTTTCAGAAGTGGTGTAGCTCGGTTCTACACTTTCAATGCAAAGGAAAAGACCTATTATCATCATTTACGAAGCAAATTACAAATTATAAATTTCTGGAATTAGGAACCGTCTCTCGAACAAACCTGTTAAAAGAACGCTTTTGTAGTGTTGATGTTTGGTGTTGGTAGCACTGATTTATTATAGCATTTCCTTCCGTTACCGGCGTTGTCAAAAATCGATTTGTATTTTTCTTCCTTCTTGTTTATCGTCGTCATCGAAACAGCGAAGTTTTATCTACGTTGTGTCAGTTTCTACGAAAAAAGGGTACTACGCATCGCTTCGATATTGGGTAACTACACGTAAAACTATCCTTGGATCTACGAATCCTTCGAGTTATTTATATTTAACATACAATTCACGTTTTGGCTGCGAATATTGTTTAAAACCTACTTTACTATAGACGCCCTGCAGCTCCGACATTTTGTTTTCAATTCTCACACAAAAAAAGCTATTTGCGCCGTAATATATAAAACTGAATCTTGGGAATCAGTTGCCTTCGCATATTTTAGTTAAGTATTCCTTTTTATCAATTTCCGCAACCGACCATCATGCTTTCCGAGACATACGATAATAACGATAACTGCACATTCAAAGTATTATTTTTTAATTTTCATGATTCATTTACGACAAAATACGCATATGAGCCCAAGCGGGCGGTGTTTTACAATAATACCTACGAAATTCTACGTTCCACAGAATCATGGGCGACCGATCACGAGACAGGACAGCCAGAGTGTACGTCGGCGGGCTCAACGATTCGATAAAAAAGGAAGACCTCGAAGGGGAATTTGAGAAATATGGTAAGCTGAACAGCGTTTGGGTGGCATTCAACCCGCCGGGCTTCGCTTTCGTGGAGTTTAACAGCCTCACGGACGCCGAGACGGCCTGCGACAACTTGAACGGAACAGAATTCCTGGGGGCCAAGCTACGAGTAGAGATAGCAAGAGGACGTCCGCGTCGCGGTGGCCCCAGAGGTGGTGGTGGCCGAGGAGGTGGAGGAAGAGGCGGCAGCTTCCGAGGTAGCAGCAGAGGTAGTGGTGGACGAGGCAGTTTCGATAGATACGGAGGATCTGGAGGCGGCGGCAGTGGAGGTCGATTTGGAGGAAGAGATTTTGACCGGAGACGTGACTCCTTCACCAGGAATGGTTACGGAGGCGGTGGCGGCGGCGGCGCTCCAAGGGGTGGACGAGGGGGAGGCGGTAGATTCAACAGTGATAGATTCCGGTCCAGATCGCCCAACTCAGGACCACCAAGGCGTAGGGATTAAGCTATTTCATTAATATTTGGTAGGCATTAGTGTGTAAGTGGTTTTTTTGAGTACATTTTTGGAATCTGTACCCCAATAATAATTATTGGGGGTTTTCGTATTATGAAAATATAAGAGTGTTTGGCAAAAATTGTGGTTTTTGACAGTGTAGAGTAAAATTCTCGTGCAACAATTTGTTTAAATAATTTTTTTAGGGATGAAAAGTATTCAAAAAAATACTATTTATATTTCATCTTTTATAGTTGTTTCATAATGTAACAACGAATCCATACATATTCATTATGCCAAAATTTCATAGCTAAGTTCATAAATTTGCTGAGAATCATTCTTGAACACAAATACTTCAAAGCAGTTCAAATATTTACAATGGGTTACATATAATTTAAAATGTTTTCTTTTAGTAAATTTTTTATTTCATTTAGGTACACCTTTTTTGAAAACAGCTATATTTCAATAATTTATTAAAATTTAATTTATTTCCTGTTATCTTTTATCAGTCAAAATCCTATTTCTGAGACTGATTTGAGGTCATAAACAATAATGAGGTCATTGATCTAAAATCACAAACAACTAATTCCATTTTGAAATAAAAATATATTGAAAATAAAATTTTACTTAAAACTCAAATAAATTAACTAACTTAATTAACATTTTAAAGGTATACTTTTTGTGGTGCTTTGAAATAAATAATAAGTTACAATTGTGTGAACAACTAGGTGCAATCTATTGAAAAATGTTTGAAATTATAAATATGCTTTTTTACTTGGCTCTGAAATTACAATGAATGAAGACGATGAGAAATTATGTTGCTGAATAATTTTGATATATTTTCATAATATTTTATTGTTTTTTTTTTTTATATTGAACAGATATTGTAATCTCATTTCTGTCTTTTAAATAAATAACATGCTGTAAATTACAGACTTAAAAATCTATAAATCTTTCCTTGATCAAAAAAAATAATTAAAGAAGAGTATT
This sequence comes from Psylliodes chrysocephalus, assembly GCA_927349885.1. NCBI lineage: Eukaryota > Metazoa > Arthropoda > Insecta > Coleoptera > Chrysomelidae > Psylliodes > Psylliodes chrysocephalus. The sequence goes on from OV651820.1 coordinate 17,407,760, forward strand.
TTATTTTTTAACTCAAATGGTTTTTATAAAGACTTGATTTTTCGTATTAAATGTTACTATGGGATGATCAAAATTTAAAAAAATGACGAACTTTTATCGATTTTGGTTTGTATAAGCATCTTGTATATACAGGCCAAAGTTATGATAAGTGAATAAAGAAAATAATTAGAATCTGATAAAAAATACTTGTTTTTTTTTTTTGATGTGAGGCCCTTTTCTGGATTTTATTGTTTGTAAAGATTAATTTAAGGTTGTAACAAATCTGTACCTATTAAACAGTTTTGTATATATTTTTTACTTTGGATTTCTTTATGATACACTGATTAAACGATACTAAATGTATCTGTAATAAATTGTACGTAGAAATATGCTTGTTTTTTTAAACTACTGTCCACATATGGCCTTAACTATACCTACTTGTAAAAATATTTTTTAAACAAAAGCCATTCTTAATATATTTTGCTTTTTAAATACAACTCACATTGAGAAATATCGATTTTGTTGTACAGGGTGTGAAAAAAAAATACAATTGTTGAAAAAGGAAATTTTTTTTAGAAACTAATAAAAACTTAATTTTGCCTTATCACTTTTTGTTCAAAAATTTAAAATATTTTTACACTATTTGAAAAATGGTAAGTGAAAGGGATATAAGATAACTTTTTTGTGAAAAACTTGAGTGCTCCAGAATTGTGGTAGTAACACATATGCTTTAAGTAAAATTCACATTAACAAAATAAAAGAAGCCTTTTGTTTTTTCATTTCTAAGAAGAAAGTTGAACAAGGAAAAGTTAGTATTAATTTTTTATTAGAAATGGTATCTAATCAACAATTCATTTATGCACATGCACCGCTACATTTGCCTAAATTATTTTTAATGTACTGATCAAATTCTTTTAATGTATCTTGCATTTCTTGGTACCCTGCCAAAGCACAGGCTTCTTGAATTGGTAACCATTTGAAGTCCTGGTGTTCATCTGACAATTTAACATCCGCTTTAGGATTAACCAGTTCCGCTAAAAAGTAATACACCTCTTTAGGTTTTCCCTTCACGTTGTAAACTAACTTTTTTTTCGTATCTTCATAGATTTTTAAGTCGGTTTTTAACAAACCCGACTCTTCTTCAGTTTCTCTTAGGGCTGTAGTCATAAGTTCGGTCTCGCCTGGATCTACGTGACCTTTTGGGGGAGTCCAATGGTTGATTCCGTAAGATGTTTGTAACAAAAGATATTCTACTACAGTAGAAATCCTTCTAAATATCACAAAACCTGCTGCAACTTTTTGAACCATTTTAATTTAATTAAAAGATTACGTAATAAGTATAGGGTAAATTAATTATTCAACATGATATTTTATATTCTGATAAAAAAATAAGAAGCTGTTGTGTATTTAATTTATTGTTTCATAACATTGGTTAAATATTTTTAATTTAAAATTTTTTTCATTCGATTTTACGACAAGTGACAGATGACATTTTTCAGATTTTTCTAGCAGGTAGTACCAACATCCAACACTTAACTCTGAACCACGTTCGGAAATTTGGTAGACTTGAAACAAATTTTTAATTTGATTTTCTCAAAGCATATTTATTATTTACACCCATTTCCAAGAACATTAAAATAGAATTTAACACTTAAATAAACAAGGCTATGAAAGCATAATCTTTTTATTTTTAATACTTTTAAATTTCGGCTCTGGGGTAGTATTCTCGAGTCACGAATAATAGATTCGCATGCGAGATTTATGATTTGTCTCACTTGGTTTTCGTTCAACAAAGTGAGACACATTGTAAAACACGTATGCGAATGTCGGTATTCGTGATTCGAGAATACTACCCCTGTACCGGCATCTTATATAGTCACGTGTCAAATAAATACAAATTGAGGAAATGCTTATATTTTAAATATTCAAAAATCGATAATTTCATACGTTTTATCTCGAATTTAAAAAATAAAACACTTCAAAATGATGGTAAATCCCAAAATAAAACCAGGTTAAACTGGTTAAAGTCAAGTGGGATTCCTTCATAGACTACACTCGCTACTTGAAAGGGACATTTGTAGGGTAGAGAGGGGGTACACAAACGACTGCCAAATTCGCACTTTTATTTCCATAAATAAACCTTTCAAATTTATTAAGTGGGGCAAATGTAAAGGTATCTTTCAAGTAGCGAGCCAATGTGACATATCTTACCTCAATCAAATCAAAGTGAGTGGGAGATAGATAATCGATAAGGTCGAGTTTTCTGGTTTAAAATGAATGTCACGACCACTTCAAGACTTACAACCGCACTTTCAGGCAAGCAATTGAATTATTGTATCAAGAGATTTTTACAAGTAACATCATTTAACATGGTTAAAGTAAGTTATTCTTTTATTATGTAAGTTAGAGGTTAGAATAGTAGTAGGAGTTTTATTACTTTATTTAATGATAATTATTTTACAGGTAGGCGATTCTGTACCGAACGTGGACCTTTTCGAAGATGCCCCAACAAATAAAGTCAACTTGGCCCAATTGTCTTCCGGAAAGAAAGTAATTCTTTTTGCAGTGCCTGGTGCCTTTACTCCAGGTTGTTCAAAGGTAAGTTTGTTTTTATCATGTGTTCATTGCAATAATGTATTTACATTTATGCAGTTTGTAATGTATTCATAATCCTTGTAAAAAAATACATGTAAGCACAAGTAGATACAATGGCAACTGATTTTTTTGCCATTTTATTGAATTTAATTTTGTACTACTTAATATAAAAATGATTGTGCGATTTTGAATTTTAATTGTTATTTTAAGTACCTACAACTTATGAATATTTAAAGATTTTAACCATTATTGACTCATATCAGTATCTTTGATACTTTCACATTCATTTAAATTACCTTTTTTTTTTTCACTTATTATTTATATTGAAGGTTGTAATAATTAAATGTTATTAGATACGTAAATTATTCATTGTAGAGGAATTGCATTTACATAAGACAACAATTGTGCATTTTTATATTTATACAGGGTGCCACAATTTTAATGCAGTCACACTAATACCAGTTGTATAATTAAGTATAGGCATGTCTGTCTTATTATCGTGCAATAGCGGCACACAACAAATTTATAACTTTTGAGAAAATCACTAATTTGCAAAATGGATTTCAAAGATTTAATTATTCCAAATCAACTATTTTACTTAATTGAAAGTTTGATACTGATATATGTTTAAATTAGTTATCAAATTGTTTTATTGCTATCTTTTATCAGAATGTCTTTTTGAACAATAAAACTATACTTGAGAGCTGCACCCACATTTCCATCTTCTGTTTCAGTCTAATGATAATGGTAACACCAACCAAAAAAATCACTGAAGTAATAATTTAGAGGGCAACTTTGGCTCTCAATTACAATTGTGCCGTTATTGACTTGTTTTTACATTTTACATTTTTGTGAAATATTTTAAAAGAAAAGTCTATAAAATTGCAGTTTAAAGTTTTAGCAACATTTTATTACAATATGCTTTGGTAACTGTATAAGTTTAAATAATAATTTGCTAGATAAAACTTAAAATTACTAAACTCAGAAAATTACAAAAAAAAAACACAATTTCCCCAATCTGCAAATGAACAAAACTAAAGAAGCAACTAAACTAAAAAGTGACTATGTAGTCTTCACAGCTAAAACGCAACTACAAGTTATAACCCATCAAACTCACAAAGTTTACAAGAGACAATTCTGAAAGTTGACTATGATGCTGTCAACAACTCACTTCAGCAAGAATTACATAAGGTAGCCAATCAAACAAATATTGACACTTTCTATGAGGCAATAAACAGAACAATTAACATACATGTATCAATAGGGCTCAGAAAGTTAACAAGCAAAAACTATGGCTGACCAAAGAAGTCTTTAAAGTGATTCAGCAGAAAAGGAATATGTGACACACATATCAAACATCAAAATCTGAAGAAAACTATCAAAGGTAACAAAACCAAAGCATGCCTAGTGACAGCAAGGAAAACTTATGAACACAGTATAGTAGCAAATAGCAAACAATTCTAGGCATACATAAATGGCACCCTCAACTCCAAGCATAACAACTTTAACAATTGATAAAGCAACGCCATTCAAAACAAACAAATTGCAGAATGCTTTGCAGAACAATTTGAAAGTGTTTACACAGTATTATATCTGAACACAATTAAACCCACACTCCCTTTAGAAGCCTACTACTCCAGGATTAAAATAAACATCATATTCACAGCAGAAAAAGTAGACACTGTGATTAAATTTCTAAAACTAAATTCTAGCCCATGACTTGATGAAATTATACCAGTTTTTCTCAAGAACTGTGTACATGTACTGAAAGAGTCATTGTTTGACATCCTTAACAACATAATGAGCACAAGAGGGTTCCCTGCAGCTTGGCAGACCAATATACAAAAAAGAAAACAAACAACATGCAGAAAACTATAGACCAATCAGCCTAACAAGTGCACTATGTGAATGAATGGAAAAAATAATAGCCAAAGAACTTCTAACTAGACTAAATGAGTCTGCCCTAGCTGATGACAACCACAAACCGATTGATTATCATTTACACTGATTTTGAAACAGTGTTTGACAAAGTACCAACCGAGTTTTTGCTTTATAAATTAGAACATTTTGGAGTTAGGGGTAAACTACTGAAGTTGTTAGAGGCTTCCTCACTGAGCGTACGTCACAGGCATGTGTGGATTCCTCACTTTAAAATAAGAGCAAAAAACACAGCGGTGTTCCTCAGGGATCAGTCCTAGAACCACTGCTGTCCATAGTAAACTTAAGTGATCTTTACCAAGGGCTTCAAATCAACAATGCTTCATTTACTGATTATGGAAACTCATAAGCAAATCCACTGTTACAACATACTGAATGGACCTTAACAACATCAAAAGGTGGACATAGGATTGGAAAATGCCTTTGAATGATTCCAAATACACTGTTTTCAGGCTATTTTTTTTAAAGTGACTACTGTATCATTTTTTAATAACATTACTTTTTAACAAATCTATCAGGTCATCCAATTTTTTCTTTGGAATTGGTATATCTTGGTAGGCACATTCTAGATCAAGGGTTTCGAGAGGGTCAATGGCTGCACTTGTTTGTTAATTATTTCTTTGTCTAAAGTTTCCTACTTTAAAGATGCAGGATCAGTAATTTTAATAATATCGCCTGAACCATCCTCATAATAATTAAAAGAAGTTTGAATAGTTAACTTAAAAAAAAAATCACCTTAGATCATCTCTATAACTTTATAAGGAGCTCCTGCCTTTGCACTTTTGACCATCATGTCATAATGATCTGGGGTATAAAATGGGCCAGATTTTAGTGCTCTTTTAATATGCTTCTATATGACCACATGGACATTATCACCTACGTTCTGTGTGTGACGTGTTATGTGTTTTTGACTTAATATTATATTTTATCAAGTAAGAGCTAATTTCATTGGCTGCTTTAAGGGGCACAAAAATGCTATGAGTGTTAGGCATTAAATTAATAAAAGATGTTTCTAGCCCTAACACAGCAAGTTGGAAAATTGCAACTGATTTGTCTGTGATTTGCGATGTTATAGAAAGTATTTTAAGTAATGTAGGAGTAAAAGTCAAGTCTTGATTTATCCATTTCCATTTTTTCTTGTGAAAATTCAGAAACTTCCCTATGGATTATTTTAAATTTTTTAAAATATCTCCACCATTTTTTCTACTACCAACGTCCATTTCTGTGGATAAATCAAGACCAACTTTTTTAATTCTACATTAGTTATAATAGTTTCTATCAGTGGCGGCTCGTTGCCAAAAAATTGGGGGTTCACAACAGGAAAATATAGGCCTCAGTACAGATCTAGGTAAAAAGCTTTCAGTGTTTTGAAAAGGTGTATTATAAAAACTGAAAGGTTTTTACCTAAAACTGTACTGAGATCTATATTCTCCCATTGTGAACCCCCAATTTTTTGCTCACGAGCCGCCACTGGTTTCTACAACACTGCGAATCACAGACGAATCAGATGCAATGCGCTAGTTCAGTGTGATGTCATTTTGGTTCCACTGACATTTAATTCTAACCAAACTTTTAACAAAAACGTCAATAAATTTGACATATATGTTTTTACTCTTTTTATTTTATTTCAAAATATTGTTTACAGGTCATAAAAAATAGTTTAAAGGTAGAGTATGATTCAACTTAGAAAAAGCCACGGGCGTCATCAACTAGTCATCGTCTGCCTCACTTTAAAATATTCCTTCTCCGTTGCTCCAGATCGATATACCAGTGGCGTAGGCTCTTATTTAAATAAGAATTAAAGCAGTTTCCCAACAAAAAACATTTATTGGATTAAAAAGTTAAATTTTAATGATTTAAACATTTGTATATTACCTAAATAATTAAACTAAAATAACATTACATATATTTTCGACTTTAGACTTGCAAAACATTCAGTGGGAAGTAAATAAAAATAGCAACACAATTTTGTAATTTAAGATTTTTATTACAATTAAAATAATAGTTATTTATGCAACTAGTGCAAAAAGTGAAACTAGAGGAGTAGATCCTAGTTCGTCCGTTAATGAACTATTATTAGTACTCTCGCTGTCTTTACTTTCTTCCGATGGACCCGTATTTTTGTTCGTAAGTAAAAGCTTGGCAATGCAGAAGTTTGGCTCACAATAATAAGGGATCCATGTTTACGCGATAGCTTCTGTTCGAATTATATTCTGGACCATGCGGCAGTCGTACAGCGTTGCCAAATTATTAAGCAATTGTATCTATATTAGAAAAACGAAAAAAATCGCCAAAACGCCACTGACGCTTAAATGGGATGGACCTGAGAGAGAGGCAAATTATTGCGGCCTTTGGAGTCTATTCTGTAACAATTCCTTTATATTTAACGGCCTTTAAAAATATTTTCTTCTTTACTCCTGTCATTATTTAAACGGATCTTTAAAATACATTAGAGTACTATCTTAAAGGAATCTGTTTAAACAATGACAGAAGTAAACTAACGAATACAAATATACTTTTATAGGGCGCCAACATTTTTAAAGGCCGTTAAATATAAAGGAATTTTGACAGAATAGACTTCTAAGTCAGGTATGATGTGTGTGGCTTTTTCTTAGTTGAATCGTACTCTATGTAATTGGTAACTAAACGATTGTATATTTGATACATGCTATCTACTTACTTTAGGAATATATTTATAAAAGTGAAAAAAAAAACGATATAATTTAGGTAAACAAAACGCACTCAAAAAATCTACTGTCACTTTAATTGTCAGTGGAACCATAATTACATCATCACTGAACTAGCGCATTTTCCATCCGTCTTTTATTAATTCAATACTTAGCAGTTCTAGTATTTTTGTTTTCCCATGAATTTGTAATTTAAGGTTCCATATTGCAATAAACCCAATTATTTCTTACAAGTTAATTTGGTAAACTAAAGCAAAAAAGGCTTTACATTAATCGATTGATTTTGCGGTACTTGTAATGCTGAAAACCGATTATTGTATTTATATTATGAAAAGCTTTTAAAGCTTAAAGATATAAAGAAAAGAAACATTGTAGTTTGGTTACTCTATTATATATTATTAAATATAAATTAAATTAAAATAAATTATAGCATAATCAAACGATATTTAAAGAAACAACTGTGGTACATTATAAAATATAACTTAAATGAATGACTCTCATGCAACACTTTTAACAAGTAATAAGGACATATTTCAAAAATAACAATAATTAAATATGTAATACTGACCCAGTTTAAATTGATCTAATATTGGACTTCCTAGTAACATTTTAACATACTTTAAAAGTGCCTATTAGGGTACAATTAACTAAAAATTACAATTTTTCGAGATGGGCCACTATTTTACCCCGTGAGCTTTATCTGGTTTTTGATATAGTAAGAAATTGACATAAATGTAATACAGTTGTTATTGAAATACATGTACACAATTTCACCTTATTTATTTTTAGACGCATTTACCAGGATACGTAAGCAAAGCTGACGAATTAAAGCAACAAGGAGTGAATGAAATCGTCTGTGTATCAGTCAATGACCCATTCGTAATGGCCGCTTGGGGCAAAGACCAAAAAACCAGTGGAAAAGTACGCATGCTTGCCGATCCATTAGCAACATTGGCTAAAGCATTGGATTTGTCAGTAGAAATCGGTCCACTAGGTATTATAAATATTGAAGGCACATAAATTATATTTATTAATTCTGAATTGGGCAAGAATTGCAGTTTGGCCTATATAAACAGTTACAAAAAGATGTTTTTTAATGTCGTAATTTTTCTGTAGGTGGTGTTAGGAGCAAGAGGTACTCTATGGTAATTGAAGATGGTAAAATCACTTCCCTTCAAGTCGAACCTGATGGTACTGGATTGTCATGTTCATTGGCTGAAGCTATTAAATTGTAAATAGTTTACTATGTTAAAGATTGTAGTTTCGAATCTGCGTTTTTTATATAATATAATTAAGTATTCAAGTTGTGATGCGTAATTTTCAAATATAGAGCTTATTATTTTTATAAATGTTTTTTTTTATAAATAACTAAATAACTAATTTTTGTTACAAATCCTTCGAAAATTATTTGTATAATTTTTGTTTAGCCAGAAATGCTTTTTTTAATTAAGACTGTAGTAGACACTAAAATACTTTTCCTTGGCGAATCGCGCATCCAAGTTTTTGTAGTCCAATAAACCAAACAGATTCTATCAAACTGGTTTGAAAAAATTACTTGAATTTTATTATTAGTTGAACAAGATTGTTATAAGGAAACATATATTGACACTTTGACTATCTGTCGCCATATTTAAAGACTGAGTATACTGGAATACAGCTTTATGCACGTTTTGGTTCAAATTGTAGTGTTTTCTTTATTGGTACATCATTAGCAGTTTTTTCTCCTAAATGTATGAATTCTTTTATCCTAACTGCTGCTTTTTGAAGTCGTTCGCCTTCTTCAACTGTAATCTTCGGCATATGGCTTGATAACACTCCATGACGGCCTGATGTAAAAAAAATAGCCATGGGTTAATGTGAGTTTTAAAGAACTGCCTAAAAATTATTTCAAATATGCTGGGATTTGGAATATTATATCATAATATACCGGGTGTTCAAATTACAGTTAAATTCCTCCGAAAATATGCATTTTAGAAAAAAATGTTTCAGACAAAAGTTTTATAGTTTTTTGGGGGAAACATTTTGGCTAAATTTTTTTATAGCTGACCATAATATGGCCATATCGAGGTGGACTTTGTTTTTTTAAATTGGAACCCCATTTTTTTACATATTCTTCAAGTACATAAAAAAATAAGAAACTTTTGAGGGAAATATTTTATTGGATTTTTACTTTTTGAGTAACAGCTACTTGAACATCTTGCTGGGCGAAAAAAAAGTTGGCCATATTATGGTTAGCTATAAAAAAACGATTTAAAATTTTTTTCCCACAAAACTATAAAACTTTTGTCTGAAACGTCTTTTTTATAAAAGGCGGTATATAGCTGTAACACTTTAATTTGAACACCCGGTATAAATAACAAAGTGTATTATTGCATATTATCTAGAAGAATAACCGGCCCAATATGAAAAGTATTTCCTGATCATCGCGAGAAATTACAATAATAGTTGTTAAATACAATGAACATACAGGGTGTCCTAAAAGGTTTTTACTATTTCTCGGTTATATTTCTCGAGAACTTTTAAGAGTGGGAGGATCTGGCCAGTTGCAATCGTTAGCTAGCCTCTCGGAATTTCAGTAACAATGGAGCGGTACACGGGGCCGCAGCGCGCTTTTTGTGCAAAAGCATTTTACGAAAATAACCATTCTTACATCCAAGTTCGTCGCCTTTACCGTGCGCATTTTAATTTACACGACATTAATCAAGCTCCGACGCGTCCTTTAATCAGATACTGGGTTGCAAAGTTCGAAGCAGAAGGCACGACAGTCAGTAACAACCATATGGGTCGGCCCAGAGTCGGTAGAAGTGCAGAAAATATCGAACGTGTTCGCGCAGCAGTAAGACGAACGCCTCGCCGTTCAATAAGAAAACATGCGGTCGCTCTAACTTTATCAAAATCTACTGTTCACACGATCTTACAGAAGGACTTAAAGTTTCATCCCTACAAAATTCAAATTGTTCAAGCATTAAAAGTGGAAGATTATCCAATTCGTGTTGCATTTGCCCAGCACATGTTACAGAACTTCAACAATTTCGACAACATTCTGTTTAGTGACGAGGCCCATTTTCACTTAAACGGAGCCGTAAATAAACAGAATTGTCGATATTGGGGTGATAACAACCCAAGGGAAAAACATCAGCAACCTCTACACAGTCCCAAAGTGACAGTGTGGGCAGCAATGTCTGCACATGGAATCATTGGTCCCTTTTTTCTTGAAGATGGAAATCATCGTACTGTCACTGTTAACTCTAACCATTATAGGGCAATGCTGAAAAATTTTCTTGAGCCAGAATTGCAAAATTTTGCTGGCTATAACCAAAACACTTGGTTTCAGCAAGATGGGGCCGACTGCTCACACTGCGAATCTTTCCATGCAGCCAGGTCGTTCGAAGCATGTTTCCAGGAAAGGTCATATCGAAAAATGGTCCTGACTTCTCCCATGTTTTTTTTTTTTTGTGGGGGTTCCTCAAAGCAAAGGTGTACACTGAAATTCCTGCAAATCTAAATCAGTTGAAGCAAAGAATTTACGATGAAATTCGAGCAATTCCACAAGAACTCTGTGTCCGCGTGTTTGTCCATTTCAGAGAATGTTTGGAGGAGACGGCGCACGTGGGAGGACAGCATCTCGACGGTATAATTTTTCACAAAAAAATTTCCATATTTTGTAGTTAAGTCATTCATAAACTCAACAAGACTAAAAGAAAGCTCAACATACTTCTAAAATAAGCTGTAATTTTTATATATAACTAATTAATAATACTGATTTGATGTTTAAAGGTAGGTATTCCCTCAAATAAACAAATGAAATATTAGGCATTCCAACGACTTTGACAACTGCAATGTCAGTTTTTTTTATGTTTACTTTCTTAGGCATTCCAACGACCTGTCAAACAATAGCTGCCAGTGGGAAGGGCTCTTATATCTAAGGAGATGCGACATAGCCTTCTATCTTGGACGCTAATTTTATTGAAAATAGTAGTCGCCAAGCATGCCAATTTATAAAAGATGTATACGCGGTTTTTTTTTTAAATTACACAGTGTTTGACAAAATATTGAAATTTAATTCATTATTCATGATTTCAGGTATTGTAGATAGGATACGTGTCGCAACCCTTTAGGTGATGATGGTGGGTGGGGTTTTCCAGGTTTCCTCACCTGGATTTCGAATGACACCATTAATCATTTTCATATGTCGCCACGGCAAATAATAATAATAATATGCGTGTCACAAGAGCACAATCGGCTTCAGGGGTTGAAATTCACTCGTAAGGGGGATAATTAAAGAAATTATTATTATACCACACCTTCCCACCGACAGTTCTATTGTTTGGAATGCATAATACTTCATTTGTTTATCTGACGTTATTCCCCATAATACAAAAAAAAAAATACAGTATCATGGGTACTCGGCTAACTAGATTATTCCTATCAAAAATACATAATCAGATTTTATTATTTTTTTTGTTGATAACCTTAAAGGTACTAATAGGAATCGCGAGGCCGAGACAGACGACAGCAACAAGGCGGCAAATACTACCGTGTTAAAAGTGCTGTCGCGTCTCTTTCATCAGTCGCGATGTCGCCTTTTACTCGCCTTGTCAAATGGCCCCTTTAGTGTAAGCAAAATTATTTTTGTTCAAAAAAACTTTCACGTTTTATACCACCATTTTGGATATATAGTCCATAATAGGTAAGTTTGGTTAAATCCATATAGATATGTTAAATCATGTCCCAACTAGGGTTGCTAGATTTACTAAATAAAAAAGCGTGGCAACGACAGGGGGAGGGATGAAATGATAATACTTTCCCTCATCCATCCCCTTATTACGAGTTAATTTCAACCCCTGAAGCCCCATGACACAAAAAATTGGAGAGGCATGATACTTAGCCGACGAAATGACGTCTAGTTTGCGCATGACGTATTGTGGTGTGGAATATGACTGATTGGCCATGAGCGGATTTAAATTTATTTTCGCGCACTGTTTTCGGTCAGCTGATACCTCAAATTCGTAAAAGCCACGCATTTACACCATAATACGTTACCGTGACATAGTATTAATTTGCGTAATATACCTTCTTTTTATAGTATCATACCAGAAGTCGACTAAACTTGTGTGTGGAAGGGACGTCTGTTATTATTATTTGCCGTGGAGCTCCGGGACGACTTAAAGATAATTGATGGTAGTACCATTTGACTTACATCATTGTATTGATGATGGTCAGTGGTGATTTTTTTTTAATTGGGACTAATAAAAAGAATCTTTTTATTTAAAGATAAACTCTCACGAACACAAATTGTAAAAAATTTACGACTCTCTCCGAACGTACACTAAATATTCCGAATCATTTCAGAAGTCGCTATTTTTTTAAATATTCGCTGTGATAGATCTTTATACAGGGTGAATTCTAAGTTGATACTTTTTTTGACTATAGAAGTTTAAATAAACAAATTTTTCAAACTTAATCAAAAATAAGAATTAATCTTTGATCTGGAACCGTTCCAAAGACTCTCATACTGATACACTCTCATTTATTAGAAGATTTGTGTTCGATGAGTATGGGCTAACACCGACCGGTATAAAGAGAAACACCTCTTGGCGACGTTGTTAACTACATTAAATTAGTAGGATGGCTGACGAGCTAAGAGAGCCTATCAATTTAGGAGGCTGCACAATGGGCCTAGTGAGGCCCGAAGGGTAACCCCCCTCTACTCTATACGTTGCAGATACAGAAGCCCTTCAATTGCTGATAAATTAATTTGTCTGCATATATTTAATACTCATTTAGACTCTTCTCACCCATATACTATATTGAGCCCCCACCGTTGCTACGATACTGATTAATCAGATAAGAGATTTTTTCCGTTTTTTCTGTTGTGTTATTTTTATTTTTTAGAAACAATGAACGAATTGAAATATTCAAGCGAATGAAGACTTCTTATTTCTGTGAAAAATGGTGAGTACATTTTCAATATCAAGCAGCATTAATGTCGCATATGATATAGAAACATGAAATTGTGAGGTCCTATTATTGTAATCTCAAAGTATTGCATACTTACGGAAGTGTTGTGACGGCCAAGGTTAATTTATTATCTGACAATTATTGTCAGTTAGTATTTGACAATTGTCAGTTAGTATTTGACAACTGTCAGTTAGTATTTGACAATTGTAGTACAACTATCGGCTGGTAAAATCCTGTGTACAAGAAAGTGAAGATAATATGAAGACGTTCGTTTTGTTCGTGAACAATTACCAGATAATAACAATTTTCAGTTAGTATCTGACAATTTTCGGTTAGTACTGACATTTGTTAGGTACTATAACTGACAATTATTGTCAGATGCTGACAATTTTCAGATATTAACTGACAATTGTCGGATACTAACTAACAATAATTGTCAGATACTAACTGACAATGGTCAAATAATAATTAAAACTTGTTGACCTCAAAAGGCTTTCGTATATACTTGCATCAGATGCAGTAATTATGTTTCTATAAAAAATTTACTTTTTTTTATAATTTGCATGTGACATTTTTTTGTAATGGCAGGAAGTGTCAAAATAAACTACCTTACGCAACTAGTTGCATATTATTGAAAATTATGAAACTATGAAAAATTCATTATGTCACCAGTTGCGGAAAGAAAACAATTGAATGAAGTTATACGTATACGCAATTAATAATACAAGAAAGTAATATTGGTTACCTAGATGTTAGTAATGTTTTATCAAAATACAATTTTTTAGTCAAAATTAGAAAAAATATTGTATAACAGGTTACGAAATACCGTTTTATGTAAGTCGTTCATGTTGCGGGATCTCGCTCTGCTCGTTACATAAAATGAGGCATTCTGTAACTGGTTGCACAAATAGCTATTAATGGCGGCACTAGTGGAAATAGAGAAAACAATAATGATTTTATCATATATCATAATTATATCAAAAGAGATTTGTTCCAAAAGCAATTGCAATGAAAAGATCAATTTGAACATGTATGTTTAATTGTTCATTATGTTAACTTATTTTTATATTTTTACTTATTTGATTTAAACATGTTTAAAAAATCACAACCCCCGCCTTCAATGTCCATGAGGTGAGAATCTTTATACCTTCAAAAAATGGCTAACACACCTGTTCTCTGGGCCGACTAGAGAGGGGGGGGGGGGGGGCAGCCGGGACTAATTCCCGGGGCCCGGACTCAAATGGGGGCCCGGCAACCGTGGCGAGGATTTTTGTTTTCTTTCAGAAGTTCGGCACAAGACAAGAGGGGGAAGTTTTTGGTTGGGGACTTTTTTTTTAGAAAATTCAAGTCAAGTAGAGAAGGAAAAGTTTTAGCTTGAAGGGTTTTTTTTTAGAAAATTCAATTCAAGTAGAGGAGGAAAAGTTTTTGTTTGAAGAGCTTTTTTTTAGAGAAATTTAGGAGAGGAGAAAATATTTTTTATAAAATTGTCATGGGGCCCGATCTAGAGAATTGTCCTGGGGCCCGGCCTGGCTCTCGGCGGCCCTGCCTGTTCTGTGTTTATTTGTAAAACATATTAAATAATAAAATTTCACTATTTTGCATTTTGAATTTTAAAATAATTATAGTAAAATTTACTTCGGAAGGTTTACTTATTATCGTATAAAAGTCTACGAGGGAAATTAAAAGCATGCGACCGTTTCAAGGTGAGCAGCCAGTTCTTCTGTTAAGTGCTGCTAATAGAGACCTTACCAAAATATGTTGCCCAAGCGGTGACTCGTAAGATTGTAGTGTTTTTTTTTGTAATCGGCATCATCTGTTAAGGTTATTAGCCTCGTGTTTTGTGTGGGCTTTGTCACTGTTTCCCCGTGCCACTATCAACTGTTCTCGTTTGCCACCTGCGAAATTGTTATTATAGCGGATTTAAACCGTATAATAGTGGATATTTAAAATATATCTGCCTCTGAAATGATTTGAGATATCTCTTTTACGTTCAGTGCTAGTCATGGAGAGATGCTCCGCCTCACCTAAACGTATGATGGAAGTCATGTACGGCAAGAAATTCCCAATATGCCCGGTCTGACGTATGAAACTGCATTCCACGCAATCTGTCTCTCCTTTTACAGCTCTTAGTAGCGAGTTGATAAACCTCGAGATGCCTAGAGCGGGAGCCAAACAAATTGAACCAGTGTCTTCGTATATATTTATTACGTCATCTTCGGCGCGACAAATCAGCTTTTGAGTTTCGATGGGTTGCTACAAATCGAAAACTTAAGAGACATTTGAATTGGAAAATAAAATCTAACGAAATTTAAATGTAGGAAGGTAGGAATACCAGTGGCAATCCTTTTGGTCTAGTTTGGGACAAAACTCCTACAAGACACTCCCCGCTAAGGCCCCCAACAATCGGACACAGCACTTCCAAAGGTTTTTCTTTGGCCAACTTTGCTACAATGCTGTTGACGGTCATCGTAGCAGTAGATGTCACTCCGAAAATTTTCCTGGCATCGTACACTCCCGCTTTTTTATATTCCTGGAACAGCAAAGTAGAATAATTAAGTGCGTATAAGATGAAAGAGATGATACTCTAAAACTGATTCGCATAGATTCACAAGAGCGCTGAAAAGTACAAACAATGTTTTATTACCTCGGATACAAGTGGTACCAACGCTTCTACCGGAGGTCTAGCGATGCAAAACAAACCCTTTGGGTTGTATTCAATCATATGTAGCGCGGCTATTCTTACATCATTGCAATTGTTCTCAAATAATATTTGTGCAGTTTCACTGGGAGCTGATTTACTACCTCCTACTGACACAACTATGTCTGCATCCTAAAAAATTGAAAAAAGCAGTAAAAGTGTATGCCTACAATCTCTTATTTAAATGTATTAAATTCTTACAGTGATGGCATCTTTCATAACTCGAGGTCCTCCAAATGATTTAACTTGAGTTTTGGTATCAATATGACTTAAATCCTCTCCTATAGCGCACACGATACTTTGCTTATCATACAGCCTAAGTTCTTCAATGTGCGGGCTTTGCTTCAGGATCAAAGCCAGATGTCTGCCGATGTTCGTGCAGGCATTTAGAATCGTAACCGTAGGTTCTATACTGGACTGATCTGTTGCGAAATTGTTTGAACTGTTATAGAGCAAAGGGCGACATTTTCCATTTAAAAACGTTAATAATTTTGTTGAAAGCATTAGTACGACGGTGATTTTTTAATTAATTGTTACACTTTAACATATTGATTGTTTCTTTATTTTAAAATTGTCAAGTTGTCAAAAATAATTTAATTTAAAGAGGGTTGGTTAAATGTTTCAGATTCGTGCTGTGATTGGGATATAGCACAATCAAATTGCTGAACGAACACTCCATATTTTCCTTAGATTAAAGAGACCGAAGATGTAACATTGCACACTGCGCATGCTGTCTATTTTAAGACAAAGTAACCCACCAATTGAAAATCATTGTTGCACGACGCCACCCGAATTGCTCCGATTTCCATTCAGCGATCACACCTCCACCTGAGTTTAATCACCATTGACAGCTGCTTTTTGATTTATTTGTTGGTCTTTTAGCAATTTAAAGTGTTCTAGTTATTCAATTTCAAGTTCAAAATGTCACGATGTATCTTGAAAAATTGTATGTACTTATAATACAAGTACTACTGTTATGAATATATTCGTTTTCAGCGGTAAATATTTATTAACGTTTTGACATAAAGCGCCATGATTCTCTGGGCTGAATACTTCAGATCCGCATTAAGGGGTTTCAATAAATATTAAGCATCAGAAATCAGATTTCATATTACATAAATTTACAAAAGGGTAAAATTTTGAACATTTAATTTAAATAAATAGTAAATAGGCATTATTGCGAAATTTTGTATTTAAAAAGTAGTTTTATAAGAATGTTTTCTAAAGGTAGTTTTTAGCCCTTTTTGGTAGATAAATAAGAGGTAAAGAATCATAGTTGCTAGCTAAATTTTATTTTTATAAGGTATTTTTATAAGAATATTAGATGAAATACAGGATGACCTACTTAAAATTTCAAGGTTCATCTTATTTGCGGTCAAATCGAAAGTGACATTGAATTTTCAGTCTTAAAACAAAGTAATCTAGTATAAGCAAAAAAAAAATACTAAAGTTACAGGAGTTAGGTCCGATTCCACCGTTGTGTTAAAGAGATTAAAATGACAGTGTTAATGTAAAAATGTCATTTTAAACTTCGTTTAACACAACGGTGGAATCGACCCTTAGGGCCATTCGCATCGCTAGTAGTTAAGAAATAAGGGAAGCTTAAAATGACATTGTCAATGGAGAAATGTCATTTTAAGCTTGGCTTATTTCTTAACGACTAGTGGTGCAAATGGACCTTAGTCACGTTAATAAAATGTTACATTACAAACCCCTAAAAAACTCGAACATAATTTTCGTTTACTAAAAAAATTTAAAATTTAGCAATATTTATTTATTATACAAGCGAATGCGATTTCAAAGATAACTGGATCAAAAAATCCGAATCTCTAAATTTTGGAGCTAAATGCTCAGATAAAAGCAAGCGACCGATAGGAGTTACAAAAATAATCGATTTATCGATAATTCTGATATTTTTTAATGAAAATCGATTTATCCGCTGTTTTTAATAAATTATTTTTGTTTTTTTTTTAAGATAATGTATTAATCGATTTTAAAGAAAATACAGAAAAAGTAGATTTATTCAAAATTATCGATTTATCGTTTAATCGGTTTTTTAATTATTTGATTATTTTCGATTTTTCAAAGATATTATATGAAAATAATCGATTGAATATAATCGGTTATTTTACATAATCGATATTTTGGTTATTTTTTTAAAATTATCGATTTATTGGATAATCAGCTTTTTAATAATCAATTATTTTCGATAATCGAATAATCAATTTCAAAGGAAATATGAAAAAAGGATTATTAGAAAATAATAGATAATTCGTTTTATTTTTTGGAAAATCGATTTATCATAGAATCGGCTTCTTAATTAATTGGTTATTTTCGATTAGGCGATTATTTTGGAATTATTGATTATTTTTGATATTTCAAAGATAACCGAATTATCGATTTTAAAGGAAATACAATAAAAATAGATAATTGATAATAATCGATTGATCGAAAATAATCGATTATTTAAAATAATCGATCATTCTGTTTTTTTTTTGAAAATCGATTTGTCAGTTAATCGACTTTTTAATTAATCGAATATTTTTGAAATACAATAAAATAGATTATTGGTAATAATCGATTTATCATAGAATCGGCTTCTTAATTAATTGATTATTTTCGATTAGGCGATTATTTTGGAATTATCGATTATTTTCGGTATTTCAAAGATAATCGAATTAACGATTTTAAAGGAAATACAATAAAAATAGATTATTGATAATAATCGATTGATCGAAAATAATCAATTATTTAAAATAATCGATCATTCTGTTTTTTTTTAAATCGATTTATCAGTTAATCGACTTTTTAATTAATTGATTATTTTTGATTAATCGATTATTTTCGATTTTTCAAAAATTATCGAATAATCTGTTTCCATGGACGAAAAAAAAATGGTTTATTTGAAAATAATCGATTATTTAAAATAAACGATAATTCTATTTATATTATATTTTGTAAACACTGATTTATCGGTTAATTGGCTTTTTAATTAATCGATTATTTTTGATTTTTCAAAGATAATCAAGTAGTCGATTTTAAAGGAAATGACAAAAAATATATTGTTTGAAAATAATCTATTGATCGAAAATAATCGATTATTTTCAATTATCTATAATTTATTTCGATAATCACTCATCCCTAGCGACCAAATGACTTTTAATAGATTTAAATTTTAAAATGTTATCTGGTACAGACATATGCATTTCTAGAGTTTTATGTGACTCATCCTTTATAATAATTAATATTCTTAAAGAAAGAAGCCTTAATATACTTTTTCTGAGGTTACAATACAAAACAGCATTTTTTCATTTTGACTAATTTTTAATAATATGTAATAGCCGTAGAAAAAATATTATGTTCAACTCATAAGGGTAGATTTGCAGTATTAGCCTGCGCACATGCTATTTTTATAATACTCGTAGATAATGAGTAACATTTTTTGCTCTATTAACAATATATTCTATTTCAACATTTTACTGTAATCTCTTGCAGTAAAGTCCGTAGTAAATAAACGCTAACGAAATATTCTATAAAAGGTCTTCTATTTACATAAAATGTCGTGGCATCTGTTTGATATTAAAAAAATCACGATAATTTGATTTCATAATACAAAATTCGATTAAACACCTTTTAAATAAACCTAATAGTTCATTAAGTTGCTAATAAACAAAGTCCGGTCCCTGTCACAGAGTTCGGGTCGCCGCGTGTCGCCGCCCAGTTCCCCCACTCCGTTAACCCTTCTTTAGAAATGGGCAACATTTGCGCAGGTTTAAAACCGGTGTATGTTATATCTCTGGTCTCTTTTATCTAAGATATTTTCACAATGAAAATAATTGTGACTCTAAAACAGTTGACCTACGTTAATCTGATGTTAGACTAGATACCAATTTAGGTAATTTCTAATCTGACAGTTTCAATTTTGACAAAACACATTTGCGCAATTAACTGAAGAATAGGGATTTCAATGTAAATTTAGGAGTTAGAATGGCAGATACTGTAGATAATAAAAACCAGCACGAAGTCCTGTACTGTCCAGAAGAAGCAGTAAGTATAATTTGTACATTAACATATCTTTTGAGATCATTGACTTTTTTTATAAAACCCCATAGAAAATGGATGTATGCATAAAATAATGCTTGTGGTAAGTCTATGGAAGTAATTTGTTTTTAAAAATATTCTTCTTTAGGCTAAAGAAATATAGGTACTTAAAGAATATACAGCGTGTCTGTAAAAGGTCTTCACAAAAACATACCACATATTTCTTAGACCAAATTAAGCCGAGTTTAGTAAACTTACCTTAGTACAAAATGGTTAAGTTTGTTCGCTAGAATGGCTCTGAAGTTCAAGGTTCGTATAAAAGTCTACCTGAAGTTACAATTTTTAAAGAGTTTCTCTTATAAATTTAAAACAGCTTATGGGATTATCTTTCTAAGGCGATTATGCTTAAATTTGGTACATTGACAGAGTTTTATGTGACAAAGGTAAACCATAGGCGTAGAACTTAACTTTAAATTAATTTCTACTTTATAAATGTTTAATATTTTATTTAGGGCCTAATAATTTTACTGCTAGTTTGAAATAAGCTTCGCCTTTGTGGTGCCATTTACTGAGTATGACGATAACCTCTGCATTGAATCTCCACCTCCCTAATTGACATGTATGAAACAAAAAATTTAATTCTTGAAAAAACAAACGAATCTCAAAATAATTTTACAGTGCTGGCAAAATCAAACCTTCAATTTTGCTTATGTTCGTACCTATATGCAGGAGAAGAAACGATATATAGTGCATCTATGTCGGTAGCCAATCTAGTACAATTTTACTAGATCTACTACATTTTCTAAGAATATGGTTCACTCGAATCAAAATCTAGTATTTTTCAGCGTGTAACCATTTGACCCGTGTAAAATATATTGGCATTTTGCTCCTTGTTTTGTTTTAGTTCAATAAAAACCCTTTTTTCTTTTCCTTATTGAACCAAACCAAATCACAATTCATTCGAAAATCTTATACATTTAACAGAATCTAGTACATTTTTAGAGAAATCTGGTATATAACAAAAAAATATTCTGGCAAAACTCTCGGTAGCTTACTGCCAACTGGTGACTGGAAAATTGATAATATAGTGTTTTAGTAACATCTTTCTTTCGCATTGACATTATTATTAAAAAAAAAACGAATGTTGAATTCTATTGGAGAATAATGACCACAAAAATTAGTGCTGTGTCGTCACTAATAAAATGTTTGTTCTAAAATATCTACATATAATAGAAAATTATAAACTAATTAACAGTCTGCCGTAGTCAATAATACTGAAACGAAAATAAAACTAAATGTTGCATTTCATTTTTAACATTAACCTTGAAATATTTTGAAGAATACACCATAATAGTCCAGGGGGTCGATTCTCGACTCGTAGGAATTTTTTCCTATAGGAATTTTTGACATTTTTCTACACATCGGAAATTTATGACATTTGTCTACATGTAGGAAAGTGTCACAAATTCCTATAGGAAAAGGTTCCTACAAGTCGAGAATTGACCCCCAGGGCATTTAGATCAAAATCAACCGGAATAGCGGAAATTTTTAGGGACAGCAGATATCGTGATGCGGTTTTCTGCATTGTGTTTAGGAAGGTCTCGGGAAAAGTCTATATCGTCTGGGCCAGAAAATGCATTTTCCAATTGCATCATTACTTGCACCATTATAGGAACGACTGGAAACTCGGAAAAATCGCTCTGAAATCTTTACTCGAGGGGCTTTCGGGGCTGCCAAACTCGATTCTGGCATTATAATTACCCGGGGGTGCGCAGGAGGTGAATTGGGAATAAATGGCAGCGTGCATGAAACTCGCTCCAAACTCGTTACTAAGGGGTTTTCGGGGATGCCGAATTCAATTCTAACATTGAAATTACCCGGAGGCGGCTCTGCGGGGGTTATTCTGGGGAGGAAATTGCATAGTCCATGGGAAGCGCTCCAAACTCGTTACTCGAGGGTTTTCGGGGATGCCGAATTCAATTCTAGTATTATATTTCGCGGGGGCGCTCGGGGGTGGCTCTGTGGGGCTACGATTGAGCTCGTTCAAAGCTATCGAGTAAAAATGTATGCTGAAACCACCAATTCTAAAAAAGTCGATCTTGCACGCATAATCCCGACTGCCAATGCGTTAACCGAGCATATCAAGCTTGTCTATTTCCAAGTATATAGGCTTGGTATGGTTCACAAGGTCAAGATGATACCTTAGATCCGTTGGAATGGGGGTGGAAATTGGTGGATGGAGAGCTCAGTCCTGTCACCATGACCCAGGAAGCCGGTCCCAAGAAAATTTTAAGCAAAATTTCTTGTTCTTGTGAAACCGACTGTGACACGAGGTGCGGGTGCCGCTGAAATGGCGTGGAGTGCTCACTTGCATGCAAGCATTGCGATGGCAATTGCTCAAACCAAAAAGGCACTTCCAACGCTGCCATTTCTCCTCCAATTCACCCACCGCGCATCCCCACAGAGCCACCCCCGGGTAATTCTAATGTCAGAATCGAGTTCGGCAGCCCCAAAACCCCCCAAATAACGATTTTCGGGCGATTTTTCCGAGTTTCCAGTCGTTCCTATAATGGTGCAAGTAATGATCAATTGG
Source organism: Psylliodes chrysocephalus (assembly GCA_927349885.1). Classification (NCBI taxonomy): domain Eukaryota; kingdom Metazoa; phylum Arthropoda; class Insecta; order Coleoptera; family Chrysomelidae; genus Psylliodes; species Psylliodes chrysocephalus. The sequence continues at coordinate 17,430,252 of OV651820.1, forward strand.
AAAATGCATTTTCGGGCACAGCAGGCATTTTTCAAAAAATGGCTAAACCAGACGATATAGTCTTTTTTCCTGGGACCTTCCTGAACACAATGCAGAAAACTGCATCTCGATATCTGCTGTCCCTAAAAATTTCCGCTATTTTTCCTAACTTCCCTGGACTAATAACTCAAATTACTAAAAACCATTGATACTTTCATTAAGTACTAAAAACTCTATGTAGCAATCTTTTATGTTATCTATTTTTGAGAAATGGCAGATAACTTGGACATGTTACTGCGCAGTCAAACCTTCTTCTCATTATGCCTCATGCCAATAAAGTTGAGTCTTTTTTTCTATCACTCCAAGTTTCAAGAGTCCTCAAAAAATTTCACATTTACGTCAATTTGACAAATATAAACGCGTAAAAGTTATGTTATTTAAATTGATTTATATTTTTAGGACTGGGAAGGTTACGTGAAATACCACGACATCAATTACGATTGGGGTGACATTTTAGCTTTAAAGCGGGCCAAGAAGAAAGCCGGCTTATGGAACGACTACAAAAAACCACCGACTCCAAACAGTAACGCCCATCTCATCTATAACCATCGATTCCTAAAAATACCGAATCTAAATCCGAGCCTCTACAACAACAATTATTCTCTCCTCAATAACGATTTAGCCAGTCAGAAGAAGTTACTCCACAGAATGGAGGAAACGTACTGGACTAATTGGAAACCTAGTAAACATAGATCCCCGGAAACTACGGTTAAGATTAGGCGGCCTAAACCGCAACCCGAAGATAGGGAATTTCACTGCGAAGAAGACCCAGGGCGTCAATTAATTGATTTCTTTGCTAGAGCAAATTTTTCTACCAGCACTGTGTCTGCAGATGATCACACTTTCAATATCAGACCCAAAACCTGTAGGCCCAAACCGAAAACCAAAAAAGCTGGCAGTCCTTTTCCGCTAATATTACCAGAAGAGAAGAAGAATGAAACGCGAACAGTAATAGAAGAGACTTCAAGAGTTAGCACTCCGTTGAGTAACGGTAACAGAACTTACAGCGTACGTTCCGACGATGACTGTCGTCGCACCACCGCAATATCTCTGACTCTAAGCCAACAACCGTCTCATATCAGCATACCGCCAGATAGCGACGATGAAGGCAGTACTACAAAAATAAAGACCTTTAGGCATATAGATTCGTTGGTGTTAAGTAGACGGAGGCAAGACGAACCTAAAGAACATTTCCAGCAACCCAAATGCATAAAATTGTATAAGAATAAACCCAAAGGTGGGACATATCCTTTGAAGCCTTTGGCGAAGAAGGATACCAGCGCTAGAGGCAGTTTTCGGTTGGCTGCACCTGGAAGTCCGATCCTGGTGACTGGGAGTTCGTTTGGTGCTGGGAGTTGTAGGCGTGGGAGTAGAATTTGATAATGAAATTGTTTGTAATAAAATGTATACTTTGTATGTATTGTTTCTTTGTAGCTAAAGTACACTTTTAAGCACTGAGTAAGTTGGAGCAGTAGAGCAACTTATTTGTTCTCAGAAAAATTCAGGTTCTGTATTAGACAACCAATTGGTTTGCGATGGGATAACTTTAAATGCTTTACTTCATCACTCAAAGAAAAAGGGCAAATGAAAAAACATAGTTCATGATATAAAATATTTATTGGGCCAAAATGTTTCATAATAAAAAACACTTAAAAACTTAACATAATTATTATTATGCAACTAATATAATGTGCGATTATAGGCATATAGAAACAAGTGTGGGCCTTGTTTAAAAAAAATATTAAGAAAGTTAATACAAAGCGAGTTTATTAACAATATCACCGTAACGTTCGTCATGATTATAAAAAAATTAATTTTAAATTTGCTTTCTTTACAAAATAAGGCCTTCAGACCAAAGCAGTCCAGTTGCTTGACAATTGTCATATCTTTTTCTTGGCTTTTTCTTGTTTCCATGGCCTTTTATCTACAGTCAAAAATTTTTTTTATAATAAACACGCCAATCTTTTTTAATACTTCTTTAGCAGCAAAAATGGCCCCCTACAGATTAGTTTTTTTTTAATAAAGGTACCGGGGTTAATTTCTATATGACTACATTTATATCACAAATAGTTCAAAATAAGTTTACACAAATTGCACATCTGTGCAAAAATACTTAGGAATCTATAGTCTTCATTTTTTTGTATTAAAATGTTGAGGACCCTAAAAAGAATTTTCATAGTTTTGAAAACTTGTTTGTTCTCATAGGAGTGCTACACAACAGTCAAACAGCACGAGGTGATTTAAAGAAACTGCAGATTTGTAGTTAAATGTGAAATCTCTAGACAGTATAACCTAGGAAACTCGAAAAAATATAGATGAGACGCTTAATATTTTTAACTAAGCCCTTTCGATGGAGGATATTTTTCTGCCCACATTCACCGATCATAGCACAAATTTCAGTACTCCACAAACTGTTTCGGGGGGTAAGTCGCTTGTTATTTAATATGGCGAAAGTTACGTAGTTATTGGTAATATCTTATACATGAAAGGCTCAGTTTTGCTAGAAAGTAAAATAAAACAATTCTTAAATGAAACAACAAGAAACAATTGCTCAAGACGACCACCACCATGAAAAGAACAATAACCAAATCTATTATAAAATTTTCTAGCACATTGGAGAGCATTACAGGGCTAATGCCTCTAAACGTATCGAGATCCTAGCCCTCTGCTCTTGAAAATACAATTTTCTTTTTGTATATCCCCATAAAAAGAATCACATGGTGCTAGATTAGGCGATCTAGCTGGCCATGGAATATGTCACTTCATATTGGGATATCCTGCAATCAAACGACCCGAGAACAATTCCGATAAATAATCCCTTACGAAAATGGAATCATGCTGGGACCAAATGATATGTCCAAGGTTCTGATAATGGCACAGTATGTTAAGCGGGAGTTTCGTCCTCCTCTTCGCATATTCTACACGGAGTCATCAGATATCTCTAAGAGATTTAGGTGTCTTCTAAGGCCGCAGTGTCCCCTAAAGAGTCCTATTACGGCTAACTGGATAATTATGGAGTCAATGTAGTTCATGGTAAAAAAATTAATAGAAGATGAAAATGATTTAATAATTTTTCACATGAGAGTAGAATAGAAAAAAATGTAGAAATTAATGGAATTAGAAGTGGAGAGAAAAACATAACACATGAACTTCCCGATTATACGTTCTTCAATATACAAATTTTGTAGCTCTGTTAAACCAACCTTAATAAGATCGACCAGTATCTCTAGCACTCTAACTATGACTTTTCGTTATCAAGATTCTTATCTGGCGTAATTTTAATGTGAAATTTGTAGTTTACAAAACCACGAAAATTCTGAGATCCCAAATGTATCACTGGAGCGATGTCGCTCGTTTGAAACGAGATTTAACGAAAGATCGACGAAATTGTATATCGCTATCACATGTTTGCATCACGATTAAAACATCATAATCAAAGCAGCATCATTCGATTTGACGCGATGCAACTAAGGTACGAACGATTTAATCCAAAAAATTAGGCTTCGAATCTTTCGTCATTAAAAAAATTTCGTCTTAACGAGCGACGATCGCCAAATTAAAAATAGTTTTATCAATTTTTTTTTAATAAACATTTTTAAAATTAAAAAATATATTTGCACTGTTTACAAGTATAATCTAAGTGTGATACCGATTATACGTCAACCTCTTTCGTAACCAAAAGAATGCCATGGGATTTTGTTCGAAATTGCCAGCAGGTTGTCGAAATCGACAGTAGGCTGTCAATTTTTCAAACGAAATCCTTATGGGGCGATAAATTTACATATATTTACTTTGCTATATTATGTACACGAAAATAAGTTGTTAACAAAAAGGATTGCCCGTATACAGGGCGTTACACACGTGACTTAATATAAATATAAGATTAGACGGAAAATTGCTTGCTTCCAGTTTTTTAATAATCTTTTCTGATTCGTCCAGTTCAGTTTAATACATTATACATATTTTTCAAGAATCTGAGCGTATTTAATTTGAAAATGTTTAATTATTACTCGTTTTTCAAACTAGCTAGGTCTTATCATTGAAAAAATGTATTTTCTCGACAATAGTAGATTTATATTAGGAAACCATAATGTTATACCAACATCTAGTGGTGAATATTGGTACCAATGGACCAGAACTAATTAGTAGCTCTAGACGTTTTAATTTTTCAAATCCTTCCTACAGCTTAAGACGTTACTAAAGCAATTCTTCATCTAATCTAAGCGTAATAATTCCAGTTTTCAGGGTGCGCAATCTTTGACATATATGTGTTCTAAAATTAACCAAACTATTGAGCAATTTTAGTAGTAGAAAAGTATAGTATGTTATTATCATCTAATGAACTAATTATGAATACATTGATAGTTGTAAAGCCAAACCTCACATGAAACAATTCATTAATTTATTCACGATAAATATTAACGTTCTATTTTTCATCCAATTTTATCTTAAAGTTCAGATGTACCAACCTATCAAACAACCAACTTAAATAATAATGTTGAATCTCGGTTCATTTTTATTATGTGATATTAGTTTCAACTCTTGAAAAATAGGTCCTTAAATTGCAAATATTTGAATAGATCAAGAAATTAATGGGAGGTATGTGTACTGATAAGGCAATAGGAACCTACAGTCTGTTCGCTATACTTACGCGGGTTTCGGATTAACAAAATTATGCAAATTAGTCATTGACAACCAGTTCCAATAAGCCTCTTCCCAAGAAATTAGGTAAAATTGCCCTAATGGTCAGATTTAAATTAAAATAACATTAGGGTAGGTACTAAATTTGTATTTTCTCTGTGAAGTGTAATATAAAATTATTATTAGGTTTATAATAGCCACATTAGACTCCATTAATGAAGAAGTTTAATTCTGCTCTCAATTATACAAAAGATTCTCCATTATTATTTAATTAAAAAGTTGTACATTATTTTTCCATTTCATTTAACCAGTTGATATTTCCCCAAAGAACAGGTCAAACTTTCGGGTACTTACCTGGAAATACTCATAAAATGTTTAATCCGAAACCCGCGAAAAATATAACACGATTTGAAAAATCGTTTTTTAAAAAAATATTTTTTATTTAAACAGAGTTATAATTATGTCTTTATTAATTGAAAGCTAACATCAGACTAAAAAATGTTAAAAATAGTCATTGTTAACACATGTATGCTGATAAAAGAAACTTGAGCTGCCGGATGGTGGGATTCTTAGAATTTCTGGGCACTGTAAGCAAAGTCTGCTTAAAGATGGAAGTGATCAATTTCGTATACTTGAACGTATTTATGTTCAAGCTAACTTTTCAGCTTTGACTTTTCAAGAGATTGAGCAGTTATGGAGCAGAAAAATATCAGACAAATTTAACTAACTGCATTTTTTCTTGTTTGCGATAAAATTTTACATTAAATTTTGTTGTCTTGGTGAAACTTTCGAACTAAGACGTTTTCTATCATTCTGTCGTCAAAAACTGAATTTCAACTTAAAGTGATTAGAATAATTAGTTATTTAATAGCAACATTAAAACAGTTTTTAAATTAAATTGAAAATAAATCGTCAAACAGTATGTGATGATGTATGTATGAACATTTAAAGCATGCTATACACTCGAGCTGTGAAGTCATAGCAAGAATTCTCACTGTGATCAGCCTTCAACGACGTGGACCAGAACGATGTCTCTACACTTACATTGTTCAAAAAGGTTAAAATAAAAAAACCGTTTTTCCACCTCATTTTCAGTCCATCTGGAGACACCGTATATTTGACTAGGTAAAACTGGAAATGTCTGATAATCTTAGCTAAACCTAAAAATGTAATACAACCTAAAATCTTCTGTTTTTGGGCGGAGAAATCTTTTATAGACGCCCATAGTTGTATGGAAGTGCAGGAATCACATTGGTGTTTATTGAGTTTATATACTAAAACTTCACCTCTTAAAATACTAGCACTTTATCGGGACTGCCAGATGGCATTACTGGAAAAAAGTGTATCATATTATATGCACCTGTTTAATTCATATTTTCCTTATTTGCCTCAAATTTTTTATTTTAATTCAGTCTTCCTCTATACATTTCCCATCTAGGACCTACAAAGGCTTTTTCTTTACAGTACCAACGTGATGGTGATGTATATGCCTCAATTTTCTTTCACACCACGATTCGATATTTTAAACAGAAACTTGCCCATTTTCAGGGGAAACGGCAAAGGAACTATTTTCCGGGCCACTATAGGCTTTTACAAGCCGTCTCTTCAGTTGCAGTGGAGTGATCAGAGATCTGGGGTATTCGAGGTTAGGTGTAAAGAATGGTAAGGACGTTACTGACCCAGCATTTGCCTGGCGGCAATGGGCATTGACTTGAATGCGAGGCAGATGCGTTGCTACAGAGCCATCTTGCTCAGTGTACACCTCAAGTCTAGATGCTATTTTTATATGAACACACAATGTAATGGGTGGAATTCCTTTATGGCAAGTATGTCTGTTCTATATGCAGATTTAATCCGCAGAAAACCAAAGCTATAATTTGCTCAATGGATTATAGCAATACTAGTTTTGTTTTAATCAAAATATGTTTAATCAGCACTAGAATCAACTAAAAATAATATTTAATTCTAGTTATAACTAGTTTTTCCAAATAATATCGGGTGAAATCTGGAAATTACAGTAGCAAATGTTCAAAGCAGAATTGACAATACATGTATGTCTATCAATTATTACGTTTAAAATTAAGGTAAATCAGTAAATGAGAGTAGTGTACTGCCGTTTCGAAAAATTTAAATTGATTTATAATTACAAATTTCTGAATATTTTCCATTATTTTTTCGTATCTATCAATGTGTTTGATACAGATTTCACATAAAATTACACATGTCCATCAACTTGTGTTTAGATTTAAGTACAGTGGTATACAACACAATTTGTTGGTAGATCCAGAAAAATAAGTTTACTACTAAGAATGTATGCAATTGACATACGATTTAAGTTGTGAGATTGGTTAATTTTAGACCGTAACCCTTAATGACGTTCCCAAATGTCATGTTGATAAATCTCGAGGGGTAAACCACAGAGGTGTACAAAGGTAAAGAATTGCGAAAAATTTACAGGTTTAACGGAATTGCCGAGGAATAAAATTAGGTGTACAATTTTTGACCTGTGGTTTACCCCTCGATAAATCTGTTTCTACTTTATGAACACTGGTTCACAAACAATAAATTCAGAAGTAAAATTGACATTTAGAGACTTGAATTTGTATAATTCATAATACAACAAGCAACATTTATTGTTTGAGCTGATAAAATGGAATACATATAAAATTGACACAGTGGATATGTTTTTGTCGTTTTCATAATAATAAATAGAACTTTTTGTATTATGGTTTATGCTTCGATGAAATGAAACGTCAAAGATTGTGTCGAACCCGAAAGATCCAGTTCAGGTTGAAATTTGTACAAATATAACAAAATATCCTTACAGCCTAGCTAATTCTCGCACCACTTTCTCACTGTTCCTTGTCTTATACACAATTATTACTGTTTCACTTTCACGCAATTTTTAAATAAGTCTTTATTTTCAATTTGTTAAAAAGTTCCTACTACATTTTTTTTGTGTTTGTTTTGTTTTCTTCTACTTCTTTAAATAACAACAACTTTTCACGAATAAAAATTTTATGTCCACGCTTATTTTGATTAGAGTTTATTTTTATTATAACTTCTTTTAATAATAATGAAGCGGTTAATTGGGAAATTAGAAAAAACGTCGAGGATGGGCAGTTTTTAGGCAGCTTTGTTTGTTTTTCTTTTTTTTTAGTTGAATAATATATATTGGGGTATTATATAAATATATATCGACCAATTTATTATTTCATTTATTCAAATTTATACAGACTCACAAAACTACCTGTTTCTGGTCATGGCAGGTTTAGAAATATCAACAAGAGAATGATTATTACGTGATATTTGTACGCCACTGTCTTTCATTCTTGTAAACTCTTTAGTGGAACAAAGAAGAAGATTAACAGGTCACTGTTTTTCGTTGTTGTACAGTTAGAGTGGTTATTTATTTATTAATAGCAATTTTGTCAATTATGTAATTTGTCAATTAATCAAGAAATTTATCCATTAATTTATGTAATTTGTTAATTAATTATGTAATTTGTCATAAATTTTTTAATTAATGAAGATCTTTTAGTGTAATTTGAATTATACCAACTGCCTATTTATTTGTATTGTGTTAGTTGTCAATTGTTTTGTACCGACGGTTAAACTTGCAAGTAGGAATTGTAATTCCGTGTCAACTGTCAATCGAATCTCTTGACAGATGGCGTACCACGTTGACATCTGAAAAAACGTCAATTTATTCTCTTTCAAAACAACCCACCAATGAAGACTATTATGACTAATATTAAAAAAAAAAACTGTAAACTAAATACATATCTACTTAAAAACACCGAGATCTATCATTTTTTTTATGCTAAACGTACATTCACAGTTTTATAAAAATGTCATTTTGTAATTTTTAAACCGAACAAAAAAAGAAAATACCGTGTCGAACTTGTTTCGGACAATCATCGATAATTCGAGTTCCAAATTCGTACGTAAACAAGGAAAGACATTTCAGTTATCGTTAATTTAATTTTTATTATTATTATTATTCTTATTAATTATTAGAAACGTCGCGTTTTTTTACGACAAAAATTTTCTTCTACGTAAATATATATATATATATATATTTTATATAAAAATATGTTACAAGTTTTTTTTGTTGTTCTTCTTGTTGAGAGTTTTAAAAAGCAGCCCTTATAAATGCGATAGATCTAAATTTTTAGGAAAAATAGTGAATATGTACGAAAGTAGAGCATTCCGAAATATCCTCCATTTCGATCTATACAGGGTGTTCCTAGAATCTAGAACAACATTTTATTAATATGCCATTGGATATTTAAATAGGAGGCAAATGGCGATACAAAATGAGGTATCTGGAAAAGCCATTACGTCAAGGACATTTTGGGACATTTAAGATATTTAGGGCATTTGAATATTTAGACAATTGGAAACATACTGTACAAGGAAATAAAACAGTCCTTTTGAATATTGAAGATCTTCAGATTTAACTTTCGAGACAAAATAGTCTTCCTTTCTACTAAACAAATTTCCATTTCATAGATTTCAAAAAAGTATATAAATATTATTAGTAACCACAAATAAGGGAAACTCAATTAAAGATGAGACACAAAGTAAAATTAAAAAAAATAGAGAAATATGCTGCTAAATGAAATTAAATTACTCTGAAACACCCTGTATAATTTATTGGAAATTTGTATGCAAAATCTGCTTTTTAGTTTAAAATGTTCTTCGTAGTTGTCTATTATTATTTTTCGCTACCACTCTTTACGTTACTGAATTCATATAAAATTACAAAACTATATGGTTTGTGAAAAAATCTTTTCGATGCTGTATTTCCTTCCAATCAACATTTCGAGCCATTCTAACCTCCCGAAATAGAACCATTTGAAGAGTCGCCATTACGAGAGTAATACCCATGAAAACTTAGCTCGATAAAATATATTTCTTATATATTTTGATCAAATTAGACCACAACAGACAATGGCTGTTTCTTTGAGACAACTTTGGACATTGGGTTAAACTCATTGTACTTTTCTCACGCTTGTAATGACGGCTTACGATCACAAAACTTTTAATCCAAGTACCACTTCAAAACCGCTTCAACAGAGATCCTTCGAAATCGCCAAAACCAAACTGGATTCCTGGCTAACCGACCAACCAATCAATCCAACTCTCAGTGCTTTTGGTTTAGTGATTTTTGTAGTTTTTTTTTTGTTTGTTTAGTTTTTGGTTAAAATATCAGTAGACTATGAAGAGCTATGTTCTGGCCAAGATGGCGGCGAGAAGCTGCTGCTGCCCTCCTTGGGAGAATCGCTTAAGCCGGAGGGCGACGGAGATCGCCCCTTAAGCTGATCTCACCAACAGAACACTGATAGTTCGCCCGTGTGATCGGCTGTGTGACGCCAGGCGGTAACAGATCTGGTTTTCATCTGAAAAAAAATAGAAAATAAAATTTTTAAAATGTAATAATTATTTGAAAATATATTTTATCCTTTAACTGTTTTGTTAAAAGGCCTAAAAAGTAAAATAGAAAAGTTGTATGGGTTTAATTTACTTATATTTTTTGTTAATATACACACAAGTTTCATATCTATAAGGTAAAAAGTTGCCGATTTCTAGTAAAACGTCAGTCAAATTTTGTTAATAAAGTACTATAAAATGCTTAAGATAACTATAATGTAATGAAAAAATATTTTATTTTGTGAAGAAATTCGAGAGAGCTAAATTGGTGGTCCGCAAAGACAAACGAAAGACCAAAAAAAATCGTCTTTCGTTGATAAATTCGTTGAATTTTCAGTTTTGTAAAGTATTTATTAACACTTTCGCTGCCCACGACGTTCATTAACATCATGATAGTTATTTCCCTTATGTGCAACCGTGCTAATTCGAGACATACGTTTTATAAAACTCATCGTGTTACGTATTTGTTGACATTAAGAGATAGAAATTTAAAGTGACGTTGCATCTTAAGAAAGTTTGTCAAAAAATACAAAAAATATATAGTTAAGAATAGATACTTTTTTGGTACAACATGCAATGTTAATTGAATGTTTGTATAATATAATCAAAGATTATTTAAAAAATCGGTAGATTGCCTAAAATATCGGTATATTTGTATAGATTATTATCAAAATCGGTAGCAATGGCATCACTGCCCGTAGGCATGTGAAAGGGTTCTTAAATTAGTACATTATGAATTTGGTTTTGATATTGTGTATGCGAATTTAACATAGCAACGCATCAATTTGTGATATAGACACGCAAACAAGTTTTTAATAAAAGTTATATGGATTTAATATAAAAATATTTTTTGATATACAGGGTGTTACGATTTTTGCCTGGAATGTAAAAATATATATTTTTTAAATGGAACACTGTATTTTAACTCAGTTTTAGAATTATTAGGTAATACTGTATTGAACCTTAGATTACAGGTTTTCCAAGCAATTAATGTAAAATTATTTGATTCCTTTACCCCTTAAGCCTGCACATGTAATAATATTTGGGGCCTTTCCCTTTTTGATTCTTTTATCTACTCCATTCTGGAATTAGTTACAAATCGTGCAAAAATCATCTTTACCACATCTTGTATATTATTCGCAAGATCCACATTTATTTCAACTTAAAACAATATAGTATATTACATTACTAGTGTGGAAAATCACTTTTCACACAAGTGATGTACAATATTTTTCCTACGACCACAAAATAATTTCATCAAAAAATGTAAAATCAGGTTATTATTATAATAATTAAAATGTATTTAAAAAAATAATCAACAATAATCGTACTTATTCAATTTTCATATTTAAAAATAAAAAAAAAAAATTCTGGCCCCGCCAGGATTTGAACGCGATCGCTCGCCAGGTCTCAAATGGCAAAGTTGATAAGTTTGACGCCCTAACCATCTGAGCTAATAGGCCTTGCGTAAATTGAATGATCTAATCGGTTATGTGTTTAACCAGAATAAAGAGCAAACATATCTTAGTTATTTTAAGATAAATATCTAGGAACTAATTTACAACAATTTCAATAATTTAACAATCATATCGATTTTAGTATTAATATGGACATTACATAGATCAAAATAGAAATGATTTGTTTGACATTTTGTGACAGCTGCTGCGGAAAGTAGCATATTCGTACACGGGTGGAAAGTAAATTCTTATTCATACGCGTGTGATATAGGGCACTTTGCATAGGACTATATAATGTGATATGTGTCACTTTCCTAAGTGGTCGTAGGAAAAAATTATTTTCACTTATGTATCATTTTCAGTGACAATAAATAAATTCTTATAAACATATTTAAAAAACGATAAATAATTTATTTTACATTTAAGAGCGTCAGCAATACATGAAAAATTCTGATTTCACAGTTGACAAGCATGGCCATCCATATAATAAATCAGTAAAATCGTTGCAGTGCATAAAATAAGTTTCATTCACCATGTATAACTCTTTTCTTATAACTTTTCTAATATTTATATTATTAGACTTCAAAATGATCCGTATACGAGAAATTTGACACAAAGTGCAAAATTCATTTTTTTTTTTTTTGAGAAAAAGTAAAATTTTAATTTAAATTTTCGTTGGCAATGAATAATATAAAAAAAAAAAAATCTTTCGAGTATGATGTGTGTGGAAAATATTGATTTTGAAAAAATCCAATTAAAAATGGAGGAATTAAGGTTTGAAATAAAAAAAATAAATAAATTAAAAATAAAAAACGATATCAACTTAAAATTTTCAGGAAAAATCAAGTTCTATAAGGAAGCAAAGCCTATGAATAAAAATGGGGGTAAAGAGGAAGCTAAAATCAAAAACGAAAAGCGACATCAACTTGAAATTTTTAGCAAAAATCAAGCTCTATAAGGGGGAAAAACCTATAATTTTAATAAAAATGGATGGGATATGGATTAAAAGGGGTTGAAATAAAAAAAAAATCCGAAATTAAAATTAAAAAACTATATCAATTTGAAATATTCAGGAAAAATTCAGCTTTATAAAGGAATGAAGCATATTGATTCTGATTAAAAATGGGGGGTTAAGGTGGTCTGTTAAACTGTGAAGAGTATAATATAGAATGCCAAGCATTACACATATATTTATTCTAGTTTTTTTTTTTTGAAATTCCAATTTATATTTTGAAAATAAAACTAGAAATTTCTGGAATAAAATTTGTTCAACATTTCTAGTTACCAAATATAGACAATTCGCCTGTGCAGAACCATATTATATTTTTATTACATTTTTATATTGCAATCTAGTACATTTTGTATCTCTCTCTCTCTCTCATAACAACGCTGGTTGGCGAACTTATTAAAATAAATTGCAATTTCTCTTGCGCTCAGTAGAAATTGCTGCAATTTTATTTCTAACAAGAAAATTACGAACTATAATGTGGCTCTAAGTCATTATTTGAACATTTTTGGCAATGCTACAAGTCCAGATCAAAATTTAAAAATGTTGCTGGCTTATTTTTTACATAACGAAATGTGAAAGTCAAAATTTTTAGGAATTTGACACAGTTGCCTTCGAAATTATTGAATTTAAAAATTAATTTACTTAATTTATTCTATCTGCATATTTATATGCGTTTGATAAACTAGTCTAGCACACGAACCTAGTTTATAGCGGTCACAAGGCAACCGCCCAGAGTAAAATAGGTACTTAGTGGTTTTTTTTGATACAATTATTTTTTTATAAGCCTCACTTACTAGGCGTATCGAAATAACACCGTTGAAATTCTGAAACGTTCACCAACGTAACCGGGTTTGTGATACTTATCAAAGAACAAAAAACTCGCTTTGTTTGAGAGTGAACCATTGCACCAGTGCGGTAGGTACCCGAGAAAAGAACAGGAGCAAAATTTTCTAAAAAAGTTTTAGATATTATAATACAAAATCTCCTATGAAAAGAAATTTTTAGGGAATTTCAATGAAATCTATCCACCCTAAATAATTTTAAAGGTGAGACTTTTATGAAAAAATTCAAAAATAAGTCGAAAATCATATAAAAGGGGACGTCATTTTGCTCATGTATACTCGTAACTTTCACACTCTATGACCATACCGTACACCCTATATAGGTATTTGCATTTTTCTATTCTCCTCTAATACCTATTGGATTCCAAAAATGTAAACCTAAGGTGTAAAGTGAATCGTTTGAAAGTTACAGATAATTTCAATTTAAAAACAGAGTAGGTTTAATTAAATTAAGTACCTACCTGTACTATTTTGAGATTTAGTACATGCAGTTAACTTTTAGCTTTCTAATACATTTTATTTACAATATTTGATTTCCACAAGTGCCTCGTCCTGTATAAAAAAGTTTGATAGGTAGAAAAATCCGATAGACCGACCAAAGGAAACGCCGCTGTTCCGTAGGTAGGTAGGTACGTAATATACTATAATAAAACCAGTTTGTGAGTTTTCATTTCGCGTGTTATTCCTTTATTTGACCTTCACCTTCAAATGTTCCGATCTGACCCTGATGTCACGATGTGTAAATTTTTTTTGTCGTAGATCGTATCCAATCGGATGACGAATTGTGGCAGTGAACAAGGATATAGGTATCTATTTTCAGTTTAATTTGTTTTTCGTTTCATTCACACTTTTCCTTGCAATAGATAGGTACTTTATACCACTTAGGAACTGGAACTGATAAAAAATTGATTTTTTCTCTTCTAATTTCTAATGGACGATTTCGTATAGAGCACTAATAGGGGGAGGGGGTTGGCCATCTAATAATGGACCACGATAGGATGTAATTTTTTAAACAAAGCAAATGCTGCGTTTATTTATCCACATCGGATGCATCCGAAATCAGAGGTGCGGTAAATTTTTGATCACGTAATTGCGAATTTGATTTAAAAATGTAGTTGTAATAAACAAACGCTTCAAAATGCGTTTTAACGAGTAGATTATAAGGTACCATTTGGGAACGCGAGACCGAGGCAGAAGAACAGCAGTAATGCAGCAAATATTGCCGTGTTAAAAGAGGTGTAGCGCCTCTTTCATCGGTCGCGCACTCCCAAATAATATGTTTCATTAGAGCCCGCCCGTCCAGACGGGCCACTCGGTCGTGCCACTTAGTAGCGCCACGAAGTGACGGGTAAACGCCTGCCATTCAATTCAATGTTAAAATGTAGAAGCTGTCCAGAGACATAATTTTTGGCATTAATAATCTGATTAGAGAGCTTTAGCTAGAGGGCTTTAATCAATTGATTATTAATGCCAAAATTATGTAGAATCAAATTGTAAAATGTTCGAGAAATTTAGCAACAACAAAAATAGCAGAATAATAATCAAGGTCGTGTTATATTTTTAACGACTATTTTACTAGACCAAATATCGACTATCTCTCTAGAGAAATAGTCGCTGATATTTTGGTCTAGGGAGATAGTCGTTACAATATATTATTCTGGGAATTTATTCTTTACTCTTGTCGAAAATGGCGAATGTCACTTTTGACATCATGCACAGGCCTGTGGCAAGCTCCTTTTTCACGAAAATGCATGGAGTGAGGAGTATTATAGCAATTTTAATTGCAGTCAGAAAAAATTGCGAACTTTATAAAGTGGCTATTAAAATTTGATCTTTCAAGAATCTCGGATGCTTTCTTTTTCTAGGTTCTTTTGCAAGATTTTATTCGTTTTTATCTTCATTTCATTTATATTTCTTCTGTCTATCGTAAATGAATAAAACTATATCTATGTCATAACTTTTTTAAATTATTTAAAACGTTAGGTGCTTCTTTCTGTTTACTGTACGATTGTAGTTCATAAAATTAAACGAAACAGTAGTTTTGGCATTTCAAATATGTTTTACGTAGGTACATAAATAGAGAAATGTTCTAAATTACCTATTTATGGAAAAACCGTAATAGTCGGGAATTTTTTTACTATCAATTAATCGTGATAGTCTTGACGTCAAAACAAAGAACACTTTTTGGTAGAGTGGGAGGGTTTACGTGTAGGTACATGTCGAACGATTTCTGCAAATTCGCAGCAACATTCCCGTCTGCCGCTCATGTGTATTAAAGTGGGAGTACCTCATGCACTCTTTACTCAGCTTCTGTAGCAACTCTGGCAATTGGATGCTGGAGAAAAATGGCTGAAATGAGGGCTGCCAATCAGTTTTAAAATCCCTACAGTATACAATTCTGGCTTTTGACATGTTTTGTGTTGTATTTCATAGGAAAAAAGAATACCACGCATCCTAAATCCTTCCGACCAAATCAGCCTCACGTCCTTTGTATTAAAAATAATGAAGAAGGCTGGTGATAATTATATCAGAACAGAAAGCCTGGAGAAGGTGCCACTTCACTACAGCCAGGACTCGTACTGAGCAGGAAGATCTACAAAAACTACTCTGATACAACTGACTGAAAAACAAAGAAACGGACGTATGTGCCGCGCACTCGCATACAGAGGAGTAGATAACACCAGATGGGAAAACTGCAGAGACACAGATAGGAGTTCTATCCCTACTAATGTGGAGCCGAACCGTAGTCGAACTTCTATGCAGATTGACTGACTTCGACATACCCTGTCCAGGTTATGCCGACGACATAATCATAGGACACCTTAGTAAACTGAGAATAGTAGAAGAAAGTGAGTGCAGATTCTGTAAGGAAGAGGGCAAAATCTCCATTCACATTCTGATTGAATGTGTAGCATTCCACAACCGAAGGGCGCTATACTTAGGAGCATACCAAATAGAAGAGGACGAAGTACCTAACTTGAAGCCACACCACCAAATTCTACATTTCCTCGAAAACATAGGATTGGAAGAGTCGTTATAGGCATCGATGCATTAGCGAA
Organism: Psylliodes chrysocephalus; assembly: GCA_927349885.1. Classification (NCBI taxonomy): domain Eukaryota; kingdom Metazoa; phylum Arthropoda; class Insecta; order Coleoptera; family Chrysomelidae; genus Psylliodes; species Psylliodes chrysocephalus. The sequence continues at coordinate 17,446,735 of OV651820.1, forward strand.
GATTAGAAGACCAAATACTTACCGGAATCAGAAAAATGTATTATTAAAATTAGCGCAATCTTGGCAAAATTCCCATATTTTTCAATTTTAAATAATTAATTCTAGTTTTCCGGTAAAGCTTCGTACACAATAGATCAAATAATACGTACGTACGTAGCCCATTTTCCTAAGGGCAAAAAACTCTGCTTACAAAATATAGTCGAATGAGTGCAAATGCAACGACAACAACAAGCGACTATAGCGTCGCCGAAAAGAAACGAATTGGCATGGCAAAGATGTTTCCAGGAAAAACTTTTTTTTTTCAAGCGAAAAAATAAAGAAAAAATCCGTATAATTGCTGTCTGCAAAGGTCATTTTGCCGTGAAATTTCAGGCGGACTTTTCGAGCGCTTTCAAAATATTTCAAGGACTGTGCCTCTGAAACACTTCATACCGCTCATAGTCGGAGAGGTACACGGAAATCAGTCTCGGTTTATAAGGAAATTATCTTTGGACAAAAATTAATGCAAATAAATTACTGATAAAAAGTATTCATTTTTTTTAAACAGAAAAGGGAACATCAAAAATTAAAATGTATTATATAAAATGTAAAATAAGAGGACTTTACATAAACAGATACCGGCTTGTGAAAATAGTGCCGAATATTTTTCCATTGTTAAATAAAGTCGAAACCGACCTGGATCTTAAAACAAACTGTAGTTTGAGACATACTCTTTGATCGTCTGATATGTGCTGGTTTCTAAAAGGTATAGCTGCATTTAAATTCACCTATTACTGCTTTATTACTGAACCTTTTTAAATAGTTTTTTTACACAAGTTCACAAATAACATTATAAACTATATACATTTTTTGTTTGCTTACAAAGGTAGTCACATTGCCTTGATCTTCTGTGACTGTGGACTAGGTTTTCAAAAGCCAAAGTTCACACTCACAGTCACATTGCCTATGAATTTAACTGTTTTTTGTGTGATTAAAAAATGCCGACATGTTGGCAGTGTCTGTGAAAGCGCCTTCTTCCTCGAAGGTGTAAAAAAGCTCTGATCTTTAACTGAAAAAAATACAAAAATTTCTATTTTTAACTAACTGACCAATCATCTTTTCGCGGTGAATGTAATAGGACTTGTACAACAACTAAGAGCCAATTTTATAATACATAAAGCCGCTTGGATAACAAATATTGAAACGAACCAATTTATCAGAAAACTTTATACGAGAACCGTTGCAGAATTTCAAAGATTATGCTTTTTACTGATCTTAGCAAGAAGTTAAAAACCAACAGATCAGATGAGTAAAGAGACATTGTTAAATTTCGGAGGCTAAGTGTATTAAAGATGATGCAGAGAAAGTCATTGTGACGTTCAAGAACGTTAAAAACAGCAGAGTTGAAAATAGAATTTAACAAGACGCTAGTTAAGTAAATTTAAAAATGGGAGAATCATTTTTGGAAACTGAAAATTACACTCTCTACTTAGGGCTAAATTTCTTTTAATATAGATAATATATTTAAATGTACACCAAATAGTTCCTATCCTTAAAATAACAAAAAAGTTGATATTTTTTGACAGCAACAAATTGGAAATCTGTCTTGATGATTATAGATTTATTATTTATTATCAGTTTTCCTTTTGTCACCAATCTTTAAAACTGCGTCATTTTTAGGAACGTAATTGGCCTATCTGAGTTATTGTAGAAATTGTAACTGATTATTATTGATTATTTTGAGGTTATGTTTTGATTGTATGATAGCTAATACGAATATATTGGTCTCTAGTTTAATTATGGGGTATACAATATGTAAACGTTTTTATAAGAATATAGTATATTTCTAGCTTGGGTGACAGACTACGATGGATATCAGGGCAACGAAAAGGACGATGAACTATCCCGAGAAGGCTCAGATAAGGCCATGACAGATCCCAAACTCTTCTGTGGAGTTGTTATGCTGAGGCCACACTGAGCGCTACGCTATGTTCACTACGTTCGCTACATAACATAGCGAACGTAGCGTCTTACATCTATGTGACCACGTCCGTTTATAATAATGGGAGATATTTTTAATGGACGTAGCGAACATAGCGAACATCGCACTCTGTGTGGCCGCAGCATTAATGCATTGTACAAGGCATTCATCAAACAATAGATGCAAAAGTATAAGGAATGGTGGAACTATCTAAGATGAGACAGGACAAAGAGTTCATTCGGGAACCGTCAGCCAAGTTCACGAAAGAACTTCTGGATCAAAAACGACAAATTAATCGTCTTGTGTCAGTGTAAAGGCCGGGACAGATTGAGGTTTCTAACATTAGGTGAAGAAAGGCCAGACCCATGGAACTACATGCGGCAGTCACTGTCAAAGCTATTAAATCTAATAAAAAAAGACTAAGCTCAACATCATACTCTCAATAGCGAAGTCCCACAATAGATCTAAAAAGGTCGCGGTCCAACTCCTTTCAAATATATTCTAAACTGAGTATATTTCATTTGCTGTTTGTTGTTGCCTTGCGAGACGAAATATGTACAGTATGATGCAAATATATTGAATAAATTCATTATTTCCAAGATAGGCGGATGGGAGGTAGAAGATCGATCGAATGGCGACCAAGTTCTCCAGATTTGATTTTGTTGGATCTTTTTGTATGGGCAACGTTTACCAATGTCGACAAAATAGTCTAAAACGGTTGAAGGAAAGCATAAGAACGGAGAATGTTAGAGAATAATAATTGGATCACTGCTGAAGGTCACCGGTTTGAACACTTATTATAATTTCAAGTTTTAGTGCTTGAACACGTTAAACGTGAAATGGATACAATAAATTTCCCGCAATGTTGACCACACTTTTCAAGGAAAAGCGTTCACTGTACAATACCGACGCAGCAGCTGCATTTTGAAGACACTTGTCATAAATAAGTAAATGTCCACAAAGTTTATTATTGTCTTAATTTACCGTACTAAAAAAATTAAATTCACTAAGTACTTCAGATAAACACACCACTGTAATTACGATTCAGTTATACGGTAGCCATGATTCATTACAAAAAAAAGTAAAAAATATAAACATACTTATTGTTTAGCTAAATTTTAACACACAATTCCAGACACGGATTTTTCTTTTTTAATTCTGTATTTTTTCTTATTTTTGATTTTTCTTGAATGATATTTAAAAAATTTGTTTATTTTAACGACTTCTATACATAGTTAAAAAAGTATCAAATTAGGATTCACCCTGTATAGTTCATTCAAATAACTTAATGAAATTTATTATATGAGTTTTAGCGTCTACCGCCTCGCTTAAACCACTTCATACCCGGTAATGACAAAAAAGATGTAAAAAACCGAATCTCGGCTTTCTTATACTTTTATATTTCGGGATAAATACACGTATATATCTATATATACTATACACGCTGAACTGCAGAAACTTAAAAAGTTCCTCTGAGGTTTCCAGACTTTTAGAATTTTCGCTTATTACCGAATGCAAAAAACGGGAAACTAATTATAAGAAGTGCAGTTCATTGTAGGGAATGGAGACAGAATTTCGGCTGGAAAATTGTATAAAGTTATCCACGTTTTTTAATATGAAAATTCGCGACAGTGGCGTACGAAGACAATGATTTAAGTAACTGTTTTACAAATTACAAAATGTTTGTAGTAAGTCAAAATGAAAAACAAGTATTACAAATGAAATACTTAAAATAGATAATGTTGAATTACATTCAATATACATTCAGCATTCCTAATTTCCGAACAAACCCTACAGTCGTCCCTGTAGCCGGCAGTATCTCAGCCGAAAAGCAAGTTCGCCAACAGATGAGATGATTTAAGTAGTAACTGTTTTACAAATTACAAAATGTTTGTAGTAAGTCAAAATGAAAATAAAATATTACAAATGAAATACTTAAAATAGATAATGTTGAATTACATTCATCATTACATTCAATATACATTCAACGTTACATCCAATATACATTCAGCATTCCTAATTTCCGTACAACCCCTATGGTTGTCCCTGTCAGTATCTCAGCCGAAAAGAAAGTTCCCCACGAGATGAGTACGTCTTGAGCGTCATTCACTCCTCATTGGTTAAAAAATCATGACGCTGACGTTAAGGTCGCTTAAAGTCTCGTCTCCTTTTCCGAGTACTGCTTCATAAACCATCAAGCACACCTCACGCGTTTGTGCGTGATGGAAAGGGACGCTGTGCCCACCATTAGAAAAAAATATAAAGTAATTTAAGTAACATGGCTTAAGTTAACAAGTTTCCGAGAAAAATGTATTTGTAAATAATGTAAAAAGTAAAAAGTGTATGTTTCTATGTTTATAATGTATTAGTGTTAAAATCAAACTGATTTCCATTCGCGTTTAAATAAAAAGTCTTCAGTAAGAGGTGGCATTTGAATCCAAGGATCTACATCTCCAAGACCTTATGGATCGCACAGATATTCAAACTCTCTTTATTAATACAGTCCACGAATAGTCAAGGGTCAAATTTCGGCCCTATCTTATATGTGGCGTGATACACCGGCAGAAGCCTGTATATTGGTGTGATCGCTACAGATACAGTATACCTGTACATACTCCTGACTGTGTTTAGTATCATGAGTCTTCAACAATATCCGTATCCCACGTGATCTGATAAAATTAAATACTAAAATTATAAAACGTAAAAAAAATTGGTTAAAAATATTTATCATAAATGTTAAAAAAAAAAATTGCTGAAAAAATACCGTCAAAAATATATTTAAAAAAATAACTTTTTAGATTAATTTTATCTAAATATTTGTATTCAGACTTTATTTTAGATTTAGATTATATAAATATAAATTTATACAAATTTTGTGTAAAATATTATTAAAAAATGTTTCACAAATAAAAACTAAAATATATATAGGTACCGTTAAAAATAAAAAAAAATAAAAATAAAAAATCGCTTTATTTTAAATTATTAACAATGGTATTTTATAAAAAAAAATGACTCAAAAAATGTTACTATGTTAAATAACAGATATTCCTAAAAGTAAAAAATGACCCCTTATAAAGTAGCCACCCCCCTCCCCAGATCCTTCAACTATGTCTAAAATTTAATCAGCTCACCGCATGATGTATTAAAGGTTAAGTTTAAAATTTATTTTTTTTTCTTTATCCGTTTTTGAGTTATATTCAAAATTACAAATTTTTACTTTTCCTCAAAAATCTCCAATACGGATTGTAGGGAAATCATGTATATGACAAGAATTATAAAAAATCACATCACACCAACTTTTATTTTCTTAATTTTCTTAAAAATTCTAATTTAGAAATTTTTGTCAAATTTCTCGATATGGACCATTTTTTTAGGAAAATTATGTATAGTACAAAAATTAGAGAATATCCTCACAAGCAACTTTTATTTGACTAATTTTGTTCTCCAAGTGTAAATAACAGATTATTCGATAAAGTAGAAAAACGACTCCCTAAAAAGTACCCCCCAATGCTCCGACTATGTCCAAAATCTAATCAGCTCACCGCATAATGGGTTAAAGGTTAAGTTTAAAATTTGATGTTTTTCTGTTTATCACACAAATAGATATCATCGCGAAAATATTCAAAAATGATTCAGGGGGCCACAAAACGTAAAAATGTGTCGAAAATTCGAGATCGACAAAAATCGTGCTTTTTTTCCTTGTCTGTATACACATAGGAAAGTAAAAATTGCCAAAAAATCATCAAAGATATATTAAATCAGTTTATACTAAGTGAAAAATATGTTGGGGTAAAAATTGGAATTTTAATTTGAACATTTTTATTTAGGATTTATTTTAGATTATAAAATAACTTCATTTTAAAAAATTTTTGTGTAAAATAATATATATTTGTACTTATCGCTCGAAACATTTTCATGTTTTATTACAATTAATAACTTTTATTTTTTTTTATAAACACAATTTTTTTTAACAAGAGAGCTGTCATTTGAATATTATAAATACAAATTAAAAATGGGTAACAGCGTACTACAGCCGTAGAAAAAATATAGTGTTGAAGTCACAAGAAATTTGTCTTTCCTACTCGTATGTTAATATTATAATCGTAGGAAATGGAAATCCTTCCTCGCTTAACATCGTACTATTTTGATGTCAAAATGGCGGTAAAATTTTAAGGGGCTAAAGGAAAAAATCAGAAAATCACAACAAAAAATTGTCATCTTCAAACTTTAGAAAATTTTAAATATCATTTTCTTTTTTTGAGATAACTACATATCTCTAAAATGGGATGGATTTTGGTTTTTTTATTCGAAGTTCGAGTACCACAATCTGAAAAACTCAAAGTTGAAAACTCGAAACTGAAAATAAACGGCCAAGAAATCTAAAAATCTATTTATAAGGTAAACGCGGAAAAAAATTAGGAAGTTGGAAGAGGAAAAACTAGAGAAATTACTGCAAACATTTAAAATTATATTATTTTCGTTTTTCTGAGCCAAAATTTAGTATGGAACCAACAACTACATATCTCTAAAATGTTAGGGAAAGACTTAATTTTTTTTACTCGACGATCGAGTAAGTACATAAAAACAAAAAGAACATAAATGCCTATATAAAAAAATGACTAACCTGTTGCATTTTTTCAAAATCGAGATATGGCCTCTGAGTATGCGCGTGCTTCATGTGCCTGGTCCTTTTCCTGGGCGAATCCTCGTAATGGAGAAGTTTGGCCGGAGGGCTCATGGACCTACCCTTCTCTACCACCGTCCGGCGTTCCGGTTTCACCGCCTCCAGTGGCGGAGACGTGCGGAATTGCACAGGAGTCGCCCGCGTCGTTAGATAATTGTGAACCTATAGGCATATTTTTAGTTACAACAAAGATGTGGAACTTTTTTTGTGAGAAAAGCATAAAAGAAACCTATGAAATTTTAAGGCCGTACAAAAATAGATTACATGCCGAGGATCAAAGGCATCATACTGTCGAGGACTAATATAAATCACCGAGGCGCTTGCGCAGAAATGAACTAAACCTAGAACGTAATGATAATTTCCGCAAAGGTTTTTATACTATTTTATTCACAATCATTTAATTTAAAACCATAACTGAAAAATATATAGTGATTGTAATGTAGACACTTTTGTTAATTGTCATATTTGTTTTGTTTTTAATATTTTTAAAACAATAATGATACAAATACATTTTTAGACGTATGATAAAATGTTAAGACTATAATTTTTGTCTTTTCATGTTATTTTTTTTTAATGAACTCTCCAATTATTTTCGATTTGTTAATTTAAAAAAGAATACGAAAAATATCCAATTAGCTGCCAAAACACATGAGTGTGATGAATTATTTGAACAATATATTACGAGAAGTAGAACAAATTGATCTCGGTTAGGGATAATTTGTGTTACCTTCTATGTGTGGACTGGTATTAAGATAAAACAAAAAAAAAATAGTAAATTTTATAACTAGGTGTCAAACATTACCTCGTCATCTGAAGAACCGGAATGTTCAATATGAACGCCTCCATCTTCATTACTACAGCATTTCAAGTGGTAGGGAGAACAAGGGGAGGGGGATAAGTTGCTGTAGTGAGACATATTTTCTTCGTTTTCGGGGGTATACCTGAAAATATTGGTTAAGATAGAAGATGGATGTTGTTTTAAAGGCAAATATTGGGATTTTATAAAACTGATAAAACTGAGTAGGTATATAATAAGAAACAGTTAAAAATTAGCTAAAAAATAAAAAATACGGATCAAAATGATGTAGCTATTTTTAAATTCTTCTACCCACCCTTGAAGTTGGAGATGACAGAAAATATGAACAGGCAGAAATTGGTGATTTAAAAATAGCACCAACATGTGTATCCTTGAATAAATAAGGTCCTTCCAATTTTCCAACAACGTAATAGAAAGAGGAAAATTTAAAAGTCCTCTTTGTTCATTTGTGAACCAAACACCTTCATTGATCCTTCAACGTCTAGATATATGTATACATTGCATGTATAAGCTTTATAATTATTGAATTTACATTTTTCTGTTAATACCTATCGCTTTATAAATAACTGAACATGACATCGTTTCTACGTTACCAATTTCACACGGAAATATTGGAATTCACTAAGATTTTATTTTCTTCGCTCGTACGACAATCGACCGGAGTATTATTGTTTCTCAGATATGTAGATATAATAATTAATTGGAATTGGAACACAGAGTCGATTTAATTTAGTTTATTGAAATGGACATACTATAGGAATCTATTAACACGTTAAACTTATAGTAAACTTTTTACCATTGGGGCCCATGGCTCAGCCTTAAGGTTTTTAAGACAAAAGAAATTAAAATTGAATCCTCACCTCCGGTTTTGGGCATCCCCGATTTGTGACCACTTCCTTTTCTCAGCCAGACACACAGAGGCCGCCCTCAATGGGCGGCTGGTGGACCCCGTCCGCCTCATTTTACTGTTACTATTGATGACTTCCAACTCTTCTTCTGAACTGTGAGCGTCGTGTTGATCGGGCGCTGGACTTTCCATCGAGCACCCTGTATCTGCCGGCGATACGGTGCTGATACGGTCTGAGATCGAAGTCTGAACTGAAAAGTAAACAAAAAATTGGATAAATTGATTTAATATAACAAATAATACTGCAAGAAATCCGTAACACAATCGGTAACCTGGCATTCAACGATTCGAAAAAAGCCAATGGCAATGTACCTAGGACTGAATTACAAGATATATGCTGTTCAGTTTCTTAACAAATCGGGGGTAGTTCTGAGAGTCAAACATCGCTCAATATGTTCAAAGTTCTTTTTCTTTTTCGCAAACAGCCTACCAAAAAGCGTATGCCACATCACTTTCTGTTTTTATGTGAATCTCACAAATTTTAACCAATCAAAAACTGCCTATCTATCTAAATCACTACTAAAGCCAAAGTATAAATGAATGAAGTTAAAATCATTATTTATAGTAGTCGCGGTTATGTAGCAGATGTCATTATTTTTCACAGTTGTTTTTGAGGGTATTCTAAGAGTTTTGATCCACAGCACCCTCATGGCCATTAATAAAATCAATATTTTTTTATTTTGTTTACCATAAAGGTACCATTTCAGAAGGCGCGACAGACGACAACAGAGGCGACGGAAAATGAGACCGATGCATTTACGTTACGCTTCACACATTTGGGAAGCAAGGAGACAGGCGACGTGACAACCGCAGACAACAATTCGAGGGAACGATCAGTGTTGCCAGACCTACTGTTTTTAAGTAGATTCAGTGTTTTTGTCTCTGTTCTCCTGTTTTAGGCATGAAATCTACTGTTTTTGCCAACTTAAAAAGTTTTGTTCTTAATTTATTAAGTTGGTCAAAGCATATTATCTCTAGTAAATTTGCTGAAGTAAAAGCAGCGTAATAAGCATCCACTACTGTAGGTTTGCTCCATTATTTAAAATGCAACAAAGAATTAAAGGGCATCATAAAAAGAACATGCATGCCAAACACAACGTATTTGAATTATCTGATTCAGACTGATCTAAAAGAAATACCTATTATTTTTCATTGTTTTTTTTTTGTTTCCGTATACAAGTATATACAAGTATATATTAAAAATGTTATTATTTGTTGTTTACTTTCTAATTTGGGTAGAAAAATGTTTGTTTTTCGTTTCTTATATACTTGTTTTTTATTGACTATACTACAAATTATAATTATTTCTCCCGTATTAAAATCTACTGTTCAGATCTACGGTTTTTTTTACCCATACTGTTTCAGCAAATTTTCATCTGGCAACACTGCCTAGATCGAAAGAACTTTGCAACTACCATTTCTATAAAATATCGACTAATCACCTCGAAATACAAGCGATGACTGAGTGCGACTGCGACAGGCAGCAAACGCTCTACCTTGAGACCGATCTACCTGTCATCGCACTGGTTGCGCCTTGCAAAATGTGTTTCATATAATTACATGTGTTTCATATAATTACATGTGTTCAGACGTGGAGAGACCGTTTTTGGTCTCCTTTGCCGTCGCTTCTGCTGTCGTATGTCATCTGTCGCGCGTTCCGAAATGGTACCTTAAGAGTTTCGAGGTCGGTCAAAATGGAAAAAAAGCTGAGTAATTTAATGTTTAATAATATGCCAGCAAGAAATTCCAAAGAATCCGAATGTATCCGAAGATAAGCGGTAAAAACCGAAAAATAGATTATTTGAATTTTTATTTTTTCCCAGGCCAATTAATTAACATAAAATATATAGTACTTCGTATAGCATTTTTTTTTCTTACAAGATGGTGTCTTCAAAATGAAATTCTACCTTTCGTTTTTCCACCATCAATTTTTTTCCCTGAAAGAATGTCGTTTTGAGTAAAAAAACGATTTTAAAGTTGGATGTGACTGTAACGAGCTGTAGGTATAGTTTGTATTAGTATTGGAAGGGTAATTAAATTCGTCTTTCAACTTTCGACCCACTAATATTTACCAAATTTCCGTCATACAACAAAGTGTAACCAAATACCTGGACATGCAATAATTGTGCGAGTCATTTTCGACTCTAATCCTTTAAGTACATCTCTGTCTGAATTAGGCATTTTGCGGCCTTCACTTTTCCGTTACCAAGAATATTATTTAATGAAGAGAGTCACCTCCGAATCCCCTTTTATCTAATACGCCTAAGCTAACAAGATCATCGTTCAGTCTGCGAGATGAAAGCTGTAGAAACTTTCCGAAACGTCACCGATTCTGGTCTAGTCCATTCTAGAACATCTATTACCTTCGAGAACATGTCTGACGCGCCGCATTTTTATATAAATAGCGGAATTTTGCCGTTTGAGATATATTTAGAGATCGATTTGTGTTAAGATAAATATTCTTAAATAAAAGTGTTTGAAATAAATAGCGAAGTTTTGTGTACAAATAAACTAGTGTTTTGTAGGCAATGCATATAAATTATTATCAATAAGATGATTTCTGCAGCCACTCTAATTACATTTATGTTTATAATGGAATGATTGTAAATTTCTCTAGTTTCGAGATTTTTTCACACAGGATAAGTTGACAACGCTGCTTCAAATGATAAAAATTAAATGGCAAAGCTTTTTATTCTTCTGCACTTAGTGTCGCCTGAATAAAACATTTTTTGGTTTTTGCATGAACGAAGAAAAAATATTGTATGCAACTAGTGAAAAAAGTGTTTATTGCACTCGACGTGTTATCCAACTAGGCCTGGCGTCGCGTACAATAAACACTTACTTTTTGCACTTGTTGCATAAATAACTATTAATGCCTTTATCATTGTTAAATTTAACATTTGATTGTATAATAAAATGATTTAAATGCTTTCTAATTTCGACAAATATTTACCTACTGGATGTAATGAAAAGATAATTTGCCAGTTACCTAAGCCAATCATCATCCTATCTAAATGTAGATTTCATTGCCGAGGTCGAGGCACATGATGCAAGATACGATGTTTTACAATTTCATTTTATTTATATTTAAATGGATTTGCATCAAAATCGTATGCCGTATGTTAAGGGTTGGATCTACGAATAATATAAACTCATAAATTACTTTATATCGTTGAACAGATAATTAAAAACTCTCAAATATGACCACCCTTACATTTGCAATTTTGTGACAGTAGCTACCCTGTCCAAGAGTTTTTTTTTCTGGGCTCGTCTGACTTCGTCTTCATTTACATACTGAAGCCTAATGGAGTATTTTATTTGACCCTTAGTCACCTTAGTCTCTTATATAAGTTTATGAATCCAATTCAGAATTTATAAGTACCTATCTAAACATATTTTTTTTTTCAATTTTGAAATCAAAATGGATGCGATAAAACGATGTGGCCTGAAATGTCAAAAAGAGGCATCCTGTGAAGTGATGTGAGTGATCACCCTGTAGTTTGGTTAACAGTTTTCCTTTTGTAAGATCAACACAACATTTATTTCATTTATCACTTCGCAGTAAGCCTCTTTCTTGATATATAAGGCTAAACCGTTTTATTTCAAGTTTAAGCTCATGTTTATTCTATAATTTCTAAACAGTACTAGCATTATTAATAAATAAAAATTGTGTTTAGTTCTTAATTAGAATTTTATACTACATAAAAATAGTTTATTTACATGCATATTGGCTGCTCATTTTAATAAAATTATATTTCCAATTTTTAAAAAGTAAGCTGTTCTTATATTACATAGAAAAAATAATTATTATTTTCGTAATTACAATAAATCATATCTGCGAAATTTAGAACAGTTGAACTTTGTATAATTACGAAAATTTGTTGTTTATACCAAATCATCAATTTTATATCTATAAAATGATTAATTATTGGTTGTAAAAAAATGATGTGTTATTTCATACCGGCACATATGTTAGTTTGGAACGTAACTTTTTTTAGCAAATTACGTTAAATTTAGACTGGTAGTATGTAAACAATCGCAGTCAGCCAAAAGTTTCGTATGTATAAATAATCGTAAAATGGTATTATTAAAGTTAAGATCTAAATAAATGTCAATGTTTATTTTTGTTTCTTTTATTTTTACCAGATATCTTTTGTTTATTTTATTATAATAAATTGGATATGTATATAATTATAATTACGAAAGAAAAACAGATATTTCTTATTTTCGAATTTGTTGACCTACTATCTTTTATTGTGTTATTTCTCATTTTGAAATGGAAAAGTTTTATCGTATACAATTAATTAGTACAATTACTTGGTAATTTGATAAAGAAAAATACTATTTACTGTATAAATAGTAACGTCGCGTATTTATTATGTTTAGGACAATCCTCATTTACTCCTTTACGATCTATCTTTTAGTCCAGTCAAATTATGTTTAAGTCATTAGAAGAAAATCAGTCAAATATTCAGTCTTTAAGTAATCCCATTAGAAAATAAGGTTTTAAATCGGATGAACTAAGGTACCTTTCAATTGAAACCTTTTTGCCAATGCATCGATTAAGAAATCTAATGTCTAAACCTCAAGCTAGCGAGCACTCTGTGGCGGTACTATACAGGACCTGGTGGTTTTTTGTAGTTCTCTGCGAATTTGTAGCTTGACCAGAGTCCGAAAAACCAAAGGAACCTCTGGTGCTAACGTAATCAAGTAAAATTTTAGTTGACTTTTTTTAAATAACCTAAAAACTACACTGTGAAAAGTGATTGTATATAATTGAAAGCATTAGGTATAATGATAATGGTATAGAAATTTTGATAGTATACAAATTTTATTGTAATAATATAAACATTATTATATAAAAATTTGTGCAAAAATTGTCCCAGTAGTCGCACAAGTTCAAAAAATAAAAAAAAACTACCGCAGTCGTTATCGATTTTTCAAGCCATATATTTTTTTTTGTGTCATCGGCATCAACTGCTACGGTTATTAGCCTCGTGTTCTGTGTAGGCTTTGTTACTGTTTCCCAGTGCCACTTTAGGAACAGCACTGTTAATTAGTACCCAACAGTGAATGGTCGAGTGGGAAATCCTACCAAGGCACCTGGGACCCTTGGATCCGCAGGCAGAGACTCTACCACTGAGCCACACACCCCGTCTTCAAGCCATATTATGCATAAAATAATATTTATTATCAATTTTGTATTACATTAGACGGAATAATGTAATAAAGCGTATGTAAGTCATTCTTTGTCTAATTTAACTAACAAATCTCACAACTTTCGGAGATTTCTTTAAAAACGATATTCTTAATTTTATACTATTTTAGGAATACTTTTTGTAAAACACCTCTACCCTCCATGCATGAAACGATGCTGCTGTCCAGTTATTCTGTTTTTGACAGAAGCATAAATAACGTCCTACAAAATTATTTCAAGAGCTTACTAAAATTGCAAAAGATAGCTATAATTTAAAACGATTACGTATTCTGGTGCGGAGGCGGGGCTTTTACGAATTTGAAGTATCAGCTGATCGGAAACAGCGCGCGCAAATAAATTTCAATCAGCTCTTTGCCATCACAGATAGCCATATTCCGCAGTCCGCACCATACTTAGGGATGTTGCGATACTACGGATATGATACTTGTATCGATACTTTACCCATATCGATACTACTTTTGTTTCGATACTACTACTTTCGTTTCAATATTTTACTAGTTTTGACATTACAATACATACAAAAAGTATATTGTAGGACCACTTTATGGTATGTACCTTATGACCTTTTTTTTGGGTCTACACTCTTCCCGATATCAGTACCGATACTTTGGTTCCGATACCGTTTCGATATTTTGGTTCCGATACCGGTATCGATACTTTACTGGTATCGTAACATCCCTAACCACACTAAGTAATAAGCAAACTCGACGAGATGTCGTCGGCTAAGTATAGCAGGGGCAGAAGTTGGAAAGGCTTTTGCCAGTTCTTCCACTTTATACACATAAATTGACAGGTTTACGGCGGATCTAACCGAAGTGGACGCGACACATTGGCGTACAAAATTATTTTATAAATGTTAATAACAATTTCGAGTAAATAGTTTAATAAATTATGAACAGCTGTTGAAATTTTGTAGAATTATGATATGGATATTATAATACATGTTTAATAATTATTTTTAGTCCATAAATACTTACGATTGTCCGATTCCGCCGGTAACAATTTAAAATTACCTATTCTGTGAAACGACACTGCGAAATTCTCGAAGCCGTCCGACGTGGTTTGACGTTTATCCCATCTCTACCTACCAAAAGCCTTTCTAACTTCTGCTCTTGCTATACACTGAACTCCCTTCCCACCAGGCTAAGTATCATACCTCTGAAATGTTTTGTATCATGAGTTTCAAATAGAAGTTGAGTCACCATTTTAAAATACCGGATAAAATTTTTGTGGTTTTCCATATTGCTGAATTTGAATTAGATTTTAGTATTATATTAAAGATAACTGCCAATGGTTTAGCTAGAATGTTTACGCAATCCTTGAAGAGGAAGCTCGGCATATTATCACAACCGGATGTTACTTTGTTTTTCAGTTTCACTGATAATTATATTAAGTTCTGATATAGGTACTAGGTATCCAAAATTATATAAAATCTAACATTTATGTATAATATGGTGAAATTGAAATATTAAAAAGGTTAGAATGTAAGAAGACGCTGTAAAAAAAGTTGCAAAGGCATTTACGATTGACTGAGGATTATCAAAAACGTCAGACTCATATATCAAACTTCCCGGTATTCTTGATTTGGCGCGTTATATATTTACATAATATCATTGTTTACATTTCGGATTACAATCTTAAATTCAAACATAATTTTGTGTAGACCGCCCCTGTTCAAGTAATTTGTGTTAAAATCACACATTTAAAAAAATGCATTTTGTTTGTACTTTAAATAACTTATCTCGCTCTATTCATGCATTCAAGAAGTGCATATTGTATTACCCATCCTGCGAACAGCGATTTCACACACCCCCCTAAATATTATACGAGTTGAATATATTGTCTTCTCCACCCATGATAAATGACTCATATGCACAGGCTTAAATAAAGTCACGCGCTATCTCACATGTTCCAATGCTTGTCTCCCTCTCTCTCATCGAAGTTAATTCACCAGCATATTCTGAACACTCTAGTAAAGCCACGCCTACTCACACAAGAACCAAAGCGTAGTTAACACAAGAGATCGCACTAAAATGTCAATCGTTCTGAAAGTCTGTGACCTTGAAAATTTCAAATATTTTACGCGGGTAAATGTATCTAATCTAACCTAACTTTCTGATCATTTCACTTTTTGATGCAAACATTAATTTATTTATAATCGAATTTTGTTATAGATCTGTATTTTTTAATACAAATTGCATCATGAAGGTCTGTGCAGTGAAAAACTGCAAAAATACTAATCAATTTTCTTAGATGTAATTTTTCTCATGTAACAGCAACCAACATTCTAATTGGTGACGCCAGACTTGTCAAAAACACTCCAGACCAATAGGGAGGAGGCATCGAGATCAACATTATTTTAAAAACAAAACAAAAACATACATTTTGTAAAAACCACACTAATTTTGTCTTCACGTGGCTTAAAAACTGAATGTTTTTTACTTTTAAATGTCATTTTTCTCATGTGACAGCAACCAACGTGCTGATTGTTGACCCCAGACTTGTCAAAAATACCCCAGACCAATAGGAAAGAAGTACCAAGGTCATTGAGATTTGAACCAGAATTTAACATGGAAAGTATGGGGAGCGACAGGCCTGTGCAAGAACCAACTAGAAATTTCGCCGCTTCTCAGGGTACCATTTGGAAAGGCGAGACCGCATCAGGAGACAGCAGCAAGCGACGGCGTAAAGCGACCAAAAACGGTCTCTTTACGTCTGAACAGATGTAATTAAATGAAACACATTTGGGAGAGCGCGACCGATGAAAGAGACGCGACACCACTTTTAACACGGCAATATTTGCTGCCTTGCTGCTGTCGTTTGCCTCGGTCGCGCGTTCCCAAATGGTAGCTTAAAGGGTACACATGTATTTGTCCATGCCCTTCGTTAATCTGACGCTGTCTTAGGCATCTTACCTAGTAAATTCCCGGTAAAAAACACTTTGTTCGATCATGAAATGAATTTTCGAAGCACGAAAGCCTTGGTGCACATATGTAAAAAGAATTTGTTTTGTATTTCCAATAGTGGAATAAACAGTGTAGTTTCTTTAGTCGTCATTTAATTTACATGCTACCAATTTCTCGTCTGAAACAGCGCCTTTCATTCTGTCCAGGGTAAACCTGAAGAATTTCTAAGTGCAGAAAATCATAGTCTGCCTTAGACAACAAACATTTTATTGAATATTTATGAATTGCATCTTCAGTGCTCTGAACATAATATGCAAATATATTACTTGATAGTAATTCTTAAAAGACGGAAACGATTAAATACGATAGGGTAACCTGTGACGATAGTATGACGTATTTAGATCTTTTCCTTTAATGTTATTTATAATCTATTTTTCAAGGAGGATATTAGCGAGAATGTAAATAATACCGTTGGTAATCTCATATAATTTGGAGCATGCTTCATCAATATTATCTGAAGGGTATACAAAAAAATTCTATATTCAAGAGTTCCTTGTTGCTGGGAACTTTGCATGACGAAAATTGTGCAGACGATATAACTATTAACTTCTGGGATAAAAATGAGGTGTGGAAAAATATGGATATGCTACGAAGAAAGCCACAGAACAGCAAACTCGCTTAAAAGCTGGCGTCACCGCCTAAATAAGAAATTCTCAAAAATACATTCCATATTTTTGAACTGACAGTGACCATGTACAGGAAAAAATTACATTTTATTTTAATTTTGTATATACAACTATATACCCTGTAACAGTTGTTTGTATTTGGAACATTTGTACATTATATGTATTAAACATATTTTTTCTGTGACGGGAAAAAAGTTTGACAGGTAACAAAATGTCACTTTTTATGAAATTACTCTTTTTCCCGGGAATAGAGAGTACTTTTTCCTGGATATATATACACATAAGTAAAGGTGGATCTTTTTCATTTCATAAATCTTGATGGCGCGGTTTCGTAAATTTTCCGCGATTTAGCTGGCAATAATTTTTGTGACGCTACTTTCGCTGCTTCTACTAATTCCGGAGGAGTCAGAGAAAACTAGAAATCATACATTTTTAACTTTATATTAATCAAAATTACTAAACAACCACTTAGTTCTTAATTTTTAAATTACATCACAGAATTAAATTGACAGATATTTGATTATTTTAAAGGTTTCCTTAGCAACACAGGTCTAATTGTTGCTATAAGACAACAGCCTATTAGTTTAAAAATTAAAATTTTACGATAATTTAATATATAAGATTTTAGCAGCTCTTGGTTTTTTATCTCCCTCCGCTTCTTTTCCCTTGTATAATAAATAACCATTTTTAAGGGCCTATTTTTTGTTATCTTACTTATTAACAAATCCCTATCTTTTTCATAATAAAATAGTTTGTTACCAGTTGCGAATCCTATTCAGGTAAAAATGTCCCGCGTCCCCAGATGCAAAATGTTTGTCACGAATCCCCAGTTAGAAGTCCAAAGTTGCGATTGAACCACATAGACCAGCCATACTCAAACTGCGACCCACGGTTTCTAAGTTTTGTGTTTCATTTATTACAGGTTCATACTAATTCTAAATTGATGACCAAAAAAAAGATCATCACTCAAAAATGTTGCGGCCCATGTAACATAGTATGTGACCCGAAGGAAAAAAAGGTTGAGTATAGCTGACATAGACCGTAGACAACACAAATTTGAAACGATTCCAGCTTCGGGGCTTTTTGAATCACACCAAATTTATTGCTGACCGAAAATCAAATTCTGGTATACGTATCTGTTTCTAATGTATCTTTTATTTTACCAATAATTCGACTTTACAACGATTTTCCGCAACATTTCGAAACAGCGAGTCCATAATTATTAATAAACATTTAAAATACCGTATAGCGACAGCTAGTCTCCCTATTTTTACGCCTAGTTAAGTGTCTCATACTCGTACGAAATGCATAAGTACCTACCTATACGTAGATAGATTATAATTGTTTACCTGTCCTTGTAGAGAGAAAGTCGCTTTTTATATATTTACAATCCGATACTATAAAGTTTATTTATCAAACAGATCTCGGCTTACGATAAAAGAGGATAAAGATAACCGAATACCTAGATAGGCGTTTAATTTTTTTTACTACGGATACTTATATGGAGAAATATGTGCTTTCATTTTTACACACCTTTTTTAATGAATTTAATAGAGATTGTTCATATACAGGTTCTTATGGTAATTAAGATTTTTCAAGTGGTTATTTATTATACAACGTTCCAGGAGAGACTGTACATAGAGTACCTAATCAGAGTTAGGTGACCCTGGTTGGATTTTGAATCTTATACAGGGTGTTTCAGAATTTTTTAGCAGCACTTTAACACTCGATATAACAACGTTCCAGGGGGGCTATTTTCAAACTCGAAAGAATTCATTTGTCTCAAGAGAAATGCCATACGTCAACGTAAAACAGTATTTTTAGGGCCCTTAGGGCCAGTGTGAACTCACTGACTGTTTTTTTCGGTATATTTAGAGAGAATTAAAATTCTCCTAAGAATTTTAATCCTCGAGGCTTTATAAACAGCGTTTCCACATTGACGTATGACATTTCTGATGAGAATCTTGAGAAATTGTGCTCCCATACTTTTAAAATAGGTCCCCAGGAGAGACTGTACATAGAGTACCTAATCAGAGTTAGGTGACCCTGGTTGGATTTTGAATCTTATACAGGGTGTTTCAGTATTTTGTAGCAGCACTTTAATATTCGATAAAACTTTACAAGTTGACATATGGGGTTTTTTATGTAACCGCTAGGGGGCGCTCTGTATTATAGGTACTCTTTGCGAATTAAAATAAGCATAATTTTACCTATATAAAGTAAGCACCGGTTAGCACAACACTTTTAGCATAACCTATGAGACCCTTATCTATAATTTTGTGCATTTTCGTGCGTCATTCGCTATTTTTATGTAGGTATGTTTTTTTTAATTAAAAGTTGTACTAGATAACACAAATCTGTTATTTATCATGCGATTTCAATTGTTAAAGGTAAAATTTCGCGAGTTTTTTTGTGCAAATTATATTTTTGTTTATCAATTTAGAATCTATTGAAAATTACTTTCATTTTATTAAAAAATTAATTTGTTTAATGGCAAGTTTATACAGGGTGTCCCATTAGTGCGTAATTGTTCAATATTTCAATTTGTGTTATTGACATGCAAACAAGTTTCAATAAAAGTTAGATGTATTTAAAAAATACGTATTTTAAAAAATATTTGAATATACAGGGTGTTGCGTTTTTATCTGACAATTTTTTTTTTTAAATATTAATGTTAATTCACTTTTAGAATGGTTTTCAATGGTAGGTATTCAACCCTTGATTTTTTTTTAAATATTACAGTATTGCCAAGCAATTAATTTTTTTTATGAAATTAGATAATTATGCAGACCCCAAATTAAATTATCATAATTTAGGTAGGTTTATAAAGATTTCAAAATTGTTTAAAATACGGACGTCTAAGATACTAAACTAACGGATAGTGGCGATAGAACTGATTTATTTTATACAGAGTGTTTTGAAACATGTCTTAAATATGGCTAATTTTAAGTTCAATTTACTCAATTTTTTCAAATATTATTTTGGTATAAAATTCCTTATAAATTTACCTATCCAACGAGACTAACATATTAGCCAATAACACATACAGGGTGACCCATTATTGCGTAATTGATCGATAGCTGTTTTATTATTGGAAATAAAAAAAAATAACATAAAAATTGTACGACCATGTTTAATAAATATTCTTAAATATACACGGTGGTCCATAAACTTATACAATTTTAAAGCAAAACACCCTGGAGGTAGTTATACATATTTGATTGTTTTGACATCGTCAAACAATTTTAAAGACTTCATTTATTTGCTATGTTGTATATAGGGTGTGTCAATATGCGGGGTAACGATTTTATTAATTTCTTGGATGTTATACCACCAATTAATTAATACAGGGTATTCCATCTAAAAAATTGAGAACATCGTAATCTCACGTTTTGACATACCCTACATACAATATAGCAAATGAATGAAGTCAATTAGACAATTTTAATTGATGTGAAAACCATCAAATATGTATAAGGACCTGCTTTAAAAAAGTATAGATTTGGTCAGCACCTCGTTTATGGACCACCCTGTATATTTAAGAATAATTGTTGTATATGGTCTATAACTTTTATATTAAAAATTTCTAATAACAAAACAGCTATCCATCAATTATTAGGCACTGATGGGACACCCTGTACATTTGTTATTGGTTAATATATTGGTATCGTTGTATATGCAAATGTATAAGAAATTTTTTGCTAAGATAATATACAGAGTGTTGCATTTGAAAAACTGAGTAAAATTAGCCATATTTTAGACATGTTTCAAAACGCTCTGTATATAATAAACCAGTTCTATCAACAATATTCGTTAGCTTAGTATCTTATAAGTCTATATATTAAAAAATTTTGAAATCAATGTAAACCTACCTAAATTATGATAATTTAATTTGGAGTCTACATCATTCTCTAATTAAAAAACAAATTAATTGCTTAGCAAAACTGTAATGTTTTTTAAAAACACTCTAGAGTTGAATACATTATTACCAAACCATTCCAAAAAAAAAAAAAATAAGATACAGGGTGTTCTATTTAAAAACATACTTTTTTTATTTGTCAGGCAAAAACGCAACACCCTGTATATTCAAAAATATAAATATGTATTTTTCTAATCCATATAACTTTTATTTAAAACTTGTTTGCGTGTCTATAACACAAATTGAAATATTGAACAATTACGCAGTAATGGAACACCCTGTATATTATTGCAAATCGACAATATACTTTTTATGGATTCTCACTTTTCCATTTCTTATTAATGACAATTGTTTAATTATTTATTATAAAAGTCACAAACAATTAGAAAAGACAATTTTTAAATGACAAGTAAATCTTACAGTAGTTTATGTCAAAAAAAAAATGCAGAAATAAGATTAAAATATATTTTTCAAAATGTGGATCAAATAAAAATAAAAATGCTATTATTTATCGATTCTACACAAAAATAGCTCAATAAATAAAAAAGATACTGACAATTTAGTTCGACAGGAATGTCACTTATTTAAAATTTTAAAATAGTAGTTGTGTGTCCAAAATCTGTGATTGGTGGATTTAATTTGTTTTGCAGTGTTCTTACTATCTAGAATGGATATGAAATATATTCGTCCAGTTGAACGCAATAGCAATACTTTTTCGTTTTGTAGTCTGTGCGTAGATAAGCTAATATCCATAGGAGTGTAGAAAATAGTAATTTGTGCAATAAGAGTGGTTATGGACAATACATTCGAGTTGTACAGTATATTTTTTTACGACCCACTAACGAAAATCTACAAATTTAAAAAAAAATTTAGGTTGATAAATAACTAATTTTAAAATAATTTATGAATTTTTTTCTGTGAAAAACATCCTATAGAATATAGATGAAGACTGAATAAGACTTTTTAATTTCAGACTAGCCGTTTGCGCAGCGTTCTCAAAAAATCGATTTTTTTTTAATAAAAATATGCAAGCCAGATAGCCCGGGACCAAATGAAAGTGGATCCTCAGGACATCGACTATACTAATTTGTAGCTTTATTCTAATTTTTCACAGGTAACCCTTGTCCTGAGCTCTTTGTTGGTTGGGCTTATACAGTATATACAGGGTGTTTCCGAACTTGGCGTCCAAATTTGTAGGGTTGATAGTTCGCATAATTTGAGAGCGATTGGCAGATTTCATTTTTCTAAAAAAATTATAATAAACAAAATAGAGCCATTATAAAAAAATCAAAAAGCGGGTCCTACCCTAAGCACGCCAATTTTTAATTATTTTTATTTTAAATATTTTGGAAAAATGAAATCTGCGAATCGGTCTCAAATAATGCGAACTACCACCCCTACACATTTGGACGCCAAGTTCGGAAACACCCTGTATAGAACAAAATTATTTTATCGGTGTACTTTATGGGTTTTTAATAAAAAATGTTATTTCCTGTATTTTTCTATACAAAAAGGTATCCTTTTTAAAATCCGATAAAGTTAGCAGTTATCGAAATATATAGTTTTTATTGTTCTTTGTATTCTACAGTGACAGCTGTTCAAACAAGACTAACATTACATAACTGCGTGTAATGAAATAAGAGCTAACTTATACGTTCAGTTGTTATTCGTCGGTGTGAATTTTGAACAAAATGATTCACGTATTTTGAATAGTTTTTCTTAAATTTGGTTGTGTTACTGATAGTTGTCTGTTTTGTTTATAGTATTTAGATTTTTTTGTTAGCCCGATAAAAGTAAATTGTTTTGAAGCACACTGTAGACATTCTTAAAACCGGTGATGCTGTTAAAAAAGTTTATTTTAGTATCGGTTAAATTATTACAATAATAAATTGTTACAACAATTTAGAAGACCTTAAATTTCAATAGATTTTAATAAATACTATTTATTATAAATTAAGTTGCATTGAAAAATAAAAAGTATCTCCAAAACACTCTTTATTTAGAAAATAAAAAAAAAAACAAAATGAAATGAAAAAAAATTATGGTGATTTTCATCTGTATTCAAGAAAACCTCCGTATACTAACGTTTAATGCAATATAGGTTAAAATAGTTAAAATATAAAAAAAAAATATTTTAAAAATTAATTTTAATTATTTTAATTTACTTATGCAATATAGTAGGTAATGGTAGTAATATCAATGAATTCATATAAAACAATAAACCCATGTGATATAAAATTAAGTTTGTGAACTAAAGAAAACTTACGAGTCAGTCATAAAATGCCTGTGTGTAAACACGCTTTTGTACAATAAAATATAGAAAGAAGTTAAAATAAATATCCAAAATCTTTGGGATCTGTATGTTCCATTTTAGCTTACTATCAATGAAAATACCTGGATATTCAATTTGGTTTGCAGTTTAAATTTGAGAACTAAATGTTTTTTTTTAATTCTGTAATCGAACCAATCTTTCAATTATGATAAATGTACCTTTTGTTTTAGTTCAAAACACTTTTCAGCAGTATAAAATATTATCATGTCGTCTGGAAAGTTTTGTCTATCGGTCCAAAGACCGGCAGGCCCTCGTCCAGGTAGTGTGAGCCCTCAAGAAAAACAAAGAACCAAATACGAACTTAGACTCTGATGATACACCCAATCAGAAACTGAGGAAGAAGTAAATATAGAGCATGCTCTGCCAGAGAGTGTCTCAAAAGCAATAAATTATTTTTCTTCCTTACAGTAATGCAAGCTTACAGGAAAAACTTTTTTTCATAAAATCATCCTATACAATCAACGCACGCTGATTTTCCCTGACTTCCGTTTAGAAAAATCATTTAGAAAAGGAAACTATTTACGAATTTCAATGTTATGCTTTGTCAGAAGTTTTACCTTGGTACCTACCTGTTTTTGTTTATATGAATTTTTAAGCTATTGCATAGCTTTTATCGCGGTCTTTGAGCGCGGCGACCGAATCAAGAAATTCCGTAACGAAAAAAAACCTAACACCCCCCACTCCGACCGGCACAGCGTCTAACGTCGTTTCAGTCGGCAGACTTCGGCACGGTGTTTGTGTGCGTGCGACTAGACGTATGCGTATAGACTAGCTGCTAACTGCTCATAACTGATTCTATCTCTTTTAGACACAATTTAAAAAAAATTGAATTTGAAAATGAATAATGATCCACAAGAATCCACAACAAAATATGGGACCACCATTGACGCGGTATTTTCCAGATATTTAGAGGATATCAAGTCTCAAACTTATGTTTCTTATTTCAGTTACCATAAACCTATAGTTTCAATGATAAAAATTCCTGAATAACATGCATGCATTGTAAGATAATATAGTTATTTTCCTAAGAAGTGCGGAAAGTTTTACTTTCCCGCACGCGACTGCAGTTGGCCCGAACGACGCGAAGCGGAGTTCGGGCAAGCGGTCAAGTGCGGGAAAGACACTTTACGCATGAGTTAGGAACATTATTTTTTTAATTTATTTTAATTCAGTTGACGCTTCAACAAACAACTTTGACGTTTTTGTAACAATAACACGCCTTGGTTACCATATAGCAACCATATCAAGCCATACATGTCACAGCCTAGTCTGACTTTTAAAAATATACAGAAGGTATATAAAAATATCTCTATTATTCAAGTTTTCCAAAAAATTAAAATTATAACAAAAAGCAAGAAAAAAAAGTAAATTTTATTAAATGGAATAGTTGGAAAATACTAAATTACCTATTGTAACAATAGTTATAACATCCGAGGTAAAAAAACTATACAATAGGTAAGGCCAAATATTCATAATTTTACTTTCCCGCACTAGTGAGGGAAAGTGATTTTTTCCCGCACTAGTGCGGGAAAGTGACACTTTCAAAACTAAAATGCGTGAGGGAAAGTGGGTAAAAATACACGGTCGTAGAAAAAAAATATTTTAAACAATATTAACTTCTCATTTATTCAATAAAAGAAAAAAAATTGTTTTCTTATCGGTCACCACGCTCAAAAAGTGTAACTTGAATTAATATCAAAGAAAAAAAAATACTGCTTAAATAAATAATTATAATTGCATAAGTTGATAAAAAATAGCTTTACCGCGGCAGTCCCCGAGTCCACACGTATTTTTTTTTTTTGTTCCTAAGAATTCTATGAATGTTGTGATCATTTCGTTTACACAGGGTGTCCACAAACTCTCGTCACAAAAAAAAACTTCTAGATCTCTTTTTATGTCGATTTAACTCTTAGAACCTAATTCACCTCATCCAAAATGCTTGAGAGGGGTATTGGATATTTTTAATGATAACTTTTGTCGTATCAAACGAGCCGCTTTAGACTACAATCAAAAAATCATATTCGCGCTATATGACTGAGCATATTCCACGACATAAATGTACACTTGAAAGAAAATCGTTTTAAAGATATTTGAGTTAAACCGGTGATAGGGCGACATCTTCAAAGAGCTTTATTTAGCTCTCTTTTGCTCTACGAATATTATATCATTTCT